>LR824621.2:10007500-11405833 GCA_902829305.4 Spodoptera exigua
TTTGTACTGACTAAAGCCCTCCATTCCTTATTCGGCTCCGGGCTTAATAAAAGAAAATTAAAGGCACATTTGAAGGTCAAACAAACATTAAAGAAATAATGTCATTATGTCGATCAGTCCTCTTAGTGAAGCTATTTACTTGTTCCAAAGTGTAAATTCCGACAGGGAAGAACGAGCAAAAAACTGTTTGTATACTCCTCACTAACCGTTTACATTCCACAAACAGATTCCTTGTTCTTGTATAACCTTTTGTATATAATACGATAAATTAATTAAAATACTTATAATGTACTTACCAACTATACTCTTTTCAGGTGCCGGAGGTATGATCCTGCCAGACCTCAAATACTTCTCAGTAAGCTTCTCATGTAGACCGAGGAAATCGCTGAACCTCCTTAGAACAGCGAATTCATGCTTGCTGAATATAGGCATGTTGGTTTTGGTGAGGACACGGTATGCTACGTACGAACTCATGCCTTCTCCAATCTTTTGTGGCTCCGTGATCGTTATTATTATGTTGTTCGCGCGTTCTGTTGCTATCTGTAAATAATAGTTGCTATGTAACGCAAAATATCTTTTTTATGTGTAACTGGCGGTCTGCCCGCCTCCCTGGGAGCAACAAAATCCGTTGCGCAGTTTTAAAACATCGCATCGCATCAAAATCCGTTGTGCAGTTTTAAAGATTTAAACATACATAGAGATATAGGGACTGAGAAAGCGTATTTGTTTTATACTATGTAGTGATGTGATACGTTGACGGTTTACCTAATAGTAAGTAATCGACCCCTCCTATGGAGAGAGAGACAACAGAGGATTTCCAAGTGCTTTGCTTTACTTATTATTATTTATTTAAAAAACGTTGCCCCATACTAGGATTTCCTCCTGTGTCGTGGGTGCGTTTGACATGACACATGACGTCCAGACCCGAAACAACAATTTGTGGACATGACAAAGTGTTGTTCCGTGCGGGAATCGAACCCGCGACACGTCGCGCGACAGCCAGTTGCCCAGCCACCGCGCCAACCGTGCAGTTAAACTTAAGGATTCGGCAGGGATGACAAGAATGGAAAGATTTATTTATGAGGCAGTTTTATCACTCCGGTCAAGCCAGCCCATCCGTGTCGAAGCATGGCTTATATTACAAAAGGATAAAGTTGAAAATATTGGCCTGTCTCGAGTCGTTTGATGTATTGGCAACTGTTTGTTTAATTTCTAATAAATGTACCATGTATTGAGAGTTTGTGTCCTATCTCTTATTTTGTATGACGTAGTGTATTATCGAATGCGCTGTGTTTGGTACCAGACACGGTTTTTTTTATCGAACGCACAGGTTTGTTGCCAAATACAAAATGAATACCTACGTAACAAATAAAAATAGTAAATGATTGGGTAATTTTCTCAAAATTTCAACTTGTAGGTACACAATACAACAATAGAATAAATTATTTATCTTTTTCATAGAATGAGATATTGAAAAATATCAATACTTTTAGATTTTTACTGAGTATATAATTTAAAGAATGAATGTTTTTTTTTAACCAGAGACGGGAAAAGAGGGGTGTTATAAGTTTGTCATGTCTGTCTGTCTGTGGCATCCTGGAGCCTGAACGGATAAAGCGATTTCAATTTAGTTTTAAGTTTTGTATTAAAGGGGACTGACGTGCGAGTGTTCTTAGACATGTTTGACGAAAATCGGTTGAGCCGTTTAGCAGTTCGGGGAAGGGTAATCGAAAGTATGCAAAATATATTCGAGTGGGGTCTCAAATGAAAGCGCACTGAAAGGGAATGTTGATGTCTTAATCGAGACAAAATGATATAAAATATCTATAAAAAGTATAAAATAAAAAAAAATAAGACTTCCAACAAAATAGAAATGTGTAGTAGATAATAAAATATTTAGAGCGGTCCCCCACCGCCACGCTTTTTTAATTATTACTTTTTAAAGGGATTTTAGATTTCTTATCAGGGGTTTTTTAAATTCAAATCAAATGTTTATTGCATTCCATAATGTTACATTAGGTGTTATTATATGTGTATCAGTATTAAGATCATTATGGACCCTGTCGGGCACAGCAAATTACGAAATAATAAAATTAACTTACATTACAAAATAATAAAATCAACTTATATGACAAAATAACAAAATTTAACTTATATTATGAAATTATAAAGTTTAAATATATTTTGAAATTAAATTAAATTAGGAAATAAAATAGAATTATGAACTTAATTTAAATTAGGAAATTAGGTAAATTAAATTAATAATAATAAAAATGTTTCTAATCTATAACTACGTAACTTAACGTAACGTAAAACATCTTATACATTAAAGAGGTATATGTATATGTAACTTTACAGTATTTTTGAAAGTAATCATTTCTTGTGATATACTTAAAATTATTATTGTATTTGTACTTTTATACTAATTAAATTATGATATCATTCATTCGTTTCATCAAAGAAATCTTTCAAGGTATAATAACATCTTTCAATTAAATATTTTTTTAGTCTTACTATAAATACATTGTTTTTTTCTATTTCTACAATTTCTTTTGGCAGTTTATTATATATTTTTATGGACATTACTAGGGGGCCGGAATGATACATTTTTAGTCGGGATGGGGGTAGGTTCAGTATGTTTTTGTGGCGTAATGTGTATTTATTTTGTGTTTGTTTTTAAATTTGTATTCGATTCGCTTTTGGACAATAATATATTATTCTCCAAAAAACATTGCAGTAATTAACGCATTTGAACAACACGGAAGGTCGAATGTATTCTGTTTCATTAATGTAACAAATGGGATGGTGGTAATTTTTAATTGACTTCATAGTCGGCGCAGTGGCTGCGTACAACTAGTCGCAGGTTCGATTCTCACACGAAACAACTCATTAATTGTGTGATCCGCGATCCACAATCCAGTTGATTTGGTTCTGGGTGTGATGTGTATGTGAAATTGTATGTTTGGAAAATAGCAGGACGCGGAAAAGTAGGAAAGTGGTCTTTAAAAAAATATTGAGTTAATATTGAAAACAATACAAAAGTAGGGAAACGTCTTTTAAAGCATATATATGTCTTATATCTGGGACATCTATTGTGTATTGTTTTGAAAAGTTAAGTTTTATCTGTCTCGTTGATATTTTTCATTAAAATCGGTCGAGCATTTCAGATATAGGCTGCGAAATATACAAAAACATTCTAATTCGTTTCCAAGTCTCGTGATTTATTTACATCAAATATTTGTTTTTATCATTTTTGACCCAGTACCTACCTACTCTAAATAGGCATCTGCCTAAAACTTTTAATAACAAAAGCCGCAATTTTATTAAGAATTTACAACAATATTACTTTATACATATCTAAGCAACCAACTTAGCAACTAGTTAAATAGTTGGTCGCGCACGAATTGCTTTCCCGTCGACTGATCTCATGTCTGGTTGCGGATTTGAGCCGGTATATACCTACCTAACAATAAGTAGGTACAGTATAAATATATATACATATATATATACATAGGTAGGTCTAATATTAGCCGATAACTTTGATGAGCGACCTTGTACAAGTAAGCGATGCTCACGCTAACACGATATTCGATGCGAAGTGAAGCCATAATGAGGATTGTCTTTTTAGATTTAGTAATTAGTAATTATTTCTTTATGTTCAATGAAAAACCTGATGACGCTTAGGTCTATTGGTTGGTAACGAAAATTTATACTTGAATGGGACATGAAGTACCTACCAAATCCTTTCAGAATAGCAAAAATAAGTATGGGAGAGAAAAATGATCCCATAATGCACTTATGGGATCATTTTTCTCTCTCAGACTAATAGCGTCCAGTGTTCCTTGTGGTAACTTTATCACCCCTTTGAAAAATAACTGTGATTTATGTGGATTTTCTAAACATTTGAACCTAAAGTATGTATAATAAAAAAAGTTTAAAAGTAATATGCGAATACAGCTACAGAAACAAAAGACAGTCGACAAAAAAACATACAGTAAAGTCTCTGCATTTCCTTAATTTCCATAATTACCTATAATTTTAAATAATGTTTACCTCCTCCATGATTGGGCTGCCCAGTGAAGTGTTGATGGACGGTGGAGCGTCACTAATGGCGGCCTTCTCGCCTCCTTCGCGCGCACCATTCACCTCCGAGTCCAAACTGACTTCCTGTAATAGAGAACAGATTATTTAATAGATAACAAATACACAATTGACATCGATTTCGTAGTAAGTAGTGAAGTAAGTGCTGTTGGAATTTATTGTTTTCTTATTATGGTAGTTTTTGAATGAATCGATTTAAATTAAGGATACTTTTATTTAGAAAATAGTTGTTTGGGAGACAAATCATAAAACTCCAATAAGAAATTTTAGTTTTTTTAGATTTATTACGGCGGGTTTATTGTACTAACAAACTGACTCATAAGATGAATAAATGTGTCAAAGCCCTGGAAAACTTATGTCTGTTATGAAAATATATTTTTTTGTTATTATAGAAAAGGAAACAGAGAGTTAATATCTCATCATCAGCCAAAAGACATTCAATGCTGGACAGAGGGATTAGCTGTACATCGAAAGAGAAATCGTCACTTGCATCCATTGGTTCCCAGCGACTCTTACGATGTCGTTGGTCCACCTAGCGGGAGCTTCGCTGATTAACAAGTGCTAACCTTGAAATGCAACACTGTTATGATAGTTTTTTTAAATAATTTTTGTACATACACTCTTTTACTGTATGTACCTACAGATTTCAGGTATTTGGGTGGAAAATATATATATCTAGCAAGAGCTTGTTCTTCGCGGCTTTATTAATACTTATGACCATGACTCTCTGCTAGGGTTGCCAACCATACTTTATAATAACGTATCCTACTTTATTTTTGGTAATTATACTTTAATCTTTTACATGCAAATAAAGTATGCAAAAATACTTTATTCCTAACATGTCTTTGAAAAATGAGGTAAAATTTGAACATTTTGAAATTGTTATTACAAAGGCAAAATTACAAGACAGATTAAATATTAAGATGGACGATATGTATTCCGAATCTATAAGACTTAGAGAAATCCAAAGAAAAGTCACTAGGTAATGATGCTCAAGAATTTTTAGTGAAAAGTATAGTAGAAAAATGGCAATATATACTTAAAAATGCATCTGATAGCTTACCAAATATAAAAAAAACAGCTTTTACTGAGTTTTTTTGTAATGAATCTCAAGTGGCGAGAAGAGAGAAATAGAGCATCAATAAATTCAAATAAAAACGAACTGTTTATCTGTTTAAAACTTAAATATTGATTGTCAAAAAAGCTTTGTAACATTTAAACATAACAAGAAATTGTTATCATGTGCTAAAAGCACACAAAAATACGTTTTTAAAACAAAAATAACATAAAATTTGAAATATACTTTTTTTTTCTTCCTAATACTTTATTTTTCCTATCTAAACCACTTTTATATGTTTTATTTGTCAAAAAAAGTTGGCAACCCTACTCTCTGCATAAGAACATCATATGTACTTCGATAATTATTCTTAAAAAATAATTATCGAAATTGATTCAGCTGTTTATGAGTAACGCATATTTGGTGTTCATTTTTATATTGTAGAAGATTTTTGATGAGTAGTGTCTGAATGGAACAAAAGTATAATCTCTAATGTAAAATTTCTCTTATCTTTCTCAATAAAATAACAAAAACAAGTTAATTTATAATCTAGTCGCACAGAAATAAGTTACAAAATTGATTACCAAAAGACTACAATGACATCATGGTGTGTCAATCTGCATCATAGACAAATTAAGGATTTATTATGATATAAGATATCCTGTTGTTGTATTATAAATCTTTTGTTGCCCTATTTTAACTATGTTCTTAGACAAGAATTCAATAACAGGTGCATTTCATTATCAACTTAAATACAATAGGATAAAGTGTAAACTCCATTATGTTCACAGAAGAATGTGGTGGAGTTTATTGTGCAGGCATTTAGCTCCAACTAAGAGGTACTCTTAGATGTATGGCTACATGCTTACAACTACCTACACTGATTTTTATATCCTACAGAAGTCACATTATGCTCTAATTTTATATAAGAAAATCTTGAAAGTATTTTATACAATAAAAAAATATATGCATGAAACCTCTTTTGTGTTTTATTGATGATAGAAAACATTGTCAATAATATAGTTTTAAAATTTACATCAGCATAGCTTAGGTCACTTTGATTGGTATTATTAGTTGGCTTAATAAAAAAATACTTTCCAAAGAAAATTACTTTTATATAAGTCCAATATGTTTGAAGTATGAAGTACACAGATTGTTGTTGTAGTTTGACAGTTGCACAGATACATTTTTTTAAAATAAAATAATGGCTAAATAATCTCTGGATCACTGAATGTTAAGCCATCAGCACTGCCCATGAATACTAGCAATGTCAAAGGAATACCACTGGCAACAGTTCATTCCACAATTTTGCTGTGTCATGCAGAAAGCTTCAACTTGCTAGACAAACAACTTTATCATGGTTTTCTATACTAATATTACACAGAGGTAACATTTTGAAGTTTGCGTGTCATCATCATCATGTTCATTGATAGATTTATGGTCCTGAGTGCTATATGCTATAAATAGTAAGTATACTTGATTTGCATATTTTAAAAACCAGGGATATATTTATTATGTATATGCTAGTGAAGCTTGAAGCGGAAGCTAGTCTTTTATAAAACAAAAATAATAGTTTAGTTATTATTATTAGTAGTAGTAATTGTTATTACATGCTGGTATACTAAAGCAAGTTTTTCAACAAGGAAATTGATGATATGAATTTTAATTTCCTTTTTATATGAGGACAATGTTGATAACCAGCTTTATATATTTATATGGTTGATACATAAAATAACTATTATACTACAAGTTGTTGTATTATTTGTTTAAAAAAACAAATAACTTTCCAATTAATATGTTAATAATATAATGACATCACAGGAGTATAGACAACTTTTAATGTGCTATTTAAACTTTTTAATAAAGTCAAATTATGTTTAAAAAGTAGAACTAATTTACACATTACCTGCACATAAGTAAAAACTGGATTAAAATCAAAAGCCATTGCAATTATTATAGCTTACTTTCACTATCTTCTAAAAACAAAATTAAGAATTCTTTCAAGATAAGAAAATAAAAATACAACTGAACAATAGACTATCAGAAAGGTGACTAATGAAGATAATACAATGACTTATTTCAGTTGGGGCATTGATTCAGTAATTTAATTAAGTTTCAAGGAAAAATTAAGTTCCATACCAGTATGTATCTTGTGAAAAACACTACTTACGATTCTCGTGCAAAATGTATGTAATAATGGTAATAAGCGGTAATTAACTGTAATAAACTACCATCAGTACCATAAGGTCGGTGGAATGTTGTAAATACCATCATTTATCGTCATGCATAGGGGCGTCAACGTATTGCCGGGCCGCCGGGGGGCGGACGCGAACACAACAAGTTAATAAAACAGGATTCCAATAAGATACCTGGACCGCAGACGCGAAAAGATCTTCGTCATCCCTATTATCATTGTTGATATCCACTGTGCTAAAGGGCGGCGTATCTGGTTCTTCCGACATGGTTAATTTGTTTTAGATGTAGACACAGTCACAAATTACTCCACGAACAATAATAGCTTCTAATCAAATTTTTCCCGAAAACAGCGAGATAACTTTCCGATACCAAGATTCGCTTGACAGAAATGAACAACCCCCTTTCTGTAATTATATCTGTAATTTATGTAGTATTTTTAACATATCTGAAATGATTATCCCACAAATCAGCAAAGAGTAAAAGAGATATAATATATTTCATGTTTGACATATGCTATAACTTGCTATGGAACTCTTCAATGCCACTGTCAAATTTTAGTGACGTATTCAATTCTGTTTACAAATACAGATTCAATCAAATTAGGAAATCGTAATTTTGATCGTTAATAATTTGAAATAAAAAAATCTTCTGCTCTTAATCTATTGGTTTTGAAGTAAAAAAACTCAAAATATAGTTCTTTATTGGTCAGTGAATTGAAAAAACATTTTTGTGATGCTGCGATGTGGAGAAAACTACGTGTCAAATAATGTAACAAAACGTATCTCCTTTTCTTTATCAGCTCAGCTGTCAAATCCTTAAAAAAACTGATCCACGAAAATATTGTTTTGTTGTGAAGGTAAAAACGTGTTTTATTAATTTATTTGGTGATTTTTTATAATAACTGAAGAAAACTATAGTTACTGCTTAATATTTAAAAATTTTCAACTCATAAGAGGTATGTTAGAATGAATTTTTCATGGTATTTTCGTGATTTTTAGAGTAGTGTAAAAGTGATAGTGGAAAATGAGCGGGTTGGATAAAAAGCCGAAGATCCCGCAGCCACCGGCTCCTGCAAGTAGCTCTGGGAACCTGCTCTCGAGCGTGGCACCTCCATCTCAACTGCCTAACTTCGTTACGGCGAGTCCTGTAGTCCCAGCTGTGGAGGTAGATACTTGACAATTTGTTTACGTTTTTTACAATAATAAAATTGATGAACTTTTTATAGAAGTGCAAGTTATTTTGTATATTTTGCATTCTTTGTTTTTTAGATATTATATTATTTTATTTTCTTTCTAAATCTATGGTTCGGTTACAGGTCCCTCAGTCAGCAATCAGTCAGCCAATCGCAGCTCCTTTGCCGGCAGTTGGCCAGCCAATCCCAGCCCCTCTGCCAGTGAAGCCTATTATAGTCCAAGGGAGAGATGAACCTCCTCCACAAGCTGACACTGCTGAAACATTCAGGTATCTGATAATGAGTGATCTTTTTTTATTATAAGTAAGTATATTCTAAAAACTTCAATTAATTCAAACCCCCAAGTGAACACTTTGCATTCACATGCCTGTTGTTCTTCTGTTGTGTTTTTTCTGTGGTTGAAATTGTAGTCAGGGTGGGTCGGTTGCAGTGCAAAGTCATGTTATGCACCCTAAACTTTAATAAAACTTTACAAAAATTACAAGTGAGATGCGCATTAAGCTGTGAAGTCCGCTATAACTTAGCTTTCTCCCTGACACTCAATTAGTGGGCAGAAACATCTCGCCACATGGCACGTCATTTAGTGTGTGGCTTGCCCCTATTGGACCACTTATGACATAAGTTACTTGAAAGTAAGAAAGTTAATTGATCATTCACACTTCAAAACCCAAATGTATTGCCAGATTAAAAACATTTCTAATGTAATATATTTAATCATTGCCACTTGTTTTTTTATTTTATGACTCAAGATACCTCTCTTAAACAAAGCAAATGTAAGCTTCATTTGGACTATTTAGTAGATAGTATAAAATTTTCACAGAATTGGTCAAGCAGTTTTCTATATTATTTATGTAGAGAATCATATACTAGTTCCTAGTTAAATGTTTAATTTTTCCTTGATTTTCAGTCCAGCAATCCCGCTGAATAAGGGTGAACCATTGATGTCAATCAGGTCACCAGAAGACTCACAGGCATCACAGTCTCCAGATTCATTGCCTGACTCAACTTCAGAGATTGATAAACTTGGTAACACATTAATTTTTTCTTAAAAAAGTTAAGCTATAACTAATCCAGATCAGGATATTAATGCAAACATCTTTCTAGTAAAGCTGCCTAAAACTATCATAAGTAAATTCCTGCTAATATTGGTCACCAGTGTCCTATTGGGTACTTAGTTTTTTTTTGAGGGTTAAGCAAAATAGAATGTCAGACTCTTACTGACTAAAAACTTCCCTGTTTATTCTCTTCGCCAGGCTGAGGCTTTGGTACCTTATCCATTTCTATTAATTTAATGTGAAAATAGACACTATTAATTTTAATTTAATTAACAGTTAATTAAAATTATTAACAGTGTCTATTTTCCCATACTGTCTTACGATTCCTGACTACTGTTAAAGATTTTGGAAAACCTTATAATATATTTTACCAACCAAGAAATTGAATCCAAGACCTCTTGCTTTCCACTCTCAGTCATACTTGCTCATTAGTCAAGTACTAATGAGGTCATCTGTCCCAATCTATACTTATATTAATTATAAAGGGATAAAATTTGAAAATTGTATGCATGGTCTAATCCTTAGAACAGCTGGTCGCATATCCAAAATTCTTTCCCTGATAGATAGCTACAATGTTCCTGAGTGCTATAATAGGCTGTAAATTATACTTGATTTGCGTTTTAGTCGAGCTATCACTTTAAACGCTGCTTATTTTATTTTAATACATTAATTTTTACGCAGGCGAAGCCATGGCCGGAAGTTGGTTTGTTATAAATATGTTCGTAATTCTTGGCTAATTGATTATTCCTATACCAGGTGACATAATGCCCGGCAGTGGTCTGTTGACATGGATGAAGGGAGCGGTGTCCACAGGAGGGCTACTGCAGCGCGTCGCGGAGAAAGCAAAGAGCTCAGTTGATACTATGATCACCACACTAGACCCACAAATGAAGGAGTATTTGAGTAAGTTATTATTTAGTGATGAAATTAGTGTAACAATGAAATTTCAGGTACATATATATCTGTGGATATGACACTTTTAACTTATAATAATAACCACATTTTTTTTGGTATAGGTCGGCAAATGAACTCACGGATTACCTAATGGTAAGCAATCAGCGCCGCCCATTGACACCTGTTGCACCTGCTGTTGCCGGCCTTTAAGGGATAAGAGTTTTGGGTATTTAAGGATTGGAAAGGGATGAGGGGAGGGAAAGGGATTGGGCCTCCGGTAACTTCACTCACACGGCGAAACACAACGCTGCCCACAATGCCTACAGACGGGGTCCTACAGGGCTTATATTTAGTCGGGATTGCGGGGTACGTGCAATGAGGCACCGTGGCCTCGGCCTAGAGCAGGAGAAGGAATGGGGGGTTTTAAGCCAGAAAGAGTCTGATACTTGCTCTCGCCTTACCCTAAGCGGGAGAAGACATTGATGATTTTCCCCTGACAAAAAAAACTAATACATATATTTAGCCAAAACATCTTTATGTAGTTGGAAAAGTCAGGTGATTTAAAAACGGCGTTTGGTTTCAGGAAGCGGTGGGGACCTCCTAGTGGTGGTAGCATCAGATAAAGAAGTAAAAGTGTCACCAATCAGAGAAGCGTTTCAAACTGTTTTCGGCAAAGCTAATGTTGTGTAAGTATCCATTGTTCAGTGTATAAATGGTAGCTTGCGTAAATGGTTAAAATAAGAAATATCTATATATAGCTTTCATTTAATTATGATTTAAATGTGTGTGTTTTCTATAATGATTTATGTAGTAGTATAGTCCTATTCTGACTATATATGGTATAGTCATATAATGTCAGAATAGGACTATACTACGACTACTATACATATAAACTTGCTCGCTTCATGTATCTACCACTGGATTGTCTCATCACCCAAAGGTGGACTTAAAGGTAGACTTCAATGCATTAAGTCTGCCTGATTTACATTTTTTTGTACATGAAGTTATAAATGAACTTTTTTTAAAATTTCTCTACGTACAAACTTTCCTTGGACTTCCACGAATAATTAGCCAGATCGGTTAAGGAATTTTTGAGTTAAACATTACATGAAAAGTGGCATCTCTCACATTATTACATTTCAAATTCCAGTGGCTATGCAGCCCAGAGCGAGGTGACAGCGGAGCAGCCAGTAGGTTACGCTGCTGCGTACGCTGCGGCCAAGCAACGTATCGCCCACGTGCGCTCCGTACACGGAGAACTGAACAATAATGTACCCGTCGTGGCGGTCGAAGGGTTCCTGCATGAAGCTGTTACTGATAGGTGCGTGTTTATATTATTTTGTTTTCCCCAGCCAGCAAGCCGCTCCTAAATTCATTTGACAAAAAGCGCATGTATTATTTCAAACTATAATCTATATAAACAATATCCTGTTACGTTTTCGGAATATTTTGTGATCTTTCGAAGGCTTTTGGCTGCGTTGAGCATGAGACACTATTACTTAAGCTTAAGAACACTACGTCATTCGGGGAGTATCTCTGGATTTATTGAAGTCACACCTTCAGGGAAGACTATTTAAAGTACAAGTAAACAAAGTTAACTCATGGGGTGCTAGCATATCTATGGGTGTTCCGCAGGGCTCCATATTAGGCCTATTTCTATTTCTAGTCTATGTTAATGATCTTCCCCATATATTTTAAAATTAAGGTATATTGGTATTACCCGCGGATTTTTTAAACAAACAGACGAACAAATAATTAACAACTTACACTAACGATAAAAAGACAAAATGAATTATTATACGGCAATAAGTATACTTCAGCTACTTTCATAGCATCATGTCGTATGGAATTCTTTTGTGAGGACAGGCATCCAACATTGATCCTTTGTGAAATTGATACCTTACATGCGTGGCCGTCAATTGGGACTGCTTAACTCGAGACAGTCTAAATATTTGCCCTAGAGGTCATTTTCGTTTTCGGATTCTTTGGCTAAATATTAGTGTCACGCTTTTAGCACATAATAGAACATACTCAATGATGTTGGAAACAAATGAATTGTGAAAGTGATTAAAAAGAGTACCAAACCATGGAGTTTCTTGTTCGTTCTTCTCCAAATTAATCTACTCTTTGGAACCAGCAAATAGCTTGGAACTTGTCAGGGCTGAACACGGAATAGAAAATACAGTGGAAGTGCCGCTCAGACATCGCGCGCTAACCAACATGATGACTAGATATACAACATTTTGGCACATTTGTTGTCAGAATCGTTCGATCCGTTGTCATGATTGGTTGTCATGGTTGCCTCTAAGAAACACGAAATATATTAGAAATTATGCCTTGTTGTGCGGTTTTCAACTGCAAAAAAGTAAGCAGAAAAAAAGACGAGTCTTGTGGTGGTGTATCGTATCATCTTTGAGTATTAACCTTTGTTAATTTTAAATATATTTGATTTAAATGTAAATATCACATTTCATTACTTCAATGCAAACTATAAAGGGCCTTATTTTCATAATTTATAGAATCAGGCGTTACTTTGCGGAAATCCATGACATTAAATGTTAGGGAAAATATTTAGTTTTAATTCCGCGACAAAAATCCAGGCTTGTTGCAGGATGCAATCCCACTCCTATGCAATCATGCATATGCACATGCAGCAAGGGTCCCACCCTCCCGCCCACATGCATATGCACACATACACAAAACGGAAAAACATGCCACGCAATCAAACCTATACTCGACACGTGTTTCGCCCCTCCACAGGGCATCCTCAGGAGATGTTGACTCGACGAGCGCTCGGCTGCGAATGAGCTAGTACGGACGTTCGGGTCTTCTCACCGTCCCCGGCTGGGGGCGTGAGGTCGCGCGATCCAGGCCGATGCCTGTCTCGGCGGTATCGCTCGCTGCCTGCAACAGCAGGCGAGGTCCTTGGAATAGTCGGGCCTCTTGCGGGGCCCGATGTGGTCGTGTCATGTGGGTGGCGCCGTCATGAGCCGCGCTCGAGCCTGGGCAAGCCCGGCGAGCAGCAAGCTGTTGACGGCGCGCGGTCGTGTCCAGTGGTTGGCGCCGCTAGGAGCCGCGCTCGAGCCTGGGCGAGCCCGGCGAGCAGCGAGCTGTCAGCGGCGCGTGGTCGAGTCCGGTGTGGGCGGAGTCTCTACCAGCCGGCCTGACGCGGGCGGGCGGGAGACTCACGCGGCGTCCGATGGGTCGGTCGGTGCGACCAGGTCTCGCGGGAGGCCGAGGCCGTCAGGGGGGCGCCGGTGGTATGGCGCCAGCTCCCGGAGGTGGTCGTGCCGCGACCGATCGGAGCGGTCGAACATTGATGTGCTCAGGCGCTGCACGAAGGCGTCGATGCTCTCTACGCCGAGGTCTCGGGCGATGGTCGCGTTCCGTACGAAGCGCGGGGCGTTGACGATGGTGCGCAGCGTCAGCGACTGCTGCGCACGGAGGCGTTTCTTGTTTGATTCGGACACGAGCGCGTACCATGCCGGGGCGGCGTAGGTGAGCCGTGTCCGAATGTAGGCCTTGTAGATGCCGAGCTTCGCACGGAGCGGCAGCGCCGAGTTGAGCACCGGGCGCAGGAGGTGACGCGCGGCGCGCGCCTGAGCAGCAGCCTGCAGCACGTGGGGCGTCATCGAGAGCGAGCGGTCGATCTTGACGCCGAGGTATTTAACGCTCGGCGCCCACTGGACCTGCTCACCCATCAGCGTCATGGGTGTCGGCTTCATGATCCCCACGGCGAGTGCTTGCGTCTTGGCCACGTTCACAGCCAGTCTCCACTTCTCCAGCCATTCAGGGAGTGCATCTAGGGCGCGCTGTAGTTTGACTACTGCGTGCCTGGGATTCAGCGACGTCGTGTAGTAGGCGGCGTCGTCGGCGTACAAGGCGAGTTTGACGCCGTCCACGACGGGGATGTCGTCCGTGTACACGCAGTAGCACACGGGAGAGATGCAGCTTCCCTGGGGCACGCCGGCTCTGATGGTCCGCTCGGTCGACAGGGCGCCTTCCACTGCCACTTGGAAGGTTCTGCCGTGCAGGAAGGTGGCCACGATCTTGACTAGTCGTCGAGGAGTAGTAGATGTGGCCAGCTTGCTGAGCAGGCCGGCATGCCAGACGCGGTCGAAGGCCCTCTCCATGTCGAGGAATACTGCCGCGGCGCGCTCACGCTTGTTACGCGCGGCCGCCAGGTCGTGCAGTACCCTCGCGACTTGCAGGGTGGTGGAGTGTTCGGCCCTGAAGCCGAACTGTTCGACGCGTGGCTGGAGGTGGGGTCGCAGGTGCAACAGCAGCAGCTTCTCGAAGAGCTTCGAGACGGTGTCCAGGAGCGTGATGGGGCGATAGCTCCCCGGCAGCAGCGTGCTCTTCCCCTGTTTGGGCAGCATGATTACTCTGCCGAGCTTCCACTTGGAAGGGAAGTGTCCGGTACGGAGGATCCCATTGAACAGCCGCGTCAGGGTCGCGATTCCTCGCGGTGGTAGGCGGCGAAGGGCCTCGTTGGGGATGCCGTCCGGACCGGGTGCCTTGCGTAGTGGGGCTCGCAGAGCCATACGCCGCACCAGGCCAGGGGAGAGCACGACTGGGTCCTCTTCGGGGGAGATCGGTTGCTCCAGGTACTGCGCTACCTGAAGCTCGACGGCTGCTGTGTGTTGCACGTTGCGGGCTGGGTTGGGCTGGAACTGTCTCTCCAGGGAGTCGGCGAAGAGCTCCGCTCGGTCCTCGGCTCGGTAACGGGGTGTGTTGTCACCGGCCAGGAGGGGTCTGATCGGGGCCGGCTTCCCGGAGAGATTGCGGCACAATCGGTGTATGCCCGACCAGTCGTCGCTCACGTGCTCGATGGCGCGTTGCCACGACTCGGCCGCGTGGTTGGCCACGGCGGACGAGATTCTCGCTGCCAGAGCGTTGAGCACGTTCTTCATGGTCGGGCATCGGGTCCTTTGCCATTGCCTGCGGAGTCTCCTCTTCCTCTCGATCATGGCGAGTATGGCGGCTGGGAGAGGTGCTGGCCTCCTCGGTGTCGACACGTTTGACAGTTGAGCCTCGGCGAGTGCGGCCTGGGTGGCCGTGGTGAAGTCGGCGGCGAGGCGGTCGACGTCTGCCGGCGTGTCGACCCGGTAGGACGGCGAGTTCTGCGCCATGTGTGCGGCGAAGGTGCGCCAGTCCCGCCGTGGGCGAGAGGGTAGGGGTCGCAGGCGTTGTGGGATGTCCTCGATAGTCAGACTCACTGGCTGGTGGTCCGACCGGAGATGATCGTCCAGGACGTCACAGCTGACCGTTGCGGTGATGCCTCGCAGGACGGCCAGGTCGATGACGTCGGGCATCAGCTGCCGGTGGCCTGGGTAGTGCGTCGGGGCCTCCGGGCCCAGCACCACGTAGTTGTGGAGCTCTGCATCGTCGAGCAGGCGGCTGCCTTCTCTGGTGTTGGTGTTCGCGTTCCACGCTGTGTGCTTCAGGTTGAAGTCGCCAGCGATGATGGTGGGCAGCGGCGAGTCCAGCAGGGTGTGGACGTCGCTCACTGCGAGGCGGTAGTGTGGCGGCCTGTAGAACGCGAACACCCGGGTCGGCTGTTGGTTGATGCAGATCTCCACGCCCAGCGCGTAGGACGCGCGCAGCGTTGGCACCGGCAGAAGCTGGTGGACGATTCTTCTCCTGACCAGGATTGCCAGCCCTCTGTAAGCAATCCCTGACGGCGAGATGTGGTCCTCCCGGTAGACATAGAAGCCAGCCATCTTCAGCTTGTCCACTGGTTTGAGGTGCGTCTCGTTGATCAGGGCTACATCGGCTTGCCGTTGGTCTAGTAGCAGCTTCAGTAGCCTGGTCTTCTCTGGGGTCATCCCGTTGGCGTTCCAGTGTATGATCCTAAGGTGCCGCTGGTCCATCGCAAACGAGGGACTTGATCGCGTCTAGGAGCAGCGGCACTGGATCGCTCCGCTGGGTGACGAGCGCCGTCACGATCCCTTGCAGGATTCGGACGACGTCGTTAATGGTGAGTACCTGTGGCGGAGGTCTCGGCGGGGCTTGCCGTTTCGCCTTGGTTGCGGCGGCGACAGGCGCTTTAGCGGCGGCAGGCGCTTTAGCGGAGGCAGGCGCTTTGGCGGCGGTGGTGTGCGTCATGGAGCGGGCGACGACGGGGGCGGCGGTTGTGGCGGGAGCGGGGGGCGGCGGCGGCGGCGGTGGTGGCGGCAGGGGGCGCCTGCTTCGCCTTCCTGCGCCTGCGCCTTGTGCGGCGCTTGCTGCCCGGCTCGTTGGCTGCGGCCATGAGGGAGCCAGGGGCGTCAGACTCACCCTTTGGCTGTGCCGCAGCTGGCTTCGAAGTGGTGGTGGCGGTGGTGCGCGCTACTGTGCCCGCCTTCGGGTTGCGCGTCTCGCGGCGGAACACCGGGCACGATGAGTTGTTCGCCGTGTGGGCGCCTCCGCAGTTCGCGCAGGTCGGCGGCTCTTCCTTGGGGCGGGGGCACTCACTGGCCGGGTGCGCCTCGCCGCATCGCACACAGGCTATGGGCCGGTGGCAGTTATGCGACGAGTGCCGGAACTGTTGGCAGCGGTGGCACTGCGCAGGGCCCTTCTTGCCCCGCCATGCCTCGATCTTGATCCCGGGCATGCAGAGCAACTCCGTTACTCCGTATGGTGTCTTCGGTGCGCGCCACCTGGGCGTAGAAAAGACACCCAGGTCGTCCCTGGCGCGCACGGATGGGGCGGACGTACTCGGCGTTGTAGCCGCAGTCGCGCAGAGCCTCTTGAATGGCGTCCACTGGCGTCTCCGCAGGCAGCCCTCTGATGGCCACCTTCAGGCTTCGCTCCGCTGGTAGGGAGTAGGAGAACCAGGCTATCCCCTGGGTCCTCTCCAGGTCTGTGAGGTAGGCCTGGATACTCCTATACTCCACGTCGGAGCGTGGCGTGAAGCGCACTCCTTTGCCGAAGGGGCGCGCGTTGGGCGCGTGTCCCAGCCGCTGCCTCAGCGCCGCGAAGTGCTCGACCCAGTTGGGGAGTTTCTCCACGATGAGTGGTGGGTAACGCGCCCTGGGGGCGGGGGCGCTGGACGGCGCGGGCGCGGGGGCGCTTGTCGGCGCGGGTGCGGCGGCGGTTGTCGGCGTGGGTGCGGGGGCGCCGATGTTGCCGGCGGCAGGAGTCTTCGGCGCGGTGGCGCCGGCCTTTGCAGGTGTGGGGGCGCGTGTGCCGGTGGCGGTGGGCGACGCAGCGGCTGCGTACGTCGCCTTTGGCGCGACCACTTGCTGGGGCGGCGCGAATGGTGGCAGGATGGGGGGCGGGCGGAAGGGCGGCGAGGTGTAGATGGCCTGCCGCTTGCCCGCCGGCTCCTTGGTCGGCGAGGGAAAGCGTCCCGGCATGTTGTTGTCCGGGGGCGCAGGCAAAACAGGTGCGGCGCGCGGGGGCGCAGCGCTTGGGGGCGCGGGCTGAGTAGGCGCAGTCGCGGGCTGGTGGGGCCTCTTCGAGCGCGGCGGAGCTGTTGAAGTCTTCGACCCCGACGGCGGTTTGTGGCTCGTTTTCGAAGCCGAGGTTGAGGTGGTGGCGTGGGCGCGTGCAGCTTTGGCCGTAGCGTCGGCAGGCTGCGCCAGCGCGGTCCTCAACGGGGACCTTGGAGTAGGCCGAGGGGTTGCGGACGTTGCGGCGGTTGGGTGTGTGACACCCATGTCACGAGCCGCGGTGGTGGGGCGTGGGGGTGCCACGTCCATAGGCTCTGGCGCGCTCGCGGTTCTCGCCGGTGCGGTCCACGAAGGTGGGGCCGTATGTGGCGGCGGCGAGGGCGACGCCGGGGTGTCGGGGGTCGAGGTGGGGGGGGGAAGAATTCCTCCCCCGCTCCCAGGCTTCCGGAGGCCGTGCGCGACATCGATGCGTCCTCGGGCGCCTCGGACCATCGCTGCACTGCAGCCCGTATGTTGACGCGCTGCGTGGGCCTGTGGTTCTTGGACACGCGCCCCTGTTCCTTCCGGTCCCGGTTGGGTTTGGAGGAGGGGCGCGGTGGTGATGGCGACGGTGCCCCACTTCCGTGAGGCATGATTGTTGCCGGTGGCTGCCACTTGCTGGCAAGCTGTGCACCGGGTGCGTCAGCAGGACTTGTGCTGCGTAGTGGCGGGTAGATGTAGTACGTAGCTTTGTTAACGGCGGCGACTAGTGCGACGTGTCAGTCGCAGACCCGCGCGGGGGACCCGCCGAGCCGGTACCCGGGGCTAGCCGCTGGTGGCTGACCGGGCACCGGGCGCGACGGAGGGCCTCGCGTGATCGGGCCAACGGCTGAGCACGCGCTGGGGTGGACGAGCCGACCGCGACCGAGCTTCGGGTAGTCTTCACTTTTTGCGGTCCGAGCGGTGAGGTACTTGTTTCTCCTGGAGACTTGTTTCCTCGGCGGCTGCGTGGCGAATCCCCACACACGTATATATATATAATAACACGTATACTATTCTGCATGTCTGTGATAAAAATTTCCGGTTGTGTGTGTTGGAGCAGTTAGAAATCTCCAAACATAATAATAATAGTAATTTTACACTGTTGAATGAGCAAACAAACTTAATTACATCCCCTCTTTTAAGTGTGATTACAGGTAGATCATAGTCGATGCAGGCGTCACAATGACGTTTGTGTCGATTGTATCGATTGTGTAATTGATGCAATCGATACAAAGACGTTTGTATCGATTATGTGTCATCACGACACTATATAAGAGGCGAGAGCTGTCGTACTAGCTCATTCGCAGCCGAGCGCTCGTCGAGTCAACATCTCCTGAGGATGCCCTGTGGAGGGGCGAAACACGTGTCGAGTATAGGTTTGATTGCGTGGCATGTTTTTCCGTTTTGTGTATGTGTGCATATGCATGTGGGCGGGAGGGTGGGACCCTTGCTGCATGTGCATATGCATGATTGCATAGGAGTGGGATTGCATCCTGCAACAAGCCTGGATTTTTGTCGCGGAATTAAAACTAAATATTTTCCCTAACATTTAAGGCCTTATTTTCATTACTATTAAGTTTAAATCTACTTGTTCGTTATGTGACGTTAAATACAATACATTCTAGTAGTTTCGACGCTACTCATTTAGGGATGCGACATATTCGTAAAATAGGTTCATATCGATAATTTTTTATCATCATCGTTCAGAAAATTGTTTTTGACAATTTTTGTGTATAATTCATAAATTTTTAACTAAGATTGCATAGACACATCAACGTTTTAACCACACACAGCGTGCATCCGTCTGTGGCAGGTGCGGGTGGTTAATCACCATTTTTATTTTATAACTAGTTTTCGCCAGCGGCTTCGCCCGCGTGCTGTGTTAATAAAAAGCAGCAAAAATCAATAGAACAAAATCTAAGTATACATAAAATTTGGTATTTATCGTCTCATTTTTATACATCTCCAATGGGTAAATACCCTAATAATTACTAAGTCTCCGCAGTCCGTCCGTCAATAGATAGAAAGGTACGGATCTAACTAATAGGTAAGAGTTACAAATATTTAATAAAACCTATATTATATTATATTTTATACCGCATCGTGTCGAGCACGGCAACCGCTACACAAAAATAATTCTTATACCATGATTCAGTGTTCACTTGCGACGGCGCTATGTCTTATTATCCGAATTGCTAAACTATCAGGAGTTACACGTGCTATTGTGAGTTAACCATAAAAGATAGACATATGCTGTAAATCATTTTTTTAGACAATTTAATTTAAAATATTTCCGTCATACAAAATTTCTATGTAAGTTTAAGGTTAAGGTTACACACGCGACTGAAACTTACAAAAGGGAGTAACTTCTCCCGTTTTCCCAACATTTTCCTTCACTGCTCTGCTCCTATTATTTGTAGCGTGATGAAAAGTATCCTATAACCTGCCCAGGAGTATAAAGAATAATTGTACCAAGTTTTGTTAAAATCCGTCGAGTAGTTTTTGTTTCTATAAAGAACATACAAACAGACAGACAGACAGACAGACAGACAGACAGACAGACAGACAGACAGACAAATTTTTTACTGATTGCATTTTTGGCATCAGTATCGATCACTAATCACCCCCTGGTAGTTATTTTGAAAATATATTTAATGTACAGAATTGAGCCCTCTACAGATTTATTATAAGTATAGATGTTGTACATGATTTTTATCAGAGTTCCAAAAAGGAGAGTGACTCTCAATTCGACTGTAACATTTTTTTTTTGTTTTTTCGTCTCCGTTATTTATGAACCGATTTTAATGATTCTATTTTAGTTGGAAAGGAGATAAAACTTGTAGGAGCGCGCAGTGCTTTCATATGTTAAAATCGAAATCTTTAATAATAACTTGACCACCTCCAAAAAACATTAAATCTTCAAAAAATATGTTAATATTTTTCTTTTTTTCTATTAGAACCTTTTTCATTACTGATCATTTGTAGGTATATCGTGTCGATAAATTATATTGCTCACACGATTACAAAAACATCGATATATTGGGATACCCTGCCCTATCTGAGTAGCAAAATAGTAAATGTCTATTGGTACAAGTGCATACAAATATGACATCTATTTCAAAGAAGTTAGCGTTTTGAATAGAATGAATTTGTTACAGCGCCATCTAATGTTGAGTGGCTGAACCCGTTTGTAAATTGTTTTATTTAAGTTTTTTACACGATAGACGCCTTTATTGATTGTGACATGTGAAATTATAACAACTTTCGCTCATTGTTATAAGACTCAATTTTTAACAACATTTAGAAGATGATTTGCTAAAGTTGCGTTTCATCTTTTTATCCAATTATATAGCTGTTTTTTATGTGTGTAATGGACAATTTGATTTGCGAATGTGTGATTTTGGCGACACTGGTTTTCCTTTTGAAAGAGTGTAGGGTCACTTCTACTTAATTTTCTGTTCTGTGGGGCTGAATGACATGCATACACTTTTTAACTTTTGATGACCACTAATTAATTTGGCTAACGTTTATATTTAAATATAGTGGTTTATTTAAAATAAATGATTTGTCTTTATCTTTACTTTCGAAAATTCGCTTTAGATTTTCTCTTTATCCTTTTGAATGCCATGGTCGGCCATACATAGGCGACAAGCAAAATGTACTATATATGACGTATTCTGGCGGCTATGTTCGACATAGGCAAATAAGACATTTTTTTAAAACGTTGCCCCTCACTTGCATTTTCTCCCGTGTCGTGGGTGCCTTTACTAACATACAATTTCACATACTCATGACACCCAAGACCCGAAACAACAATTTGTGGATCACACAAAGTGTTGTTCCGTGTGGGAATCGAACCTGCGACACGTCGCACAGCAGGCAGTTGTCCAGCCACAGCACCAACCGTGCAGCCAAAATTAAATTTATTTAAGTGTGAGAGAGTCAAGTTTCGGCACGAATGCGTGGTACCACGGCTCGACCGGAGTGGAACCACGGCTCGACTGGTGTAATACCACGACTGGATCGGAGTAACACCACGGCCTCACAGAAAACCGGTGTGAAACAACGACGCCATGAAAAGTGTTTCGCCGTGTGAGTGCGATTACCGGAGGCCCAACCCCTCCCCTCCCCCTCCTTTCTCAATCCTTAAATATTTGAATCCCTTATCCCTAAAAGGCCAGCAATGCACTCGTAAATACTTTAGTGTTGGGGGTGTCCATGGGCGGCGCTGATTGCTTACCATTAGGTAATCCGTCTGCTCGTGTGTGTATGGTGTAGGCCGTAAAAAATAGTCTAATTTGCGTTTGTTGTCTATAACCGACCATGGTATTCAATGCAATTAATCGCCCCCCGCAGATGGTACGACATGTCCCTGATGGTACTGTCGCAGCCGTCGCTGGGCATCGAGCTCCAGCTGCAGTCGCAGGGCACGCCGGTGCCGGCCGCCGCCATCGCCGCCGCCGCCGCCGCCACGCCAAGCGACTATGCGCACGCGCAGACCGGGTACAGCGTCACTATCGGATCTATCATGGCTGCTAGTTTACAGGTACTGTGAAAATTATTAAAAGTTACATTGGATGATTACTGACAAGTGATTGTAATTGACTACAATACTTAAATATGATATTAAATTCCATCTCACACAGTTTCCCCAAACGTTTTGATTTTTTTCAAATGATTTTCGACTTTATCACACTCTGTACAATAAAGTGGAAAATCTAAATGACCATATTAGGATAACTTAATTTACATTACACCCGCGCTATTGAAAGGTGTTGAGGGACAAGCGCAACAACGTACTGGTCTCAGCCTTTTAACAGGAGAAGGAATGGGGAGGTTTTTAGTCAGTAAGAGTCTGACACTCCCTCTGGCCTCACCCTGGGCGAGACGAAGTCTATATTTTTACTGGTCTATCCCCCAGGTTCCTCATACGCAATGGCAGGAGGCTTCGACGGGAGTATCTCGACGGGAACTGCTGCAGCTGACGGCGCGCTCGCTGGCCGGCTCATACAAACGGCTGCTCGCCGTCTCAGCTAACGAGGCGTAGGTGACGAAGAAAGAGAATAGACTATGTACAGTTAGTATCTATCTACTTATTACAAAGCAATATATGTTATAGGCCCATTCTCTTACTGTCTACCATAAATCATCATCCCCACCATCTCCAAGCCCGAACATCTTCCCCTCTATTCCTAGTCCCTCTTCTCTCCATCCCCTATCTTCCTGCCCTACACTTCCAATCTCCTTTCCCTTCATCCCTATCTACCTACATTTTATCTTCCATGATAGATATAAAGATTTTTGATACCACGGCCTCACAGAAAACCGGCGTGAAACAACCACAGCGTTGTGTTTCGCTGTGTGAGTGAGGTTACCGGAGGCCCAATCCTTCCATTCCCTCGACCCTTCCCCAATACCTAAATCTCCAAATCTCTAATCCCTTAAAGGTCGGCACTCGTAACTCCTCCGTTGCGGGTGTCCATGTGCGGCGCTGATTGCTTACCATCAGGTAATCCGTCTGCTCGTTTGCCGACTTAAAATGTAGATTGAAAATATAATTAAAGACCCCATTTCCTCTCCCCTCCATCCCCAATCCTCCTACCGTCCATTATCAGTCATCATCCTCACCATCCGTTTCTTCTCTCCAACCCTAATCCGCCTCCTCTCCATCTCCAACCTTCTTCTCCTTCATCCCGTAATGCTGAAGCTCCTTATCTACATTTCTTCTTCAGTGTTTTTTGTATATATTTATTTATTTACATATAGAAATTACCTGAGGCTTTTTTATTTACAATTTTATCAACATGGTAGATATTTATCATTATAATAAATGAATTGAAAAAACAATATTTCTTTTGTTACAGGGACAAGAGAAAAATGTAAAGAATATATAATAGATTATATCATAAATTATACCTAACTAATTATAATTTCTATTATAACGATGTATAGATAAGATATGTTATACGAATAAAATTTATTTGGGGCCAACTGTGTTTTCTTACTTTAGTTTTTGTGCTTTCAATAATCGCTATCTGTTTTTTACACACTATACAGGCGACGCAAAAAACTGATTTTATCAGAAAATAACCGCAGTATTTAAATAATGTAGGTATGTTTTATTGTATATGCATGTAATAATTTTGCATAGTTTTAGAATACTTTAGGACAGATAACATTATTAATAGTCGCAAAATTAAACGTAATAGGTAATCAAATTTGACACATCACGTAATTATTTGAGTCGTAAATACCCGTTGTACTTACACATGACTATTAGGTATAAAATTATATGGAATTTTAAAGAAACTGATTGTATGTTGACACACAGCTGTTTTCGTGGGAATAAATAATAAAACGAAGCTCAATTTTAAACGAAGACAAATTATTTTCCGACCTATGGAACAAATCAATTATCTATACCTACTAATATTATAAAGAGGTAAAATTTGTAAGCTTGTATGTTTGTAAGTTTGTATGTAGGGGGTAATCTTTGGAACCGCTGGTCGGATTTCCAAAATTCTTTCACATATAGATAGCTACAATGTTCCTGAGTACTATAGGCTATAAAACATCACGCTGCGATTAAATGGAGTCGAGCAGCGGGTGAAACCGCGCGAGAATAGCTAGTACCTAATAAAATAAAAAAATCACCCTAACGCTAAAGAGTTACTCTATAAATATTGCATCAATCACAAAACTGTTTTTACAGTATGTGCTTATTGAAATAACGGCACGCCATGCCATGTGGAGTGATACCACGGCTTTCAAGAAAACCGGTATGAAGCAACACTTACCTACGTTGTGTTTCGCCGTGTTAGGTTACCGGAGGCCCAATCCTGCCCCCCCATCCTCAGTCGTCAAATCCCCTATCTTTAAATCCCTAATAACTCACAAGAGGCCGGCAAAGCACTTGTAGTAACTTCTTTGGTATTACGAGACTCCTTAAGCAGCGCTATTTGCCTACCATCTGGTTTTTCGTCTACATCAGAGGTTCCCAAACTTTTTTCTCATAGACCACTTTAAAAATTTTGCTGGATCTGGTGGACCCCCTGCAACTATTACATTTACTAACTTACTTCCAAAACACGAAAAAAGTATATGTCTATGTAAATCTGTGTTGTGACTATTTTTCAATCAACTCTGAGTTTTCGAAAATAAAAGGTGAGAATTATATTGCTTTGATTATGCTGTGAGTTCAAGGTCAGTCTAAAAAGCGTCTTCATCCAACAGATTCTTACTTTACTTTTTTGTATTCTAAGGTTGACTTACAGTACAAGAAACCAATAAGCTCCCACTTCGGAGTGGTAAAAAGTAAAAATAAATATTTTCTTGTTTCGTAACTATTTATTCAAACATAAAAATTACTACACTTTTAATATGTTGTTTTAACAGTCTTAGTAGAATCAAAATTTAACATCAAAAATAATAATCATTGACATATTTTCTTTCTGAATATGGAATATGCAAGTTATTACAAAAACAATTGCTGAGCTTCTTCTAATTTTGTCTTTCTATATTCATAGGAGAAGTCAAGTCGGGTCACCTAATACACATTTATAGACCCCCGTTAACAAGTTGTGGACCCCCATTCTTTTTCCACGCAAGCGTAGACCCCTGTCGGGCTCCCGTGGACCCCTGGGGTCCACCTGGACCACTTTGGGAATCTATGGTCTACATGTTTGTTGATTTTATGACATAAAAATCGTAAATTGAAAAAATAGGTGTCTTAAGAAAACTACCTCAAAAAAGCATGTAAAAAACTATAGACCTTTATTTAAAAAAAAAAACAATAAATATTGTTTAAAAAATAAAATAATATGCTTTTGATTCTACTATTACGTTTCATTTACAATCATCTTTATAGCAATACCAGCATTCCCAGATTTTGTCAACCTAGATTTGTGAAATCGTATACTGTGTGACGTTTTAAAGTTAGGTACTTAGGCACAGTATCTGAAGTTCATTCGTCGATGGGGTAAGTAAAGCTAACAAACTATGTTTCTTCGCCATTATGTTTTCTACCATAATTAATATTTTTCGAACGAAGAACTCAATGGTGTCTACGAGGATGTAACCCAACTAGGGTTCCTAGGACTAAATATCTTCCGGATGCATCTCTTGATGATATCTTTATTTTCTATCAGTTTGAAAAGATTTTAAATTTTGACGCGCACACGTATTCGTATCGGGGAAACGTGTTCAATGTCACTGAACTCGTAAACGGCTGGACTGATTTAGGTGTTATTGTATACGAATTTAAATGAGTTGCGAACTATTTTGTTTACCAAAACAAATTAATCGGTTTTGTTATTAATCGTCTAATTTTTATGGGTACTTACATCTTCAATGGGTAGATACCCTATTACTTACAAGTCTCCGCTATCCGTCCGTCCATAGATAGAATGGGACGGATCTAATTAATAGGTAAGTATTACAATTATTACATTAAACCTATTATGTAACTTTAACCATTAAGTAACCTTAACACACACGACGGAAACTTACAAAAGGGAGTAACTTCTCCCGTTTTCTCAACATTTTCCTTCACTGCTCTGCTCTTTAGCTTGATGAGAAGTATCCTATAACCTGCCCAGTAGTATAAAGAATAATAGTACCAAGTTTTGTTAAAATCCGTCGAGCAGTTTTTGTTTCTATAAGGAACATACAGACAATAATTTTACTGATTGCATTTTTGGCGTCAGTATCGATCACTTATCACCCACTGGAAGTTATTTTGAAAATATATTTAATGTACAGAATTGACCCCTCTACAGATTTATTATAAGTATAGATAATGTTTGTCCATTTAAAAAATAACGTCCCCCTTATTTTTTTCGGTCTCTCAAAAAACACAACCCGAAGTAGGTACTACTGCCAAAGGTTGTGTTTCGCCGTGTGAGTAAGGTTACCGGAGGCCCAATCCTTCCCCTCCCCAATCCCTCCTTAATCCTTAAATCTCCAAATCCCTAATCCCTAAAAGTTCGGCAACGCACTCGTAACTCCTCCGTTGCGGGTGTCTATGCGCTGATTGCTAACCATCAGGTAATCCGTCTGCTCGTTTGCCGACGTTTGTTTTACATAAAAAAGGAGTTTATTAGCTAAGCACCCCAAAATCTGTGTAAAGGTTTGACTGGCCTGACTGGTATTCTAGCCAATCGGGATTCCAAAAATATTCTTTGTTTCGTTTGGTAGATGGGCCTGATCAAAATGTTGTCGCGTTTAGACCTCTAATTGGTTACTACACTACGCTGAACGTAACATAAACGTTTTTTTGTGGGGGGATCATAATTTTTTACGGATTTCTCCCGCTCAGGGTGAGGCGAGAGGGAGTGTCAAACTCTTACTGACTAAAAACTCCCCGTTCCTTCTTCTGCTCCAGGTATAGGCCGTGGTGCCTAATTGCGCTTGCCCGCAACCTCGGTTAACTTCATAAAAGTGCCGATCATCTTAACGTAAAGCAAACTCACGCCGGTATAAGTATCCTTCCGAATGCATTTGTAGCTGCCGCTATAGCAATATGTGTGACTTGGGTACTAAGTACTATTGGCTAACAGTTCTAAATCAGACGTTTTGGAAAACGTTCGAGTAGATCAGAGGGGATTTTTTTATTAATCTATGACAAAAAGCTTCTCTACTACAACAGGCATGCCGTTATGTGTCTATATTATATTTTGCATTGATTAATTGTGTCACTCAACCGTAATAGCAATTATACAAAAAAAGGTGATACGCTACATCCTGCGTCAATGCATCTGGTATGTTTTTTTGATAATTAAAGCAACTTTTGCTAATCGAATTTTAATGAAGACATTTCGGGTTAATACCCTTGCCAAGCTTTAAATATAGATCGGTTATGATACCTATACCTATAAGCAAAACAAAAAAGGAGGTTAGGAGGCAGAGATACCAACCATTATTTTTAATTCGGCTTCGCGATTGTGCCGCTACAAGCACGCCTGTTTTGAATAAGAGTCACGTTGCGATTTGAAACTAGTTGAGCTGTCCTCAGTTCATTCACGCGGGTGAGTATTTTTGTTCGATAAGTTTTGTATGAAGAACCATAGGTACTATAATGTATAATTTACCACCCACTTCTAAACAGTATAATATCTTTAGTCAAGAGCCGTAGTTTTCCTGTGGCAAATTAGGCACGAGCCTGGGACACCAGGTAGCGGAGAGGCGTCAATAAGGTGCTTGCCTGGGGTATTCGACCATCATAATTTCTTACTCATACCAATTTGGTGGTCCTAACCAAATAAGCCAAATACATACATTGATTGTCTATGAAAATAGATATGTCTATTTTCGACCACCGTAAGCACAGGTATGCAGATGGCGAGGAAGGGTAGTTCGCCGTTCGATTAGAACCAGACCCAAGCGTACGATGGGTAGCGTTCCAAGAACTCCGTATAAAGAGCCAACAGACCACCACAGAAGGGGCAAAACACCATGTTCAGGGGTTGCGGGTATACGCAATAAGATAACGCAGCCTGCTAAGGACGCACGCTGTTATAGAAACGGTAAGACCCCTCAGGTAAGATAAAGGCAGAAAGATGATGATGATTTCTTTTATTCATTTAAGTCAGCACGCAGTGCTCAATCACTTTTCGACACATCGCGCCGCGCGCGTTGGAAGCTCGGGCGGAAAACTTGTAAAAATTTATTGTTTTTGATATATTTTGAATGTGATAAGTTTTTCTTCAACCAAGTAAGTGCAGACAAGGCCTTTCAACGTCAGAACAAACATGAAACTTCAACACGTTTCCTTTGCACATTTTTTTCTAAATTTCGCTTATAAAGTGACGATATTATACCTACCTACCTACTTACTTGCTATTATTTATAAGTAATAGGTATATTATAATTTACTTTTACTTATAAAATATTAGCATTGAATTTACATTATAATATAACACTCGTACTTACAATATTGTGTTGCAATTTTTATATTTTGAATAAACCCAAAGATTACCCCCTACATACAAACTAACATTTGTAGGTTAGTTTCGCGGGTATGAGTTTTGACATTTTGCTGACATCTGACACTAGCGCCTCTAGCGGTGAATTTATTCACTTTGCTAGTACCTATTAGCTTGATTGTGGAGTTTCAAATGAGCTCGTAGGGGATGGGATTAAGTATTCGAAACAGTGTATGTCAATTAAGTACTTATACGCCTGAACGAATGGCTGAGTTCTGTTTGCTATACAATAATATTATTATGCTAAGTGTAGGGTGAGCCATGCTTTAGTACGAGGCCCGGCTCGACCGATGTGATATGGCCGTCGCGATATCGGGGGTACCCATAAGTTTTTTTTTGGTCAGGGGAAAATTATCAAATGACTTCTCCCACCCAGGGTAAGGCGAGAGAGAGTGTCAGACTCTTAGTGACTAAAAACCACCCTGTTCCTTCTCCTGCTCTGGGCCGAGGCCGCGGTGCCTCATTGCGCTTAACCCGCAACCCCGGCTGAACATCAGCTCTATAGGGCCCCGTCTGTGGTGGTCTATTGGTTCTTTGAGGCGCGCGCGGAATGCTACGCGCCGTACGCTTGGGTCTGGTTCTGGTCGGGAAGCCTAATCTGAAGATTCATCGTACATCTTTCTCGATTTCTCGCCTTCGTCGCCTATCCCGAAATGCTAAATTCCCAGTTCCAAGGATAGTAGGTAAAAAAAAGATAGTAGGCTACGCACTTGTGGCTTCAGTGTGTGTGTGAATGGGCTACGTCGTTTGCTTACCATCAGTGACCTGTCTTAACGATTGTACCAATTTATAATATTTTTTTGACTTAATTGGTTTTTTTAAATTCTGTCCCACGCATTAGGATTTCTCCTGTGTCCTCGGTGAGTTTAAAAACATGCAAATCACACCCAGAAACAACAATTTGCGGATTACACAATGAGTTGTTCAGTGCGGGAATCGAACCCGCGACTCGTTGCTCGGCAGCCAGTTGTCCAGTCAACGCGCTAACAGTGCATTAAAAAAACATTTGAAATGTGCACCTTTGCTTACTTACTTGATTACCTTAGGACAAGATTAAAAATGTACCTATTTTTTTTTCAATGAATATATTTGTATCAAGTATTTAAATATGTATAATAGTATCGTAGCTATTACAGCATTTTGTTATTTTTATAATAATTATATTTATTTCATTGTGTTACCTATTTACGATGTTACATTGGAATTTTTATTGTAGTATTGTCATTTTTATATAAAAATAAACAAGTATGCAGCAGGTAGGCCTCTTCACACTTCTAAGTTTCCTCAATAGGACATATACCCCAGCTCAGGTACGGTTAACTAAACGTTTATTGAACTCTGTACTCTGATAGAAACAGGTTTGGGTTTATTTTTGTTCGACCACACCTATGTATATGTTATATGGGAAATTCATGTAGATTCCTCGTTCATATTTTAGTCTCGCACTGTTTGTGTCCGTTGCAACAAGTTTCTCGACGTTGACAGAATTAAATTCTTTATTTGAATTTGAAATAATAAATTTCGCCCTGAAGGTGAGTTATTAGTTATAAGTATTTTGAATATTTTTTTTTCTTTAATAACTTTTTGTATCCGATATTTTTGAGTGATCGTTTTAATTAATTATATTTCTATTTATCATGTTATTATCTTTTTATTTTATTTATTAATGTACTTGTACCTACTTCCCTATCACTCTCTATCTATTTTACAAAAAAAGTTTTTGCACCTACCTACATTCTATAGCTACAGAATGAACGTAGTTATCCTCTTCCTTAGATTGTTTGTAGTTCAATAATTTCACGTTTATATGTATAATATTTTACATGGTAAGTAACTGATGGTAAAAGACAAATAAACAAATCTTTATTGAACTAATTGTGATTGCATTTTATGGTCTTAATGTAAGTTTGCCGCTTTGTACAATGTTTACCTACATAGGCATGCACTACGAGTCACTTAGTGTATAACATAAAATGTTAGCTTCTTTAAACTGTTATATATGTCAATAATAAGCAGTAAAAAATACATTGATTCCTTACATATATCCTTTAGCATCACAATTATCATAATTTTGCTTCAAAGTAATACTTTTGAATCAAAGAAACAATGTTCAATTAGAAATATTTTATTACATATTTAAAGCTCTTTAGCTTAAGTGATTTTATTTTAGCTTGTTGCTTAGGATATACAACGGGCACTCATTAGGCGTTTTAAGTGCTAATCCTCAAGTTGATACCGGACTCCTATATGACGTCATAGCCTCGTCGCGTTTTCGTGCGGGCTTCACTATTGCGCGTTTCTTCCCCCTTTTTCAACTTACATCTTTGTTCTTAACATCCGCCAGAAAATCGCGTGTGTCAAAACGCCTTGTGTACCTGATTTTCGGAGGCTGGAGTGCCGCGTATAAAGCCGCGTAATAAGCCGCGGGCAACATTTATAACCATAACCATCTACCCGTTTAACAGGTACCTACCTACCTACCTGTGTAGACTACAGGTATTTGGAATCTGGACAGGAACGAAAACAAAGGTTGATTCAGTATAGAGACTTTCCGACCTCTTTGAGAGAGAGAAAAAAGAAGAGAGGCTAAGAGAGTCCTCAACTTCCGCTCGATATGGAGTGGAAGCAACGTCGTCGCCACCGGGCACTCTGTTGTAGCAGCGGTAAGACCCCTCTTTGAGGAGTGGCTTGAGAGACGCCATGGCGTCCTCACCTTCTGCCTGATGCAGATGCTTCCAGGCACGGAAGTTTCAGTGGGTGCCTGTTATGGATCCAATGCGAGTCCACGCTCGGGTGTCGTCATTGTGAGGACCACCCGGAGGACGTGACGAGCCCTGCCTAACCTAAGCACTGCCTGTGTCCTCAGAGAAGTAAAGGGTGGCGGTGACCTCTCGCGTTCGATCTTAGTCGAGGCCATGGTGGGAAGCGAGAGGACATGGGAAGCCGTCTCCCTTTACTGCAAAGCAAATTGCGTACAAAGGAGGAAACGGACGTGAGGGAACTGACCTCCTCACGCCCCAGCCGTCGCAGTACACACACAGTACACTCCGAGCGGCGGGGATCGAGAAATGATCTCCGGCGACCGGAAGTTAGGGGCTGCAGACGGCGAGTAAAGGTAGCTAGAACCCCGCCTAATACCAGACCCGAGGGTACGGCGATTTCCGCGCGCGGAACGCAAAGCGCCAATAGACCACCATAAACGGGGCCCTCTATGGGCTGATGTTCAGCCGGGGTTGCGGGGCATGCGCAATTAGGCTTGACCTTAAGTAGGAGAAAGTAGTAAAAAAATAAGCGTTGTTTGTCGTTGACATCGGTTTTCCGAAGACCATAATATCACAAACAACTCGTTTGTGGCACGTTACCTACTTACCTACTTCCATTACCCTACTCCATAAAATCTATACGCAGATCATTACTTAATTTAGAAGATGAGTACAACCTTAATCACGAGACCCTTACCTTAATGATTATTTATTTTTAATGGTTTACTAGCGTAACTGATTGACAAAGAACTCGACTAGCCCATCACCACTGTTCGTTTCTATTTCTTATATATATTCTATTCTAACATTTACAATAAAGCTTTCTGCGTATTTAAGGGGGTACCTATATGTATATAGAAATAGATCAAAAATAAGAACTGTTTCAGTATAGAGAATTAAGTTAACATAATTAAATGTTAGGAAAAATATTTAGTTTTAATTCCGCGACAAAAATCCAGGCTTGTTGCAGGATGCAATCCCACTCCTATACAATCATGCATATGCACATGCAGCAAGGGTAACATGCATGTGCACACATACACAAAACGGAAAAACATACCATGTAACCAAACCTATACTCGACACGTGTTTCGCCCCTCCACAGGGCATCCTCAGGAGATGTTGACTCGACGAGCGCTCGGCTGCAAAATAGTAATATTTAAAGTCATGGATTTCCGCAAAGTAACGACTGATTCTATAAATTAGCATAGTTATAAAATATAGCTTCATTAAAAATATTGTAATTTAATGTAACAAATATCTGTGCAGTGATAAAATTAGGAAAAGTCTCGAGAAGAAAGAGTATTGCTCCTTTGCATTTCTGGACATACAGCAAGCGTTTGATCGTGTGTGGCATAAAGGCCTAACATAAAAAATTAAAAAGAAACATTCCACACAGCTATTTAGAACTATTAAAGTCATACCTCTCAGACTGACTATTTCAGGTCAAAATTTATGAAACCACATCAAAGTTATATGAAATCACTGCAGGTGTGCCACAAGGGTCAATACTAGGTCCAGTACTATACACTTTATACACCGCTGACCTATTAAACGTGGTCTACTTATTTTCTTACCAATCTGGAAGCTCCGGAGACCAAATCGTGATCGATGTATTTCCCACTTTAGATTTCGGCTAGATAGTAGGGGTTTTCTCCAGTATGACAACACTGACACTTTATAGCGATAATTTAGGTTTATTTGGTTACAAAATATTTAGATTATTTGTTTATTTATTTAGTTTTATATATTGCACACATTCGACATGATCTTCTTTTTATTCACGAGTGACATTAAATTTTTCTAACAGTTAGTTGCCTAGCAATGTACCAAAGAGCTTTTTACTAGTGCTATGCAACCTCAACACTTTCCCTCACTAGTTGGAAAGATCTTGCAGACCCAAATCCTCTCTCAGTTTAACGAGTCTGGGTCTTGGTACTGCCTTCGTCAAAAGGTCAGCCAATTGCTCTGTGGAGCTAGTTTTCTGCACATTCAATAGACCTTCTTGCACAATTTCACGTACAAAGAAGTGACGTATTCGGATGTGTTTCGTCCGTTTATGAAATTCGGGATTGTGGGCAAGGCGAATGGCTGCTTCATTATCCACGCTTAAAGTTGATATGTCCGCCAAACTTGTAAGTTGAGCATAGATCCTCTGAAGCCACACAAGTTCTCGTGCACCTTCGCTCGCTGCCACAATTTCCGCTTCGGTTGTTGAAGTCGCGACCGATGCTTGACGTTGGCTTAGCCACGAAACAACTCCATCAGCATACATACAAATAACGCCTGTGGTTGAGCGTCCACTAAGCTCATCACCACCGTGATCTGCATCACTATATCCTCGAATTACAGCTTTGCAAGGACCCGAACTGTATTTGATGCCATGGGACATTGTTCCTTTAAGGTATCTGAAGATCCTCTTGACTCTCAGCCAATCAGCTTCTGTCGGATTCTCCAACTTCCGTGATACTACCCCAACAGCATACGCGATATCGGGGCGCGTCCCTGTCATCAGGTATGCTAAGGCTCCTACTGCCTCTCGATAAGGAAACTTTTTCTCAGGTGCTTTCCCTGTTTCTGAAGTCACTGTTTCGATTGGTGTAGAGACGGGATTGCAGTCAATCATATTGAAGCGTTCGAGGATCTTCCGCGTATAAGCTTGTTGGCTTATAAATATAGATCCATCCTTGGAACGTTCTATTTCAAGGCCAAGGTAATACGAAGCCGGCTTGCTTGTGATTTTGACAGCTTGTCCCAGCTCCTTCAAAAATTTAGTTGCCAAAGCCTCGCTTGTAGTGGCCATGAGTCCGTCATCCACGTACAACGCCAACAAAATCTTATTGCCCCCTTCTGTCTTTGTAAAGAGACAACAATCAGCTTCATTCTGTGTGAATCCTTTTTGCAACAGAATGTCTTCAATGCACATGTTCCAGCAACGAGGAGCTTGCTTTAGGCCATATAGACTCCTCTGTAGCCTGCATACTTTCGAAGAGCCATCAGAAAAGAAAGGAGGTTGTGACATGTATATTTCCTGCTCTAATTTCCCATTTAAAAAGGCTGTCGCGACGTCAAATTGTGTTAAATGAAGTTTCTCTTGTGCAGCAACGCTTAAAAGAGCTCTAATGGTAGACATCCTGGCTACCGGACTATATGTCTCCTCATAATCTAGCCCTTTCCGTTGTCTGAACCCTTTAACGACCAATCGCGCCTTATATTTGTCTATGCTTCCATCTGGGTGTCGTTTAATCCGAAAAACCCATTTACATGGTAGCGCCTTTCTATTAGACGGGAGCTCGCACAGTGTCCATACATTATTCTCCTTGAGTGACTGAAGCTCGCTGGCCATGGCTTTCCGCCATTCCGCACCGTCAGTTCTACTTATTGCTTCATGGTAGCTCTCTGGAAAGTTTTCTGTGCCTACAAAGCAGACGTAGTCATCGAACTTCTTAGGGGGAGCAAGAGTTGACCTGTCTCTAAGGTTATATCTAGGTTCCTCTTCTCTCTGGGGCTCATCTCTCAGGGGCTCGACTACAATTTCCTCTTCTTCCCCTTCTAGTCGAGGCACCTCTACTCTCAGAGGCTCAACTATGTCAAGAGGTTGCTGTTCCCCTTCAGCCGGAAAATTCTCTTCCCCTTCAGCATCGACAAACTCTCCATCATCATCTTGCTCAGTAGTATCAGTAGCATCCTCAGACCCTAACCGTAATGTGAATTCAACATTACTTTGAAAAGTTATGTCTCTGGATTTGAATGTTTGATGTCCGTCCCACACACGATATCCATCGTCGTTTTCATAGCCAATAAGAATGCCTTTCATGGCTTTCCTAGACATTTTGTTACGCTTCTGCTTTGGGATATGTGCATAACATTCACTACCAATAACCTTGAGGTGTGATATTCGAGGTTTTTTTGCCGTGCCATAGTTCGTATGGAACTTTGTCTGTCACTCGACTTGGGCCTGTTCTATTCAGAACATACGCTGCGGTATTAATCAATTCCGCCCACAAAATTTGCGGTAACTCATTCCTTGCATGCATCATACTTCTCGCGGCCTCTACCAGGGTTCGGTTCTCACGCTCACTACACCCGTTCTGTTCCGGTGTGTAAGGCATTGTCAGTCTGTGCTGTATACCAAAATCCTGTAGTATTTTCTTGACGTCCTTATTATCAAACTCGCCACCGTTGTCACTAAGCAAGGTTTTCACATTATGCCCAGCATTCTTTGCCTCTTTCAGCATCTGCAGCAACTTGTCCTTGACTTCTGACTTCTGACGTATGAAGTAAACCATACGGTAGCCTGAGTAGTCGTCCTTGAACAATACGTAGTACCGGAGTTTAGTTATGCTTGGTGCAAAAGGACCGCATACATCTGTATGGATTAGCTCTCCACATACAGTAGCTCTTTCCCTGGTTCCAAAGGTCTGTCTTTGGGACTTCCCATATATGCAGCCTTCGCATTTAATATTATCAGGCTTGAGGTTCACGCCTAATTCACGTTTTACGACGCGTATTACATGCCGCTTGTCCTGATGTGCAAAACGCTCATGATAGAGCTGCAGCATATTGGAACCGGTGACAGCATTTACCTGTATAGCTCTCGGTGTTGTTGGAATTACCGTTTTAAAGTCCAACTTGTAAAGGCCTCCCTTTGGGATCCTCCTGCCAACGACTTTAGTCATGCCTTCAATTTCCAACTTGCATTTTTTTGTCGTTGATGTAAAAATACTGTTCTGCGCTCTGTCTTGTGCCGCCAACGGTGAAAAGAGATTTTTTGTGAGTGATGGTACTAGCCAGACTTCTTCAAGAGTAAAAAGTCAAAAAAGTCAAAATTATTTATTTCAATTAGACCCATACAGGCACTTTTGAACGTCAACACAACTTTAAAGATACAAAGTGTCAGTCTGTCGGTCAGTCCTCTTAGTGAAGCTATTCGCTCGTTCCAAAGTGTAGATTCCGATGGAGAAGAACGAGCAAGAAACTCCATGGTTACTCTTTTAAAATCAGTGTCACATAAACATTCTTTGATACATTATTTAGTTAGTTTGAATATGTGAGAACAGTGTAACGCGTGTATACAGAGAAACATAAAAAGAAAATAACCTTAAGGACAATAGACAGTCCGGAGCTGACCAGTCCCAATTGACGGCGCCCGTTCACGAGCATGACACGTACACCAGCATCGCCCAACTCAACCATAATATAGGGAATCGAGCGATCCAGTGACCGTGCCACCGCCAATGTGACCTTTGAGTGAGCATGACAACTCCAAGCTGACATATGGACCGACATTCTGCTAGTCTAACTAATTTTAATAGGTTACAGGGCACTCACATTTACAAATTTATCAAGTTTAACAATAAAAATAGCATGGTTACAAAATTACAAAATCTAAGAACTTCCGTTCAAGCAAAGATCCACTGGAACATTATTTATATTCGTGTAGGTATATTATCCTGTGGAGCAGGACCAGCCCGTCTCCAAGCATCCTTATCCTCAATATAATCACTCAGTTTGTAATATGCTTTTTTACACAAAGTTTTCTTTACACATAATTTAAAATTTCTTTCATTTAATTGTTGTATTTCGCCTGGGATTTTGTTATAACACTTAACGCTGAATCCCATGAACGACTTGTGTACCTTTGCCAATCTAAATAATGGCTGACACAATCTATCTCTATGTCTAGTTTGGTAATTATGTCTGTCTGATACCTTATCAAATAATATTAAGTGTTTCCTAACATACATTATATTTTCATAAATAAACTGACCGGGCACAGTCATAATATTGATCTCTTTAAATTTATCTCTAAGAGATTCGCGAAGCCTTAGGTTGTAAATTGCTCTGATTGCACGCTTTTGCAAGACAAATATAGACTCAATGTCAGCAGCCTGTCCCCACAACAAGATGCCATACGACATAATGCTATGAAAGTAGCTGAAGTACACCAGTCTTGCAGTGTCCACATCTGTTAGCTGTCGGATCTTCCAGACAGCAAATGCTGCAGAACTCAACCGTCCTGCCAGAGATGTGATATGGGGCCCCCATTGTAGTTTTTCATCTATGGTTATACCCAGAAAAGTAGTCTGTTTTACAAATTCCAATTTCTTGCCGTTTAATAATATGTCACATTCGTTACTTTTTACATTTGGTAAACTGAATCGTATACACTTTGTCTTTTTGTCGTTTAGAACTAAATTATTAACTGTAAACCAGTTATGAACCTTCGAAATAGCATTATTTACTTCGTCATAATTATTTGTCCGTCTATTTATTTTAAGTAATATGGACTTTAGTTTCGTTGACCTTGGATTCAACTTTAATAGAACCTATTCCAACTGCAGGAATCACAGTCCCATCCGCTGTAGTTACTGTGTGATTTGAATCGAATTCACGAAAATCCGTAAACATCTTTCTTGAAACGGCTATGTGCGTGGTTGCTCCGTTATCAACATACCAAGATTCTTTATCTTGTATTTGATTAACTGTGCACGCGTTCACCATCAGCGATAAGTTCTGCACTTGGTTAGATTTAATGTCTGAATGTGACGTGCTTGGCTTTGGTGGTCTTCCATCCTTTATCCATTTCTTGCACTGTCTAACTCTATGTCCTTTACCGGAACAGTAGTTACATTTCAGATCATTTCTCTCCTTCTTGTGCTTACTCTTTTGCTCTGCAGGTGTAGTCACCAGTGCTTCCTTTTGGATGGTGCTCTCTGGACCACCTAAATCTCTTTCAAATGCGCAGAGATGACTCGTAAGACTGTCGATCGTTTTCTCAGACTGCTTCAGCATTAACCAGCTCGACTTAAAATTAAAATACCTGTCATCCAGAGTATGTAAAACCTTGCAGATAAGGAATAGATCAGGCAGCTTAGCTGTTGCGTCTACTTTTTGGATCTCCACTACTAGGTCGTTCCATAAATTCTTTAGCTTTGACAGAAGTGTAGGAATATCATCCTCTTGATCCCGTTTTAGCCCAAAGAATTCAAGACACAAGTTGTAAGCCCTGTCCTCTGTCTGCCTATCAAAAAGTCGATGCAGTTCTGCCCAAACTTCGTGTGCCGTTTTGTAACGCATAACCTTCTTTAACGTTTCTTCAGTCATATTGGTTGTCAGCATCAGGAGTGCACCGCTTTGAGTCCTCTTATATTTAGCCATTGCAGCATTATAAGTGCTTTGAGCAGCATCTCCTGCACCAGGTGGTAAAACTGGCATTGGAAGTCTATTTTCTACTGCTTCTAAAGCACCTTCCGTACCCTCAAGCATGACTGAAATTTTGTACTTCCATGTTTGCCAATTGTTTTTGCCCTCTAGTTTTCCGATCTCTAATTTCGTTGAGAGATCCATGGCACTTTTCAGTCGTCCAGTGGTGGTGGGTCCCAATACCTATTAAACGTGGTCTACTTATTTTCTTACCAATCTGGAAGCTCCGGAGACCAAATCGTGATCGATGTATTTCCCACTTTAGATTTCGGCTAGATAGTAGGGGTTTTCTCCAGTATGACAACACTGACACTTTATAGCGATAATTTAGGTTTATTTGGTTACAAAATATTTAGATTATTTGTTTATTTATTTAGTTTTATATATTGCACACATTCGACATGATCTTCTTTTTATTCACGAGTGACATTAAATTTTTCTAACAGTTAGTTGCCTAGCAATGTACCAAAGAGCTTTTTACTAGTGCTATGCAACCTCAACATGACCTACTTATGCAGAATGGTGTTCGCGCACATATAGTTCTTCTATTGAGTCTTAAATTAACACGATTGAGAGGTTAAATGGTGTTTAATTTTCTTCACAGTAACAATGAAGGTGTTACTACTACTCTCCCTCCTGGCTGTGGCCTCCAGCTACCCTATCGTGAAGACTTGGACCCTCTCCGAGTTGTCTGCGGCCATTGAGAACAAGAAAGGGGGACGTGATATTATGCCTTATCTGGAGACAGCTCTTAATGAGATCATGTATGGACTCTTCACTGGAAACACTGATGTAAGTTTTTTTTTTTTTATTAATGGGTGACAGTACGCAGTTCTTGTTGCAGTGGCCCGGAGGTTAGGGTGTAATTTCTAAGACTATTTTGATAACACTAGTATTATTCTTAGTTCTCAGGCAACTTCAACTTTTAATGTTTTTTCCTTTTCCGTGTGAGGCCTTTTTTTGTCAGGGGAAAATCATCCAACTACTTTTCCCGCCCAGGGTAAGGCGAGAGAGAGTGTTCGACTCTTACTGGCTAAAAACCTCCCCGTTCCTTCTCCTTCTCTGGGCCGAGGTCGCGGTGCCTCATTGCGCTTACCCCGCAAGCCCGGCTGTCCGTGTGAGGCCTGCACGTCGATTCTATAAAATTTGTTTGATTTTGAATCTTGTTCGAGTGCGAAGTGAGCGTCGAAGTGACGGGGAAATAAAATTTTAGAATGCCACTTTTAACGTCATCTCATACTTTATCTATCAAAATGTTGCGGTCAATTTAGTTCAACTCGCAAGTGTGTAAAGTGTGTACTACTACTCACGGCGGATTAAGATTCGAAGTTTAGAATGAAGTCTTACAGAATTACACTACTGAAACTGAGAAGAGGCCTTTTGCTCAGCAGTCGGCAAAACCGATCGCCAACTTCTCTTGACTCCGGGTTTTTATTTTGTTTCTGACTCCTTCTGCTAAAATAAGATGCAATATGAGTAGCAACATTACAATTCATTTTTTACGGGCAATTTGAGAGTTAAGCTGGCATGTATATTATTTATTTTTGTCTTGCGTGTTTAAGCAACAGCGTTATTGCCGAATTTTTGCTTTCAGCAGCTTTGAACTAATCAGCAACAAAATTTTTTTTTTTGATTTATCTAATTTTACATATCACCTTTTTTAAACCTCGCTTATAGGCTGACGAAATATTAACAAAATAAAAAGTTTTAATAATAAATAATTAAATAGTTATTTTATAAATTTTATAAATGTAGTCAACAGGTAAACTAAATTAATGTAAAAATATTTAAATATTTATTTTTATGGTATTATTTGGCATTTTGTTTAGTAAGACAGGTTTATATGAAACTAGCCGCTCATGCACGGTTTCACCCGCTGCTCGGTGTCTATAGGTAAGCTGTAGCATGATATTGTATATTAGATAGCCTTCCTCGAAATAATGGTTTAATTCAATTCGAACCAGCATTTACGGAGTTTAGCGCGTTCAAACCAACAAATAAATAAAAAATGTTATCAGGTTTAGAATATTCGTATATAAGACATTTTTATAAATAATATATAAAAAAAACGCACATTTATTAGTTATATCTATTTTTAAACATTTGTTTTTTTAACTATAGCTAATAATATGTACATGTATTGCTTAAAATATTCAAGAAATGAATATGATAATTGACGCAAAAAATAACAAAACTACTGACTATATACACATTTACATAGCAAGTTTATATGGTTTATATTTGTACCGTGGTTACAATAAACAAAAAATATCGTAAAAATTTAAGAAACTCACAATTTTGACGACTCCAAAAAAAAACAGTTTATATAGATAAACTAATTCCCTTAATAATAATTTATGAGAGACCCAAGCTTCGGCACGAATGAGTCGGCACGACGTGACGGCCTCACAGAAAACCGACGTGAAACAACCACAGTGTTGTGTTTAACCGTGCGAGTGACTATCGTTTAGTTATACTATACTGGATAACCAAATCCGTCCTCAGCCCCCCATCCTTAATCCACAGATTTCCCCTATGTTAGACCCCTATCCTAGATTAGACCTCTATCTGTAAAGCTTCAGAGGCCGGCACCGCACTTGTCTCTGTTCCTATTAATTGTAACGTGATGAAGGGGATACCTTAAGAATATAACCTGCTCAGGAATATAAAGAATTATTGTACCAAGTTTCGTTAAAATCTGTCGAGAAGTTTTTGTTTCTATAAGGAATATACAGATAGACAAACAGACAAGTGTGGGAGAGCCAAGCTTCGGCACCGGACCGGGGTGATACCACGGCCTCACAGAAAACCGGCGTGAAACAACCACAGCGTTGTGTTTCGCCGTGTGAGTGAGGTTACCGGAGGTCCAATCCCACCCCTTCCCCTATCCGTTCTCGAACCTTATATCCGCAACCCCTACTCCCAAAAGGCCGGGAACGCACTCGTAGCTCCTTTGTTGCGGGTGTCCATGTCACTAATCACCCCCTGATAGTTTCTTTGTAAATATATTTCATGTACAGAATTGATCTCTCTACAGATTTATTATACATATATATAAACAATCCAAAGATTGTTTTTAACATTAAATTTATATCGTAAATTCTTTAACGGACTTTAACGTAATAAGATGTTACGTAACGTGTAGGTAATTTTAGTGTGTTCTCTAAAAAACGTGTGATTAATGTTTATGTTTACGCAGACGTGACAAAAATTATAATAAAAAGCCAGAAGTTAGATATGTCATACATCAATTATCACCGTTTGAAGGTGACTTTTGTGTAAAACCAACAGACAACTAAACGTATACTTAATAGAGAAAAAAGGTCTCAAAAAGAAGGTTTATACCTTTTGAATCATTCTATCTGTTAAGAAAACCGTTTCAAAAATTGTTACATGGTTTTAAAGATTTAAGCATACATAGAGATAGACAGCGTTAAGCTACTTTGTTTTATACTATATTGTGACTACTACCTACATAAAAAGAGGAAACAATATACGTATTATGCATCACGTTAAGTACATATTTGAAGATCAAAATGAGGTCGCAAATGCAACACATTACGTGTCTGCATAACGGCTATGCAACAGCCAGTATGGTAACTCCAAAAAAAAAAAAAACAAATTCCATGTTTAAATTTACATATTTGTTCAGTTGGTTTTAACATAAATTATGTATCTATCTACACATGAGTGGAAAGTGGGTACCCGTGTAATTGTTATATGCATCTGATAAATAATAATCGCATTAATCATTCAATTTTTAAAATTAAACAAACGAACAGTTGTTTCAACAGGACAAAGCTAAAGTCAAAATACATAGTTATAATTTACTTAGTTTATTGCCAATCATTGTTTGCTTTTAGAAAAGGAAATACGATTTGACTCTTTTTGAGTTAAATAATGAAGCTTTAAGGTCTGGTACATGATGCTGATAATTCTTATGATATACATACGTAAACGTATAACGTATGTGGTATGAACTTTATGCTATATACGTTAATCGGTAAGTATACGAAGATGCTAGAATACAGCGAGCAAGGTTAGCTCGCCGCCCGACCAGAACTAGACCCAAGGTCGTGTGCGGTTCCGCAACTCGAAAGATACAATTGACCACCTCAGATGGAGTCCAACATGGCCAATGCTTAGCCAGTGTCACTGGTCAAGCACAATAAGGTACCTTGGCTTGAGGAAACGGGGGCTTTTTTAGTCAGTAAGAGTCTGATAGTCCCTCTCACCATACCACGGGGTTTAAATTATTACTTACCTTTTAGAGACTGCATCAATTAAATTTAAGCTTTCTGTAACCTAAAATAAGATCCTCGATCATCGCAAGAGAACCTAAATTTTATTTAAATCTCATTGAATCTAAACTCTCCTAAATCATTCTATTTTGAAAATAAATATTTCTTTTTGACAGAGTATCCACGCAGCGATCCCATCTCCATCCGGAGGAGACACGTGGACAGTGGAGGAGGTGAAGCAAGCTCTTAAAGATCCTATCATCAAGCCCGAGTTTTTACCAGCTCTGTTGGAAGCACAGGGCTTTGTGGAGCGCAAGAATGAAACTGGAGAATTGGAGGTAAAATAAACATTAAGGCAAAGATTAGACACATATTTTAGAACAACAAAATGGAAAAAGAGTCTTTCGGCAATTTAGAATGAAGAAGAAATAATACTTGTCTATTATAACACGGGATTACTGGAATATATCATACTAAGAATATTTTTATGCCTTGTTTTTGAGGGGCCAAAATGATCACTTCATTTATCAAAATTTTTGGCCTAAAGCCTTAGAGTTAAGGTCGACACCTTACAATTGAACAAAATGAAACAGTTCCCATATGTTTTTTATAGGAACCTGTGGAAGTATTGATACCAGCTTTGGACATTTCCACGTGGACTGAATCTGACCTGACGCAAGCTCTGAACAGTCCCAGCACGAAAAAAGATCTCCTGCCTTTCGTGGAGAAGGCATTCAACGATCTGAAAGAGGCTCAAGAAAATGGTGAAACACGGGTAAGGAATTCTGAAGATTGTTTTTCAGTAGGTTTCCATCCTGTTAGAAGGTCGAAACAAAAAGTATTCTACGTTACCCTATTCTTTGAAGAAGTAAACCATCAATGGCTTCTCTTGCCTGGTGTATAGCCATGGGGAGTGTCAGATTCTTACTGACTAAAACCCCCCTGTTCCATCTCCTGCTATAGGCCGAGGCTGCAGTACCTTATTGGATTTGCCTTGTAACCCCGGCTGAACATCGGTCCTGTTGGCTCCATTTCATTCACGTTTAAAGGTGGATCTTGTACTCTATGCTTTTAAGCATAATTAATGCAAACAAACAAACTAATATATCCTTTTTTTAACAAAAGTAAATGTTTTTTTTTGCAGAATATCATCTACATGGTGACTCCCGTTGGTCTGATACCTCCTAAGGCCGACTACGAATACGTATTAAAACCATCGAAACGTCGCGTCAAGAAGACTAAGAAAGGACTTTAATTAGGTAAGTAACCAATGAGACGATGGATGCCTGGCAGCGTGTTGGTTCGGCTCCATTGGACAAAACTCAAATATAGTCAGTAGTTACTAAAATTCTCAAAATAAATTGAAATAAATGATTGTCCAGAGTCTTCATTGTCATCCGTCATACTTACAATCACCATCAGTCGCATTATATGGATAAAAAATTGAGAGCATCTGATATGAACTTTATTTTATGAATTTGCCCAATCCAAGCCTCCACCCCCTCGGCAAAACGCCTCCTACCGGAGGTCGTATATGGGGATCGTGCGATCCATGGCTCTCTACGGGGCCCCTGTGTGGTCGCCGGACTTGAGGCGGCGGCGGCCAGATCTTACGCTGGTTGCGTCCCAGAGGGTCATGGCTATCCGGATAATCCGCGGATATCACACGATCTCACGAGGCGGCGTCGCGTGCGTCTACAGTTTGCGCACAGACGCGAGGAACCTCTGCCGCGCCAAATTAGTGCGTGGCGGAATTAGCTCCGGCGAGATCTCATGGCTGATTGGAAGCAGCGACTGTCGCAACCGAGGACCGGGCACGCTGTTATAGCAGCAGTTAGACCCTTCTTTGAGGGGTGGCTTGAGAGACGCCACGTCGTTCTCACCTTCAGACGCAGGTGCTTACCGGGCACGGCAGTTTCGGTAGGTTCCTGTTTCGGATCCAGCGGGAGGAAACGCCCGAGTGTCGTTATGGTGAGGACCACCTAGAGGACACGGTGGAGCATGCGGTGGCGGTGTGCATAGGTCTGATGTTCAGCCGGGGTTGCGGGGTAAGCGCAATGAGGCACCGCGACCTCGGCCCAGAGCAGGAGAAAGAACGGGGGTTTTTTAGTAGGAGCCTGACACTCCCTCCTGCCCGACCCTGGGCGGCAGGAATCATTTGATGATTTTGCCCTCACAAAAAAGCCTCCACCCCGTTGTCCCCATAACTCCTCTAGTATTAGAGATCGCCGATTGCTTTCCATCAGGTGATCCGGCAACTTATTTGATGCTCTATAGCATAAAAAAAGAATAAGGATTCATTGTCATAGAGTGCACGAATTGTTTCAAGCTTCTTAAGCTCAATCGTTTTTTTTCGAGACAGGACGGCAAATGGTCTTACGAATAACCTGATGATAAGCAATCAGCGCTGCCCATAGTTATCCGCAACATCAAAGTTACGAGTGCGTTGACGACCTTTTGAGGATTAAGGATTAGGGTAGGGGAAAGATTGGGCCTCCGGTAACCTCACTCACACGGCAAAACACAACGCTGGGGTTATTTGCCGCCAGTTTCCTCTGAGGTCTTGGTATCACTGCGGTAGAGCCGATCCATTCGTGCCGAAGCTTGACTCTGCCACACTCAGTTGTATGATTCCTAAGTACTCCCATTTTTTTCTTCTTTCAGAATATAAGCTGTCAATGTACGAGATTAACGAGTTTCAACAATCAAGACTTGAGGTTTAATTTTCGATTTTAAATAAATAATAGCAATATATTAACAAGTTTTATTTAATTCTTAGCGGTATTTTCAATATACAAAAAAAAATACGATATCACGTTTAGGACCTGGACAGAAGAACGCACAATTATGTACTTACGTACAAAATTAAGTCTGTTTGCTGCTTTGCACCAACCATTGGCTCATCTCTGCATTACCCAAGGCTGGACTGTTAGAACCTGAAGCCTCTGTGCACGAAGTACCTATATCTAGTACTTGCTGCTCACGCGCGATTTCACCCGCTGCACGGATCCATTTAATGGTAGCGTGATGTTATATAGCCTATAGCACTCAGGAACATTGTAGCTATCTATCAGTGAAAGAATTTTGGAAATCGACCAGCGTCTCCAAAGATTATCCCCTACATACAAACTTACAAATTTTACCTCTTTATAATATTAGTATAGATATAACTTATATCTACTTATAGCTACTATATAAGTACCTATATATACTAACGGTCTCACTAATACCTATTACTGAATATCAGCCTAATATTAAGACAGCAGATTTTATATTCTTTTATCATACTCTTTTTTTTTTTTTTTTTTTTTTCTGGTGTCGGTTTGGAAAATCCTCATGGAGACCCATCGCCCTCGGGGAAGGGCGAAGGGTACTGTCAGACTCTTACTGACTAAAAACCAACCCGGTGTTACTCCAATAACCCATGTGTCGGAGGGGCGGGTATCGCCGAAGCATTCGTCGCATCCCCCCGACGGGTGTTGGCCCGCCAGATGGTAAGGCGGGCCCCGTCACCCACTGCGGCCGTCACCCCGACCGCAGGACTCCACTATGAGGCGCGCGCGGAACACGGCGCCGCCGCCTCGAGGCCTGCTGCTGGTCAGACGACAAGACGCCCCGAGTCTGTCGTCCGCAGGCCGCGCCCTACGGTGGCCGCAGGTCGGCCACCCTACGACGTCTAGTGCGTCTGCTGCGGGAGGGGAGAGAGGAGGCAGCCTCTCTCTCCCTTTCCGCCGCCTCCTTTGCGAGCATCACGGCCTCGCAGAAGGTAGCGACGGTACTCCACCCTGACTCGCTCCCGACCATAGTAGACACTACAGCCGGAAACGAGAGATTTCCCGCAGTACCTACGGATCATACTCTACCTTCAGGTTAGTCAGCTGGTTCTGACATGAATACACAAATGAAATTAGTTCATCCTAATATCAATATTAGTTATAAATATGGCAATACGAATAAGTAGGTATTATTACTAATATTGTACGCGTAACACCTATGTATCTGAGTAATAGATACAGATATTTTTGAGCGATCTCACCTATGTATATTTTTTATGGGATATTCAAGTTGATAAATACTCAATACTTTATAGCATTTCAATGTATTTATTGCATTCCGCACCTTCGTTCATATGTTAGCCTCGCACTGTTTGTGTCCGTTGCAACAAGTTTCTTGACATAGACAGTATTTAATTCTTTATTTGAATTTGAAAAAAAAAATTCGCCCTGAAGGTGAGTTATTTTGAATAAATTTTATTTCTTTATTTTTTTCTTATAGTATTCTGTCTAGTATTCCATTCTTTATTTAAAAAAATAATTTCATTCTGAAGATGAGTAATTTTAGTTTATTTTTGTTTCCGATATTTTTAAGTTGTAGTGTTAAGTAACTTTATTTAGATTTTTTATTTCAAGATTAGTATGTTATATTTTTTATTTTTATTTTATGTATAAAGGACGCCTACGTTCTCGTACATACATACTTTCCCGTTTTTACTAAATAATTTTCTTTGTACCTACCTACGTTATATAAATACGCAATGAACGTGGGTTTCCTTTTCCTTAGATAATTTGTGTGACAAAATTTCATGTTTATAATATTTTAAATAGGCATATATTTAATGCAGCGACTAAGTAAAATGAATATAGGTTCTAAAAAATAATAGAATGGGTACCATTTATAATGGTTTGGCAACTAATAAGGAGTATCGTAAGAAGTAAAAGGTAGCATATTAATATATCAGTTATAAGCTCCGTTTTAAATTAAACTAGCATCAAGATTTTCTTTTGGGAACTGAATTAATATCTAAGCCAAAATTTAATGATGAAAATAAAATAGAAAATGGGCGTTCATAAATAATACAAATCAGATTCTATCTAAAATTATTTGTATGAAGAATAAATATAAAGTAGCTTATATTATACATATATTGTGCGACTTTTTAATAGCTTTAAATAAACTCTAAAATGGCATGAAGAATAAATTAAAAACATAAAAAGAGTAATTACTTTTATTTATTTTAAAAAAAATCACAGAAGACTGTAGTTATACCTAAGTAATAAAGTTACACAATAAAAAGTTACGCAGGTAGACATAATGAAATAAAAAAATATATTACTGTATTATTAGGGCAGGTTTAGATTTGGCATTGACGCCCTCGCTTTCTTTTTTGACCGATTGGAATCAATTTGACCTCTAAAGGCGAATTGGCTAGTTTCAACCTTATGGCAAGGCCTATTATATGTTTACACACATATTATTTATTAAAAAAATTAGGGCACTTGCACATGTCTTTCTTTCATTCTGTTTTTGGTAGTACAACTTTCCAGAACGCAAAGTTTTTTTCTTTGTACTCATCAAATGTATGCCATATTTCGTTATATGTCATATTTGTCGCCCTAGCTTTCTCACTATGTACTACATATACATTGTTTGTAGAATCCGATGCTAAAGTCTTTACTTTAATATTCTGCTTTGCCCAACAATATCCTTCTGCCCATTCTTTGAGTTCAATGTTGTGTGTCTCTGGGAATAAGTCTTCAGAGATTTGGTTTGACCATGGGGTGACCATATCACTCGCCACAACAAGGAAACGTGAAAGGGGAAAACTGGTAATTCACTAAAATATTACATAAAACTAAACATTAACGTGTTAGTTGCACACATTACTGGCGAATAATGAAAACAATAACAATCCCGCGCCCGCGCCGCTTGGTATTGGCTGGCAGTGCACCCACACGCACCCCGCCACCCCGCACTACACTCGTATCCAACCATCGCATCTTCCGCCGTTTTTACGAAATTATAATTAAAAAAATATAATAATTAACGCTTATTCCTTTTTATTATACTCCTTTTAACATTTAGAGCTGTCCGCAAAGCGAAGCCTGAAACTGGGTTTTTAGACGGAACGAAATAGTTGGTAATATATTATCTTTGCCACCCTACTAACATTATTAGTCGCCAAGTCATTATATATAGCTCCTCGCCTAATATTTCAATTGACTGGTATAGTTTATTTGCCACCCAAACGCAGGTGCTAGTTTTAAGTTTTTATAACACTCTTAATTTTGAACCTTACATAATATAATAGTCGTGAAAATATTTAATTGCTGGCAAGTTATTTTATTTGTTGCAAACATTTAGTCGACTTTTAAGTTATTAGTCACTCGGAAAATAATTAACTTTTTAAATACATCATACGTTGTTATTTTTAGGCTTCCGTGCTAAACTAGGAACCCTTTCAGTTTCGTCATGTCTGTCTGTCCGTCCACGGATAATCTCAATGAACGTTAGCAATAGAAAGCTGATGTGATTGATAGGTACCAATATGTATGTCAATCACGCCGACAAATTATGAAATAAAAAGTGGAAAAAATACTTTATTAAGTTACACCTCTACACGAGTAGGGAGTGTTTTTTTTATTTTAACGCCAACGTCTGATATTTTGTTGGATAGGTATTTTAACATGAATAGAAATCCCCCTAAGGCTACCCACTGACCGAAGTTTTGTGACTTTTTTTTTAAATAAAAATGTTTCAAATTCAGAGTTATATACGTTTATTCTCTGTTTAAAGTACTGGGCTCAAAAGTCGAATCGGAGTCTGGACTCTCGAAATGAAGACAAGTTTTTTAAAATTATTTAGTGCGATGACCAAGTCAATATATTTATATAAAACATTAAAGTTTTTTAGATTGAGATGCGTCCCTATAAGACTCTGTCAATTATTACATAACAAATTAATGCTTCGAGTACTGAGATTCCAGACACAATTGATTTTCAATTGTTATGGACCACGATTGTGGTCTTAGGGAGTGGACGTATTAAGACAGGAAGTCGCGTAAGTATTACACGGATAAGACTTGGTATTACATGGATCTCACAACTTTTTACCGAAGAGCAACTGAGTTGCGAGACTTGGTTTTTTTGACAAGTATTGTTTTTGATGGTATCTCATCTCTATTTGTGTTTTGTAGAAAGTTCTACTTTTTTCTTTTCGGTAAATTCTACTTATCTATCTACCAGCGACGAATTTTCTTAAAGCCCTCTCTCTGACTTATTAATTTTTCTTCTTTTTGTGAGCTTCATTTACAGTTTTTCTAAGAACCCACTCCCTGTCTCTACGAATATTTATCTGGGAGTCCTTGATGTTAAAATGTTTGAAAAATCTGGACGGTAAATGCTTCTTAGTCTGTTGTATTCACAAATTGAGGATTCCTGCGCTTTAACACTTCCAAAGTCGATATTAATTAGATGTAAACTGCCCAGACTTGTAACGAAAGTGCCACGTAAGCTTGACCGGATGTGAATACTGCAGAACCGATATCCATCAGTGCATTATGTAGACCTTGGCTTTTATGTATAGTTATAGCATAGACTATACATATGGGAAACTGTTCGCGATGAACATAAGCTCTATTAATAATTTCAAATCAAATTGTGGTAGCACTGGTAGCCTGATGTGCTTTGTCCGTAGGTAGGTAATCCATCCTTTGCGGAATTATTTGCATGACGGGAATTTTTTGCTTGATTTGGCAGGGGCACTACCGTGCGCCTATATTAATATGTGATTATGAAGTTATGTACCTATCTAGAAAACTGGACCAAAATTATTAGTCGAGTCGATCGAGTAAAATATTTTAGTTTTTCCTTGATTCATACACCAAACACAACTTATATTCCAAATTTGAAGCTTCTAGGTCTGCTAGAAGTGCCTTAGAATTTTGATCTGTGAGTCAGTCAGTGACTGAGTGACAAAATTAAGAAACTTTGACCCGTTATAATTCTTAAAGTAGTGGTTCAAATTGAATGAAATTTGAAATATACCGTGTCTTTACAATGCCTACATGGTTACTGAAAATTCAGTCTTCTAGTTTTATCCACAACGAAGATACAGGGGGTCGAAAATGGCCTGAATTGCTTCGAGAAAAGGATGGTACGGCCGTGCCGATTTTTTGCTCGACTTGGTGGGGGCACTGCCGTGCCCCCAGATTGATCTTTAACAAATATCCGTGAGGACAGAAATCTATGTATATTATACAAACAATTAAAAACAAAACCTGTCAACTTCACTGAAAAATTCCAAATCCTTATTTTAATTCATCATCATTCTTCTGCAATAGAAGTCTCGAATTAACACGATTGAAAGGTTAAATGGTGTTAATTTTTCTTCACAGTAACAATGAAGGTGTTACTACTACTATCCCTCCTGGCTGTGGCCTCAAGCTACCCTATCGTGAACACCTGGACCTTCTCGGAGTTGTCCGCGGCCATTGAGAACAAGAAAGCGGGACATGACATTTGGCCTTATCTTGCGTTAGCTTTTAATGAGATCATGATGGGACTCTTCTCTGGGAACACTGATGTAAGTTATTTTTTATTATTAATGGGGCCGTAAGCAGTTGATGTTGTAGTGGGACAATCTGCCCCCGTTCCCCCATCCACAATCCACAAATTCGAATAAAAAAAAATGTTTTCTTTATGATTATTTGGCTTCAATCTCACTTGGGTCACAATTACACAGGCGTTCCTCAAGGTACTATTTTAGGTCCTCTACTATTCCTACTATTAATTAAAGACCTAATGGAAGTCACAAATTATCCTTGCTCCCTTTTAGCAGATGATTTTTTAGTCATAATATCAAAGAATAACTAATATTATAACCAATTAATAAATAATACAACAAAAATTACGTATGTTGGTTCAGTGTTACGCTATGGTATATTGGTATGGGGTAACTCGGTGCATAGCGAAAACACACTAATTGCTCGAAACGATGTGGTCATGTGATAAAGTCATGTGGATTCACTTAAATCATGCAAACCATCATTTAAGAAACTTAATATCCTAACCATAACTAGTATTTATATTGAATAAATCTGTAAATTGTCAAAGTCTCACCCAGAGCTACTAGAAAAAGTAGGAGAGAACTGTAACTTCAAAACTAGATATTAAACCCTAAAACCATCATTACAGTCACTAGTCTGATGAGATAGGTATCTATCCACTAAAGGTTATTATACTACTTGAACATAGAGATACAGGTTACGTCACAAAGTATAAATAATATCAAAGATTTAATTTCCTCAGTCACGCACAGATGACAAAACAATATGTGGCCAGTACACTATGCGACACGGCGATGAAAAATCAATCATTTTATTATTATCATCATAATAATCTCGTGGCAGTAACCTCGGTCCATCACCTACATTAGAAATAAAACAAAAGGCTATTGGTTGACATTCACTTAGTGTGTAGTGAAATAAATCGAGTTGTTCTGACAAAGCTTTGAGTATACGCTTGAAGATCAAAATGAGGTCGCAAATGCAACACATCTGAACAACGGCTATGCTTCAGCCAGTATGGTAACTCCAAAAAAACTTATAAATTTATAAATTTCCAACAGTCAGTTTCAGTTGGTTTCAACATAAATTATGTATCTATCTACACATGAGTGGAAAGTGGGTACCTGTATAATTGTTATATGCATCTGATAAATAATAATTGCATTAATCATTTAATTTTTAAAATTAAACAAACGAACAACTGTTTCAACAGTACAAAGCTAAAGTCAAAATACATTTACTTGGTTTTGGCCAACTCATTGTTTACTTTCAGAAAAATAAATACGATTTGACTCCTTTTGAGATAAATAATGAAGTTCTGAGGCATGTTTTAAGATGTCTGATATTTATTATTTTGTACATACGTATATAGCGAATCCTATTAACTTTATGCTATATAAGTTCATCGGTAAATATATGACGGTTCTGAAAAAAAAACGAGTAAGGGTAGCTCGCCGCCCGACCAGAACTAGAGCCGAGTGTGCGGCGCATACTTGTAAGAGACTGCATCGATTAAATTAAAGCTTTTATGACTTAACCTGAATCTAATCATTATTATTATGATATTATATTACCACAATAATTCCACATTTGCCTTTGAGATGTGTGTGGATGTGGTTAAACAGATTCATTGTTAAAATAAATATTTTTATTTGACAGCTTATCGACGCAGCTATTCCATCTCCATCAGGAGCAGACACGTGGACAGTGGAGGAGGTGAAGGAAGCTCTTAAAGATCCTACCATCAAGCCTGATTATTTAACAGGTCTGCGGAGCGCAGAGGCCTTTATGAAGCACAAGAATGAAACTGGAGAATTAGAGGTAAAATAAACTGTAAGACAGGTAAGGCCAAACACATGTTATAGGACAACAAAAAGAAAAAAGGCCGTCTGCAATTTAGAATGTACAAGAAATAATGCTTTTAATTAACTACTTATTGAGGGGCGAGAATGAACACATCATTTTCTTGGTTTTGGTGAGGCGTTAGGAAGTGCCCAGCTCCTGCTTCGAGCTGGGGCCGAAACCATCTGCTTTGTGGATACAATTGCAGTGACGTATTTAAAGAGCTCCTATATGTTTCTATAGGACCGTGTGGAAGTATTGATACCCGCTTTGGACATTTCCACATGGACTGAATCTGACCTGACGCAAGCTCTGAACAGTCCCAGCACGAAAGAAGATCTCCTGCCTTTCTTGGAGAAGGCATTCAACGACCTGAAAGCGGCTCAGGAAAATTGTAAAACACGGGTATGTCTTTTATATAAAAATAAGTTTGAAACAAGTTAAATGAGACAAGATAATTATTGTATTCGTTTTTGGTATGCAGTTTTTCCCCTAACGAATTCGGTATAAGAATTTGGTAGGTCTTTGTCCCGTTAAAAGTTCGAGATAAAAAATATTCTGTCACTCTGGTATAGCTCCATCAGAGCAAGATGTTGAAAATGGATCTTGAACTGTATGTTTTTAAGCACATTCAATGCAAACAAACAATCTTGTTAATGCCCAATCCTTCCCCTTCCCCAATCCCTCCTCAATCCCTAAATCTCCAAATCCCTAAAAGGTCGGCAACGCACTCGTACCTCCTCCGTTGCGAGTGTCCATGGGCGGCGCTGATTGCTTACCACCAGGTAATCCGTCTGCTCGTTTGCCGACCTATTACATAAATAATAAAAAAAATGCTCTTTATAACAAATAATATGATTTCAGAATATCATCTACATGATGACTCCCGTTGGTCTGATACCTCCTAAGGACAGCTACCATTACGTATTGAAACCATCGAAAAATCGCATCAAGAAAGGACTTTAATTACGTAAGTATAGCTTGGCAAAAAATACTATGGAAAAATTTAGGTCGCTACTGTTTATCATATGGCCACCCCAAATATTGTGAGGCTACGTGTCTTGATACTTTCGATATTTTAATAAAAAAACGAGTATAATAAAATATATTTACTCTCTACAAAGGTTAGCTTATAAATATCATTCTTGGACTAAACAAAAAGTACAAGTCAAAGCTCCTTTGCGAGAGACTGGAGTCCGTACTAGGAAACCCTGTGTTACGGAGTATGGGTGTACAATAGAAATTTACAATTGTTAAAAAATAAATGATAATGAATACTTTTATTATTCAACTACGGCAAAGCAAAAGGAGGGCTATGATTTTGACAGGCTAATACTCAGAATTCGATTGCGCAAAAAAATAAAAAATATAAATGCATCTTTGACCTTCAATACCTCGAGAACTCGTGGAGTCCCAGCTATGGTCTTAAAGAAAAAAATGATCCAAATAATGGGTAGAATACGTGGCTTTCGGCTTCGCTAAGTGTCTTTTTACACCCTGTATGTATGATGTATGTTTATCTGTTCCCTCGTAACATCTAAACTACTTACCAGAATTCGACAAATGACATATCATTAGTAACGTCTTAATTGTCCGCTGGTTATGGGCTATATGGCGTATCACAAAATCTTATGTGGCGTCCTCTAGCGGACAAAATATTCAGAATCAAAAAATAAAGTTAAGATAAATATGCCGTGTTTTGTATCATTAGAAAGTAAAATATCATATATATATATATATAATATTACTAGCGTTTGCTTGTGACTTGTATTCATGGACCGATTGCATATACCTACATATTTCACATCATTACTTCATCAGTGAGTGCGTTGCCGACCTTTTGGGATTAGGGATTTGGAGATTTAAGGATTGGGCCTCCGGTAAACTACCTCACACGGCGAAATACAACACTGTGATTATTTAACGCTATTTTTCTGTGACGCCGTAGTATCAGTCTGATTGAGCTGACCCATTCGTGCCGAAGCATGTTTCTCCTCTCGCACTCAGTTGTATGAATCCTAAGTACTCACATTTTTTGCTTCTTTCAGAATGTAACCTGTCGATGTACGAGAAAAACGAGTTTGGACAATCAAGACTTGAGGTTTAATGTTCGATTTTAAATAAATAATAGCAAAATATTAACTAGTTTTATTTCAAAATATTAACTTGTTTATTCGGCAAATTGAAAACTGTCTGTGTCACGTCAACATGAATTTACAACGAGAAAAATTTCGTGCAATGATTTTTTATGCCTTTCGATGTCATTTAAGTAAACAAGAAGGTTATGATCACGGTTATGATAGACTACGATTGGCCTTTCACGATAAAGCCTCATCTCGTGCGACTGTTTACAAGTGGTTTAATGAGTTTAAACGTGGTCGCACCAATCTCACTGATGATTTACGTGATGGACGGCCTTCTACGGCGACGACTAAAGATAACATCTGTGTTGTGCGGCGTTTGATAGAGACTGACAAAAGAGTGACCTATCAGCAGATTCGGACAAGCTTAGGCATCGGTATGAGTCAAGTGCACAAAATCCTCCACGAAAATTTAGCGGTCAGGAAGCTTTGCGCCCAGTGGATACCTCATAATTTGACTGGGGCTCAAAAACTCCATCGTGTGGTTTGGTGCCGAATAATGATTGAAAGATTTAACAGAGGTGACTCAAATGCTGTGTTCGATATACTAACAGGTGACGAAAGCTGGATTTACTGTTATGATCCTGAAACCAAAAGACAATCTGCTCAGTGGGTGTTTCCTTTCGAGGAGTTGCCAACTAAAGTGAAGGGAGATCGAATTGCGGGAAAAAAATGGTGGCCTCGTTATTTGGAAGGATGGGTCATTTCGCAACTATTGTGTGAGAGGATCAAAAAACAGTTTCTGCAGAATGGTACACTATCAATTGTTTGCCACTTGTCTTGGAAAAAGTTAGGGGAAAACGAACTCGCAGTAGGATCCTCCTTTAAATAAACAAAATATTACATTTGAATTTGGAATCTGTCATTTTTATATAATTTTTCATTGTGTTTTCTTATTTTGGCGCCAATAAATTGTTCAATATTTTGCGATATTAAAATGGAGTGGGGTGATAAAGAGAACCGAATCGCTGTGATTGCATTACACAAAGTGGGTATGGAGCCAAATGCAATTTTTAAAACTCTCCACACGCTTGGCATTAGTCAAATGTTTGTGTACCGGGCTATTAATAGGTACAATGAGACCTCCTCTGTTTGTGACAGAAAAAGATCTGGCCGTCCACGTAGTGTTCGTACGAAAAAGGTGGTCAAAGCAGTAAGGGAAAGAATTCGAAGAAATCCTGTCCGAAAGCAAAAGATTTTATCTCGGGAGATGAAGATAGCACCTAGAACCATGTCGCGTATTTTAAAAGTCGACTTAAGACTTGCAGCCTATAAGAGACGCACTGGGCATTTTTTAATGATAATTTAAAAAAGAATAGGGTAATAAAATCTAAACAACTACTGAAGCGGTACGCAAAGGGAGGTCACAGAAAAAAATTGTTTACGGATGAGAAAAATTTTACCATTGAGCAACATTTTAACAAACAAAATGACCGTATTTATGCTCAAAGCTCTAAGGAAGCTTCTCAATTAGTCGACAGAGTGCAACGTGGGCATTATCCGACTTCAGTGATGGTTTGGTGGGGTGTTAGCTATGAAGGAGTGACTGAGCCATACTTTTGCGAGAAAGGTATCAAAACATCGGCACAAGTGTATCAAACTACCATTCTTGAGAAGGTAGTTAAGCCCCTTAACAACACCATGTTCAATAACCAACAATGGTCTTTCCAGCAAGACTCGGCGTCGGGTCATAAAGCTCGGTCCACGCAGTCTTGGTTGGAAACGAACATTTCCGACTTCATCAGAGCTGAAGACTGGCCGTCGTCTAGTCCCGATCTTAATCGTCATGATAATTTGGACTCCCTAAGACAATCCATACGATTGGCCGTGAAGAATTTTCCCATGGAAAAAGTGCGTGCTTCTATTGATAACTGGCCTCAACGTTTAAAGTACTGTATTGCAGCCAATGGAGACCACTTCGAATAAGCTTTTTATGTTTTAAATTATTTTATATTTCTGTATTAAACTTACAACTTTAATGAGTTCTTGATTATTATCTATTACGTTTATGTATTTCTTCAATTTAATATCTTTAAACTCTGTGAGACTTAAGTTTAGTGTGATTAGTTGTTTCACGCCGGTTTTCTGTGAGGCCATGGTATCACTTCGGTCGAGCCGACCTATTCGTGCCGAAGTAATAGCTCTCTCACACGTTGTATATTATATTGTAGTCTGTTTATTGTATGTATACTTAGCCCAGTAACCTCAGAATACAGAACAAACCAGAAGGCGTCATCGCGCTTCAAACTTAAGCAACTAAAACCATTCTCAACTAGAATAGTATGAAATTTCTACGATTAGTCAATTTTGGCACGTGGCATGTCGTGACGTATTTACGAGTATCAATTTTAATTTCATTATGCCGTCTTGTGTTATTACTACGAGTAAAAATGCGACTGGAATTACGAAAAAAGTGGATAAGATTACATTTCATCTGCAAGCATCGACTGCAATAGTATATTTAATTAATTATTGAATTTCTTTTATCGATTTATTTTTCTATGAAAATGATGCGGCCATTTTGTGAGTGTTGTCATTTTTGGTGAAAATTTTACCCACTTATTTTTTTTGTGGTGGGTTATATTTTTGTCCATTATGGAGCCTATGTCATATTAGTTTCCCTGACAAAAAAAAATAAATACAAATCATACAAAGGGCACGGTTAGATTAATTTTGGAAACCATCTAGCCAGAGCATAGTTTGCTCAATTCACTTTGAAGAGATATATTTATGACAAAGGTGCTTTGAAAACAGCATATCCTACTAAGATATATCTATACTAATTATAATGCTGAAGAGTTTGTTTGTTTGTTTGCTAGAATGCGCTAATCTCAGGAACTAAGTAAATTAAGTAGACTTATAATCTTTAGTTCCGAGTCTAAAGACATATTAAAAAAACTAAACCAGCAAAAGGGAACGCAATAAAACCTTTGTACTTATTGAAGCTTTATTTTATTTGTTGTGTATAGTAGGTGTAACTAAAATTAACACAGCCAGAAATCGTCAACTTTTATGATACCTCTATGAAATGTGTGAACAACTAGTCTGTTGCATTTATCGTAAGTTTACCTATTTTGTTGGGTTTACTCGTATCTTATCCTCCTGTTGTAAAATTACCCCAAACCAAGGGAATTGTTCCACTGTCGGCAACACTACGCGGGTGGGAAGTGCGGCTGGCGGGGGGATTGACATATTGTTTTTGGACACATTTGACGACATGTAATTATGAGTGAACGCGGATTCTGGTTTGTTCTGTATTCTGAGCCAGTAACATAGTATTGTATGCAAGCAGTCTTATCGCACGAAGTGATTGTTTGGAGATAACGTTTGGATAGAATTACGCTAAAAGAATTTCATATTGGATTTTCTAGTTCAGATTATGTTGTTTTAATATAGTATTGCATAAAACTCATCTTAAAACATCGCCTCGTAATAAAATAAACTGCGGTATTAGAAATGGATCTCAAATTAATATGTATAATAATTTATGTAATTCTAAGCTAAAATATGTAGATTTTCCAGTAGAGTTTCAGTATTGTAGTGATAGACATTGTAATATATATAAACATAGACAAATAATAGATAAGATGTATATAAATATAGTTGATATTTTATGTGAGGCTGCGCATTCCTCATATGCCACCAATAAAGGTAGACGTAAGAAGCTGCTGGCAGGGTGGAATAAACATGTGAGCGGGGCATACAGGAATGCTAGGTTAAAGTTCAGAATATGGGTATCCAGTGGTAAACCAACTCATGCTGAAATATTTAATGAAATGACACAAGCTCGTAAAGAGTTTAAGAGTAAACTTAAGTGGTGTCAAAACAACCAGGATCAAATTAGAATGGATATAATGGCCAAGCACCATGCTAAGTCTGACTTTAAAAATTTCTGGAAGTGTACCAATAATGCCAACACTAAACCTAGTATTCCTGTAAGTGTCGACGGTATCTCGAGTCCGAAAGATATAGCCAATATGTTTAAAGACTATTACTCAATTAAGTCTCCGCTGGGTTCGCCATGTCGGGAGTTTGATGCCTGTCATACTGACATTTCAACGGTCATTCTTGCAAAAGATGTCAAATTTGCTATCAAAAAGATGACAGGAGGTAAATCTCCCGGGCATGACGGCCTCAGTGTTGAACATCTGAGACATGCTGGTATCCATTTACCTCGAGTGCGGGCCATGTTATTCAATTTATGCATAAGCCACGCATATCTTCCTCATGGACTGATGCAGACTTTGGTGGTACCCATAGACAAGAACAGGACGGGAGACATGGCAGACAAAACTAATTATAGACCAATCTCCTTGGCGACAATCATAGCCAAGGTACTTGACAGTGTGCTGAACTCACATTTCACCAAACATGTAAATTTACATGACGCCCAGTTCGGGTTCCGAGCTGGGTTGTCAACTGTGACAGCAATATTTAGTTTGAAGCACACTGTCAAGTATTATACAGATAGACGTACTCCCGTGTATGCCTGTTTCCTGGATTTGAGTAAGGCATTTGATCTGGTGGCATATGACGTTCTGTGGCAGAAATTAGCAGAAACTGGGGTGCCCCCAGAGTTGGCATCACTCCTGAGGTACTGGTATCTAAACCAGGAGAACCGTGTGAAGTGGGCGGGTGAACTTTCGGATGCGAGCGGGTTGGAGTGTGGGGTGCGGCAGGGAGGTTTGAGTTCACCCTTGCTCTTCAACCTGTACGTAAATGCGCTGATCGAGGAGCTCAGCGCCATGCGTGTCGGCTGCTATGTTGATGGTGTTTGTTGTAACAACTTCAGCTATGCAGACGATATGGTGCTGCTGGCCCCCTCGATCAGTGCTCTCCGGAAGTTGCTTGCAGTTTGTGAGTCTTATGTGGCTTCACACGGTCTCATATATAATGTAAAAAAGACTGTATACATGGTCTTTAAATCGGGTCCCAAAAGTCCGCCGGTACAACCGCTAATCCTTAATGGTGAATTTTTAAACAGAGTGTACCAATTTAAATATCTTGGGCATTGGGTCACGGATGATTTAAAAGACGATGTTGACATGGAGAGGGAACGCAGAGCATTGTCAGTTCGGGCCAATATGTTGGCGCGCAGATTCTCCCGTTGTACAGACGCAGTCAAAATTACTTTATTTACAGCATATTGTACGTCACTGTACACGGGGGCTCTGTGGGTTAATTACACCCAAAGAGCTTACAATGCTCTGCGGGTCCAATTTAACAACGCCTTCAGGGCGCTGTTGCGGCTCCCACGATTCTGTAGCGCATCAGCAATGTTTGCTGATGCACACACGGATGGCTTCATAGCAATCTGGCGCAAAAAGACCGCATCTTTCATCAGTCGGCTGCGTGGAAGTCGTCACAGCATCTTGAGTGCTATAGCTAACCGACACGATTGTCCTCTTTTGTGGAAACTTGTGCAGAGGACAAAGTCCCTGCTAACCATTCAATATTAGTTATCTTATCTGAATAAATAAATTTTATTATTATTATTATTGGAACATTTTATGTTTCTCCCATCTAAGTGGGGTTTATAAAACAAGGGCCGAAGCCAAGTGCGGTTGATAAAAAAATCTGTTTACTTATGCATTTAAAAATTTTCGGGTTAGACGACAGGTATTCAAAATGACTGCTTTTTGGAGAAGAAGGTAAGTTGATGGGCTTATATTTAATTCCTTAAGACTACTGTGGAGAGTTTTCGGGATTACTCCCGTGGTGGATAAAATTATTGGGACAGTTTTGGTATGGGTAATGTTCCACTGTGTTTTAATTTCTATTGATAGGTCTGTGTATTTTGCTATTTTTTCGGAGTGTGTGTTAGTGAGATTGTGGGTGTTACATATGGCTATATCTACAATGTAAACTAACTTTTTCTGTTTATCTAGCAAAGTTATGTCTGGTCTGTTGTTGTATATTGTTTTGTCTGTGATGATGGTTCCGTCCCAATACAATTTAAAATGTTTGTTTTCTAATACTGTTTGTGGTTTGTATTTGTAATATGATACCTTGTCAGTGAGTAATTTAGTTTGTATGGCTAGTGACTGGTGAATTATTGCAGCTACTTGGTCATGGCGGTGTTTATAGTCAGTCTGGGCTATGGCTCTACAGGCACCTGTGATGTGCTGAATAGTCTCTGAGGCACTGTGACATCTTCTACATGAATCGTTATAGTTGGGTCTACGAATAATGAATTTTTGATAATTTGCTGTGTCAATAATCTGGTCCTGTATGGCAATCATAAATCCCTCCGTTTCTGGGAAGAGTTCACCTCGTCGCAGCCACGCGTTCGACGCTTTCATGTCGACATGAGGTTGCTGCAGATCGAGGCGATGCCTTCCGTGGAGGGATTTATGAGTCCAAGCTGCTATCTTGTCTGATTTACTTGCTATTTGTTCATTAGGCTGAGGGCCATTAGAATGTAGATTAAGTGGAGTATACTTTTTATCTATCTGGCATATTGCTTTGTGGAAAGGGCTATTTTGTGACATGTGCATGAAAAACTTTCTCAAATTAAAAATCTGCTGATTGTGTAAGTTTTTTATGTCTATTATACCCCGTCCTCCGTCGTCTCTCGGCAATGTCAATCTTTGTACACAAGAACGAGGGTGGTGTTTCCTATTGGTGGTCAAAATTGTATTTATTAATCGTTGAACCTTAGTGAGATCGTTGTTAGACCAGTTTATAATTCCGAAAGAGTAGGTGAGCACGGGGATGGCAAATGAGTTGATGGCCTTGATTAAGTTACGGGATGTTAATTGTGATCTTATCAGTATGTTAAGTCTGTGTTTGTATTTAGCGATTATTTTACTTTTAGTATGTTTTTGATCAATTTGGTGTGTTTGTTCAAAACCTAGATATTTATATGAACTATTATGTGTCATTGATTCTATTGTCTGTCCTGAGTCTAGTATGTATGGATTATGTTCAATATACTGTCCTTTTCGGAGGGTAAATGTTTTGCATTTGTCAATACCAAATTCCATGTGTATATCATCTGAAAAAGTTTTTGTAAGATCTGCAAGAGAATGTAATCCAGATGTACTATTACTGTAAAGTTTGATATCATCCATGAACATCAGATGAGTTAGTTTAAAGTCAGAGGTGTTATTAGACTGTATTGTGAGGCCGTGTCCATACGAGTTTAGAAGACTGGATAAAGGGTTTAAAGCGAGACAGAACCAAAGAGGGCTGAGGGCGTCTCCCTGAAATATTCCTCGCCTGATAGGAATGGGGTCTGTTTCTATCAGTTTTCCTAGCTTAATTTTAGTGCTCCAATGTTTCATGCATTCTGTCAAAAACTCTACGATAGATGGATGAATTTTATAATGTTTTAGTATATAAAGTAGCCAACTGTGTGGAACCGAATCAAAAGCTTTTTGATAATCAATGTACATAGTGCAAATATCATTTTTTAATTTAACGCTGTGTTTCATGGCTATGGAATCTATGGTTAATTGTTCTTTACAACCCTGGCTATATTTGCGACATCCCTTTTGTTCCTCCGCTAGAATATTGTTTTGTGTAACATGTTTGTATATTATTTCAGATATGCAGCCTGTAATTAATTTGTATATGGTTTGCAAACAAGTTATAGGTCTGTATTTAGCTGGATTTATGCAATTCGAATCTTTAGGAATCATGTATGTTTGACCTTGTGTGATAAATTCTGGTATTGACAGGGGGTTTTTGATAAAATCATTGATATGTTTGTAAATTGATGGATATAAGTAGGTGAATTTTTTGTAATAGTAATTGTGAATATTGTCCGTACCCGGCGCCTTCCAGTTGTGTGCCTTTTTAATCACGTCGACAAATACTTCTAAAGGGATTGCGTCTAATAACATATCTGGTAAATGTTCGACCTTTTGTTTGTCGTCATGTATCCATCCAGCAGCCTGGTTGTGTTCGGACGTGTTTGACCATATGTTAGACCAATAACTATAAAATTGTCTAGGGTTCAGATTGAGACTATCTGATGCTTGTGGCTGTGTCTGATATGTGTTTGCTGTGTCGGCTGTTAAGTTTCTATAAAATTGTCTTTCGCAATTAGTGAACTGGGTGTTTTGGTCTTTACGTTTAGTACAATTTAAGTATCTGCGGCGTCGGCTTGTTATTGCTGTGAGTTTTTGTTTTAAACTATCCATGAATTGTTCGTTAGTTGTGTTAGGCTCCTCATAGCTAGAGTGTTTACCGTATTTGAGTTTAATTCTTTCAATATGTGTTATTAGGTTCAAATTTCTATTTCCGTTAATATACTGGGTCATTCTTCCTATGTCTTTGCGTAAGATAAGTATTTTCCTGTCTAATCTTTTTAACCAATTTGGTCTTTTATCTATTGTTGAGTTTTGTTGTAGTATTGAAGATGTGTGGCTGTGATCTTTGATTTTAGACCCATTGCAAAGAGCGGCAGTATGAGCAGCACAATATATGAGTGCGTGAGTTTTTAAAAAATCATCTTCGATGGACCCATATTTGGGTAAAACTGTATTATTTAAGTGGGAAATTATATAAGCAAACTTTTTAGAAGTTTTTTGTTTGGGAATGAATGGTCGTTTTGTTGGATCTGTGTGTAAATATTTATTGTATATTTCTTCAAAAGTGTTAGTGATTGTAGTGTCAAGATTTTTGTCACAGAAAACTGTATTTGTAGAATTGTTCCTCAAAACTGCAGAATCTACTTGCGAACTATCTTGAGTAGCTGGGCTGGTTTCATTTAATTCGTCGTTAAAATGTAAGAGGTTCGACTCTATAGTTGTATAAGTGCCTGGTGTATCATCGTGTTGAGTATTTTCTATAGCTTGTATATTCAGACTGTTTCTTACGTCCCGCTTTATTTCCTCTAATCTATCTTCTGAAATAAGTCTATTGTTAATAATTACCCTACGTTGGTCAGCTATGCGTTGTTCTGAGACATGTGCAAAGCTGGGAAATTTATGCGTGATAATTGTGTGAAGTGGTTTTCGGTAAGCTGTTCTATTGCTTTCGATGTGTGTGATTTTATAATATTCTGTGATAATTGCTTCATTAATGTCATCAGTCCACCTCAAGCGTGTGTTCGTATTTATAGGTTGCTGCGTTGCAGCTGTGAGGGATTGAGAAAAGACGCTTGTATTCTGGGTTATATCGCTATTTTGAAGGGCAAACCGGACTTCGTTTTTTATTGACTCTAACTTGGTTTCTGGCAGTAATTTATTCCTTAATATAGCGCGTTTCTGGTCTCCTAATCTTTGTTTAGAAATTTTGATTCCGGGAAATTTTGCGATGAATTGAGTATATAATGGATCTAGGTAACCTCGAACTTTGGTGTCTAACTTTGTAACGTAAAGGTAAGTGCGCCAGATGAACTCGTTCATTTCTGTTGTCCATCTTAATCGCGCGCGAACTTGGCCTGTGGTGGGTGCAGGGTTGTCGGCTACTGCCTCCTGCACAACATCCACGGCTGCTGAGTTAATAGAAGTAGGTGAAGAAATAGGGGAGTCAGTATTATAGTTAAGACATGAGAGAGGGGAAGAAGGAAGTGATGGGAACAGGGAAATTGAGGAAGTTGGTCTGCTGTAACATTGTTCGGGTGACCCGGTAGGAGCCCGCGGACTCAACTCACTACCACCGATGGTTCGTATGCTGGAACGCCCAGCATCGGCTCCAGGCGTGCCCCGGCGATCGCCCCCGGGCAGCGATCCTAAACGTAATTTTCTCATTGCTCTCGTCTCCATTTCGTCGATGGGTTACTATAGCCACGTTAGCCGCCCAGTAATTTCATTTATGCGTTGCCCGCCCCCCACGTGATCAGATGGTCGATCGGGACGTGTGGTTAGATTTCAGGGGGCTTATTATTATTATTATTATAAATGTGATTTAGGTTAAAACCTCACCCATTTCTGGGGAAATACACCAAAGTTGCGGGCTTGTGGCCAAAACAACCTTGGGGATGATAATTGTGGTGATTTAATCTATTGACAAAAACTTCCTGACTATTCTGCATGTGTTGAGTATAACTGCTTTCTGCAGGGTCAGTCAGGTCAGGTCTGTCAGGGGATGTAAGTCGAGGGTCTTTAGACTGGTGTGGAGTGTTTTTGGGATGATGCCGGTGCTAGATAATATAATAGGCACAGTCTTGACAGTGTGAACTTGCCACTGGGTTTTCAGCTCAATGGTTAAGTCTGCATATTTGGAGAGTTTGTTAGTGTGTGTTGAACTTAGGTTGTGTGTATTAGGTATTGCTATGTCAATTAAATATACTATTTTATTTTTCTTGTCAAAGAGTGTGATGTCAGGTCGGTTGTGGTGTATAGTTTTGTCTGTTAGTATTGTCCTGTCCCAATACATCTTGAATTCAGGTGAGCTTAGGATGACTTGGGGTTTATATTTATAATATGGTGTTTTTTCTGTAATGAGTTTATATTTGTATGCAAGTGCCTGATGAATGATAGCTGCTACCTGGTCATGCCTATGTTTGTAGTCTGTTTGCGTGATGGATGAACACGCGCCTGTTATGTGTTGGATTGTTTCGGGTTGCCTGTGGCAGTGTCGGCAGTGATCACTACCAAGGGTGCTGTCGCGGATTAAGTATGTTCGATAGTTTTTGGTGTCTATAACTTGGTCTTGGATTGCTAACATAAACCCTTCTGTTTCTGGGAACAGCTCGCCTCGCTTTAACCACGCGTTTGACGCTATCTTGTCAACAATAGGGTTCGTTAAGTCGAGACGGTGACGACCATGGAGCGATTTTTGGGTCCAAGTCTGTATTTTTTGTTCTTTGCTGATTGTGGTCGTTTGTTTGGCATGGTCAGCTAGAGAGAGTGGTGTGAATGAATCTGTCAGACATATAGCTTTATGTAGTGGAGAGTGTTGTGAGCGATTGAAGAAGAATGATCGGAGTAGTGTGATTTGGTTATTGTGAAGATTTGTAATGTCGATAAGTCCTCTGCCACCTTCTAGTTTAGGTAGAGTTAATCTCTGTATACAGGCCCTGGGGTGATTTTTTCTGTGTTTAGTCATTGTTGTGTTGATAATTCGTTGTAATTTTATGAGATCTGTTTGAGTCCAGCGAATAATACCAAAGGAATAAGTTAGGATAGGGACCGCAAAGGTGTTGATTGCTTTGATAGTATTTTTTGCATTGAGGTGGGTGTGTAATATTTTATGTAGTCGGTTCCTGAAATTTTCTTGAAGTAGTTTTTTTGTGTCTTTATGGTGTATTTCTTTTGATTGGTAGTATCCTAGGTACTTATAACCTTCGTTAGGGTCTATGGCTTCAACGGTTTCACTGTTTCTTAATTCGTACGTTGTTGATACTACTGCTCCGTTAATAATAGACTGAATTTTGCATTTATCAATCCCGAATTCCATACAAATGTCATTAGAGAAGGTTTGTGTAGTGTCAGCTAGGGTGTGTAATCCATTTAGAGTGCTTGCAAAGAGTTTTATGTCATCCATGTACATGAGGTGAGTGAGTGAGGTGTGTTCCGAGTTGTGTTTTATGTTGAAACCCTCATTAGTTTTGTTAAGCATATATGAGAGTGGGTTCAGTGCAAGACAGAACCATAAAGGACTCAGTGCATCGCCTTGGAAGATGCCTCTCTTGATCGGGATAAGGTCTGTTTCAGTAGTCTTGCTGGAGGTGCAAATTTTTAGTCTGGTGTTCCAATGGGGCATAATGTTTTCTAAGAAATTAATGATTACTGGATGAATTTTGTAGTGTTTTAAAATATAAATCAACCACGAATGTGGTACAGAGTCGAAAGCTTTTTTATAATCGATGTACATGGTGTGTATTTCCCGTTTTTGTTTTAGTGCGTGTTTGGATGCAACGGCGTCGATGGTTAGTTGCTCTTTGCATCCTTTACTGCTTTTCCGACAACCTTTCTGCTCTTCTGCTAAGATATTGTGTTCATGTGTGTGTTTGTAAATAATTTTGCTTAGGCATGATGTGATGATTTTATATACGTCCTGAAGGCAAGTGATAGGTCGGTATTTCGCTGGATTAGCGGTATCTAACGGGTCTTTAGGTAGCATATAAGTTGTGCCTTGTGTAATGTATGGCGGCATTGTGTCAGGTGATTGGATGAATGCGTTGATGTGTTTGAGTAAAAGTATGTGAGTGCATGTAAATTTTTTATACCAAAAGTTGTGGATATTGTCGGAACCCGCGGCTTTCCAATTATGTGTCCTAGTTATTACTGTTTGAAGGAGGTGTAAGCTGATCTGGTCAAATTGCATATTTGGAGTCTCTCTCCATCTATTTTTGTCTTGGTCTATCCAAATACTTTGTTGGTGTTGCATGGGGTTGGACCATATGTTAGACCAAAATGTATGAAGTGATTCAGGACTTGGTAAGGGTGTGTCATGTTGTAACTTGTTATTTTGTTGTGTTAACTGTCTGTAGAAAAGTTTTTCGTTGTTGTTAAACTGTTTATTTTGTATTTTCCTAGTTGTTGTCTCCTTATATCTTCTTAATCGGTTTGCTAATGAGTTAAGTTTTTGTTTCAGCGTGTCTAAAAAATGTGTGATGTCTGTATTTTCAGCTTCGTGTTGAGTGTGTATTTTGTATGTGCGTTTTATATTACAAATGTGTATTTCAAGAGCTTGAGAACGGACGCCTTTTGCGTACTCCGTAAGTCTTCCGATATTTGCCCTTAGTTTACTGATCCTGCATTCTAATCGTTTTTGCCACCATGGTACTTGTTCCGATTGATTATTAGATTCAACGTTTTCTTTAATTCGGGCACCATTAAATTTTGCTGCGGTGTATGCTGCGCAATAAATCGAAGTTTGTAGTGTATTGAAGTCTGTGTTTGGTGTCAGTGTCTTTGGAAGTATGTGCGTATTGAGACAACTTGTAATAGCTGCCAGTTTCCGGGACGGTTTTAACTTAGTGATGTAAGGTCGTGTTGTTGGGTCCGAGCTTTTTAATTTATGGTAAGTTTCACTATACATTTCCTCTAACTGTTTAGTTATTTCAGCTGATAGTATTAAGCTGTTTTGTGTTAATTGTTGTGTGTTTTGGTCGTTCGTGTTTGTTGCTGTTGTTAATTGGATGTTGGCGGTGTTGGTGGCTAATGGTGTTGTTTGTGTTAATGTTTCATGAATTGTTGGTTGTGGTGTTGTATTATCCGAGGTATAGTTGTTCATGCAGGATAACTCATTTCTAACTTCTTCTCTTATTTCGTTTAACCGATCAGTGGATAAAAGTTGATTGTTTACAATGGATCTTCGTTGGTCTGCAATTCTTTGTGCAGACAGATGTGCAATAGAGGGACATTTTGAGATTATGTCTTGGTGTAGTAATAATCTATAAGTGGTGAAGTCTGTTTCGAGGTTTGTTAAACGATAATAGCTTTTCATGATGGTTTCATTTAGTTGGTCAGTCCATCTCATTCTACGGGAAGAAGAATGGTTGGTTTCTGTATAGTGTGATATAGGTGATTGATTTCGTAGTAAAAGTCTTACTTCTTCCTTTATTTTTAAAATTTCCTCGTTTGTGAGGACATTACGTTGGACAATGGCACGGCGCTGATCACCGATTCTTTGTTTTGAGGCATTCATATCGGGGAATTCTGCTGTAAAGCGGGCGTGTAGTGGTGTTAGGTAAGTTTTTGTGTTCTGTTCCAGATAAGTGAGAATGAAATAATGGCGCATGATGAAAATATTCATTGGCTTCGTCCACGTTTTACGTGTGCGCCGAACACCTTGGGCGGGTGCAGTAATTTCGGCTGAGATAGCCTCCTGCACAACTTCCCTGGTGGATCGAAATGATGATGGAGATGAATTGGTTGAGCTTGGTAGTTGGTTATTGATATATGATGCTGGTGATGAAGGAATGGACGAGAATAATGATGAAGTTGGTGACGAACATGTTGACGATTGAGCATGTCTTGCTGCAACAGCTTGTGACTGGGCAGCATGCGATACGGTGCCCTCCCCAGAATACGAAGGGCAGCCCGGGCTGGATGGCCCGGGGCGGGATTCTCCATTGTTGTTAACTCCGGTACCCGCCTGGGGTATAACTCTACATCTTAGACGCATCGCATAAAATATATGGAGTCTTAATTTTATAATGAGGAATGGCCAAGGTTAGACGTGAGTAAAGAAGTTGTAAGTATAGCATGAAAAAGACAAGGAAGATAGGACAGGCCTATGAACGATTAAGGCTGTGACGAGGAAATTAGGTAGGTAGGGAAAATAATGCATTTGAATTGTGACTGGGTCAAATGCATAGGTGATTGGGACCGTTAGTTGGAAGGGTATAGCCAAGGTGTTAGTGGCTCCAGTACTGGTACCTCCTTCAAAGGGTTGGTCTAGTTATCGTTGACCTTTTTACAGTTCATGCCTTCCCTAAGCCCCCCCACCACGTCAAGGTGGTCCCCTGGGGGGGTTATTATTATTATTATTATGTAATACCACAAACAAGTTATACTTAGTTTGACTTTGATGTAAGCAGTATTGTAAAATATAAGCAGATAGATAGATACACGTGCAATAAATAATTCATTATCAAATAGCATAATAAAAAGAACTCCTTGTATCTATGTACACAAATATAAATTCGATTTAGAAACCATTTTTTAAGGTATTTGGCGGAGGCGGCAAACCAGTTACCGTACCAGATGGTTAGCAATTGGCGAAGCACATGGACATTGGCAACATTAGAGTTGTCCTTTTTCTTGAAGCGGCATATTCATCCAATGGCTTCTACCACCCTGGGTGGGGGGAGAGATAATATCAAACTCTTACTGACTAAAAACATCTTCGTTCCATTTTCTGATCCGGACTGGGCCGATGTTGCCCGCCTAAAATTAATTTTGGCACAAATGAATTTTTTTTTGTTTGAGGATAATCATCAAATGTCAGGGTCGGGCGGGAGGGAGTGTCAGACTCTTACTGACCAAAAACTCCCCCATACCTTCACCTGCTCTGGGCCGAGGTCGCGGTACCTCATTGCGCTTACCCCGCAGCCCCGGCTGAACATCAGCCCTATAGGGTCCCGTCTGTGGTGGTCTATTGGCTCTTTGAGGTGTGCGCGGAACGATACGCCGTCCGATCGGGTGGCACAAATGAACTTTTATTTTTATTTTTGTTCTATTGGATTCTTATTCTTCTGCTTCTATAGTTGTGTTTGATCACTTGATTTTATTTGTTCTTTATCACGAATTCAAATTTAATGTAGCTTTATACTACTGTATAAAGTCTTTACTGTGTAAAGTGTGGTATACTCTTCCGTGTCCTTGGAGAGTGACGAAATTCAGTACAAAACACTAGAAAACCTGCAGGATATGTATTGTGTATATACATATCCTGCAGGTTGTAACGAGCAGACGAGTCTTCTGTAAAATTAGAGGAGTTAAGACTGCAATGCCAGGTTATTGGGGGTTGAGGACTTAAAAAAATGGTAATTGGGGTGTCGATAATCTCACACACAGGGCGAAATACAACAATGTGGTAATTTTATGTCGGTTTTCTGTGAGGCCGTGGTATAGTCGACCCATTCGTGCCAAAATACGGTAGCAATGGCGAGAAGAAGCAACGGGTTGGTTTCCTCTCAACCAGCACGGTAGAAGACAAATCACATAAAAAAAAGAAAAATACAGTCATCGACTGATAGTTCGGTACTAGAACTGCACGGTTGGTGCGGTGGCTGGGCAACTAGCTTCCGTGCAACGTGGCCCGCGGGTTCGATTCTCGCACGGAAAAACACTTTGTGTGATTCATAAATTGTTGTTTCGGGTCTGGGTGTGATGTGTATGTGAAATTGAATGTTTGTAAAACTACCTACGACACAGGCGAAAATCCTAGTGTAGGGCAACGTTATTTTAAAAAAAGAGAAGAGTTGGAAGTGCTGAAAATTCACTTTTAAGAGGTATAAGAATATATGCATTTAGAAGGTAATTTTCGTCTCGTATAATATCAAGACTGAGATGATTGACTGACGGCAATGGAATGATTTATCTATATAAAAACCACCTTATAAACACGTATTATAATAATGATTTATAGTATTTATGACGACGACTCCACGTAGCCTATGATCAGGGTATTATCATTATATTATCAGTAGCTGTCGTGACTTTGTTAAAGATTTTTTGGTTTATCTTCTTATAAAAATACTAGCTACTACCCACTGCTGGGCTCCATTTGATGTTTCATAACCTATAGCACTCAGGAATTAACTAGCGGTTCCAAGGATTACCCACTACATACAAACTTACACATATTTTATTATATGATATTAGTATAGATTTCATAGTTTATCTTTACCAAGTTAGAGTACAAGTGTGGGAGAGCCATGCTTCGGCACGAATGGGTCGGCTCGACCGGAGTGATACCACTGCCTCACAGAAAACCGGCGTGAAACAACCACAGCGTTGTGTTTCGCCATAAAAAAACCTTAGTTACAAAAAACGGATAACTTCTTAGAGTTTCTAAATACGCGATAGATTACCGAAAAATATAATTGGAAGATAACACAATTACAACATCAAGCGAGTCGAATGATTGATTGGCAACACGTACTTACTTTTTAATTGACAACTTTAAACCCTAATTTACGACGGATAAAGATTAAAATTTAACTGCCATTAATGAAACATAAGACTATCTAATAATATTTAAGCCTTAAGTTATGTCATTGATAGAATTAAATGTGATGTGTGGTAAAATCGTGCTTGGCATATCAATATGTACCTATGTTTGTAAACGCATCCACGACATTAGAGAAAATCTTTGTATGGTGAAATACAAACTAATCCAAACTAATATTATAGATCCAAACTATAATATTATAAATGCGAAAGTAACTCTGTCTGTCTGTCTTTTCTTAACGCCTAAGCTACTGATTTTCGACGCCTATTTCTGTGAAATTTGGTACACACAGTTAGGAACTCGAGAAAGGACATAGTTTTGATAACTAAAATTTGCAGGATTCCACGCGAACGCAGGAACTTCATTGACATTCATTGTGCTCCTTCACCTTTCCTGCGAATGTTGCCATGAGATATGACGTCACGACATCGTACGACCATACAACGTTTTTGTTAGATGTGACGTCAGGCGACGACACGACAATGTTGATGTGTCGTAAGACATATTGTCGTACGACATGTTTAGCGTCGTACGACGATATTTTGATATACTTTATGATGCTTTATGATATAGTAACAATAAGCAACTTTTATATTTGTACAGTCACTAAGAAGCCGGCAACGCGCCTATGATTCCTCTGGTGTAATGGGTGTCCATGGACGGCATTGATAACTTACCTTCAGGCCTGTTCGTTTGCCTCCTGGTACAGAAAGCGTTTGCGTTTTGAGGAATAGGATCTCAAAGGATGAAGGATTAGGGCTCAGGTAACCTCATTTTCACAGCGAATTGTGTCAACACATCGTTCGGGTGGTATCACACGGGTTTGGTGAGGTCAAGATATTACTGTAGTCGAGCCGTCTCATTCCCCACCTGTGAATTAAATCCAAGAACACTTGATGGGCTTTTGTGCTTGCATAATCGACCAAAGAGGCATTCTTTAATGTAGGTACTTATCGATTATTTAGAACGTCAGGTAACCCCCTCGAAATTCGCTTAATGAATAACAATAAGATTATATAATAATCTCTTTTTATCGATACGGAGATATAACTTGATCGAATGCAATAAACTGCTGTAGATTATATTTATTGCATCTTTGATTAAATAACAGTATAAATAGTACATGTTTGCAATTTTCCTACCAAATTACCCGACGGTAGGTAAGTGTAAAATTTGATTATATTATAGCAACATACATTAAAATATATAATATAAATCATTGTTGAAAGAAATAGTGTATAATATTAAAAAATAAGTTGTATAAAACTAACTACTAACTAACTATTCCACCCGCTGCTCGGCACCTATTGGTCGCAGGGTGATGTTTTATACCATATTATTATAGCATTCAGGAACATCGCAGCTACCTATCAGTGAAATAATTTTGCATAGCCGACCATATTTTAACTTTTTATAGTGTAATATTGTGTAGATGTTCATTTGATTTATACCAAACGAATTAAAATAAACCCCATATGCAAATGTTTTATCTTGTACCGAAAAAAATATTTAGACTTCCTGATTCACTGATGATATGATATATTATATCAGCATCATTTTACTAAGATTATCAATTGAATCATCCATACTGCTATCTAGATTCTAGAGCATAATACTAAAACAAGTAAGAAAATAAAACACAATCAATAAAATACGTAATAAGTGCAGTGTTGGTCAAATATAATCAATTCTTTTTCTTATTTTCCTCAAAGAAATCACGAAGATGAAATTCCTGACTGTATTTGCTCTCCTGGTGGCGGCTGCGGCTGCTGACTACAGTGGCTGGTCTCTGCACGACCTCTCCCAAGCCATCCAGAACCCCAACACCGACCCCGCTCTGCTGCCTGCCTTGGAAGATGCCCTCAACCAAATGATGGATCAAATCTTCGCTGAGAAACCCGTGGTACGTACACCATATTTGAGTATCGATAGCCCTTCCACTGCTGGACTTATACATAGGCCTTCTCAACAAGAGGGGACTGTTCAAATCACAAATTTATTGTCAATCAGTCGGCATTTGGCAATTACAATGCAGCACTCCTGCCGATAAACAACCAATTCACTTTGGGCCTGAAGTCATCTAGCTAATATTCGATAGGAGTAAAATAAATCAAATAGAATAATACATATCATAGCAGAAATAAAAAAGAAAAAAAGCTTAGAAAGAAGTTTTATTGCCTTTCTTAACCACTTCTTATTGATTACAGGTTCCTGTTGACGCCAGCGCCCCCGTTGACCTGACTGGATGGACCATCCACGACCTGGTTGCTGCTATGGAGAACCCTGAAACCGACCCCGCTCTCATGCCCTTCCTTGAGCAAGCCCTCGATCAACTAATGGACGCTATCTACGCTGGCATCCCAGTGGTGAGTTGATAAGTCTTAAAGATTTGATCATTGGTCAGTTTCGTTGAGGTGACTGTCTTAAGATTACTCTTGATAATATAAACTAGATTCTGCCAGCAATTTGTCCGCTTATCGGGGAGTAGTATAGGTAGCATAAATGTTATTCCAAACTATATAGTCTATCTCTGTGCCAAGTTTCATGAAAATTAATTTAGTAGTTTTTACGTGAAACAGTAATGTATACTTATAAACTTCGGGTTTCTTATATTACTACGTTAAGTTCTTTCTTGATGCTGATGGTGTAAAGCTGAATATCATTCATATACATACCAATCTTTGGAGTCTTATCGTGAAAGTACAATAAAAAACAATTACAAGTATGTAAAAGGTCTTCCATTTCATCAGCATTATCATCAGCTCGTTTCCGCCACTTACCGGTAAACGTAAAATAAATGGCATTATTCCACGAACTATAAGATTTATAATGAGTTGATCCTCTTGTATTATAGGAAGCCGTCGGTGTTCCTCCCGTATCCATGGAGGTCACCCACTGGACTCTCGGTGAGCTTTCCGAAGCTCTCCAGAACCCTGAGACCAACCCCGCTATGATTCCCTACTTGGAACACGCTCTTAACCAGATGATGGACGCTCTCTACGCTGGACACGAATTGGTAAGGATAATTTTGAAGTCAAAGCATACCTACTTGCTGAAATACTAACTTTTAAACTTTTGCGTTTCATATTTACAACATAACTATAATTAAGCGGGTATTAACGCGGAAAATAATTATTTAAAAACAGTCTGCTTGTGACCACGACCTGTGCAACCAGGTCGAAACAATCAAGTTTTCAAATAAAATTGACTATTCGGGAATTTGAAACCGAGTTGAAAGGAACGAATTAGTTATTCTTTACAAAATGTAAACTGTAGGTTTGTAGATTGTGAACTTTTTAATATAACAGATACCTAGATGGTATTGTAGCTCTAAACTAGCTGAAGTTTAGTTTAGCTTGTATGCGTTAATAACATTCCTGAAAAAAAAAATTGAATGTTCAGAAAAAATATATTTAAAAGCTAGCTTCTCTCAAGCTGTTTCACTCGCTACTTAGCTCCAATTGATTGTAGCGTGATTTTTTATAGCCTTTATAGCCTTCCTCAATAAATTGTCTACTGAACGAAAACAATTGTTCAATTCGAACCAGTAATTCCAGAGATAAGCGCATTGAAAACAATAAACACTGTTTTATAGTCTTTACCAGCAAATACCTATATTACATTACAATTTTGCTCACCTTTTCAGGAAATCCATTATGTATAACTGACTCTAAAATTTTCGTTTCTAGGAATCTATCGCCGTCGTTGCTCCCGCTGGTCTGGCTCCTGCCAAGCCCGAGATTATCAACCCCGTACCTGCCCCCATGCCCGTGGTTGAACCCGCAGAACCTGTTGAGACTCCCGTAGTCCCCGCTTCCAGCCCCCTCGTCCAGATCATCGTCAACATCAACCAGCAATAAATTATCTAAATTATTTGTATAGATACTTTCTATACAAATAAATGTATCTGTTATACTTCAAATCTTTTTTGTTTCTTTTATTTATTATTAATATATATAATATTACCTATTATATTTTTTTAAATTTATAAAAGGTGGTCAAGGGTCTGAAGGAATCTCTGGACAATACAAGCCAATGTCCTTCCATTCGGGCTCTTGACATAACCATCTTAAGCCAACTTTGGCGTTCTTAAACGAGGCCTTTGGCCGGGACGACCTATCTTCACAGCGACATTTCTAGTTATGTATTAGTTAAATTACGAAAAGTTAATTGATTAATAACAATGTGGGTTTTAACTTTTGTAAGATCCCTTTATACGGTACTACAGTTAAGTTACCGCATATATGCGCTTACGCAGATACGGGAGTTGTTGCTATTAGAATTCAGTCCGTTGTCGTATGTGTTTAAATCATGTCTTCGTAAAAGTAAATTACAAGTTCCTAAGAAAAATGGCTTTTACTTTTATGATATAAAAACTCAAACAAAATCAAAAAATACCTATTAAATATATATTTTTTTCAATGCAGAACATTTATGCTTCTCTAAAAGAGAAGGACTGGCAAATGATACTACTACTTACGAGTACGTCAAATAATTAAATAATTATGATGAATCACTTATGTTATATAAACATAGTTTAGTTTCCAAAATATATCAATGAGAGTAATTTCTAATTGTACCTTAAACCTTCTATATCCCCTCATAATACTCGTCATTGAAATAGGCAATTGGACTAGCTATAAAATGGCTAATAGATGGACATGTAGTTGATCAGTGTGGTTTATTGATAACATGGTAACTTAACCATACAATACACATGGAAATGTCGGTATTTTGTCGACCTATTGTAAACCACGAAACACAGAATGAATGGCGATAGATAATGATTTAACTTATTGAAATATATATGTGACGAATATAACGTATTACTTAAATAAATATTTTCTTAATTTTTTTATGTCATTAGTCGGCAAACGAGCAGACGGATTACCTGATGGTAAGCAATCAGCGCCGCCCAAAGAAGTTACGACAAGTGCGTTGCCGTCCTTTTGTTGATTTAAGGATGAGGGGTTTTTTTTGCGGTCTGCCTCCGTCTTTGCGAGCATAACTGCTTCACAGAAGGAGGAGACGGCGTCCCAGTTCCTCTCACTCCGCACAATGGCCTCGACTAAGGCCAGGCGCGAGAGGTCGCCGCTGCCGATCACTTTCCTGAGGACACGGCGGTGCTCAGCCCAGGCAGGGCATACCGCTACCGTATGCTCCACCGTATCCTCTAGCTGGTCCTCGCAATGACGACACTCGGGCGTTTTTTCCCGCTGGATCCGAAACAGGAACCTACCGAAGCTGTGTGCCCGGTAAGGACCTGCGTCAGGCGGATGGTGAGGGTGCCGTGACGTCTCTCAAGCTACTCCTCAAAGAGGGGTCTTACCGCTGCTATAATAGCGTGCCCGGTCCTCGGTTGCGACAGTCGTTGTTTCCACTCTGCCATGAGATCTCGCCGGAGCTCATTCCGCCACGAACTAATTTGGCGCGGTAGAGGATCCTCGCCCAAGGATGAGGGGGGCGGGGGGGGGGGGGGGGGGGGAGATTGGCTCTCCGGGAAAGTGAAACTTACTAACTGGGAAGCAGTTACATAAATTTAATCTCTTACAATCTCTTGTTTGTATCGGTACATCGAATGTGAAGTCTTGTGTAGCAGTAGCGATCGAAACGATCAACGGTTTTATTAAAATAAGCTGTAATCCTGTTAAAAGTAATTAACGTATACCATGTGGAATGATTTAGCGCTTCCTGAGCTGTAAATCAATATTGATAATACAATCAGATTTTCAGTTCCGGTTTTTTGTTCGATATTGTTCTCATTGGTATTAAAATATTTTGTTTGTACAGTGTGTAATGTAATTAATAGGAGTTAAAATGGGTATTCGCTATAGTTTATTTTTTTTATATGATTAAAAAAATGTGGCCTAGAAAGTATTGTTTTCTGATTAGAGATTAGTGATAAAATATTGGATATTGGATATTGGAAATAAGACATCAGAGATTGGATAATAGAGATTAGAGGTTAGGGATTAGAGATTTGAAACTAGACAATAGAAATTAGAGTTTAGAGATTAAAAGTTATGAATGGTATTGGGGATTGGAGATTAGTAATTTAGAAAGGGTACGCGAACGGGAACGTGAAAAGGAACGTGAACAGGAACGAGATCCGGATCGTGAAAACGGAAACCGAACCCGCGATACGCAGGGTGGGAAAGGGCATTTAATGATATTCCCCTGTTAAAAAAGCTCGAAGAAAATAAAAAGACGTGATTTCATTAAAAATAAAATATAAAATACTAAAACGGATTGTGAAAGAATCCATAAACTAAAGGTTTACTGTGAGTTGCAGGTGCAAGTTCAATAATATGTTGAGTCGCCGGCCTGGTCCGGGCCAGATGAAGGAATGGGGCAGTTTTTAGTCAGTAAGAGTCTGACATTCCCACTAGCCCTACGTAGGTTGGTAGAAGTAATATGATTATTCACCACGCGCAATAGTAATGTAAAAGTCACAGTTCGATTATGTGCCTAATTGCCGTGGGATTACAGCCACTTTATGAGGAAGTGTGTTGGAAATATCATTAATTTAATGTACTACAAAGGCAAACGTCTCAAGTGTGTACCGAATAAGGAACAGTACAACTATAACGTGTGTCAAACGTTAGGCTTTAAGATAAGAGTCGTGTGTCACGCGGTGGTCATATCACACCTGTCTGCCATACTCTAGCCACGTAGCCAACACTAATGTAACATGATAAACGAACACAAAACATTAGATTGGACTCTGACCGATACGGAATTCAAGGTCGTTAAAGTTCATATGTATTTATAGATCGATAATCATCAATCAAGTAGAGGAATTGCCAGTGTCACTGTTTACTACTATTACAATATGTTGATTTTTCTATTCAGAAGTTTTCACTATAGCGACGTAGGATTAGGGATACCAAATGACTATTCTGTATGACAGCCGGCATGATCGTCAATTGTTTATAAGAACTATTAAGTACTAGTTTAATATAGATATTACTATTAAGTACTAGTTTTCAGGAATAACAGTAATCTGTTTCGGATCCAGCGGGAGGAAACGCCCGAGTGTCGTCATTGCGAAGATCACCTAGAGGATACGGTGGAGCATAAGGTCCTCAGGGAAGTGGGGACCATCTCCGGCCACCGTAAGCGCGGGTCTGTGGTCGGCGAGTAAGGGCAGCTCGCCGCCCGATCAGAACCAGACCCGAGCGTACGGCGCGTAGTGTTCCGCGCGCGCCTCAAAGAGCCAATAGACCACCAGAGACGGGGCCCTATAGGGCTGATGTACAGCTGGGGTTGCGGGGTAAGCACAATGAGGCATCGCGACCTCGGCCCAGAGCAGGAGAAGGAAAAGGGGATTTTTAGTCAGTAAGAGTCTGACACTCCCTCCCGCCCGGCCCTGGGCGGGAGAAGTCATTTTATGAATTTCCCCACACAAAACAAAGGAGTATCAGTAATCCAAGTAACCTATTTATTATTCCCGAGTATCTATTCCCGATTATCTCGGTGTGAAATTTCATTCATATCCGTTCAGTAGTTTTTACGTGAAATAATTACAAACATTCTCAATTCTCATGCAAGCTGCTTCGCCTGCTCTACGGAAAATAAAAAATTCAATTGTTGTATTAGACTATAAATCTACTTCTGTGCTAAATTGAAATCAAAGGGTTTTTGTTTCTAACTTTCTCGTTTATTATTAGTACGATTAATAACACAACTATTAATGATCCTTTGGTATTGTCCATTAAATGTGCGTAAGAAAAGCTTAAGGTGTTTTAAAAGCGTATTTTTAGAAGACAAAGAATGTCTGGTCTGGAAAGCAACTTTCTGTTGGTTTTAAAACGTTGCCCTACACAGAGATTTTATCCTGCGTCGTAGGTGGTTTACATACATACATACAATTTTACACATACCTGACACCCAGACCCGGAACAAGAATTTGGATCATACAAAGGGTAAAAAAATCTATAACTATACTTCTATACTAATATTATAAAGAGGTAACACTTGGAAGTTTGTAAGTTTCTATGTAGGGGGTAATTTTTGGAACCGCTGGTTGGATTTCCAAAATCCTTTCACTGATAAAAAGCTACAATGTTCCTGAGTGCTATATGCTTTAAACCATCACGCTACGATTCAATGGAGTCGAGCAGCGGGTGTAACCTCGCGAGAGTAGCTAGTGGCTTATATTCTGCAAAGATCCACAAGGATCTTTGAGTATCAACTTGGAGCCCTCCACCTTAAAGTAGAAACCCTTTTGATAAGCAGTGGATTATGATAAGATTACCATTGATAGACTGATTCTCACAGATCATGATAAGGTTTTTTGTAATGCACCTGCAGTAGTCACGATGTATGTACTTATATATTTTGTAAACCGCGTGAACTCTTTGGTGTTTTCCGGTAAATATGACGATGATGATGATTTTCTTTATGAAATTGTTCCAATAAGTGCCCTCTGATGACCAAAGGATGAGAACACTGTCACATGAAAAAATTTGAGCATTATTCACCAAGCTTGCTTTATAATATCATTATCATAATAAAATCTACGTTGAAAAATACACACGTAATTATCATACATTTTTTAAAACGCTTCTGAATAAAATAATACTAAAATAAACAAAAATCAAAAGAGAAAACTATACATAATATGGGATAAGAGCCATTTTATGAGGAAGTGTGTTGAAAAATGGTTTTATATGTATACAAAATTGACAAATTGCAGATTAGGTGTTGCATAAAGAACAATGCATTTTTACTCATGTATGCATTATTGGTCATGTGTGTGACTCAAGCACGCGATATAATTTGAGGCTTTGCTTTATCTTTAGAAATGTCAAAGATTTGGACGTAGTACTTATGAATAATTACCTCGTATGCAGATTGGGGTATTTATGATATGAATGATCCTTCCTTTTTCCATTAAATATTTCTTATTTTTACGATACTTTTAAGATGCTGTTGCAATGTTGCCAAAGAATCTTCAGCTTGATATCTACATAGAATAGAATTCATATTTCAAAATCGTTTATTTCTAAGTGTGGGAGAGCCATGCTTCGGCGGTAATGGGTCGGATCGACCGGAGAGATATCACGGCCTCACAGAAAACCGGCATGAAGCAATCACAGTTTCTCCAGTGTGTTACTGCGTTTGTGTGCGATTATTGGAGGCTCAACTTTAACCTCACCCAATCCCTAAATCCCCAAAACGTCGGCAACGCACTCGTAACCCTTCTAGTGACTCTCCTTTCACATAAAAAAGTATTTCTAAAAATCAATATTGTGTCCATAATTTTGATCCAACATACAAACTATGTATGTTTATATAGGTAGTTATATTAGACTCGTGTATATTATAAAACATTTATTGCAATAAATAATAATAAACTACAATACACACATTTCTCACTGCTTAAGGGTCAGTCTCTCTTAATGGGATTCTTTATATAGCTTGTAGCACATTTTATATAAAGTCAAATTCAAAATCATTTATTCCAACTAAACCATAGTACCTGAATTATGAAACGTCAAAATAGAAAATCTCTCAGTCAGTTTGTCAGTGAAACTAGGTATATTAAGCATGCTTTTGCTTTTTTTCTTCAGGAACTTAAATGAGTTACGCTATGTTGCATTTTCTTTACCTGATGGTAAGCATTTGGCGTCCTATGGATCCGCAACACCAGAGCAGATACTTATGCGTTGACCGTCTTTTAAGGATTAGAGGTTTTGGGGGCATTGGGAATTGGGGGTGGGTTCTCCCACTCACACCGCGAAATACAACGCCAGATTTGTATGACGCCGTGGTATCACTTCAGCCAAGCCGAGCTGACCCACACTGAAATAAAACTTTAATAAAAGATATGTGGAATTTGTACAAAAAACTATTGTTTTTGTGAGATATAAAAATAAAATGATTATACCCATATTAAAATGGTGGCAAGGACAAAACTATTGGTATTCAGTAAGCATCGTGTCCTGAAATTCGAAGTATTTTATGTCATAACTTTACTCATTTGAAGTTTCACCGCCTTCCGGCTGATTGGATGTGATTGAGACTCGTGTAATGTTGGAATTTTCCATTAAAAGTATGTTATCTGTCGTGTATGGGTTATGTAGTTTTAGGGGTTTGTACTAAATTTGATATAAATGTTTTACAGAAGTATTATTTGCATCGTCTGCTTTTAAAAAGAAGAATTTAAGAATGACCTCTATTTCTCAATTTCTATACTTTAAACAATCGGCAACGTGAGTACTTTTTTTTGAAGAGGGAAAATCTACAAATGTCATCTTGCCACGTTAAGGCGAGAGGGAGTGCCTGACTCTTACTGACGAAAAACTCCCCCGTTCCTTCTCCTGCTCCAGGCCGAGGCCACGGTGCCTAATTGCGCTTGATCTGCGACCTCGGCTAAAGATGGCCCATGTTCGACCCCGTCTGGCTGGTGGATCTTTTAGGCGCGCGTAGATCGCTACGACCCATTCACTCGGGTTTAGCTCTGGTCAGGCTGCGACTAACCTTGCCCGCTTTTAAACCTAGCATAGCCATGAAGAAGTTGCTATGATAACATTAGCGACCCAAAGTCGTATATCTAAAAATAATATCATGATTGGCTCAAACAAGGGCCCTCGAGCACAAATTAAGGCTTCTTGGAAATAATCACATTCGGTTCAGTAATGGTGGGGGTTAAAAGGATAGCCAGACAAAATATATTTTTATCCAGTATCACTTGCAAATACCTGGACCTGATCAAATTATTAAATTGGGTAAAATATGAAGAAGTGCACGTACCTACTAAATATCTATACTAGTACAAAATATATTGTAGTCACACATTAGTCAAGTAAGAAAAATGTTTTTTATTTATTACCAATTTTTATCGGAATTTGTCGTTGGTGTTTACTTTGGTTGGGCACGTCATAAAATGTTTTAGGAATTGTGTGAGGTGTGTGATTGCGTGTGAGTTCTTACGAATTCAGCTATTTACTGTTAGTTGGTATAATTTTAGGAAATTAAATACATGAATTTATATTGTCTATTGAGCTTAATGACACCGACCATAATAAGTACTTCATAGTATAAACGAAGTCGTTTTTCCTGTCCCTATATCTATCCCTATGTATGCTTAAATTTTTTTGATAGGTTTTTTATAGATATAGTTATAAAAGACGAAAATTTATATGTATTAAAACACACATTGAAAAGTGAAGAAATTTAGTATCAGCACTGCACCCGGCTGGGCCGGGATGGGATATATATACGAGTCACTTAAAGTCAATTAATATATAATATATCAATAGAGACAAACATTCTTAACACCTGGTCTGAGATTTGAGTTCAAAGGCTGCGATTACACAGCACAGGGCCTACGATGACGTGTTAAAGCGTCAATCTTCCAGGCGAGAAAGGGATGGAGCTATAAAAGGTGTATAGCTCCCCAGTTAGTTATCACCAGCCTATAAGTCCTCACTGCTGACGAAAGACGGCTAGCTATCAAATGGAGAATGTTTGAAAGGGCATTAATCACCACGCTTCCTTAAGGTGGACTGGCGTTTTTACATAAAACTTACAAATCCAGAGAAGTATCCAAATAAACATAAAAATTGCATACAACTCGGAAAAAGTCGCATTGATACTTGCCATAATATTTTCTATATATTATTTATAATCAAATTCTACGAACAGACTCGCAGAATAATAGTAGAGTACATTTGATGCAACAAAATGACCCGATTCTAAAAGTTCTCACAGATATTGTTATCATTGAGACATGCACTTTCGTAATACGCTATCAATTTACAAAATATTGTTATCAAACGTTATCAGATCTTGTTGAATCATGTGCGAATTTTTGGCTACAGCTTGCGAAATGCTTATCTATTGAATTCTACTGATAAAATAGTTTTAGAGTTATGTTAAGTTATTTTATTAATCAGAGGACCCTGATAAAATTGTATAGTGAACGATACCTACCTTAAATCACTCCATAAAGCAAAACTCTCGTCGTCTTTTTTTGTTTCTATATCCCTATGTAGCTATGCTAAAAACCTTAAAACTACGCAACGGATTTTGGTTGTTTTTATTAGGTAGGTATATTTTTTTTTACTTGCAATAAACTAGTGTTTGACTGCGATCCCACTTGATGGTAAGCAGTGATGCAATCGTTGATGGTAAGGCGCACTAGTTTATTAAGAGCCTATTCACTCTAGTAAAATATGTAATGGTATAGTAAAATGTGTAATGCTTGTTTATTTTAAGTATGGGAAAGCCATGCTTCAGCACGAATGGGTCGGCTCGACCGGAGTGATACCACGGCCTCACAGAAAACCGACGTGAAACAACCACAGAGTTGTGTTTCGTCGTGTGAGTGAGGTTACCGGAGGCCCAATGCTTCACCTACCCCGATCCCTCCCCAATGCCTAAATCTCCAAAACCCTAATCCCTAAAAGGTCGGCAACGCACACGTTACTCTTCTGTTGCGGCGGGTGTCAATGAGCGGCGTGACCATCAGGTAATCCTTTAGCTGGTTTGCCGAAGGATTACATAAAAAAAATACGTATTTGGACGTATTAAGATGGACTTGTTGTTGTAGTAGATAGTCTGCAACATCATTTATGGTTAGTAGTATTAACATAATATTTTGGATTTTTATTTGGTTTTTCGAGCGTTTTTTGGCATTATATATTCTACCTACTTGTAAGTTAACCACCATGAAACGTGATTTCTTTTAGTATTACCAATTATTAACACGTAAGTATTTTCATTGAATGCGGTGGCTACTACGAATTTATTAGTTTACAGGTCATGAGGTCGCTTAAGTGTAAATATCTAGTCATTTGGAATTCCCAATCTTAAATTCTTAGTAGGAAAGAAAATGACACTTGTATAATTCCATGGAACTGGAGTGGATACATGAGAACAATATTTCTTTTTATCAAATCAGAAAAACAAGTTGTTTTTTCTTTTTTTGTGCACTAGCAATATTTTTTCTTAGTTTAATCTTCTAATGAAGTACTTCTTTTCTCATTCTAAATAATTTCTAATAAGTTTCTTAACATCCTTATCTATGTATTAATGCTTTAAATTAAATTATAGCAATTTCCAAAAAATAAATCGAGTCAGAGAATCTATAGAAAGCGTCTATCTAAAGAAAGACTGGCTATATTTCGATTTATTAAATAAACAAAACAGCATGATTTTTATTTTATATCCATATAAATAATAAAGGAAAATTCCTACAGAACCATATGATCCTGTAAGTGGAACACTTGACACACCCATGATATAGTGGCGCGGCACACGTTGCTATCTTGACACAGTCATCAATCGAGTGTGATTTATATACTGGGACCTCACCGGTCGACGTCAGTATCACAACAAAGCTTCAGCGACGTACTTCATTGCAGTTTTACTCATGTAAGTAACCATAGACAACATAGCTTGTAAAAAACCTCATTAGAAACATCAACAATATCATAGACGAATGGTTCCATATTTGAATCGTAAAATTTTTGCGCGGCAAATTTATTGTGTCTAGTTGTTTTTTTTTATCGTATAATAAAAGTAATGTTTGTTTCGCTTCCTTATTTTTTTTTGTTAAGAAATTTATTGCACGGCTTTGTTTTTTATTTATAACTGATACGAGTTTGAATGATAATGTGATCCATGTTAAGCCCGCTATATTTTTTCGCATTAAATTTATTAAGATAAGTGTGAAAGGTTTCGATTTTTGCGATACTTGTAATGTTTTGTTTTGTTTTCCTTTATTTTATAGCAAATCTTGTATCAATTGTAACAAGTGGCCCATTATAAAGTATTTATTGAATATTTAACGCTATTATTTACCATCATTTTTGCATCGCGTTAAAGACATCTCTTGTTGTCGTTCAGAATATCAATTAGCGAAGTTTTTATAAAACTTAGTTATAAAATTAGCGCGCTTAGAGGCACTTATGAATGATATTAGGGACGCAATTTTTTTTATCAAACAAAGGAGACATTGTGAATTTAATTTTTATCACTATTTTAGTTTACAAAACATGAAAATCGTAATGTAGACATTGTGTTTTTGTTTATCTAAAGTAAATAAACACGTTACGGCGATAAAATGTCCTTGTCTGATAACAAAACATTCAGGAAAGAATTACAAAAGTTTGGTTGTTGTGTTGTTGTACATTAACGTACATAAATTATATGTCACGTTTTATTAAATGCAAAATGGTAGCGTATCGTCTGTGGCCACACCTACTTGAAATTTAGAGTCTTAGAGATTGGTCTCGAAGCTGTAGGAATATAGAGATGTAAGACTCCGATGTAACTCTTACTAGTAAACTTTGCAATGCTAAAATAGTGATGGGCAAACGAGTAGACGGATGATTAACAATTGGTAACACGAAACGAATTACTAGAAGGATACTAGTAACTATACTAGCCTTTTGACAGTTAGGGATTGCGGGGAATAGAGGAAAAGGATTGAGGATCTGCCAAATTCAGTCACACGTCGAAATACGATGGCTTGTTCGTGCCGAAGCATGTCCCTCCCCTACTTAAAGACTGTGTAATATTTGGTTTCTTTCGTATATTTTGTGTAGTAATATTACAATATTAATGGAAAACATTAAAAAATAAAGGCGTATCTAAATATTTACGAAATATAATACGGCTGAGAAACCGCGAAAGCGCACTGCGAAGATTCTTTCAACTTCAAAAATCTTAATACTGCCTCTTTGTCAAGTTGTGTTACAACGATTCCCGTTTCTATTTTTATCTATGGATATTCGTTTTAAAGATACATAATGGAGTTTTTATTTATGTTTGTTATCAAATTTGACAATATTCTAGATTCAGTACTGTGCATTCCATCATAAGATGTACCAAAAATTTTGAACCACATAACTTCAACCTTTTTCTGTCCTCGTTTTAAATTCAAACTCCAACAAAACCTATTTGTAATCACTTCATCATGATAAAATTTTCTTTCTCTTTTTATTTCCAATACGTGGTAGAAGAACTTCTCAATTCAACCATACTAATAAATCGCTTTCTTCAACAGTCTCCAAAATCAAAATGTCTCTCCCAACCGTCACCATTCGTGAGCTCTCCGACGTGGTTCAGGACAACACTCTTGGGCCCAGCACCAAGAAGGTAGTCGAAGGGCTTCTCAACGACTACATGGATCTGCAGTACGGCAAGGAGACCCCCTACACAACTGGTAAACAGGTCATCCCCTCAGGAGCGACCCTTGAAGATGTAGAAAAGTCGGTAGGAGATGAAAGTGTCTCCAAGAAGTTCCACGATATCTTCTCCACCATCGAAAAGACTGCCAAGAGTGGAGACTTAACTCCTGTGTCCCCCAATGATGGAACTTGGGATCCCAAACTGAAGCCCGTCTTAGTTCTCATCACCCCAAATCCCTAGATTAAGTTGAGAATCTATTTTAATTATTTATTCTTATTTTTATTTTATTGTACTTATGCTTTTTTTCTCGAGTTTATTATGATTTATTAAAGTAATTAAAATTTACGTTTTTGAAGTATTACCTGTTTATTTATTAGTTACTAGTTTATCTTTATTTGTAACTATCATGAGACATAAAATGTTCTTCTTCTTTTTGATAAAATGACACTAATTAATTATTATACATATTTATTTATCTACGAAAAACTCTACTAGTTTCAAGTTACGACGGAAATCTCATTTATGAGGAGAATGCTCGTTGCAGCCATGTAAATAGGAGCTTTGTAACCAGCGGAGGTGCTTGTAATTGTAAATATAAGACCAAATTATAAATCATTTGTAAAGTAAAGTAAGAACCGAACAATGTTTACTGTTCAAACATTTTATCAAGCTCAAAGCAATTTATAGAATTCAAGCGACATCTAAGCTGCAGTTAGTTTAGATTCACAACACGACATATTGTATTGACGGAGCCAAAACAAATGGATGCACGCACGAAACAGATTTATCTAAAACAACGTCTGCACTGAACCATTTTGTTCGTAAGCAAATAAAACTCAACAAGTTGATTCACTTTGTAGACTATTCTTAAAAGCAACTCGTGGTCAAATTCAAACAAGAAACATTAAAGACAATTTCATTCCAATTATGGTATTACTCGTCGTGGTTACCCGGAGGTTAAGGAGCCCGTTTCTCATCCATGAGGATGTGGGTTCAAAAACTGGCAAGTATCAATGCGACTTTTTCCAATTTATATGTACTCTCTGTGATTATTTAGACACCACTGACATACGATGAAGGAAAAACACGTGAGGAAATCTGGACTTATAATTTCTAAAATCGCCAATCCGCCTTGAGCAAGCGTGGTGGTTAATGCTCAAACCTTCTCCGTGTGGGAAAAAGCCTTTGCTCACCAGTGGGCATTTATAGGCTGATGATGATGGTATTAAAGCCATATTTTACCTAGGAATAGTCTGTAGCAGTGCACTCCTGCTTTGAGCCTTCTTTTTATAAATAGGATCAAAATGAACAGACGAATCGACTGATGGTAAGCAATCGGCGACAGCCACTGACAGGTGTAGTCGGCCTTTTGGGGATTTGAGGATTCGGGAAGGGAGGAAATGATAGGGCCTCCTTACTAAATAACCTCACTCATATGGCTAAATACGAGGTAAGAGTAGTTTTACCTCGGATTTTCTGTGAGCCTTAGATATGACTCTCTCTCTATTTGTGACAAAGTATGGCTCTTCCACACTTAATATTTTCTTATACATAAGATATTTGTCATAACATCAACGCAGGTTGGTTGAAGACAGCAGTTGTAGGTTCAGGTTTATCAGAGAGCGTTGCTTTAAGGTCTCTGCCAAATGTGTAGCCCCCTAGTCAGTTTTCACGACTCTCGAGGGAAAAGTAAAGTCGGACACGAATTGGTGCTATTCCATCAACACAGAACTTCATGTATCTGATTATCTTAGTCAAATATGTACACTATGTAGTATCAATGCTATCTGATTTGTATATCTATATGTGGAAAAATTTGTTATCTATCTACATATTTGATATCGTAATTATTGATTTATTTTGTGTAATATGGTTACAACGGCTATTGAAAAAATACATCTTTGGGGTCGAGATTATTCCAATGAGCCAATAAATCACCACAGACTGATGGTCAGCCGGGGTTGCGGTTTACAAACACATAATTTCACATGCACACCACACCCAGGCCTGCAACAATAGTTTGTGGATAATGGAATACTTTGAAAGAGTTGTTCTGTGCTGGCATCGAACCTACGAGACGTTGAACGGCAAACGTCTGCCCAGCCACTTCAAAAACTGTGAAGCCAGAAAATATAAGTATAGGTAAACACTCTTCTCAACCTACTCCTAGGATTAAAAAGCATGACGTTAAGTTATTCTTACCCATATCACATTTTTTTTCATGTAATAGGTCGGCATACAGATTACCTGATGGCAAGCAATAAGCGCCGCCCATGAACACCCTGATTGTTCTCTATCAAAACACTGTATATAAAGATGTTATATTGATTTATTTATTCATTTCTTCTATACACAAAATGTATGAATGAATAGGGGCCTTAATGTATTTTTTAACAAACAGTGAACCATAGGGTGGTGCAGAGAAAGAAAGCGGTTGGTGTGAAGAAGCACGGTGTCCCAAAAGAAAATCTAGGATAATTATATTTATAGGAGGTTGAATACAACAACAAATACTTAAAACCAGAATAAAGAAGCAGAAGCGGTTCCTGTGGCATCTTACTTATGCCAGTAATATGGGAAACAGGCTTAAATCGTACCATGAGCGACTGAAGCATTTTGGGATGGTGTCGCTGGAGAGACGCAGGGTTATGCTTGATTTGGTTTTTCTTAAGAAGTTAGTAACGGGCTCTCTTAACTGTCCCGACTTGCTCAGTAGGGTCTTATTCCATTTGCCACGTATTCTGCCGAGAAGCTCTAACAGGAAACTTTTTTGCATGCCGAGATGTCGCACCAATTTGAGACAACACTGTCCACTATCACGAATGTATACTGCTTACAAAGAGCACGAAGCGGATATTGACTTGTTCACCTCTTCTGTACATGCTATTAAAAGAGCCACGCTTGCTATCTAATGGGTACCTCTAATCAATTAGTCAAATTTAATTGTTTTAAATTAAATTAAATTTAATTTAATTTTTAAAATCTAATCTATTTTACTTAATTTTAATTTAATTTTGTGTGTTAAGTATCTAATTCAGATTTTATTTTTTGTAATCAATTCAGCTTCAATTTAACTTTTCTGATAATGTATTATTTATTCAAAATCGATTAATTATTTTACTACCCTCGCATAATATTATAGTGCATGCTGTGCTTCTCTATAAGTAATGGGGCACTTAGAATTAAGTTTGAAATGTACAAATTATATAGTATAGTGTACTCATTGTTGAGAAGCCTATAATAAATAAATAAATAAATAAATAAAATTAATATTGAGACAGGGTTTGCAGATTAAGCGCAATAATGTATCGCGGCTCCAGCCTGGAGCAGACTTATGACATGAACGAAGTTGTTTTTAGTCAGTAAGAGTCTGACACGACCTCTCCACCCACCCAGGTCGGGAGAAGTAAATGTATCATGTTCCCTATTCAAAAAATTTGGCTCCAATATAAACAGGTGACTTTAGTACGGAAACCTCGAATCGCGAATCCGATTCGTATTTGCCGGATTTTATGTATTTCGGTGGACTTCCCACATTTGTAGAGCCGGCACTCAATGTCAAATAAAGTGACAAAGGTTTCATACGAGTCGCGGAGATTCAATAAGTAATCTGATTTACTCATTCTTGGAGGCAACAGATAAAATGGTGTGATCCGCTATTTTTAACAGCTCCGTTATTGGAATTTCAGTTCTTCGTAGATAGTAATAGAATTTATTTTTAATATTATAGCACGTTTTGAAGAACCACAGGAGTATGGCACTGATTTTTGTTTAGTAAATTAAATTAGTTTGTCTATTATTTCTTGTTTAATAATGGTATTGTATCAAAAATGTCAATAGAAGTCAAATTGAGGTTTTCTTAGTTTGCTTAGTTTCAACAGCTTACAAGAAGATGGCGTTACTGGTCTCGTAATTGAAGTAATTACGTCTGGAAAAGTTTTTACTTTACACGGAGTATTCTGAGTAAATTTACGTATCGATAAAAACATTAGCTTAATATTGGTTGAAATATTTATAATGATATTATGATAATGTTAAATTAAAGTCAATTTAGATCAGTTACAAGACAGCTCATAAAAATACGGTGACGCCGCACTGAAAATGTTAGTACATTGATAAAGAAATAGATGGCATTAGCAGTCAGTTTTTATAACAGCATTATTTTGCGCATTAAATATGGAAAGCCACGTGGTTAGTAGTTTTGGTTGGCAAACGGATATCGCGACATATGCATATGGCTATGGTTCATCATCATCATCAGCCTGATGTTGGACAAAGGCGTCCCTAATTGTACGCCACTTAGCTCGATGTTCAGCTATTCTCATCCAACTATGACCATAGTTGTTTATACGAAATCCTAATATAGCCTTAGCCGCACCATGGCTTTTCCTCTCGCGTTTTCGGAAAGACGCGCTGCAACCGAAACCGTACCCCCGATATTTCCATCTTTAGGACCTACTATTAAATTCTCTATGAACTAAAAATTGTTGCTGCCAGACCTTTAACATTTTATAGTACTAAATCAGTAGTGTGATTGCATGTTTTCAGTGTTTCGTTTTACAAAATTGCGTTAAAATGGCCTAACAGCAAGATAATAGTTTGTACAGGGGTATCCAAAAATCGCTTGGTAAACTAGTAGTAGTCTGCAGTTTATAAGATTCAAGTATATTAGAAAGCACAGGTAAAAGGGAAAATATCTATACAAATAATAAGTAAGGAAAGTCCCTAGGAAGTAAAATGTGAAACGGTTGAATTAATCGTAAACACATGTTTTACAATACTAGTATATTACTCATTTTGATTGTGGTCTTAAAAGATTACAACAATGACAAGGAAGATACTTTATCGGTTGTAGGCATAGTTCAATAAACTAACACTAGTAAGCAGAAGTAGCAAAATCATTTACAACTAGCTGATAGTAACAATATTATTTATGGCAGATTAATCTAATATTTCGCGCGATTACCTTGAAGTTCACAATACCTTCGTATTTTAAATTTTGGCAGAGAAATAGTTTTGGCATACTGTGTGAGACCCTCGTGCTGGACACAAGTAAGTTTCCAAACTTTTATACTATTTACTTTGACATACCTACGAGAAGGATGACAGAATATTTGGCACGGAACTCTCTGAATTGCATTGCAGTATTTTTGTAAACAAATCTTTAATAATGGTCTTGTTTGTTTTAGGTTGATAAACATGAAGGTTTTATATTTCATTCTATTCGTCGCGGCGGTGACTGCTTCCCCCTTACCCGATGATGATGGAAGCAATGCCGTAGAAATGATTGTTAATGGAGTACCCGATGGAGCCGCCTTGGAGATCAATGACATCGTTGACATCAAGCTGAAGGAACGCATTGATGGTGAAGTAGTTGCTGCCTCTGACCTCTTGCATCCTTACTCCGCTGTTGGCATCGCTGAAGCTGCCGCTGCAGCTGCTGAAGCCGCTGTTGCTGAAGGTAACTCAGAAGTCGAGTTCGTTGACAATGCTGAGGTGCTTGATGTCCAACAAGTGCCAATCGAGGATCTTTCTGTGCCAGAACCCGTGGTTATCCCCGCTCCTGCTGCTCCTGAAGTTGAAGCTGAACCAGTAGTTATACCTTCACCTGAGGCTCCAGAGGTTGTTCCCGAGCCCATTGTCATGCCATCTCCTGCTGCCCCCGAAGTAGTAGATCCTGAACCAGTTGTGGTACCTAGTCCAGTAGCTCCTGAAGTTGAAGAGGCACCGGTAGCTGCCCATTACAATGGTGAGGTATACAATGATGGACTCGTCCAGGTGCAGTACAATGGACCCACAGAGCCCACCATGTTCTCAACTTTCCAGTCCTGGTTCAACGTTGTACTCAATTACTTCAGTTCCGAGACTCCCGCTCCCTCTCATTAAACGGAACTTCGCTCTCGCTATAAGTTATAAGCCGCTGTAAGTCATTACCATTTGTACAGTATACATTGTATATTCATTGTAAAATGTGTTTAAACTCTGTTATTGTAATGTACAGTTTTAAGGAAAAGAGTTAATATACACTTTTTTTTTAAACTTCTCATTTATTTTTTATGTGCTACCTTTCTGTTTGTATACTATTTTGACACTGGAGGTATAAAGCAAAAGCAACAATGTGTTGGTCTAAGCGCCACGTTCCCACAGTTGGGCAGAACTCTAACATAATTCCCCACAAGTCTGTAGTCTGAAGGCATGCGTTGTAATAAACTATTCAAGTATTTGGTGAACTGGCTTTGGGACTTGGCACGTTCTCGACCAAGTTGGCCAAACTTCACTTAGCTCGTTAAAATGAAGTTTCGCTAGCACTCGCTATAAAATTATCGACACTATTATATTTCACAGTTTAGCATGCAACACTCGAGAATATTTTGATTATGGTATAGGAAGTTAGATTTTGTTGCATTTACTGTACGTTCAAAAGAAGGTTAATTTGCTTAATTCATTTGTTCATAAATACTGCAAAACGTGGGTAAAATGTATCCATAAAGTATTACAATAGACAGAAATTATATTGTAGAATATTTTGATTTAAAAAAACAATTTTTTACTATTCTTTCTTGTCTGAAGTAGTGCGTTCCACAGAACCTAAAGGACGTATAAACCTAAGGGACCTTCTAATGTAGTTTTTCTACTTATTAACTGGTAAAACCTGTGTTCTATGTGAATAAATGTTTCTTTCTTTCTTTCAAAACATAGAGATCTAATTAGGGAAACTTAGAAGAAGAAGAAGAATATCCTAATTTTATATTACAAAGTTTTTTACCACTTCGAACAACTAAATAACAATGCCAATTTACACCTATTTTCAGAGGATTATTAAGTTTATTAGTATTAAGCAGTGGGCACTTATAGGACGGTGATGATTAAAAATGATTAACTCTGGCCATAGCAAAGACGCTACATTTTTCTGTAACTCTGCGAGCTAACTAGTTTAATAAACCATGCAATAAACGGTCTAACCTGTTTAATAAATAGTTGGGAAAAATTGCTAAATGGTTTAGGTGGCTATTTATGTATATGTTATGGTGATTTAATTTATGTGCGGATCCCAGTTTTAACGGAACTAAGGTAACAATGTGGTTTTCATGACAATCTATTCATCCTTCAACTAGAAATTCAGCTATTCAATATAACGGCTAGACATTCGGGCCGTAGTGGATTGCCTTATCAAGCTTCGGTTTTCCTGATACTCTTCTATTAGAAATCAGATATGTTAGGTTTGGGTTGATGAAATAAAACTAAGGTTATTTATCATATAGCAGAGGTGGAGTTTATTGTTTTACTTTAAGAGGTGGTTTTACTTTATAAGGGCGAGATGCAAACATCTCAATGAGGGTTGGCCACTTAAGGCCCTTATAATAGTGGCGTGAGAATAATAGGTAGATTGATTTTTCTTATTCCAACACTGTATTTAATTTAACGGCTAGATATTTAGACCATTGGTTGAATGCCAAATCAAGTAAGTTGGCTGAAACATAACCAATAACTACCAGGTAGTAACGGCCTGACGGATGGATGTACCGTTTAATTACAATTTTCTAGAAATCGATAAATGTTTAGGGTTTTTACTATTAACCTAGTCTAGTAGTTTTATAGACGTTATCAGAGTACAATAAATATGACTACCGTATCAAAGATAATAAATGGTAAGTATATTGCGGTCTAATAAAACAGTGTTAACAAATTTACTAGAAATTGTTTTATCATTTACGTGATAAAATATTTTGAATGAGGTGGTAAGTTTTCCTCCTTCTGAAATTGAATCCTGCTGACACTTAATTAGATTTAGTCGGAAGAGAGTCTTGGTTTTTCCTCGTCCTTTTTGCATTATGAGTGAGACGAGAGGGACTGTTAGACTATTGCTGACTAAAAACCATCCCGTTCCTTCTTCTACTCCGGCAAAATGACTAAAATTTGACTGCACGGTTAGTGCGGTGGCTGGGCAACTGGCTGCCGTGCAACGTGTCGCGGGTTCGATTCCCGCACAGAACAACACTTTGTGTGACCCACAAATTGTTGTTCCGGGTCTGGGTGTCATGTGCATGTGAAATTATATGTTTGTAACCGCACCCACGACACAGGAGAAAATCCAAGTGTGTGGGGCAACGTTTAAAAAAAATCACGAATGACCTAAATGTGATGCATAGTGTTTCATAAAAAAGATCTCTTCTCTTCTCTTCTATTTTGATTAAAATGACTATTGATAGTCCGGAATTTGGAAGTTCGACAGTGTTTCATCACCGTGTTTCGAAAAGTACGTAAAGCTGTTGGTTCCGTGCCTAACCTCTCCCTGGTCTGCCATCTCATCGTAATCAGAGAGCGAGAGAATAGAGAGGTGCACCTATTTTTGCTCATGCATTATAAAATCTTCACCGCAGTAGGCTAGTCTAGTCAGATAGACTGATCTGTGTGTAATGGTTGGGCCAATATGGCAGTATCATTTCAGACACTATGACAAGACTTTTGGATATATTAATTTATAAATAAGTTACAGTCAAAAATTTGCAAAAAGTTAATTTACAAAAATAGAATTAATAAAATAACTGGCCAAAAATAGATGTTACATTTAGTGTAAGTACCTATATCTAGCTAGGGAATAAAAATGTATGTAGTCAAAAGTTATTAACAAAATCAGCTTAGGGAGAGTATCTCCGATGGTCGGCCAGTGGTGTGCGGGTTTTAATACGTTTTTTAAGAATCACAAACAAAGTAGAAAGTGGCACGCATCACGGTCACGCGAGGTGGTGGCACGCTAGCGACGTGTGAAGTGGTCGATTACACCGCAGTGGTCGCCCCGAACCTGCACCTGTGCTCTTGTGACTGCGTACTTATGATATATATATATATATATATACTAAACTGTAATTATGTACATTATTGTCTACAGCTAGTTGAGTTGTGATATATCTGAGGTTAAACGATCCCCTACTCATGAGGGTGCGAGTTCAAAACCTAGTAAGCACCAATGTGACTGCTTCCGATTTAAATGTAGTTCGTAAGATTATTTAAAACTCACTCACATATGATGAACCAGGAATTATAATGTCTAGTTGTAAGTTTGGAATCGCCAATCCGCTTTGAGCAATTGAGTGGTGATCATGTCTCTTGATCCTTCATCGTGTGAGAACTTTGTTCACCAGTAAGGTCTTAAAGGCTGGTGATGTGGATTTGTCTGTGGGATCAAGAACCACAGAACCCAATGGCGTATGGTAGCGTTGTGTTGGTCGTCTTCATAACAAGAGAAGCTCAAACAGACTTTTTATACTATGTAACGATAAGGATGTAGGCAAAAAGCATTTTTTTATGGAATAGGAGGCAAACGTGCAGAAGTATCACCTGATGGTAAGGGCGCCGCCCATGGACACCTGCAACACCAGAGAGTCACGGGTGCATTGCTGGCCTTTTATATAATTTAATATGGTTTAGTAGCGGTTTATACAGTAAGATATATGTATGTATTTTTTAGTCTGATTACAATACTATTGCTGAATATTCCGTAAGTTAAAACCCCAATATGCATAAAGCTGCTGTTACCACAAGCGAAATAACAGACCTGGCTGTTTTTTTGAGTTGACGACACTATGACTTATGTCAGCATATTAGTAACTTATTTTTTTGAGGACGGACATTCATTAGTTGATTTTTTTCTCCCAAAGTATGGCAAGATGGAGTGTCAGACCCTTACTGCCTAAAAATCCAAATTCCTTCTCCTGCTCTAGCCGATGCCGCGGTACCTTATTTTGCTAGCCCATCCACCCAAATTGTATGTACCTTAGGTCAGTCATTACCTAAGAGCAATGGAGACGATTTCTGTAAAAATTAAGGACTTTAAGCTTAACATGAAGAATGTAAAATTTCTCTGTGAATGGTATAAAAATACCATATTACTGACGGACAAAGGCAGGAATACGTTTTTAACCTACTAAAAGAAATAAAGTGAGTTTAAGTCACGCTTTTGAAACAAATAGGTATACTTTTAGTTTCACACTAAAATGTGGGTTACGTTTACTGCAACAGTCTATTTATGTCTACTCTTATTTTATTCTTAGAAAGAATATATTCCACAAAGCTCCGTACCTCGGAGTCGCACGGATGCGAAACTACTTATTAAAACTGCCTCTCACTATCTCGAGAGATCATGCCATCTCTCGTAGCGCGTCGTAGCGCTGACTACGTAGCCGCGTAGCGCCTCGTAGCACTCACCTACGGAGGTTTACGTAGAAGGGACGGACGGCGTGTACATTTATTTCAGTTCCATACATAAAATATAAATACTCGCCTGTAGGTATTTATAGAATGAAATTGCCCCATAAAACTCGATTTACAGAACAAAATCGAGTTTTAAAATATTTATTTTTTACAGGAAAACGTGTTTTTATTAACCATAATAAATCTACATGTACGCGTTTGTTTAAAATAATTTTCCTGTCTTTAAAGACGTTCAGGGCTACGATAATTTGTTAGCTTATTTTTTATTTACAGGTATCGTTGAACTTAACCATGCCGATACTGCCGTTACTTTGGATATTGTCCGAGTTAATTCATATAATAGACGGACAAGTCAAAGGATCAATAGTAACTTTTAAATCGACTTTGTGACCTAGAAAACGACTGGATCGCGTTTTCAGAAAACCGTTGACCGCATCGTATTCGATCGAGTTAACTTTTTACTTTCACGAAACGTACGCGCCATGAATCGATAGGGTGTGCGGCCGTCGCGGCTGCAGGCAGCGGCACGACAATTATTGTGCCGGCGGTAGCGCGAATTTAGGGCATCGGCGCGGCGGCGCGGCCCGCCCCGACCGTGCGCCCGGCCCCGGCCCGGCCAGTCCGCGTCGCGCCCCGCGCCGGCCGCTCGTGTGTCGCGCCGCGCTGCCGCCGCGCTCCGCCGCGCCGCCGCTGTGCCATGCGCTCGCCGCGCGCGCCGCGCGTGCCGCGTCCGCCGCGCCGAGCCGGCGTCGCACGCGCCCCCACGCCCGCCTAGCTCGCCCGCTCACTTAACATGTTGCCAGTGTTGTGATACCGGTCACAGGTGAGCATTTTTCAAGTGAAACTTTCAAGTTTTGATGTGAAATCGATTGAACTTTACTTCGACGAGATCGATATTTGTTGGTGAGTCGTCTTTCTGATATATTATTAATTATACACTTTTAATTTTGTGTTACCCCTAATTATAGATTTAGACCGGTGCGTGTTTTACTTTGTATTTGATGAATATTATTTCCTAATGAAAGTTAAGGAGCGCGCGTGGGAAACGCGTGGTGGAGTGCGGGATCCCATGCTGTATCCTGACCTACTTCAATAGTGCAGATCGATGACGACATCATTTGACGTAGCGGAACATTGTAGGCACAACACTAGTCCTAATAATAAAATAAGCACCGCGCGGCCACGCGCTGCGTTAAAGGTAAAAGGTCAACAAGTCGAAACTAAGTTCATTACGTCCTTATTACTGCGGATGTTCAACCGGGTTACTATTGCTTTAAAATTTAATTGATTGAGTACATCAAAAATGGTTTACAGTGAATTAATTAATTAAATTTAATTACAAATTAATTAATAAAAAAGTCAAATCATACAAATAAAAGAAATAATATAACCGCAAATAAACAAAAGAAACCAACAACTCCATAAAAAATTGCGAACTTAATAAGAGACAAAATAGTTGACTACGTTCCCCCGCCGCTGTACACATATTTCGATGCGGTCAAAGGAATTCTAACTCGTTACTACAATATACATATTGTGCATACGAACATACACTATATTACTCGTATGGTTGATAGCATTCTTTCAATTTCCTTGTTTTCGAGTAGCTGCCGTACTACGAACAGAATGGAGTTTTCTTTCTAAAAATGTTATTTCCAATAGTTTGTTCGGAGATTGGGAACACAGAAGCAAACAAAGACTGTTTTGAAATAGACATTTCAGATTCAGTGAGTCGAATAACAAAGAGACCATGTATTTAATCTATTGAAACTTTACTATTGTGTAAAGTTTCAATAGATGGTACCGCGGCCTCGGCTTAGAACAGGAGAAGGAACGACTGCATTAAATTACTGTCGTCAGTCAAGACTCTGACACTCTCTTTTGACTGAACGAGAGAAGAAAGCTGATGGCTTATGAATCCTCAAAAAAAAAACAGATCTTCATTCGGGACACTTCCCTACTAACACTATATTATGAAAAAATAGTTTTTAATTTTGACTAAGAACACCAGTATGTTTTTGTACAGTAACTATTGTGAGATATACGTACTTAATCGGTTGGAAATAACAATTATTCTCACGCGAATAAACCGAGAAAAGCTCAACTAGTTTCAAGTCACACCGAGACTCTAATTCACATTCATATACGAGTTCCTAAAGTAATTATCGACTTGTGACTTTTAAATAATCATCAAGTAGATTCGTACTTCATGTTAATTAAATCACTTGGTTTTTAATTCAACATCTTATCTGAATAATTTAGATCTTTCCCAGTATTCTATTTAAACAGACAATCCCTTAATTAAACTCTTACTTTGTTAAACCAATTAGATGTACTAAAACAATTAACGTTTTACTTGCAACAAGAACTTGACATAGTATGGATTGTAGTGTTTTCTGATAGACCTGAATCTTTTGAACTACAATCTCCGATCACTTTGATAAGAGTATAGATTGTGTAAATCTAAAATGTAGAGGAGACTAGTAGTCCTGTACAGAAATGTTACGCTGTTCATAGTTATTTCAAAAATATTGGCGTGGCTAGAAACACGACTGCATAAAGTCCATTTTTAAAATTGTACTCAAAATATTTAAGACACATCTCTTCTTGTTTAAGTGGTACGACGTCAATTTACTATCTGCGCCCTGGGTGGGGCGAGAAGGAGTGCCAGACTGTTACTGACTGACCACCACCCTGTTGCCTCTCATGTTCCGAGCTGGGCTGCGGTAAATCAAATAAAGTAGAATCTTAGATCTTGTGTTTGAACATAAAGATTTCAAGACTCATTAAAACTTGACCAATAAAGCTAAACACTTGTCTTATAACAAAAATATTTTTAATTGAATAAAATTTTCATAGAACACATTTTCCTTAGCAACACACCTTGCCAACTTTCAATAAATACCGCAAACGGGGTAGACAAAATTTGCGTAATGATTCATTATAATTATGATCATAAATAATGGCCAATATCTCCCCAGAAGTCTCGTTAACATTACGAAAATTTCCCAAAGTGTTTAATTAGAAGTTTTATGAAGAAAAACAAAACCACCACGATCCGATTTATTTGGTAAAGTTTTGGAAAGTTAGGAAAAGCTAAACGTTTATTGGTCCATACTCTTAAATTACACGGCAAATATTTGGGTTTGAGACTTGGCTGAACATGGCTTATTTACATATGAATCAATAGGTAAGCATGGGTATTGTAAAATGCTTAGTAATTAATTGATATTCAACTACTAATTGAATTATGATGTGTAGCGTGATTATATTTACCAAAATCCACAACTAATCATTCGGCTATATAATCTATAGCACACAGGAACATTGTAGCTATCTATTAGTGAAAGAATTTTGGATATCCGACCAGCATTTCCAGACATTACTCCCTTCATACAAACTTACAAATTTATCCTCTTTTTAATATTAGTATAGATTGATATATTTTCATCAGTCCAAGTTGAAAATATAATAATAATAATGAAAAAGAAATGAAACTCGTTACAACAAAATCGTCAAGAACAGAAAATTGGTCAAGAAAATCTTTTAACCTCAATATAATTCAAACACCAGTTTATTAAACCAAAAATATGTCTCCATAATTCATCGCTTTTTCCTCAAAAGGCGGCTACTTTCCTTCAACTTTCTATATTACGTTCATGTTACAATACTTTATGGTAGGAAAAACGTCATAAATTATTTTCACGCGATAAATTGAAAAACGTGACCCCATCGTTTTACAGTCCCTGGGTTTTCTCTTCTAAACCTCTTCAGGCTCTCATTTATTTTACTCAATAAAATACCGATAACTTGTAGATATTATTGACAATAATGTTATTTTAAAATATAAAAAAAGACTTGATAATAACTCGACTAATGGTTTGAAACTTGTTACCTTAAATATATTCACAGCGATTAGGTTACGGGCAAGCGTTGTAATGTGTCGTGGTCTCGGCCTGGTGCAGGGGAATGAACGAGAACTGGGTGACTTTTAGTCAGTAAGAGTTTGACTCTCTCTCTCTCTCTCTCTTGCCACATCCAGAGCGTAATCTTCAAGTGATAGCAAGCCATTTGATGATTATTCCTCTTCAAAAAGTGTTTGGTTTTTTTTAAATAAATTGCAGTAAGTTCAATTGTTAAAACTTGTATGTAGTACCAACATAAAAAAAACACTAGCCACGATAGGAAACTCCACAGACAATTTAATTTAAGTCACAGATACAAAAAAATTTTGTTACAAATGGTATAAAGAGGTAGGTAATGTTTGTAAGTTTGCATGTCCCCTACATGCAAACTTACAAACATAATAAAACTTAAACTTTTATTCTCGGATTTTTAAAATTCTTTCACTGATAGATAGCTAATTAATTGTAATTAGCAACTTTTTTGTTTAAGTTTCTGAGTGCTATAACCTAAACATTTTACTTGATGTTTGTATTTAGTCGAGCTATAGCTATAAAGGCTGCTGTTTTTAAAATCTTGGGATACATTTCATTTATACAAGTACGAAGCTGCAGGCAGAAGCTAGCGAATTAAATCAACCAATAGTTTTAAGTATGTATTCTAATAAGTATGTATTCCAAGTAGAAGACTGGATCAATATTCATTAGTTTTAACATGTTAATACGGTACAAAACACAAGCAACAACTTGTGACAGTCTAAAAAAAAACAGTATTTTCAAAGCGAAAAAATCCGCTAACGCTAGCTAGATAATCTCGATTGATCTCGGACGGCTGGTTCAACGAGTCACCGCGTTCGTAGGCCGGTGTTACGCCCCGGATACGTTAGGCTCATCCCTTTGGCAAATCCCTAAGTCTTGTACAGATTTTCGTTGTATTGGAACAGGAATTTGATGCGAGGAATCAGACCTAATAGAATTAATTAGGGTCGAATGATGAGATGTGGATTTTAGGTGACGATCATTTGGACGTGGTCGTTATTGTTCATTGATGGTTGATAAGTAAATAACTGATTTCTGCTATCGGCTTCTCAGTGACTGGATAAAACGTAACTTATGTTTTATTTTAGACTATATAAGCTATGCCTGTACCAAGTTTCATTTAATCGGTTAAGTGGTTTTTACATAAAATAAGAATAAAAGTCCATCCATACTTACAAACTTTCGCTTTTGTTCATTTATTTTTTATTTAGGTACATATACTTTTTAGCACGCTTTATACAAATTTCCAAAGAAGAATAGCCCTTTAATTGTAGCCTAATACAATGGGCGGTCTTATCAGACAGGGAAAATCATGATGATAATGAAGATGATGATATGATGTCTTCTAGATACGTCCTACTTTGGATTGAAACGAAAAAAAATCTCTGAAGGTATTGAGTAGGATAAATCACGAAGTGGCAGATAATGATAGATACAGTAAAACATTAGCATACCTAAACGATTCGATAATCATATTATGCAAATCGTAAGGTTGGTGAACGCGAAGAAATAATTATGCATTTGTTGATGAAGAATTAAGTCATGACAATTGGGTTGTTGACAATAATGTGGGAGAGCTAAGCTTTGGTCCGAATGGGTTGGCTCGACCGGAGCAATAACAGAAAATATATAACGTTGTTTTTCACCGTGTGAGTGACTGAAAAAGGAAGGTTTATGTGTATCAAGTAAAAAGTGTAGAAATTAAGTACTTATAATCATAACACCCATACTAAGTGGAAGTAGGTCACTATTTAATGTATACAGAAGAAAAAAAACATAAAATCTCGTATAGTAGGTATACATATAAGAATCAAGTATTCCAGATGACTAACGGTGGTACATCGGCGTCGAATCCCGCAGCCTAATACAAGAGAACAGTAAATTTTGCACATCTCCCGGGATCCAAGGATTGATTGTAGGAAAATTGTTAGGCTGTGCTTTGAGAGCGGTGTACAATATATATAGGTATATTTATCGTTTTATTGTACTAGTAAAGTATTAGTTGGGTGTTTTTATTGTTTGTTATACTTTCTTCTTGCGACTTCACCCACGTGGTCAAAGGAAAAACTTATCTCCGGACACAAGAATCGTATCTAAAATTTGTAGTTTCCAACCTTGAAATCATCATCATACCCCGTCTATTTCGGTCTGCTGCTGCTGGATATAGACGCCTCTAATGGTATTATGGCAAGCTATTGCGCTCGATCTTCAGCTCAACGTAAAGCGTATCTGCGAAGAGAGTTGATGTTTAGCGGAGGTTGCGGATCAAGAGCCATAACGTGCTGTGGCTTTGTTCAAGAGCAGGGGAAGTAAAGAAGTGGTTCTTAGTCAGTACGAGCTACTGTACTGACACTCCCTTTCACACCGCCCAGGGCGAGAGAAGCCATTTAAAAAAACATCCTTCCAAAAAAAGCTGTCATGCAATAGTCAGGTTGCCTAAAATATTTACGAAGATTTGGTGAATTCGAATTAATCGTTAGTTAATTGTTATCCAAGTAACATTAGTTGGACGCACGACATTCACCGTATCGTGACGCGCAATGATGCTCATAAATTCGAGCCCCCAGTGTGGCTTGAAACTAGTCGAGGTATCTCGCTAAACGGTCACCGAGTAAACCGTTTAACAGAAATAATTACGAACGTCATAAGTAATTTAAAATTTATAAGTAGTAGTCATAGTGTCATATTTTATTACTTCCAATATAAGAAACACAACCAAAACTTTCAGACTTCGAATTTCAAAATGTTGAACTTAATAACATTTTGCTCAAGGAACACAAGGCACTTTCAACTCATTTTATCAAGTAATAAAACACAAAATCAAGTTGAAAGGTTAGTAAAACTGTAGTCTATCAAAGTTTTGTTTATTGGGCAACCAAGTTGATACTTTATGAGCAATGGAGTGAATAAAAATCAATAGCTATGAGTAGTAAACGATTTATATGATATCTAGAATCTAGACCACAGGATTTGAGTTGTTACCTAACTTAGAAAATGGTTTGTTTGTGTCGAAAACGGTAAAAATGTTATAAAAACTTATCCTTATGTGTATTACAGTAGCTTAGTGAAGGAACATAACACAATATTGAAGGATTTTGCTTGTTATACATTGGTATTTTCAATACCTAATAAAGATTTCTTCAGAACACATAGTTAACCTTTCGATAAAGTCTATTGTAATAAGAGCCTTTTAAAGATTGGTTTGGAGAACGAGTTTAATATTCTTACAAAATAAATGACCATGATATTCGTGTCGATTTCATTACACATAATGATACTTAATGTTCATGTAAATTAGATATAATAGTTGCATAATAGGCGTTGTCTTACGCCATAGATTCTTCAAGAAACGCGCGTACTCCTTTCTCAAATGCTGGGACTGCTCCTCTGACTCTTCTGATGTTGCGGATATCCATGGGTGGCGCTGATCACTTAGCTTCAGGTGGATCGGTCTTCTCGTTTGCTTGCGCTTACATGAAAATTGCAATTCTTAGCAATTTATTCTCTATTTTAACTATTAGGTAATGCAGAGAAGCCGGGGTGGGCGGGGTAAGCGCAATGAGGCACCGCGACCTCGGCTCAGAGCAGGAGAAGGAATAGGGAGGTTTTTAGTCAGTAAGAGTCTGACACTCTCTCTCGGGCTCGGGCTCTTACCCAGGGCGGGAGGAGTCATTGGTTGATTTTCCCCTGACAAAAAAAGGCAAAGAAGAAAATAGCAGGTGATTTTATTCACATTTTAAATAAGTCTAATAATAGATTGTAATAATCATCATAAAAGGTCAGGGTCATAGTATTTCCATAGCTATCATGCCTACTAGTCCATAGCTACCTATAAAACTCTATAATTTTTTACCATATTTCACAATAATCCTAGCATTAGTCGGAAATTGTCCTTGGCTTGGCAAATCCACCTTGAGCAAGCGTGGTGATTAATGCTCAAACCTTCACCATGTGAGAAGAAACCTTTGCTCAGCAGTGGGCACTAATAGGCTGATGATGTGAGAGCGAGAGGTCCTTGGGTTTATTTCCATAGTGAATATAGGGATAGCTGCTGACTGATGTCCCATTTTATCTTTGTTATAGAAATGTTCAGTTGGGTTCGGCTCCTCTAATACGCCTTCTATAGGTCTGAAATCCTGTGGCCTCGAGAATGGATAGTTCCTACTTATATAGTATAAATAACACCTTTTTAATTAAAAAAAAAACAGGTACGGATTTCTCCTTTGTCTTGGGTGCTTTTACATACACGTCAATCCCAGAACAACAATTTGTAGATCATAAAAAGAGTTGTTTCGTCCGGGAACTGTAATTGCGACATGTAGCACGAAACCTGGTTGATCGGTCACCCGTCTATTGCTTTAAGAAATATTATGAAACATATGTTATATTACCTGAAAGACAGTAAGTATTACATAAGCCACCAATCATCATTTTCAAAACATAAAAGTGAGGACAATAAACGTACATTACCGACCCCATGGGAAATAAGAACCACGATGTTACATACGTCAAATACACAAAGACAAGCCCTTGTCTATGGTTGTGACGTCACAAAGAACAGATATACGCAAGCAGTGATCTCTCTAACGCATACGCCATGCAAACTCAATTTTCCAATAGAGTAGGTTTTGCAACGGAATACTATTCTTATTTTCACAGGAGGAGGTTCTATTTTTATTCGAGAGGAGAAACAAAGGGGTATATCGGGGTGATGTGTTTAAAAGCTATATATTGATATATTGTAATGTCTCACTTTTTGGAAATGTATCTTTAATTGTACTGCATATATCTATTTGTTGTTCATGGTATAGCATAGTCTCATATAGATCTGTTAATTCTTAATTACAATTTATAGGTGTCTTAAATATACTACTTATATTACAAATGCTAAAGTTTGTAAGTATGGGTGGATGTTCAAAATTTGTGGGCCCCGTCTGTGGCTTGCAACTAGACGAGAATCCTCGTAAAAGAGATATTATAATTATCTTGACTTATAATATTTTCTTTTTATTTTCTCTCGGACTTAGGGCTGATTTTTCAATGGTTAGATAAAAGTTGACCGAGGAATAATTATGATGCTGTCGCGTCAGAATGTTTGTATAAAACAGAGACAGCAACAATTTTATTCCTCAGCTAACATTTATCTGAGTATTGAAAAATCAGCCCTTAATATTATGAACGCAAAAGTTTATAAGTATGGATGGATGTTTGTTACTGTTTAACCTAAAAACTACTGAACGAATCTGAATGAAATCGGTCATAGAGATAGATATTACTCTGTAATAACACGTAAGTACAAGAAGGCTAGAACTACTAGTTTGTACAAAACTTTTTTGATACCAGTTTTGTGATAAGCTAGAAATATTTCGTTTATCGGTTAAGTAAAGTATATGAAGGAAATCTTATAAATAGATCTGTAGGTAGCTGAGTCGGCAAGTAGGTAACTTGTTTTTGTTTGTGCCCGGGACTCGAACGCGCGTTTATTATAATGAAGGTCACTTCCCTAACGTAATAAGTTTGCTTTATATGTATATTTGTGGTAAGAAATGACTGATTGTACGGTTTGGTGAAAATGGATTCTATGCGGGAAAGTCTTGGGTTGGATTGGTCCTGAAATATCGAATGCTACTTTGTGAAATGATAGGAATCTTTTGTTATTACTGAGGAGTTCATTTTGTAATGTTTTTTTTTGGAATAATTCTGTTTGTATATTTGTTTTTTCAATTAATGTAAATGTTGTAAATAAATTTATACAATATTTTTATGTACAAATTTACACATACTTACAACATATTAGTTTATGTTAATACGTTGTAATGTAAGCTAATCTTAAATATTTAAGTATAACATTAACAAGTGAAGAGTTACGAATAAAAAGGCCATATTGCACGATTATTAAAAAACAAAATAAAGAACTAACTGTGAAGACGGTACAAGATTTATGTGGACATCAATCAACTACGACTTTTACATATTATGCACCAGATGGCAACCTCACTCACTTCATTCTATACCAACAATAAGGAAGATAAAAAGTATTTTAAAATAAAAAAGAAAAACTTCTTTACAAATGCTTGGGCTGAGCAGTTAGGTATGATTTCACAGTTGCATTGGGTTGATGCTATAGATTACGTACCTAGAGATTTTATATATAAAAAAATGTTTCCTGTTTACTGTAAATAACTGTATGTTGTGATTCGCAATTTGTGTTTGTTTGTTTTCACAAAACATTTAGAAAGTACATCATATCGATTTAATAGATCGAAAAAAAAACTCTAGTTAAATGGCGTTTGCCAACCACGAGAATATTATGGTTTATTCATATCGACATTTTATGATCACAAAATTAATTTCAATATTTTCAATTTATTTGAAATGCATCAAAAAAATATATTTAAAAAAAGTTGAGTACAAAAACGCTACGAGCCGTACGCTCGGGTCTAGTTCTCTCGATCCCCGACGTCCGGAATGTCGCCCACTGCGGCTGCGGCGGCGGCTGGGGCGCGAGGAGGATAGTTCCCTCACCAAGTTCTTGCTTAACTAACCCGTTGCCAGGGTTGGGGGTGTAAGCACTGTAATATACCGCAACCTCGGTCTAGAGCAGTAGAAGGAACGGGGGGTTTTTAGTCAGTAAGAGTTTGACACTCCTCGCTTCACCCAGGACGGGAGAAGGCATTTAACGATATTCCTGCATCATTGGACAATTTTCCTTTAAAGTAAGCAAATTGCTTTGAGTAAGGCGGAACGTCATTAGTACACCATTTTAGTATTACACCTTTGAGTTTAAAAATAAAAGCTCCATAAAATAGGGATCCGCAATCCAATGGTCATACGACATAAATCATGTTTTCGTTCCCAATCCTCCAAAAATAAATGTTTATTACAATTTTATTCAGGTGAGTGGTGTTTAACGTATTTGTTATTTATAGGAAAATATTGCTTACTTATTGTCCCTCCTGAATGAATGTTGGAGGGCTTTTATTGTTATTTGATTTTTGTTATACTTTTTATTGTTTTATCATTTATTTGGTATATTGTAAGGTCTTGCTTGAGTTTTCGACATCATCTATTCGATTTTGAAATTTATTATTTACTTTATTTTTGAGTTCAATGACCCCTCGACCTGTCTCATAAATCGCTAACTTTTTTAATGAGGCAATTACATCTAGTCTTCGCAATCTCCGATTTCTCCTACTTTCCTGGATGGGGTTCAGACTTTTAAAAACCACTGATTCCCGATATTTCTTGTCATAACCCCGAATAGATAACTAACTTAGGTATGATTTCATAGTTGAGGTGACTTGATTTTTAATAACAATTATTTACAGTCAAAATAATAATGAAAACCAAACTTTTTTCGAAAAATACTTTAAAACAAACTTCGAAATTTAAAAATCAATTTAATATTCCACTTTTTTAGAAATTCCTCTTCAAAACGAATTTCGTAAGTCTTTGAAAAATATATTTCAATATCACTTCGTAATACGGTATCACAGAATATAATATAACTAGATGAGGCATGTCGACCTGTTGCAGCTTAGACCAATGTTTCCTCCAGACCGCACTTGAAGCACCAATGTGGATATTGAAATAAACTGAGCGGACTTAATAAATACTGTAGCATTTTTTCCAGTAAAGTTTTATTTTATATCCGTGTAGTAGAATATTTTCTTATCATCACTAGTTCTGTTATACTTTTCTATTTTTTTATTTTAGCTAGTTTAAAATCACTATTGTTCTATAACTTTATTTTAGTATTTGATATTAGCTAGGTTATATAAACTTTGGTACGAATGAGTCGGCTCTTTCGGAGTAATTCCACGGCCTCACAGATAACCGGCGTGAACAACCACAGTGCTGTGTTTCGCCGTGTGAGTGGCCGCTTCCTCCACTAATACCTTCGCAATCCCTAAATCACTTCTGTTGCAACGGGTGTCCATGGGCTACGTCGATTGCTCATCACATAAAAATATGTCTAAACCTAAGGGGTTTAGGTAACTGTGTGGCAAAACATTTTCAAAATTGAAAATGTTTTGCCATTTACTTAACTGATATACTAAATATTCATACTTAAAAAATAATAACACTGTATAATAATTTGTTTGGCAATCACAATAATAATAAAAACTTGACGAAACAATTAAATCTTACATTATCATCTATTATTTCTCATTCATCTTCTTATCTCATAACAAACAAAGAAAAATAGATCTATAAGTTGATTAAAACCTATTTGCTCTTTGTAGATATTTTCCCCTTGAGAACACTATATTCTATCTGGCAACCCACGCTGATGACGTCACAGCCGTTGTCTGACGTACACTGCATAGCACATTACAGAGTGGCGTCATAGCTATGACGTAGTAGGTTTTAAGCACTACGGATCCTACTGGAATGCGCGATTGAAACGTTGATAATGCAGTTCTTTTGTTTTTAATGTTAGAAGGAAAATGGTTTAGGAAAAATGAAAGTCGTTTTTCAAAACATACTGATTTTAGAATAAGAATGCCCCTTTCCGAAAAGTAATGACAACAAATAAAAAAATAGTTTTTAATTTATTATGCGTATATCTATCGTTGTAACTAAATGATTTGAAAATCAAATAAAATGAAGCCATTTTCTTCACTACATAGTACAATAAATTGAAGTCAATATCTCTGTCCCTATATTTCTACACGTGCATAATTCTTTAAAACTACGCAACGGATTTTGATGCGGTTTTTTCATTGATAGAGTGATTGAAGAGGGAGGTTTATATGTAAAATAAAATCTAAATAGTGGAGAAATTTTGTACCACATTGCACCTGTACGTAGACGAGGTGGCTCGCTAGTAATAGGAAAATAATAAGTACAGGGGTAGTGATCGTGCTAAATAAAAAATTCTCATCCTTTTTTTTTGTGAGAGGAAAATCATCAAATGACTCCCGCCCAGGGTGAGGTTGGAGGGAGTGTCAGACTCTTACTGACTAAAAACCCCCACGTTCCTACTACTGCTCTAGGTCGCGGTGCCTCATTGCATTTACCCCGCAACCCCGGCTGAAATATTATTATCCTGCCACCATTTTATTGCCTTTAGTATTTTTTTCACTACAAATTGGAACTGTAACCATTATTAAAAGTTAGTAAACTAATTCTTTGCATTGCACACGGCGCTCCAGGGAGCAATCGCCCACGCTTCCTGTCCGATAACTTTTACAGTAAAGTTCAATTCCAACCATTTGGACCATTAAAATATACGACCTATAAATTGGTTTATATTGTAGAGAATTTAGTTTTGTTGAGGAAACTTGTGCATTTCCTATACAGTTTCTTTTATGTGATACTGAGGCAAACGAATACACGGTTTACCTGATGGTAAGCAACCGGATTCGCCTATGGATACCCAGTGTAATTACGAGTACGTTGACGATTTTTTGGGGATTACATTTTTTTTTAGTTTCGTACATTTAGGGAAAGGTAAAGATCGGGCAGAAGTTTGTTATTTGGTTCTTTCACGCCGATTTTCACTTGGATGCTCTTTGCTGATGACCCGGCAAATGTGTCGAATTTTCTTTGCATACCAACTTTGTCCTTTTAAATTGTAGAAAAGAGTGTGTACCACCAAATTATTGCATTTATTTGAGAATTCAATTAATTTCTATTAACTATTAGAGGCTCGTCCTTAATTCCTACTGGTGTTCAAATACTTTGGCGTCGTTTATATTGCAGAGAAAGGAAAGAGAAATAAATAGGGGTAGTTTTCGTTAGTTCTTTGTTTTGCAAACAAACCACCACGGCATGTTAAGGGTTGCAGCTTTCCAAATTTCCCCTATATTTTTTGAAAAAAAAAAAAACGTTATTCTGACTCTCTCTAACAAAAAGTGTTCTTTAACAAAAGTCTCTCTCTCTAAAAGTGTGGGAGAGCCATGCTTCGGCACGAATGGAGTGGTACTACGGCCTCACAGAAAACCGTCGTGAAACAACCACAGCGTTGTGTTTCGTGTGAGTGAGGTTACCGGAGGCCCAATCCTTTCCCTTCCCCATTCCCTCCCCAATCCCTAAATCTCCAAATCCCTAATAGTCGGCAACGCACTCGTAACTCCTGTCCTCCTGTCCATGGGTGGCGCTGATTGCTTACCATCAGGTAATCTGTCGGCTGGTTTGCCAACCCATTGCAAAAAAAAAATAAGGCGGGCAAATCGAAGTCGGTCTAACATGTTGATATAGTATAGTATGTTGTTATTGTACCTATAATTTTCATTGATTTATCGTGTTATGTAAAGTCTCCCAACATTGAAATGTAAATAATGACCGAACCCAAAAAGGAATTTCCCCAAAATATATTTTCATAAAACTCCATTCACGTGTAAAATTGCGTAATAGGATTTGAACAAGACGAATCCATCTTAACGGGACATCGAACAATAATATTGGTAGAAGAAAATTATTTGAGTTTTACTAAACCGAACCGTATGCTCCATTAAATAATGTTCACTTTAAAAGTTTATTAACTGCGATCGATTTCAATTCTATATGATAACGTTTCTGCTCATACGTCATTAGATGGCTTTACGGTTTTAAAGCGAGTTTAATTTTTAATTTTTAATGTTTATTTTATCGATAAAGCTTTTTGTGTTCGGATATTTCCATGCAGGTTTTATATCGCGAACATAATACTTTTGTTCTCACTTATGTTTGTGAATATTGCGCAAAGAAACTAAAGTTTTCTTTGAAGAATTGTGAAACTGATTGAAAAAGAGTAACCATGGAGTTTCTTGATCGTTCTTCTCCATAGGGTTGGCACAAAAAGTTGAACATTTTGTTTTTTATTTTGTTTGATATCATGGCTATATTGTTTTAGTTAAAAAATGATTATACTTTGACTTAAGGGTACATACATATTGTCGGTCAACTTTTATTTACTTGTATAGATTTAGTGAACTGACGTGTATCAGTAAAAAAAACTAGAAAATTAGGTACTTCATTATAACTTATTGGCTACTATGCAGTTATTCCATACATAGATATTTGTCATAAATTTTATACTTAAATCACGTTATATTTAACAAGAAGATTCCAGAATCACCAGCCACAATCTTGCTTGACTTTATACGCCGTATCTCGCAAGACTGGCGGTGTAATTTGAAAATATGTTCATTTGTTTCTGTGGCTTAAGGAGTTATGAGCGAACCTCCAGCGAACGTATGACGCCCTGGTACTTTACATCCCCACTGATGGAGGGAATATGTTACGCCTAATAAAGATAGCAATAATGCAGTCGACACCTGGCTTTCCCATTATAGTATTATTACCTGTAAAAGTCAATGGGACTATTTTCCTTTTACATCAGTAGAAATGAGTGCTTGACGTTTATGTGCTCTGAAGTGAGCCCCTGTTCGATGTGCGTATCTTTTCTTCATTTTGTTTTGTTTGTTGAACTCAGTGAGATAGAAAAAAAAATCGATAGTTTTTTTGTTGTGTGTTTAAGTATTACTTATAATACCCAAGAAGCTAAAACAAGTGCGTTGCCAGCCTTGTTTGTGTTATCAGGGATTTAAGGATAGGGGATTTGAGTTCCTTCACGCTGATTTTCTGTGAGGTCGTGGTATCACTCTGGTCGGGTCATTCCTGCCGAAGCATGACTCTCCCACACTTAATCCCACACTATCGATAAACGAAGAAGTTTAAAGATAAATATTTTCACAGTAGTCACCTATCCAAACTTTTTTTATGGTTTTATATAGTTGTTTTTTGGTCAAAAGTTGGTAATGCATCTTTCCATTCAAACTTTTTACTTAAACATCAAGAAACTCCATTTCAATACAACATCATCCAACTAAACTTAGTGCAAACATATCGAAGAAACACAAACAAGGTTTGACAGGAAATACTAAAAAGTAAAACAAATCAAAACTTTAAACCTCAGTTAGTATCAGTATCAGTTTCATTTACCACTGTTTGTCCTTAGTCGGCTTTCGAATGTTCTCGAACAACCCCGATCAGAGTTTTCCTAGCCCAAATAGCAATAGTTAGCAAGTATTAAAACGCCAAGGAATGAAGGAATGATCAGTTGTGGAAATGAAAAAGACAAGCAGTAAGCAATTAAGTATTAATGAGGAGATAAATGGAAACTTGTTTCTTTTTTTCACGGACTGTACCTAGTCTTGTTTCGTTTGGGTTTTCGGGGAATGTTCTGGAAACGGTTCATTAAAATGTCAGCGAAATGAAAAGATAATTTGAACTAGCGTAAAACTAATTAGCTTTTGTTATTCTTTTTTTACATCGTTATCGCTTGCCAACTTTTTTGGTCTTTCTTTTTTAAATCAACGTTTTTTTCCGGGGTTTTGGTGCGGTGACAAAACGTGTGTTCATTTGTTTTAGTTTCAATATAAATTGTAAATAAAGTGTTTATTAAACCGTTTAAATATTATTATGTTGGTTTTTGGGCATGTTTCTGAAAAAAAAAAACGAATTCTTGACAGTATACTACTCGATCTTGCTAGCATTCCAGAACCCAGATTCGTCGAATCAATTATTAGTGAATCTAAACTCTATACGGGACAAAATAAGGTCAAGTGTCGGACTACATTAAAAAAGAATCTCTGTGACAAACAGACGTCACAGAATTCGTAATGAGATCGAAGGGGAGCTCATTGGAGTTCGGATACGGTTGTCGAATCCGGTTTTCTTAAGCACCGGATACGTTCGGATCCTGTTAACACTTCAATGTCTGTTCTTACCTTAAATAATTAAATAAAAAATAATGTGACAGCCGACAACAAGGCTGCTGGTATAAAAATAAAGGTACAAGTATAAATATAAGGTAATCGTTTTACCGATACCGTGTAACGGTGAATAAGAATGTGCGAAAAACCGGTTTTTCTGTGATAATATTTAGATTGTGTGTACGATGACGGCAAGTCCGGAAATGACACGAACCGAGCCGCCGGTGTAGCTTCGCCCTAACCATTTCTAATTAAGTTTTTGTCGGTGTAACCTACACTTTATGTTTTGTTTACTTTGAATGAATGGTTTTTTGATGTTTTCTCTTCATAACGCACGTTGTTCTTTGTTTGTTTTTTTTTAAAGAATTAATAGAGAGTTTCGTTAGTGGACGAATAAGCATCCATATTAACGTATATACATATAAATCTATTTCGCAAATTTTAGTGCAGATATTATGAGTATTCCTCCCTGTTATATATTATTTCTTTCTTTTCATCATAAGAAATTGCGATAAGAATCAATATTTTTTTCAGTATGGCAAAATAAAATTGCAAAGTAATATGTCTATAACATAATCAGCGTAATAACTTATATGAAACAAGCTTTTGCCCACGACTCCGTTCGCGTGGAATAGTGACTTCCTACAGATTTTTGGTATAAAAACTATCCTGTGTCCTTTCTCGAGTTCGAAACTACGTATGTACCAAATTTGCCAGAAATTAGTTCTGTAGTTTAGGCGTGAAGAAAAGACAGAGAGACAGACAGACAGAGTTACTTTCGCATGTATAATACATATAAGTGTGGATTTGCCTATCAATCTTGCACCCAAGCCGATTTGATGATTTTTCCATCAGGAAATCTAAGTGTGGGAGAGCCATGCTTCGGCACGAATGGGTCGGCTCGACCGGAGTGATACCACGGCCTCACAGAAAACCGGCGTGAAATAACCACTGCGTTGTGTTTCGCGGTGTGAGTGAGGTTACCGGAGGCCCAATCCTTCCCCTTCCCCAATCCCTCCTCAATCCCTAAATCTCCAAATCCCTAATCCCTTAAAGGTCGGCAACGCCCGTGGGCAACGCACTCGTAACTCCTCCGTTGCGAGTGTCCATGGGCGGCGCTGATTGCTTACCATCAGGTAATCCGTCTGCTCGTTTGCCGACCTATTACATAAAAAAAAAAGAAAAAAAGCTATGCAACCAAAAAAAAAACAATGCACCAATAGCAAGCATTAGTTTCAAAACTTTCGTACGTCGAACGAGAAAACGGGAGTTAGTAGGTAACAGCTGTTGATTGAAAAAAATAGCGTAAAAATTCTAGTTTTAAACTCTGATAGCTATGACGCTATTCCGTCCAGCGCTCCTACTAAATTACTCCGCCATTTTGAATTTTGTATTTAGAAGTGTGTGCGTGCGTGTGTTGGCCATAATACCTATATTGTACTGACGTGATACAGATTATAAAGCGATAGTTAACAGTTTTAATCGACTGTTTTAATTTCTATAAATACCATTAATTTGGTACCTTAGTCTATGTGTTTTTGTTTATATTAAAAAAAAAACTGCGTGGTGTTTCTTGTTTGTGTTTTCATTAATTTATAAAACACCACGCGGGCGCCGGCTTTCGCGCATTGTTCGTCTATTGTGTCGAATTACCGCGAATTGAATAATACTAGCGATCTGCCCCCGTTTCGCGCGAGTGCAATCTTGATACTACATTGCTTTACTATTTAATGGATATTATAATTCGTGTAAATCTCACTCTTCAATCTCTCTACCTATAAAAAACCCGCATCAAAATCCATTCCGCAGATTCGAAGATTTAAGAATAAGTTAGTTCATAGTGATATAGGGACAGAGTATATGTTGTAGTGGTTATTGTCAAGTCTACTTCGGTTATTTGAAATCCAGCGCCAGGCAACTGCTACGTTGGCATCATGCTGAACTGGACCTGTTTGGCACCGCCATTAATATCGTTAATGTTATTACCTTTTTTTTTCTTTTTATTGTTACCTCAGATTTGTAATTGTTTATTTTATATTAGTAATGCTTCATGGAGTGCCAAATAAACATGTTTTCTTTCTTCTTCCTTTCTTTTTTTTAAACGGGATTCAGAACTACTTTCCAATTATGAAATCAGTAACATAAAGGCGTATCGAGATATCATTAGGTATTGAGATATCATTAAAATTTGTTCTTTTCCAAATACCTAGTATGTTGAACGACAATCCCAGTCGATGTGAGTTGTACTAAATTATGTAAACTCTGTACTACCTATCACTTATAATTATTATTTATTCATGGATACAATATTCTGTGTACACTGTAAAGTGATCCAAATATTGATGTTTATGTATAGTTTCAAGTAATTAGCCGATACATAATATTATTGTTTCAAGCTTTGATTGATGTATCCACAGTTATTAAATACATAATAATAAAAAAAACGTAAGTAGTTGTACATTTATAAATTTACCTAGTATAATAAAAATAAGGATAAGGAAATAGTAACAGTGAAAATGTGGGTATGTTTGACATTTTGAACACGCCTACCTCCTAAACTGAATGACGGATTTTAATGTTACTTTTGTTGTCGTGTGGCTAATAAGGCTGAGTACCTATCATCTATACTTATATTACAAAGAGGTAAAATTTGTAAGTTTGTATGTAAGGGGTAATCTTTGGAACCGCTGGTCGGATTGCTACAATGTTCCTTAATGCTATAGGTTATAAAACATCACGCTACGATTAAATGGAGACGAGCAGCGAATGAAACCGCGCGAGAGTAGTTAGTATATTATATTGAAAAATCTGCCGAAACTATTCTACACTTACGAAGATGCTGGCAGTAAGCTATTTAGTAATGATTTTCATTCATTTTTTCGTTCAAAATTCTATTTTGACATCAGACTTTTATTTAATATTTTAATAATTATGCTTGACTTACGATCAATAATGGATTTGGGAAATAAAGCGAAATCATTAATAAGAACTCATGTTACTTATATAATATGTATTTGTGGCAATGCCACCAAGACAAAACTTATCAAATTTCTTAAACCAAAAAAATACATATATGCAAGTAGAAGTATATAAAACCGGTAGCCGGATGAGGCTTAAAACATATTTTATTTTGTTATTAATGTTTCAATAGATGGCGGGGCGCGTTCGGTGCGTCTTAGCAGTGATTACCTCTGGGAGTGCGGCTCATGCATTCCTAATCGCGACAAACTACTGGAATGTGTTGCTATAAAACAAAACAATTGACTATACCATGTTTTTTCTATAAAGTGTTGTTTAAATATAGGTCAGAGGTAGAGTTTAGTTCTTTTTTTGTCCATATAAGTCAAAATGTTGTTAATTTTCTTTTTATAACTTTCGTGACCCATTTTTAATTAATCAACTGTTATTTTTAACTTCTTAATCACGGAACAGAGTTAGATGCTCGACTTTTGCCGCATCGTGTGTTGCTGCTCGTGAATATGAGCCCCTAGCGTGACTTGAAACTAGACGAGACGTAACGAGAGGAGTCCTTTATCAAGTTACGTTAGTAAGCCTTTAAACATAATATTTAAAATAGTTTTAATTTTGTGACTGCACGGTTTGCACAATGGCTCGACAACTGGTTGCTGTGCAACGTTTTGGGGTTCGATTCTCGCACGGAATAACACTTGCGTAATCCACAAATCGTTTGTTGTTGTTTCGGGTCTTGGTGGTTTGTTTTATGAAAGTGTAGATATGTTTGTAAACGCACCCATGACACAGGAGAAAATCGTTGAGAGGGGCAAGGCTTGTTTTTAAAGTTTATTTTTGCGTCATAATATGTGCTATATACATATGTATGTATAGTTAGGTTTTGTCTTGAAAATGTTTGTTGAATCTTTATAATTAAGCGAGGAGCAAGATATTGCAGTCTTCATTCAATGTTTTTCGCGTCAACACTATCTAGAAAAATCTATCTGAATCAAAATGTATACAAAATGTTGTGAAACCTTCACAAACAAACTCAATTTCGAATTAAAATTAAAAGTTATGATAGGTACCAACAAAATTTCAACGACAATTTATTTCCTTAATTAATAGCCGGTTATGCAAAAAGGCTATCAAAAAAGGTCCACTAGAGGTGATCTGCGAAAGAGTTATAGAGGGTCTCGCTGTGCCAATTTCATATTTATATAGCCTGGGAGCCTGTAATCGGATTTTCAATACATCATGTAGCCGCTTGATCGGCCATTAATAGCCATTTATCCCCGATGTTATGCTATTTTACCGGCACAGGAGTGAATCAAAAATACATATTTTATGATGATTGAAATTTTTTTAACGATTCACCGAACCTCTTTCTGTTTTTTTTTGGTATTAGTTAAGGAAGTTTTTGAATGAATGAGGTTCGTTTTTTTTTGTTGTTGAGCAGCGTTTTGCTATGAATGGGGAATCGTTTTTTTCCTACAAATTTTTGGCGTGCATAATGTATTGTATTTTTTCTTTTTTATATATTAACGTTTTACTTTAAATGTATTAAAGGGGTCAACGTTCTTGTTACTTTAATGTTATGAACGATTTATATCGTAGCTATTTGTGCTCCATTAATATAAGATAGTATTAGGTATTAGTTATACGTATACATCAACATCATTAAGCCTATAAGAGCATACTGCTGAGCAAAGGCCTCTTCTCAGATGGAGAAGGTTTGAGTTATACATATATTCATTGATAAATCTCGCTGTGTCTATTGTCTAGCTTTTGAAACACATTCAAAAATATACTATGTGTCCTGTGGTCCTGGTTAGTTAGAAAAGTTACATACAAATCTAACTGACCCTCTTATATTTATCTTTAAAATAACATTTATAACCAACACTAAGAAGTGCAAAATACATGTCTGATTTTACATGGTCCTAATCTAAAAATATCTTTGTTACAATACATAATATATACGCACTTAAAGCCGAAACTATTCCTAGCAACACTAAAAACACGTAACAAAATCACTAGGGTCGCATGATTGCTACAAATGACGCAACAACATCATTATCCTCACAATCATAACCTCGCTAACTGGGTAGGCAGATTCAGTGATTTAGATTGCTTGCCCTCGACGCGACGCTTTGTCGAGAATTTTCTATATTCTTCGTAAAAACGGTCTCGTTCTAAGAAATGTATGATGCGAAGGAGCTGTTTTCAGATACGTTTTTTTATCTGTATCTCCTGCGAATTCTGCGCTCCTGGTACTTGTGATTTCGAGTCAGTTCATTGTGTTTCGGCTAAAAAAATGCATGTGGTTATAGTTAAATGAACTTATTTTTAGATTTGATTTTGAATTTTACTTAATTATTATAGGTAATATGAATTTTTTTCTGGGTTATATATATATTTTTTTAATTTTTATCGATTTTATTAATAGTGTGTAAGTTTCACACAAAGTCTTTTGGACTAATTAGGTAATATGTGAGATATAGGTAAAAGTGACTACACTTTTATCTATCTTTTACAAAATGTTAGTTTTGGATTGTTCAATAATAACGATACCATTGTACGATAAAAATACAAAGTATTCACTTCAGTTTGTAAAAATATATAAAATTGAACAAAAAACTGACTCCAATTCACTATAACTCAATATACGTAACTGGTCGAAAATTGCATTCTCATATCAAACTCGATATCAATACGTGTACTTGAATATCAGTGACAGGTTGAAAAAGCAATAACCAGCCAACTAGACCAAGGCCACTCTTTAAATGGATAGCTTTTGGCACAAAACATACTGTTATGGACAAACATAGATTTAAAAGTAAAAGTTTGTCGCATAGAGATACGGTAACAGCCATTTTAGGTACTGGCCACTAAAATGTAACAAATATTTTTAAACGTTGGCCAAGAATATTTTAAGTTTAAAATTAAAATATGAAATTTATTAAAACTATGGTTAGTTCATAAAAAGAATTTAATAAAATAATTTGTCTTTTGATTTTTGGTTGAAGTCAATGGTATCCGATTTTTCATTTCAAGGTCGCTCAAAATTTAAAACCTTTCTCGATTATCTCAATACCTGTCAACGAGGTTACCCACTATCCCATATGGCTCATGGTATCATATAAGTGACAATTACCGCAGCGAAAAATGTAGAAGTCAAATCCTGTACAAGTGTAATTCATAATATAATATCTCTATGGTTTTTAAAAAGGGTATCTTGTTCTTGTTTCTCTCGCAGTCCACACTACTGAAGTGTGATGAGAAATCAAAGAAAGAAAAGCCACAATGAAAACGGGTGTATAACGGTAGTGAAAAAGCCGACATGCGCAGTACAGGCCTAGCTCATTATTCAACTCGTTAGGCGCAACCCTATATTTTATAAGTAGTGAGTTTTATGAGCACGCTGTATATAGTCGGTAAATATGAGAGCTGTTTTATAACTCCACATTTTAAAAGTAAGCTTTTATGTAAGTTATGTGGGCGGCTCAATTTATATCGGACTCTTTTTTATTTCTTTTAAAAGTTTGTAGGAATTTAAAGATATAACATCATACCAATTATTCGCTTAGTTCTGTTATTGTCATTATTTAAGTACTGCACGTCGATTCTATAAAATTTGTTTGATTGTGAATCTTGTTCGATTGTAAAGTGAGCGTCGAAGTGACGGGGAAATTACATTATAGAATGCCACTTTTAACGCCATATCATACTTTCACCCGGTTTCCGAAAGGCCGATCAATGTCATCTGATTGGTTGACTGAATTATCAACAACCAATCAGGTAACTTGACAAGAGTTTTGTCACCTAGTTAGTTGATTTTAACATTGATCGCGCTTTTGAAAACCGGGCATTAATGTATGAAAATGTTGCGGTCAATTAAGTCCAACTCGCAAGCTTATCGCTAGTGTACTACTACTTACAGCGGATTCAGATTCGAAGTTTAGAATGAAGTCTTACAGAATCACACTGCAGATACTGTTTCTTTAACTGTGTTTTGTTTAGAGTAACAAATCTGTTGAATAGTGACTTCATTGAGACATACTAAATTTATTGTAGATAACGAATTAGTCACATGAATTAATTGAGAAAAGCACTACTTGACTGCACGACGTCGCCATAAATTGGGGTCCCGTTGTGACTTGATAGAATGTAAGTGTAAGAATCTTTTGATTATTAATTAATTAAAACATCGTATTATAATTTAAGTAACTTTATTAGCATACTTTAAACAAAGCTAAATATTTATCCCTGAAAGGTCTTTAAGTCCTGTGGTTGACGGCGACGCTAATAATATACCATCATTTTTTCCCATTTGCTCCTCTGTATTATAAAAAGCTAAGACGCCTCAAAACGCTTATCTAGTTCTCAAATATGTGCATGTACAAAATAATACAAAAAGAAATAGAAACCAATGAGAGAAAACAAGCATCACCATACATTTATATATTTGTGGACACAGCTCATTCGTCGAAACAAATATACTAAAACCGATAAACCAATTCCATTACCGATTTCATGTAGAAATGTCGTCAGTATGACGTCATAACAACGAAACGTGACGTCACTTTTTGTTTTGTCTGTACACAGATAATATATATTGTACATTTATCGTGTAAGTTTGTGGTAACTCCAACGCGGCGTATGTACTTTCTAACACTATGAAAACTAATAAAGAACTACTTTATCTAATTGGGTTCCGCAGTTCGCTGAGATTTGGAAAAGATTTTGATTTAGAGGTTAGGTACACAATAAAAGCGTTGTTTTCTTTTTATTTTATTTTCTATAAGCGATTCGGTAGCTTTATATTGAATTTAATTAGAAGTTTAGATGTCTAAAACAATATTACATAAAACTGTTTCAATCATTATTGTTATAGCAAATTTATGTAAACGTTGTTTCATCGTAGAAATAAAACTCAACTTGGTTCAGTGTTTAAAGTTAAAGTTTTGTGTTTTAGTCTATTTTGTTAAATCATAAATTAAGAGTTTTGATATACAGGGTGTTATTTTCAACGAGGGACATATTCAAGAAAGCGATTTTTCCATAGGATCATAGGACTTTTCCATAGGATCAATAACGAAATCTCAAAAATAAACTTATTTTCTTATCGCAACAGCTGATTGATACTTTTGAATGGAGAAGAAGAAGTAACAATTTGTTTGGGATTTTCATATTGGTCTTAAGGAAAAAATTGTTTTATATAATGGGAGAAGAAAAGGGGTGGTGAGTAAAAGTCTGACACGCCTCTCCCCAGTCGAACGGAAAAAAACATTTGACGATCGTCCTTCCTCAAGAAAAAACCTTTTGTGTACGGAGACCTAATAACCTATCAATTAATTTAACAAAATACACCATTATAAAACAACCAACATAATCTGAACCATTAAACATACCTGCGTAATTATAAACTCAATATCTAAGTTAATGATAACATCATTAGTTATATACAAAGTCTAAACTTTCCTGAAATTGAACAAAGGATCAAGCAATCTGTTCAACCAGCTTATTTGACTTAGAACTAACTTTGACTCTAGTCTTGTGGTTAAGTTATTAGTGGTCTGTTTGTGGATATAAGTAGACATCTATGTATTTGTTGATCACAAGGAGAGTTAAGTATCATTGAGTATGACAGTTTTTTTTTGTGGAGCGTCTAAAGAGACTGTCGGCCAATTAACAGCCTGATTACCTGAAAGTAAGCAATCTGCGCCGCCCATTGCCACCCGCAACCACAGAAGAGTTACCCGTGCGTTGCTAAACTTTTCGGAATTAAGGATTTGGAGATTTAGTGATAAAGGAAGGATTGGGGGAGGGGAAGGATTGGACCTTCGGTAAACTCAATCACACGGCGAAAGACAACGCTGTGGTTATTTCATGCCAGTTTTTTGTGAGGCCGTGGTATCACTCCGGTCGAGCCGATCCATTCGTGCCGAAGCATGGCTCTTCCACACTTACTAAGCCATAACTGGAATGATGGCTAACTGAAAAATATTTCAGACGCTCATTTATTTATTCAATTTTACTTTTACCTTTGTAATTTTTCTGATAAATATTAGAGAAATAACTATTAAATTATGACGACGCAATTTACTGATCTCCAAAAAATCATAAAAAATTATCGAGTTCTTTATTTTAAATAAGGCATTTGATGACTTGTCTCTTCATAACAACCGCATATGTATACCATAGATTATCACATTAATCCTCGAATGCTAATCTTTAATGACTACAGTGATTAATGTTGTTCGTATTGTCATCAGAATTGAGTGATTCCCTCCATATCCGCGCTTTGTTTCACAAAGTTTCGCCGTGTGTTAGAACACATTTATCATTTTGTTTATGATTTATTGTGGCCACAAAATCATCAGTTTGTACATTGTATTTTTATCTAGAAATGTATATATATGTTATAATGTTAGTCTGTTTTTGCAACTGTAGCTATCAAACCTTGTATAATTAATACTCTAATTGTTAACTAAAAATCGCGGGTTACTCACGTGTATATACTGAAAAGCTATACTAGTTTCGACCTACAGAGGGGTTCTTCCTCATGAGCATATGCGCGAACGCGGCAATTTCGCGAAGCTTACTGTAGGCTGCGTCGAAACTAGTAGAGCTTTTCCAAGTATATACACGTGAGTAACACGCGATTTTTAGTTAATTTAGTATTTCTCACGATAGTTATTATAAAAAACTCTAATTGTTATTAAGTAACTAGGTACAGTTTTGTAGAAGTTGGTTTTAGTTTTCTAGTTTGCAGATTTTCTCAGCAGTGCAAGAAAATCATCAAATTACTTCTACATCCGCATAGGGTGGGGCGAGAAGGAGTGTCGGACTCTTACTGACTAAAAACCCGCCCGTTCCTTCTCCTGCTAGGCCGAGGTTGGAGTTCATCATTGTGCTTGTACCCAGGGCTGAAGGCTCCGCAGATTTGTATCTCGCGCTTGTACCCGGAACTCCGGCCGAAGGCTTTGTAGCAGATTTGTATCGTGTGTTTGGCATCCGGCCTATTCCCTACTACTAATAAAAAGTGGGAGCTGTCAATGTGTTGACTTTTGGGGTCAGTGGGTATTACATTATTACTATTAAGCAAAATAAACCTAACATGAAAATAACCTAAAGACTCATAATCCTCTAATCCCCAATCCTTGAATCCGAAACCCTCAAAAAGCAACAACACATACATATATATAGTCGTTTGCCGCCATGTGCACGTTCTTCGCTCTATGCCATAAAAATACCTAAATTTCAAAGAGTTTAAAAAGTAAATTCAATTTTCCAACTTAAGATGCGACAAGATGCATCTTATAATATCACTTTCCTGAAGAAGTTGGTTTTCACGTGAAAGGGAATGTTGGAAAATAACAGCTTATTATTCCGCACCGGTTAAAACTGGTTTTACAACGTAAAATAACGTTATTTTCAACTTCAACCTCTTCGTTGAATCAACAACCCTTCCTGCAGTTGCCAATTTGTGATCCTTATATAATACAAAATTTACTTTGGTACTTTTTATAGTTTTTAAAATGGAATTTGTGGACGTCCCTAATAGTTTTTTTAGGTTATCCGTTGTTGTATGTTATATATACAAAGTTAGTCTGAAGTGAAGATACTCTTTTAGAAGAACCGATCGTAAAACTCGCTTTGTACGATAATTTGGTCTTAGTCAGATTGCAAAGAAAAATATTTTATTTACAGTTATGAATGAAACAAATTGTTAATCATGCATACTTACATATACTTTTAAGTAACTAGCCAATAACAGAGGACTATTTTTCGAAGAACATAATATCATATTTTTGTAATTGTGATCATGTGATGTAACTATTAGTATAGGTATTTATTTTAATAAATACTACTTATTATAATTTCAAATTGCGAACAGACATTTCAAAACCCCTTGTCAACGTATCTGGTGACCAGAAGGCTGGCCTGTGCATTGGACAGCGGTTTACCGTTGCTATACAACTCATATTGTGAAAGCGCTAGAGTCAGCGCTAAAAAGCTTGAGTCAGGACTCCAGCCGTTTAAAAACTATCCAGTTGGTACATGAGTTGACTTAGCGCTCATTTTTAAAACAACACATGCAAGGTTACTAACTACTGCTAGCTTTGCACATTTATTGTTGACATCGAAGTGAATGTTACTGTGAAATATACATAGTTTTTTTTATGAGGGAATAATCATCAAATGACCACCCTTTGATGATTCCAGGGTGAGATCTGAGAGAGTCAGACTATTACTGACTGTTGCTTTATTTCGATTGCCCCGCAAACCCGGCTGAACATAGGTCTGTGGTGGTCTAATCGGCGCGCGCGGTACGCTACGCGCCGTAAACTTGGAGTACATAGTTATATTAGTTTTATTTCAAATTAAGTAATTTTAACTATCTCATATTAACACACTCTTAAGTAGTTGTATGTAATACTATACAAGGGTTCGGATACAATGAAATAACTGACCTTGAAAAAAAAAACAAATTTCCCAAAATATTAGACCTCGCATAAGAAACATACATCAAACGCGTAAAAAGTCAACTCATGCGCACATTCGACGTCATTTATCACTACGTTGACCATAAAGCCGGGCTCGAGTCATTTCTCAACGGTCACGAAAGAAATGGTCCAGACTAAGTCACGGGTAATGGAATTTACCCTCGGGGTACCGACCGCGTGGCTTAGTAATCCGGGTTACCCTTACTCCTGCCCTTGTTAGGCCTGGAGGATTACGGCTACTGTAGATGTATCACGCGGTCTTACGGCTATTTATTGATAGCTGGCTTAATTGTCCAGGTTGATTAGCATACAACGAAACGTTAATTAATCTGGACAATTATACTAAGCAGTCGTCATTTATCACTACGTTGACCATAAAGCCGGGCTCGAGTCATTTCTCAACGGTCACGAAAGAAATGGTCCAGACTAAGTCACGGGTAATGGAATTTACCCTCGGGGTACCGACCGCGTGGCTTAGTAATCCGGGTTACCCTTACTCCTGCCCTTGTTAGGCCTGGAGGATTACGGCTACTGTAGATGTATCACGCGGTCTTACGGCTATTTATTGATAGCTGGCTTAATTGTCCAGGTTGATTAGCATACAACGAAACGTTAATTAATCTGGACAATTATACTAAGCAGTTTCGGTGGTCATTGAATAGGGTAATGATTTATGTACACATTTTCAAAAAAAACTACTCCAGTTCTTTGTAATATCAAAAACCATTGAAAACCTTATAATAATTTGTCAATACGAATTCGCAATCGATTTTGAGACTTTTTAAACTTTGCCGCGGCTTGTAGCCAACAAGGCCATTTCATATTATGAAAAAATGTACAGATAAAAAAAGACCTGTAAATGTAAAGCCTTATACAGTACATATCAACATTTTTACACAAAACAAACTTTTTTTTTTTTTTTTTTTGTGAGGGGAAAATCATCAAATGACTTCTCCCGCCCAGGGCCGGGCAGGAGGGAGTGTCAGACTCTTACTGACTAAAAACCCCCCTGTTCCTTCTCCTGCTCTGTGCCGAGGTCGCGGTACCTCATTGCGCTTACCCCGCAACCCCGGCTGAACATCAGCCCTTTAGGGCCCCGTCTGTGGTGGTCTATTGGCTCTTTGAGGCGCGCGCGGAACGCTACGCGCCGTACGCTCGGGCCTGGTTCTGGTCGGGCGGCGAGCTGCCCTTACTCGCCGACCGCAGGCCCGTACTTACGGTGGCCGGAGATCGTCCCTCGATCCCCGACGCCCGTAGTGTCGCCAGTTGCGGCTGCTGGGGCGTGAGGAGGAGGATTGCTCCCTCACGCGGGCCGCCTCTCTCTTTGCGAGCATGACTGCTTCACAAAAGGAGGAGACGGCGTCCCAGTTCCTCTCACTCCGCACCATGGCCTCGACTAAGGCCGGGCGCGAGAGGTCGCCGCCGCCGATCACTTCCCTGAGGATACGGCGGTGCTCAGCCCAGGCAGGGCATACCGCTACCGTATGCTCCACCGTATCCTCTAGGTGGTCCTCACAATGACGACACTCGGGCGTTTCCTCCCGCTGAATCCGAAACAGGAACCTACCGAAGCTGCCGTGCCCGGTAAGCACCTGCGTCAGACGGAAGGTGAGGACGCCGTGGCGTCTCTCAAGCCACTCCTCAAAGAGGGGTCTTACCGCTGCTATGGTAGCGTGCCCGGCCCTCGGTTGCGACAGTCGTTGTCTCCACTCTGCCATGAGATCTCGCCGGAGCTCATTCCGCCACGCACTAATTTGGCGCGGCAGAGGATCTTCGCCCCGGCGACGCGCGTCTGCGCGCAAACTGTAGACGCGCGCGAGCGCCTTCGCTTCTAGATCCCACGGCGGTGATCCGGCAAGGAGGTTCGCCGCCTCCCCGGAGATCGTGCGATACCCGCGGATTACTCGTATAGCCATGACCCTCTGTGACGCGACCAGCGTACGAGCCGGCCGCCGCTTCAAGTCCGGCGCCCACACAGGGGCACCGTAGAGGGCCATGGATCGCACAATCCCCATATACAACCTCCGGCAGGAGGCGTTTGGCCCCCCGAGGTTGGGAAGGAGCCGCTTGAGCGCGGCCCCAGACCGTTCCAACTTAGGGGCCAAACGACGAAAATGCTCCGTGAAGTTCCATCGGCTGTCGAGGACGAGACCCAGGTACTTCATCGCCGACTCGACGCCGATGGTAACTCCTCCCGCCGTTACTTGGGACCCACCTGGAGGTGGCGCGCTCCGACGGCCATAGAAGCACATGGCCTCGGACTTGTGGAGCGCCACCTCGAGTCCCAACTGCCGGATCCTTGCAACGACTGTCGCAACCGCTTGTGACATCAGGTCGGCCGCCGCCTGATGCGACCTCCCGTTCGCCAGCACCAGCGTGTCGTCAGCATAACAGACAATGCTGACGCCGCTCGGGAGGTTGGTGCGTAGCACCCAATCGTACCCGATGTTCCACAGGAGAGGTCCCAGGAGCGATCCCTGTGGGACACCGCGCGACACCTCTCGCCGATTCCACACGCCCCGGTGACCGGGGTAGATGACGCACACACAAAACAAACTTGAGGCCCTAACCTCGCATACCTCATTCCACTTTGAGAAATTTCAAAGAGCTTAGTTTGAAAACACCCACGCCCTGTATACAGGCCGGCCATTGAAAGCAGCAATGATTACTTTCTGAAACACCCTGTATGAGCTTAATGACAACTGTTTGTTTTACCCTAATGCTTTTCTGATCCAACTTTAGCATTTAATAGATAGAGGAAGGCTTTTGTTTCATTATGTTACCGACCTTTTTTAATGACAAGTCCTTGTTTGAAGATCAATGGATTGTTTAAAAAAAGATTTTAAGGGTTCGGAATGTTGACTTTTAGTTTGATGAAGAGGGTAATTTGAGATTTGTTGATTCACTCTGATTACCCTGTAATGAAAATAAGTATAGGAGTTAATAAGTGTGGGAGAGTCATGCTTCGGCACGAACGGGCCAGCTCGATTAGAATAATACCATGACCTCACAGAAAACGGGCAAGAAACCACGCATATTTTTTTAGGCTATTGTGTGTCCCACTGCTGGGCAAAGGCCTCCCCTTTTTCCTTCCAAACTTCACTGTCTAGAGCGAATTTTTTTTTTTATTACCTGGTATGAGTGAGATTATCGACGGCCTAATCCTTCCCTGCGCTAATCCAAAATTCTCAAATGAGAGCTGGTCTGGTGCGTAAATTCCTAATTTTTGGCAATGGAAAATCTTTTACTCGACTCTAACGACATCTATGAAAAGAGAATGGTTACCATATATCACTTGTACTTCTACTCCGACCACCAAAAATGATGTTCAGTAGTTTTCCACTTTCTAGATATATTTCTGCTTAGGAAATTCCCCCATTATCACTGGTCATTTGAAAAATATAAAGAGAAGAAAATTAAAATGAATTCTGAATACAACTGTCAACTTTAACAATACTGCATAAAGTACTTTTTTCTTTATTTCCTTTGTTGGAATATAAAATTAGTTAGATCGTGGTCGGATTTTTGATCGCGTTTATTAAGCTCCAATGAATTTGAATAAAGCTTTTTGAGAAAATTTCACAATGGAAAGTGTTTGTACTTGGTAAGCGTAATTACCATTGGTTGAGATTTTAGGTTATTACTTGGATTTGCATATACATAGAGTACTTCAACTTCTGTTTCTATTTACATTGGTGGTCAAAGCCACACAAACTCCAAAACTACTGTAACAGTACTGAATAAAATTTGGCATAGAGAAAGATTAAGAAAGAAAGTGTCTTGAATGTCTCCATACATCACACACTAACTGTAAAAATGGACCGCTACGTTCCAAAATAAACATCACACATTCGCATTTATACTTAGTAACGATATCACAATTCTAAAAAGTGCGAGCTATAGTACATCAAATAAACGTAAACTTTTTAGTATAACAAGCATGGTTATGGTCCACAAGTAATATCTACAAAGCAAATCACATCATTCCCAAACAAATCTACAACATTGTAAAATAAGGATAACCCCTGAATATGAGTACCGCGTTCCTACTACAAATCTTGAGAAGGTCGGCCCAACACACGGGATGTTTCGCCGGCTTATGACATTTATTGTCAATATAGCTGCATATTTGGATCAGTGCCCAATACCCAACTACGGCCGAACTTTGGGATATTTAGATGTGGAACGTGTCACAAAGTCGTGCTCTCGAATATCTCGTGGTGTGAAGTAGGTGTCAAAATATCCATAAGATTTAATGTAGCAGTTAACTTGGATACTCCTCATTGTTTCGTATTAAACGCTCGACAACGTAACTAAAATAAATTTTGTTGGTTTTTGGTGTAAATCTGTGCTCTTTTTGATTGTATGTTATTGGGATACGATTATAATTTAAAATAAGCATATTATGCTTTATGTGTATAGATTGATATAAAAGAAACATTACTTTTGCCAGACATGATTAATATGTCGGTCAATATTTGGACCCTAGCGTGGCTTGAAACTAGACGAGTTTTTCGTCGAATAGTTATGTTAGTCAAAAAAAATATATCATGGTTGTCTGTTAAGTAGCCAACTTCTCATACATGAGGTTGCGGGTTCAAAACCTGGCAAAAACCAAATTTTGAAATCGTCTATCCGCCTTGAGCAAGTGTGGTGATGTGAGCATCACCTCAAGCAACCTTTTCCGTGTGAGAAGAGGCCTTTGCTCAGCAGTGGGCACTTACAGGCTGACGATGTTTAATATGAGTTATGTGACTAAGCCTTTGAGCACAGTAATTAATAAAACATACATTTCCTCAGCTCTAATATTTTTGAAATACGATTCCTACTTTGAGGTTAAATATTAAATTAATTCTTTTGATGTCACATTGAAACGGAGTCAAGCGATATTTACGACACATTTTAATCTTTCCCACAAACATTTGTTTGTCCTCTGTCTCTTGTTGGATGAGGGATATTTTAGGGTTTCTTTTATAATTCTGTGTGTAGGTCAGTTTATAAGCTGCCAAGTCACCATGACTTAACCTGTGTATCATACGGATGACCGGAGACATTAGTAAATATAATTATACTAAACTACTGTTTTGTGGTTCTCGTCCAAATTTCAAACAAGAGATCTAAATTTCGTGGAATAGCTTAAAAATTTAAGTAACCTGAAAAGACCCTATCCTCTAGACTGGCGCACGATTCGAATCAGGACCCGTTTTTTTTGTTTTTTTTTTGTGAGGGGAAAATCCTCAAATGACTTCTCCTGTCCAGGGTCAGGCGGGAGGGAGCGTCAGACTCTTACTGACTAAAAACCCCCCTGTTCCTACTCCTGCTCTAGGCCGAGGTCGCGGTGCCTCATTGCGCTTACCCCGCAATCCCGGCTGAACATCAGCCCTATGGGCCCCGTCTGGTGGTCCACTGGCTCTTCGAGGTGCGCGCGGAACGCTACGCGCCGTACGCTCGGGTCTGGTTCTCGTCGGGCGGCGAGCTACCCTTACTCGTCGTCCGCAGACCCGCGCTTACGGTGGCCGGAGATCATCTCTCGATCCCCGACGCCCGGAATGTCGCCTTCTGCGGCGGCTGGGGCGCGAGGAGGATATTTTCCTCGCGCGCTCCGCCTCCTCCTAACGCGTTATACTCGTAGCTGCACACGTCCGGCAGCCATCCCATACTGGGACGATCGCTTCGTGCGCGTTAATGGCGCGCGCAGGTAGCGCCAGTAGAAAAGCTAAGTTAAAGCTAGCTAAGGCTAAATTGAGAAGCCATGTGCGACAGTTACACATGCAAACACGAAATGAACAAGACATTTTACACCAAATATTTTAATATCAATGGCAAACAACTAGCTAAACATATTCAATCAAGCTAATTGCGATTTCCTTACAGTAAAATGGCAAAATATAAACCAGAAATATGTCAATACATGAGTTGCAAGTTACCCTTATAGGTAATGAATGGGGCGATGTGTAATTACATGAAACTATGTGCTACCAGGAACACATGAATAGGAGCTAATGAAAGAAAATGACGGGTTTTCAGTATACAAGCTAGTTTCAATGCTTTGAAGAGAATTCATTGTTGAAAAATGTTCACAAAGTATTTTATAATGTGAAAAATAATGTTTACACAACTATTAATAGGACTACGTCATTCAATTAGAATTAACATTAATGCTTTATTTTACAAATTTCGAGTTTATTAGGAGAAAATGTAATGATAAATCGATATTAAAATACAAACCATAGCAAATATCAATTGAAAAATTATTGATTGACAAGAAGAAAGAACACAGTACACGTAAAAAAAAATTCTATGCCATCATCGCAGGATGCAAAAAAAAACAGTGTGGTAAACCTACACTGAAAAGTTCGAATTATAAGTTTTAAATCGTCAATCTGCCTTATTCAAGCGTGGTGATTACTGCTTAAACTTTCTGCGTATGTCAAAAGGCCTTTTCTCAGCAGTGGGCGCACACCTATAGGATAGTTATGACGACGATGAACCATTGTAGAAAATTAAAACATAAAAGTAGTAAAATTTTAAAGACTACACAAACACTCAACAACTACTCACATATATATCTTTGTATTCGAGTTTCGAGGTTAAGGAGCCCGCTTCTCATGCATGAGGGTGTGGTTTCGAAACCTGGCATGTACCAATGTGACTTTTTCCGAGTTATATGTACTGTCTATGATTATTTAGACACCACTGACAAACGGTGAAGGTAAACATCGTGGGGAAACCTGGACTTATAATTTCTAATTATAAGTTTGAAATCGCCAACCCGCATTGAGCAAGCGTGGTGATTAATGCTCTAACCTTCTCCGTATGAGAAGAGGCCTTTGCTCAGCAGTGGGCACTTATAGGCTGATAATGATGATGATGATGATTCGAGTTTACCCGACCGTGTAAACTCATGTCAATGCGAGTGGACGATCGTAATAATCCGGTTCCAACCGGTAAAATCTGGATCCACGGCAGTTTTCACATTACGTACCTTGTACCTTTCCCCTCTTTTTGACAACATGGCGCCCTAAAATATTTTCATAAAGCATTTTTCATTGTACCTTACATAGAAATTTTTATTTCATTTAATATTTAAACAATGTTGTTGGCATGTCTGCCAGTTTGGCCTTGAATAGGGTTGGCACGCGCAACTTTTTTACTTACAACTTAGCAACTATCCCAGCTGATGTTTTGTTAAGTTTTTGTTTTGAGATCGTTAGCAAGAACGATGAAGAGTTTGCTTTTGTTTGAAAAATATGTTCCAAATAATAAATAAATGAAGTTTTTAAGAAGCACATCAAAAATCTGTATTAAAGAGTAGAAACTATCGAAATATTTCTGTAAGAAATTACATCATATGAAACATTCGTCAGATATTTAAAAGAGATGGAATATAACTGTAAAGAGAAACAATGAAATATAATATTATAATTTCATCGCCAGTACAATTGAAAATTAAAAAATTAAAAATTTTTTTTTTTTTGATATTATGAAAATTTAACAACAACTCAATTTAAAAATCATAAAAAACAGACAGCCCTATTCGAAATTCTCGTTCAGTTTGAAGGTATCACTCGAATGCCTTCTTAACAGTAGCGGAACAAAACCAAGTGTTCATCCATCTCTTTCGTGTTACGTGAGGCCTCTATGGGGTCCCAAATTCAATTGTCCCTCGAGGACAGGAGGCCAGGAACTCTTGATGAGCATTTCCTTTCTTTTCTACAGCCTTATAATATTGAAATATCTCAATAACTACAAGTACGGTACATCCGTTTGTGAAAAGAGGAATGAAAAAAACTGCTGATTCTTTCGATGAATCTTTTGCTTTTGGTTGGGAAGGTTGGGGTGGGAGGTGTGTGCGGTCATTACACGGCTTCAAATTTGATTCACTATTGAGGTTTAGGTTTTTGTACATTTGAGTATTAGTTTTTTAGAAGGTACTTTAAGATCTTAGAACCAGATTTTTTATTCTGTTCTGTATGTGAACTATATTTTTAGTAATATTTTAGTACAAGTTTTAAGGTGACAACTCTGTAAAAAAAACAATATATTCGATATATATATCGATAATAGCGATTTACTTTGTAATTACGCGACGCGCAGGCTATTCTTGAATTAGAGTCCCGTTACGACTTAAAACTAGCAGAGACTTTCTCAGTTCATTCGTTTGTCTCAGTCATAATTTTCAATAAATCTTCAACTTAGTAAAACATCAGTTTATAAGCCTGACGTAAAACATCTTTCTTAACGAAAGAGATTTTCCTATCAGCTAAAACCCTGCAATTTGAAGCAGTTAATTACGGATTCCCAAAGTAATTTAATTAGGTAGATTAAGTAGGGACGATTTAATCCAGTGCAAATAGAAAATGGCCTTATTTTAAATTGTTTATATAAAGAAGACTTTTTTCAGTGGCTTAGCGGAAGACAGCCATGTACCTAATTATGCAAATCATTTCAGTCATAAGCTAATTCTATTACAAAAATCGTACCAAACAATTTCCAAAGTTTCGTTACAGGATTTACGACCTAATTCCATGGTGTAAAATGTTAATTTTCTATGGTTGGTTAAACACATTCAGTTGAGGATATTTGGAGGTCGTTGGCTACTATTTAAATAATGGCTGCTTTATTGTTAGTTGTTGATTTAAGGATATTAGTTGCTTTTTTTTATATTTGTGTGGGAGTCGTGGGAGGTAACCGAATTGATTATATTGTTGTTTTGTTTGAAATGTAAAGGTTTTTCTGTTGGATATACATATTTGCGAGTTTTGTGGATTGTCTAACTATATACATACATATTTTATTTATACAATATCAACAAAAATGTATGCAAATTCTAAGAATTTATCAGTGAGAGCATCTTCTAAAAACAACAACGAAACTCACATGGATCTCATTTTCACTTTCAGGAGATCCGTCTGCTTATTTGCCGACATATTTTATAAAAAAAACACTTCACAGAAACCTCATCCACCTATTACGTCGGCCCTTCAGCTAAGTAGGACCAGTTGCATTTCCACGAAAAGCTAATGTTTCCATTGCCATATGCTAATATCGTGGCTGAATTCAATATTGTGGAGTTATGACAAGGTTCCAATTTATTGACCACAGATATTGTGCCTTCACTTCTGTATCTAAAAGACGACTGAACTGAAAAAAATTGTAAAACTTGGCTGCTTTTTAACCGACTTGAGATAAAGTAAGGTTTGATGTCGTTTTTAACCTGATACAGTGTTGGAAACCTTCACATGGTAGCACTACAGATTTTATACATTGATATATTGCGTTTATATGTACTCGTATAAGTAGTAGTATAAAGCGAGTTTCATTAAAGTTTGTTAAGTAGTTTCTATGTTTTTTTTTTATTGAGTGTTTTGTATGGAAACCACGTTTCACGTAAATGCTGCTGTGAGTATTTGAAAACATCATCTTCCAAATATTCCGTTACATAACTGCGGTCACTAAATCATCTGTAAGCATGCAGACTATCACAAACCTTTAGGCTTGTTAATGATGATACTTATCGTCCTTTATTGCCAAATCTCCTAATCCGTTAGCCCCATTTTTTCCAACCATAAAATATTGACCACGCACTTATAACTCCATAGGTGTAAAGTACAGCTCTGTTTTGATATTTTATTGCTATAATGCATCTCGTTTGCCGTTTGAGGGGGAGATGAAGATTCGTCGCCCGAATGCAGGAAGCTGTGACATCGCTTCCTCAGTCTGTTTACGACCACGACCTAAAAGAAGTTTTCCATGCCATACAAATCGTGCATTTAATCAGAAAATATTGTATGACTGGTAATATTTCTTGTACAAAATATTAGTTGAACATAGTACTACGTCTAATTTCGTATATCGACCTTATAACAACTAACAGAAGTTCAATGTGAGTATTTATATCACAATCGATTCTAATAAACGTTGTATGTTTTAAATCAATAATTTATTTCGTAACCAGTCGATGGACGTACGTACAGATGATCGTATTTTTACTATTTAACGATATATTTTATTGAGATTAAATGGAAAACGGTCATTAATTTGTAGCGATACCGCAAAATGACTATGTGTTATTTCAGACTATAATGATTTTCAATGCCAGATTTCATTATGATTGCTTCGGTACGAGAAAGGGTAACTAAAATCCGTACTCACAACCGTTTATAACATATTACTAGGATTACATACTTGAGATATTGGTTGTACAAACGGCAAAAGAATTGTGGATCAGAAACGAGTGGAAAAAAAATCATTATTACATTGTTTTGACATAGCTGTTTTAATCAATAACATTACCCCGCACTTAGATTATATCCCCTGCAGTATGCAATGTACACTAACCCTGCATTTAGGTAATCCCCATTCCTTTAATACCTCATACCTATCTATCAAAAAATAAACAGTAACGTATGGCAACTTCTTTGGTGTTGCAGATGTCCATTGACGGCAATTTTTGCTCGTTTGTCACCTAATCTCATAAAAAATAAGTTGCTCTATGTCCTAATGGGAGAGTTAGGTAATGTTTTAACGTGAAATGCAGTAAGACACCCTTAAAGTCTATAGTATTTTCTACTCACTCCCACAGGACATAAGCATGACTTTCCAAAAACACTGACCAAAAATAAGTCCGCAAATGATATTGGGAACATTGCTATCGTAGTAAGGTTGAAAGTCATCGTTCTCGGGTTCCGTTTATTACATCTATAAATAATTTAATAGTTCACGTTCAATATATAGCGTACGTTACTAAGTGGATGTTAACTGGCGACCATAAGTTTATTGATACGCATCGTGTAACGATAAAAAAGGTTAGGGGATGTTTAATGTGGTTGGTGTTTGGATAGGTGACCATTGTAAAGATATTTATGGTTTGACTGCTTCGTTTGTCGAGAGTGTTGGAGAGCCATGCTTCGACATAAATGGGCCGGCTCGACCGGAGTGATACGACGTCCTCACAGAAAAACGGCGTTAAGCAACATATTTACGTTGTGCTTCGTCGCCGTGTGAGTGAGGTTACCGGAGACCTAATCTTTCACCCCTATCCTCAATCCTCAAATTTCCTATCCTTAAATCCCCAATAAACCACTTGAGGCCGGAAACGCACTTGTAGTAACTCCTTTGGTATTACAAGTGTCCATCAGCGACGCAGATTGAGACACAGATACATGAGGTAATCCATCTGCTCGTTTGCCGACTTGTACCAATGCCACAAAAATGACAAGAAAATTTATCCGGGCCCAAGCTAAAATGCCAAAATGCATTGCGTTAGTATCTTCTCTAGTGCTTCAAATATTCACATCTGTACGGTTGTTTGTCCTCCTGCATTCTTAAAAAACTTAAAAAACGACGCAGTTTTCCTCTTCAGGAAAAAAACCTGGAGATACATACATAGAGAAAATATGTTGGACAGTTATTATGATAGTTCCGAGGTCGTCGCATGTCATTTAACGCCACATTGGCTAACCGGGGCGCAACCTTATTTCGTCACTGTTCACTTATATTCTGCCATATTTTTCACTCTACTCTGTCGTCTAGTGGTGATTAAGTAAACTTTGCTAGAGAGTTTAAAGTTTAGTATCGTATAACTTTTTTTTAAGAAATTTTATATGTATATTTTTTTATGGTATAAGTCGGCAAACGAGCAGACGGATTACCTGATGGTAAGCAATCGGCACAGCCCATGGACACCCGCAACACCAAAGGAATTGCGAGTGCGTTGCCGGCCTTTTCGGGATAGTGGTTGCGGATATAAGGATCGGGATAAGGGAAGGGGCGGGTTTGGGCCTCCGGTAACCTCACTCACACGGCTAAACACAACGCTGTGGTTTTTTCACGCCGGTATTCTGTGAGGCCGTGGTATCACTCCGGTCGACCCGACCCATTCGTGCCGAAGCTTGGCTCTCCACCACTATAATCTTTAAGTTTGTAACAGGTTCTAAAATCAGGAATGTTCTAAACATCTTAAATTTTTCCGAATTAAGAAACAAAATCACTCATAAGAACCAGTCATAATTGCAAAATCGAATACTGAAATTGTAACAGACAAAGATTAAAAATAAGAACTCTTTTCCAAAATAATTTAAAAATATTAACAGGATGTCCTATTTTCTACGCAGAGAAGTTGAAGGGTGTGTTGTAATACATTAGCTTATTACAATTTATAGTCGCGAAGGTCACGTCAAGGACACGTTGGTCACGATTGCGTGTCAATGCAATGCATTACCACGCAGGAACCAAGTACTGAGTCACATGACTATGCAAATTTTTAGGAATGCTTACAGAACCTTAGGGAATCTCTGATAAGTATGTTTTAAATGCCTCAAGAACTAAAATCACAATATTTATTTTTCTATTTTCCAATTTTTTATTAACTATGATAATTGTCATCATAGTTATCAGTACCTGGTACTTAGTATAATAATTATAATTAAATTGTCATATAAGTAACCATTAGGTGGTTTTGCATAACATGTTCAACATCTGCACACAAAACTAATTGTGTTTAAATTTCAAAAATGGAACTTGAAATTTTTTATTTTAAAAATAAGCGGTAAAATTTTAGTTGTCAAAAACATTTTTCGCATCTAAAACTGCCTTATGTTATTAAAAATTAACTGCGCATGTAAATATCTCGCAATAGCTGGAAAATGCAGAGATGTTAGCCTGCGTATATTGCAATATGTTTGTCTCTTTTATTTTTCACAAGTTAGAAAGAGACAAAAAGGACGAAAAATCGTAATATTGTTAGTTCATATACTACTACTCACTAAAAGCTGTAAAGCCAAATAATACCACCACCCAACTTAACCTCAACCTCAGCAATGTTTTACCAGGATTATCCGTGTTTGTCCCCAAAAAGCTTGTTCATTGTATAATCGTATATATAATTTTTCCGCATGGCCGCGTTCTGTAGCCACACGATCGATAGTTTCCACGACATCCGCTCGCTATAATGAGTTGATGACGTCATTATTATAATTAAGCCCGTACCTGTGTGTGTAGACACGATTATGGCAGCACCCCTTTTTGAGGGGTAAGCTTGTCGCTTATCTAGTTGGTTGGTAACTTATCTAAAAAGCTATGAGCTAAATCTGATGATATTTTTTTTTGAGGGGGCAAAAATCACGAGTAGCGAGTGTCAGATCTACTGCCTAAAAACCATTCGTTCCTTCTTGTGCAAATGTAGAATGATGTGCGAGAACAGTGTACTGTGGAAGATGTGATTGTAGTGGTGTGTTGAAGAAAACGGTAAACAAACCTTTTTTTTTAATTGGGTCATTGGCAACTTCTCAAAATCGCTGCGACTTCTGTAAGACAGGATCTCCAGTAGATACAACCATGAAAACACCGGAACACTGAAGCCCGGCGCGTCCCAGGGACATGAATGACTGTCTTGGATCCCGCAACGAAACAAATCAGAAGATATTATTTGAGGAGAAGAAAAATGCAGGAGACAGAATGACTTAAGCTTGAAAGGCACAGAAGAGACTGTACAACTGAGAGAAGCCTAGTCACCAAACACCACGGAAAATTTTATATTGTAATTGTAATGGAACCTATGCGTATGGTAAGCAAACCTAATAATCTTAGGCTAGAAGTGATTGGAAGATAAGGATAAATTGTTACTGAGTTTGATCATCTTTGCTAAGATGCTAGCTACAGTATATTTTTTTTATATTGCAGATCAATAGTTGATTATATTAGGGTTTCTGATGCCCTTTATTTTTTGGAATCGAGCTAGCTGCAATTATAACAAGGAACTAATTATTAAAAACTGGGCGCAATCTGAGTGTTTTGTGTTGCCACCATTGTAGATCAGGTTAAGGATCTTTTGTTTTAGAGTGAGTTGTCTGACGGATGAGTTTTTTGCTTGTTCTTCTCCATTCGAATGTACACTTTGGAACGAGGACCTAGCTTCACTGACGACAAGATTCACAGACTTATTCTATTCTGACATTTAAAAGTACGTATTTATATGGTTTAGTTGGAATAAATTATGTTGACTTTGATTTTTAAGTTTTCATTCTAGATTTTGTATAATATTAATAAAAGTCAAAAGTCAAAAATAATTTATTTCAATTAGGCCTTTACAGGCACTTTTGAACGTCAAACAAAATTTTGAAGATATAGTGTTAGTCTGTCGGTCAGTCCTCTTAGTGAAGCTATTTGCTCGTTCCAAAGTGTAGATTCCGATGGAGAAGAACGAGCAAGAAACTCCATGGTTACTCTTTTTATGAATATACTATACTAATATCCTCAACTTTTAATGTTAGAATACAGAATGTAGACTTCAAAAATTATCTCAATATCTCTACAATAAGACTTTATATATTATGTCTCCTTTTCAAAGTATCTTGTACCAAAGACGTAGACTTTTCGTTGTTAAATATATATACAGTGTTGGTGTGCCCGTAAATTTTTAATCAAATTGGTTTTGTTGCCAAAGAAGCAAGTTTTCTTCGTATCTCTGTGTAAATAGGTTTTATTATTTAGCACTGCGTACAGCCTGTGTTGTTAATGTCGGCTACGGTCACTGTGTTTCAACGAGTTTTTATTAATTCAATGGAAACGTGGTCTGGATGTTTCTGTGCTAGTTTGCAGTGTGACGGACGAGTTGCGGACTTGGTTTGTTATTTTTGTTTGTTTAGACAATTTCTAATTTTTGTAATGAGAGTGTGAAATAAAATTACTTTAATAATTGAAAGTTTAATTAACAAAAACAAAGATTTTTACTTTTTACACTGAAAATTAATTTTGAGAGGTCTCTTGAACTACCACGATTGAAACGTTAAACTCAAGATTTTGGGTGTTTCAAATTTCATCAGGGATGAGACGCTTTAGTGATTTAAGGATTGGGGAGGAGGCATTTAGGGGGAAGAATTGGGCCTCCGGTAACTGTACTCAGACGGCAAAACAAAACGCTGTTGTTGTGGTTTTCTGTGAGGCCGTGGTATCACTCTTGTCGAACCGGAGAATTCACACCAAAGTTTGACTCCATGTATACTGAATAGAACAAATACCTTAGAATAAAATATATTGCTCTTTCACCTGATCAGCTGCAGAAAACAGAAATAAATAGAACAACTAGTAACAGTTTGAAACAAAGTATACTAACGCCATCTGTTACGCTGATCGATGGACTTTCAGTCTGTCATTCTTTTCTCTACTCTCACATACGATATTCACCTAGGTAAGAAAGAGATGGAATAAAAATTCTCTATTTAATTATAGTAATTGGTTGATATAGGTACTCTCTTTTAGCAGTTTTCTTAACTAGTTACTTTAAGAACTGTGGTAATTTATGTCGATACCTAGATAGTATTTAAGTGTGGGAGAACAATGCTTCGGTATAAATAGGTCGGCTCGACCGGAACGATCCACGGCTTCACGGAAACGACTTGAAACACCTACAGCGCATACAGCGTTGCGTATGGGTTAGTTTACGGGTGGCCCGATCCTTCCCCTTCCCTAAATCCCTTATCCCCAAAAGGTCGCACTCATCTGTTGTTATGGATGTCCATGGGCGGCGCAGATTGCTTACCATCAGGTAATCCGTCTACTCGTTTGACGAACCACATAAAAATACCATTTCTGAGTAGAAAAAGAGACGGGATTTATAGTCAGTATGAGTCTGGCTCTCTCTCTCTCGCTCCGCCCAGAGGTGGAGAATATTTCGCTGAATAATTATTAGAATGTTACCTGCATAGGTACTTATTGTTTAAAACAGTTATAGATTAATATTTCTTAAAACAATTCTTATATGGATAGCAACCTCATTTTATCGATACTTTGCACTTAGTATATTTTCTCTACTATTCAAAGAGTGTTGGTCAGTACTCAGGTCTTAGCTCCCGGCAAGGCATTGTTGCTTCTTTGTGCGATATTGAACTCTAAAGCTATAACAATGCAATATTGAACAGTGCTCAGATTGCTTCAGATCTATTGTGAACGAGTGTTGCACGCTTAAGGTCTTGTTTTCTTTGGCTGGTTTTTATTTAAGGTTTTTTTTCATAGATAGCTACCGTAGAGTGCTGTGTTTCAATGTTTTTATTTATGTTTTGTTTGCAGCAAATCATATGTAAAACTCAGAGAAAGGCTTTCTCTTATTTCCAAGTTAACGGCAAAATACTGAAGAATACGTAATTAATATTCTATAGGACTGATGTTCAGCCGGGGTTGCGGGGTAAGCGCAATGAGGCACCGCGACCACGGCCCAGATCAGGAGAAGGAACAGGGGGGTTTTTAGTCAGTAAGAGTCTGACACACCCTCCCGCCCGACCCTGGGCAAGAGAAGACATTTGATGATTTTCCCCTCACAAAAAAATATTGCTTTAAATAAACTATATTCCTCAATTTTAATAACATTAGTAGATTAACAAAACATTGGAAGTAGATTTTGGAGGTACCAATAAATCTTTTAAATACTCAAACGCGAAATAAAACGAAGCAGCTTATTGCCAAAATAACCAAAACAGTATCCACGTCCTTTGAACTTTTATAATAAACCGAGTTTAACTTAATCCAAGCTTAATACATTTACTCAACGACTTGATAACTATTTATACATACAAAGTAAAAAACCGGGAAGTCACGTACAGATTATCTTGAAATTAAATTAAATAAACCTTCTATTTTACCGCCATCTTAATCCCAAGAGTGGCGACCGTTCGGTGTGGTATGTAGAAAAAAAAAAAGAAAATGCAAATTTCAATTCTTGTGGCTATATGTGGCCAGTTATGCATCGATCGAATGTCCCACAAGCACACAGGTGCTGCCAAACGCTGGCGTCTTACCAAACCTCCTTTCCAAATGTATTTTTTTTTTATTTTCAAATGTAGAATCTTTTGTTTTCAATTACAGAATTTCGGCATGTTGTATTTTAAAAATAATAGTTAGATCTTTGTGTGTATGCAAACACAAAAACTATATTTTCTTAATTATAATTATATTTTTAGTAATAGTTAGAGATTTTTAAATATTCTTCAATTTATCCAAAAAGGTAATTTACAGTAAGGGGATAAATAAGGCGACCGATAACCTCACTCACACGGCGTAACACTACGCTGTGGTTGTTTTCAGTGAAGCCGTGGTATCACTCCGGTCGAGCCGACCCATTCGTGCCGAAGCATGGCTCTCCAAACTAATAGTCACTAAGGTTATAAAAAATAGCAAAATATTAACACCTTTTTGGCCCTTACATATTTGATATATCGACAAGCCCTATCTCTGCTCAACTGAACCTGCATCATCAAAAATGCATCAACACACATCTACAGAAAAGAAGCGCTTGCTGTAAATGCTACTGCGTGAAAATAGTATCCAATGTATTGCTACTTGGTGTATGATGTGTGCAACAAAGTATATATAAATATAAATAAATAAATAAACATTGTGCCTGTTTCGAAATGTTACAGTGATTTATGTGCTACATAATTGTATTGGGTATATATGTATCATCATCAGCCCATAAGTGCGCGCTGCTGGGCAAAGCCTCCTTCTCACACGGAGAAGGTTTGAGCAATAATCACCACGCTTGCTCAATGCGGGTTGGCATATATATGTATATGATAGTATAAATAATATGTAGTTAGCGTAGTTTGTAATTCAGCTGGGGTTGGCGGGCAAGCTGAAAAAGGTTATAAGTACTCGTAGGAAAAAAAGAGTAGAGGAAGCGTGGGCAAGAAGTAAAAGCAAAGAATCAATAACCATAAAAAATGCCAATTTTCTAGGCAAAATGCCCATGTTTGTGATTAATTTTGACAACAAACCGATTGTGATCCACTAACGAGCATCGATAACATCCAGTTGACAGAAGAAGGATTTGCACTGCAGCTTGTTTCACTGCTTGTTCAGCTCCAATCGTAATTTTAGTCAGCCATATAAAGCGATCAATGTCACCGTATTTTTCTGCCTGCGATGGCTCGTACTAGTTTGAATTTTCATTCCGCATGGATTTTAGATTTAAAAAAGATATGAACATGGTTTTCGTTCCGTGTTTTTTTATTTTATGCTGTCAGGAATATGGCAAAAATATTCGGCCGATGATCCGATAAAAATATTCTACTCTTTTTTGCCACCGTGGTATTTAAAAACCACAAATTTTACGAAATATGTGAATACTGATATTTCGATGAAGTTAAATAAAAGTTTTAAAAATACTTCCCTCTGATTTGCCATCGACGTTGTGGTATTTAATCTCATAGTGAAACGCAAAGCTATCTTCACAAAGGCATTTAGTTTTCCTTAACCAAAAATAATATTAGTGGCCTGGAAAATTAATCTTCACTTGAGTAATTAAGCTCCAAATGTTACCTTTGTCTCTTGGGACGCCCTCCTGCGCCAGCGGCAGTCGGGGCCAGCTAATCAGTCTTACAGTTTTCAACAAACAGATAATCCAACGAGACGCTGCCCTCCAGAGACTCTTTTCAACAAAATTTAATTCAATTTCTAGTAATTTATTATGCAAAATGGAGCAATATATCTTTTTTTCGGTCGTCTAATGTTCAGAACTGTCAAAGCGTGGGATTCTGAAGTTAATTGATGTGTAGATAGATATAAATGGTGTAATTTTGTCGCCGAACGAGCGCTGCGCTGCTGTCGTTTTGCGTCCGCTGAGACCTTAAAATATAACTTGTTGAACAAATCTTGTGGCGCTTTGGGCGTATATATTTAACTTAATATCACGCTTGCTTTTCACAGGAAAGTTTGCACCGGTTTATATTGTAGAATGTTATATGAAACTACGGCAATCTTTTTAAGTTTTTATGTTATTAATCGTGTTCGGTATAGCTATAAATTTCGAATCTTATACTATTCATATTAAATTCATATATAATCTCAAATTTGTGTATTTGATTAGTAAATAATTAATAGATTGAAAAAAAGACCAATAACTTTCGGAAGCCGATTCCTTCTTTTCTAACTATAGCCAGCCAGAGGAAGTGTCAGACTCACAGACTATAAACTACCGAGGTCCTTTTCCTGCTCCCTGCAGTACCTTTTATTGCGCTTGCCCAGCAGCCCTGGCTGAACATCGACCTGCAGGGCTCTATATGTGGGAATGCCCAAATCTGCAACAACGCACAAAATGCCAGCTATACTCTTTTCTGCTTTGGTATTGCAGGCGTTCATGGGTGACTTCGATTACTTACCATCAGGTAATCCGTCTGCTCGTTTGCCTTAAGCGAAATTTTTTCTGCAAAAAACCTTCAGTAAATTCACTCGAATTTCATCGGTCGTCGTATATTTATAGATAGTAAAACAATAGAGTAACAAATCGAACAATCTGTCCGTTTGTACACTTAACAGAATACAGCGCCAGTCTATCGTAATGCGTCATTTGATTTGGGCCAAGAACAACATCGTTTTAAACAACAGCTGCTAGATTCCAGTTACAAAACATTCGTTAATTGTTTATTTTTATTTAAAACTTTTTGAAGGAAAACACATGAATCTACTAGCATATGTGTATATTGACGATTAAATGTTCGAGTACATTGGCCGAACATTAACGAAAACTTTAATAGATTTAATCGGATTTTGAAACGAACAGTGATTCTCTTAAGATAAATTATTTGTCAAAAAATTTTTTAATATGTATATTACGTGAAATAGTGACTTCCTGCAGATTTTTGGTTTAAAAACTATCCTATATCCTTTCTCGAGTTCCAAACTATGTCTGTGCCAAACACACAAATCGGTTCAACAGCTTAGGCGTGAAGAAAAGACAGACAGACAGACAGAGTTACATTCGCATTATAGTATTAGTTTGGATAAACAATATGTAGCATAGATTGAACTTGATGACGAGATACTAGACGTTAGGTAAACGTCTAGTAAAGCGTCATCTTATAGAATTCCATTCCAAAAAAGGAGTAAAAATAACTTAGTTATTTTCTGACTCTGGCGTCCGCCCATATGTCTGATTGTCACCAGATTGTATCTAATGAGCCATGATAGCTAGGCATTTTAAATTTGTCAGCTGATGTATTTATGCGTCCTCTTTACTGAAAAAAGAAATTAAATTAAAATTTAAGGGAGTTCCAATGCAGCAAACGTGATTCCGACAGAACCAGTCGTGCGAGACTCCGTCTAGCAATTGGCCGGTCTTTATACCTATAACTCACAAAATATAAACGCGGTTCACATTCATAACTTACCGCGAAAATCTCTCACATACGAAGAGTATCTCTTTCGATAAAACGTGAAGGAAAAATGATTTGCCATCATTTCCCATACGGGGTCATGGCCGGTCACGTTGTAAACGACTCCAAGATATGTATGAGGAAGATGAGGAAACGAGGTTCGCATCAGCAAGGCTAATTTCCGTAAAACATTTATTTGTTCGCTCCTCGACTAATGGCCGCAGGAGATGGCCTGTGCTTGGGAATAAAATGACTATTTTGATAAAAGGAAATGTGCTTTTAAATGTTAGCATTATTGGACTGTTGGTGAATGGTGACGCAAAGTAAGGTATTTTTTTCATCGATCTCATTTATGGCTGATGCTTCAGTTACGAGTTCAAGGTTGCTAAAGGTTTTGTGTTTTTTAATGTTTAGCGCAATACGCATCGTGTTTTACAGCCATTTTCTGTACTAAAGTTACAAAGAGAAAAAATCTTTTTGTGTATGGATTGAAATGAAATCTGTATAATTGATTGATTTAAAAAAATCTGTTGAGTAGTTACACTATCCCCGATGACAATCGCTAGTTTTTCATAAAAATGATATTATTGCAACAGTCATTATTTTCTATTTTTCATGTTTTCGGTGGTAGTAACAACTTAGAAATAAACGAGTCTTTAGATGAAGCAGTAGCTTTTATGAGCTATTTTCGTACAATTTTTTTTTTGTTTGACGTGGAGAATTCATTAAATGACTTCTCTCTAGCCTTGGGCAAGAGGGAGTTTTAGACAATCATTGACTCAACTTTAATTATTTTCCTTTTTTTCCTGTTTTCGGTAGGAGTAAAAACTAAGAAATAAGCGAGTTTTTAGATGAAACAGTAAGTTCTTGGGCAAGAGAGTTTTAGACACTTATTGACTCAAAAGCATGCCGTTGCAACTGAAGCAACGCACGCAATTGAAGTGAAAACCAAATCAAAACTCCATTTCTATAAAAAATACAACACATTAAACAATCTTTACTCCAAAAAAATTGAGACAAATCAACTAGGAACTCATTTTTGTGCTAGTAAAGTTAATGTTCCGTGAAATGTGAGTTTATCTCACGATGACAACCAAGCAATCTGTCATACTCGCGCGTAAGATAACGCTTCAAATTGATATGAGGATAGAATGTTCAAAATCCCTGACTCTTTCTACTAGAAGTTTAAAGCCGGATTAGTATGGCCATCACTTTTGATGAACTAACTTAGGTTCATTCTGGATAGTCTGAAGAAGTAAAGATTTCTGAGAAGGACAGAGTCAGCTAAATCTTTGTCTTAGTTAAAATAGTACGTTACTGGTTAGATTTTTTATTTACGTTGTACGAAATAGACGTATGCTGTGTCACGTTAAGCTATTATTTAATTTTAGAAACATAGGTAACATACTGCCTTTATTCGTTTTTTTTGCGAATAACATATAAGTACGTGTACTTATAATCAAATAAATTGCTGACAAGTAAAAGTAATCGGCTATACTAAATAGATAGAAAGAAAGAAAAGAAAGAAAAACATTTATTTGAGACTCGCACAGAAAATAAATACAATTACATTTTATATATACAAAAAGAAAAAACAAACAAAAATAATAAACAGAACAACAACAAAAAAATATTAAAATAAAATAAAAGACCTGTGCGAGGTCAAAAAGGCCACTATCTCAGCATATGCTGCGATAATTCACCAGTAGGTAAAAATACCGCAGCGCTGGTATTCTGATAGGGCCTGGTGATGCCACGGACATACTCACGGAACACAGAAACAGATTAACATATATAAATATATAGAGATATATAAATATTAGATATATATAAAAATTATAAACAAAAAAAAAAAAATAATAGTAATAAAATACCTACTAAAAATATTCTATAAATAGTGTACAAATATAAATATAAATGACAAGAAAGATGTAGTTGTGCACACAGAACAATACATCAACACCAACGCGTGCATGCCCCGGTAGGTAACGTTTGTCCCTCTCTGTCATAGACAATCGATGGAAAGTGCGGGCGCCCGTAGACACGCAGGCGCAAATATAGTGCATAGTCTGTGGCACCACTGGATTTGGTCGCATAGACTATAATAATATACTAGAGATAGGTAATGTTTGGTCGGCTGTCAGAGTACTTGAGAAAAGAAGTCAGAAAAACAAACATACGTAAAAGTATTTCATACAAACATACGTTCAGCATCAGAAAATAAATAATTAAAAATAGTTTTATTAATACAAAATAGAAAATTATGTGCAAACAAAACAATACTAATTCAGGTGACAAGTTTAGAAGTGTATAATTGCTGCTTGGAGTATCCAAATGTGAAACAAATCTACACACAAACTGTGTACAGACCAGATGTACGTTCATGTAGAAATACCTTGGGCATGTAATAATTCTTCCTTAAACTTTCTACTAAAAGCACCAACTGTTTTCATAGCACGAAGAGGTGGAGACAGATTGTTCCAAATATGAGAGGCAGTGTGTTTGAAACTACCACGGAAAGCAGCCGTTCTATGGGACAGAGTTAACAAGAGGTAAGAAGATGCTCTGGTATTTATTTTGTTCACATCACGCGACCAAGTCAATTTATTATATAAATAGACTGGTTTCTTTGTATGAATAACTCCAAAGAGTAGGGTGGCCAGATGAAGTTTTCTACGATCTGACATTTTCAACAAACCACCCCTATTCAGGAATGGAGTTATGTGGGATCTCGGGGGAACATTAAAACAAAACCTCGCACAAGCATTTTGAACTCTCTGGATTAACTTATTACTTCTACCGAGAATGCATGCCCCATACATAGTGTCAGCGTAGTTCAGCTTTGACAGAATTAGCGACTCACACAGCATGATACGCATTTCCACACTTAAGTAGGGACGCACACGATATAGAAGCTTGAGTCGGTAGAAGCAGTTGCGCACAGCTTCCGTGATGTGAGATTCAAAATGCAAGTGCTCATCAAACAGTACACCAAGATTACGGGCTTCCTGTACCCTTTCAATGGAACACCCATCAATCAATACATTAAGGTCACCATTACCCACTTTATTCAAAAAGTCCCTAGATCCGATGACAATGTATTTTGACTTTACTGGGTTCAAAACAAGTGAGTTTCTTCTAGACCAGGCCGAGATTCTCTTGAGATCTTCATTCATTTTTTTTACAGTATCATCGGTCTGGTGATGTGGAAAAGACATATACATCTGCAAGTCATCAGCATTATTTAGATTGGCAAAGGTACACAAGTCGTTCATGGGATTCAGCGTTAAGTGTTATAACAAAATCCCAGGCGAAATACAACAATTAAATGAAAGAAATTTTAAATTATGTGTAAAGAAAACTTTGTGTAAAAAAGCATATTACAAACTGAGTGATTATATTGAGGATAAGGATGCTTGGAGACGGGCTGGTCCTGCTCCACAGGATAATATACCTACACGAATATAAATAATGTTCCAGTGGATCTTTGCTTGAACGGAAGTTCTTAGATTTTGTAAATTTGTAACCATGCTATTTTTATTGTTAAACTTGATAAATTTGTAAATGTGAGTGCCCTGTAACCTATTAAAATTAGTTAGACTAGCAGAATGTCGGTCCATATGTCAGCTTGGAGTTGTCATGCTCACTCAAAGGTCACATTGGCGGTGGCACGGTCACTGGATCGCTCGATTCCCTATATTATGGTTGAGTTGGGCGATGCTGGTGTTACGTGTCATGCTCGTGAACGGGCGCCGTCAATTGGGACTGGTCAGCTCCGGACTGTCTATTGTCCTTAAGGTTATTTTCTTTTTATGTTTCTCTGTATACACGCGTTACACTGTTCTCACATATTCAAACTAACTAAATAATGTATCAAAAAATGTTTATGTGACACTGATTTTAAAAGAGTAACCATGGAGTTTCTTGCTCGTTCTTCTCCATCGGAATCTACACTTTGGAACGAGCGAATAGCTTCACTAAGAGGACTGACCGACAGACTGACACTTTGTATCTTTAAAGTTGTGTTGACGTTCAAAAGTGCCTGTATGGGTCTAATTGAAATAAATAATTTTGACTTTGACTTTGACTTAGAGGTGAAACCTGGCATTGAGTAAGCAGTTGATGATGTCAGCACTATATAGAATGAAAAGGAGTGGCCCCAGAATCGACCCCTGCGGTACACCCCTGTTCACACACCCAGGACTAGAAGACATAATGGCTCTAGATATTCTTTGTCAATTAAATGCTAACCATAAAACAATAAAAAAACTCACACTTCTTAAAAGAGTTAGCAGTTTGAGCATGCCACGCTTGCTCACGGCGGATTGGCGATTCCCAACTTATAATTAAAAATTATAAGTCCAGGCAACTGTATGTTACGAAGTCTTAATAAGTTTAGAAAGTACAAAAAACTCGGAAAAAGTCACACTGATACTTGCCAGGTTTCGAACACACCTTCTCATACATGAGAAGCGGGTTCCTTAAACTTCCCGCCTCCCCGAATTTCACCATCAACATCATTGAATCGAAAACATTTATTACAACGAACAAAAAAAACAAAAACATACAGCGTGTTGCAAAAAAAAAACGATGCAAATTACTCGTATTTAGGTTACAACTTTCTCGAAAAAAAAAGTAAGCCGATCAATTCTATGGGTCGCCTAGTTCGCGCCATCGTAGGAACTTGAGACGTTACACTTGTTACGTTTTCATTCATGTGAAATCACTGTAAATATTTGCTGGGCGAATGGAAAAGTATTTTCTATCTCATAGCTAGGGATAGGCTATTTTCTGGGTCACTTGTGAATTATGTTGAGTGTATTTGTGTGTGAGTTGTGATACAATTTTAATAACATTCTCGTTTATGGTAACTAGATAATATACACATATAAGTATGGAAGACCCAAGCTTCGACACGAATCGGCTCGACCGAAGTCATACCACGGCCTCACAGAAAACCGGCGTGAAAAAACCACAGCGTTGTGTTTTGCCGTGTGAGTGTGGTTACCGGAGGCCTCCCCCTGTCCAAATCATTTTCTAATCCTTAAATATCCGCAACCCTTATCTCCAAAAGGCTGGCAACACACTCGTAAATCGTCTATTTTCGAAGTACATCAAGGGCTCATAATCATCTAAGTTAAAATCGGTCACATACTTCATCATTCACGTATTCAAAACGAAAGAATAGAACCATCCAAAAATGGATGCACATGAATATAAATGTGATTGACTAACCGAAATAGAACCGACCAATAATAGCGGCTTAGCCTTCGATTTGACTGCGAGCCACTTTTGCGTCGACCAAGATAATATCTCAATCTTGGCTACTGGATTCTCCATCTTTGGTATTAGAATATAATATCAAATACATCACAACAGAACATTTTTATGAATTTAAAGTGAAAATTCTTCACATATTGTATGCAAGCGGAATCGTGTGCTATTTCCTTGATGTCGCTTTTTTTAATTTTAACTTTTTAATTTTAATTTAAGTAAATTTTTTTCGCTTTTTTTAATTTTAACTTTTTAATTTTAATTTAAGTAAATGCGACCTATTACTATAATGTATTTATTCTTACCTATTGTTGTGGTTTTTGTCTACTATTTTACGTTATAAAAAAAAACAAGGAGAAAGTAAATGAGGTAAATGCCGAGCTCATATGAATGCTTGTGTTTAAATGTTTGCTTTAAATTGAAAAATATTAAATTCTCCGCCAAAGAAATTAGATCCAATGTAGGTAGTGCTTCCTAGCCAGAGTTTCTTAACAAAGAGTTTTACTTATTAAAACAATTTCTGCAAAATAATCTTAAGTGAAGCTGAAGATAGAAAATAAATTCATATTTTACGTGGAAATAGCTACGTGTTATGAGAACCAAGCAAAATTCTCTCTAGAGGAAAATGTAATACTAATTAATACTATTTGGACGGCACTTTACTTTTCTCCTTCATTAATTACCAAGATACAGTGTTAAAACATTTATTACACGCGTATTTTTTTTTATTTATTTACATACTTTTAATATTGTTCTATTTAAATTTTTATGAGAACAATTAAAGTGACCCTGTTTTTATCATCATCCTGTAGGTGCGTTTCTAACGGACTCTTTTGTAAACAAAAATGTAGGTATAATATATCTAAATATTATGTAAGTACAAAGTACATATTTAAATTTTCTTTTGGACTTAAGACAATACTGCAGTAGAATAAACAGTGTCTAGTTTTATACCTATAAGCCTAATAATAACCCATAAGTTTGTTTATGCGGCACAAGTTTTATTAGACGAATCCTCCACTAATTCTAATTTTGCGAAAATCTATTAGCTTCAATACTTATTCAATGCTGTTCAAACACGTTTAATATATAATACACACGAATAAAGTTCCGTTCAAGTCAACGTTGATAAACATCGCTTCCATAAAAATAAAAAAATCACAATCAAAATGGCCGCCATAAGCGCATGACATTTAAAATGACAGGTTCAATTTACCGTGACAGAATTAGACAAAGGCACTGCGGAGTTATGCCTGCTACTTATCTATCCATTGTTTATTTTGGAACTTGGTGGATCGTTAGTGCGTGCGTGAAACGAAGCGGCCATCGATCGGTGGCTGGCCTTCAGGCGCCATGAATGGTACTGTTTATCCATAGGACCATGCCTTTCACACCATAGGACATGTGACCAAACGACGCAATGGGTGTGTTGTGTAGATAGGAGCTTAGTTTTATTTAGAATTTCGTATTGCCGCAGTTCACTACTAAGGGCTCTTGTGTTTCAATTTACTCATATTTACTCTTTGAATTGGATAGTTTTCTAGGTCAGAAATAAATTATTTCGACGTTTCAATACAATAAAATATTGAAAAATAACTATACTTTTATTCATCGATCGATCGATATACTAATTTATAGATTTTTTTTAGCTAATTATTAAGAAATAAGTAAGCTATTTGACGCAAAAAAGTTATGACGTCATAGCTCAGTTTTTCATACAAATTTCATAGAAAGTTATCGTTTTTGACGTTTGGATAAAAGTATTGAATTTGACTAGTTGGAAACTGCCGTATTGTCACAAACAAATAATTTTTCAATTAATTCTATTAAAAGGGTCTTTTGGAATTTCAAATTTGAATTCTACGTCAGTCTATTCGTCAGGAAAGCTAGCGTTCTTTAAGAAACGGAGAGAGAGAGAAAGAAAGAGAAAACACTTAATATAAAAAAATTACCTCCTGATTTAAATTGTATGCTTAAATTATATATACGTTTCCTTGGCTTTTTGAAGTACTTTACCTTAAACTCACAAATCCAAAAAACTTGACTAAATAACGTAGGACTATCGAACCTAACAGCGAAAAAATAAATACATACATCTCATTTTCAAAATCAATTCCAAATCACCAGTCTATCCAAAATCTTGAAATGCTTGGTGACAATAGTACAGCTGTCCCAAAGACGTCGGGTGTCGTGTTCAATTAGGTAGCACCCTTTGATCCGGCATAATGGTGATTCGACATTAGATAGTAGCTCGCAACGATCAACTCCGACCCACTTCTATTGTCTCTATTTGAATTGAGTTAGGTATACACTGACATCCAGTCAAGAAAGATCTTTGTAGGTATACCCGGTTAATGATCTTTTGGAAGGGACCGTTTGACTTCTTAGTGGTTCTGATTGCGTCCCTAGCTCATTTAAAATGGTCACTTAAATAAGCAAGTAGTAATTTGCCTTAAATCAATACCAGATCACTATGGAAGATAATATGATAAAAATTGAAATAAAACCTTCTTAAACGTGTCATAGACAACAATGGTAGTTGTCACGTTGTGTCAAATTCAAATTTTACAATTAGAACACACTGATTCGAATTTTAAACTATCATTGAGAAACGAGACGGGTAAAGTCTATTTTTAGCAAGCACCCCGGCTTTAAATTAACAACCCGACTAAGAAATTAGCTCTGGTCTCGAAAATCTCAAAATTAACCGACTTGTTTTTACATCGGAACCGTTCCCCCAATTTTTATAGACCCACAGGGTTGATTAAAATTCAAGTAATTAAGTAAGTTGTTAAAAACAGGTTGTTTTTCGACGCGAGGGGACGATGACGGGGCGTACTATCCATTGCTTTGTATCTGTAATCGTTCTTTTGTTTGGCGACCGCCATTTTCGTGCCCGCCGGGCCGTGACGTACGGAACGAACTTCACAATTAGCTCTTGACAAGCTTTGAAAAATGAAACACCCTCTCTATGAGTAGAGAGAATTTTTGTCTGCTTGCAATGCTAAAAGTTGAGTAGACTTTACTTTGAAGCCATTAGAATTTATAAGATTTTTAGTTTGATCCTCATAGTAAACCTCAAGAATCTTTAGAACTTACAGATTTGTATTTCGTTTTCAGTATCGCCGCATTTTAAACGTAATGTTTTGGTATCTAGACTATACAATTGTGTTTTGTTTGAGCGTGGGCGTCTTAATAAGAAAGAAAGTATTGTATACCTAAAAAAAGACTTTTATTTGTTTCAGATGAAAATCTTCTCTGACGTCTAAGCAACGGGTATGTAGAACAGCTTTTAAGAGTCTAAGAATTGGGTAGTTTCCGAGGTCAGAAATAAATTATTTTTTAAATTACTCAAAAATAATCATACTTTTATTCATTAACTAGCGGTCCACCCTGCTTCGCACGGGTCCAACTATCTCGCTATCAAAGGGTCACTTTTCCTAATCTTCCCCTCTACTTTTCTAATATTTTCTTTGATAAGAACCTTCTCCTGACAATAACAAACACGACAAAAGGAGAATTAGCAAAATTGGTCCAGGCGTTGTTGAGTTATGCGCTTACCAACACGTTTTGCGATCCATTTTTATATATAAAGATTTGTGGATACAAGTATAATTTTTGCTTATTCTAGCTGATGAAATAAATATGTTATTCGACGTAAAAACATTATGACGTCATAATTATGTTGCGATTACTTACAAAGTTCTTAGAAAACTATCGTTTTTCAAATTCAATAAAGTTATTGAAATTGACTAGGTGGAAACCTCCGTATTTTTCATTCATTTATACAAAGGGTAAAGGTTAATAATCGGTATACGCAATTTATGCTTGACTTTATGATTAATTTATATTTTAGTGACATATTTACTATAAATGTTATTGTTGTTTCACCTCTGACCGGTAATATGCGACCGCTAAATTTAATTATCGGTAGGCAGGTTGATCGATTCAATTATTTCAGCAAAATGACCAAGCTTTTGTATTGGAGCACGTTTCAGGTAAATTTTTAATTAAAAACGAAATTATTTTAACATTTCCTCTCCTATTATTGTCGTTTCTTTGGTTTTGCAAAATTATATTTGACTTTTTAATACACAAGGAGTGATACCACGGCCTCACAGAAAACCTGCGTGATTGCTTACCATCAGGTAATCCGTCTGCTCGTTTGCCGACATATTACATAAAAAAAGTATAAATTCATATTCAATTTAATTTGCAAAGAAAAGTTATTTTCAATTAATCTATGACAAATTTAACCAAAGTTTAACGACATCGAACATAAAAACAACGGCAACCCTTGCCGGTAAAATGGCCATCATCATCCCTGTGGGAATTAAGCCTTCGTAATATAATTATCATAATTTCAAGTCACTTTAGCGGAAGATGAACCAAAAAAATCTGTATTATAATTAATATTTTTAACTAAATACCTAATAATTTTTATGAAAAGTCTGTCTTAATGAGGGAGATGTGAAATGTCAGACTCTTACTGAGTAAAAACCACCCCATCTCTTATCACTGTTCGCGTAGAGCCACTAGACCACCACAGATGGGGCCTTAAGGGTCAATGTTCAGCCGAGGTTGTGGGGCCATCGCATTTAGGTATCGCGGCCTCATCTAAGAACAGAAGACGGAACGGGGTGGGTAATAGTCAGTAAGAGTCTGACACTCCCTCTCACTTTACTCTGGTCGAGGGAAGACTCTTGATGATTTTCCTTCTTCTAAAAAACCGTTCTACGAAAACTTCATTTTCTTTAATTTCAATTACATAGAAAACAAAACTATATAGCCTCAATTTTAAAGTACAATTTGTAATGTAGTATAAAATTAGTAGTTGACGACATTAGCGGAGTATTCTGAGTCACGTCCGTATTCCGCACACGTTTGCCCCACCTTGGTGTCGTTGTGGCAGATAAAATAACTTTCCGGAGGTAACTGGTTTGAATATAGTTTTTACAACATACTATTACGTTTAGTTTTGAGAACAATGTGGATAGAAATTCACAAACTAAGTAACCATGAGTTTCTCGTATCGTAGCAACATATAACTATAATATTTATTGTTCTACGTCATTGTTTTGTTAGCATAGTTGGTGTAGTGGTTGGACAACGGACGGATATTAGAACAAAATTTGATTTCATGATTGAAACGTTTAGAATATACTAGCTACTCTCATACGGTTTCACCCGCTGCTCGGCTCCATTTAATCGTAGCGTAATGTTTTATAGCTAATAGCACTCAGGAATATTGTAGCTATCTTTCAGTGAAAGAATTTTGGAAATCCGACAAATCCGAAATCAAACTTACGAATTTTACTTCTTTATAATATTATAGTATAGGCTAGCTATTCTCAAGCGGTTTCGTCCGCTGCTCATCTTCTGCTTATCGTAGTGTGATGTTTTATAGCCTATATATCCTTCTTCGATAAATAAACGGACTAACAAACACAAACACAAACATAATTATTCAATTCAAACCAGAAGGTCCGGAGATTAGTGTGTCCAAACAAGTAAACTCTTCAGCTTTTTAAAAATATAAAAGTAAGATCAACCCATTACAAATGACATCACACAACATTACAGAATAGGCTCTCGTCCGAAAAACCATAAGGAAACTATAAAGTTATTTCGTGGTCATAACATTAGATGTTCTTGATAGCCGACAAATCATCAGGGTGTGGGCAATGAGGCTATCATTGTCTGGTCGAGGGCTGAGTGATGTGACTCTGTCTATTTTTTAAATTGTCCTTTTTCTCAAGTAGACGGTTTGAAATCCGAGTTAGAACTAGAAAATGATTTGGTTGTTTATAAATTCATAATTGTTAAATTTAGAAACTAAATTGTTAAGCATCCTTTAACGTTTGTTGACGATGTTTAAGAATATACGAATATAATTATCAATAACTGGGTTATTGGGTGCTTAGATAGATAGATAACACATTTATTCAGCACAAACAATAACAGTCACAAATTAATTGACAAATAAGTGGGTACATAATACAAAGTAACAAAAAAATTACACAAAATAAAATCAAAAAAAAAAAAAATACATAAAAATTTCGTATTACATGGATAGTACGAAAGAAAGAACATAAAGGACGAGGAAAAGGAACATATAAAATATTAATAAAATACGGAGCGGTCCAGTGTGTCTTTAGTTAAATATACCTTTCCAAATAATTTTGTAATTGTTGTTTAATCCACACGTATCCATATACGCATCCATTAATACAATAATATACCTATATATCTTATAACTTTTCTTCACAACCATTACTTTCACTAATTTTTTACACAAACAACACCGTTCAAAACTAAATTTGAATAAACCTACTATCTACACTCACTCTAATACACTATACAGTATGATCAGGAAGCGACATTCAATTTCGTAACCCATAATATACAGGGTGAACTAATCAAAACGATCGCGTCGTGGCATGTCCGCCCTCTGTTTAGCATTTACAAGCCATTGACAAGATGTCTGAACTAGGGGGGGACGCCTTTACTCGGTCATACATAGATAGGAACAGGTATACACCAACTTTAGCTCAGAAAGTTGACATACATAGATTTGTTTATTTAGTTTATGAAAGAAATGATGCTTAAACTTTTATTTAAATACATTTTCTATTTCATATGAGAGTAAAAGATCAGTAATCTAGTCATATGAAGTGTGTGAAAGGATAATAATCCCATTCTGAATAAAAGTTTTTCAACCGGCCTTTGCCCGGCCCTCGTACGCCTTTCAAAGGTCCATAACTGGTCCTGTGAATGGAAAGGAACATATGTAATAAAAAAGTTTCCAGTCCCGTTACTGCAAGTATTCCAGATATATTCTTCTTTGTAGTATTGTGTTCCAGATGATTTAAAATTGTAAAATATTACGCTGCACCAATGACTGACCGCTTTAAAATCGAAGAAAAAATAAAATCCATCTCGAATTTGCGTCGATCCGACAATAATCTAGGTCTTTGATCATGCAATTTCACATCCCAATGTTTTCGTAATAAACGTGATCTCATTTCATTGAATTAATTCACATTTCTCATTCTCTCGCCAATATTTCATTATTCAATTATTAATTTATTATTTTCAATGGCTTCACGTTAATGTGGAGTGTGAAAATTATTTCTGTTTTGCGAATATCATTCGTAGGAATGTTGTATGAGAGTTATTATTCGCGATTCTTGGAAATGAAACAAAAGTTACTATTGTAAATGGAACAATGCTTTTGTGGGGGAAGGGAGTAATTCCTAACTGTAGGCTGGAATGTGGGAGGGTGTGAGGCGTGCAATTTGTGGTCTAGCTATCTATTGGATACCGGTATGCGTATATTTGCATTGTTTATCATAGCTACAAGGGGATTAAGCATTAAACTGTGCTTCAAGCATTGTAGGTAGTTGAAACAATAGCTAGCAGGCAAATTCTATTTATTTGAAGATACTACTAATAAGTTCCTAGATTACAGATAAAATGATCTGTTGGAAATTTACGACTAAATCTGACGAGGATTCCATCGAAATATTTCATTGACCATTTTCCGGAACGAACGAAATTCTTTTAATAAAAATGTTGGATTCATTCTTCTTTAACAGACAATAGGCAGCCAAACTGTTGGGTTCGGTAAGAAGTTTTGTCATAAAATTCCTTGTTTAACAAAGTTCCTATTAAATAAAGAGTTTACTTATTAAAATCTCAAGAAGTTCTCCTTGTAGAAAAAAAAGGTAAAAGAAAAAAGAAGGAAGAAGAAAAAAAGAGAGCCTTAAAGTATTGTCACATCATATCATCAACATATAAGTGCACACTGCTCTCACACGGAAAAGGTTTGTGCATTAACCACCACTATTGCTCAAGGCGAATTGGCGATTCCAAACTCCTACTACTACTATTAGAATATTCTAAGAAAACCTTGACTTATATAAGTCCAGGTTTTCTCACGATGTTTTCTTTCACCGTATTTAACTCACAAAAAGTCACATTGATACTTGCCAGGTTCTGAACCAACACCATGCCTGAGAAGCGCCTTGACCTCTAGGCTACCACAACAACAAAAGTATTATTGTAACAGGGTGATATAGAATCATCCGTGACTGTAGAGTCACATGAAAGAACGAAAGTATTTCTCTTAACCAAATAGGCACTGAGATACAACCAGATTAATTGAGGAAAGGCCTGGAGAGAACACAAATCTACTTACAACACAACGATTAATTTCGAACGCCTCTAAATTCCACAGGTCACATGCAATCCCGATTTATTTCCAATAATTCCCGTGCGATATAATGAGAAATAGATGAATGTAATGTTTGTTATAATTAGAATTGATCTCTGCAATACATTTTCTTCAGTAGAACGTGGTTTGTTTTATATTGACATATTTAGATTCATCATGTCGATCAAACGTTCATTTGTTTCTAACACCTGACTTTTCTATTTCAATCCCTAGTTTATGTTTGTTTACGGTTTTATTTGGGAATTCGAATGTTTCTAAGTTTTTTTAACGGTTTTTTCATATTTTTCATTTAAAAAGAGTTGGGTTTTGGGCTTTCGTTTCTATTCGTTTGTTTATTTATTTACAATCAAAGAACATCGGTCTATTATAATTTAAGAGTGCAAAATGAGCAGGTTTATGGGATTTTCACACGATTTTTTCTTACAGACGACATTTAAATGCATTTTTACTTTGGACGACTTTACAGTGCTGCTAAAGAAGACTGAAGGTCACTCAGTCATCTAGATTCAGTTCCATTTTTATTATTAATTTTATGGTATCTATCAAAATATTTTTGGCGAGAAGAATATGAAACTTTTGCTTTACGTATTAGGGTAGAGATATACAGTTTTTTTGCCAAAATTTAACTTTATTAACGAACTTTAACTTTATTATTACTTTAACATACATAAATCTGACTACTTTCTTCAGTGATAAATAGTATCTTCGTTAACTTATTAATAACTTTAAATAATTTTAGTTCTGTATCTGTAATATTCGCAAGCTATGAAATTAATTCTGTTTAAGAGACTAACAGCGGAATGCGACGCGCAAACAATAATATGATGGCGTCGGCAAACGTAGCGGGTCTGGCTTTGTGGCTTAAGCAACAGGGATTGTGGCTTCGCAAGCGTTTAATGCAACTAAACTTTGTTGCCAAACAGGCTTAGATACCGTTGCTATACAGACTGAAGATAGAAGAGTAACTATAACATAGACTACAGGTATTGTATGTGATCCTGGTAGTCCTGAGGTCACTGCGTCCACTTCCCAGGGTGCGGTTTCTGCAAGCTGGCATATATATCAATCTGATATTATGTTCCAAGTTATACATATGTATGTTCTTATTAAAATTATTGAGAAGTTACTAAAATACGGTGAAGGAAAACATTCTAAGAACTTTTTTTGATGGTTTAATATCATTCAATTAGGTACTTCTCGCGCCCTGGTGGTAACTGGCAAATACAAATGTGACTATTTCCGACTTATATGTGCATACATTCTAATACTATTTAGATACCCCTGATAAGGTGGAGAAAAAAATTCTGAGAACTTTTTTATGGTTTAATGTCATCCAATAACTCCTCACACCCTGGTGATGACGACAATGACGATTATGAAGTTAATGATAATGTTCTTTATATAAACGTATGGTGCTACTAATTCAGAACCCAATCATCCTTGTTCAGTAATTACTTTAAATCATTAATCAAAGACAGTTTAATAAACAAGTATATATGTACCTACGCCATGTAGTTTTGTATAATTACACGACAATCGACAAAGTCCAATTTATCGTATGACTTCTTTAGCCATTCATATTGTAAAAGTGAGAAAGTGAACCAATTAATTCCATTAGCGTCACATTACCTAGTCTCGGAGCTAACGTTAACGCGTAAGTAAACGTTAGGTGATAATGTTTCATGCGGTGTTTAACGTTTTACTGTACGAGATTACAGTAAACACACATTATTATCGTCTTTATTACAAGATTTCGGAGCTAATGAGACATTTGAGTTTTGATTCAAGATTTAGAGAATTGCTTGTATTTTAAATACTGGGGTTTTGTTATTACCAGTTTATTGCTTGTGGAACGTATGTGCTGTCTTTAATTATTCTGTTTTGCTTTTTCTAAACAGTCACGATAAAATTACATATGTGCAGAAAACTAGATGGCTTTTCCTATCTGATTACTCTGAGATGAAATATTGAAACAAACCCAGAGGCCTGACTGTTCTAAAGTCCAGACAATGTATGGATTCAGATTTCCTGGTCAGTTTATGCTAAATCTTCAAATTTTGAGTTTTAATATCATATTGTACGGAGTTCCTAAGGCCTTTCGTATTGAGTATACAAAGACAAGTTGAGAATAATACTTCAACATGTTAATGCAGTGTTTTATTATCTTTTCAGGTAGATATAACGAAATTCTAAAGTCGAATGGAATATAAAACAAATGTGTACGTCTACTGACACAAAAACGTGCATAAAACCTCCAAAATACTTTAGCTCCTGTCTACGCATACAGTCGTAAAAGCGACGGGCTAACAATCTCCTGTTCGTGTCTGTAAGCCTGATACTTCAGCACTGTATTTCAGCTTGAATCTTCCATCAGCCATGTGAAGTGACAATACTTTTGTTCCTTATTTACTGTTAAAATGTATTATAGTCATTTATGACTTGTACTCAAACCGTTTTTTTTTTCTAATTTGGAAGACATTTTAGTTTGAAAGTGGATTATGTTATGGCATCATTATTAGTAACCTATTTTTTTGTATTCATGCTTGGCAACCGTGCACATATAAATTCTAGTTAATCAGTGAGCGGTGTAGTCGTATTTTCCTCTAATTTTTTAGTCCCTTAGACGTCGCTTTTTTTTGTTTTTTTTTCTTTAAAATACTGTTGCACACTAGGGTATCTTCCTGTGTCGTGGATGCGTTTACAAACATACAATTTCACATACACATCAGATCCAGACCTGGAACAACAATTTGTGGATCACACAGTGTTGTTATCCGTGTGGGAATTGAACCCGCGACTCGTTGCGTGACAGCCAGTTTCCCATCTCATCTCATCATGATTCCATTTGGTACCAAGATTTGATACCAATTGAAATCAAAATTTGTGCTGAATATTATAAAGAAATACTTAATCATCCTTATCTGAGTTTCGTTCATTCTTAAATTCTTTATTAGCTAGTATAATAACAATTGACAGTCTGCAAAAAAGTGATTCTTCGAGGTCACGACCCTCAGCATTGAGGAAAAACGAAGCGAACAAGAGGTAATTATTACTTTATGGTGAAAGTTACATTCGAGATTTTATATATTTTCTCTCAATACTCAATGACAAAAACCACAAACTGGCATCTAGCCACGAAACTGCAGTTCGATTAACTTTTTTACCCTCAATCAAACTTTATTTTGGCATTGTAAACAGTTCTGCCAGGTCTGTTAAGGTTACACGTCATATTATTCATGTTAACAAGCCCTCCGAAGGACGATCCAAGGTTAAAACAATTTTCGTACCCATTTTCATAGCTTACTGTTTTTGCTTCCGAATTCATTAGATCTATAAGAAATTCAGCAAAGGATTTTTTAAAGGGCAATATCATCCAGTGTCTGCTTCTGTCCTGAGTGGGTTGAGAGGGAGTACAATAACAATGATTTATTTTTACAAATAGGCCATATAACAGCACTTTTACACGTCAACAAAATACAAAAAAAGCTATATTACTATTTAAATACTCTGAGAAGAAATACTGAAACAAATTCAGAGATCAGTCTCTTTTCGGAGTATCTGACTCTAAAATGAAAGCAGAACATTCCTGTGCTTGTGAGAAGGATAGGATTGAGTAGCCATCAGTGCATTTCATCACTGCCTCCCTCTCAGAAATTAAAAGACTTGAAGATATCCTATTCTATACGATTTTCAAACGATAGGTGCGATTTTAACTACTCTTTTAAAAACTTTGAGTTGAAAATTACCTTATAATAAGTATTGTGTTTCATTGTTCATTCTTACGAATACACATAACATCAATAAGGTCGTAAAAAAATATTTAGTACATTTTAACTTGCTTAAATATTTTTATACAAACTTCATAGGACTGTTAAAATCACTTTCATTATGCGGAAGCTTTATAAATAGGTCGTTAAAAAGTTTTTAATGCTTGCACAATCAAAGACAATTTGAGTAACATCGCATATCCAAATACTGGATTTTTGATTTCGATATAGTTTGAAGTCTTAAAGAGAAGATAATACAGTTCACTGTTTAAATCGCTTGTGTAAATCGTTCCAAAAAGCGATCGAAACCACAATCAGAAACTAGTTTCCATATAAAAAAAAATAAGTCTCGCTACAACGAATTAATAATGGTGTTTTGATTAGTTTACCCATTTCTAATTTCAGGGTTATTCAGCATAAACATGACAACATTTAACCATAATACCCGTTAGAAAAAGGACTCTAAAAGCGTGTTGTTAAAGTCGAATTTTATACTGGGACAAGTGGCAATAAAATCACTTTTGAGGAATGGTTGGAGTCACGCACCGCTATAAATCAGATAAATACCTACCTCGGTCGTGATGATAGCCAGTGTGGTTGCCAGAGATATTTAGACAGGGTAAATTATAAAATAATTGTATATTCAAATGTTTTATACCAACATTACCAAAATAAAATCGAAAGGGATGCAGGGTGTGTGTCTACATTTGGAAGTATACGTTTATTACGAGACAAAGATTAAGATTTATAAGATGGGAAATTTTTGTATGATTAATATAGTGAGATAGACAAAATTTGCTAAGGGGGAGGCCTTTGTCTAGCAGTGGACGATTTCCGGCTGATGATGATGATGATGATGAGGAAAAATTTATTGACTGATTGTCATTTATTTGTTTTTGAAAAAAAAAACGTTACCTCATACTAGGTTTTGCTTTTGTGTCGTGGGTGCGTTTACAAATCAATCAATCAATACAATATCACAAGCATATCACACCCAGACCCGGAACATCAATTTACAGATCACACAAAGAGTTGTTCCGTACTGGAATCAAACCCGCGACACGTTGCGCGGCAGCCAGTTGTCCACCACAGTGCCAATAACGCAGTGGACCATTGCAGCGTTTCAAATAAAATAATAAATAAATACATGTTTTTTCTTAAAGTCTCACTTATTATTTCATATTAGTATAGTTTGATATTTTGCCTATTGTCCAAATCTTAATATTGTTGGAGACCGTGCTTTCATCTGATGAAGATGTCGTCCAGTATTTTCCACTCATTTCTGTCCTTGAAGTTTACCATACCATTCCTATTAACTCCGTTATCTCGTCAGTCCATCGCCTTTTCGGTCTTGGTAACATTATTTTACTGATTGCTCCTTTCCACCTAGTGGTATTGATCTGCTTAAAGCCATCTCAATTTAAGAGCTTGTAGAATCTGTTGCTGTTGTATATAGGCCACTCCAATAGCACGCCATCCTTAAGTATTTTTATCTAGCTGTACCACAGTTCTGTGTTTACCCCTATAAGTGAGATTTCTGGACCCCCATTTTTTTCGCTCCCGAATCCCTCTATAGTCCATAAATACTCAAAACTCAGAAAAAAAGTCGTGGTGGCCCCGAGGTTAAGGCGCCCGCTTCTCATGCTCATGCATCATTGCTCATGCTCATGCATGAGAAGCGGGCGCCTTAACCTCGGGGTGTGTGGGTTTGAAACCGGACAAGACCAATGTGACTTTTTCCGATTTATATGTAATTTAGACACTACTGACATACGGTGAAGGCAAACATCGTAAGGAAACCTGGACTTATAATTTCTAATTATAAGTTTGAAGTAGCCAACCCACATTGAGCAAGCGTGGTAATTAATACTTAAATCCGTGTGAGAAGAGGCATTTTGCTCAGCAGTGGGCACTTATAGGCTGATAATGATGACCCAAAACTCTTTATTTGCAAAAGGCCGGAAACAAACTTGCATCACCTGTTGTATTGCGGGAATCCATGTACTTGTTTTCGCCGTAGGTACACAAAATGCCACGACCAGCCACCTAGTCCGCCAATCTCATTCCATAATCAAGTTGAATACAACTGCCGACCATTAAAAACTGTATAAGTCCTATATCTATAAGCTATGACATAGAACATCTGTCATTTTTAAAATAAGAATTCTTAACAGTCATTTTAGTATCGGTACTGAGTGATAAACCACTTTGACTTACCACTGCCAGGACCAATACTCGCCCACCGCAATAATATTTTCTTTTTAACGTGTAGTACTGACGTTTATCCATAACTCGATTCTTCCTAAAGATGACGTAAGAGCAGATACGATAAACAAAAATGGCCCAATAACAACATCAGTACCTACTTAACCCATATCAATAAAAAGTGAGACATGTTTTTCAACCACCACGGTGACATGGGCCACAGAATTAACCCTCACCGGATGGGGCAGATAAGACCCTTTACGTGTACAATACACACTGAACCTTGATTGGAATCACTTTCCACAAGAGGCCACTCGATACCAACTCGATAAAAGCTCAATCGATTCTCGAATCGAGACAAGAGGCTTGGAAATAATCCAACAAGGGTCCACAGAACGTTAATTGCCAACAATTAGCCAAAAATTGAAAGGAGTAAGTTAAGCCGGATTTAGACCTTGTAAGATAAATTTGCCCTTTGCCACGGCCAAAACCTTCCGTTGGCAGTTTGCCGACGCCTTTATTACGATTTTAATAAATTATTAGTTGAAGGAAGGAAGGAATTCGGTGATTTAAAATGTAGAAAAGCAATTGTTCTGTTGAATACAATTGAGATTGACGACTGATTAGCATTTCTTGTTGTTTTAAATGAGTGTTTAGAGTAAATATTTTTCTTGGTACGTATATTTGTCGTTATATAAATTCATTTTAAGGTTTTATTATATAAAAGTATAAAAAAGATTAAAAAACAAAAGAAGCTAGTAGCAAGCTGGTATACTAATAGTGTTTTGTCTTTATTATTAGATGTTAGAGCGAGCTATCATGACATATTGTATGTTTTTCAACGCACGAGCGACCAGCTTTAACAGTTCTCTAGATAAAAAAATTAAAAGTGCAAAAAGTGTAACATCAAACGTATTGACAACCTTTCTAAAGTCGTTCCATAAACAGAAGACCCTTTATTTCGGTTTTTTGTTCATTCAAGAAACGTTTTTGAATCCCGTTTACTGATCATTGGGTGAATTGAAACCAAATGCATTAGATGCCTGTTTTCTCTAAGTTGAAGAGTCAAATGGGGAATGGAATAATGTTAGTGGAAGGCAATGTGCAGTTTATTTTGGACCTTATGTGTATGTAGGTAAAGTAAATATTAGATATTTAACATATGTTTATGGGTCACGTCGTCTTTGTCGTCAAATTGAATTTTGTTTTTCATAGTGAATAAATTTAAAGCAATAATTCAATCATTGGGACCAAAATTCGAAAGCGTTGATGCTCTATTTTTAAATTTAAAAATAACAACATTCTTTTTTTACAGGCTAATGGTCTTCTAAAATAGAGGCATCAAAGAACTCTAACGGTTCTCTATTAACGTAATTATTTAAATATCAGCTAGGTTTTAACTGCCAAAATGTTAGGTTGTTGATTGATTACAATGAATGAATGAAATCAATGAATCCTACTACTCGTTAACCGATTTCTCCTATAAAAATTTTCAAATACAAATCTTGTCTTTTTCTTTCTTTACAAGTTTTTAGTCTTTCAACCCTAATATACAGTGGTGTACAAAATTTACTGACTTCTTACTGGATACATAGACAAAGCGAGTGCAGTCGTGAGTCACATAAATAACGAGTTGATAACAGCGTTCAGATGTCGGCCGCTTGCAAGTTTGTTGGTAACTGTACTCTTTTATACTGTGGCGAGTAAAGTGGTGAGTAGTTTTTATTGTAGTGTATGTATGTATATATTTATTGAGTATATATTTTACAGCTTTTGCCAATAGAAAACCGGCGTGAAACTATCACAGCGTTCTGTTTCGCCGTGTTAGTGAGATTACCGGAGGCCCAATCCTTCCTCTCCCACAATTCCTCCCCAATCCTAAAATCTTCTAATCCCTAATCCCCAAATCGCTTTTGTTGCGGGTGTCCACGGCCTGATGGCTTACCATCAGGTAATCTGACAGCCCCGTTGCCGTCCTAACACATCAAATTTTTTATAAGTTATGATAGGTAATAGTAATACAACATGTTTGCAATATGTATAGTTATCTACATGTATTTCGTTTTCTTTGCCTCAAATAATATTTTCTGATTTATTTCGTTAAGGGATCGTTGGTAGGTACCTAGGTAACGAGTTGCCCGCTGCAACTCGTTACAGTAAGCCAAGTTTCATAGTCGATACATACATGACACTACCGAAATACCCAATTCCAGCTACGCGTCCCAAGAATATAATATTTTCGATTCCTTAACGAAACAAATCAGAAAATATTATTTGAGGCAAAGAAAACTTTCAGGAAAAAAATAAAATAATTATCAAGTATTGGTAGTACTTTTATTTAAATATATACCAGTAGGTAATTGAATAAGAAATAATTTTAACATAACTTTTTCGAAACAGCCAATTAATGGTTGTATCATCTCCGTGTAAGAAATGGTCTATATTAGATTATAATTTTGGCTTACTAAGATCATAATTAGATCAATTATTATAGGTCTGCATAGAGCCGCGACATTCTCTAGAATGTCGCGGCTCTATGCCTTACGTACTTAGTTTAGTGTGCTGCGGAAGGTTCTAACCTTCCACAGCACACTAAACTTAACAAAGACAACCTAAAAGAGCCTTCAACTAAAAGTGACGGAAGTAATTTGGTGAACGTTCCCAGCTAGGCAAGTTAGGCACTACTAGAGATCTAGCTCAAATATGTGACAATGCGCTGACAATTGCCACAGGCATCTCCAAGACGCTACAAACTATTTGACAGGAACTTGCATCGTGCAACGTTTGAAGCCAAAATGTTAATACTATTGTTGTATTTAGGTTCTCTTGAATAAAATACGTGTATTCGGAATGAGACATGAGATATGCCAAGAAAAACAATATAAAGGTTGTAAAGACAGAAAAACTAAGAAAACGCGAAACGTGTCACGGGTTAAATTCCCGCACAGAACAACTCTTTGTGTGATCCACAAATTATTAATAATTGTGACGTGCATGTGAAATTGTATGTTTGAAAACGCGGGAAAATCCTATAGTGGGGCAACGTAAAAAAACTCAGAGCATGCACCTCCTACCTCGGCAGGATCCTCATATGACATAAACATAACAGTAAAAAGGTTTACTAAGCACTCTTCTTACAGAGTTAGAATATGAACTGTTTTGTTTTAGTACCAGCTTTAAGTTATTATTAAGTTCCCTAAACTACTGCATTGGAAACTGTAATAGAACATAGATTTTAGTTTAAGTTTCTAAACAAATAAATAAAAATGTATCATCTTATCGTACTAGTGAAAACGTCGTTTGTAACTCCATTCGAGCAGAAAACCAAATAAACAAAATTCATAACATTATGTTAAGCTGCCTTTAACTCTGTCAAAGGGGTCTCGACCAAAAACTGTTGGATAGAGATGTACCTACGTATAGATAGATCCCGGAGTCCCGGGTGGCTAATCCCGGTCTCGTATGAGTGCACCTCAAACACTACTCCGATCGGCTTCAGCTTGGCTTGCGGCTTTTACTTGTGGTATTACTTTACTCACGCTTTTAAATGATTGGCAATTTTGATTTTGTGTAAAGTCAGTTGGTTTTTCTTTTGAAATAAAAAGTTGCTTGCAAGCTGTTTGCAGATATTTGTTTAAAAAAGATAACATTTTGCTGTGGAACGCGTTGCCCAAGGATATCAGGGACGGCAATCTTTTTAATTATGCAGGCATATGCAAGAGGGCCTGAGAGACTCAATATAATAATTTATATAGAGAAACTGTATTTTTTAGTTTACTCAAAACCATATTTTCTAGTTTGTTTTCTTATAATGCTTTGTTATATGTATAGTAGATATTGCTGTATGTATTTATATTTTTATTTATACACACAAAGATTTTCAAATAAGGATATGGAACACGATCATTTTTAATCCAAAATCTATATTTACTCGAAATTTATAGTGATTGTTAGCGTAATGTTTTATAGCTTGTAGCACTCAGTAATCAGTGAAATAATTTCGAAAATTCGACGAGCGTTTCGATAGATCAACCCCTACATAGAAACTTACTAATTTTACCGCTTTAAAATATTCGTATAGATATGTACATAGTCTATGAAACATAGCCCACACACCAGTACTAAACTAACACAATAGAAACTCGATGAAGCAGAAAATATACAGATCATAAATCAAATACTTTTATTTTTATTTATCGTTCTTTTTTATTGAAAGCAAAACTCGCTTCTCGGCGTGACAAACATTTGGCTGTATCATGGATCCCATTCAATGGTGTACGTAATCAGAGTGTCGAATGTCATGAATGGTGCTATGTATTTCTATTGTGACACTTCCCGACGTAACAGATGGGGATGGGTCATCTTTTGTAGCAGATAAATGCTTAGAAAAATATTTGGAAAAGTCATTGAACTTGTTTAAGAGTTTATGGGAGTTTTTAGATACTGATTGTTCTTAACTTTTTTATATGAACAGCTTGTCAAGCCAGCAGTCTTATCAACACCTGCAATACCAAATCATCATCCGTTGCCGGCCTTTTGAAGGTTGGTAGAGATTTAAGGATTAAAAATTCGCGGATTGGGTTTCAGGTTTCATACCCTCATGTCATGATTTATTTGGTACAAACTACTCATGTCTTTATCTATTTGGTACAAAGTCATATAATAAACTTTACAAATTTACACAAAAGGCTGTCCAATTGGCTGTACTTTGTTGTTTCGAGTGACCGTTGTCGCCGTTGTCAATGGGAGTCGCTGTTTACTAACAATCTGGTGATTCATCGGCTACTCATAAAAAATCACGACGCACCATGCCACCTATCACATTAAAATATTACTCGAATTTCATTATCCAAAATACACCTATTACAGCCTTTCTTGAAAAACAAATGAGACTTTAAGAGTTTGAAGAGAATAAACACATTTTCCCGACTAAATCAAGATACTATTTAAATTTAAAATATAAAAAATAACGGAAAAGGAAAGAATTATATTTAAATATTCATATATAAAACTCAATGCATTTAGATCAAACTGTTCTACATAAAATTTATTACTTGGAAGAGAATCAGAGAAATTTTCTTAAAGGTCAAGTAAATTGTCGATCTATTAAAATTCATATGACGTTCGAATAGTTAGTTTGAGTTTTGTCTCGTAAAACGAAAATATTATAAAAGAATAGTCCTCACGTTTATAAGACTATTTTTTTAAATAATTATTATGTATCGAATTTATCTTAGTGTTAAAATTGATTGGAACTAAAAAGCGTTTTAGAAATTCAAGAAAATATTGTAAGAACCACAAGGAAATTACTTTAAAGTGTACACAGAGTACACTACATATATATAAGGACGAACGAAAATATTTATTGGTTTACATATTAAGTTAAAAATAGAAAAAGCGTTTAAATAGGCATTTGTCATATTTCACCAAAATATCACAAAGAAAGCCTCCTTGATTTATATTTCGATAATATTTCGCCTCCATTTTTAACGTAAGACAAAAATATGAGCCTGAACAAGAAACCGTAATCCTAATTCTCATTAACACGTCCTGCAATTGGGGTCACATGACATAATACATACGAGCCTGTCTCCATGGCACGTAGGCCGCCGCCCCTTGACACCGTGCCACTCTGTAGGGCTCTTGTAACCCCTCGAGAGTCAACACTCGGGCTCTCGCAAATACCCTGAATTTCCCTTTGTTTGAAGTTTGATGAAGTAAAATGTAGCTGTGTTTGAAGCATCGATTTTTTTTGTTCGTTCGTTTTTTGTTTTGCCTTTGTAGGTGGATGTACATATGTAGTTGGTTTTTGTTTTTTGCTATTCGGTATTTGGATTTTAAGTGTGAATTTTTAGCATTATCCAGTGTTTTGTAATAGATATTGTTCGCCTTATTATTTCTTTAAATATAAGTCTGATGTGCTGCATCCGCCAGATAAGGCTTATCATGAATGACGAATGACGGCAAATTTTTATTTTAATGTCTGTTGCATTAACAACATTAATTCACATACACACAAAGAAGTAGTTTTTTAATATACTTGATTTGAAATATCGTGTGACGTCACGACTTTAGACTGAACTAAACGATGATGTAGCGAGCGACCTTCAACTCCAGAGCTATTTTCTTATATTTCTTTCTTGTGGAATGGACTCATTGATTCGATAAAACTTGAGGATAGATTGATGAAAATCATCAAATGACTTATCTTTCAGCCCCGGGTGGGGCAAAAGGGAGTATCAGGCTCTTACTGACTAAATACTACCCCGTTTGTTCACCTCGAAATATGAAACCATGAATTTTTTTTTCATTTAAGTACTTATTTAAAGGCACTAAAGTCATAATCCAATTGTTTTATTCTAGAAACGTCCCGAATATTCAAAAAAGTACATGTAAATAGCTTTATTTAGAGCCAATCAAGCTGTAACAAATGAGTATTTATCGTAACCAGCTGAGCGCGGATCGGCGAATTAGGGTTAATGTCATTAGTATTAATTGACTCAAAATTAATTAAGTACAGAGAAATTTAGATAGTAACCCTGTAGGAATAAATTAGAGAATATTTATTAGCAGATCGCCTGTTGATTCAGCAATATTTTGTATACTACTAGAGTAGTGGTTATAAATCGACTAGCGACGGCTTTGCAGGAGTGTAAAACTGATACTAAATTTCTTTACCATTAAATGGATGTTATTACACATATGAAATTTCTTCTCCAACCACTCTATCTATTAAAAAAATCGCAACAAATCCGTTGCATAGTTTTAAAAATTTGAGCATACATAGGGATATAGGGACAGAGAAAGCGATTTTGTTTGATACTATGTAGTGATATGGACAAGAACTTACTTCGAATACCAAATAAAAAAGAACTAAACATTTCTTCAATATCATAGCTGTTTATATCAAATGGATAGATATGTTTAAGAGTAACCGCTATTCGAAAATATTACAGTTAACAACAGTAAAAAATATACTTGAATGAAAAATCACGTACGAAACTTTCTAAACTTTGTATGCCTATTCAGTTGAGAAATATGAGTATACTGCATTCATGTAATATGAACGTTTAATAAACGACACAACTCTCACATCTTCATTCAAAATGGACAGTGGACACAAAACAAACATTTACAATCAACAAAAAATTTACAACGAAACTCGCAAAGCGTTAACATAGCGGGGGAATGGAGGAACATAGAGGGGACAAAGGGGGAATATCAGGGGGAACAGGGAACAAGGGTTTTAATTCGGCCACATTCGGATGCAGACTCGAGTAATGAAACCGCATTCAAGTCAGAAACAACTGACAACTCAAATAATACACGCTATAAAAAATAATTATTGTGTACCGGTTTAAACCGGTTTAAACAAGATGCTTTTTGACATAAATTTGTTTCAGGAAAATTAAACGTTGTTGTTATAAAACACAATCACACAGCGCCATAGAAGTAATGCATCAAAATGTAATTTTTTTCAAAGAATACAATTTCGTAGTTCGTGTTGCTACGGCGTAGCAAATAGGGCTACGCAGGCTACGTAGGCCTACGATATTCGTTGTAAGTTATTATATAATAAGTTTTAACATGGTCTAAACTTTCTGTATTTTTTAGTATGCTTCGTATGTTATTAAGTTTTAATAAACATACAGATTTGTATTTATTTGCTTTATAAAACAAAATCATTCACAAAGATAAGACGATCTCTCACAAATCAAAATAAGGAAAATCACTACACAACATTCGACATACAAGACCCTTCAGCGAATGAATAACGCATTCACCTTACAAATCCGGCAAGAAATCACTGAGATATACCCATTCTCTAGAATCAATGATGCCCGAGGGTGCTCATTAATCAAAACCTCGCTATTACGGGATAAATAGCCAGTTTAATACATAAATAGCCGGTTTTGTATATAAATAGACGATAGTAACTAACTGATAGGTTATGATGAATGGCCTGGGACCTGTGCTGAACGAACAGGCAGTTCTAACCGCCTTGATATTGAGATTTACTGTTTAATGTTCGAAGTGCCCTTTGTACTGTTGTTATGAACCAAATATGACCTTCATGAGGTTCTGAAGACTTTATTTCTTGAAAATAACACAGAAAAGCTCTCCTCGTTTCAAATTACAGAAGGATTTTTATTTATTTTTTCTCTGACCGCTGCGCAACGTCACTGTAACGACCACGCTGGTTATGGATGAGAATTACGTTGTGACTTGAAAGTAATAGAGATTTTGTTAATTAATTCACGTGAGTAGTTTGTACAAAAGTATACACATAAGATTTTGATTCAGATAGGGATTTTATTTTCAATGACATGAAACTGTATGTTTATTTAACTGCAGTTTAGAAATGTGCATCCTGACGTACAACGGCTTCTACTCAAAAGTTTTATTGCACCTGTATTTTTTTGATGCTTGATTGATTACTTCAAGCGTGGGAGAGGCATGCTTTGGCACGAATAGGCGATACCACGGCCTTCAGAAAACCGGCGTAAAACAACCACAGCGTTGTGTTCCGCCGTGTGAGTGAGGTTACTGGAGACCTCTTTCTTCCCCTCCCCAATCCCTAAATGTCCAAATCTCCAATCTCCAAAAGGTCGACAACGCACTCTAATCTGCTCTTTTGTTGTAGGTGTCCATTAGCGGCTTTGATTGCTTACCATCAGGTAATCCGTCTGCTCGTTTGCAAAATTATCAATCTGATTGCCTACCCATACATATACACATATCTTTACACTTTTATCCGATTGGGGTGACCAGAGAAAATAAAAGTATGTACATGATTCTGGTATAGACAGTCTCATTAATATAGATCTGTTTATAAGCTGACTCAATATTACTGCTCGCCTCCCAAGAAAAAATCTTTCAAAAATGTTTTGAGCGTCGATCATTTTTGCGGCAGTGAAACGATAAAATGGCGGTCGATTTCCCTGGAGACGTTTTGATTCCAGTGCCGGGGATTGTTGTTTGAACTTTATTCATCTTGATTAATCTGTTTTGCTCCAGTTTACAAGGAAATGATTAACTTGGTGATGGGAACGGAGGTTCCGAACTGATGAAAGGAATTTATGAATTGCAAAAATTGGTAGATGTAATTTCGTGAAAATGATTTTCTTTTTCTTATAAGAAGCTTTTGGCAATTTTAAATTATATTCGTTTTTATGACATAGGGTAGCATGAAGAGCCACTGACAGTAAGTAATCGGCGTCGCCTATAAACACCCGTAAAGCCAGTATAAGCACACTGCTCGTTTTTTGGAAGTTGTTGGGTATTCGAGGATTGGGTATTGGGGATGGTAGAGACGAAACGAAGAGATTGGGATGGGATGAGATGATCCTTGTAACCTCATTCTACAGTGGAATAGTGCATAGTGCAAGTCGGTATATGCCTATTTTTTTAAAGCCGTTGTATCATTTTGGTCGAACCAGCTCATTTCAGCCGCTACATGCCTCTCCTACACTTGTTTGGATTTTTTTAATCTCTCTAAAGTCTAAACTGCAAGTCGGTGATTATAAGATAAAGAACAAAATTAAAGTCACTAAATAATAAAAAGAGAAAACTCGAGAAGGATTCTTTATTTCTGATTTTGTTTGATGAGAAGGTATTAAAAATATAGCTCAAACTTTAAATATGACATGACGTAAATAAAATAAAAAATACAAAATATCGCACAACGATAGAACTTCACGATTTTTTTATGTTTAATTATACACTTTTGTAGAAAAATCTAAAAATAGAAAAAAAAATGCTTCACGTCACGCATCACTCGAAATAAAGTCACGTAGTGTGAATCGAAAAGGTTCGTTATCGGTAAATTGATCGGACGTACAGACAGAACTATCGCCTACTATAAAACTTACAGTTGTGATATTTGGTTCAAAAATAATTTGTCTATTACAATATAACTATTACAAAATAACAGATGTTTGACATATCGGATTTCAAATATCTGGTAACAATTTTTATTAAATTTAATTCAAATTATTAGCAACATTGATCACCATAATTATAAAAAGCGAATAATCTCTTCAGATAATATCCGAGCATTGATAAGACAGTGAAAAAACACAAATAAAAAATATCACCAATACACAAATGACTTCATAACAGATACACTAAAAACGTGAAACGATAAACAGCGAAAAGCGCAAGTCACGGACCCATCCTAATCAGAACAAAGATTTAATTTTCTTAACCCCATGCAAGTTACCATTTCTCCTCCTAATTAATACAAATTACCCATCAAACATATCGCTGCTAATCCAATTAGGGCTAAGCAGGCCACAACTGCGAGCAACAGGGTCTGTGGGCAAACTCGGCAAACTGGGCAAGCTTATCGCAATCCCTTCCGGGGCAAAGATCCGTAAACATTGCCCGGGCATTATATGTATGGCAAATTGATTGCCCGATACAATAGAGATACTTACAATGGTTCCTATATAGAAATGTGATTATTTCTGCTTCGTATAGAGTTTATCGGCTGATTCTGTTGTTATTGGGTTTAATAGCTTTTTATTATTGCCAAGTGGCGGCAGTAATATTTCTATTGTTTCTGTTCATGTTACTGCTATAGTTAATGTAGTTTATGTTGGTTGTCGCTTATAATAGAATCCAATTTAAGCTTGTCAGGATGTTTGGATGTCGTCTTTAATGTACCTAACAACTTTTGAATCGATCTGGATGAAAATTGGCACAGACATATGTAGATGATAGTTTCGAACAACTTAAGGGTACTTCATATCTTGAGAATTTGGGCTTAAGCTAGTTAACCACTAGTCGATTTTGTTTAGCGGGCTTGTCACAATATGTGAAGTATTTTCAGACATTCTTATCTTTACTTGATATAATTATTTTTACTTTTCAGTACCATCAATTGGCTATGGTTGTTGATTCAATATTCACCAAAATATCTGCGACTCAAATCATTATTCTCTCATCATAAACCATCCACCAATAAGCCACTACAGAATCCCTTTACACATAAAGCCAAAAGCCTAGAGTATAAAAGCCTCATTACTTTTTATTGGAGCAGGCCAATAGGCCTTTTACCAGACGTCAATGAACACGTAAATTTCACGTATTCTGCGGACAAGATTTACGGACATAAAAAAGGTGACGTTAATTTGGTGATTCATGGTCATACGTCCACTGGAGGTCCAAAATGGATTGTATTTAGACACCTCGATACATTTCACGACCTATCGTGGAAGGATTTCGTTGAAAAGAAAAATTGCAACCGATTTGGTTCGGGATTTTCTTATATGTTAGGTATCGTTAATTGAAATTAGTTTTGGTGATCAAATAGGTAGGTAGAAAGAGGTCTTCATACTTTTTTTTTTAAATCATTGTGATAGGTAATTTTGTGTACAAGTTCTACAGTTGTTAATACATCACTTTAAACTTACGCGGTTGTTATTTTGAGCATTGTGAACCTTAAAGGTAGGTAATTTGAAACATAGTTTGAGATCTAACAATGGTAAAATATACATACTTACATATAAAAATAAACTCTAAGAGCAACTAGAAAAATCTTTCTGTTAATTTGACCTTGCTGTCTAGCATTGCATGAGTCCGGAAATATCTATAGCGACTTATTTCATTTAATAAAATCCAATATCTGTCCATCATTGAAATATATATTTTTATCTTATTATAATTTTATTACAATTTATGACAGAACTCACATTCTCATTATTGTTATTATAAAAACATAACATTATCTGTTGTATAAATTCTAATGTAACTGATGTCTTCTGGCATCTTGCCTGTTACCATGAATCAATGATTTTATGGTGTTTTCATGATAAGAGTTTTGTAGTAAACCAGGTAGTATAATCGGTGGCTTGGAAGTTAAGGTTGTACTTTTTATGAGAGGAAATCTAGAGTGGCATATGCCAATGTGACTTATTCCGTGTTATGCGTACTTTCGAAGTTTTATTAAGAGCATTGCATATAGTGAAGGACAACACTGCAAGGAAAACTGAACTTTATCATTTAAAATTTGTAAGTTTGAAATCGCCAATCCACCTTAAGCAAGCCTATTTCAAGTTAAATTCCGGATTGAAATCTCTTAGGTACATCCCTCATCGGTGCAAATTTGTATGTTATGTTTAAAAAAATGCAATCAAATGAAGTGGGTCTAAGCTAGTGTGATACTAAATAATGTATTTGTGTGTATGTATCGCTACTAGCCACTTGATGCCTATAATTTCCTACTGAAGGTCTAACTGCCTTACTCAGTGACATTTAATTATTACCTAAACTATTGCTTAGGATCTATTTTGTTCAAAAATCCTATCACTAGCCGCTAAGGCAAATAATTATTAAATAACTCTAAAAAGTAGGTAACAGGCAGTCATGCCCAAAACGAGACAAGAAAAGGAATCAGAAGACAATAAAAAAATCAAAACAGGTAACCTTTTTACAAATCTTTAACGACCTTCTTTAAGGAAATTAAGAGCAATTAATCATAAATTTCATCCATTCAAGCGAAAGTATAAAATCTTAGTAAATTAAAAACATTATTCTCATAAAGGAATGGTTAGAGGAAAGACAAACTTTTTTCCCCACGGAAAATACTTGGTGCGGTGAAAGTACCTATGACAATAGGAGAATGATGATTCACCGAGTTCTCTGAATGGCTGCTTTTGTGTAGATATGCCACGTCGTAGTACGAACGTATGATTTGTGCTAGATACTCCGCTGTGAGAGCTGTAAGGAACTAGTTTTGTATGCGATGTGACTAGTTTTGATGTCAGCCGTCGTTGTTTTAATATGTACTTTTTTAGTTTTTTTTTTTGTCTATTTGATGAGCAAATATTTAGCACATTAAGGAAAACTTAATATGTCAATGTCACGAATGAGGTAAGCTCAGGTAGTTTTATACTTTTAATTTGATTATTGATATCATGATTTTATTTTAGAAAAAGATGTCCTATAACACAGTAATGAAGGAATCTCTACGTGTACCGCTTCCATTTTATAGGTATACTTGTATGTAACTTACGTCAGCCAGTGCTTCAGCAATTAATTTGTAAAAAATATAGAAACAGGTACCCAAGTCAGAAGGTGGCCCTAATGGAATTGCGACGAGTACCTACGTACAAGATTTCATAGCAAAACAGCCGGGAGCTCGTACAATATTCATTCAGCTTAAGCCGCGGGGAGAAGATAAAGTAACTCTTAAAAACACTTTCATAACTTCAATTCATCCGGTGCGAGGTGTAGTTCCCGGCTCGGTTCAACATTTTGCACTTTTATTTGACTATGAAAGTATCAGCGCAATGCTCAATGAACCCCGAGCGTCAGCAGCAGATTACTCAATACTCAATATATTTATTGCATTCCATAATGTGAACTTCACCTAAGTACTCAATACTCAATATATTTATTGCATTCCATAATGTGAACTTCAACTAAGTTCACATTATGGAATGCAATAGTAGGGTGCATAAGGACTTACATACTTATATTAGTTTAGGAGCATTGTGGGCCCTGTCGGGCATAACAATATTAGTATTTTTTTCATGAGGAGGTCTAGTATATACAGCTAGATTATTGTAGACACTATAGTCCAGCAGCACGCACGCGCTCATTGCTGACTTTCACACATAAATATTTGTCATTAGACTGGGAAACGATTACACTACAAAATCATCTGTTGCGCGTTTTACTATTTTGCATTAGAATGTTTAGCCGACATTCATATAAAATGTCTTTGTAAACGGAAATATTCCATTTATTTGCCGTCTAGAAAATGTTTATGCAAAACACTCCTCGCAAATAAAGTGATTTATTAAGCGGTCGGTGTTTATACGCCATGTGCAAGCAATATCCAGTGAGTGGCTGATACTGATACACTAAACTGTTTGTTTTTGTTTCAGGTGGCAGTAACATTAGAGAATGACGTCATCGGTGCGCAAATAGTGTGTGTGAGTGCGAGTGGGTGCGGAGCGATGTGGCGGGCGCGCGCGTAGCCTCGCGCGGCATGGAGGAGGACGAGAGGAGGCTCTCGTTCCCGCCGCCGGCGCCGCTCAACTCGCCGGGCGAGGAGATCGACGGCTCGCGGCTGCTGGGCGAGATCGTGCGTACGCTAGAGGCCACTAATCCAGAGGCGGCCGCGCCGCTCGTGGCCTCGCAGTCGAGAGATGCGCTGCACGTGGAAAGTGAGAAGCCGCGCCGGGACGAGCTGCGGATCCCGCTGGAGGGCGTCACGTTCGCGAGTGAAACGGTCGCGGGTGGCGGAGATCGCGATGGGCCTCGCGCCGCAGTCACCCCGTTCACGCGCGAGTCGGCGCGACGTGCTGGCTCACGCGGGGCGCAGTTGGTGCGCGAGTTCGGGTTCATGCCACGCCGCCGCCTCAGCGTGGAGGACGGCGCACGCCTGCCTCGCAAGTACGAGCCCTTCCCTCCCAAGCTCTATGGAAGACCGCTCGAGGAAATCGACAACTTCATTTATGATGAGGTGAGTAATTTTATTATGAACATTTACTTTTACAAGTGTGCTTTCACAGAGCAACAATTTAAATATAAAGAAGTGCCTCGCTGCAGTTGTTCCATTTTGCTGTCAATTCTTTTGACGCATAATAACTCAAAAGTTGTTCGTAATCACAAAAGTCTTTGTACATTTCCTTTTTATGGAAATGGGTTGAAAATAGCAGAGTTCCAGCCTCGATTTCGATTAAAGTTGGCGCGTATTTTTGTAGGCATTGCGTTTTTGGCTCCAGGTTAAGGAAGATGGCGGGGTGGCTTACATCTCATAAGATTTTATGTGTCTTCGTGCACACACGTCGAGTTACCCTCGCGTCACGTTTTCACTTACGTCTCGGGAATAAAGAGGAATATTTGGAATATATCTGTAGATGCTATCGCTGTGTAGTAATGTGCACATTATATTTAACTTCGTTCCAGAAACTGTAGTAAAACACCAGCATTCAAAGTTTTAAATTGAACGATACCATACAAATGCGCGGTTAACGGTAGGTAATTTAATATTTTGAATTTTGTAGCTACTAGAATTACGAAACATTTTAAAGCAATTTTCACAATAAAAATCCCTCGTTATAATTGAATCCATAATAATGCTCGTGTTTCTATATTGTCGCTACATAGCGTTGTGTTTATTATTAAATTTTGTAAATTATAACATTTTCTAATGACGTTCATTTACTTTCAACATTAACACCTGTTATTTCTCATTCCTATGACGGATGACAATCGTTAGCTGTAAAAGGTTGAAATAAAATTTAGCAACACGTGTTTAATTTAGTGATACAACAAGAATATTTTCGAATTCTATTCTAAATGTATCATATTTCAGCTAAAATGCACCCGATGTGAGTTACACTACAAAAAAAAAATCAATTTTGCATAAAACCTTATTAATACATAACAAAATAAGCAACAATGCAAAATCCAGATTCCGTAAAAGGAATAAAAAATATCATTACATGAATACTTTAAATCCAGTTACGGCAACTTTACTGGCCATCAGCCCGACACGTCGGGAGTCAAATCATTATTTTTTACGAGCAGTCATTGCTTGAACACGCCCAGAACCTATCAAATGGTCAACAACCAGTATAACCTAACCTCTACGTGCTTAACCAACCTTAACACCTCCACAAGGTCGTTGGATTGTCAGGTGTCTGTCTAACCTGGTTGGATACTTCATTCAGATGTTAGTATGCTCTCGAGGATATTATGGCGGTGTTAAAAGACATTTAGGTCAATTGTATTTAATACATGGTAACAGGTTCATTTTCTTGCTTGGATGCGGTTGATAAGTTTGAATTGGATGTTAATGTATTGTGTCCTTATAAAATGCTTTGTGAATGAAAGCTGTGTTGTCAAGGTGTTTGCTTGAGGTCTATGGGATTTGGTTTCAACTCTTGTTTTCTTTTTTTTTTTTTGAATTATGTAGACTGGTTTTTTAAATTTTTTTGTCAAGTTATTTTTGTTTAGCATTTTTTTATAGATTACTAAATACAGAATCTTGAATTGTAAGAGTATGTATACAGACGCCGTAAATTTTGAGGAATTTTTGTTTTATTTTGTTTAAGTTTATGATAAAGTGAGAGTCTGATGTGTATATAATGTTAGTGTTCAGTTTTATCTTTCAATTTCACAACCAAATTATAGTTTTACGAACCAATTATTGATTTTTTTCTTTCTCTACTACTCTACCGTACCCTAGAAGTCCCTAATCTAACTTGCTCAAATTAGTAAACTAGGGTATGTGCTTATTTTACCTACCAACTTAATCGTGTGTTAAGTGTGGAAGAGCTATGCTTCGGCACGAATGGGTAGGCTCGACCGGAGTGATACCACGGCCTCACAGAAAATCGGTGTGAAACAACACAGCTTTGTGTTTCGCCTCGTGAGTGAAGTTACCGAAGGCCCAATCCTTCCCCTCCCCCAACCCCTCTTCAATCCCTAAATCTCCAAATTCCTAATCCCTAAACGGTCGGCAACGCATTCGTAACTCCTCCGTTGTGGGTGCCCATGGGCGGCGCTGATTGCTTACCATCAGATAATCCGTCTGCTCGTTTGCTGACTTTTTTTTCATAACAACATTCTTCTTACAACAACGAAAAAAGAATTAACAAAATCAGTTCAGCTGTTCTCGAGATTTACCGATCAAATTTATTTTATAGACAAGTTAAAAACATTTTATCCAACACCATTCTTGTAAGAAAACTTCTAAGCATATTAAGTCAGTAACTTACTGTAGTTCAGGTATACTCTTATACCTAAGTAACCACTTGAGACCTAGTACATATATACTAGGACGTCCGATGTTAAACATTTACTTAAGACTTATCGCCCTAGTTTATCTGATCACACCGCCTACCCACTTGTTGCACTCACAAAATAAAACTTTATATACTTTTTAACTCATATAAACACTGACAAATTGTCCAAAAAGGTTTTCTATATGGAAAGACTTTTTGTAAACTTTAGGTGTTTTTTGATGAAGTCATATCATGAATTAGTTCTCACGCCCAAGGTCATGTGAGGGGTAATGTCAGACTCCTACTAACTAAATAGCACCTCCTTTCTTCTCCTGCTCCAGGTTAAGGCGACGGGCATATTTGCGCTTGACCCGCAATACCGGCTAAAACTAAAAAACTAAAACTATTACATGACGTTAAAATTAGCTAAGCTAGTGGATGTTGTGTTTGACCTTTCAATCGTGGTAATTTGAGATACAATAGAAGAACAATAGGTGCGCGAACGCCGGCGTTCCCTTGGGGTTTGATAAATTAAATGAAGACGTTTCTTCCTCATTAATGATTGCATGAAGAACTCTACAGGTTTTTCAATTTCCAGTTCCTATTATAAAGGTCTATTCCACAGTTTGGCTAGCGTTGAGTTTTCACTTTCTTTCCCTCATTCAGTTTAGTAGTGCACTTGGATTGAGTGCCCAGTCCAGGGTGGAGAGTCTTCCAGAGGCTCTTAAGTGCTCGCTTTAGCCGCACTGCTTGTATTGACTCTGCACCGCGATTTTTTTATTGAATTGTAAGTTTTGTCGCTTTTGTTGATATTGGTTTTATAACAGCTGTCGTCACTAAAATTGATTGAAATATATTTTAAGTTATAAGTTTGAAAATTTTAGAATGACTGTTTATTTATAAAAAAAAAAATTTCGATTGTTTTCAAAATTTATAGTTTTCGAATCTCTATTTAAAAGAAGGGTTTATAAAAACTGAAAACAATATTCCTAGTATGATTAACTGGAGTAAGAAATTCGTACGTTCAAATGATACATATTCGGACTTTCTACGGACTCCGTATAATTTCTCGTTTACTATTCTAAGGACTGTGTCCTCGAGTCGTAAATAAAAAAAACTGTAGTAAATCGGCCAACTGTCGTAAAACTGAATTTGTCGGCTTTTCGACGGGGAAGTCGCAATTGGCAGCGTTTAATTTATTCCGGGAAGTCGGGTGTTACTCAAAAGCCTGTTATCCCGTGTCGAGTGACTTAAGACCGCTAGAGTTGCCACTAAACAAATTGAAATCAGAAATGTTGCCAGTAAATAAAATTTTATGTACTTTTTTTAGCTAGGGTACGTTTTGTTGTTTTTTAAGTGTTTTGTTATCTGTTTTTATGTCGGTACAAGATATTGTTTTTGTAATAGTGTAACAGAAATAGCTGTGCAGTAAAACTAGTGTGTGTTTGCAATGTTTTTATCGCGTTTGTTTCCCCTGGGAAATCTTGTGCGCCTTCGACAGCGTTCGAGGATGGAAATAGAAAATAATGACTTTTATTATTATTTCTAGCGGTTGTATTATCGTTATTGCATATAACGTATTTATATATTGAAATTAAATATAGCGTGGAGAGCCATGCTGCGGCACGAATGGAGTGGTACCACGTCCTCACAGAAAACCGGCGTGAAACACCGTTTCGCCGTTTGAGTGACGTTACCGGAGGCCCAATCCTTCTTTTCCTCGCCCAATCTTTCGCCAAACCGGCAACGTACTCTTAATTCCGCTCCTCTTAACGCCTTTGAGGCAAAAAACAATATTTATATATTTTTTTAAAATTATATATATTATATATAACCATAACAAATTTGCAAATAATGGAACGAATACTACAAATACACTCCAAACTAATATTATAATTGCGAAAGTAACTCTGTCTGTCTGTCTATCTTTTCTTCACGCCTAAACTACTGAACCTATTTGTGTTAAATTTGGTACAGACATAGTTTGGAACTCGAGAAAGGACATTTAAATTAAACATCTACAGGACTATACGACAGTCACTATGCCACGCGAACAAAGTCGCGGTCAAAAAAGCTATTAAGTAATATTTTTAACACTGCTACCTCACTGAAATCCGACCCAAATACGGAGTGTACTTTTTATGGGAAGGCGTTACTGGAAAAATATGACCTAAGTATTGGGTGCAGATGGACTTTCATTGGCCAAATGAAGCGAATAACACTTTGGATAGGTGCCAAAAGCTGAAAACAAAACCATTTCGGTATTTATTACACGATCTATGATCACCAGTTTTAATTGCACTAAGGGATGTTGTTGACAGTACAATGACGCTGTTGTAATGTGATTGAGTGTCTGCGGATGTCTTTTTTTGGATTGGTACTAAAAAGGACATCCGCAGACAAACTTTATTGAAAATTACGACTTACGCGCGTAAATTAAATGAGAAATTATTATATATGTATTATGACTTATGTGCATTCACTAAGAAATGCTGTAACAGTTTTAACTCACAACAAGACTCTAGGATTGCCAAACCAGGAGAGCTTTTCTCAGTAACATAAGTAAATAGTTATTTCCAATAAATTATTTATAAGGATTACATTAAAACTGGTTACCACCTACAATGACAAAACAAAAAATGTCTCCAATTTCGATTTTCACCAAATTCTTTTGGAGTAAGATTAAGTATTTAAATAAATAACGCAACGAGTTCGCTTCGAAAAAGGCGTGAGTTTGAAATTATTTGTTCTTGCAACCCCAGTGTTTGGTGTTGTGCCCAACGATCTGATTGCGGATATGAGTCAGCAATGAGGATAGAGGAGTACCGGGATACGGATATTTGAATCCTCCGGTGGAATCGTAATATAGCCTTTTAAGAGTCTATAAAAGTGCCATTGTGACGTGTAATGTGTTTCCCCGGAATAACTACGTACACTCCGATTTTGTTTTTGTTTGAATTATAAAAGGAACAAAATTCACTCTTTTGAATACAAGTCGAAACAAACAAAATATATCAACAGTCGTGTAGGGTATTAAATAAGAAAATGACACTATGGCTTTTCAATGTAACGACTAATTCATAAATTTAAAAAAAAATCATTAATGATTCGAAGATATAGTTACTTTACTTTCGATGAAATGTGCTGTATGACACACTGAAATGGCATCTCAGTACAATCTCGTGCAAAATTACTTGAAACTGTTGAATTTTGCAATATGCAAAAAGTATTGTCTATATATAACTTGTAAGTAAGTGTCCCAAATTGTATCAGTGTCTATCACATATCCTTCCATTGTGACAGTCATTTACTAACCATTAAACCAAAGTTATTAGTACAAACCCGCATTTGATTACCCTCAATACAAGCTCTGGAAACAGAATACAATTCACTTGATTTTATGAGCTCCGATTACCATAGTCAAAAGCTGGCTACTAGTAAATACACTGATGCAAACGTAGGCACTTTTACGATAAGGTTTTGTGAGGCAATATCGATAGGTATGCCATATAATCCGCTTTGGCCTCGGATGCATTTTATTCCAATATTTTTCGTGCTTCCATTTCATCTGCCAACAAACACCGCTCGTGTCGGCAAAATATTTTAAAATTACCTTCTTATTCATCGCTCGTACGCTTTTGAGCGCTTTAAAAAGCGATTAGTGCTGGAAAGTTACAAAATTAAAATGCTTAAAGTAAAGAGAGAGCCTTCTTAGTGTAACGTTTAGGGATCCACTTTATATCAAGTGTTACCTAAAGTTTGCAAGCTTTTACTGAGAAATAGGGGGGAATCTATTAGGTACGTACTCCGGGCACTTCTCGTTAGATTTATGTTCAGATGTGCTGGAATTTCTACGTTTTCTGCTACATGTTGCAAAGCTGAAATTATTTTGGGATGCTTGTGCTGTTTTCTTGTGTTACAGCCTTAAGTTTATTCAAGATATTTTTATTTGTATATTTCTGAAAATTGTAGACGTTATGTTTTCATAAAATTTAAGAAAACATACTTTACTAACTACAGATTAAAATACATAACCAAATACCAAATGTTCGTAACACTACCATAGGTAATCAAACAAACCAACATTTCCCAATATCAAACGCGAAAGTTTGTTCAAATAAATTGGCATAATTCGTGAAGTTAGAAAACAAATACGACACGACATCCCGGGCAATAGAAACGAGATATTTCTGTATCAAACAGATCATTAAGTCGCGTGGAACGTTCGAGTATCGGTGGGTGTTGCCAGTTGATATATAACCGGCCATTCGACGCAATTTGTTGAGACTGTCACATGCAGAGAACAGCTTATGTATCGCCTTGTGCTGGCAATGAATAAGTAAATACATATGATTTGTCACACACACAAATTTGGGAGAGGCACGAATGGGTCGGCTCGATCGGAGTGATACCACGGCCTCACAAAAAACTGGCGTGAAACAACCACAGCGTTGTGTTACGCCGTGTAAGTGAGGTTACCGGAGGCCCATTCCTTCCCCTTCCCTAATCCCTAATTCTCCAAATTCCTTATCCCTTAAAGGTCGGCAACGCACTAGTCACTCCTCCGTTGCTTACCATCAGGTAATCCGTCTGATCGTTTGCGGACCTATTATATAAAAAAACACATACACATTTCACACACAAACACATTGTCAGAAAGATGTATGTATGTAGGTACCTATATTACTCTGTGGTGACGGTAGATTGGAATATGTCTTCTACCGGTGTCCTAAATGCCAAATAAGAGTTAACTAAAAATCGCGGGTTACTCACGTGTAAATATTGAGAAAAGCTCTACTAGTTTCGAACCAGAGGGGTTCTTCCTCATGAGCAGCGTGCGCGGACGCGGCGACGTCGCGCAGCCTACTGACAGTAGCTTAATATTTGACAAAGACTGGGAGGCAACCCGCAGTGTCGGAGGTTAAGCCTGGAAATTATGGCAAATCTTCTTCTAATCTGTAGAAGGTTCATTCCATAAGCTAGCAATGATTTGTTACGCTTGGTTGATGTTGTTGATATTCAATTAAGAGTTTATCTTCTGAGTTTTTCTTCTTTCGACTTTATAATATTTTTTGTCACTACCAATTTGTCTAAATATTATTTATCTTAATTTACAATTTTATTACAGACAAAATGTAAAAAATATATGTCATCATCATCATCATCATCAGTCTATATGTGCCCACTTCTGAGCAAAGGCCTCTTATCAAATGGAGAAGGTTTGAACATTCATCACCACGGTTGCTCAATGCGGGTTGGCCATTTCAAACTTATAATGAGAAATTATAAGTCCAAGTTTCCTCACGATGTTTACCTTCACCGTATGTCAGTGGTGTCTAAATAATCATAGAAAGTACATATAACCCGGAAAATGTCACATTGGTAATTGCCAGGTTCCGAACCCACGCCCTCATGCATCCAAAATATATGTATAATAAATAAAATAATATACGAGCAACAATAGGATCTGATACAATATTTTTTATAATACTCTATTTTGTATTTGTTTTCCTATGTACTATATAATATGTGTTGTGTATAAGGACTACGTGATAAGTGTTTTATCAATTAAAAAAAAAACTCAGATCGCATCATAGACGTTACGTACCAAAGAGTTAACACAGTTACATTAAATAATTCCCTATTCGAAATCGTCGGGGGCCGGTTTTCTGTTCCCTCTTTCCTCACTCACTCTCTGAGATTTGTTTGGTTTTATTACCTCCCACTGGGGATACAGGCTGCGACACGTTAAACGAGTATCCGGGATTTGTACTGAAAATCTCTGTGGACTGGTGACTTTATATTTCACGATAATCCGACTGCATTTGTCAAGTACTTTTAGTTCTATAGAAGCGAAATATTTTTATTTTTTGATAGTAATGGTATTCGTGAGACATACAAAATTTTTTGAGAATAACCATTTACACACGTGAATTAATAACGCCACTGCAACGCGCACGCTGGTGATGAATGCCCGTAGTTTTTATACCTAGAAAAAATAAAAAACTTAAAGCTTTTTCTATTAATTAATGTTAGTTAATGTAAATATTTTTTAATTTATTTATTTATTCGTGTATTTTGGTCGAGTAAAGCTAAGCTGAACGGTTACGCAGGTAATCAATGTTCCGATTTTTGGACTTGAAGAAGTATTAAGTTTGTCATTGGTTCTCTTTATGAAAAAATTTAATTGGTGACTGGTGTATGCGGTGTCTCCTATGATTATAAACTAATGCCTTCAAACGGGCTTATTGTTTTAACTGACAAAACTGTAAAGACTAATCGCAACATAATACATATTGTAACAAAGTCGCTTTCTCTGTCCCTATATCCCTATGTTTACTTAAATCTTTAAAACCGAGCAATTTATATTGAAACTTTTTTTTAACTAGATTAAGTGATTGAAGAAAAAGGTTTATATGTAAAATAACATCCATTGAATAGTGGAGCAATACAATATCCACATTACACATGCGCCAGGGCGGGTCGTTAGTGTAAAATAAAAAAAAAACTAAATAAAAAGCAGCGTGATTAAAAACCTACGATAGTGACATTTTATGGCAAATTACAACTTAAGACTTAAGTGTAAAGCCACAGACTATAAAAATAAAGTAGAAATACACACACCTGCAAATCAATGTAAACGGATCCACAAAATTCCTTAACATCACACTACATTTTCAACTTTATCTCCGAGGCTTAAGGTTGAAAATCTTATAACCTTCATCTCTAAAGTATCACAAGCTTTTTAGTAGACAAAATATTGGCTCGACTGGCTGTCGTGTCACGGATTTATTTGCTCGGAATTAAGATCAGTTTGACATCGTAAATTGCACTTTAAAGTGATAGGTCACAGAGTGAAATTTTAAGTAATTACTAAATAAAATTGTATTTAGTTAAATTGTGAAATTCTTCGCAAAAATGGCCCGACCGGAGTGATACCACGGCCTCACTGAAAACCGGCGTGAAATAACCATTGCGTTGTGTTTTGCCTGTGCGTGTGTGAATCCCTCCCCAATCCCTAAATCTCAAAATCCCCAAACACCAAAAGGTCGGCAACGCACGCGTAACTGCTCTGTTGTTGCGGGAGTTCACAAGGACATAGGCTGTGCTAAATTTCATCCAGACCCGTCCAGCCGTTTTGGCGTGATTGAGTAACAGACATCGTACCTTTGACATTTATGATATTATAGCGAATTTATTGCTTTTAGCAAACAAAACTTACGTTTCCGTTTATTCACATAATATTTAAATAGGAACTTAAGAAAATCTACGCTATACACAAATGAAAACTCGATAACATAATATATGGGATACAAAACATCCTTATATATAAACATCCGTACCGTATTGCAGATATAAACATATAATATACATATATAGTAATCATTTATTCATTTACCGTCAGCTGTGCCGCCCGTTTGTTTGTCACCCAACAAATAAATTAACACAAAAAACAAACCGTATTTTCCGATAGCCCGCTAAGTAAAAAACCAATAGTGTAAAATTGAAAACCGTATTCAATTAGATTTATTATTTATATAGCAATCAAAGTGTCGTGTTTTACTTTTGAATATTTTATTATTTAGTTGCGTATTTACTACTATGCAGATTGGTAGGTTTTTCGTGCTTTTAACTGCTTCGGATTTCGTGGTGATCGGTGATTGGTGACTGGGTACGGCATTTCAACTATTGCGACTGAATAGAGTAGTAGCAAAATTTTAGATTTGTAATAGATTTGTACCTTATGTAGGTAAGAATAGGGTCTTGTACTTGTGAAAAAGAGTATAATATCCTACTAATATTATGCATCCGAAAGTTTCGAAGTAAATTGTAAGTTTGATGGATGTGTGTTTGTTACTCTTTCACGTAAAACTACTGAGTGGGTTTTGATGTAGATAGGCACAGAGATAGATTTTTTATGCCAGGGAAAAATCATCAACTGACCTCTCCCGCCCAGGGTAAGGCGAGAGAGAGAGTGTCAGACCCTTACTGACTAAAATGCCCCCGTCCCTTCTCTTGCTCTGGGCTGAGGCTGCGGTGACTCATTGCGCTTAACCCGCAACCCCGGCTGAACATCACCCTAAAGGGCCCTGTCTGTGGTGGTTTATTGGCTCTTTGAGGCAAGCGCGGAACGCTACGTACATTCAGCTCGGGTCTGGATTTAGTCGGGCAGCGAGCAACCCTTACTCGCCGTCCGCAGACCCGCGCTTACGGTGGCGGGAGATCGTCTCTCGGCACAGAGATAGATTATAGTTTGAAATAATTTTATCGGGTAACGCGAGCAAAACCGAAACACGTAGATGCACGTAAACGTCAAAGGATCATTTTCTATTTCCTCTAGCACCATTTTTTTAAGTCAGTCATAAGTTAGGTACTACATAGCATATATTTGGTATAATTATCATTTCAAGTTTTTTAAACCATGATCGAATACCCTATTATACCTAATGGAAATTAACAAAGGTATTGAATTTGCTAAACTTGACACGGAGAGGAATAAAAGTTCTTTTGCAACTTCAAAGTTAACACAGATTTAAGTAAGATGCATTTCTTCGAAGAAATGTACAACGGTGTGAATCTCTCGCTTGAAATCCCGTCGTGACTTGCATAACCTAACTTAATAATATTATTCCCTAACTTCGTCACTTTATGTCACATCTTCAAAGCCACTTTATCTTCGTTTTAGTTCTTTCTTCAGATTTTTTAATAAAATTTATATATTTCACTGGACTTTTACTGTACCAAGTGTTTAGGTTGAGTAGTTTATATTATAATGGAAATTATTAATTAAAATAATTAATTATACTTATACTACAAAACGGGGTAGGTAAAATATAGAAGCTTACGTAAAATATATTTTTTGCAACGTTTTCTCAAAATTTTTTTGTCAGCCTCATCGATCAGCTTAAAATTAAATGTTGATTGAGATAATCGCACAAATTGCTATAATACGATGGGGTTTTGCGAAACCTCATTTCTCTCATTTCTGCGGGCTTTGGATATTATAACCCTTACATAAAATAAGTTAGAAAACATTATTGTTTGAAAGCGACGGTATCAGAAAGTGTTATAAAAACAAAAGAGGTTGCAGTGCCGCGTTGCCGGAAGGTTGGCGGTTCTTGTCCCAGGTTTTAATTCATTCCGTGGCAGGGGAAACATTGTGGAATATTAAACAGATACTCTAGTCATCTGGCTTGTGCGACCCAGATCCCGAACTCTCTATAACAAACCGGTAAATATGGTTTACTTGGAAAAGTGGGAAAGTAGCTGCGCTTCGACGCTTCGGTGTTTTGTAGTCGTAATGAGAAATGTGTTTGTAAGGTTTCTTTGTTTTAATAAAATGTAATGTCGTTTGGTTTGTTTACTAGTTAAACTGGAAACTTGAGTGGCGTGTTTATACCTCCAATTGCGATTTAGAGTAAAGAACTTTTTTTTTCATTTTTTTTTTAAAAACGTTGCCCCACCAAACGCACCCACGACACAGGACAAAAACCCTAGTGGTATTTGTCCTGTGTCGTGGGTGCGTTTACAAACACACAATTTCACACGCACATCACACCCAGACCCGGAACAACAATCTGTGGATCAGACAAAGAGTTGTTCCGTGCGGGAATCGAACCTTGTATTTATTTTAATTTTATCTTGTATGATGAAATTTCAATGCTAAAGCCATGTTTCGGTGCGTGAGTTCGCCTCGACTGAAGTGCTATACGGCTACACAGAAAACCAGTGTAAAACAACCCTTGCGTTGTATCTCTCCTGACTATGGTTATGACTGAGATTACCACAAGCCCCACTCATCCCTAATCCTCCAATTCCTAAACCCCAAAAGGCCGTCAACTAACTTGCAACTCCTCTGGCACTGTCTACCTACCATCAGGTAATAAATACATCTTGTGCGGTGCGGTGGCTGGGCAACTGGCTGCCGTGCAACGTGTCGCGGGTTCGGTTCCCGCACGGAACAACTCTTTGTGTGATTATTGTTCCGAGTCTGGGTGTCATGTGCATGTGATATTGTATGATTGTAACCGCATCCACGACACAGGAGAACATCCTAGTGTAGGGCAACGTTTTTTCTAAGAAGATAAAAAAAACCCCAAAAAAATGACCCTACTAAGCGAACAGACAGACAAATGCTTCAACTACATTACCATTTGGCCAGTAACATCACAATCGTGATACCTCATTACATAGGTACCGATAACTACACTTTCAATTTCCCTGGCTATCGTTTCAACAGGCTTGTTAGACAAAGGTACGGCCATTGTTAGCCACTGATTAAGTTTAAAAGATAAGCCTGCCCGGATACCGCCTGACTGGTAGATGGTATCGTTAACACCAACGCTTCACTGTTACTTCATTTAATTGTGTTTAAATACAAGTCTAGGTAAAAGAGGTGTCTAGTTTTGTTCAAAATTAATGGATTGGTTTAAAGTAATGGTGTTTATTTGTGATATTTTATTTATTTATTTATTTATTAAAACTTCATGCACAATGGGTACATAGGCGGACTTAATGCCTCAGGCATTTTCTACCAGTCGAGCCTTGGGTGATGCAGAGATGAGCCAATGGTCGGTGCAAGAAGCAAGCAAACAGACTTAAATTTAAATGAGTGAAGACGAGATAGGTACATATATATGTGCAAATATTTACACACAAGTTACAAGTTACAATATAATATATATAAACTAAGTACTCAGATTACAAAATATATTTATAAATAACATATACATATATAATATATACCTATAATTATTATAATATACTATATATATGGTGGTCACGATTCAGCCAAACCTTTTAGCAAGAGCTCACGAACCTTTTGTTTGAAAGTCAAACGACTAGACACCATCCTGATATCAGGGGGGAGCGCATTCCACAGCAAGACAGACTGGACGAAAAAGGAGGAGTGGAGAAAATCAGTACGATGAGTGGGACATTGAAGAAGACGGTTATGGGAAGAACGAAGGTTCTTGCTGTGGTTTGCGCACATGTATTGAAAGTAAGACGATAGATAGCTAGGCGAAAAAGGTGAGGTAAGGAAAGAGAACAGAGTGGTTAGCGCCCTTTGCTCCCTGCGCTGGCGTATGGGCAACCACTTTAATTGCAACCGATGTGCAGAAACATGATCATATTTACGCAGGTTGAAAACGAATCGAATGCAGTTGTTAAGAAGTCGGTCAAGTTTAGTGATAGTATAGTTAATTATGTTTTTATTGGGATTCCTAATTCAACAATTTGTGACATTTCGTTTAATGTTGCCCCACACTAGGATAGAGATAGACTAGATGATCTCCGACCAACGTAAGCGTGGGTATGCAGACGGCGATTAAGGCTAGCTTGCCGCCCGACCAGAACCAGACCCAAGCGTAGAGCGCGTTGCGTTCCGCGCGCCCCTTAAAGATTTAATAGACCACTACAGACGGGAATATATAGGGCTGATATTCAGCCGGGGTTGCAGAGTAAGAGCATTGCGGCACTGCGGCCTCGGCCTAAAGCAAGATCAGGAACAGAGGGGGTTTTTAGTCAGTTAGAGTCTGACACTCTCTCTCTCTTTACCTTACCCTGGTCGGGAGAAGTCATTTAATGATTTTCCGCTTACCACGTACACATGCCACCCACCCCAACTAGCATTGGTATCGGGCACGCTACCATAGCAGCGGTAAGACCCCTCTTTGAGGAGTGGCTTGAGAGACGCCACGGCGTCCTCACCTTCCGTCTGACGCAGGTGCTTACCGGGCACGGCAGCTTCGGTAGGTTCCTGTTTCGGATTCAGCGGGAGGAAACGCCCGAGTGTCGTCATTGTGAGGACCACCTAGAGGATACGGTGGAGCATACGGTAGCGGTATGCCCTGCCTGGGCTGAGCACCGCCGTATCCTCAGGGAAGTGATCGGCGGCGGCGACCTCTCGCGCCCGGCCTTAGTCGAGGCCATGGTGCGGAGTGAGAGGAACTGGGACGCCGTCTCCTCCTTTTGTGAAGCGGTCATGCTCGCAAAGAGAGAGGCGGCCCGCGTGAGGGAGCAATCCTCCTCCTCACGCCCCAGCAGCCGCAACTGGCGACACTACGGGCGTCGGGGATCGAGGGACGATCTCCGGCCACCGTAAGTACGGGCCTGCGGTCGGCGAGTAAGGGCAGCTCGCCGCCCGACCAGAACCAGGCCCGAGCGTACGGCGCGTAGCGTTCCGCGCGCGTTTCAAAGAGCCAATAGACCACCACAGACGGGGCCCTAAAGGGCTGATGTTCAGCCGGGGTTGCGGGGTAAGCGCAATGAGGTACCGCGACCTCGGCACAGAGCAGGAGAAGGAACAGGGGGGTTTTTAGTCAGTAAGAGTCTGACACTCCCTCCTGCCCGGCCCTGGGCGGGAGAAGTCATTTGATGATTTTCCCCTCACAAAAAAAAAAAAAAAAAAACTAGCATTGGTATACTGGTTTTCCGTATCTAAACTGTGATATTACCTATCCTATTCTTGTTGAGTTTTGAGAACCACTGTTCAGTTATACGCACATTTTTTAGTAATAATATATACGTAGTTACATACAAACATAAGATTAAATTAAAAGGTTTTGGTATTTACAGAGCGAAGCTTTTAGGTTTCGGATACAATTTATTATTATCACAATTTAGAAAGCATATCAATTTTTTGATACCAAGTTTTAGTTAGATAAAATACTGTACTAGTGTAATAGTAGAACAAGTTAAATCCTTTTTTTTAAACAAAATATGAACACCTTCTTTGTCTGCAATGAATAAAAAATAAAATAAATTAAACGAATCTTCTTCAAAAAGGCGATACAAAAAGTAGAAAAAAAAAGTATTTTAAATAAAAGAAGGAAGGCAACCTCAATTAAATGTCGTCGTTTTAAATAATTTGTGTCAGAGCGCGCCGACAGCCTGTGTCCACGGTGTCGCGAGTGTCTCTGACACGCTACGCTGTTACCGGTGGAATGTTGCAAGCAAATTATTTCTGGTTTACGTTTTAACATTCGTTTATTGAGGCTATTATTGAGTGAGAGTTATTGTTTGATGATTTATTGTTTGTTGTATTTACTATAAAAATATATAACTAAAGATTGGTTTTAATTATAACGGCAAATTATTAAATAATTTATGTTAAAATACAGGAGGGTATCTATATTTTTTTCGTGTATAAAAATTTAAATATTCTATCAATTGTTTTCTTTTTTTATTTATCAAACGTTGTCAAACGCGAATATTTTCTCTGAGAGCGTTGACAAACATACAATTACACATACACATCACACCTAGACCCATGGCAACAATTTGTAGGTCACATAAAGATTTGTTCCGTGCGGTAATTAAACCCGCGACAGCAGCCACTTACTAAGCCATAGCTAACCGTGCAATCTTTACACGATAAAATTATATACAAAAAATATAACTATAAATAGTCATTAGTTTTAACGAATTACATCAATGCAGCATTCACTTAAAGCAAAAATTACTTGACCGTATACAACTTATTTTCACCAGATGTTTTCGCAATCATCCAAAGAAACAGTAACCTTTCCATCATCTTATCATTGACAATAACTTTTGGTCACCTTTAACGCCTCCCACAGACTAGACGAAAATACCGTACGAAAATAAATCAGAAGAAAAAAGAAAATATCTCCCTAATTATTCCAACAGATTCCATGAAGCATAAAGTTGAATCAGAGATTATTAATGCTCCAAAAGATTTGGGGATAGATAAGAAACAGATTTTTTCTTTTCTCCCCCGTCCGTCCAGCCGAAACGGCTTTATTCGGTACGATTCAGATTATAATCTGAGGTTAAGTACACCGGATTTTTATTGCCAGAGGGGGTAGGTAGGTATTTATAGGAAAAATAATATCTATTAAGAACATCCAAATCCGTAAAAAATAACGAAGATTTTTATCCAACAAGCAATTGCTAAAACAAAACTAAACAAAAGCATAAAAATAAATAATTCAAATTCAATAATACAGAATCGTATAAATCAAATTATTGCAACAATAGCAGCACATTCACCAGCATCGCGCCCATAAATTTCACTGTCCAGCACGTCCGCATCGCGTGACAATCACGTATAAAGTGAACGGCGCGCTACGCGAGATTTAAAACTACCCTCAAATGTTCCAATTGTAATTGGCTTTCCATGAGACCGCGATTTTGCAAACAAAAGTATTATGTAAAGCCTGCTATCGAGACGGGTGGGCATTACTCCGTTTATTTTCATTGTGGCTTTGTTGCTTGTTAGTCGCTACCTAATGGACTGTCTGATAAAAAGGAAAATATAACGGAGCATAATGGCGTGGTTATCATGGAATATGCTAAACAGTTTATTGGAATAAAGCTGATTCATTGTTGAGCAATAATATTTTTACATGTATTTTGTTATTTGTTTGGCGATACGCTTTACCTTATTTTGAGGATATCAGCGAAATTAATACATTTATTATTTTGAATATAGATTATACTTTATTTCAAGTAATAATACCTTATCTTTGTCTTACTAATTAATACCTAAAAAAAATTCTTAATGTAATTAACATTAACTTTCAACAGCAACCTATTACCAAGAAATAAGAAAATATAAACGAATATTTTTGTAACAACTATGAGTTACAGTAATATTTTATAAGAACGGGCAGCGGTCCCACGGTGGGCGCCAATTTGTCAGTGCACCCGAGATGAATTTAAATAACTTTTTATTTGTAGCGCAGCACGTTATTATAACCATTATTAAGACTCGTTAACAAGGTTATTTACTAGATTAAAGACGGACTGTGTAGTTACCTATGGTAAAGTAAAATATTTTTTTGTTTTACTGGCCCTATTATTTTGGCGGAACACTTTTGGGTTAAAACTCGCTCTTTTTAAAGTCTGAAACTTAAATATTGTGCGTACAGCAATTCCCCATACTTCGAGAAGGCCCATAATCCAGAAGAGTGACAATAAGAGTACATTGAGTAGTAAGAGTACATTTAATTTTAATGACTATGAGGTACAGTAATATAAGATTAGAACGAATAGCGGTCCCACGTTGGGCGCCAATTTGTCACATACTGATAGGTACATACATAGTTTTCGAATTTTTTAAATAATATTATTTTATTATTATAACTTAAACATAAATTCTGACAAAACCATTATCGAAACACAATTTGTTGCCTATAAGTAATTTAAAGGTCAGAGTTTAAGGACATTGGATGTTGAATAAACTTATCGATGTATAGTTATTTAATTGCTGTACCATTGATTGTAGTAATTGTGTGTAGAATTAAACTATTTGGTACAGTTGGTATGGATTTTATGGTTTGCTAGCTTAACCAAATGAAAAGTAAAAGTGTTATTTCAGTCTGTAATCTTTTCAGTAGTTTACAACGTAAAAGAGTAACCAACCTTTCGTGTTTATAATGCTAGTCTTCGTTATCCAGATTTAAAAAATGTGTACTATTCCAGACTTAAATCTATACTTTTGCCAATTTTCACATCCAGTCATCGATCCATATAAACTTTTACGTACATAATTAAATTTAGTACGATAAATAATTATGTTAAAAAGACACTACTAGCCATATTGCTTTTTTATGTGATAGATCGGCAAACGAGCAGGCAGATAACCAATTCGTTGCTGACCTTTTGGGGATTAGGGACTCGACTAGACCTCCCTAGTCCTTAATCCCCGGCGGCAAAAACAAACAAAAACACGGCGAAACAATATACTGTGGTTGTTTCACGCCGGTTTTCTGAGGGGCCGTGGTATTACTCCGGTCGAGCCGACCCATTCGTGCCGAAGCATGGCTCTCCCACACTTAATTTTATATTGGAATCCACTATATTTTGTACATCCATAAACAATCCGTTCGTTAACAAAGTTAAGTCATAATTCTGACAGCTTTTCGCCCTCAGTAGGTGGCGCTGCTGACGTAAAAAGCTGACTGCCAAAAACCAAACAGTACTCACATTATTTACAATTAGTTTCTGTAAACAAAAACTCCGATTCAGGTCGGCCCATTGTGAATTTCAGCATTGTTCGTCTATTGTCTAGTGTTCTGTGTATTTGTGTATATACAAGACAAAAGTATCACATCGATTGTCAAAGTTACAACAAGCCGGTTATATTCTAGTCTGTGTACGTGTGAATCATTTAATTTCTAATGTTACACACATCTTTCATTTAAACTAAGGTGATTAAGAAAAAATAATAGACTTTGTGTTGTGTGTATTGTAATGATTGAACTCAAAAATTACTGCGTGGAATTTAAAAATTCTTACACTATTCGAGAGCTCCATTCGTTCGAAGTATCATAGACTATGTTTAATCACTTCATCGTAAAAAAAAGCTCGCTTTCTCTGTATATTTATGCTTATATCTTTAAAAGTATGAATCGTACTTTGATTACTTTTAAGATATAAAGCTTTATATGCACCTACATATAATTACATTGCTAAGTTGGGGTGGGTTGCTAGTTATGTGAATATATAAAAAGACATCATATGTCCATCCATACGAGACTGAGACAAGCTGCTTTACTGTACAAATATAAAATTACAATACAAATACCAATAATATTTTTGGAAAAACTATTTTGAAACTCGAGAACTAAAACAACAGCGATATCTTTCAAAATTAATTTTCCTAGTAGACGCAGCCGGCCATTTTCAGAGAATCGCTTTAACTAGTTAGCACTGGTGGGTGGGCAGTGCTGGTGCTACTTTATAGCATTGCATAATGCTGTAAAGGAAAATATTATGCTACTAAGTCAATTTTAAGTTTTAGATATTAATAAAAATGACTAGAAGTTTTGTAGAGAAGGGTGGAGTAGAAATTGTTTGCTGAAATAGTTAGTTAGGTTTTTAAAAATGAATTAAGTTAGTATTGTTATTCGGTGATTTTAAACCCTTAGTCGATTTTTATGATACTTGCAGAAAGCGCAGTCTTGAATTGACCTATTAAGTACAAACTTATACCTACAGATGTTAAATCTAAAATCACGATTATATCAGAATTTAAAAATTTGAAATCTTTAAGTCAAATAGACAATGAGAATTAAAGAAACATATTTTTTATTCTGGCGCACATAAATACTTTTTATTTTAGGAAAAAATTTTTTAGATAAAACGAATAAAATTTTAAAAATTCGAACTAGATAAGTCATTTTCAAATATAGAACTTACATAGAAATGAGGTCCCGCGTTATTTTAAATCTATAATCCATAACCAAGCAAGAAGGTCAGTTTTTATTACCTAAATGTTTATAATAATCTACCAAAAGGACATTCAAAATAATATTAGACCTCATGCTTATGCGACGCGTACGAAATCTCTATTAGAATATTATTGAAACGTAAAAATAGTGACTCATTTTAAAAGAAATTCTTTTTCACAAGACAGCATTGTTGTTAGAGAAAACCTTTCAATTATTTTCGTCTTATCTTCACCTTCTTGTGTTTAAAAATATAGGTAGACAGATCGCAGTACACATGCGCGGCACCAAAGGCATCCATGTTTTATACTGCAGTTGAGAAGTAGGCGGAACGTAGACTTAGATCCAATGGAGGTGGTAGCTATTATATTTTGTTAACCCACTACTACCATCATTTTATAAATACAATAATTCCCCTATTCCTAAAATCCCAAATCTCTTAAAAGCTGACACTGCACTTACAACTATTCGGAATTGTTCGTCACTGTGGAGTCTTTGGAAAATAGCATTGAAATGTGTAAATACATAGAAGAGAGAAGTAAGAGGTGAAGTATTCGTCATTTGGCTTAAAAAATAATAATGATGATGATTAAGATAGCATAATCGGGTCTTTGGGTGACGATTTCTTCAACTTTTATTTTCGATTAATTGCCAGATCTTATTTGGAGTTTTTATATTCTTGTCCTAACAATAATAAGGGAGGGTATACTATATTTTATCACCCTTTTTATTGAAATTGGAGTGCGTATGAGCGGCCCAAGCCAACTCGCAGAGGCCCTTTGAACAACTTTAATATTAGTAAAATGGGACATCATACTTATAGGTCATTTTACTGAAATGTATACTTTATTTATTATTATTTTTCTTATTCCATAGAGAGATGAAAGGGGTTCAATTCATTGGCAAATAAATATCAATATTTTGATGACGCTGTTGATAACAAAAACTAGATATCAATTACAATGGTTGATGGTTATCTTGCGTAGGCTTTTAAAGAACACCGCCACCCTGTCTTGTGTTGTGGGTCGTATTGTTATTGTTTGCTTTCATGTCAAAACGCAAAGAAAACTTATTTTATTTCTTTAAAATCTATCGTGAAAATAATATTGCAATGAAAGGATTGAAATCTCTAGTAGAACATAATAAGATGTCTATTAACATGATGAAATACTAATAAAGATTTTACCACCTGTCTATTAATATAATATGAAATGCTATTAAGAATTTGATTTGAATTTGAACATTGTTTTTTATAAATTAGAATAGTGAAATTGGTAGTAATGACAGCGCTGATTGATCGCTGACAAGTCATCTGTTTGTACCCCTTATATAAAAAAAGCTACAGACCTTTTACCTTTCATCAGTGAGCTGACATACGGCCTCAAAGTAAACTGACTTGAAACAACGCTTTTTTGTGAAGGGACAATCATCAGATGAGTTCTCTCGCCCATGCTGAGGCGAGATGGAGTGCCAGACTCTTACTGACTTAAACTCCCCCGTTCCTTCTCCTGCTCTATGTCGAGGCCACAGTACCTTATTGCGCTTGCCCCGCAACCCTGGCTGAACATCGCCCTGTTCGGCGCCGACTGTGGTGGTCTGTAGCGGCACGATCACGTCGCTACATTACTTAGATACGATAGAGATAAGACACACATGTTAATTGTTGCACGTTTGTTAGGATAGCTAAATCTGAAAATCTCACGCATCTTCTTAGTATATAAGCACCAGCAATTAAAGTAATAAACAGACGTTAACCATCTACAGTCTCATTATTTACCTTGCCACGAAGTCTGGCAAATTGGTGACCCGACGAAGAACAATCAACATGACTCATTCACCCTGCAAATCAAGCAGCAGCCAACAAGAAGCCTTGGAGATATCAGCCGGAACCGGAATTTTGGAGGGACCAACCCAGATTATGGTTTAAGCAACTAGAAGCCATAGTAGCACCACAGAAGCAAGGAGACGATTACAAGTACTATACGGTCATTGCAAAACTGCCAAAAGAAGAAATAATACAGGTTAGTGACCTCATTACTTGCCCACCGCCAATAGAAAAGTACAAGGCTATCAAAGAACGCCTAATCAGTTGCTATGAGGAATCAGACCAACGTCAGCTCCAAAAATTATTGTCTGAAATGGATCTCGGCGACCAGAAACCATCACATCTTCTGCGCAAGATGCGGACCCGGAGTAACGGAAATATCAGCGACGAAACCATCAAACTTCTATGGTTGAGGCTTCTGCCACCATCAGTGACTTCGGTTCTAGCAGTCACAGAAGACATAGATGTGAACAAGATGAGCCAGATCGCGGACAAGATATTAATAAATTCAACACGTACAGAGGTGTCAGCTGTAAACGGAAACAAATCTGGCGACGATACAATGTCATGCATACTAGCACAGTTAGCAGAAATGCAATTGGAACTAAATGCAATTCAGCAAGGTCAAAAAAACTATCGACGCAGCACTCAAAGTTATTCCAATCGTCGGCATTTCCTACCACAGTCAAGTTCAAGAGAAAGAAGGCACTTTTGTTTTTACCATGGAAGATTTAAAAAATATGCACAAAAGTGTGTTCAACCTTGTGATTGGAAACAGGATCTCAACTCAAGGAAACAGGGAAACTAATTGAAGCACGGACAACGGCGGAACTCTGTGCTATTCACCCGTCCAACCGCCTCACTATTACCGACCGAAAAAGTGGTATGAGATTTTTGATTGACACGGGAGCAAATATTTCAGTTATTAGCAAGCCACAGAGACATTCACTAATACAAGAGGAACAATGTATACTTTATGCCGCCAATGGTACAAAAATTAAGACATATGGTGAAAAAACACTCTCTTTAAACTTCGGGCTACGAAGAAACTTTGTATGGAACTTTGTCATCGCCGATGTAACACAACCGATTATTGGAGCAGATTTTTTTTAGAGCATTATAAGCTATTAGTCGATATAGCTGGTCGAAAACTCATAGATAGGGTAACTGAGCTGACAACGCCCGCAACCCTGATCAAATCGACGCAGCAAACAATCCGCACTATTAACATTGAGACGAATCCACGCATTACTCAACTATTAAATGAATACGAGGATATTACGAAACCAGCCTCCCTCCACACTACTCCAAAACACAAGATTAAGCATCATATTATCACTAAAGGACCAAGGAAAATATAAGGAACGCAGTATTAACAGTTCACCCTCTCGCACCGCCCCTTTGGCACTTATGACGGACGCCAGTTCAACCTGGGTTGGCGCAGTTCTGCAGCAGAAGTCAGGACGTAATTGGGAACCATTAGGATTCTTTTCAAAGAAATTAAGTGATACTCAACAAAAATACTCGACATTCGACAGAGAGTTGCTCGGAATATATATGGCAGTCAAACATTTTCAAAGGTTAGTCGAAGGAAGAGAATTTACTATCTTTACAGATCATCGACCTTTGACTTACGCATTTTCCCAAAAACCGTCATCTAATGATACGCCACGGCGAATACGACAACTGGATTTTATTTCACAATATTGTACCAACATTCAACATATAGAAGGACGTGACAATATTGTAGCAGACGCATTGTCACGGATAGAACAAATTGATGTGCCATCACCGATTAATTATGCTGATTTAGCAAGATGTCAGCATGATGACCAAGAATTATTACGACTTCGTAATAACAAGAATTTAAAATTTTCAATCAGCAGAAACAATCAGCACAAATGCAGTGGATAGTTCATCGACTGCCGCCGCCGTCACAACAAAGGCAGCAGTTTTTATTTCCTTCGAATTAGCAACAATGACATTACATTACGCATAGGATGTAATTTATCAGCAAGGTTAAGTTATTATATAATTAGGTACATACTAATTTTTTTCAATTTATATGTTAAATATTTTTAAAAGGGGGGAGTATATGTAGCGGCACGATCACGTCGCTACATTACTTAGATACGATAGAGATAAGACACACATGTTAATTGTTGCACGTTTGTTAGGATAGCTAAATCTGAAAATCTCACGCATCTTCTTAGTATATAAGCACCAGCAATTAAAGTAATAAACAGACGTTAACCATCTACAGTCTCATTATTTACCTTGCCACGAAGTCTGGCAATTGGCTCATTGAGGCTTACGATGGCCGGCATGATAGCTCCTCACACACTCCACCTCTGTCTTTGCGAGCATCGATGCTTTGAAGAAAGAGGAGATGATTCCCGAGTTCCTTTCGTTCCGCACTATGGGATCGACTAAGGCCGGACACGACATCGTTTCAGTTTACCGGAGGTTCAATCCTATTCTTGTCCCGTCCCCAAATCCAAAATCCTCAAATCCCAAAAAGCCGGCAACGCATTCGTAAGTCATCTGGTATTGTGGTTGTGTATAGGTGGCGTAGATTGCTCACCGTTGTGTGTGTGATAAAAATATCATGCGGTTGAAGCTACTGGTGGAAAGCTCATCGTCATGAGACTAATACTAAAAGGAATTGAATTTGCAATGGGAATCTATATATATCAAAATGAATCGCAAAATGCGTTATAATTATTAAGCGTGAGTTGCACCATCTAACTTTAACCAAACCATAACCATAGGAAGCCATGAAACGGCCTCCTATTGGTCAGTTCGACGATTTGACAGCTGATAACGGCTGATAATGTTATCGTTAAAGTTAAATGGTGCAACTCACCCTAAGTATATAAAAAATGTTAATTAATCATTAAAAGGGCAAAAATTCTTATTATTTGATCCATTAATTGAGACCATTAAATGTTTGATCCTAACACAAACCTCTAGCCCAACCATGAACTAATAAACTTTGCTCCATAATATATCAAAATGAATCGCAAAATGCGTTGGTAAGCGCATAACTCTACAACGCCTGGACCAATTTTGCCATTTTTTTTCTTTTTTTTGATGTGTTAGTATGGTCAGGAGAAGGTTCTTATGAAAGAAAATTCTAGAAAAGTAGAGGAGAGATCTGGGAAATAGGGACACTTTGGTCGTTAGCGAGATAGTGGGAGACGCGAGCGAAGCAGGGGCGGGCCGCTAGTTATAATATACATTTGTCTATTCTAGATAAGCTGTTATCAACAAGAAAGGTGATATTATAAATTGTATATCCAATAGCTATAAATATACAAATACTTATATATATCGTTACACTCCATTCAGGTTGCCAGCGTCACTTCCAGTCGGCACTATACATATATCGGCGTCCTATCTTTTAGACTCGGGGCTCGGGGGAGTAGCAACATTCTTGTATTCAATATATTTTTACAATTTTGTCTGTAGGTAAGTAATGTTTATTTTGCACGCAAACTCATGTTTTTGAATTCGAAAGGAACTCGTTAGAAATACGTATTTACTTTCCTTTGACTACGATTTTGTTTTTGATCGAAATTTGTATATACAGTCGTGGTTATTAAACGGTAAAAGTAATTTTATTTGTACGTACGTACCTATAAAAATATTGAGGTTTGTAGAGTTCATTGATTGTGATTAAGTACGTGAATATCATTTTTTTTTTGTTAAAGGAAAATTTGCCCCACACTAGGATTTTCTCCTGTGTCGTGGGTGCGGTTACAAAAATACAATTTCACATGCACATCACACCCAGACCCGGGACAACAATTTGTGGGTCACACAAAGAGTTGTTCCGTGCGGAATCGAACCCGCGACACGTTGCACGACAGCCAGTTGCCCAGCCACCGCACCAACCGTGCAGTCAATTACAGCTAAAACTACTGAAATTGCCTAGTGTGATAAGACCGCCAATTGTACCCACAACATTCGTTCATATTATCCAATGTATTGTTGCAACAAAGTATAAATAAATAAATATAAATAAAAATATGACTATGACTTGACGACAAGAGAATACATATTTTTGTACCCATCGGAACCTTAAAATGTTATATTGAGCTCATCCATATCCCATGTTCATTGCATCACACGTGAAAGGCGGAACCGATTTAACCTAATCCCATTTTCTTAAGGTCTAAATTAGTAACTCAACAATCAAAACAAAATAACAAAATACTTATCAAACAATACACGAAATAATTGTTATCATCAACACTTACCGCCTTACTAAAACAGTTTTCCTGTTTTAATCTAAACAGAACTACAGTTTGTGTAGCGAATTGTACCCGTATATTTTGGACTACCGTCCGGGGAATTGTGGGACCTAAATCTAGAATCTAGGCACTCAAATTAGTATTTATCACGTTCTACCATTAGAAGTTTGTCTAATACTATTATGGGTGGAATTTAAATATGTTACATTAGTAATGTAATTTCAGCTGGTTTGCTGAATATGAATGGATCTGTTTGAGTGTGTGTTGGGGGTTCTTAAGAGTAAATTACATTTATTTGCTATGAGACATTTAGTTGAGGTATTTCTATGGCCTATAATAATGCTCAAACCTTCGCCGTTTGAGAAGAGGCTTTTGCTCAGCAGCGAGCTCTTATAGGCTGATGATTTAATTAGTTTTAATCATGAACTATGTCTTAATGTGTTTGCAATGAAGTCCCATAATTTTATTGGACAGAAATAATATAAATTCCAATTTATTAGTTGCCTTTATTTATTAAAATTTGTGTGACGCTTGTTTAGAACCTATTACAACACTTCTCTGCCCCACTCTTACGACTGACTAGTAGAAAATTCTTTTTGCTCCCCTATAGACAAAATTTAATATCAAACTAATTGAAAAGAACTATTAGGTATATAAAAAAAATGTTAATTAATCATTAAAAGGGCAAAAATTCTTATTATTTGATCCATTAATTGAGACCATTAAATGTTTGATCCTAACACAAACCTCTAGCCCAACCATGAACTACAAAATAAACTTTGCTCCATAAAACCTACAACATATTCAAAAACACACAAAACACGTTTAGTTACGGGAAACAAACGTCACGTAATGTTCAGTGTGTTTAATATATTATTTCAAACTGCAATCGTAAAATAGACGAACTAAAGTCGTTGTAATCCTAGTACCTTCTCATTTGTAGTGCACAGTATGAGCATTTTATACTACCAGCTTCTGCTTGCGGCTTCGCCCGCGTGGTGTGTTCATAAAAGTCTGTGTTAATCCAGGGCATCATCTATCCAGATACCAAATTTCAATTAATCGGTCCAGCCGTTTTCGCGTGAAAGACACCAAACATGTATCTATATCCATACATTCTCACCAAATTACCAAATTACTCATTTGTAATATTAGTAGGTTGCCGATAAATAAATAAATAGACAAGCAAGCTTTTTCTGGTTAGTGAAAACTGTTTATTTATTTATTTATTTAATTATTTATGCACATCACACATACAGTAAATAGAGAACAAATACAGAGACAGGGGTACATAGGTACTGCATATTCCTATATGGAATCTCTTCCTGCAGTCCTTCGAAAGGAAATAACAAACAAAACAATAATTTAACCTAAGACTAAAACTAGAGCTACAGAAATAAAATAAAACGTATATATACATATACATGAATAATATACATATATTAAAGTATAACATATAATATATAAATATGAACATAACTACTCTGCACTGCAAGAAGAAAGGTAGTGTTCCTTAAGAAGGGTTTTAAATATAAATATGGACTTAGCATCGCGTACGCTAGGCGGAAGGCAATTCCACAATCAAATTGTTATGATTTTTCTCTGAATTTGTCTTTGTTTGTCTGCAGAACTCCAGAAGGACGGTTTGAATTGAATAGTAAAATATTTTTTGAAAGAAGTTTTTTAAGGAAACTTTGCTCCACACTAGGGTTTTCTCCAGTGTCGTGCGTTTACAAACATAAGATTCCACATACATATCACATCACACACAGACCCAACTAAGGAAGAAAAGAAGGCTTTATGCTATTAAACATCACGCTACGATCAAATAGTAGAACCGCGTGGGATAAGCTAGTGGTTTTAATAAAGCCATATCTTTTGTTATCATTGATCGGCTAAGTAACCAAAAAGTGGTTACTGTACTAAAACAATAAAAAATGTCTGTGTATTGAATCAATCTTTATTTCCATACCAAATAACTATGCAGACTGTACCAGTACAATTTAATCCCTTTACACCGAAGTGCAAATGCATTTGAAATTACGTCCTCGTTTGCAACTAAATCCTGTCTTTACGAGTTTGTGTTCAAGGGATGTTACGTTGCTATCACTCTAATTAAATAATGTTATTTGTTTGGTTTTACTCATTCGTTTATTGTGTTAAATATTTTATTAAAGTTTTGGCATTTTGTTTTACTAACTGGATATAAAAAATGTCTGTTTTTGTAAAGCTGATGTCAACATTCTGACTGGGAACATACTTGTAATAATTCTGATGTTGTGGGTGTCAATGGACGACGTCAATGGCGTGCTTTGTTAGACGACGAAAACCATAACATTAAGTATGGGAAAGCCATGCTTCGGCACGAGTTGTGATTCGCCATGTGAGTGAGGTTATCGGAGGCCGGAACACAATTGTAGTAATTCCTTTAGTACTACGAGTGTCTGTAGGCGGTGCTGATTGCTTACCATCAGGTAATCCGTCTATTCGTTTGCCGACTTATGCCGACATAAAAAAAATCAACTAAATAAACATCTCTAGTCAAATACAGAATAGTAGCAGCACTAGCTGTCATTTTGACGTTGTCAGCTGTCATTTTGACGTTGTCAGCTGTCAAATGTAGCTGATAAGTATATTTTCCCGCTTTCAAGATGTAACGGTCATTCGAATATGAAGTTTTGAACTAAGATGTGTAATATATTGTTGAATAAATTAAATAAAATTTTACTTAAAATTAGTATTTCATTAAAATAAGTATATATATACGATTATTTTGGGTAATTGATGTATACTTAATATTGTAAAATTCCATTAGGAAATTCGATGAGAGTAGAGTAGTCGTAAATTGCGAGCTTTACTACGGAAGTGTTACTGCAGTTGCAATGTGCCGTGCATGTGTATTTTATGTGCAACGTGTTACTTTGGCTACGGTCTTAAGGCTTATTTTACGCTCAAATTATTATGAATTTAATTTATTGCTATTTAAAAGCGAGGTTGGAAAGAGGTAAAAGATAATATCAGCATCCCTTTCTTTCGCGTTCTAATTATTAAGTCATAGATAGCATTTAGACTTCTTTAGGTTTGTAAGTAAAACAAAATTTGTAATGACATTCGATTTTTGGTGGAGCGTCATACTGTTAGTTCGATTAGACACATGCAACACCAGTGAAGTTGCAAGTGCAGTGCCAACTTCTAGGACACTCCTTATTTGGGCAGTCGTGTATACTATACTAATATTATAAAGAGTATGGTTGACTTTGACTTTTGACTTTGAAACCACGCGGGAGTACCTAGCCATATGATAACATGTACTATTACCAACATTTTAATTAGAAGCGTATTTCTATACTATGTACCTAGTAGCCATATATGTATATACAAGGTCTCTTATCGAAAACCATATAGGTATACAAGCATAAACAAACTTAGGTATCGTGGCTTACGAAACAAGCAATATTTGTCCAAGTGTAGTGGACATTTCGGTTAGCCAGCAAATGTTCATATTGGACATCTGACCTCTGGCAAGACCAACTTTAGTGAAAGCGGCTTCCATATCGGCAGAGCACGTTTAGTTTGTATAGCTACTTGAATGCTTGGTTGGATACCTATGTTTCTGGTGTTTTGTGATAGCTTTGTATTAAATACTATCGCATGTATATAATGTTTGGCCTGTTTTTTAGTTAAAATACATCCTACTTCCTTACTTACAAACGTAAAGTTTGAATATGGATTAACGTTCGTTATTATTCTTAAACGTAAAAAGTACTTTTTTATGTAATAGGCCGCCAAACGAGCAAACGTGTACTCTAATGGTAAGCAATCGACGCCGCCCATGGACATCCTCAACAGAGGAGTGACGAGTGCGTTGCCAACTTTTTGGGGATTAGGGATTTGGAGATTAAGGGATTGTGGGAGGGCAAGGATTAAGCCTCCGGTAACCTCGCTCCCCGGTGAAACACAACGCTGTAGTTGTTTCACGCTGGTTTAATGAATTTTGATGGAAATGGATACAGAGATAGATTACAGTCTGAAAAATTAATGAAAAGTAATCTTACTTTTACTTTACAACGGCTGGCAGAAGCCAGAGTAAAATATTGTTATGTGTTTATTATCTGTGGATAAAAATGGTCGGTTTAAATGTGTAGAGAAGCCCTATATTGTCTATGCGTAGGTATTATTATTGTATAAGATAATTTGGTAATGGCTATTAGGGGTATCTCTCAATCCCGTTAATACCGATTAACTATCATTAATATTAAAAAAAACTCACATTTGCTTGATAAGCAACTGTAGGTATTTTTCAATGCGCAACGAACTCTGCTATTTCGAAATATCTCATAAATTATTTACGCTATTCTGGATCTGGAGCATTCTCCTATACCTAATTGATGTAATGGAATTAAAGTGGGAATCAATGTAAGTTACATAAAATAACGTAAAAAAAGAACCAAGAAGTTCAGGACCAGGGAATTCTCATATGTTTTATACATATGAGTAAAGGATTTCTAGGTTTAGATTATATAATAAATTATATGGGAATTGAGGAACTCTCATATTATTAAAATCATCTTTTAAGATTTGCCCTCACTTCTTGCATCACTGCTTATTAATTTTTTTTCAAATATTTTATCAAATACGGAATAATTATGGAAGTGGATTCAAAATGGTATATACTTATTGCTTACAAATGTGAGTGAGTGACCTTTCTTACTCACTTATCTAATGAGACGACTTTTTTATGAGAGTTCGAGAATGCTTGTTGAGTGTAAGATGTGAGGGTATGTACATACTTCGTTTTCAAAGATCAAGCTGATTTGAATTGTAATAACGTCGTACCAAAATACTATTTTGCGTATCGATTGATATTTTTACAACAAAAGGTATCATCCTTATTAATTCTATATTTTATGACATGTCTAGATGCGCAAAAATTATCGGAAAATTCTCAAAATTAAATCACCCACCCGGAAAACTGACGCAAAATTTCTCTAATTAGCATTTTCGTTGGCAACACTAAGACTAACAAAAGTAACATAGATTTAAAATATAGGCAACTAGCTTCCACCCGCGGCTTTGTTCGCGTATAAAAGTAATGTACCTATCCCGGAATTTAAAAACAGCAGCATTTAAAGCGATAGCTCGACTAAAATACACAAATCAAGTATAATTTATAGCCAAATATAATTAAAGTAGATAGCTTCAATATTCTTGAATGATATAGGCTCTTAATCGTCAGTAAAAGAAACTTACAATTTTTACCGCTTTATAATATTAGTACTTATAAATATAGTGACAGATAGACTAAAACTAATAACTCATTATTATCGGCTATTCATAACCTGCAACATGACAAGTGACCACTCAGGAACACAACAGCTGTTCCACTTAATTTGCAATTTAATGAGATGATAAGAAATTACAATGAGAATTTGCATACTGACGCGTGTTTAACGATATCAACACGTCGCGTCGAGTGGCAGTGTTGATTAATATTATCTTTAGGAAATAGTGATTAAAGTTCCTTAAGTTCCGAAAAGGAGGATCCTCAGACTTGCCGAAGTGATCAGCCTGGGGACCTGCTGCCCAACAGTTATACAAAGTGATTGTCTACACGTGTTTAATTGCAAGCAAATATTGCGCTTGCCCGACATATTCCTGTGACTCGATTACGATTCTTATAAAAACCAATATTTTCTTTTCAATGTTCGTTGTTTGATAGAAGTTCCTGAAAATCAGTCCATCCATCCGTTTAAAGATTTGGTTTACTCATTATGTTCATAACGTAGTTAATATATACCTAGTGAAATATTTTTGACTAAGCAAAATACAATACAAAACTGAAAACTTCTCGCTTTTAGATTCGCGAATAAAAGATAATTCATTTTGGTATCATCCATAGGCAACCGTAACCCATTCATAAATAATAGATTCATAATTTTTAAGTTATAAGTTCAAAATTGCCAATCAATCCACCTTGGGCATGCGTGGTTATTAATGCTCAAACCCTAAACTGTGTGCCAAGAGGTATATTCAGAAAGGGGAACTTATGGGCTGATAATGTGATACATTGACTATCTCCAAATACAACATATTGAAAAAATATTAAGTGCAAAACCTTATTTCCAAAATCTTACAGATTAAGACATCTACTACTACTCGTAAAGCTATCTTAGCGACAGCAAAAGAGGCCTAATCTAACAGTTTAAAACCAGATGACAGCGGCATTCAGTCCAGATGGTTGCGACCTCCAACAAGTCTGCCAAGTTTGGGAATCTTGGCAAATGCCAGACACCACCTTATCTAGAGGTCATTAGGGCCATTTTGGTTAATTGTCGACATTATAATATATATGGCATATGTCGTCTATCTGTAACACAAATGTATAATATGTATATGTAATCCTACTAATATTGCATACGCGAAAGTTCATAGGTTTGTTACTTTTTACGTAATAACTATTAAATGGGTTCTCTCGAATAACTCATAGAATGCTTATTACCCGGGCGCGCTTGAGACCTACCGCTGGTGTACGAAAGTTTATAATGGAAAAGCTAGATTTTTCTAACAATACCTTTATATTATAGGTTTACCTATAATAACCACTAATTATGAGTCCTGCTTCAGCAGGAATGGGCTGGCTCGGCTGGAATGATATCACGGGCTTGTGTTGGGTTTCGTCATATAAGTGAGGTCACCAGCGGCCTAGTCTTTTCTTTCCCTTCCGCAATGCCTAATTCCACGATCCTCAAACTTCCAAAAAGACAGTAACGCACTTGTTTTTATAATAACTATCGTGAGACATACATACTAAATTGAGAGGGGTTCTTCCTCATGAGCAGCGTGCGCGGACGCGGCGACGTCGCGCTGCCTACTGATGCACCGTGCACCGATCTGTGGTTCTAAACTAGTAGAGCTTTTCTCAATTACAAACGTGAGTAACCCGTGATTTATAGTTAATTAACCGACTTCAAAAAAAGGAGGAGGTTCTCAATTCGACGAGTAATTTTTTTTTTTTTTTTATGTATGTACACCTATTACTCGAAGACGCCTGGACCGATTTGCAAAATTTTTTTTTCATTCGATAGGTTATACTTGCCATTTGGTCCCATTGTCATGAGGTCAGGACCTGATGATGGAATCCTGGAGAAACCGAGGGGAACTTTCGAAAATTGTAGGGGCGAGTAGTTTTTTTGTATGATGTTTAAGTAGGCCTTTAACAACACTACAACTTGACGAAGGTCGAAGTCGACCATATGTTGGAGCTGGAAGACAGTCGAGGGATCTCCTTGACTATTTGGAGCAGTTGCCTTGTGTTTGGGCTTGAATGATTCGTATTGGCGAGCACTTTGCACCAGACTTGGTCGTAACTATCATTAAGGGTCTGATGATGAGAACGAAGGACAGCTCAGGGAACTCCTGAACGGTTTACAGTAACTACTTCGTGTTTGAACTTAATTCATTTATGTTGATGAAAACTTTGTACCTGTATGGATTATAACAACTGAAGGTCTGCAGTGTACCTGACGATGGAGACCATTGACAGTCGAGGGAATTCCTCAACGATTCATAGCAGCTTCCTTGTGTTTGAGCTTAATTAATTGGGTTTGATAATAACTTTACATCTAGATGGATTGTGACTATCATTATAGATCAAGACGAAGGACAGTCTAGGGAACTCCTCAACGGTTTACAGTAGCGACCTCGTGTTTGGACTTAATTTGTTTATATTGATAAGAGCTTTCCCTCTCCTAGAGAGGTGGCCTGTGACCCAGTAGTGGGAACATTAAAAAGGCTGATGATGATGATGAGAACTTTCCCATTTCTTGGGATCTATATTTTTTAATAGAGCGGCTCCTTTCGCAGGCCTACACATAGCTACTTAAAAATATATATACTATTCAATATGTTAATTTATATTTAAAATGTTACTGTAGTTTACAGAAGAACTTGTAACAGACACTAAAAAGTAAAAAATAAAAAAAACTACGTTTAAAAAAACCGACTTCAAAAACAAAAAAATGTCAAATAATTAAAATAGGTATTTTAATAGCACTCTTGCGTACGCGAAGCTAATACTTTTAATATTAATAATAAAACACTATCAATTCTATGTGCTACCTATTCATAGGTTTGAAGTCGGTGCCAAGCCCTAAACAGAATAAAACTAAATGAGAATTAAGACTGTTTAACTGCTAAAGGACGAAATTTCCACAACCAACAACGAACCTACCTACTACTACTTTTAACAACCCACGAGTTACGTTAAGTACGAGAAAACTTTTAGAATTCATATTTCACCCGAATATCTTTCTAAGCTATATATAATTTCGCATGTAACGAAACAATATAGATTCTACGCTAAGGCCATCAATCAAATGCTTATAATATTATGTATTAGGCTTGGCACCGACTTTAAACCTATGAATAGGTAGCACATAGAGTTGATAGTGTTTTATTATTAATATTAAAAGTATTAGCTTCGCGTACGCAAGAGTGCTATTAAAATACCTATTTTAATTATTTGACACTTTTTTGTTTTTGAAGTCGGTTTTTTTAAACGTAGTTTTTTTTATTTAGTAACGCACTTCTTGCCCTTTTCAAGTTTGTGTCAATAGGTGGCGTCTATATGTGTGGCGTCGTTTACTATAGAAAAAAACTTCGTAGCTAAAACCTACTAGCAACAAAGCGATAACGATGCACTGTAAACAATAATATAATTTACTAGCAGGTACAACAAAACTCGTCCATTAAGCTGAAAGTTAAGTGCTAACGGCAAACTTGTTAATTCGATTGTTTTCTACTAAAACTAGAGAGAATTACTTTAGCTGGGTCAGAAATAAATAATAGCTTGATATTGAATAATGACTGCACGCTTGGCGCAGCGGTTGGTGATCTAAACTCTGTGCAACGTGCCCCATGTTTGATTCTTGCACGAAACACGGAATAATTCTTTGTATGTTTTAGTTTGTTTTTCCGAGTCTGATTTTGAATTGTATATATGACACACGAGTTCCTACTATCTTATCCCACCTTTTTTGAGGGGTAAAATCATCAAATGACTTCTCTCGCCCATGGTGAAACAAGACGGAGTGTCAAACTCTTGCAGAATTCAAACTCTCTACTCCTACTCCTGTTCCAGGTTTATGCGCTTAACCCGCAACCCTGTATCTTCCCCATCTTAATCTTTAATTCCAAAGCTCCCGACCTAAATGGCTAAACAATCTTACTGCTAAACATGCTTACCATCAGGACATCCGTAGGCCCATTTGACGCCCCATCCTTTAAAAAAGAGGTGCCTAGTTACCTGATACACATAGTTTAAATTAACGGCATATCCGCCATTTTTAGTTGGTTCCTTCACCTCTAGGCTCTAACCACATAGTGTGTATTTTTTATTATTTCCGTGTAAGTTAATGATTCATTATACGAGTAGGCCAATTGTATGGAACGGCATTGGCAAAATGCCAGCAACTTTTGGCAGTTTCGTTAAGCTACTTCACGGAAATAAAACCACTTACGTAGTACTTATATAGTTGAAAATCGCATGTTAATATTTGACCAGCCTTTTTTTCAAGTCGGTGTTTAAGTACGTTCTTGCCTGTAATGGATGGAATACAAATTTTTGCTAAGGTGAATTTATGACCAAACACGTGATTTAATCACGTGTTTGGTCATAAATTCACGTTCGATTCAAATTCAAATCGATTCTTAAATGACAAACTAAGTGCTCAACAGAAACTACAAATATAACAAAAAAAGAACACATTACAATAAGAAGAAAATAATATATTTTTTTTAGAAAAAAGTATTTTAAAAACCATTTACTGGTCTTATCGTTAAAAAAGAGTTTCGATGTGTAATAAGAAAATATTGGAATGCAAATACATAGACCCTTTTTCAATTTACCTTCACCGAAGCGATTTTTGTATGCTTGCCCTATAAAGCTATTGTTTTTAGGGACCTCCCTAATAGCAGCCGGTTCGAAGGTTTACGTAGTAAATTATTTACGTCGCGTCTGTAAATAAATGGACGTTCGTCGCTGTATGAAAATGTTAGGGAAACAGGAAAATATAATAACGTTGTGAGTCAAATCTTATGTGGTAACACTATGAGATTTTCGTTCATAGAATATGATAAAGATTCTTCGTGATTTGCAATAGAGTAAATGATCATATACGTATAGCATTAGTAATTAGTTATGTACACATTTTTTCTGTCCTTGACGTGATACAGACGTGAGCTGAGGTTTTATTCCAAGTCCCGATGTGCCAAAAAAACACGGCAAAGCACACATACGGACGTCTCGGCTTCAATGGAGATAACAGAACTAAAAAAAACACACAAGCTTTAAAAATATCTCGCGCGTTTTCGCACATCTTATTTATTGGTGAAGTTTGGCGGATCTGTTAAAGGACAAAACAGTGAAGGACATTGTATCAGATAAAATAAAAAAGCATACCTATCTCAATTGCTACACGAGTAAAAACGATCAAAAAGTTAACTATTTCCCGTTTAATCGTTAAAAGTTGTAACGGGGATCGAGAAGAGGCAAATAAAACCTTTTGGATAGCAGTTAAAACGTAAAAGTTAACTGGTGAATTCAACCTCGTCTCTCGTTGACGGCCACTGCCGATCGTATATTCGACGCTAGTTAAACTATGAACACACATAACCTTATCATTTAAAAATGATAACTGAAAAATATTCTTTTCTTTTTTCCTATAATTATTTTAAATGTTTAAATTATTGTTGTCCCCAAATTTTGTTTAAATTTGGAACGCCATAATTATAATTACATTTTCGTTCCCTGGGTGGGGTGAGCGGGAATTTCAAACATTTAATAGTTTTTTTTTACAACTTCTTTGGACATAACATTCAATGACTCGATGTTTGCGAGAATTTCGAAAAAATAAAAAGATATTGCAATATGGTTGTGATTCGACATATGTATTGAAACCACGGCCCTACTCAACAGTAAGTGCGTGAAAATGTTAAATTGAAAATTAACTGGGAATATTAATCTCCCCTTAGTATTTTCCTGACCCGAATTGGGTCAAGTGGGTGTAATAAGGGTGTAAACGTGTAATTAAAAAAAGTTTTAATAGAGTTTTATGTGATGTTTATACTATAAAGTTGTTTAAATCTTATAGATGTCGTTTACCTGACTGACAATTTTTTTTTTAATCCGGCTCTTCAAGGACACAATGTTAATAAAGACATTTTAATTTATAAAACTTGAAAAATCTGTCACATTACACTCCTCCAAAAAAGAACGTAAATACATTTAACTGAAAATCGAATCGAAATCAAAAATAAAAATAAAAAAAAACATTCACTTATAATATAAAGTAATACAATTTTAGGAATTACCACTCACCACAATACCGTATTTAAAAATTATAATGAAAAATAGAAATACAAAAAAAAGTTTTCTAAAATTCTTACGAGAGCGTTCGAAAGTCAAATAGAAAATCACGTGCGTACAAAGTTAACAGACAAGATGAGAACTAATATTGACCAAAAATATTAACACTACACCTTTAGGGAATATACGTGTTTTGGCATATTACATAATGTAACATACACAGTATTACGTGTTACACTTCTGTACAAGTCAGCATTCAGAACATTGGCACTCCAATACAAAGCAATTTCAATATAGCACCTACAGGCCTGCGGGCAACAATGCAGTTACCGGCAAACGACAATTGGTCACTAGGGCATCACACGGCATTTCGTTACCAAACAAAACATCTAGTGGAAACTCTCTATAGACTTCTATGGAGCTGCCTGCCTTTATTGCAAGAGAAAAATAGGTTTATTTCTTTCTTTCTTTGTCCTTAAGTTTTTTTAATGATGAAGGACATACACAAACGGGATAGTTGCCCTTGCTCTGTTTGGAGACAATAAGTCCCTACACACATACATCACACATTATCAGCCCATAATTGCCCACTCCTGAAGAAGGCCTCTTCTCACACGTAGAAGGTTTGAGCATTAATTACCACGCTTACTCAAGGCAGATTGATGCTTTCAAACTTGCAATTAGAAATTATAAGTCGATTTTTTCCTTCACCTTCATAGAAAGTAAGTACATATAACTCGGAAAAAGTCACATTGATACCTGCCAGGTTTCGAACCTGCACCCTTATGCATGAAAAGCGGGCGCCTTAGCCTCCGGGCCCCCATGAAGTTAAGGCCTAAAGGATCTTTTAAGCTATCTTTGCTTCTTTTAATCTAATATCTCACCGATTTCAGAACAGTCAAGGACGCCCAAAAATAGCCCCGAAATAACACTTCTTAAATTAGCCCCATTAACATTAGAACAAATGGCATGAAATTGTTTTACCCTTATGTATTCCGTGTTCCTAGTTTGGGGTCAAATGTAAGGTGACTGGGTCACTGGATAAACATCTCAGTTTAGTAATTTTATGCCCCGAAGAAAACACAAGTTGACATGGGACCGAAGCTTTTGTTTTCTGATGGTTATTCTTGAATAGTAATATACGCAAATTATACTTAAAAGGACTAACCACTGATAGTTTAAAAAAACCTATTTTTTCTAAATTATTCTAATGTATCGTTTGCCTATTGTCAAATAGGTACATTCGATACAAATGTTAGAAAAAAGTTAAACTATTTTAGTGCATATGACAGACTAGAAACATACAAATACACGTTCCAGCACAAAAAGCCAGTTCTCAAATTAATGCTGTGGTCCGGACGTGCAGGTTAAAGACTCCATTACATATCTAGACTTCAAACCAACGTTTGCGGTTGACTGACGATATTTGTTGCTGTTTTATTAAAAGTTTAGGTAGCCACACAATATTGTAATACGTCGTATTTAAGTGATGGTTTAACTTTAAATAAACTTGGATGAACTGTACGACTTGAAAAGGATCACGTTATAAGCTTAGTATATTCTAACCATTCCATCTAAACAGACCATTATTCAATTAAACAATGACTTGCTGCTTTTAGAATATTGATTTACAAAATCTTTCGTAAAATGATCCTAACATTACCTCCAATTTCAATAGCGTAAGTTTTTACACTTAAGCACTTTACATCTCACACATAAGGTACTGAGTAAGTCCTCAAGTCTTTTAGAAATGTACACTCCTTTATTCGCCTGCTGCCCTGGTACTTATTCAATACCGGCGATGCACTCAAACTTGTCGCCCGGTGAAAGGAACCCCCCTAATCCCCCTCAAAATGGAAGGCCGTATTGAAAACACGTTTGATGCAACACTGAAAAGTTTTCCTCAAATTCTTTCGATATATTTTTCTTTAAAAATAAAATTATTTTTGTACAATATCACCTGGTGCTTAAGAAGCTTACGTTGGTTATTGTGCGGTTTTACAAAAGAAATTGTACGTGAGGAAACCGCTTCCGATACAAACTTTTCTCACAACGGCTCTCATGTTATTAAAAGATAACAGAAAAAAACTATAATCAGAATAAAAGTGGATCATATTTTTTCCTACATAAGTTCATTGTATGTAACACAGAAACAATGAAACGTATTCTTTCGTCGTGGAAATAATGTGTAATTTGGCTGCGTGTCAATAAATTAAGTCCTTGTACAGGGCAATATATGCCGTTATGTACCAGGGCCGCATAGCATAGCAACAGTACGTTGTAGTAATAAAATTTATCTTTGTCATAAATCGCGCAGACTCCGCAGTGTGCAGAACGGAACGCTCGTAGAAAGACGTAAATAAATAAAAACAATTTTGCGGGCTGCTTGATGGATTGGCTTTACACCCTTTTAGGTGAACTCGTTTAACTTCTGACTTGTGTCATATTTCTGTTCTCATAAATAAATATTGTTGGAAACATCTTTGCTGTGTACTGGTACACTGGTAAATTTTTCCTCGTTCCTACAATACTTATATCGTATTGTCAAAATCAAGACATTTCTATATTTTTTGACCTGAACGTGTTTTGAGTCAAAAAAAATTTTCATTACTTTAAAAGAAATCTAATAAAAGATGTGATATGATTTTATTGTTAAATTGATAATTGCCGAAATATTTTTGAATATAATTTTATTGCATTTAAAATTGAAATATTTTATTGTCTGTCATGCTACGTATCCAATTATTTTTATTCTTTCGTACTTACTGGTAATTCTTTGCGCCATGGAAGTGCCAAAATAAATTACTATGTTTTCCCGCTATTTTTGCTGTTCACTAAAACGATAAAATGCTTTGAAGGAAATTGTAATAGCTGCATAATTCATACCACTAAAATTTTCGTCACAACAAACTATTAGTTTCAATTAACTTTATTCCCATCGTAAACATTTAGAATAATTCGATAGCTTAATATTAATTTATGGCTGTTAAACGACCATAATTCAAACTTTTACCAAGCTATTATATTGAAAAATAGCACTCTTGTTTGTGTGAACTTCCACCAAAACGGTTTTTTATGGCCACCCATTAAAAAGTTTCCCATTAATAAAGTTGATGGACAAAATAACCTCTATAAATATTCAGGAGCAAAAATATTCACGTGAGGTTGGCACCCCTGGGAGGCTGATTCTTATGCAATTTCGGTTGGCCCTCCCGCAAACGCCTTGACACGGAAACATTTCATTTTCGTTACGCGATCATGTTGGCAATAATCTCATTGTGATGCCCATTTCCCGTCGTTTCTAATATCATAACCAACAGATAGGATACTGTTTACTATTTCCTCTTTACAGAAAAGCAATTTACGCGGGTTTATGGTAATGTTCCCGATTATGCTAATGAGACCGCAACTTTTTTTCTCAGTTGTAACGTTGTCCGTACTTCGAAGCTCTCAATTTGTATTCAGGAGGGCCGTCAAAGCAGTTAGTAATTTGTGAATAAAATATTGTTGAAGTGTGCAAAGCTTGGCGTAAGCTAAAAATGTCCCTTTTATACATAATCTTAACATAATATTATTTTAAAATTTATTCCGTACACCAAAGTAAATTCTTGACCGGATCTGACAAAATCTAATTACAATAATTTGCGTGAAGTTCGAAATTTGAAATATGCAAAAAGGTAAACTTCATTTAAATACGTGCGACCTTATTTTGACGTTAAAAAAGTTTGCACAGCTAATAATAATTAGGGTTTTTATTTTGATGGTTACTTTTGTAACTAATTGTGAAGTATTATCTTATAATTGCAATTTATTATTAAGGTAATTAAAAGTTTTCTTACACAGAAAAATTATCCCGATATTAACTCGAAATACTTTATAAAAATAAAACTCAAAAACTACACCAACATGAGCGTAAAAGAAAAATGACTTAGTGAACCTCGAGGAAAATTTTTAAGTCTTATTATACTTGGCTGTCAGAAACATTTTAAGAAAAGTGGCTATGAAATACACTTGGTATACGATTAAATGACATCCATATATAGATCATGGCTCATACGGCAAGCAACATAGCTCTTTACAGCAGCTCTTCGGCACGGCAACGGTACCACGGCAATGCGACATGGCGCATGACGTCACGATTCCCTCTCCCCCCCCCCCCTTTCACCCGGCTCGCGGTAATGAGCTGCCGAGCCACCTGCCCGGCCGCTTTGACCACACACTTGGAAATTATATTGCCACATTCTATGAAATATTTCTTTTAAAAAGTCACCTAAATAGTAGGTTATATTTCGTCGGCAGCGGGGACAGTTTTTTAGGTATTAGCTAGATAGTTTTTTTTTATTGTTTATAAAATTAATACAATTTATGGTGGTAATTTAGGAATAAAGCATGATCTTCATCACTATCCGACTCCGTTTTTGAACTTAGCTCGTAGTTTGTAATTACACATGAAAAAATTATTTATTTAAGTCATATAGCTTAATACATAGAGCAGATAACTTGATAATGCCTAAATAAGATATACACTTCTGAAAATTAATTTAACCAAAAGTAGTGGTAAATTTATAATGGGCTTACTTTTCAATAGTCAGATAAATATTATCTGAGGAATAAAATTGTTGCTGTCACTGTCTTATACAAACATTCTGACGCGACAGCATCATAATAAAATTATTCCCCAGGTAACTATTATCTAACCATTAAGAAATCCTTCAAAAGGATTTTTCTTTTTATATAGAACTTTCCATAACATATTTGCTCGCATATAAAACAAACCTCACCTCACCAAATTGAACAAAAAAATCAGGTGCGACCATTTTATTTCGGCGTTGTTTGAGTCGCTGGCATCTGCAGCATGCTCATGAATGAATCAGGATCCTCCTCCCTCCTCCCCCAGGAAACACAGGGAAGTGACGACAGATTGAAACACGACCTGATCTGTATTCTATTGAGACTGAATCAATGTAATATTAACAATGTGAGTTGGCAACCATCTTGTTGACATTGACAGCTTCACATTAGATGTAATTAAAACTTAATACGAACATTCTAGAAACTAAGTTAAAGATATTTTATTAGCTAATTAGATTTTTTAGGGAAGTACGAGCGTAGGGAAGTAAGTCGTGATGGCCCGGAGGTTAAGGAGCCCGCTTCTCATACATGAGGGTGTGGGTTCGAAACCTGGCAAGTACCAATGTGACTTTTTCCGACTTAGGTATATGTACTTTCTATGACTATTTAGACACCACTGACTTATGGTGAAGGTAAACATCGTGAGGAAACCTGGCCTTATAATTTCTAATTATGAGTTTGAAATCGCCAACCCGCATTGAGCAAGCGTGATGATTAATGCTCTAACCTTCTCCGTATGAGAAGAGGCCATTGCTCAGCAGTGGACACTTATAGGCTGATGATGATGATGATGATGATGATGATGATGATGATGATGATGATGATGATGATGAAGAGGACTGACCGACAGACTGACACACTGTCAAAATTTTGTTTGACGTTCAAAAGTGCCTGTCATCTGATTGGAATAAATGATTTTTGACTTTGACTTTTGACTTTAAATAGTCTAGTATGTATCTGTGCATGGCAGACATAAGTCATTTCAACATATATATAAGTAACATAAAAATACAATATACATAAACTTATTGTATCAATTTCATGGATGTCGGCTAAAAATATACCACCTACATATACATATATACTTTATTCTTCATTCATACGTCTAGTCAGATTTAGGAGTCGGCTCCAGATACATTAGATTTGACCTTGAGAGATCACCACAAATGGCGGTACGTCTCAGAAACACTTAACCTCAGTCAAAGCAAATTATACTCACCACGTTAGACACTAAGTCACATTCTCGAAAAGCAAGGGCCGTGAACGAAGAGGCAATTTGTTACAGCTCTAAAGGAAAAGCTTTAAAGAAGGTAACGGGAATTCACTAATAGCTTTGAAAAACCGTAACCGGGAAACCTTCAAACGTCTCCATGATACTCAAAAAACTTTATTACCGGAAAAGGTCGTACGATTCCCGGACAATAAGACATTTGTCGGAGGAACGGCTGCCGGCGGCGCGCGGCGGACCGACAGTGATTGATGACGTCACAGATTATCCTTTCAACGAAGCACAGTAACGATTGTAAAGGGTCCATTGCAATTTAATGATTTTAACAAGGAGGTTGAATATTTTGAGGTTTCGTAGCAATTAATTAAAATAAATCATTTCTTTATGCGATGTATGTGTTTTTATAGTTTGCATATGAATAACTTGTTATCACACGTCGTGGTGGCCCGAAGGTTAAGACGTCAGCTTCTCATACATGAGATGGTGGGTTCGAAATCTGGCCGCTATGTGACTTTTCCGAATACTTTGTTAGTTGATTCAGACAGAGTTCACAGCTTCACCGTGGGTATTGAAGGAAAACATTGTGAGGAAACCTGGTATTACATTTTTTATTTATTATAAGTTTGAAAACGACTACCACACACTTAATCACCATGCTTATTCAAATAAGCATGGTGATTAATGATCAAACCTATTCTGTGTGAGAAGAGGCCTTTGCTTAGCAGTGGGCACTTGCTGAGGCTGATGATGTGTGTTGCGTAACTCGTTGGAAAGGAGATGCATATTAGAGGCATTAAAGTAGATAGGTACATGCTATGGCATATTCATAAAGTGTAATTAATGTTAATACGATTTGCATCAGACTCAAGAAAAAGTTTACTCGTTTTGTTTTCAAAAAAAATCTGTTGCTTTGTTGCACATTCTTAATTTCTCAAAGAACATTTTATTTCTATTTCTTTTACACAAATATATTGGTATATACAAAGGCACGGCACTGCGTTATTTTTTAAAACAAAACACCAGGATAGAAGGGGAAATGAAGAATTCACTTTTATTAAAGCAAGATTGTGGGCAGAGGGCCCTTCTCTGAAATAATTTAATCTGAATACCTCTGAGATCAGGGAGAATGCACCGTCATAAATAGTTAGAAGCCTGTGTCCCACTTGAACAAGCCTTTAAGCTGAACAACTTCATAAACGAAAGGGACGAGACATAGTTGCCACGCGGATTTATTAAAAAATGTTTGTGTATAGTTGCTTAGTTATTAAATAAACTTTTTGGAATTTTACTTTTTTGTTTTTATAAAATAATATTTGTTAAATGTTTTCGATTTTTTTGAGAAAATTAGGAATTGTACCATCGAATTTAATTTTTATGTCTTTAAAATTGCTAATTTCAAATTAGGAGCCATTATTGATTTCGAAACAAATAAAATTGGACACTATAAAGTTTTTAAGTAGGATAGGATATTAAAGTGGTTACAAACAATATAAGTAAGAAATAGTTTTACACCCAATTAGCAAAGGTTGCGGAGAAGTAAAAAATGAAAGTTGCTAATTAATTTTTCGCACAACGAGATTAATTATAAGTTTAAATGGTGTTGATAATTGAGAACGGAATAAAATAAAACAGCTTTACATAACTAGTTCTTAAACCAGAGATGGTTATTTTAAACCAGATCAGAACTCACGCCACATACATGGCGTGAGTCTGGCACCTTACAAATAAATTCGAATTCACAAACCACAATTCTTTGGCTACGTTTAAAAAATATGTAACTATATTTTATAAAAATATGTAACTATCTTTTTTAAAAAAGAATTAACCGTATCTCGTCTCCTATTGGATGTGGCGTGTCATTTTATGGCCAATACCTAATATTTTTAAAATTCGAACCAGTAACTTTGCAGATTCCTGCGTTCAACCATACAAACTCTTTGGATTTATAATAGGTAGGTACAGATACCGCAAAATTTTATATTTAACAATTTGTAAAATACATTGTAATATACATTTACTGAAATAATTCCTAAGTAACAAAGATTTCATTTAACAAGAACATTTAGTATATTGTAATACCAGTCGTAAATCACTTGAACATGTGACAAGCTAATATATCTGCCACATCTATATAAACACATGTAACTAGGTGTTACAATCGCAAAGCTGGATTTGAAAGCGAATAGTTAAATAATTAATTGATGAAAACGCGCGCCGTGTTACAATTTACATTGAACCGTGTTCATTATGTGTATCAAATATGTATAGACTGTACTGACGTGAAGAAAATTACTTTATAATACAGTGTGGTTGTGAAAATATGGACGAGTTATATTTATCACTACATAGTATAAAACAAAGTTGTTTTCTCTTTTTTTTTGGTTTATGTTATAGACCGGCAAACGAGCAGACGGATTACCTGATGGTAAGCAATCAGCGCCGCCCATGGACACCCGCAACGGAGGAGTTACGAGTGCGTGGCCGATCTCTTAGGAATTAGTGTTTTGAAGATTAAGGGACTGGGGAGGGATCGGGGGAGGGGAAGGATTGGGTCTCCGGTAACCTCACTCACACGGCGAAACACAACGCTGTGGTTGTTTCCCGGTGGTTTTCTGTGAGGCACTCCGGTCGAGCCGACCCATTTGTGCCGAAGCATGGCTCTCCCACACTTAGACTTCTCGGTCTCTACATATATATCCCTTATGTATGCCTTTTTTGTGAGGGGAAAATCATCAAATAACTTCTCCCGCCCAGGGCCGGGCGGGAGGGAGTGTCAGACTCTTACTGACTAAAAACTCCTCTATTCCTTCTCCTGCTCTGGGCCGAGGTCACGGTGACTCATTGCGCTTACCCCGCCACCCCGGCTGAACATCAGCCCTATAGGGCCCCGTCTGTGGTGGTCTATTGGCTCTTTGAGGCGCGCGCGGAATGCTAGGCGCCATACGATGTATGTATGCCTAAGTCTCTAAAACGTTTTTTCAACAGATAGAGTGATTTGATTGAAGAGGAAAGTTTATATCTATAATAATATTCATGAAATGCTGGAGAAACAGCGAAAAGTGGGGGCAGGTCGCTACTTGAATATAAAGTAGCGTCCAATAGTGCTGTCCGGTCCTGTAACCTATACATATGTCTACCTATATCCTTGATTATTGATATCTATAAGTATGCTTAGCATCTGGTTTTCCTGGTGTCTGGTAGAACAATGCAGTGCACAAAACTTACTTAAAAAAAGTAGCTAATAAGTCATCTCTATGCAATAATATTTAAAACATATCGTTTCTACTAAAAAACATTATAGGTAGCATTTTTTATACAAGTACTATACAGTAGATAATGTTAAATAGATTATCCATTAATATTATGCATGGTCACCGTTGTCAGCTTGTTTCATCGACTCCCGGGACTTAGGTATCTCCAATAGCCCTCCAAGCGTACGGTGCGTAACAACTAACAAGACTTAGGTATATTCATAATTGAGAGATTCAAAGCTGCGCGACTTGATTATTCCGTAATTTTAAATAAATTTAAAATGTCTTTAACTATGAGAGAGGCATACTTGGGCACAAACAACCACAGCGTTGTGTTCCGACTTATGAGTAAGGTTAGTGGAGGACCAATTCCCCCCAATCCCTGAATCTTTTAAACCCAAATCCCCAAAGGGCCAGCATCGCACTCATAACTCGTCTGATGATGATTGCTTACCATCAGGTAAATCCGTGAGCTCGTTCGCCGTCCTATCACATAAAACAAATGATTCACGGTATCTAATATTCAAAAATTATGTAAAACAACTTAATCTTGCACTCTTTATGAAAAACTACAAACATAGGTAACACAAATTCGTTATAAATATCACGAAAGCAACAAAACAATTTCGTTTCATAGCGCATTGTTTGTTTTCAGTTTCGCGAAACTTTTCAAACAAGTTTCAAAATGAAAATTATGAAAACTAATGTTCAAAGGTAATTTAATATCAACTTAATTGTTTGTGTGTTGGTTCCAACAATGTTTTTTAAATAATAATATAATATAAAAGTTTTCCACTAATAATATCACGCCATTTTATCTCTGAAAGGATAGACAGAGACACTTCGCAATATTATGGCACAATATTCTATGAGGTAAGTCAATTATTGTTTTAAATTTGGCACAAATGTGGATTCTGTGCTTTTAGAAACAATATTTTAGAATATTAGTAGATGAATAACACTAACCAATAACACTTTGACTGATCCCATTTCTCTACAACGTCCTTTTCGGGAACTTTAACAATCATCTACTACACTAATATTATAAAGAGGTAAAATTTGTAAGTTTGTAAGTTTGTATGTAGGGGGTAATCTTTGGAACCGCTGGTTGGATTGCCAAAATTCTTTCACTGATTGATAGCTACAATGTTCTTGAGTGATATAGGCTATATAAAACATCACACTACAATCAAATGGAGCCGAGCAGCGGGTGAAACCGCGCGAGAGTAGCTAGTATTACATATTTTTTCACACTTTTTCACACTTTTTTTCATATCTTACAGTACTACAGTACTGTAAGATATGAAAAGCAATGTGAAAGTGAAAGTACTGTAAGAAATGAGCAGTGTAGTCCAAAGCAGTTTCTGATCGATACTCATATCTAAAGGTCTTATTATTCTTTAAGTTTATAAGTAATTAACCCCGATATTTTAAAATTATTGTTATATATTATTACATTTTTTAAGAAATATTTAGAAGAAAGATGGAAATAAAATAAGTCAAACTTCATGTTACATAATGAGCACTTCTAAACAAAAAAATACATGTACCATCTATTTTTGATCGTTTAATAATTGACCAAAACCCTTCAGAGCTGCGATTACGTAAGAAAATTCAAATATAACAATCCAATTACATCTTGTATCGTATAATAAATAAATCAGTCCGTTAGATATACCTATTTTACTGAATAAACTCAGCCTACGTCGTTCTTAAATTATAAATGATTATTAAAATAACGAATTCTGTTTGGTTCCCTAATTTCGTTCTAGCTAAAAATACAACAAAGAAATCCATTCTTTAGTTATTTATCTTAGAGTTTCTGCGCGCCTGGTACAATGAATAACGCTATCCGAAATGGCGCGTAAATGTAACATGGCCGCTCAATGCCAGCTATTCATTGGAGAAGCAATCACGGTGGTGGCTTTTGAATTTAGAATCTCCCGAGTGCGTGCGGAGGCGTCTTGACCCACTTGTTTGAAGCTATGACCTCCTAGTACTTTGCTCGCTTTCTGCTGATGTTATCTTTTTCATTAACTATGAAAAGTAAGTATGATTGATCAGATTCTATCCAAGTAGATGTACCTAGTTGGTACTACTTAATTCAATTTATCTCTATAATACCTTCGTAAAACGTGTAAATAGTTCTCCATTACTTAATTATATTATGGACATTGAAGAGTACAATGAATGAATCTAGTCCCACTTTATCAAAATTGTCCTCAAACCTTCGCCGAAAACATTACGTCTGCGAAAGTTCTCAGAATATTATATTTCAGATATAGTGAACATCCCACGGGCCGCTTTTGTTATCCATAATAAAATATCTTTTAGCCAAATTAGAAAATGATACATTTGTGTTTTTGTATCGTGGACTATAATGAGAGTGTTTAGGTTAGTATTGGTAACTCTCATCGGCAAAACAGTGGTTAATTAGTGGTTTGGCACTGATTGCAAATCTCACTAATTCTGTTGGGATAATTTATCAATTTAAATAAAGGTTCCATTTGTAAATTTGTATGCAAAAGATAGGCATTATAAATAGGCATTATATATATAAAGACAGATTTGTGAATGTGTTATTATTTTAAATATTATTCCTTTAGTTTCGTGGTTTTACGGGCCATTCTTAGCATGGCACAGCAATTTGGGCATACCAATTTTATAATTTGGCAACAGTAAAAAAAATACCTATCTATTATACAGATCGAAAAAAAAGCAATTCAACTTCACCAATGAATAAAAGGAAGATAAATAACAAACGTCAACATTTACATACTTACTTGGCATGTGAAAATAAATTACTTTTTTCATTTTTTACACGTCTACACGGTGGGTCGTTACATTGACAACGAACGAGCCTCAATAAGGTAACACAAATACTACCTTTATATTACGTAAGAGCGAAAAATAATATTGAAAGATTCACATTCCAATTTATTTCTGTTCCCCTTGTGTTTGTATTTGAGGAATACCTTCCCCCTATTGTCTTTTGTTCCTGTGTATGTACTTAACTTTCAGAGTAATTGTGTTTTTGCTTTGTGTCACAGTTACCGAAGTACTAGGAGCGAATAAACTTATAGAGGTTGTTGTGTTTTATTTTGTATGTATGTATTTTTGCTGATATTTTTTTTAGTTTTGTTAATTATTGTTATCTGTGTAAAATATTTGTGGACTGGTAGATTTTTATTTTTTTATTAATTTGGGTGTTTAAGTTACTTTTCGTAGAAACAGTCAAACAAAACTGCAGAAGCTCATCAATCAATCTTTTATGAAAATGCACACAATGTAAAGAATTATAAACAAACAGACTAACTTAAACTGTTTCTTTTGGGAGGCATCAATATTCATAAATAGTACTTCTGTATCGTAGAGTAGCCTGTATGTGAAATAAGAATATAAACTATCTCTATAACAAATGTTTATTCAGTAGTTTTTAAATAAACGCATGTTTGTGAAAATATTCATATATTGACCCATACTTACAAAATCGCTTATTTATAAAATTGGTAATATAAAAAGGGCAGAGTTAAAATTACAGGAATCTGTTCTTACAGAAAGTACATAAACATATAAATAAACAATCGTAAATTAACTTTTACAATAAAATATCTTTTAATTGAGCGTAGCTAATTAATACAAACAGTACTTACAGTCAACATTGTAAGCAAAACTCATTTCCTATCAAACGGCCATCTTACACCTAACTCGAGACCGAACTCAAATACAAAGTCCAAATTACAATGGAACTTTGCACAATTATTAGGTACCCAATTAATGAAGCAGGCTCTACCAATGAGCGTTAATATCTATGCCGGCGAGCACTTTCTTCCCGCCAAAGACCAAAGTCCGTAAAGTTTTTTTGCTAGAATTTAGAATACAAATTCAAGTATATTTATTCAAATCGTTGTTGGAAAGTACGCTTTTGGATGTTAGTAAATAAGTATATTTTTGTTTAACGCTGAATTTAAAGTCGACTTGTTTTCGTATCAAACTGTTCTCAATGTGTAAAAAAACATCCTATACAGGTATAACTGCGTTGTTATAACACGATATTTGACAAAGAGTGAAATTCTATTCTTTACCGAACTGTCAAATACGATTCTTTTCTAATTTTGAATTTGAATTTTGTATTGAGATACTGGCTTGTGACATTTATCATAATTTCACGTCAAATTGAATACTTCTAAAAATTACGTAGAAAAAATCGATTTTTTTATGTTGATATGTTGAAAAATATATTTTAAATTGAGGTGAATACCTCATTGATACAGGCAGTTTACTTTGCGAGAACTGCATAGCTTTAATAGTTTGTTTTACTTTCATACACAGATGATATTAGTATAATTAATTATCCCAACAAGAGTATTCATTGCCTTAATAAAATCTTACTCTGCTTGTCAATATAAATCAATTTTTTGTGTCACGTCGACGAATTTATTATAATAACAGATGTTGAATCATGAAACCGTCTTTATGAGCTTATACCAGATATAAGTGTTGGATTCCCAACTGCTGACGTTATGCACAAATAAATTATAAAGTTTTATTCAGACACTCAACTATTAATTACGCTATAACACTTAGTTTTTATTAGTTGTCTCAATTTGAATGTACTTACTTTGACGACTTCCAACAATGTTTGTGATTGTCTTTAAAATAAATTAGGTTCATCTTTTGAAAGACTTCTAATTATTTGTATGTAAGTAACATATAAATAATTAGAAATCTACTAAAATGTATTTTTTTATATATTATTTTTTTATATAAATTTTACATACACATGACACCCAGACCTGGAACAACAAATAGTGGATCAAATAATGAGTTGTTCCGTGCGGGAATCGAACCCGCGACACATTGCACGGCAGCCAGTTGCCCAGCCACCGCACCAACCGTGCAGTCATCTTCCAATAAATTTACGACCTTAACCATTGACCTTAACACAAAACATTAAAGTTGAAAAAAGCTTGGAAAACCAACGTGTACACCACCCCACATAATCGTTCATTAAGTTCGACAGAAAAATAAACATTTCGAAAAAATAATTAATGTTGCACCCTCCTCGGCCTAATTACGTCCCTGTGAATTGACCCAGAATCGAAAAGGCCTAATGATTAATAATATTTTCGAGCCAACGAAAGCGTGTGGCGGTATTTTTCAATTTGTTGTTATTTACGATATTATTTATTTGAAATACGGTAGCCCTGATATCGAGTAATGTTTTGATAACGTCAATGTTAATTTATAAAAGGGGCCCCGGGGCCCTGTTCGACGAGAGTCGTAAACTAAAATGATATTTAAGCCTCAGACTTTAAATGAGTCCATAACTTTTAGTAGACTTTAGTTCGAAATTGCTATGTTACTCATTACGGTAATTTCAGTTCCAAGAGAGTCACTTTATGTTTTTAAAATATTTATGTAACATACATGTGTTAATGGTGATTATATTACGAATGATGCAATTAATATACTGTTGCGACAACGATATATAAATCAATGACGATAAAGCTTCCAAGATTTATTATTTGGATATTAATTAATTGTATTCAAATTAATTTTATTAGTTTTTGCGAATATAGAGGTCTTATGTAGCTTCGTGGTGGCCTCGAGGTTAAGGCAGCCGCATGAGGATGCGGTTTCGAAACCTGACAAGTATCAATGTGAATTTTTCCGAGTTGTAATATTTGTACTTTCTATGATAATTTAGACGCCATGAGAAAACCTGAACTTGTAATTTCTAAATATAAGTTTAAAATAACCCATAGTCTGCCTTGAGCAAACGTGGTGATTAATGCTCAATTCTTCTCCGTATGAGAAGAAGTCTTTGCTCTTGATGTTGTATTGTACACATAATTATGTATCAAACATCATGTTCGTTCGATAGTTTATCGTTATTAACTTTTGTATTATGTCTGAAGGTTTTTAGAGAAAATATTCAATTTTAAGTTATTCAAAGCATTAAGTAGAGGGTTGTTAAACGGTGTAAAGCCCTCCGAGCTACCCTCGCTTTATGTGAAGCCTCATAACTTTATAGGACAAAGTTATGTCCCACCTGCGGCCGAATTAAAATAGACCTGCTTGTATAAGTACTTACATTTTACCGTCTGTTTTACTAGACATCCTATTTTAGTCTTTCTTAGGATTTTATTTATTAATGAATGACGCCGGCGAGATCTTGAAATTTCCATTTATAGCTCAGACTCTGAAATGGTGTCCGGTCTTTGTTTTCCCTCACGCTTTTTAAGAGACTGAATATAAAAAAGGTTAAAAATAGCATTTAGCTTTTTATGTTTATATTTGCTTACAAAACCATACCAAACCAAAGGTTTAAGGTAGTGGAACATATACTATCTAAAATCATCATCAGCCTATAAGTGCCCACTGCTGAGCAAAGGCCTCTTCTCAAACGGAGAAGGTTAGAGCATTAATCACCACGCTTGCTCAATGCGGGTTGGCGATTACAAACTTATAATTAGAAATTATAAGTCCAGGTTTCCTCACGATGTTTACCTTCACCGTATGTCAGTGGTGTCTATTTAATCATAGAAAGTACATATGACTCGGAAAAAGTCACATTGGTACTTGCCAGGTTTCGAACCCACACCCTCATGCATGAGAAGCGGGCTCCTTAACCTCCGGGCCACCACGACATTCAAAACTATCTAAAATGCGTTAAGCTATATATCGAGCACAATTCCAAATTACGGGCAAATTATTACTGAAAATATTTTGAAAATAAAAATGAGCTTGTCGAATTTACGGCTATACTAGCAACTACTACACTAACCAGGCAGGCAGATACAGTTTTATAATATTTAGTTTATAAAATGATTCCAAATATCCTCCCCAAATCCCTGTATCTCCGAAACCCCTATCCCTAAAAGACCAGCAACGCACTCGTAACTTCTCTAGTGTTGCGAGTGTCCACGGCTCGTTGGGGGTCATGTCACAAAAAAATGTCTGTTCGAAGGATGACGAAACAAAAAATCTGTGCAAACTTTTAACAACCCAACAAAAGTAACTGAAGATATCGAGAGAAACTCGAAAAGAAACGCTCCATCCCTTTTTTGTTGTGAAATATTCAAGCGTACTCTTATTTTGTTTCAAGATCGCGCAAAAGACAGAGAGGGAATTTATTCAATGCCCTTGTTATATCTCATTTCGTACAGCTCTGCAAATTATGAGTTATTGGAATATTCGTGAAGGATACGCTTGACCTATAAAAGTCAATGCTACCTTATTGCCCTATAAGAAACGGTGTGATATTATAGCTGCTTTTGTTGGAGCACCGGGCCTAATTTATTATTATTACTATTTTGGTACGGATTTTGAAAGAACATGGTTACACTGATGTGATTAAGCAAAGGACGTTTATTGTATGGTTTATAGTATTGTCGAAAATATAATGATGTCATTCAACTGGAAAGTTTACTCTTTTGCAATTAGCATACCTACGTACAAAATTATCACTTATAGCTACTATCTATCTAGATGCTTACCTATACAAATAGTTTATAAAATTAGAGGATTTCAACCAAAATAATTTGAAAACGAATACAAATACAAGTAAGTCAACAATAAAACACATTAAACCCAACTATTTCTTCATGGATAATGTGTGAATTGTAAAATGGTCACAAATTCTATTATTATCGGATTTTACGGCTCGGCTTACGGCAGTGCGACCGCGAGTACCAACTTTATGCGGCCCATAAAATCCCCGAGTCCGGCCCTGGCCGCTATAAAGAACATGCTGTTTTAACCCCAAAATAGGGTATTAAAGTTTTAAAGATGGTGAATTAAATAATATTTGGCAGAATCAACAAAATATGGTAAAGGACTAATATTTCTTTAGAAAATTTTTATTGCAATAAATTAGGAACAAATAAAATAACTCTTAGTATTATATATATATCTCGCTAAAATATATGCAAAATTGTGAAGCATGTCACGTAAACTATGAATATAATGTATTTTAAGTCAATTTTAGTACTTATATATAAAAAATATTTACTTTACAATTAATTAATAATGCTTCTGCGTAATTATACTTTAAGTAGCGGAGGCCAACAATGTAAGATATTAATAAAAAATAAGATTTGTATTTCATATATTATTTTCTGCTTCAGACGCCAGGAAACAACAACATGGCTTACGTAATTATATGTATATGTACTTAAATAAAAATACCTTACGCAGCTATTCAATAAATCACTACCACACCAATTAAACAACTATAACGCTCTCTGTATCACATCTCGAACAAATCGTAAATGTCCGTAAAGGCTACTTACAGCTTTTATAGCTTAGAAGATCGGAAATACTTACGATTTTGTGTACTAAAATAAACTTTTCCATGCACGTCATAAAGTCGTGATTCCATTGAGTATGTGGTTTCGCTATATTCTTACATACTTTAGTAAAATGTAATAACATTGTGCCTTACTATGATATGATCTGTGCAAATTCCCTCATTAACTCCTTAAATCACTAAAGTCTATTAATATTTCCGACAAGAAAAAAACCTACGTTTTATTGCAAATCTTTCCCTAATTTTGAATTTCATCCAAACTTACCGTCGGCAAAATAAGCATCTCCAGAAATCTCACTAAATAATATTGAAGATAAGATTAAGAATATTGTTATTTAAAGCCTCTTCTCAAACGAAGAAGGATTTAGAATTAAAGCACCGCGCTTGCTCAAGGCGCATTGGCGATATCAAACTTAGTTTTTGAATTATAAAGTTCAGGATTCCTCTTAATGTCATCCCTCAGTGATAGATAAATGAACTTAGATAGTGCAAATATAAATTTACCGTATGACGTCGGAAATTGATAAATTTACGAAAATGTGGACGTAAAATATTACAATTTATCTCCCGTTTAGAATCTTACGAAAGGTGAACGGCAGGCTTGTATGGGAGTCCTGTACCGCTAATATTTTTTCGTGTTTTGGGATACTTTTTGGTTTAATTGGTAGTTAATATGATAAACAAGCCATGTTTAAAATGTTGGATTTTTAAAACTTGGGACATAAGAGTTATAGCTAGTTTTATTTTTAAAGGTTATGTACTAGAGTATTAGCTTAGATTGTTATTTGAAGGTACATAAACATTATTTTGGTGATTCAAAGGTTTGCTATACGGTTGCGAACTAGTGTTACAACCATGATGGTAAGAGGTGCGTTTCCCCAACGACCGAACGTGATGGCGCGTGGTTAACATCCACGGCAAAAACCTAACACACAAAATAAGGTCATCTTTGTTGAAACGCTAGTTTTCATCCATCTAGTCACTCAATAATGAAGTATTAACTGGGTTTAGAGTACAGGTATATAAAAAAATATTTTAGGTTAGGTTTAATATATAGACGTCTTTAATTATGTTACTTGTTATTCTCACTTCTAAATAATTATTTATAATTCCGATATTTGTCTTATTTTACAATGGCAACCTCTCAAAACATGACTGCGTTCAGTTTTTACGATTTTAGTGCGCTTGTTTATTGAAATCTTTTTACTGATATATCTATTTAATCCCAGCTTCTAAAAATAGAACAATTACATTAAAATGAATAGTTTAGCTGCCATTAAGTAGTACAAATTCTAATACATAACATTACAAAAAGTATGCGGTACAGGGCCTGCCGTTCGCCTTTATAAACTTCCTAGTAAATTGATAAACTTACGGATCTTGTTATTTTCCGGTGACATATATATGTATAACTTGGAAAAGAACACATTGATACTTGTTAAGTTCCGCAAACCTGTATGTGTAAAGGGCATCTCACCCTCCTCGTTTCACGTCCGAACCATCGCGACATTTTCCTTTTACTTAAACCACACCAGTTATAACTCAAGCGTTATTCCACGCTACCAATCCCCAGAGACCTCTACTTAACAGAGTTGTCAAGAACCGTGTGTCTGATGATAATTGTCTCCATGTTAACCTGGTGCTGCTGCCTGACAGTTTACCCCCTAGAGAGATCCTGGATAATTAATAATAACTGTTATATGTACCCCTTTGTTTACAAAGCTTGTGTTAAAGTTTCTAAGTCACTTCATAACCAGTGTTGGAATGGTCCTTGCGAATCTGCGCTTTGTAACAAGATTTTGTTTCCTTTTACTTATTAAACTTTGCTCCTTTTTGCTAGGATTTTCAGTAGGAAACCCTAAAATTATTATTTTCTTAAATTGATAACATTTTTTATTAAAATTAGTGAAATTTCTCGTCAGTTTGTAGAACCTCACTAAGATTTTTAATGGAATTGAAACCATGACACTTTGCATAGGTACTTCTACTAGTTCAGAAACGTTAAATTTCATGACAGTATGTTTTTTTTTTTTTTTTTTTTGTGAGGGGAAAATCATCAAATGACTTCTCCCGCCCAGGGCCGGGCAGGAGGGAGTGTCAGACTCTTACTGACTAAAAACCCCCCTGTTCCTTCTCCTGCTCTGTGCCGAGGTCGCGGTACCTTATTGCGCTTACCCCGCAGCCCCGGCTGAACATCAGCCCTTTAGGGCCCCGTCTGTGGTGGTCTATTGGCTCTTTGAGGCCCGCGCGGAACGCTACGCGCCGTACGCGGGATTCCACTGAGATTTTTTTCTGTGTGGACCATGTTATTTTGCAAAGTAGCCATTTATTAATTCACAGTTTATTTATATTCATTGTATTTATATATAGACTATATAGGGAGCCTACACATAGCCAAGAAGAAGTTTGTAGCGGACACATATCGAGATAACTGTCATTTACTCGTGTAATAAAATATCATACTTGTGTGGGTAGTTATATATTAATGCGTTAAAACTAACATTTAATAAATCAACTGACCGACCGATCAACCTTCTCAAATACACCGATATAATAAATATCGTATATCGTCATATCGTCGTATAAATATGTTATTGAATGATATGCAATATTTGGCTTAATTATACATAGTTGGCAATTAAAAAAAACTAGCAGTTGCAGAAAGATGTAACATATATACACATACATAATTATACAATAAACTTATTAGTATTATATTGTTTGTTCGTTTCCTTTCACGGGATCACAGGATCCCGGACCTTTGGAAGGCGTACGAGGAGCCGAAGCCAACTCGCAGAGGCCCGTTGAACAGTTTTAATACAAATGTGATGGGACATCAGCCGGCAATTATCCCTGTATGCACTATAAAAATGCACCTAAGGACAATCCCCGGTGGATGTAGGACTATTGTGTAAAATGGTAAAAGATTATATGGGTAACCATATAATCTTTTACCATTTTAATGGGTGTGGGTGGCTATGGATTGGTACATGATATTAGTATTATATATTATTATAGAAAATACGAACTAATGACACCCCATATAAACGTTTTAGATATAAAAATTCGTTGCAGCATAACTTTCCTTTCACCGTATGATTTACGAGCATCCGGAGATTTTTCCAAATGCCCAGAGAGTCGTGAAATACGAGGAATTCAAATGGTAACCCGGACGAGGTCATATATGGACATTTTTCGCAGAACAAACCTAAAATATCTCTTCGCTACTGCTATATGCCTATGTATAAATTAATTCATTACAATGTATGAAAATTATCAAGGTGATATGGTATTTATATGTATAGATTTTTTCCAAGTATCAACAAAATCTTTGCATTGATTTTGACAGTACAATTAAACTTCATATTTAGTAATTTTAGGACTTACACAAAATCATTTACATAAAATGCGAAATATATTTATTAAAAAAAAAAACAATTTCCGTAATATTTCAAATACAAATATCAAAACTGTTTTACGTTGTACAAATTAAATACAAGTTTAAACATCGAAACCTGATTGGTTGGTAAAAAATACGGGACGATCGGAATAACCAATCAACGGCTATCAATTTCGAGAGCCACAAAATGATTGGCCGGCTACTGATCTCAAACAAAGTGCATTCAATCGTTGGAAACGATATCATTTAATAATACATATTCTTGTTTATGGATTTCATTTTGTTCGTATTCTATTTTGACACAACTTTCAAAATTAGAGCTTGTTAATTACGTCGGAGAGTTAACATTCTATCTTTCTTTCTTTTTAAAAAACGTTGCCTCACACCAATATTTCCCCTGTGACGCGGTCGCGTTTACAAACATATGTATAATGTCGCATACACACTACACCCAGATCCGGAGGGGATTGTGCGATCCATGGCCCTCTACGGTGCCCCTGTGTGGGCGCCGGACTTGAAGCGGCGGCCGGCTCGTACGCTGGTCGCGTCACAGAGGGTCATGGCTATACGAGTAATCCGCGGGTATCGCACGATCTCCGGGGAGGCGGCGAACCTCCTTGCCGGATCACCGCCGTGGGATCTAGAAGCGAAGGCGCTCGCGCGCGTCTACAGTTTGCGTGCAGACGCGCGTCGCCGGGGCGAAGATCCTCTGCCGCGCCAAATTAGTGCGTGGCGGAATGAGCTCCGGCGAGATCTCATGGCAGAGTGGAGACAACGACTGTCGCAACCGAGGGCCGGGCACGCTACCATAGCAGCGGTAAGACCCCTCTTTGAGGAGTGGCTTGAGAGACGCCACGGCGTCCTCACCTTCCGTCTGACGCAGGTGCTTACCGGGCACGGCAGCTTCGGTAGGTTCCTGTTTCGGATTCAGCGGGAAGAAACGCCCGAGTGTCGTCATTGTGAGGACCACCTAGAGGATACGGTGGAGCATACGGTAGCGGTATGCCCTGCCTGGGCTGAGCACCGCCGTATCCTCAGGGAAGTGATCGGCGGCGGCGACCTCTCGCGCCCGGCCTTAGTCGAGGCCATGGTGCGGAGTGAGAGGAACTGGGACGCCGTCTCCTCCTTTTGTGAAGCAGTCATGCTCGCAAAGAGAGAGGCGGCCCGCGTGAGGGAGCAATCCTCCTCCTCACGCCCCAGCAGCCGCAACTGGCGACACTACGGGCGTCGGGGATCGAGGGACGATCTCCGGCCACCGTAAGTACGGGCCTGCGGTCGGCGAGTAAGGGCAGCTCGCCGCCCGACCAGAACCAGGCCCGAGCGTACGGCGCGTAGCGTTCCGCGCGCGCCTCAAAGAGCCAATAGACCACCACAGACGGGGCCCTAAAGGGCTGATGTTCAGCCGGGGTTGCGGGGTAAGCGCAATGAGGTACCGCGACCTCGGCACAGAGCAGGAGAAGGAACAGGGGGGTTTTTAGTCAGTAAGAGTCTGACACTCCCTCCTGCCCGGCCCTGGGCGGGAGAAGTCATTTGATGATTTTCCCCTCACAAAAAAAAAAAAAAAAGAAACCTAGATCCGGAATCTATGGATTCGTTGCGCCGCAGCCACCGCGCCAAACTTGCAGTCAAAAAACATTCCTATAATGATTATATTAACATTCAATTCATGCTGGCCAAACAATGTAACATAATACTGATTCCATCGATGATCCATTTCCAAAAGGGTTTTATTACTTCTCTCGCCCATGGTGAGGAATAAGGCAGAGTCGGACTATGAATGGGTAAAAACCACCCCTTACCTTCTCCTACTCCAGGCAGGGAATGCGGTATCTTTTTGCGCTTGACCCGTGACCCTGAAAAGTGCTAAGTTTTCCTTCAAAACAAGAGGAAATAAGCTTTTTTTATATAATAGGTCGGTAAACGAGCAGACGGATTATGATAACGGACTGATAGTAAGCAATCAGCGCCACCCATGGCCACTCGCAGCGGAGGAGTTACGAGTACGTTGCCAACCTTTTAGGGATTAGGAATTTGGAGATTTAGGGATTGAGGAGGGATTGGAGAAGGGGAAGGATGGGGCCGCCGGTAACCTCACTCACACGGCGAAACACAACGCTGTGGTTATCTCACGCCGGTTTTCTGTGAGGCCGTGGTATTACTCTCGACCCATTCGTGCCGAAGCATGGCTCTCACGCATTTAAAGCTTGCCCTCGTTCCTAAAATAAATTACAAAAAGTGAGCGTATAACTACAATTGGTAGCCCTTAAGCCCCAAGAAGGACGGTAACGAATTTGTACCTGTGTAAACAACATAAAACAGCAAATAATAGGTAACATCATAAAACAGCAAACACCTCAACTAAAACGGTCTCAACCAAAAAATACGAAAAAAAAAGATATTTAAATTAAAAACTAAATACAAAGCAGCAATTTCCAGAGGTAATTATCAAGTGAAACAGAACAAAACAATAATTTGAAACGCGGTATTAATGCGCAGTGGTAATTAAAACTGTAGGTAGCGCCCTAGCTCCGTGGCTGCATGCCTGTGTGGCTAATGGCTAACGACCGACAAGCTGTGGCAGGTGACTCGCAAATTAAAACACGCTAATTTGCAATCCTTATAATTGTTGTACAAGCTTTTGTTTGGTAAAGAAGATAATTACTGTGTCATAACTTCTTTTATTAACGGATAGGCCAAAAACCAAGCCATGCTTCCGCATGATAGGACGTGCCGACCGAGCGATATTATGGCCTCATAGAAAACCGGCGCAAACCGTGTTTTTTTGTGAGGGGACAATCATCAAATGACTTTTTTCACCCAGGGTGTGGCGAGAGGAAGAATCAGACTGTTACTGACTAAAAACCCCCCTCTCCTGCTCTAGGCTGAGGCCGCAATCGTATGAGTAAGGTTACAAATCTCCAATTCCCCAATCCTCAAGTCCCTAATAACCCCCAAAAGGACAGTAACATACTAGTATTTACTCCGGTGTTACAACAGTCCATAGACAGCAAAAATTTGAGGAAATTGGTTTGTTCGTTTGCTGCCTTGTATCATACTTATAAAATATATGTCCTATATACATTTTATCATGTCGAAATTAGCTACTAAGCGTATGGACGCATGCTGTTGCAAAATATGTACCGATATCTTCGAGCTGATTTTTCAATAGTCAGATAAATGTTATCTGAGGAATAGAATTGTTGCTGTCACTGTCTTATACAAACATTCTTATGCGACAGCATCATAATTATTCCCCTGATAACTTTTGTCTAACCATTGAAAATCAGCCCTTATCTATTAATGGAAAATTACATTTACATAAAGTATGTACCTACATAAAATTAAACGAGTTTTCAATTTGCCAATGACCCGTAAACATAATCAACCTACACCGAAAAACCAACTTAACTATTACCAAAATTAAAGTTCATTATCTCTTGTTTCAGACTTTCTGCGTGGTGTCGAAACGTTTCCGTAAGAACTATATACACCGGTTCACGGCCACCAGGTCCCTGTTCTGGTACTCGCCGTGGTCTCCAGTGCGAAGAGCTTGCGTCTACCTCTCCACGAACCAGTACTTCGATTACTTCGTCATGGCAACCATACTGCTCAACTGTGTCTTCCTCGCCATGTCAGAGACTATCGAAGAGGCTGAGTGAGTTATTTTATTAGTAGTTATTAGTTATAAGTTTTCAAGGTTACAAGGTATTAAGGTGGTACTGGAATCTTACTGTTTCCAGTCTATGTTTGGATGGCTGAAACCGCCTTCCATACGAGTCAACTAACAAATAAGTAAATATAACAAAGAATGTCACCTACATACCATCTGGTATCAAATCTATGGTACCAGTTTGTGTTCAGAATCCTTTATGTTACTATGTTGTTTCAATCTCTCAAGTCTTCTAAGGAGAGGCAAAGGTAATATGAATGCAAAAACACATGCGTAACTTTTATAGAAATGCTTCAAACATTGTTTCATTAATAAATTAACTATATATAACTTAATACATCTAAGAATAAAGTTTCAATTTATTGTAGTACCGACTTTCTGAAATAAATTTACTGTGAGAAACTCAACTAATTTATCGTGCGAGTCAAGGCGACGTTGCGACAGAATAAGAGTCCCGCTGTGACTTGAAACTGGTAGAGCTTTTCGTCATTATTTTATTTAAATTAATTTAATATGTTTCACTGTAGTTCCTATACAAAATCCATTGTCATTTATTTCATTGCTCCAAAACTTAGTACAGATATTAACTGAGAAATGCAATTTGCCTAGTATTCAGTTCGTTTCAAGATTTTAGGAGAAATGTCAAGCTTTTACCGCTTTTAACATGAAAGGGGGTAATGTATTTATTCCGGTCAAATTACCAAACATTTTAATAAAGGCTCCAAAGTAGGAAGCTTCCAATATCCGGCCTTTATAAACCGTCAAGCACTTGTTGATCAAAATTGACGTCTGTTTCGCTTAATTTGTAATGTTTTAACAATATTGTGGGTTGATGGACATTTTAAGCTGCGTCGTTACTAAGTATTTTATGTTAACATAAAAAACATTATATTTTTTGTTGATACATTTGATTTCGTGATTATTCGTTGATCGTATTTTTCAACTATCCCAAATAGTAGTAATAAAAAACGAATGTTATATCTATTACATCTCTATGTGTCCACTGCTGAGGAAAGACCTCTTCTTAGACGGAGAGGGTTGACGAAAGAGGACGACGATTTTATTGATGTTTAATGTTCACAACATTAATAATCAATCAAAAATCAAACTTACAATTACATATTTCAATCCCAGGTTTTCTCACGATGTTTTTCTTAACCATCTGTCAGTGATGATTCAATAATTTTACAACTGGTAATAATTACGAAAAGCTCATTTTATTCTAATCCGATTGAGTTTTTTTTATATAAAACGATTATGCCATATAATCTTATAACATCTTCACAACACTTAATTAAAATACAACACACAACAAAATGCAAATTCGACACACTAAATTTGCAACTGGAGGATATAACATATAACTTGGAAATTCCACTTTAAACTAGTTTCCAAATTATGCGCCAACATACATACATCCATCGAGTGGTACGAGTACAGTCGCTAACAAAATCAGGAACCGCATCAGTGACGGCTGAATCAATCATGTTACTCGCTTGCTTGCGTTTACGTCAACGTTATAAATGATCTCGTTAGCATGTACCCGACTGTACTCGTATGTAGAAAGCACATGTCTGCTGTCTACCGACTACGGACGGTGTAATTTAGAGCTTGCTAGTCCGTGTTCAGTGTTATAAATGAGAATTTATTCTTGTTCATTTATTTGTTTCTACTTCTGTAAATAATTCGCGTTAAAACTCTTTTGACGTAAGATGTCTGTTGTAAGTCATCGTACTATTATTATTAATGTGGAAGTTTGTGAAATGTATGGATGTATGTATGTTTGTTAGACGTTCACGCAAGAACGGCTGGTCTGGTATGTAGATAGGTGATACCCTAGATTGACACGTTAGTTTTTTATCAACATACTACACGCGCGAATCCGCGTGCTAAAGCTAGTAAGTTATAAAATACAACTTACTATGGCCATGATTCGCATACTAGATTTGCTCATCATAGATGGCGCTTTGGTATTTTTAAGGCACATAACCGTTGTTTTGACTGTTACTCCATTAAAAACTAATATTGATCAGGATTAAGAGCTAACTGAAACTTGCAACTGAGAAAGGTTTTTGTCGTGGGATAGGTCGACAAACGAGCAGACATACCTGATGGTAAGCAATCTGTTCAGGATAAGGATTTCGGATATTTAAAGATCGGGTAGAGGTTGGGGGAAGGTGAAGGATTGGGCCTCCAGTAACCTCTCTACGTTTCTGGTTTTTCACGCTGGTTTTCTGTCAGGCTAAAAGAAAAGTAATCGTTGTAAGTAAACTTAACAAGAACTAATTGTTATATTTAACTCAAAATATAACAATTAGTTCTTGTTAAGTTTATTTAGCGAATTCAGGGGTAATAGCTCGTAGGTTCTAATTGATGCGCTATCACGAGTAGTTGACGGCACGTTAATATTTGATACGATGCAAGATTATTAATTGTTAGTGCAGTAATTATACATAAACAGAGAGTATTTATTTTTAATATGTAAGTGATTAAGGCCCTGGCTGCACTAAGAAAGAACCAACGTGTTTTTACCCCGAAAATATGTAAAACAATAAAGCGACTATAAATGGCGATACTGATGGCTTTTATCCCTTCTTTTACACTGCTTGATTGCGATTTCACCATAGTCACTCACTTTAGTGTGGGAGAGCCATGCTTCGACACGAATGGGTCGGCTCGACTGAAGTAACACCACGGCCTTACAGAAAACCGACGTGAAACAACCAAAGCGTTGAGTTTCGCCCCGTGAGTGAGATTACCGAAAGCCCAATCTGGTAACCTCACTCACACGGCGAAAAAAACCTAATCCCTAAAACTTTATTGATGACTGATTGCTTACCATCAGGTAATCCGTCTTCTCGTTTGCCGACTTATTCCATTAAAAAAACCCATAACCTTCTAAAATTAAAGATGTCACATTTCACTAAAAATACTTAACTTGGAATCATTAAGATTACCTCCATAAACACCGCACAATACCTTAAAATAAATCGAAACATGCAAATAACTTCTAACCTAACAAAAGGTCGTGACACACAGAGCTCCGTAATCGTCCCATCAGTGACGTATGACTCTCCCGACGGTACAACTCTTTGCTACGTGTAATTCAAGATGTAAGTGAAAACGAAGTTGGGGACAATTTGTTACACCACCCTGTACAGGGTTCCCGAGCGTACGGCGCGTAGCGTTCCGCGCGCGCCTCAAAGAGCCATTCGACCACCACAGACGGGGCCCTAAAGGGCTGATGTTCAGCCGGGGTTGCGGGGTAAGCGCAATGAGGTACCGCGACCTCGGCACAGAGCAGGAGAAGGAACAGGGGGGTTTTAGTCAGTAAGAGTCTGACACTCCCTACTGCCCGGCCCTGGGCGGGAGAAGTCATTTGATGATTTTCCCCTCACAAAAAAAAAAAAACCTGTACAGGGTTGCGGGGGCAGGCGGAGTAAGACACTGCCTTCTCGACCTAGAGCAGAAGAAGGAACGTAGGGATTTTTAATCAGTAATAGCCTGACACTCCCTCTCGCCTCACCCTGGGTGGGAGAAGTCACTTAATGATTTCCCCCTCCCAAAAAACCCTGTATAAGTTGGTGACACTCTATGACATAAAAATTAACTGTATTAAAATCAGTCTATTTATTTATGACTGACTGACTCAACAGCTTATTAAATTAATTACAAGAGTTGAGAATACACATCGCACTATCAATTCACAGCCCAATGCAGTTTCAAAAAAGATAAAGAGTAAAAGTGAGGTCTACACACATGTGTGTATCAAGTGAGGTCTACCAACAGTTGTCACAACTATGCTGTGGCGTTGTAGTGGCGTTAGCCTAAGTTGAAGAGTGAAAGTATAAGTTATGCAGTGTACGTATCCTGGCAACAAACCTGAATGAGCTGACTATGAATAGATGCTGATCAAACCAGCTATCATAAGTCCCTCATAGGGAAGGATTTGAGACATACCTACAGGAAATAAATTTGACCAAAAAACAAATACAAACATGTAATTAAGGCGTTAGTTTTTGAGGCATATGTGATGAAAGATCTCAATAAGCTTAGGCCCTTGTATTCAACAACCACGTTAACAGCAACCAAACCAAAGCCACATCAACAAATAATACAGTCAAACGCACAAAAGAAAACACTGTTTTATGTATGAAGTAGATATTTGCGTGCAACGCACAATAGATTTCTATACACGTCGACAGCGGTTTTATAAAATACAACTTCGACCGTTAACACCCATTGTTATGTATTGGCCTTGAGGCGTATAATTATTTAAATACGTATACAATTGTACTGGACGAACTCAGTTCGAATGTAGCTTTTTTTAAACATGTTTATGGCTGATACACGTGTAATTTTTTTACTACCTACTATAGCAAGTAGCATCTAAGCTTAGCAGATGATAAGGTTGGTTGCCTAATGCCCGGTTTCCGAAAGCCCGATCAATGTTAAAATCAACTAACTAGGTGTCAAATCTCTTGTCAAGTCATCTGATTGGTTGTTGATAGTTCAGTCAACCAATCAGATGACTTGACAAGAGATTAAATTGATTTTAACATTGATCGGCCTTTCCGAGTGTAAGTCTCGAGCTCTCGCCTCTGGCCTTAGTCGAGGCCATGATGCGGAGCGAATAGAACTGGGAAGCCGTCTCCTCTCTCTGCGAAACAGTGATCCTCGCAAAGAAGGAGGTGGCGTCTTAGGGAACTATCCTCCTCACCCCCCAGCCGCTGCAGTAGCTAACCTTCCGCTACAGCAGTACACCTCGTAATTGTAATTTGGGGAGTCGACCTTCGTTATTACATTATCATGATCATCCAGCCTGATTCCTTACACTGATCAACTTAGGCTTCTCAAGTGTACGTTATTAAATACTACAATAATATATGCTGCTTTTTGAAAAAAAAAACATTTTCTAAGAAACTACCCCCGCGCGGCAATTTATTGCGAAAATATATATATTATATATTTTCCTTTCAATCTTATAATTTAATTTTGTTAGTCATCTTAATAGAATTCCAATCACCTAAGTAGTTACGAACTCGGCGACACAAACAGTACACGTGTTACAAATTCAATCTATTTGCAGTTTATTTTGAACCTCTCCTGGGAGTGCTAACTGTTACAACTCCAATTTAAGTGTGTCGTGTTCTAATTCAGTAATAAGTGGTTGGATTGTATGCAAATCTGGTACATTAGTAGACGATCTTGGAAGAATAGTTTTTTTTGTGCTAAATTTAATCTCCTCTTTTTTTTGGTATAAGTCGGCAAACGAGCAGACGGATTACCTGATGGTAAGCAATCGGCGCCGCCCATGGACACCCGCAACACCAAATGCGTTGCCGGCCTTTTGGGGATAGGGGTTGCGGATAAAAGGAACGGGAAGGTATAGGAGAAGGGGAGGGATTGGGCCTCCGGTAACCTCACTCACACGGCGAAACACAACGCTGGGTTGTTTCACGGCCGTATTCTGTGAGGCCGTGGTATCACTCCGGTCGAGCCGACCCATACGTGCCGAAGCTTGGCTCTCCCACACTTACTACTTATCTATCTCTATACTTATCTGACTACTTATCATAGTACATTTTTTTTTATATGCAAAGAATCTCATCTGCAGCACGGACTCAGAAGTTATACACTATTTATAATAATGGGCTCAATGATCTCTTATTGTATGGGGCGGGTCCTGACGACAACCACGCCAGTAAAGATTTCCGATGCATAGCCGTTCTGATGAAATACTTGGGAGCAAATCGTTTCAACAACAAGCACATGCTTGACTCCAATGTACTCCTAATAGCCACTAGACTGAAGACCATGCTATGTGATCGTTTGCTTAGTACACAACAAATACTGCAAGTTAGATTAGCAGGCAAGCAATAATTAGTGTTCGTAATTTAGAACGAAATAACATCATTGTCATATTGTTTGCAACGTTTGGAAAGGTCATGTGAAAATAAAAAATGTGCCCTGAATACCTTTTTTATTTATGATCAATAAATTGTTGTTCCGGGTGTGTGTATGTGAAATTGTAAGTTAGCAACGCACTTAAGAAACAGGAAAAAAAAATAGCGCTTAAAAAAAGAAAACAAAAATCTGTAAACTATTTCAATTTCGGAAATAAATCGTACAGAATAACAAATCTACTTATTATACGATCGGTTGCGATTCGAGAGAAAATTCGTAAGTTAGCAACATTTTGCCTTTTTCTGCATATAAACAAAATTGAAATGCTTCAAACAAGCGACAAAAAAGTCACAACAAGTCCATAAAATAAAATAAAACCTATTTACATCAACAAAGAAGCTAAACATAATTTCAAATTTAAATTTACGACTCGTTCAGAAACTATTGACGCCGTTTTTGTAACACGTCATTTGGAACCTCAATAATCCAAGCATTGCCTATAAAAGCTTATCTATCCGATACTGTGGCACTGCGGCATTGGAACTAATGCCGACTAATGTTAGTGTGTAGTATGTTTTATCGGTCCGTTCCATCAACAGGTTTATTGATTATACAAAATGGTGAACGAGGGCGCTGCGAGCGTTTAAGGCAGATGTATGATGTACGCTCTATCGCTATTTTGTTGAGTTTGCTAAATAAATGTGCACGTCATCGTTTCTTTTAAAGTGTGACTTGAAAATTGTGTTTTTATTGGAATATATTTATGTATTTATGTAGATGTAGATCTGTTTGTTAATTGATTATAGCTCATATATATATACACCTTTTATCGGTCCAGAAATTAACGTTGATTTCTGAGAAGTGTTTAGATTGAAATATAATTGAAATAAGTGGTTTTGTGTAGATTACAAATAGTCATTCAGAATGTTCGTTAAATAAATAATCCTTATTAGGATAACGGTAAAAAATTCGTTGTTTTTCCACTGAATTGGTTGTGTCAGTTTGTTTGTACATGCAAGATACTGCATAGGATATATCATAGAGAGTAGAAACCAAACATGTCCTTTCTCTCTTTCATCTTCAATACCCAAATCTGTAACTGTTTTTTTGTTGCAGCCGTCCATGATCGGAGCCAATTGTTTACCAATACGGAAAAGGCAAAATCGTTGCTGCACCTATAAAAAAATAGCCAAACGTCTAACAGTTGACTGCTATATCAGTTAACTTCCATCAGTATCACAGTCCGACATTAAAGTCAGTTGTGAACTTGTAGATGTCCGCCAGAACAAACAACCCTTTGTTTGACTCCAGCATCACTGGCTAATCAGACTTTATCACACCCTGACAGACTTGATGAATTAACGCCCTGAATACTTCATGAAGCAAGTTCATTAACTCGGCAAATTGTTTGTATTGTAATTGTGAATTTGTAATCTTTCGCAGCTTTGAGATTTGCTTTTAAGAAGGTGAATAAAGAATGATTTGGATTATCGAATAAAGGTCGGTGATTCCTACACCCTGTTTTCATTAAAATGACCAAATATCTAATAGTGTCGCCGAGATAAGGATTCCTATTGTTTTTTCCAATGATTACGTTGTTATAATATTCCGTTACCGCTAAAGAGTAGAGTTCCTTCCCTTTTATTATCCCTTAGATTTTCTTTCCATGTCTATTCGCTTTATTACCTATATGTTAATCGAACGCGCTCGAATTCCTACCGACATCATTTCATGGGCTCCCCCGCTAATACATAGACCAGATAGCAGCCAGCTTTAATAAACCAGATCTTTAGAAACTGGTAAAATTCGCTTTTGAATAGGAGACCCATTGACAATAGAATCACACAAGTTGTTGATGTATTACAACAACTATAACTCTGTTCATTTTTTTTTTGTAATTACCTTATTCAGGTTTTGTTAAACTTATATATATACAAAAATCATCAACCAATTGAGCTGATATTTCGTTAATACAATTAATTCACCAAGCCATATATGCTTGGCAGTTCTCTTCACTCAAACCCATAAAAAAGTCCCGGGACATATTGACCTAACTAATAATAGCAATAGCACTTCCAAATTTTTAACCTAACATACTTTTTTGCCTGCATATCAAAAACTTAGCCCGACAGTACATACAGCACATTTGAACTAAAAGGAACAAATTACGCATTGCGCTTGCTTATTCCGGTAATACGGAAGCCGCAATTTCATGTACCTACAGTTATAAAAGTATATGTAAGCTTATAATATGAATTCACAGCTTCTTCCCTTTTAATGTTGGTACTTTATGGCAATATGCTCGTTAATCTTATGTTTTTTTTTTTCGATACTTTTATTGCTTTGCGCCCTCTAGAGTTGGTAACAAGAGTTATTGGAGCGTGTCACTCGTATCCGTATCGTAAAGTACTTCAAAATACAACTTATAATTGCCGATAAATTGTTGTGCTGTTTACGGAGTTCGTTTTTTCTGTATGTGTTGAAATTATTGTAAATATGTGCATGTGTATTCCACAAGTACTCAAGTCATTGATTTTTATAATTGAATTGAATGAAACGTGTGTTTTTTAAGTTATAACTTAAAAAAAGTGCACAAATCCTGGAACTAGGAGTCTAATGATACCAAAAAAATGATTTTGATTTGATTTGATTTGGAAGCTCAATTTGTACCCTTCCCCAATCAGCAACGCACTCGACAACTTTTGCGTCGTTTTGAGTGTCCATGGGCGGCGCTTATTGCTTTCTATCAAGTAAACCGTCTGCTGGTTTCCGTCCTATCACATAAAAAAAGCAAACAGAACTGCATCATATTAATTTTAAAGTTTAAAATGCAATAAATTTTCTTATAAATATAACTCACTCTTTACAATAAACGTCGCTCAGCGATCACTGTCGCGTCACACGAGGCGACAGGCGACGGTGACGTCACGGCCCGCCGCAACATGTTCGCCGCGCGATTAGTCGCTCGGATAAACGTCAGCTCACAAACATGGCGCCGATTAGCGGTCACTCAAACTGTTTGAGTTTGAAAGTAATCGGTCGGTAATACGACTTTCGTTAATCCTCGCTCCTATGCTTGCTTAGCCGTAATTAATAATCGATTCTCGATTGATGTTTATTAAGCTGGAGTTGTAAATTGAATTTGTTTTGTTTTAGTCATGGTAAAAGTTTATAATGGTCACGGTGCTGCAACTCTAAAATACTCTTTTACGGATAAATAATTGATTAGAATAGAATCGAAAATATCAATTTTATTGTTCTAATCGCCTCTGAGTTATTTTAGCCTCGGTTAAATTTAGATCGCAAAATATGTTTGCTACGACGTAGCCAATGTCACCGCTACGCTTACTACGCCGTAGCCCTTTACGGCTACACAAAATAATGTCCATAGTCTTTTTGCCTTTAATTTTTTGAAGACCCATGTCTAATGACGTCATAATATGTAGTATTTTCCCGATGGTATAATAAATCTGTTACATCACATTGAAAAGTACACTGTATGTTACACAGTAACATAAAACATATATTGTTATTTGTGGTATTACGATTGGCAGTGTTGTTATAGCGAGTTCGAACGGTGCGTACTTGGTTTAAATTACTCCAATTAGTACAATTTGGTTTGTGGGCATTTGGTTGCTAATGGATATTAGTCCCTGTGTTATTTCAGTAAAATACTGTTTTAATGTTGGTTGAAAAGACCTACTGCTGGTGAATTTTATTCTTAATGAAAGACATAAATTTATTGATTGTTACTTTTCACCGCTTAAAGAACCTAATGATTGAAGATTAAAGCCGCTACAAACATTTGCAGTTGCAAACATTTCAATTATGTATAGGTAGTTCACCCAAAAGAAACAATAATTTGACGACATAATCACAAAACACTTATCATCCTCGTACTAGTAGATAGAGACAAGATAATACAGTTATCACTGCACAAAATATAATATGAGTCAAAAAATGTAACCTTCCCTCTAACAGCTCTTCTCCCGGTATCTTCTCTTCATAAAACACCACTGAACACTTACCATCAGAAAATTGATATTGGGTTCGTATCCATAGCTTATATCCTCTTTGCACAAACAATACAAATAAAAAAGACAAATTGATGTTCCACTTTCAAAATTCAAACAAGACAAAGTATAAAAAGTCTAAGGGAAATGTCATTTTCCGGATTCTTCGTCGACCGAATATAGGCCAGCAAGCGGTGTTTAAAGATTCGAATCTCGAATCAAAGTCAATTTCTGAGTGAAACCGTTCCGTAGTTGTGATCACAAAGACCGGACTGATAACAGATATATCTAGATTGTCGACTTGACGTCATCTTGTCGATTGTCGATATTTTACGACTTCACTAGTCACTCGAAAAATAAAGTGGACAGGACATTTTATTTTATTGGACAACAAGATTGATTGTTGTAGGGTTAACAATTATTTTTCAGCTGTTAAAATAATTCTGATATTTTGGAATAATTATACAAATAGATCGTGTTCGGTGTATTAAACTGGCGTGCCAGTATGATAAGTTGCATACATTTAAATTAAAATATTGGGGTATATATTCAGTTTCCCTCACTTGTAAGAATAAAATCTTGTCTATCTCGCTTTTAGGTACGATCATTACGTTTGTATGCAATTTGTATTAACTTTATCATATGGCAGTCACAACTGTGCTTGAAACTTTCATACTCGCACAATTAAACTTTGAAATGATCCTTCGGCGGCATATTTTCCGAAGCGATAGGAAAGAACACTCCAGAAACGTCCGTACTCCTTTTTGTGGATATTCATGGGAGGCGCTGATCACTCACCATCAGGTGATCTGACTCCTCATTTGCTTCCTATTTCATAAAAACACACACCTTAAATTAAGTCTATTAAAATTACTTAAATAAAACCGAATTGAGTTAAAGCTGATCCAAAAACTGGAAAAATCCAGACAGACATTGAATACGTAAGTTACAAATATGTATTAGCCGACTATAAATATAATATGACAAAAACATGCTACAGGGTAAACAAAATAACTTACTAAACAACCCTTTGTGTAAACAGTGAGCGAGCCGAAACCCACAATATATGTGATCATAGTACCTACATATACATATATTTGTGTATAATGTAATATGAGCTTCCGCGACCCAACTTGTGAAGGGAAATTACCTATATAAAAATGTTATACATCATTGGAGATACTTAGGTACTTACTTTTGTTAAGGTGTAATGTCTTTTACCATCTTTCATTTAATGCTGCGGATAACAGTGGGAGTTTCACGTTTATATAATATGTTTGTTTATGCATATTGCGTTTAAAAAAATAAATAAATAAATAAATGACATCTGGCGCCCTAGGTGAGGCGTAAAAAATGTATGTTAGGTTTTCTTTAATTTGCACACCTGAAATTGTGCAGGTATATCTTAAATTATCTTAAAAGCGTTCAATCGGGTCTTATGAACAAAGACATGACATGTAATACATATACTCGTAATGAAAAAATATATGTCACTTATTTTTTAAATAAACACAAAACACGATATAATATATAAGCGGACGATTTTAGTTTAAAGGCAAGAGAGATTTCACTTCATTTTGAAGAATAAAAGTTACCTAGAAATGTCGTCGCTTGATATTTCTAATCAATATATGGGAAAAAGCATTTGTTTTCTTCAATATATTAAGTAAGAAACAAATATATATTGGCGTAATGTTTAGAAGTATTATAAAAGACAATACTAATAAAGTTTATGTGGAGAGTAATAATCATATTCCATTTTGCCATCAACACACAGCATAATAATATTACTTAGTAAATCATTCAATTTAATACAATATTGAATGGTTTCACGCCGCGTTCCCATTTCACAGACTAGGATTGCAGAACCGCACAAAAGTATGTCAAGCAGATATTGCCATTATGCAGATGACAAGAGAGCGGTCTGGATTAAAATGTGTATCTGTCACTTTGATCTGCTTCTAGGCTTGTTTAGTCTGGCTACATTTTACTTGCGTTGAATGCCGTTTTAAACATGTTACCTTTATTTTCTGTAACCATGAACTAGTTGTACAGTAATTGGGTAGTTTTAAATGAAAAATAAAATATATTGACTTTTCAATTTAAAAGTCATAGGTACTTTCATTATTGTATTTTACTACAGTTCGCTTAAGGTTTGATGTAATTAATAAGTACCATTCGACGTATAAACATTATGTGACGTCATATTCATATAGTAATATAGGTATTGCGATTTAAAAAAAAAATAGTAATTTAATAAGTAATTCAATTAGAGCAATGAATTTGGCTAGTTGTAAAATACTGCATTCTGAAAATTGTGTACGAATGTGTCAGTAATTATTTTATAAATATTTAAGAGGTTGAAAAATAAGTGTAAAGTAATTATCTATTTTTATTACTCTCTTTCATTCATTGATTGATTAAACAAAGTGCAATTTCCCTGCTTTACATCGTGCTTCATTGCATTATGGGATAAGTAATATTAAACATATAAAATAACCATTTAACAAAATAATAAATGACACAGCGAAAAGTGTAGCTACAAAGAATCGAATCGTCTCAGTACTTGTCCCGTGATATCAGCATGGAGAGAGAGATACTTTTAATTGTGAATTACTAAAATGTCGGTGTTCAAAAAGTTTTTCTTAAAGGGAGTACATTTTCCCGCTCCGTGTACACAACAAGCCGACAGCCGCGCAAACAGTCTAGCCTAATTAAACAAGTTAGTTGTGCAAATGCACAGATTTTGTTTCACGATTAAATTAAATAAATGTTTTCTTTACCTGTTTATCTACGGTTTAAATTCTTTGTTGTATTACCTACTAATTAATTGGATGTTTCGAACTGATTTTGGCTGTCCTGTTGACAGCTGATACATTTTAAATATTAGGTTTTAAAATTGTTTCAATTTATCGCATTTGAAATTACTGCCAAACTGCCATGACGGTTTGTTGGATTTGAAAAACTGTAATTTTCGTATAAAAAAGGATTTGAAATAAATAATTCTTACTATTAAATTTCGGATTTATGGGTAATTAAAATTTTTGGCGTTTGGCTCATACTTACGTACTATTACATAATTATATCAAAAAACGGTAAAAGTCAAAGTAAAAGTCATATTAGTTTTCAACCCTGTGCCTTTCAGGGTTGAAAACCAATATGACTTTTTTTCTAGGACTGATTGCGTTCCAGTTTTTCATATTCTTTCATACAGATTTTTGCGTCTCATAGAATTCCTAAGCGCAGCTATATACCGAACTGTTACATCTAAGTACTCCTTGAAATAGCGCTAAGTCCTAGCTGCAAGACGCAAGAGTCTAGAGACCAAGACTGAATTTGGGCAACACTACTCGTAACTCCTGTGTTGTTCATGGTATCCATGGGCGGCGCTGATTGCTTAACATCAGGGAAACCGTCAACTCGTTTACCACCCTATCACATAAAAAAAGAATAACATTTTTTGTTCCAGACGTCCCTTATCTTTGTAAGGAACAGAATTGCACCACTGCACTATTTGGCATCTTGCCCGAAGCGAAAAAAAAGTATTTTCTCTCGTGTGCCACAATTACTACTTATACTTCTTTCTTATTAGTGTTGTTCAAGTTGTCGTACCTTAGCTACGTGTTCAGGAACTTCGAACACTTCTTGTAAGATTTCAGTTAGGTGCCGCCATCTTTTATTTTGTTCATTATTTGGCTTTTATGTTATAAGTGATAATGTTAACGATTAGCAATCCTTGATATATTTAGACCTCATACTTCGATAATTATTAAGGCCAATTTGCTTACACAAATTTAAAGATATCTTGTTTAATTAGGCTAGCATTTTGGCGCAAACTTCGGCTTGTTGCGTACACGGAGCGGGAAAATGGACGCTCTCTAAGATTCGCTCCTTGACATTTGGATATATAAAATGTGACCTATTTTTTTAAAGCACGTCTGGAAATTCTTAATAGGCCCCTCACGTTTTCCTCCTTGTCTGGGTAGGAAAGGGACTATCAGACACTTACTGACTAAAAAACACCCTGATATTGCAACTTCCAGGGTACCAGGGTATGGTTTCCAGGATTGGCTCTTCTATACAGCATATCCTAACCTAAAATTAACAAAGGTATTTCCTTAATAAAACTAAACTAACTTAAATAAAATATATTAATACCTATATAAATGTTGATATGTTAAAGCCAACTCTTTAATTAATACCATCAAAACCAATTACTCAGTCACGCGATTACACAGAAATATAGTTAAATATCATCTTATGACAGATATTTCAGAATCTGATTCCAAATTGAAGAAAATATGTGTAAGCTAATAACTGACAGTATTTTCTCACCTCAATATAGTCAGTATGAATATGCAAACAAGATGTTTATAAAACAATATCACACGGTTTTTGCAATAACTTTATTGGACAGCTGATACAATATGTTGCTACGGGTATTATTTTCTTTAAATAATACAGTTAGCTATATTCGGAATATCCCTTTAGGGGTAAAACTGGTCAACTGTATCAGATGACACTGGCTAATTAATTTCTACTCTAAATCTGGATTGTAAAGTCGAAATTTCAATTAACTGAGCTGTTTTGTATTTTTTTATGTTGATGGACTGGAGGATATGAAAACTGTAAGCAAAATGTTAATTAGTATTTTTCATTTTTCGATCAAGGGACCGTAGATTTTTATATCAATGGCTCATCAAGGCTCACTTATAGTGACTTTCATTTTAATTTGAATGACTTATTTCTTCATAAAACTAAGCTTATATATATGAATGTTGAAATTATGTTAATGGCTCCCATAAACTCCTGCAGTTTCATAATGATACTTAAGTTGGAGTACTAGGCGCGCATAATTGAGAGAATTATGAGCTTTCCATACGTTGTACTTACATATGAAGTCATATGTATACACGTTATACCAACGATCGTGATATCTACTCAAAACTTAAGTCTTAAAAACTTTTTAACAACACTTTAACAATATAGTTAATGGCATTGTTCTCATTGTTACATTTTTAACATATTTTAAACGTAACACTCTTTTTTATGAAGTAGTGTCCTAATTTGGTATTTAATATCTATCACGCGTTTACCCTTTTTGGGGTTTTTTCTGTAAGGGGAATATCATCAAATGACTTCTACCACCCAGGATCGGGCGAGAGGGAGTGTCAGAATCTTACTGACTAAAAACCCCCGTTCCTTTTCCTGCTTAAGGCCGTGGTCGCGGTACATTTATCTCACATATATTTCTCATAATCTTTTTCCGCCATACTTTTCTTAGTTTTATACATTCCTCATCAATCTTCTTCACAAACTCACCAATATCAACATAATTATCGCTAAAAGATCATCTTGCACAAGGCGTGGCAAGGCAAGCATAGTTGCAGCGTTCTAAAATTAACTTCCTTTGTCCAAGAGAGTTCAGATTTGAGTCCCGACGTTGATCGATCGAGCAAACAGTTCTGAGTAAATAAGAAACCGCAAATATTGATGGATTGTGAACGAAAGCTGTTTGGAGTTGGTGGGACCGATAATATACTATAGGTATATTATTATGTTCCGATGAAGACCTATGATGTATTTTATTGTAAGGAAAAATATTTTATGAGGTTGCTAAACATCGTGGTGGCCCGGGAGTTATAACCCCGCTTCTTGTGAATAAGGACGTGATACCTGGCAAGTACCAATGAGACTTTTTCCGAGTTCAGTTTAGCTCTTCTCACAGATAAGGTTTGAGCACTAATCAGCAGGCTTGCTCAAGGCAGATTGGCGATTTCAAACTTATAATTAGAAATTATATAAGTCGAGGTTTCCTCATGATGTTTTACAACACCGTGTGTCAGGTGGTATCTAAATTATCTTAGAAAGTACATATCGGTCTAAAAGAGTCACATTGGTACCCATGAATTGTGGCATTGTCAAACGCCGGGCGACCATGACCACAATTAAAATTTGATTATAATAATATTGGTAATTTGTGGTACTTTAGTAAATTTACTAATGGAAATAATTAATTTTTGACCTAGCTATCGTCTCCATTACAATTTAAGAAATAATATCAACCAAAAAAACCCAAAACTAAAACTTTAATAATTTTAGCACCCATAAATAAAAGTAAATACCTACTTGAATTCAGTAAAGCGTTTTTGCTGTTTGCAGTTCTCAACGAAATTTATTCGATATCAAAATGAATTATTTATACCTACTTATTTCAACTTCAAACCGACGCGAACGTCAATTTTAAATTAACATAAAAAGCTGTAACACGAATTCTGATAATAATTATACAGGAAATAAATAACGGAATGCAAATGCATTTTCATTTAAACCATCGAAATTATTCATCGATAAACATTTTTAAAAGTGTTTGTTTTAATCATATAAATTACATCCACGTCACGTTACGTCTGGCAGACTATTTTGATATTACTTATTTTAAAAATCGCTTATTTTGTGCTTTGTGATGATGAAGCCCTATCATGTGTTTTTAGGTAGAGAAGAATTCATTTGACACTAGATATATTCTTGCCATCCATCCGTCCATCTTAACTTAATCGGTTTAGAAAGAGATTAATTGTTTTTAAATTTTTATTTAAATGTGTTGCGGTGTTACCCGTACTCACCCTAACTCTGAACAACAATTTGAGGTTCACACAAAGATAGAATTGGCTTCACGCTATTGAACACCATCCGCTTGTTAAGCCACTGCGTCATGCAGCCTAGTAGATGGACTGTACTGAGACTGGGCTGTAGCGATCTCTGATAAATCCAAGTTAAACCATGAACAACAACCCTCTCCGTGTAAAGACTGCCCATGGACCAGTAGTAAACTATCGAGAAGTGTGGGAGAGCCATGCTTCGGCACGAATGGGTCGGCTCGACCGGAGTGATACCACGGCCTCACAGAAGAACGACGTGAAACAACCACAGCGTTTTGTTTCGCCGTGTGAGTGAGGTTACCGGAGGCCCAATCCTTCCCCGCCCCCAATCCCTCCTCAATCCCTAAATCTCCAAATCCCTAATCACTAAAAGGTCGGCAACGCACTCGTAACTACTCCGTTGCGGGTGTCCATGGGCGGCGCTGATTGCTTACCATCAGGTAATCCGTCTGCACGTTTGCCGACCAATTACATAAAAAAAAATGTAGGCAATTTTACCCCAAAGAAGACCATTACGCTTCGTTGCGGGCTAGGAAGGTTATCTATACTAATATTATAAAGAGGTAAAATTTGTAAATTGGTAAGTTTGTATGTAGGGGGTAATCTTTGGAACCGCTGGTCGGATTGCCAAAATTCTTTCACTGATAGATAGCTACCTACAATGTTCTTGAATGCGATAGGCTATAAAACATCGCGCTACGATTAATTGGAGCCGAGCAGCGAGTGAAACCGCGCGAGATTAGCTAGTATGGTATGATTGTAAAAGCATCCGCGACATAGGACAAAAAGCTATTTTGGGGCAAAGTTTTTTTATATGCATAGGACATGGAAATAGATATAGATACATACTACATATTATTATATAAAATCTTTGGTGCTCTCTCTTATGTCAATTGTATAACAGAATTGAGACAAATTCGAGAAAACTAATTCGATCGTTCATTATTTTCACCTAATCCTACCAAATTGGAATAAACCTTTTAACTTTGGTGTTTATTTTTAAAATAATGAGTACAATTCGTAGAATTAACTCAGTGCTGTGGCAGATTCAGTAGTAGATGTAAACAAAGCTCTGAAAACTGAAACGTATTTGGTTTCGTAACAGACAGAACAAACAAAAACAGTATAATGAACTGAAAACGTTTTTATTTATCTTCTTTTGTTTATGGAAACGTAATTATTGATCGTGATAATGTACGCAAAGATAAATATACAGATCTTATTGTGAATCATCTTTGGAGTTCACCTGTGTTACCGAATCAGATTTTCTGAGATGTATTCCTGAGCTTTCTGTGTTGAACGTATTGAATCTAAAACAGTTTCAAAGGTTATATTTTTGTTGAAAATATAAAAAAAAGATTGTATTTTAATGTTTTTTATTATTACTACCTTTTGCCCGCGACTTTTTTCGCGTGGAATAGTGACTTCCTGCACATTTTTTTTAGATAGTTTAGATTTACGATAAAAATACGTCTTACAGGAAAAATAAACATGTTATTTTTAGTTAGTCGTTAGTCTAACTAAAACTCAAAAACAGCTGGACGGACACAGCTGACTTTAATCTTGAAATGTTCATTAACGATCAAAGAGGGTTTTTACGTTGAAGAAATGAGGAAAAAATGTGTGTGCAATAAAATACTAAAAACGTCAGTTTTCTTTCACATACCTACAAAAAACTTCGTATGTGACATTAGACAGTATTTATCCAAACTGCCATTACTAAACCTTTTGTGGTGACATGAAGTCCGCCAGCCCAGTTAATATTTTATTGAAAATGAACACAACATTTTAAAAACGACTTCAGACAAAGTACCACCACAGCAAAATTATTTCAGGCTTAATACAAAAGGTTTAATTTTCAAAAGCAAAATAAATCCCATTCAATTTAATATCAAAGATTATACTAGGTATGTTAATTAATAATGGCTATATAATCCCGCGATACAATTAATTCTGCTCTTTGTTAATTAATGTTTACAAATAATAACTAACGAAACTAAGTACCTACTTCTAACATGCATTAATTTCATGGAAAATTGAACTCTAACGACCGTATGCTTGAACACAAATTCGATTGGGGAATATAATCTTCGGTGTACTTCAGTAAGCCAGCGGTATCTGTCACTACCACGCTCCAGGATCCCGTTTGACAAGAACGAAGTTGATTCAAGTGAAAATGAACTTTGTGTTGATGGGGTAAAGTTTTGTAATTGCTTGATGGGTTGTTATGAAGTTTTAAGACCTTATGATTTATTGATTGTGTTTATGATATTGTGTGAACAAGTGAACGATAAATTGAAGCGTGTCCGTTGCAGGAGAGACAATGGCAGCCATTTTGTGTCGGCTCCATTCATTCACTTGGTATCCTTTATGCCGCTTTGTTCAATGAGCTATGGTATTGTGAACATCATTAACCAAACTTTGTTAATTTCTCTTTAGTTGGTTAATTCAATCGATCTTTTGTAATATTGCTTTTTTTGTAATAAATTGAATTAGTGGTAGGAGTTTTACATTACTATAGCAATTGTTTGTCCCTTTGCTTCGTTGAATGTTTTAAATCTTATCTTATCTAAGTAAAGTAAAATACCACCGTTACTGATGGTAAGCAATCAGCGCCGCCCATGGCAACGGAGGAGTTACGAGTGCGTTGCCGACCTTTTACGGATTAGGGATTTGGAGATTTAGGGATTGAGGAGGGATTGGGGGCGGGGAAGGATTGGTCCTCCGATAACCTCACTCACACGGCGAAATACAACGCTGTGGTTGTTTCACGCCGGTTTACTGTGAGGCCGTGGTATCACTCCGGTCGAGCCGACCCATTCGTGCCGAAATATGGCTCTCCCACACTTAAGGATAGATTAACAGAAATTAATAGTAGGTAAATATTTATAAGCCAAACACTCAGAATCATTATACATGAAGCTTTGAAAAATGTATAAAGTTTTTACATAAAGATTTTTTTATGTAATTGGGCGGCAAACGAGCAATCTGGCTATCTTGTGGCAAGCCACCTATGAACAACCACAATGCAAGAGTTATGCTTAAGCCTTAATGACCTTTCGGCGATTAGTGGTTTGGAAATTTAGGAAGTGGGAAGCGACTTTTTTATGGTATAAGTCCGCAAACGATCAGACAGATTACCTGATGGTAAGCAATCGGCGCCGCCCATGTACACTCGCCGGTATTCTGTGAAGCCCTGGTATTACTCCGGTCGAGTTGACACATTCGTGCCTGCATGGCTCTCTTACACTTAAAATTAATACAATTACTTAACTAAATCACTATATTTCTGATTGGTACATAGTAAATAAAACAACCTTTTTTCCACAACGCCAGCTCGCCGGCTACTCAGCTTGTTATGGAGGTATTAACCCAATTCCTTGCTAGTCAAACAATAAAGTTAACGATAATATGCCATGGAAGAAGCTTTTGTTTCAAGCTCAACTTTCCAGACGGGAAATAGAGCCTCTTACCATTACGTACCATTTGCATAAAACCTGCTTTTTGAAACATAAATCTTCTATAATTTATAAATGAATAGCTAAATGTATGAGTATAGCTTTTTTTTCAAATGGCTTCTCTTGCTCTGGGTGGAGCTGGAGAGAGTGTTAGACTCCTACTGACTAATAACCGACCCGTTTCTCCTCCTGCTCCTAGCCAAGGCCGCAACACGTTAGATGTTGCGCTTGACCCGAAAACTTCGGTTGAGTTACAGGATGAATCGCAGAGGTCCATTTATACCCGCAGCATCAGAGAAGTAAGTGAGTGGGATACTACCTCCAGTAATCTCACTTATATAGGGCGACATATATCGCAAGCGTTGACTCACGCAATATTTTTGAGGAGTCGTAGAATCCTTTTACTTACACAGGCCTGTTTGTGCCAAATCATGGCTCTACCACACTTAATTTTCCTACGACACAAAAAGTAATCCTTTTCCAATTATTTCATATCAAAATTAACAATAATTTACTAATAATTAAAAGCGTATATCACAATTCTTTTTACTAAAAATAGCAAACATATATTGTTCTTAAGCATTCTCTTAGGACAACGGCGAAGTGTCCCAAGCGGGCCACAGACTATATATCACATTTGTAAAGTTTATTTAACAAAACTACTATGATAAAGTGAAACAGTTGCCGACAGCTCTTACCCGGTAACTAATAAAGTTAACAAAGATTTACTATAAAACTCTATTGCATTAAAACGTTCAAGAATATTTCGTTCTATATTTCAATTTTAAATTTTGTTTCGTTTTAATTAAATTGTACTGACTTTCTTCGCTTTGAAATAAGTTAACGCAGATTTTCCGTCATAATGCTTCGGTATTATCTGTGCAGAAATAATAGTGACTGTTTTTATTTTACTCTACTATGTTAAGTTATTGAAAATAACCACTTATTCGCGTTAATTAACTGAGAAAAGCTGTACTAGTTTCAAGTCGCAACGGGACTCTTATTCAAGCAGCGTGCGCGTCACGGCTACGTCGCCCATCCAACTCAGAATGTGTTAATGTAGCGTGAGGATCCTGTATTTACGACAGATAATGTTCTAATTTCAAAATCTTTTGACATTATTTTTCCTAACTACACTAATGCCATCTAGTGACTACAACGACTAGAAGATAGAAATTTTGGGCCTATATAATAAGTAACATTGGAATTCAACATGTTCAGGGGTAATATAAGCATTCACGTTAAAGTGATAGTACTACCAGTCTATCATAAAAGATTTTTAATAAAACTTTATACAAAAATAACTACTTTTATCACATGTATACATAATTATTTAAATTAAAATCCTTTAACGAAATTCATACCCGAAATTCTACACCCGTAGACTTGGTTAGAGTTAGTGTGTCTTACATATCTCAGTATAATTACATTCTCTCGTGCTATACGAATCCAGTGCCATAAGTAATTCAGTTATATACCGCAGTACCGCGAATACCGCACACTTTAGGCACATCACTGCTTGTGGTTCTTACACTACCACAGCTAGTGGTTACTATGAACTTTGATAAGATATCATAAGTAAGAAACAATTTTGTGACATAAGATAATAATATGTTAAACAACTTTCATTGAAGATAAATACCGACTCATACAATTTTGTGTTTATTAGAAAAAACTAAACGTAACATTACAATGACTTACCTAAACCAATAAAAAAGTAATATGCGTGCCAGAAAGGTAAAATAGTTCTTAAAAAAGTATCAACAATACAAAAGTAAATTATCCATATAAAACTCATTGCTATAATATTATTTTTTTACTAATCTAACTGGCCAATTTTTACGAAAAAAATATAAGATGCCATATAATTTTTATTTTATTTTTTTTCGACTATTTTATAGCTGCTACATTCTTTTTTAGCTCTAACAGCCAATATGATGAATGAAATGACAAAATAAAAATCTTTTTACATAAAATTCGCAGAAATCAGTCGTCGATTTATTATCTGTAGTTCGATAGGTAATAGTAGTTAACAATTTGGCTTAAAGGACTCGTATCCAGGCCATAAACTCCAAAAAAAAAAAAAAAGTAGTTAACAATCAATTTCCCGCTGTTTTTCTATTTACAATGAAAATAATTATTGTCAACTTTTAACATTTTATAAAAAGCCCTACAAAATATTACAAACTAAGTCGCCTATTCAACACTGATGATAAATTGCGGCAGCCCACATTATAATCCGGTGTAGGAAAGTAAATTACAGCTAAGTGACGTAGGTAGAAGCGCGGGAAAAGTCGGCTCCTTCATTAGTCGGGTTCTGATGCCTGTACGGTTAACGACGGCATTGCATGTCTATTTACCCAGCCTAGGAAGTACAGGTTACGACACAAACAAGTATTTTCGTGGAAACAATCGTTTATTACGGTGAATGAAGGGGAAACAATTAAATACTCGCATGGTTTAGCTAACTGAAATGTAGCTTTGATGTATTGGTGCATTTATAACTGTTCCTTCGTATTAATGTTTTCGTAGTTTCGATTTTGCTTATAGTTCTTAGCCTTGACATCATTCTAATTAATTGAATGTTAGATTAGTTAATTTCGAATTTCGAACTGGAATTCTCATTGGGTATTTGAAATTTTATTTTGCATCAGATTTTTCGTTGCATTTCGTGGTTAGATGAGATGAGCTGAACATCGAGCTCAGTAGAGCAATTGAGGAAGCCTGTGTCTAGCAGTGGACGTAATCAGGCTGATGATGATGATGATGGTGATGATGATGATGATGATTCTTAGAAAATGTGGGAGAGCTAATTTCCAGCAAGAATGGATCAGATCGTCACAGACAACCAACGTAAAATAACCACACCGTTGTGTTTCGCCCTGTGAGTAAAGTTAACAGAGGCCCAATCTTTCCCCATTTCATCGTCAACGCCTAATGGGAATTTTTTAACAATCTCCAAACGGCGTACAACATATTTCTAACTCCCGGAATGACTATGAGCGACGCCAATTGCTTACTATTAGGCGATCAATCTGCTTTTTTGCATCAACACCATCAAAAATGGGCAAGACCATGCTACTAACTAAATTCAAAACCATTACCCGCATAAAACCATTCACATAGATAACCATATCAAGTTAAAATAACACTCCGCAAGTCAGGAATACCAGAGTGATTATAATATCTCAGCTTACAAATGCTAATTAACATGTGGAATATGATGCCGCATATGGTTCCGTACTATAGAAGGGTCGAACCCTTCGTGTACCTTAAAGGCTAGAGGATTATAGAGATAGCAACATATGTGCCTATAAAGAGAAACAATATTTTGGAACTCGTCACATAGCTTACATGAGTTTTAATTAAGGAAACAAAGATAAGATTAGATTCTTCTTTCTTCTTTTTTGTTCTTTCTTCAACGTATTTAAACAGCCTGTGTGGTGACGGTCTTCGACTGAGTTTTGGGCCTTTACATACCTGTAAATACCAAAAAAGGTTGTACCTATCCCAATCTCTAAGGTCAGTTTTTTGTTATAGATTCTTTCCAATATTCAATCTCTAAGATCAGCGGGCCTGCCATGTCGTACTAAAGCGTCGTGATAGGACAGCAAACGTGCTGACGAATTAGCTGATGGTAAGCAATCGGCGTCGGCAATGGTTAGTTACGAGTGCCTTGCCGGCCTTTTGGGGATGATTGTTCCGAACATTTGCGAATTGGGAAGGGAGTGAAGGAGGAGAAGGATTGGACCTTGTGTAACCTCCCTCACAGTGTGAACTTCCCCTTCCTACCAAAGCATAGCATTCCCACACTTAAACACACAATTAATGTCATCTTAATAAAAATGTTTTATAATCTCCAAACTTAGCAGGTGGTTGCATATAAATTGAGTTTGATATCCCTCTAAGGAAGTAAACAAATTGTTTGAAGCAACAAAATTGTAATAAATGATAAAAGTAATATAAACTCACCCACGAACAACTTTTTTCTGTTTTAGGTATTGTTCCTATCACTTCCCGTCTTTAGCTTGTAAAGAGGTCACAACAACCTATTTTAATGGAAAACATTTTTAACATAAATAAATTTAGACGAAGTAGAAAAAACAAAACACAACGCAAAATTTTTAACATGGCGCCTTCAATCTTTTTTTTTAAATATTAATCATTGTGTCACTTGTAACGATGTTCTTGGCGGAAGAACACGCGAAGCTATTGTTATTTATTTTAACAAACTTTCTTAACAAAATATTGAGAATGTTAATGCATATAAATAACTTCAAGGAAGTCGTGGTTGACCTCTGCGGAACTTCGTGAAGGGAAAAGTTTTCAGTACGTCATAAGTTAAATCGTTTCGTCCATAATTCAGACTAGATTATTTTCTTCATTTAATACTTATGTCTCAACAAAACCTATTTCACTAACTTGAACAACTAAATATGCTGATATAAATATAAAATTTCGCTTAGAAAAGGATCATAAATCATCAACTATTCGTAATATATTCGTTATAATTCTAATTAGGTAATAAATACATGATTAAACTATATAATATTAAACACTAACTAAGAACCTATATTGAGGAAATTCCCAAAAAATTTAACTTCAATAATCGAGGTGCATTAGGAGACAATTTGACTGACTGCTTAATAAAGAAATTGAAACTAAGATTGAAAGCTAATAATAATTGGATCTAATTATGTACATTAAACATAATATTTTTTTATATTACAACAACAATATGGGCATTCAATTAACCCTAACGTCATAACCAAATGTGCATACGAATTTAAACTTTACAGAAAACCAAACTAAGCACAATTTCCTCTGTTCCAGGTACATTTTCCTGGCGATCTACACGGCGGAGATGATAATAAAGTGTATAGCTAAGGGTTTCATATTAAATAAGTATACATACCTACGGAATCCCTGGAACTGGCTGGATTTCGTCGTCATCACCTCAGGTTACGCCACCATCGGCATGGAGGTGGGAAACCTGGCTGGTCTAAGGACCTTTAGAGTGCTAAGAGCATTGAAGACTGTTTCTATAATGCCAGGTGAGTTTGACTATAGATCTCATTTTATTTTAAAGTAAGTTCGTTATATTTTGTATAATTAGCTATAGTAAGGCATACTAAGTATATTGATAACTAGCTTTTGCCCGCAAATCCTTTCGGGTGGAATAGTTTATTTTGAAAACTATACTATGTCCTTTCTGGAGTTTCAAACTATGTCAGTACCAAATTTTTTTTTATTTATTTAATAGGTCGGCAAACGAGCAGACGGATTACCTGATGGTAAGCAATCAGCGCCGCCAATGGAGACTCGCAACGGAGGAGTTACGAGTGCGTTACCGACCTTTTAGGGATTAGGGATTTGGAGATTTAGGGATATAGGAGGGATTGGGGGAGGGGAAGGGTTGGGCCTCCGGTAACCTCACTCACACGGCGAAACACAACGCTGTGGTTATTTTTGTGAGGCCGTGGTATCACTCCGGTCGAGCCGACCCATTCGTGCCGAAGCATGGCTCTCCCACACTTCCGATTTCAGAGAAATCGGTTCAGTAGTTTAGTCTTGAAGAAAAGACAGACAGACAGGCAGAGTTCATTTCGCATTTATATTATTAGTTTGGATAACGTCTTAAACACGCCGCATGCCTTGTTTACGAATAAGAGTCCCGTTGTGGCTTGAACCAAGCAGGTTCATCCAGTTACGTTATTTTTAAAAATGTTGGTACCTATACCAAATGAGTTGTACGTATAAGATAAGCTATGAGTCACAAAGTAAGAAAGATAATATAAATGCGAAAGTTACGATGTTTGGGTGTTGGGATGTTTGTTATCTGGATCAGGATGAAATTTGGTACAGGCTTAGGATACACTCCGGAATAGGACATAGGCTTTTTATCAGTATAGGTACCATGTGATGCCGCGGGCGGAAGCTAGTAATTTATATGGCAAAACAACGTTTGCTGGGTCAGCTAGTTCATTAGGTATATAAATTTCTTAGCAACAAACCTTTCTACTTTCAAAACAAACAAAATTCTTAACGGATACTTCATACTCTCACGAGAAAATCTCCTAAACAAACGAAAGAGAGAGCATATACTTTTTTAAGAAGAGTGAGCAGGACAATACGAGGACATCAAAGACTGTTATTTAATGAGTCATTAAACCTTATCTTACTTATTAAGAGCCTCAACGGCAAACTTCAAGATTGGGATCAAAGGACGGCTAATAAAGATGTTGGCCCAACAGATTTTTTTTTCTTATAAAATATTCAACTTGATACTCATTACTTAAAAAGAGGTCCCTATACTTATATTACAGAAAGGACAAATATTATTGAGAGCGCGTGTGTGGTTAGAATTAACAAGCTTGTCATTTAAGCTGAAGAAATCATAAAATAATAGTTCATACTATCTATCGTATATTACGAATAGATGGACCACGTCTACCCACAAGTAACCTATTCACTCGTGCCTAGAATACACCCAGGTTATACCTTTTAGAGAACACAGACTCCTGCAAAAAATTCCACTCCTTCACAGTTCTGATAATAAAACTGATTAATGGTAACAAAAGAAATGTCTTCATTAAAATCATTCCGTATAACAATAGTTCATCATCATCAGCCTATAAGTGCCCACTGCTGAGCAAAGGCCTCTTCTCACACGGAGAAGGTTTGAGCATTAATCACCACGCTTGCTCAATGCGGGTTGGCGATTTCAAACTTACAATTAGAAATTATAAGTCCAGGTTTCCTCACGATGTTTACCTTCACCGTGTGTCAATGGTGTCTAAATAATCATAGAAAGTACATATAACTCGGAAAAAGTCACATTGGTACTTGCCAGGTTTCGAACCCACACTCTCATGCATGAGAAGCGGGCTCCTTAACCTCCAGGCCACCACGACATATAACAATAGTTGCTTTCTCTTTACTTGTCTGTGGACTGTACGCAAATACATACATGTAGGTATACTTAAACTTAGGTAATTATAAATAAAACCAAAATCTGTGTTTGTTATCTTCTTAAATCACATTAGCACGTCATCAGCCTACAAGATACCACTGCTGAGTAAAGGCCTCTTCTTCCTCAGAGAAAGTTTGAGCGTTAAATCACCACGCTTGCTCGAAGCGGATTGGCGATTTCAAACTAATAATTACTCCTCACGATGTTTTCCTTCACCGTATGTCAGTATGCCATCTTGTTAAATAAGGTTTTATTTCCTCCAGGTCTAAAAACCATCATCAACGCACTGCTCCACTCGTTCAAGCAGCTCGCGGAAGTAATGACGTTGACCATCTTCTGTTTGATGGTGTTTGCGCTGTTCGCACTGCAGGTCTACATGGGGGAACTTAGGAATAAATGCGTGAAGAACCTCGTCATTCCACCGGGGGAGAACTTCACGGATGAAGCGTGGTCAGCGTAAGTAAACCTTAAATTACATACAATTTACGAAATTAAACATATCACATAATTATGCTGTCTTCTCTGCTACAAAACATGCAAAGTTTTAAACAACACAGAAATCAAATAAAAAAGAACAGTTTGTAAACCAACGAGGCCACAACTTTACTTTTAAAATACTGGTTGCTAAAAAGTGTTCTTTATTTGAAATTTAAAATAAAAGATTGAGATTTGAAATGAAAGAGTTTTGATGCCTTTCAATTCAATGCCTTTGCGGAATTTATTAATAGGTAATCATTATTTATTATAAAATATTAGGAAATCTGAAATAAAATTATCCTATTTGTAAGTTAGGTTAGAAAATATTAAATTCGATTTTAGTTTTCGACAACAATAAAATTTAATGCAATCATGTAAACATTCACTATTATTTTCAGCACCAAACTGCACTAAAACTAACTTTAAAACTTTGTTAGTTAAACTGTAACGGAGCCACATAAATAATTTCCAGTCCAATGAACTTTAAACAATGGTTTATCTTCCCACCAACTTTCCGAGATCAATTGCTGTAAAAACGATAATCGCCATTTTGAATTATGAGTTACTCTGAGAAGCATGTAATGAAGGGACTTTTGTTGAGTTGTTCAAGTATTTACACTTAAGTGGACTTTATGAAGTCCGGGCAGTCAAATACAGATATTTCTGATTATTATTTCATGGAAATTAATTCAAAAAGTAGTAACAATAAGTAATAAAGTTCTTGCACTAAGCTGGTGTAAAATAAAAAAGTTAAATTAATAAAAAAAAAACAGTAATATGGAAATTGTTATGGGACCGATGTTTAAATTGAGTTTCTTTTTTAAATTTTATTCGATAAATAAATATTTTTTATTCATAATTATAAACATAAAACATACCAATGCTTATCTTTTAAACTAGTTTATAGGTGACTGTGAAAGTAGACATTCATCAAATCATTTAAAAAAGGTTTTCTAATTAATAGTTATTCTGTAGTCAAGTTGTGAAAATCATACGGTTTTTGTTTATTCCACAGGTGGATTCAAGAGCCATCAAACTGGATGGTGAATGCGGACGAGGTGCCTATAATCTGTGGCAACCTGACAGGGGCCCGGCATTGCCCCCCGGAGTGGACCTGTCTCTGTGTGGGCCCCAACCCGAACCATGGGTACACGAACTTCGACAACTTCCTATGGTCCATGCTCACCACATTCCAACTTATCACCCTCGATTATTGGGAGAATGTATATAATATGGTGAGTTTTTTTTCTACAAATTATACCTATTTGTTTGTCTTTTGTACGTAATTCTGCTTGGCTCTAAACAGCAGTTTAAAGGCCTAAGATGGAAGGTGGCATCATCATAAAGTTCAATGAGTTATTTATAAATGCTAGTATCGGTCCTTGCTAATATATATTTACTTTTAATTTGTGTGTGGACAAGAAAATATTATCAGTGATTTATGTTATTTTCAAAGAAAATTACATGCCTAATTACTACGTTCATTAAATATATGTGTCTATATAGATATCTATAAATAAACCAATTTTTGTATTATAACCATCGTGAGATATTAAACGATTGTATATAGCGAGATTGAATGAGTTCTTAAACAGCTTGACCGATTCGGTTCTTTCACTGATGGGAAACTATACTATCTTCGGTGAATATTTATAGGCTATAAACCACGCAAGTGAAACTGCAGGGCATAGCTAGTTTGCTATAAACTCAGTAATACCAGCGCTGTAGGCACTACTATCTGATAACTTCATTTAACAAAACATTATGAAAACTGAATATACTGGTCTCTCAGGGCTAGTTTAGAACACCGAGGTCCGGGCACGCAGTTATAGCAGCGGTAAGACCCCTCTTTGAGGAGTGGCTTGAGAGACGCCACGGCGTCCTCACCTTCCGCCTGACGCAGGTGCTTACCGGGCACGGCAGCTTCGGTAGGTTCCTGCTCCGGATCCAGCGGGTGGAAACGCCTGATTGTCGTCATTGTGAGGACCACTTAGAGGACACGGTGGCGGAGTGCCCTGCTTGGGCTGAGCACCGCCGTGAGAAGTGATTGGCGGTGGCGACTTCTCGCGCCCGGCCTTAATCGAGGCCATGACTCATAGGTAGAGGAACTAGGAAGCTATCTTCTCCTTCTGCGAAGCAGTTATCGAGCATAACTACAAAGGAGGAGGCGGAGCGCGTGAGGGAACTATTCTCCTCGCGCCCCAGCCGCCGCAGTAGGCGACATTCCAGCCATCGGGGATCGAGAGATGATCTCTGGCCACCGTAAGCGCTGGTCTCCCGACGGCGAGTAAAGGTAGCTCGCCGCCCGACCAGAACCAGATCCGAGCGTACGGCGCGTAGCGTTCCAATAACGAGGCCCAATAGGGCTGACGTTCAGCCGGGGCTGCGGGGTAAGCGCAATGAGGCACCGCGACCTCGGCCTAGACCAGGAGAAGGAACGGAAGGTTTTTAGTCAGTAAAAGTCTGACACTCTCTCTCGCCTGGGCGGGAGAAGTCATTGGATGATTTTCCCCTGACAAAAAATAAATAAATAAAAAAGGCCTGGTTTAGAACAGAAGTTAAGTGTCGTATTATGAATACGGGCTGGAACAAAAGTAATGTGTCGTGAAGAAGAAGAATCCAGTCATTCACACCCGACCTTAACCATTATCAAAGACATAAACAACCATTGTTTTCCTTCAAAAACAAACGTTCTAATGAACCCAAACAAAAAACACAAAACTTAGTTCATCAAGCATGCACCTAACTAACCCTTAACCGCTCCAACGATTTTGAGGTCCCAGAATTTTATTACAAAGGGGTCTACCAGAGAGAAATGAACTTTAGGTGAGTTGTGGGTATCGTTGTAATCAGGGGCCCGTTTGCCGGTCGCTGCTTAATTAATTCTCAGGGAACCGCTTTTGAGATGGCCGTGCGACTCAAATGCTTTCAAACGAAATTTCTATGACGTCATTAGAATTTAATTGCAAAATGTATTAGTGAGTTAGTGGATATACTACTTTAAATGCAAATATCTTTTGCTATGTTAATGTTGAGATATGGATTCGATAAGTTGAGGGTATTTGCGATCCCCGTTAATTATTCTGTGGGCGGTAATTTCATTCAATAATGGTAAAGATTTGGGTTCGTTAGAGGAGAGTTATTAATCAGATTTTGAGACTTCAAAAAATTCGAAAAATTGGGGTGTTGTGGCAAAGGAACTGACGGTCAGTTACTTAGTTTTTTATTTATTCAAGACCTTGTCGTTCATCGGTTAGTGCCCAAGCTCACATCTTCTGTAGGTACAAAGTTATTGTAGAAAAGGTGTTTAAGTGATCGGAAGGCTGGTAAATGTTAGTAAACATTGCCATTTAATTTAAAGTGAAAAGGCTGACAGTCTTTTGGGCAATCTACAACATGACAAACGATAAGCAGTTTTTCGATGCTCTTTGATAGTTTATTTTATTTTTGCTGTGCGGGCTGATTTTTCATAAGTTAGATAAAAGTTACCTGGGGAATAATTATGATGGTGTCGCGTCAGAATGTGTGTATAAGACAATGACAGCACCATTTTTTTCCCTCAGATAACTTTTATCTGCGTATTGAAAACTCAGCCCTAAATATTTGTAGCTTATTTTTTTAAGTAGTAGGTTAGTATTTATTTTACTCATTTAAACCTTGAACAGAATCTGTTCCGTAGACAATGCGGTATCCCAAAGCATAGTTCCTATCATTCATCATTCACGTGTGTTGTTCAGAATTTGTATATAGCCGAATTTGGGAATTGGATTCACGGTTGCCTGGATAGACGGGTGCAAATGCAAGCCCACAACTGTGTAGGATTGATAGGCAACTTGCTTGCTACTAGCAATAAGGTTCATTTTTGTATAGTTTCTCTGATTCTCCTTGCTGAATTTGTATTAGGAGTAGGGCCATATTATATAGCCTTAATGTAGCGTAATACTTGAGCAGTTACTCTCTATGAAGTACGGAAGTTATGGAACATGTGTTTTATGCTACATAATTTTTCCGTTCTAAAAAAGCCAGCAACGTACCACTATTTAAATTTAGTAGGTTTAAGTAGATTATAAGGAACGATGGGACCGACATATACACGGTAGAAAAGTCTCTAAACATAATAAAGAGAAAACTGTTGTTTAAGGTGTCGTTGGGCTGCGCCAATTACTTTAGATGATCCGAACCATCTTTCAAAGTCAAAGTCAAAATAATTTACTCCAACTAAACCATAAACAGGTACTTTTGAAACGTAAAAATAAAATATAGTTCGTCTGTGAAGCTAGGTGCTCGTTCCAAAGTGTAAATTTGAATGGAGAAGAATGAACATGAAACTCCATCTTTACTCTTTAAAAAAGATATTCAATGTAGGTAAGGCTCAAATGATAACGATATCAGTCATCATCCTAGCAGACAGAGCCCTGCAGGGCTGATGTTCAGCCGGGTTTGCGGGGTAAGCGCAATGAGGCCTGAAGCACGAAAAGGAACGGGCGGGTTTTTAGTCATTAAGGGTCTGACACTCTCTCTCGCCTTACCCTGGGCGGGAAAAATATTTGATAGGAAAAAGCTGAATGAAAATATTAACATTTGGGCCATGAAAGCCGCTTATAACTAAATACACATATGTAAGTATAAAATCTAATCATAGTTCTTCCCAATGCAAAAACATATAAGTACCTATCTACCTTCAATCGATATGTAGTCTTGCCCTTGATGTCATTGACCGCACAATCACCCGCAGTTCGAACGATAATATCAATTTCTTATATGTACCAACAACATAACTCATTTAACTCATTCGGAACACTAACATTATAAATAGCTCCTTTCCATGAAATATTTATTCGTACATATACGTTAATACACAGCATATTTATGATACTAGTAGTAGAAATAGACTAAAAGAAGAATCAAAGAAATAAATTGTTTAAACATGGAGCCTGTGTTATATCTATTAGTTTTATGATGTGTTCGACAAACTGGCAAATCATGGAGAAAGATAGAAATGGGCCTCCAGTAACCGGTAACCACACTCACATGGCGAAACACAACGCTATGATTGTTACACGCTGGTTTTTTTGTGATGCTGTGGTATCACTCCGGTCAAGGGAGCGCGTTCGTGACGAAGCATGGTTCTCCTTTTAATAAAACAGTTAGACAATAAAGAAAAATATTTTGATAAAACCATGGAGTTTCTTGCTCGTTCTTCTCCGTAGGAATCTGCACTTTGGAACGAACAAATAGCTTCACTAGAGGACAGACGGACAGACTGACACATGTAAGGTTAAACCTTATGATATCTTTTTTTGCTTGACGTTCAAAAGTGCCTGTTGTGGTCTTCTTTTTTTTTAAATCTTTATTTTATTAAAAGGGCTTTTTGTTGTGGTCTACTTGAAATAAAGAATTTGATTTGATTTGAAAACCAATTTAAAAGGAGTCGAGGTCGTTACGTCTGCTTCAGAAATGTATTATATCAATTTAGTTATAAGTTATATCACACGATATTTCATTTAAATCCATCTATAGTCAAAAGGAATTGATTCATTAGGAAAATAAAGTAATATTTTTTAAAGTAATCTAAAACACGGACATTGGATTGGACAAAAATTGGAAGATAGGTATTTGACTTTTGCGAAACTAAATTCGTTTTGTGTTTGTTATTAGCTAACACAGAATTACCCAACTAACTAGTTGATACACAGCACCAAGCTGAGCACCTATTTACAACCAAAGAGGTTAATAATTATGCTTTGTAATTAACTAATCAATTTTTTTTTCAGTATACAAACGAAATGTATTTAAAAATTTTTAACTTTTCACGCTGTTCGAATTTTGAAACGTATTCTTTTGTTAGAATTTTGTATTAAAACAAAGCACTACGTGCCATAGTTAATATTATATTCAGAGTTGTAAATGGAGGTACAAACCACGGGCATGCTCCTAAGCAAACACAGTACACATGCTTATCTCTGGGGCGGTCGAGTAAGGGTTGGTTACACAAATAAATTACTTTGAACAATCTCCTGTGGCGGTTCTGGAGACAAACGCTTAAAGCGACAAGAATCTGGTATAATTAGTAGGTTATGTTTGCCCTCTCTTTCTCTTTAGGTGTAAAGGAATGGGACAAAGATTTATCAGTTGTTGTTTTATACTTATTAAAGTAGTTCGGAATTTAAGAAAAAAAAACTTTTAAACTTAAGGGCCTACGCGCCTTTTGAGCCGTAAAAACGTTACATTCTCAAGTCTATTCCTCATTAACGGTTAGGTGTAAAGATTGAAAAAAAAATTTGTTTACTGTAGATTCATGTACTACAATGTGAGTAAATTTTATTTTCTTATGACAAATAGTTAAGCTGTAAAAAATATTTACCAACACGCTATTTTGTTGAAATAAATGCCTATTCCTTCTAAATGGCTTGGTTTATTTAATTTTTTTTTTTTTTTTTGAATAGGTCAATCGGTTTTAAATTTTACTACAAAGTGCATGAGCAGCACTCATGTATATCAGTCAATATTTTACAAAGAAAATGTTATATTATTAGGATTTCGATATATAAAAAGCGGGCGAATGTAGCCCGCGCCAATCGTGCGTTAGTATGCTCAAGGTTATTGAGGGTACTATACGCTTCAATAAAGCATAAACTATTTTATTATAACCGGATTTGTTTTACAGCGGAAAGTCATCAAATGATTCCTCTCGCGTTGGTTGTATCAGACTTACACGATGTGTATAAACGACTCTATCCTTTCCACTCCTGTTCTGACCCAGGCTGCAATATGTGACTGCGCTTTGCCCCGAGCCCGGCATTAGACCTTGGGGGTTCTGTCTGTTATGGTCTGATGGCATTTCGACGTGAATCGAAATGCGACACGCCGTAAGCTCAGGTCCGTGCCTCGAACGGAAGCAGGAGAAGAAACGGCTTAGTTTTTAAAGTCAAAGTCAAAATCAAAATCATTTATTCCAACTAAACCATAAATAGGTACTTTTGAAACGTCGAAATAGAGAAGTAGTCTGTCAGTCTGTTCGTCAGTGAAGCTACGAGTAGGTGCTCATTCCAAATTGTAGATTCGAATGGAGAAGAACGAGCAAGAAACTCCATTCGCTACTTTTTTTTAAAAAAAATTATTGTTTTACAATTTCAATAATATAACATTTATAGTATACATTATTGTACCCTTATGTGAGAACATTGCAGAGACAAGTTGTTAAAAAAAAAAGAACAAATGAGGGGACTTATCATAAAATTTTACTCCTTTGTCGTCTCGAACATGGCGCTCACATATGCGTACTCACAATCTTTAAGAGTGCTTCTATATAAACTTTTTGGATATATAAATTAAGGATGCATTATTTTTGAGAATTTTACCTAACTGCTGACTATATTTGAGTATTGTCCAGTGGAGCCGAATCAACACGCTGCCAGGCATTCTTATACTCAATATAATCTGAAAGTTTGTAGTATGCCTGTCTACACAATTCGCGTTTAATATAAGTTTTAAATTTTCGTTCGTTAAGATTCAATACAGTACTTGGAATTTTATTTCAACAATTTACACAGAACCCCAAATTTTTAATCAGCAAAAATCTGACACTTCCTCTCGCATCACCCTGATCGAGAGACAAAACAAAAATGGCAATATTCCCCCCAAAAAAAACTCGGCAACCTCGGCTGGACGGTGAAGAGACTACGTTCCCTCGTAATCAAGACACCAAACACATAAAAAACAAACACTACAGAATCTACACTTAATAACTAGCAACAAGATATTTGCAATGCAAAACCGTTAGAATACCCAGGGTACTGAATATTGGCAATACATGAGAGTTCAAAGGTTCAAAATTAGAATAACGTTGCATTTTACCGCACTCATCAACTGCCCGCATCCAAGGCTGGAGATAGACATCCTACTAATGTTATAAAGGACATGGCCAACTTTTGTATGGGCGTTTGCATAGTTATTGAATTCAATGTACATCAATGATTTTTGGTGTTTACATTCGTGAATATTATTAAATTAAATTGCAAAAAATAAAACACATGAAAAACTCGTAATTATAACAAACAAGACGAAAATAGTTTCACTAAACCTTTAGTCAGATTACTGGCCATGAAATAAGATAAAATAATAAGTGCATGAAATAAGATTTTGCTTTTAAAAACCATGGTGTTTCAATTATTTATTTATAAAATAAAACAAAAGAATATGTATAAGGAATAATGATTTATTTATTAAGGAGAACAAATAAAATAGAACTACGTAATAATTCACTTTTATATTTTTATTATAAAGTGTATTTATTATGTTTGTGTATGAAATGTACGTTTCTTTAATATATATTCTGTATAATTGGGTAATAATATGGTAGCACTTTCCATTTGAAGCGGCCTGCTTAAAACAGGTGGTAATGGTGGTGGCTCTGGTGGGCTAACCACTTGAATATAAGGGGCTACTGCATTGTTGTCCGAACCCAATTCCTGCAAGTTTCGTGATAAGTCCTGCACTGTCTGTCTATTTGCCCGCATTACAGCACACATGACAAACATAGTTGCTTCTTGAGGTCTGAAAAAATAAACCCCAGTTAGAATAATCGCGATCGCTTTCCATCAGGTGATCCGTCTGCTCGTTTGCCACCTATTCCATAAAAAAAAAAAAAACACATGTTTTCAAGTTTTATGTTATTGTACAGTGAGAAGTATTATGTTACAACATGCCTATTTTAAAGAAGTCTATGCAAACATGGAAAATACATAAAGATAGATATTATAATCACACATACCTACTATGAGTACTTTTTTATAGATTAATATAGATAAATACAAGTACATATATAAAACAATGAATAAAAAACAAAATGCTTACCACATTAATAGTATTTTGTGATATTAGGCCAGCTAGCAATGGAGAGTCCATACTGACATTATGGTGTCTTATTTTTCGAACCGATTTTCCACAACCAAGGCAAACCATGTTATGCCCAGTAGTCTCTCATGTTCACCAGCCTCAGTATTCAATAATAAGAAGCGTAGTTGACAAATGAATGTCCCCAGAGGCAACTAAAAAAAAGATGCACTATATTAAAATCGCATACCATGATAAAACATAAAAAAACAGACTAAGTATTATACTATTCCGACTTCATACCTGGGTTTGAGCTGGTTAACCAACGTGAAAGTTTTGTTTGATGGTGTGCAGAAAGCGAGGATATAAGACGCCTCTGCAGCCTTTGTACGCCTATTCCGCAGTTGATGCACCTCATCGTAATCCACAAAACAAATCCAAAACGCAAAACAGTTACTCCAGTATTATTAGCAAGGTTAACAAAAACAAGCTGTCAAAAGTGTCAAACACGTTCCGTTTCGTTTAAGTTTTTTTTTTTTTGTGAATTGGATAAAAATAAAACATAACATTATTATAATATAAGTATTTTTTAAAATGCAACTAAAATCAATGAATACAGTTTCGTATGAATAAAATGTTCCTAGTGTAATGCATTTGTCGATCATATCACACGTTTTCTACGAGTGTAGTTTAAGACACGTGGTTTGGAATTGGAACGTCTTTTTATTTATCTTTCTCTATGGACTATTATGGCGAAACTTGACAAACGAAGTTGATTTTGTTGCATTACTTTTACATTTTTTTAATAATAATTGTCAGCTCTGGAGAGGCTAAAAACTACGTAATAATTCATATTTCTATTTGTATTTTACAGTGTATTAATTTTGTTCGTGTACGTGGAATGTACTTTTTTGGCCATGTCCTTTGAAAGTTTGTAAAAAAGTATAAATGTGTGTTTGTTATTCTTTCACACAAACACAGCTGGATTGATTTTGTTAGATAGGTTATGCATTAATACATAGACTGCCTTTTTGGTATCAACGTAGCAGGCGGGTAAAGGGCCGAAGGTAATCTTTACATATAAAAATCTCAACAACGAATGAACCAATTTTGCTAATTATTTTTTTGTTGTGTTTGTTATTGTCAGGAAAAGGTTCTTATCAATGAAAATATTACAATAGTAGAGGGGAAGATCAGGAAAAAATGACCCTTTCATAGCGAGATAGTTGGACCCTTGCGAAGCGGGGGCGGGCCGCTAGTAATTAAAAAATATTATTCGCACTTGAGAGGAATGGAACCCGCCGACACTTTACCTAGCCACCATGCTAATCGAGCCGTGAATATATACTAATATGCTATCACCACATATCATTGCATAATTATCTTGTTTGTCTATCTAAGCAACGAACTATAAGTAATTATTACGGAATTACTGACATATCACCTGATCTGACCTGTTGATCTGTTATTATAACAATCAAGTGCGGATTGAGATTAGCTGATCTGAATGTTACTGATATTCTAGATGTATTATTATATATAGGTATGTATTTGAAGGCATTAATTAAAACTGAATACAATCATGTTAAATTGTCGTCGTGGTGCATGAGGGTGTGGGTTCGAAACCTGGCAAGTACCAATGTGACTTTTTCAGAGATATATGTACCTTCTATGATTATTTAGACACCACTGACATACGGTGAAGGTAAACATCGTGAGTAAACATGGACTTTTAATTTCTAATTAGTTATAAAAGATATAAGTTTGAAATTGCCAACCCGCATTGAGCAAGCGTGGTGATTAATGCTCAAACCTTCTCCGTATGAGAAGAGGCCTTTGCTCAGCAGTGGGCACTTATAGGATGATGATGATAATAAATACGTACCCAAGTCTGCAAATGTGTGTTTGTTATTCTTTCACACAAAACGGCTGGGCCGATTAGGTTGAAATTCGTTATGTAGATAGGTGGTACCCTGCATTAACACAGGCGGCTTTTTATTAAGATTCCACGCGGGCAAAGTCGAGGGCGAAAATCTAATAACATGATCTTACGCAATTAATTATGATTTTCCCGAAACGAATCTTATTACCTATTAAACTTATACATTCTCTTTACACTCTTAGGCGTAGCGTTAACGCATAAGATTCAATAAATAATGTAATCAATCAAGTTCAAAACTTACTTCGCAAACAAAATTGGGAGTTGATCAATATATTCAGCAGTTATACAACAAATCCCGTCTCGGTTAATTTATTGACAAATAGGTTAACATCACAATGGGGCCACGAGAACAGCGGATAACAACGAACATTTATTTCACTGCATGATTAACTTTATGCAAATTTCAAATCTTACTTAATGAATAATTTTAAGTGTGGGAGAGCCATGCTTCGGCACGAATGGGTCGGCTCGACCGGAGTGATACCACGGCCTCACAGAAAACTGGCGTGAAATAACCACTGCGTTGTGTTTCGCCGTGTGAGTGAGGTTACCGGAGGCCCAATCCTTCCCCTTACCCAATCCCTCCTCAATCCCTTAATCTCCAAATCCCTAATCCCTAAAAGGTCGGCAACGCACTCGTAACTCCTCCGTTGCGAGTGTCCATGGGCGGCGCTGATTGCTTACCATCAGGTAATCCGCCTGCTAGTTTGCCGACCTATTACATAAAAAAAAAAAATACAAAGTTTTAGATTCAAAGTGAAAGCAAGTCCAAAGATTCATCAGACCTGTCTACATTTCATCACAGATTGGATTTCCAGATAATATTATGAATATTAATTCGAAAAGCGGAACGTAGGAAAAATTTTCATTCATATTCTGATAATAAAAGATTCGAATCTTTAACTAAATAAGTCAGAGAAAGTAGGATTTATAATTAATAACGCAATTTCAGACCTAAAAAAAGTCTTATGCTGTCCTATTTTGATAAACGTGAAAGTTTTTAGGTATGTACGAGTATTGCACATATTATGCGCTTTTTACTCGCGGCGAAACCACTGCTTTAAGCTAGTTGTGTATACGTTAAAACGAAGCAACTGTAATTTGAGGGGTGTATAGACCAGCCGGGGTTGCGGGGTAAGCGCAATGAGGCACCGCGACCGCGGCCTAGAGCAGAAGAAGGAACAGGGGGGTTTTTAGTCAGTAAGAGTCTGACACTCCCTCCCGCCCGGCCGTGGGCGGGAGAAGTCATTTGATGATTTTCCCCTCACAAAAAAAGGGGTGTATAAACACATATCTACTAGAACAATTTCCCAAAATCGATTACCCTTTCTTCTGTATAACTCCTTATCACTTTACCCAACGACTTCTATTCTATCAGATCTCACGTAGGTACGTGCATTTTCAGCGTTGATTATGTTCACTATCAAATATTATGTCATATATATGACGTGCATGCACGAAAATAATGACGTAATTATCCCGTTACGCTCATTGTCGCGTTCCGTGAGCGAGAGCGCCTCCCGAAGAGAGAAGCATGATCGCCTCTGTAATGTTTGACGTTTTTTTCAAACTAACCTCCTGAAACCGGCTCTACAGACAGCCAATTGTTTTTCTGAATTAAAGTTAATAAGAATAATTCAATCAATAATCTAGGAACTATTCAAATACAGATAGATCAAACTCGCTGGTTTTATAGCCCCGTCTAGTTACTTTGATTTTAATGTCAAATATAGGGCAACTACTAAACTTAAAGCGTTATGGATGTACGGAGTTAATGTAGGTTAATTTCCGTTGCGGCTTTCAAGTTTATTTCGGTACAAATTATTAACTACTACGGCATAACAATATTAGGTAAATCTATTACGTTAAGTATCACTGTTTAAATTACTGGTTTAAGACCCTGTTCTACAATTAAACTGCCTTTGGTAAAATAAAAGGATCTTTTATGCATCTGTAAGAGTACTCTTTGTAGTATTTTAGTATGTAGGTACAAAAATAAAGACTGATTCAATACCTGTCTCAGAAAGTGTGTGCAAACCTTCAAGAAACGAGCGAACTTCTTCTTGGAAAACCAGCAATGTGCCTATGACTCCTATCGTGTTGATAAATCCATGGCCGGCACTGATCACTTACCATAAAGCCGTCCGTCTGCTATTTGGACTATAAACCTTTTAAGTTCTGAGCTGGACAATGTTAACAAAAGTCATGACTTTATTAAAACCCATAGAAATATAGTGTAACGATAGACTTGAAGTTTTGAATCTACGGAGTCAAAAAGTCTTGAAATATAGAATGCGAATTTAGAAAAACTTTACTTAGGAAAGGAGAGATTTTTTTACCTAAATTCGAATAACAAATTCGAATGCTTTACATTCGAATTTGTTATTCGAATTTAGGTATTTGAAATACACCTCCTTTATTCCTATAACAAATAAAGTTCATTTAGAAAAACCAGCAACAAGATACGCTGAGGTATTTAGTTAAAATAATTTGGGTGGAAATCTTGGTTGTTACTCAAGATCTTATCGATTTCAGAGTCCAGTGTTTCCACCCACATATTGTTCCGGACCGTCTGTTTTCCCGGACCGTTGAAACAACCGGAAATGCTGGTGACAACACTATTTATACGAATCCGGTACGGTTGGGTCGCCCAAGTAAATTCGTCTTTTATATGTCAGCGCCGAGAGCCGAATTTTGGTTAGGGGTTTGTTAATTCGTATAGCTATTTTATAATAAGTAAACACGTGTAATACGTGCATTAGTTTTTAAGTTTTTTTTTTATGTAACATATGTATTAGTTTATGATTTAATGTTATAATTTATTTATGTAGTGTATTCTCTATGGGCGTCAGATGCCTGACTTAAATAAATAAATAAAAATAAAAAAAAAATACTGAAGAGCTAAACTTTATTCCTACAATATCAGTATACAATTAACAAAAGTTACTCAGGATAGTCGAATGTCGTGGTGGCCCGGAGGTAAACCCGCTTCTCATGCATGAGGGTGCGGTTTCGAAACCAGGCAAGTACCAATGTGACTTTTTTCGAGTTATATGTACTTTCTATGATTGTTTAGACACCACTGACAAACGGTGAAGGTAAACATCGTGAGGAAACCTGGACTTATAATTTCTAATTCTAATTATAAGTTTGAAATCGCCAACCCGCATTGAGCAAGCGTGGTGATTAATGCTCTCACTCTCTCCTCTCTCACACTCTTCTCCGTATGAGAAGAGGCCTTTGCTCAGCAGTGGGCACTTATAGGCTGATGATGATGACTCAGGATAGGCTCCCCTATCCGTAAGATACCTACTAGACCCAGGTACAACTGGGTACAACGACTACCTGAGTAAAAGTTAGCCTATCTGATTTTTTTATTCCCACTTTTAAGGGCTTTATCTAGCCTATCTGTTATTGCAGACCTTAATCTATCTCCGTATTATGTTTGTATCAATTTTCATTCAAATTCTTTGAGTAGTTTTTATTTGAAAAATATCCATTCATATTTACAATCTTTCACGTTTATAATATTAATAAGTAGGATGTAAATTGTAACCAGCATCCAATCTGTCATCATCATCGTCATCAACCTATAAGAACTGCTGAGTAAAAGCCTCTACTCACACGGAGAAGGTTTGAGCATTAATAACCACGCTTGTTCAATGCGGATTGGCGATTTCAAACGTATACTTAATTAGAAATTATACGTCCAGATTACCTCACTGTATGTCAGTGATGTCTAAATAATCATAAAAGGAATCTATAAACTCGGAAAAGGCCACAGTGGCATTTGCCAGGTTTCGACCGGCACTCTCATACATGAGAAGCGGGTGCCTTAAGCTCCGGGCCACCACGATAACACATCCAATTTTTATTAACTTAAAAACTTTTCTATTTGTAGGTACTGTCATCGTGCGGCCCGATGTCAGTGTCATTCTTCACAGTTGTAGTATTCTTCGGATCGTTCTACCTCATCAACCTGATGCTTGCCGTCGTGGCCCTCAGCTATGAAGAGGAGTCGCAGATCACGCAGGAGGTACGTACACAACATTGATTTGTGAAGACACTGATCTCTATAGAGTTATGAACATTTTTAAGATACTTATGCCAATCGATATTACGGTCTCTGGAGACTTTTCTGCTAAATCCAAAGAAAAGTACATCATGCTTATCGGGCACCACTGATAATGTAAAAATAATAAACAAAAATGAGTCTCACTTCTAGCCTTTTCCATATATGTAGTTCACTACGAATGGCAATGTTGCCATTTCTAGTCATGAGTTTACTCAACAACTATTGCGAAAGTTACCATAGTAATCCTGCCCTAACTTACACCAGGAAAGGAAGAAAGATCTGAATGAGCATCGCGACGATTCCACCTTCAGCTTCGATCCCACGTCGCTGGCGGTGCGGACCCTCGCCAAGGACTCGAGAAAGCGCATAGACGCGCGAAAAGGCCTGTTATTGGCCTCCTACTCACGGAAAAGAACAAGAAGACGTAAAAGGGGACGAAGCGCCATACATCATGCTGCTGCGGTCGCTGCTGTTGCAGAGTGAGTACTAGTTCATTAGTTATCTTAATTAACGTCATAGAGGTGGCATACAACGACATAATTATTAAGTCTAACGCTCTAACGTATGGAGTGTAGATGGCTATATATTTTCGTATGTACCATATTACTAAATCTAATATTAAGGGCTGATTTTAAAAATAAGCTACAAATATTTAGGGTTGATTTTTCAATAGTCAGATAAATGTTATCTGAGGAATAAAATTGTTGCTGTCACTGTCTTATATCAACATTCTTACGCGACAGCATCATAATTATTCCTCAGGTAACTTTTATCTACTTTTATTGTAAAATCATCCCTAAGGAGTATACTACGCATATACAGATGAGCTATATGGTATGGTCGGTAAATTTCCAAACCAATACGACTTTAAAACCTTCAAAGAATATTCGATTACGCACTTGTGATTCATTTTGTGTTGTAGGTGTCCATGGGTGGAGCTAATCGCTTGCTGCGGTGCTATGGTGATCGCTCTGATCATTTGTCTCTATAAAATAATGCATATATTGTTAAATGCAGGATCTACACTCATATTATTATATGAATTACGGATCCGAGATTACACTACAACATTCAAATGAACGTTGCTTACAAAAAGATTAGTTTTCACGAATTATTAGTTCCTATGCATTTTTCAAAATAACGGATAAAATAACAACTTAAAACTATTAAGAAATAAAAATGACGATGTGAAATTTTGCAATTCTGCTGTAAAGTATATAATGAACCGATTTACTCGATACTTGAAATTTCAGCGTGAGAGAGACTGTATGTGACATCAGGTTAACGTAGTTGACCGGATTCCAGCGGTCGAAGTTGACGTCTGAATATCGAGAGAACTTTCTGGAATCCTCACGATTTATCACAAGCTAGAATAGATTTAGAAGCCAAATCATTTATTTCAATTAAACCATTATAAGGCACGTATAAACGCCAATCAAAGATTTAAAAGTAAAAAGTGTCAGTCTGTCGGTTTGTTCTTTAATAAAGCATTTTTCTCGTTTCAAAGTTCGGTGACCCGCTGAATTTCAATTCATATAATATATTACCTACCTAATATTGACGTCATCAACATGTTTTTAAATAATAATTATTTATTTATTTTAGGCCATATAGTGTTAATAAAATCTTCACCTAATTGTCAGGAAATAAAGTAATGAGCTTAAATTAATTGGTGGCATGCACAGTACGCACGTGTCTACCTGCCCGCAGTGCCTAATGAAAGGTCCATCAATCTTGTCCGCCAGTGTAACCAGTATATTGTTAGGGCTACTCCTAAATCGCTTCAGCATTCTCGCACATTGCTTGCGCATAACGAAATAAAAATCATCTACCCTCGCTTCAGCGAACATACGAGACGCCCTATTATACTAGTATGTGTTTTAATTTGAAAACAATTGCTCATAACACACCTACCTATGTATATATATGTATAGATACCTATGTATCTCAACATAATTCATGCACTAATAACAAAACAAATCAGACGCCGGAATAAAAGAAAAATAATACTTGCTTTTGATTGCGGTAGAAAACTTTATTTTATTAATCCAACACATCGCTAGAAATAAATTTATTCTTTTAATATTTGAAAGAAAATCTAATAAGTATGAAATGAAATACGTAAAAGTCGGGGTGGAAGTTTCATATCGCAAAGTTTTATAAAGTCAATAGAGATAATATAGACGTGGAAACAGTATATACCTATGTACTTACAAATTTGTATAACCATATGTGGGAGAGTCATGCTTGGGCTCGAGTGAAGTTATACCACTTAAAATGGGCGTGAAACAATGTTTTCCTTGTTTTGCCGTGTGAATGAGGCCACCAGAGACTAAATCCTCCTCCTACCCCTCGACAACTCCATTCCCCAAATACTTCACTCTTTAAATACAGGGGCTTGGCCTGTGTTTTAAACTTAATACGAGAAATTAACATCAAAGCGTATCGAAAATGTATACAACTCTTTTATACCAAGAAGCAATTTACGGGAAAATATAACTTCAAAACAAATTGTGAATACAAAGCGAAAACTTCTATTAAGTTCAGTCAACATTTTCGTTTCTTAGAACAAGACAAGTGTTAAGGAAATCAGTCGCTTTGACTCTCTGATCTTTTGTAATTTTAATTTCGTAGTAAAAATTATAAACGCGTTTAATGAAGTACTGGGTTATCAAAAAAAACGCTGGAAAAACGGCTTACAGATCAGGTTTATCAGGTTCAAGTTTATAAAAGGGCGCTCCTGACCGATATCTGTCAGTGTGTTTTCCCATAGTCGGTTCCTATAATACCCACAAGTAGAAACGATAGTAATATCCTACTCTCGACGATACTGCAAGGCTCATAAAGTTTTCCAATAATTAATTGTTGATCATCAACATCATCATCATCAGCCTATAAGTGCCCACTGCTGAGCAAAGGCCTCTTCTCACACGGAGAAGGTTAACAGTGTCTGTATTACTACTGTTAACCCTTGTAGTATTCTAAGAATTACACCATAATTGTATATTTGAGTGTTATTAAAAAATAGAAATATAAAACCTAAATCATTGAGCTTACTCAAGGCTGCTTGGCTATTTTATCGTCGTCATCGTCGACGATCATCGTGGTTTTTTGGCCCTCGACGTCATTTATTGTTAACCTGACAGTTCTCCTTTTAACTAACTGTTCAATAGTAGCAACAATGTCAGTATTTATGCAACTGTTTTATCAATACCCGACTATATTACTGTAATGACCACACATTTCCAAGAACATATAAAATTCAATACGAGTACTCAACGCTGATTGGAACTTAATTACTTTATAAAATTTTACTGGAATTTTAATTATGAAAACGCGAATAAATTGATATTTCTCTTTGATTTTCAGTTATAAAACGCGATTTTATTAATATTTAAACAAAAATAGATGTACGTTTTAAAGTTTTAAGCGTTGAAATATAACCGATGTCAGGCAAGTTAATTAAAATGTGATCTGTTATTTTAATTTTACACCTTCATAATTCAACATTTTTATTTTTTTTTCTCTTGATCTCTAATCTCTAAATGAATCATTTTCAAACAGTTGCAATTGTTACTACGTATAATTTGATCATCGCCAGTTCGATTCAAGTTAAAGGTAATATTATGCTTCTCCTTTATACACATCTTTACAAAAATATTTGTTGACTCGACCGGATTGATAGCACCAGAACTCCGACGCGAAAGAAGACTTACTCCGTATCTTCATTCAAAGGTTATTGTAGGTATACTCCTCATAACATTTCCGATCCTACAATCCCAATCATCAAATCTGATGATGGGCAGCGACGCTTGCTTACCATCAGGTACTCCGGATCCACGTCGGTTGCTGCCCATCCAAATTCCTATTCTATCCAAACCTTATTGTATACGAGTAAAGATAGTTAAACATATTGTTAAATTCCAACGTGGGTTAGAACCAGCATTGCGGTTCTAAATTCCTCCACTATTTAATGGATGTTATAATACATGTAGACCTTCCTCTTCAATTAATCTACCTATTGAAAAATCGCATCAAAATCCGTTGCGTAGTTGTAAAGATTTAGCGCACAGCGGATAAAAGGACAGAGCAAGCTACTTTATTTTATACTATGTAGTTATTTGACTGCACGATTGGCTGTCGCGCAACGTGTCGTGTCGTGGGTTGGATTCCCGTATGGAACAATTCTTTGTGTGATGTACAAATTGTTGTTTCGGGTCTGGGTGGGATGTGTATGTGAAATTGTATATTGCACCCACACGACTCAGGAGAAAATCCTTGTGGGTTTTTTTTTCAAAATAAAGACAAATCATAGAATAAATATCCCACCAGAACAATCAGATTCGCTTATCATTGCATGACCAACAATTGTTACTGTGTGCAGTGATTCGTGGAAGATAAACTTGGACACGCAGCATGGAACTACTGACGATATATTGGACATAGTCATTGTACTAATGACGGTAATTAATGACGTGTTACACGGATATCATCTTAACTACACACTATTAAGAGCAAACTAATACAAGTGTGGGAGAGCCATGCTTTGACACGAATGAGCCGGCTCGACCGGAGTGATACCACGGCCTCACCGAAAACCGGCGTGAAACAACCACAGCGTTGTGTTTCGCCGTGTGAGTGAGGTTACTGGAGACCCATTCCTCCCCTGCCCCGATCCCAAAAACCTAAGTCTCCAATTCCCTTATGTCGAAAAGGTCGGCAATGCACTCGTAACTCTTCCGTTGCGGGTGTCCATGGGCGGCACTGATTGCTTACCATCTGGTAATACGTCTGCTAATTTCCCGACCTATTACATAAGAAAAAAAATGCGTGAAGCAATGCTTAGGTGTTCCGCCTCCTATCCCGATTATTCAAATCCAGCCGGCAAAGCAGTTAGAGCAAACTCCTTTGATATTGCGATTGTCCATGGGTGGCATGATCGGCAAACGAGCAGACGGATAGGGTCACCCGTCTGCTCGTTTGCCGATCATGCTAAAAGTTAAAAACTCACCTCGGTAGCCAACCGATAGTTACTGTTTCTGTGTTGTATCTTTATTTTCGTGTGTGCACACAAAATATTTGTGCAGACTGCATATTTACAGAACAGTATAATCCTCTGGAATACAGAAACCAGCGCAAATATTTTAATTAGACTTTTGCCACAGACAGTAACATTGGTGTCGCTATGCGAATGACCAACAAAACTAGTCTTACAAACATATATCTTGAGAAATTTTAATTAATTTTATCCGCTACCAGAAACTCGAAGAAAGAAGATATTTATTTTTAATTACATTTTCTAAAAGGTTTTTTTTTATCCCTAATTATTTTTCCCACTTAATGAGGTCGAAAAAATAATTATAATCATCACATCTTTGTAATTCTTGTTTCTTTTAAGATAGATATAATTAAATTCGTGGTTTAGTTGGAGCTTTCCCCGTAAATAGGTAGATAGTCTTTATCTAATATATTTTGCGGACTTACGCACATTAAATCCACAGAAAGGTTAATTACATACTCGAATAAATAATGTATCTTAATAATTAATACACAATTATTGTAAGTAAGTACTTATATAAGAGACTAATTTACGAATTGTTATTATCTGTCTCAATGTCGGATTATTTTCGAGATATGAATTATGTATTTCGTTATTATTTCGCCAAAAAGAAACAACCCAATTAATTTATTTTGGAGATAAAGCGGCAATTGGTATGTTTCATTAATAATAATCAACTCCCACATCCAATAAATATTCTTTATAAGAATTTATGGTATAAACAATCGTTGAGCTTAACAAAGACCTCAAAAACGTAAATAAACAACATGGAAAGCTTTGCATCCAATTTGGGAGCGGGAAAAAACGTTCGTGGCGTTCCATATTCATATTTAAAAGTTGGCAATAAAGCGAATAAAGCGGGGCATTGACAATTGTTGATTGTCGGCTGTCGGCAGCACACGCGAGCGTAGCTACTGATATTCTAGATATATACGTATATATCGATACGGTTGGAATGTCAGCTGCAAACTGAAGTACATATATCTACGATGCATTCGCTTTGATATCGAGCTAGCTTTAAAACGAGATTCAGCGTTTTGAAGCGAAATTGTTCCGCTTACTATACCGTAATGGATGATGGACATCTTTTTGTTCGCGGCCATTTTCATGGTTCTGTTGTTGTTTGATTTTTTGTAATCTTTGATGGTAATGGATTAGAAAGTGTTGAGTCATTTGAGAAATAAATGTCCTTCTATAACAAGCTGTCTTATACGAAGTTCTATTTTAGTTGTAATAATATGAAAATTATGTTAAAACATAATCAAACAAAAACATATCACAATAACAGTGTAACAAGGTTTACAGTTATGTATTATATAATTGTAGGAGCGTGTCGCACAAAACTAATTACAAATCCCGTGATTCTTCGCTGTAATTATACAAAGAAAACAAAGTGACAAAGGAATGCAGTCAAAGAGCGTGGAGCCGGCTAACAAGATTCCGGCGGCGGGATTATCACGAAGTTAAGCCTGGGAATAGGACGAGAGAATTATTTGAGCCAGCTACGGGGGTACGGGCCACTTTCTCGGCATCGCTCCACAAAAAACAAATATCTGCCGTTTCAGCGATAACATTCAACGGATTTGCGTTTTGTACTCGAAATAAGCTATGAATGAAATCCTGAGTAGCTCCGAGAATTCAACCAGCTCGTTGGCTTTAGACTTGATAAAACTGATGAAATAATTTGCCTTTCTATAAATGCAGATTCTGATTTATTAAGAACTTTCTTAAAAGAGTGATTAGCTTTTTTGGGGAGGTAACTCGCGCAAGTTTGACGAAACTTTTTTTTATGAGATATCAGATTCTAACTTTTTTTATGTACAAATCCGCGACGGAGGAGTTACGAGTGCTTTGCCGACCTTTTTGGGATTAGGGTTTTGGAGATTTAGGAATTGGAAGGAATCGGGTAACCTCATTACTTTAACCTTATTGACTTAACCTTACTGACTAAAAACCATCCCGCTCCAGCGCTTCCAAGCTTATTGTACTTGACTCGAAACCTCGGCTGAACATCGTACCAATTGGGCCTTATCATTATAAAAGTGTTTTATCGGTATAACATATTACTCGTACAAAGCCAAGAGGATTGACACTTATTTATTTAAATAAAAACTGAAGCTTTCAAAATACAGCATAATAATGTGCCAACTCAACTTATGTACTTACATTAATATTAAAAAGTAACAAACACCTCTACCTAATTATAAATTAAAATAAAGAAAGCAAACACTACGTTTGCTGAAACCGTCGTAGAAAGTGTACGACAACGTGATAATCAAAATGATCAATGCCTTCAACAAACTTGGCTGCAGTAGAAGTTTACCCACATTCTCTGATAAAATACAAGTGAAGTACAATGAAATACACCCCCGTATCGTATTGACAGGTTCTGTTGAATTGAATTTACTTTCTTTTTTCATGAAAACGATAGACTTGTTTATTCTATACCCCTTTGTATTATCTGAAGATGGATAACTAATAGATTTTTGAGGGGTAAAACCACGACTGTACCTTTGGCGATAAAAAGAAGGAATGTCGTTGTGGCCCGCAGGTTAAGGAACCCACTTCTCATGCAGCAGGGTTCGAAACCTAGCAAGTACCATTGTGACTTTTTCCGAGTTATATTTACTTTCTATGATTATTTGGACTTATAATTTCTATTTATAAGTTTGAAATCGCCAACCCGCATTGAGCAAGCGTGGTGATTAATGCTCTAACCTTCTCCGTATGAGAAGAGGCCTTTGTTCAGCAGTAAGCGCTTATAGGCTATATAGATGAATGAATGAATGAATGAATGAACGTTTGGCTATCACGCCAAACTGTTTTTGGGCACATAAGCACCGTGCAGCGAGTTGCTTTTTTGATTCTCACACGGAACAACTCTTTGTGATTGTGTTTGTAATTCACACTATTATTAAGTAAGTGCCTTAAACTTCATAAAGCTAATTTTCAAGGTAAACCACACTTGATTGTCACTGCCATGAGTTTAATACGAATTTTATTTTTTCACGGGCGGCGTAGATTGTGAAAATACCTACCCGTAATATCTTCTCTTGTCTTTTGTATTTCGAAAATTTACGATGAAAACAGTTCCGTATAAAATAGTAAGAATATATATATGTATAGTAAGAAATAAAAATATATTACATCCGGTTACCGCGTGCGTGACACGATAAGAAAGGGGATATTGTTAACATAATCCTAAATCCCCGAATAAAAACAAAAAGGAAGTATCAATAAGATTTTTATACTAAGCGCTGCAATAGACGCAATATCAGCCTTGTGAAATTTTAGTACAAAATCGTCATCTATCGTGATCCACAGCTGTTCAATTACGGAGCTTAAATTAATTCAATAAAATCGAAAAGTTTCTCCCGATTCGCAGCAGATTGTTAGCCCCGAGGTGATAATGAAAAACGTCATTTACTTTCGTGATATTCTGCAAACCTCGTCTGCTGTCTGGTTATTGACTCAATCAGAAGATCAAAACATGAGACGAATCCACCAGACTACCAACGAACTCTTTTAAATCTATCACTTTAGAGTACCTACTGTTTCCACGTGGATATTTTAAAGCAACCTTTTTTTATGTGATAGGTCGACAAACGAGAGGATTACTTGATAATAAACAATCAGCGCTGTCCATGGACACCCGCAAAGACAGAGGCGTTACGAGTGCGTTGCCGACCTTTTGAGGATTAGGGATTTGGAGATTTAGGGATTGGGGGGAAGGATTAGGCCTCTGGTAAGCTCACTCACATGACGAAACACAACACTGTGGTTTCACGCCGGTTTTCTGTGAGGCCATGGTATGACTCCGGTCGAGCCGACCCATTCATACCGAAGCATGGCTTTCCCACACTTAACCTTTTAAACATACGAATAGAGATGTCGAATTTCTTCTCAGCTTTCCAAACTCCATTTGATTATGCATTCGGATTCCAGTTAGATATCACAGGGAATGCAAAATACGATTTTCGGTTATGGATAATGTGAGTGAGGGAACTGGATTCGGCTGCTGGTTTCGTCGTGTTACGTGAATCGTAATCCAATCTTTGTGAAATCCTGTTGAGTATGTCCTCTTGGGAGACGTGTACGAAACTGTAAAGCAATTTAACGAAAGCGTCAAATAGAATGAGCATATTGAAGGAGCAAGATTTTTATTTATTTACAGAAATCGTTGCTTTTCTATATTTAAAACAGGTACAGAGCTGTATGACATACATGGGAGTTCTAAATAATATAAAAAACCTACAAAATAATGACAATGAAAACCCAAAAATATACCTCGTAACTCGAATGTCGTGGTGGCCCGGAGGTTGAGGAGCCCGCTTCTCATGCATGAGGGTGTGGGTTCGAAACCTGGCAAGTACCAATGTGACTTTTCCGAGTTATATGTACTTTCTAGGATTATTTAGACACCACTGATATACGGTGAAGGTAAACATCGTGAGGAAACCTGGACTTATAATTTATAATTATAAGTTTGAAATCGCCGACCCGCATTGAGCAAGCGTGGTGATTAATGCTCAAACCTTCTCCGTGTGAGAAGAGGCCATTGCTCAGCAGTGGGCACTTATAGGCTGATGATGATGATGATGATACCTCGTAACATCTGTTCGTGATATTCTTGTCCAAATTATTATCTTGTCTAGAACTTCAACATTTCAAATTATTTTTATCTACAAACTCTTGTTGAACTCTGTAAACTTCATTAGTTTGATCCGATTTAAAGTTGAAAGCACTTGGACGTAACTCTCATTTAGTTAATTGAAAAAGCAAGTTAACGTTTTCAAACACAAGTTTGTCTCGTGCTATTTCTGTTCTGTAGTTATTTCTATGAATACAAAATACGTTTGGCGACAGATAGATAAATCTCTGTGAAATATAACATAAGTAAATGAACATACCATTGCATACGTTTACACGAAAGCCGCATTACAACTACAATAAAGCGAACTATTAATCTAGAGGAGCCGACGACAAATGCAGTTCCCGCAATTCACAATACATATTTCCGTTTGAAAGCGGCTCACCTGTTTGACCCAATTCCGGAAAACTCGGAGTCAACACGTGAATTTACATGATAATACTGTTTGCCGCGGGACCATTTACCATAGCGAGCGGTAGCCGCGCTAAGCCCCGACTTCCATTAACGGCGAAACTTGAGAGGCTATAAATTTTTGAACATGCTACCACGTATGTTCTCGTATTGATGCCATTGATATACTCAATAAATCCTTATTGTAAGACGGATATTTCATATTAATAATTTAGATTTCTAATAAGAAAACACGGTAACTGGTTGCTTAAAGTGTTAACAGGTTTCAAATAGGTAGGTAATTTGGGGGCTGAGTCACCCGCGTCCGTAGGAGAATACCCACAGTTAGGCCCTACACGTGGTCCCCGGGTGGTGCTAATCAGGTGACACTAGCTGGTGGTAGGTTTCGACCGATGGCTTGTGACCACCCACTGGGCAAAGACGTACCGCCAAGCGGCCTAGCCGTGTTCCGGTACGATGCCCTGTGTAGCCACTACTGAGGAAATGGGTCGAAGTGGCGGTTCCAATGCATGCAGACCAGCCGGCCTCGCGCTGGTATTGACGTATCGGGAGACTAGTCGAGGAGGGTAGCGGGATCCGAGGCACGGTGCACCGCTGGCCGACCGCAGTTAGTAGGGGGCCCAAGTAATGTGCTAGCCACACGTGAAAGACTGCCCCGCCAACTGACGAAAAATCCCGGAATGCACCAATGTGCTGGTTGGCGACCAGAAGAGAGGGCCCGATGGTCATTTCCGGGGGGGCTCGGGCGTCCCCGCAGTCTCCAGACTAGTACCCCAATGATGCTGTCCCACCGGTGCGCGACCGAGGGTTGGCTGCATTGGGCTCCATCTCACTTCCTTCTCCTCATACCTCCTTCACTCATATTATGCCAAGGTCCAAGAAAAAGAGAAACGGTACACAGCGGCTGCACTCCCTCTCACTTAAAGTGCACCTCAGCAATATTCGAGGTCTGCACTCCAATCTCTCAGCAGTCCATCACCACCTTGAGACGGAAAAACCATCCCTCTTTTTTCTTTCGGAGACGCAGATTAGAAGTCCATCAGATGTGTCGTATCTGTCTTACCCAGGGTTTATCCTGGAGCACAATTTTAAACCACACGCTGGCGTGTGCTTGTACGCCCGGGACGACATCTGCTATCGGCGTCTCCGCAACCTTGAGGATCCCAAATTCTCAACGCTTTGGGCTCTGGTGGACACAGGCATGGATAAAATTATCTATGCTTGTGTTTACCGCTCGCACAGTGGAGACCAAGAGGCGACCAGGCTCACACAGTACCTTAGTGAGGCGGCGGATGCGGCTCAGCAGAGGTACCCTTCCGCTCAACTGGTGTTACTGGGGGACTTTAATGCCCACCATCAGGAGTGGCTCTTCCCATACCAGTGCACAGACCATGCTGGTCGAGAGATGCGAAAGCTTGCGCTGGCATTAAATCTCACTCAGCTGGTCCAGGGAGCTACAAGGGTGCCGGATGTTGATTCGCACACGGCCAATTGCTTGGACCTTCTGCTGACAACAGATCCAGACCGCTACTCAGTGTCGATATCATCACCGTTAGGTAGTTCCGACCACTGTCTGGTGAAATCTGTATCAGTCTATTCTCCGCCTGATCTCTGCCCTATCCTTGGCAGCCTACTTGCTTTTCTTCGAATGATCCATCGTCATGCGCAGATGCTGTGGCGGATGTGCTGCGCCGGGGGATGGAGTACTACATTCCATTCTCCGACGTGACAATGTCTAGCCAAGCTCGTCCTTGGTTCGGTACTGAATGTGATCGCGCTAATGCGCTTAAACACGAAGCATACCGGGCCTGGGCCGACGCTCGCATGCGTAAGGCGAGTGACGTGAGTCAGAAGAAGAGAGCCTTCAACAGTGCTGCCAAGTCTTGCAAGAAGGCAATGCGGAGGTCTCGATTCGACCACATCAGCCGCATCGGGAACAAACTTGCTTCATACCCCGCTGGTAGCAAAGCGTTTTGGTCCTTGGCTAAGTCGGTTGAATCGAACTTCTGCCGCCCCTCACTACCGCCATTGCTGAGGCCCGACGGTTCGCTGGCCCACACCGCTGAGGAGAAAGCAAATCTGTTTGCCTCCCTTTTCGCGGAATCTTCGCGTCTAGATCCCGGTGGCGCGCGGCCCCCTGCTTATCCTGATGGTTGTGAGACGAGTATGTCAGACATTCGCATCCATCAGAAGGACGTTCGTAGGGTGCTACGTAACCTAGACGTGAACAAGGCTAGCGGTCCTGATGGGATACCGGCAATCGTGCTGAAAACGTGTGCGCCAGAATTGACTCCAATCCTGACGCGCCTATTTAGGCTTTCATTTGAGGCTGGAAAAGTTCCGAATGCATGGAAGCAAGCTAACGTACAGCCCGTGCCCAAAAAGGGTAGTCGGGCTGACCCAGCTAACTACAAGCCCATCTCAGTAACGTCCATTCTCTGTAAGACAATGGAACGTGTGCTGAACACAAAACTCCTGGCATACCTAGAAGCCAATGACATCTTAAGTGACCGACAATACGGATTTCGCCGGAATCGGTCCACAGGTGATCTTCTAGCGTATGCCATCCACATCTGGAATGAGGCCATCGAGAAACACGGGGAAGCGCTTGCCGTCTCCCTTGACATCTCGAAGGCTTTCGATAGGGTATGGCACGAAAGCCTTATTAGTAAGCTTCCTTCATTCGGTTTGCCCACTGGATTGTGTGTTTGGATCGCAGACTTTCTGAGGGACCGGTCCATCCGTGTGGTCATCGATGGTTGCTCGTCGAATCAAATGACCATCAATGCTGGGGTCCCTCAGGGGTCAGTGCTCTCGGCAACATTGTTCTTGTTGCACATAAACGACCTGCTTAAGCCCGGTACCTTTGGGTATGCAGACGACAGCACTGTTGTTGAGAGTTACACGTCCGGCGCACGAGCTAGTGGGTCACAGATCCAGACTCTTCGAGAGGCTATGGTTGGGCGCTTGAACTTGTCCTTGGAGGCTGTCTCTAAATGGGGCGACGCCAACATGGTCAGGTTCAATGCGGCTAAAACTCAGGCGTGTCTATTTTCCAGCAAAAGGAGTCAATTTAGCCCTGCTCCAACTTTCCGGGGTGTATCCGTGCCGATAACTGACCATCTTGATCTTCTTGGTATAACGCTGACATCTACTCTCAATTTTGGGCCATACATCGAAGCAAAAGCTCAACTGGCTGCAAAAAAGTTGGGAATCCTCGCAAGGGTTAGACAATACTTTACGCCGGAACAGCTGCTTAAACTTTATCAGGCGCAAGTTCGATCGGTTATGGAGTACTGCTCTCATCTTTGGGACGGATCTGCCCGATACCAACTTGATGCGCTTGAGTCTATTGAGAGGCGAGCCAAGAGGATCATTGGCGATGATGCACTTGTCGAGTCGAGACTTCAAAGTCTTGAGCATCGACGCCGAGTTGCTAGCCTGTCGGTTTTCTACCGGTTGCATTTCGGGGAATGTGCGTTGGAATTACATAATTTAATTCCGCCTAGCCCGTTCCATCATCGGACCACCAGACGTACGGCATTGCGCCACCGGTACATGGTGGATGTCCCACATATACGTACAAAACGTTTTGGGAGCACATTCATCATGCGTACAGCCAAGGAGTGGAATTCCTTGCCGGAGTCGGTGTTTCCTGATAGTTACAATCTGGGTATCTTTAAGTCAAGAGTGAATAGGTTACTTCTAGGTAAGCGCGCTCCATCGTCGACCGCATCGTCGCTTTCCATCAGGTGAGATAGCGGTCAAGCGCGAACCTATAATCAATAAAAAAAAAAAAAAAAAAAAAAGGTAGGTATTTTTAACGCACATTTTTTAAGGTTCTAACGGTTGTATTATGTCTAAGCACTCGCAACAAGTTTAGTTTGCATTTCCTACATCAAAGTATGTGTAAATACTTTTTTTTTAATCATTGCCCTGTGTCGTGCGTCTATCAATGAATATAAAATTAAACTTACACATGGGTACATACACTTAGGTACGGAATAGAAACAAACAATTGTAAACAGCTGCTATGCCAGCCGTGTATTAAATATCTTTTTTATCGCTTTTATGGAATAATCAGTAACTTATTGTTAACTCTAAGACCATCTACCAATACTTCTTAAAGAAGAAGAAGTACTTTGATATTGGTGTAGCTGTAATAGTGTCTATGTTGTTTCAGTGACGCGAGCAAGCGGTCCCGGTCGCGGTCGCGCTCTCGGTCCGTGACCCCGAGCGCATCACCCCCGCCGCTCCCCGCGCCGCAGCAACCACCCCCGCCCCACACTCTGCACCCAGACAATGCATTAGGTACAATACCAATTTATACTTCACTTACAAGGGTCTAACGATAATTGAAGTCTTAAAGGAAAAATCTTGTAACACTACACCTGTGTTTGAACTTGACCAACCATCTTAAGTCGTCGTCTTACTAAAACTACCGTTCTTAAGGTTTATTTTTCTTATGTTACTTGCGTCAAGTAGTATTCCATGTTCCCTTACCAGATAACTAAATGTACATGTAAGTACTTACTCAAACATCTTAGTGTAAAATTACAAAATAAGTACATAATAATGTCTCCGTCTGTGCCACTTACATCACGTCGAACTAAAAGCTTCCATATTAATATGATTCCGACGATACAACGACGTAAAGATTGATTCGCTGTCGAGTAAATCTCAGAGAATGTTAATAGAATATCGCTCGAGCAGAAACGTATTGAATGAATATTTTCTCAGCGGGTCTATGGAACATTATGTTATGTATTCTCATTATAATTTATCAAATATGCAAGACTAGCATGTGAATACAATACTTTTTAAACAGTCTAGGTTCTGAAATGGAAAGATAATATTTTAAAAAACATTTTTCTTATGTATCTCTCAGGTCGAGGTGCCCTAAGTGCAGCGGGTCGTCAGTTAAGTGACCACAGTAATAATAGGGAGTCGTCCCTTGATGACTCGGGTGTGGTGGATGACCACGACGATGGAGAGCATACGTCTGACGACCAAGCACCACATCCGCACCCTAGGAGACATCTACTGATACCTCAACTACCACCACCGCCAAACCACCCCCCGACACCGATGCCAATGCCCATGCAGACCCCGATGCAGATGCCAATGCCGATGCAAACCCCAATGCAGATGCCAATGCCAATGCCGATGCCCACACCGATGCCAACACCAATAATGCCCATGCCCATGCCTATGCCTCAAATTCAACAGGTACGCAACCATTTCTTTGCATCTAAGAAAGAAAAATACAAGCAGTAGTATAGTATGTAGGACATAGTTCATGAATTCCCATATTGCAGGTTTCTCAAGACAGCAAAACACAAGAAACAAAACACAAACATACAACGAAAATTGAAAAGCCAGCTCTGAAAGCAAAAAAGCCGACTAAAAGCATACAGGACAAGTATCCGCTAAACCCGGACTACCTCAACCAGATCGTCGTGCTAGGTAAAATCTTCTTCGAACTTTAGCACATTTTTCACTTCCTAAAAACTTTTCGGGTTCAGTATTGGCATCAAATTGAATAAGGTTCGGTGATGTAGAGCACATGTGCCACGATTGAGGGATTGGACAATCAAATAAATATTACAGTTTGATGGCACTACACAACCTAATCCAATTTATTGGCACGGCTTCAACACTGAAAAGCACGAGACAAATAACACTGAAACTAAACGATGCTGCCACTATGTATCAGAATGAACGCTTTGCAAACACGAAGGGCTAACAATACTATGACAACGAATGCATTTTATAGGGGATCGGTACATTCATCGGAATTAATTAACTTGCCAAATTAATTTTGTAGATTTAGATTACGGACGTAAGTTTTATTGGCTATAATTCTGCATGATATTCAATAATTCTTGTCCAAATTATGTCACTTAGGAGTCCATTATTTCGACATCTATTCAACCTTTGATTGCTTGCGTTCTATGCAATTTTCTACTTTTCTAAATTGGACTTACGTTGTACAGGTTAATTTTAATTAACGTTTCTAAATTATTAGGTAGTTTGACTTTAAATACTTTTTCTTCTAAAAATTCTAACTATTCACTCTGTTTCAACTCTCATTTGCAACAGATGATATTTTCTTTGGATTTCAGAAGCATTATGTAAGGTTCCACTTTGATTTTTGAACAATCTTCGAATACGTGAGCCGTTTCATACGGAAATTGTATGAATATTCTGTGCAACTCAAATTCCTTATGTAACGGTTTCACATATATTCTTTGGTAGCTTCGCGAATAAATTTTGACAGTGATATATCAAATATTTCAATTTGCCTGTCGCAAAAGCTACCAAAGTTGTAGATACTGCAATTACATTATGCAATTAAAACAGTTCTAGGTACTGCTAATATTTCAAGGAAATAACTATTCTATTTCTCCGATTACGATTCATTTTAATTTTGTCATCAATTTATTTTAAGAGATAGAATATTTGTTTCCTATGATTGGGTACATTCACCAGTAGCTTCACTTCTCAATGAGGTACACTTCATTGGGCATTTTAATACGACACGGTTGCAATCTCGCTTCTACCCTCATTAATATCGTCAGGGGCGGACTGGCCATACAAGCGCGCGCCCGACCTCCCGCAAGCGGAGACGACGAAAATTAATGAGCTCAGTTTATTGGCAGCCACGCACAAAACTCATATGGGCAATTACGAGCAAAATTGCACTTACTTCACAGGTTAGTAAACACAGACGCAAACGCTTCTACCCCCCAGTCCACCCCTGTTCCCCACAGGAAGACTGCAGGGTGACTGCGATTGACTAGCTGTCGTCTTGTCATAGCTCCAGAATCGCATTCAAGTCGTTCCACATTACATGAAATTACTTTTACAAATACTTTGAACACTTGTGCATAACTTTTATGCGATTCGTATTTGGAAACATCTAAATTCATGTCAGTGTTTTGTCGGACTTTCAGTGTAACCACTGTACCGGTAACCGCACCGTTTGTACACGAAATTGGCAAATCAAAATTATTCGTACTACCATGCTGGTTTTCCTTGCAAACTAATGCAATTTTCCTGCATATTTTTTTAGAACAACTCGCTTACAATGCATGCTAATTTGTGTAATATTTTTTATAAGTTATAGATTAATTTTTAAAACGAAAGCTTTGCATTGATGATACTTGAATTTGCTTCACTATGCTTTCGCTTGTTTTAATTGATCTATTACTTCTGATTCTTCCTTTCTTCTGTTCGTGACGTATTTGTGTGAAGTTTGTTTGATGTTGTTACCGATGTTTGTATATTTTTCTAAACTCCATTGATATTTCCGGCAGATGAGCTCGTGGATAGAAACTGTGAATGTTGCGTGTCTTGCTGTATAGACTATGAAGGCTGGCTCCAGTTCCAGAATTGTTTGTATGGGATTGTGAAGGATCCCTTGTTTGAGTTGTTCATAACAACGTGTATTGTTCTTAATACACTCTTCCTTGCGCTGGAGCATCATGGTATGAGTGAGAACGTTAGATCGGCCTTAGATATAGGAAATAAGGTAATCAAAAGTTTACTCAAAGTTGCTACCTGTCACAAAAAAATCAAATTTGTTGCTATATATCGTTCAAGCCTAAACTAATATAATATAAACTATCGTAAATTTATAAAATTTTATAAACATTATATTCTTCTTCAAACTAAATTGACTTTCAGGTGTTCACGTCGATATTTACATTGGAATGTATAATGAAAGTGATGGCAATGAGTAAAGACTTCTTTGCGTGTGGATGGAATATATTCGACTTGATTATTGTGTCAGCAAGCCTTCTAGATCTTATATTCGAACTCGTCGATGGCCTATCTGTGTTACGAGGTCTTCGTTTGGTAAGTTCTATTACTCAAATACATATTTTATTATTCATAGTATCACTCAAATCTTATCTTTCTGCATTTATTTTTTTACAGTTGCGAGTGTTAAAATTAGCTCAATCATGGACTACAATGAAAGTGTTATTGAGTATTATAATATCGACAATCGGTGCTCTTGGTAATTTGACGTTTGTGTTAGTGATAGTTATATACATATTTGCTGTGATCGGTATGCAGCTATTCTCCAAGTCCTACACTCCGGATAAGTTCGACCCGGATCCAGTACCCAGGTAAATTATCACAAATATTGATACGTCATCAAAATTTTACTTTCAAAGTTATTCTTGTAACAACAAGATTTTCTTGTGTGTAGCAATAGAAATGTTCTTGTTGTTTTTTCAAAATCCCAATTCATGTGATCGTTCCATATTTCTATTTGTTTTGTTTTCTGTATCAATGTTATTAACAAATAACCCTGACTCATCGGCGTCTAAAGGTGGAACTTCAACGACTTCTTCCACTCGTTCATGATGATATTCCGGATACTTTGCGGCGAGTGGATCGAGCCTCTGTGGGACTGTATGCGAGCGGAGCAGGAGACTGGGGCAGAGAGTTGCTTCTTCATATTCTTGCCCGCGCTCGTAATGGGCAACTTTATGGTGCTCAACCTCTTCCTTGCCTTGCTGCTCAACAGCTTCAATAGTGAGGAACTTAAGAATAAGAAGGAGGTCAGTAATGCGCATTACAAAAAGAAAAACTAGATGTTTACAATCACTAAGAAACACCCTGTAGCGTATATAAATCGGTTACCCCACACGTAGCAGCAAACCCTTAAACATTTGTCGCACTTTGTTTTGGCATTTATAAAAGTAAATATTTAAAAGTTAAACTTTATTTTAGAGTAAATTTTTGTATTTACACATCAACGCAAAGGGCCTGTCTATTTAAGGACCTCTTTCACTATAAAGATCCTATCTGTGTGCCGTTTACGCGGGCGTGCAGCGTAGGCGTTTGTCGGCGCCATTATCCATTCTTCATTAGAGCGGCGTCTATACGACGCATGTACAATAACCACAACCCACACAGCTGATATTTGCAAGATAATAATTTCATAACAGTATACAAATATAAACCTTATTCACTTTGAGATAAAGAAATTTAAAAACAAATATGTATATCCATACTAAATTTATTGTTAACTTTTAGGAAGTTGGTGAAGATTCAAAATTAGCTAAAAGTTTTGATAGAATACGTTCTATAGTAAGAAAAAAAGGTTTCCTTATATCGAGAAGTAAAGAGACTGACAAAAAATCTAAATTAGAAGAGCTAGTAAACGAATTTATGACACAACAACGCGCTATAAAGGAGAAGAAGGCGTCGATACCGAGTGAGCAGAGATACTCAGCATCCATACAGGAGACTATCCTGTTCCCACACGACAATATTTATAGTCATAGTTATCAAGAAGCATTAAATAGGTACGTATAATCTAATTGATCGTGTAGACTCAAATAAGTATATTTATTAAGTTATATTTTGGTGACACGTTCAGAAGATGAAAGTCACCTTTGAAATACTTATACAAGCAATAAATATTACTAACTTAAAAGTCGATTTAAAAACGAACCAAACAAATGCTTTGTCAATTCTCTCAAGTTAGCTTTACAAAGTACGACATTTCCAAGTCGTCCCACAACTCAAGTTATCTAACTAAAGTAAAATATTTCAGACCTATATCAGTGGGTTCCGACTTCGCGTACCCACATCTTTACCAAGCTACCAACAACTTTAACCACGGCAGTCAAGAAACTTTAAAAGACGTGCGTGACTTGGCGGCCGAACATAAAATCACTAGCATTAGGGAAGACTCCAAGGAAAATCTTGAAGACACATCGCCCACAGAGCAAGTTGCTGTTCAAAGGTTATTGAACCAAGTGTCTTCTGGCTATCACACTCAGCCATCTGATTCAAGAGGTAATAATAACTATCAATGTTTTTGTCAATATTTTACAAAATATATACTTTCAATTTATTTTATAAACAAATTTTAGATGAGAACGAACATTATGAAATGGCCCAATTGTCGAGTAGGACAACGCCAGAAAAACCGAAGTGGCAACCCAGGGAACTACCACCATCGAACAACTTAAGTAAGGAACCAGTCAAAGGAAGCAATGAAGAAGACATGAAGCGTCCGTGGCAAACTTTAGTCTCATATGTAGATGAATTAACCGTAGGTGGGAGAAAAAACTCACAGGGTCAATATATTGATGCGATGGGAAACTTCCCCGGATTTGGGAAACAGAAAGAGCCGAAAGTACCCGAAAATTGTTTCCCTCGCCAATGTTACGATGCGTATGTATTCATTCAAGAATGTCTCGATGCTCATTGCCATATTCGCTTCCATTTCTATATTAGGAGTTTGGTAGTTAGTCAGGTCTTATAATTAACCAATTTTTCTAATAATCTCTTCTTCCTTTTAATATTAATCTTCATGCCCTTTACAAATTTTGTGATGTATCTATTGAAACCTTTTGCACTTCTAAAAACCTAATATTGCATCCAGTTGGTAATGTAACTTTCATCAAGTAATTTATCTACATCTAACTTTATCGCTATGACCATTGCTTTCCAACATTAATCCTATTAACCCCATAAAATTCGGAACCAAGGAAACAATAAAAAAGGTTCCAGGGATGGGAATTAGAATCTCAACTCTCCGTACGTATTTACGATATCCAGAAGCCTAGGTAGGTAGAGGGTTTAAGTAGATGCTTGTGATCCGAATGAATGCAAATACGCTGTCCTTTTAGGAGTACTTGTTGGGATGCATGTATTGAAACCAACTTGGGTCAACGTTGGATGTTTCTCCGGACCTATATCCTGCGGTATGTAGACACTCCAGCCTTCGAGTGGTTCGTATTGGTGCTCATCTTTGCATCAAGCATCACGCTCTGCTTCGAAGACATTCACCTCGAAAAAAACAAGCCGTTGAAGAAAATTCTATACTGGACTAACTTGGGGTTCTGTATGATCTTCATCATCGAGATGTTTCTCAAATGGATTGCGTTGGGGTTCTTCAGATATTTCACCAGTTTCTGGACTCTATTAGATTTTACTATAGTATTTGTGAGTATGATTCCTTTTTAATATAATACTACGCCTCGAACCTCCTTTTTAATGCTTGTATTCCGCTTTCAGGTTTCAGTATTCAGTTTGTTGATAGAAGAAAATGAAAACTTAAAAGTTTTAAGATCGTTAAGAACTTTACGTGCGTTGAGGCCATTGCGAGCAATATCACGATGGCAGGGAATGCGAATCGTGGTGAACGCGTTAATGTATGCGATACCCAGTATCTTCAACGTGTTGTTGGTGTGTTTAGTGTTCTGGTTAATATTTTCTATCATGGGTGTTCAGTTTTTTGGTGGAAAATTTTACAAGTGTGTTGACGATGAAGGGGAATTACTACCGTTAGAGGCAAGTAAACACTACAACAATAAATTAATTAATATATTTTTTTAAATCAAGTTACAACGTTTTCCATCCAATTTCAGATAGTGAACGATAAATGGGAGTGTTATTACAATAATTTTACTTGGGTCAATTCGAAAATATCATTCGACCACGTGGGCATAGCCTACTTGGCGTTATTTCAAGTGGCCACGTTTGAAGGTTGGATGGAAGTAATGGCCGATGCTGTCGACGCACGAGGAGTCGACTTGCAGCCGGCGAGAGAAGCTAACATCTATGCATATATTTATTTTGTCATATTCATCGTATGCGGTTCATTCTTCACCCTTAACCTGTTCATAGGAGTAATTATAGATAACTTTAATATGCTCAAGAAGAAGGTAAGATGTTTTACTAAACTTTACTCTAACATTCCAATTGCATCTGGTACTTATACTCAAAATTTCCTTTCAGTACGAAGGCGGAGTTTTAGAAATGTTCCTTACCGAGAGTCAAAAGCATTACTATACAGCAATGAAGAAACTTGGTAGAAAAAAGCCCCAGAAAGTAATAAAAAGGCCAAGGAATCAGTTCTTAGCTATGTTCTACGATCTCTCGAATTCTAGAAGATTTGAGATCGCAATTTTCGTTTTAATATTCCTAAATATGCTCACTATGGGCATAGAACATTATGATCAACCGCATTCCGTTTTCTTTATATTAGAAGTTAGTAATGCGTTTTTCACAACTGTGTTTGGTTTAGGTATGATACTTTTTTTCTTATCTACATAGTATAGTGCCAAGCCCTTTTTATAAAACACACACTTAACCATCACATCAGTGAATCATAATTTTGCTTAGTTGAAGGTTCGAAAAGTGCAAATGTTCCCATTACAAAAAGGTTTAGCACTAGTTACTATCAGCAGGAACTTTCCTACATCTGCAATCTCCTAAATTATTTGTTAACTTTACAGAAGCGATAGTAAAAATAGTAGGTCTTCGGTATCATTACTTCACGGTACCATGGAACGTGTTCGACTTCCTGCTGGTGTTAGCGTCGATCCTGGGCATCTTGATGGAGGACATCATGATCGACCTTCCGATCTCGCCAACCTTGCTACGAGTCGTCCGGGTGTTCAGGATAGGGAGAATTTTAAGACTGATTAAAGTAAGTAGCTCCTTTTATCAAATACGTACAATTTTGTCACATTTGTATCAAATAAATATGTTTCAGTGTAAATTCAGAAGAAATTTTACAACAAAATATAGATTTATCTATCTGCGTGCTCGTTTTCCAGGCCGCTAAGGGCATTAGAAAACTACTGTTCGCGCTAGTAGTGTCGCTGCCCGCGCTATTCAACATCGGCGCGTTACTAGCTCTCATCACCTTCATCTACGCTATCATCGGTATGTCCGTGTTTGGGCACGTCAAGGAGCAAGGAGCGCTCAACGACATCGTCAACTTTCAAACTTTCGGAAGAAGCATGCAGTTGCTTTTTCGGTAAGTCCTTTTTCGCCTCCTCAGAATCCTATTAATTAATTGAATCGTTATTTCACTTGTTTCTTTTTGCCACTTTCCAGTTTAATGACGTCAGCCGGCTGGAATGATGTATTGGAATCGCTCATGATCCAGCCGCCTGAATGCGAGTTAGGCGAACATCCCGGACAAAATGGGAATTGTGGAAGCCCTCTCCTGGCCATCACGTACTTCACTTCGTTCATCATCATCAGTTACATGATCGTCATCAACATGTACATAGCCATCATCCTGGAGAATTTCAATCAGGCACATCAAGAGGAAGAGATTGGAATCGTTGAAGATGATCTGGAAATGTTCTATATTCGGTGGTCAAAGTGAGTTTATTAGCTTAGCTAAAATTTAAAAACCCTACAAAAATATTTGTTACCTCACCACGTGACGATAGGTCATAAACTTTCCTCTATAAATCTTGGCTACCTACTTACAATTAACCTGTTTGTAACCAATCGGCGCCACTTAGAGTTATTAGAGCTATTTACAATTACGACGGTTCAGAACGAACACTTCAAACACAAATGACGTCGTAAAGAGGAGCTCGTAAATCTTGCAATCTATCTTGATCCTCCCGGCTTCAGTTAAACACATTAAAAGTTACTCAAACAATTATTACTTGGCATTAACCGCATAATCCTTTAATACAGAATACAACAATAGTGCTTGTGTTGTTCTATTCTAGCTATTTGGGTTCTGAATCCACTGTAATTGGACTAACAAGACCTATGTATTTATTTAATTTATTGACAATTAGAGTACGATAGATAAAATATATGTTTCTCTTTTCAGATACGATCCACACGCTACTCAATTCATAAGCTTCGCTCAACTATCAGACTTTATAGCTTCCTTAGACCCTCCGCTAGGCATTTCCAAACCCAATACAGTGGCTTTAGTCAGTTTTAATCTGCCAATAGCCAAAGGCAATAAGATTCACTGTTTAGATATACTTCATGCCCTTGTTAAACATGTGTTGGGGCATGTTGAAGAGACTGATACATTCAGACAGCTTCAAGAACAGATGGATATCAAGTTCAAGAAGCAATTCCCCACGAGGAAAGAGCTGGAAATCGTTTCCTCGACGAGAATATGGAAGAGAGAGGACAAGGCAGCCCGAACTATCCAACGGGGGTGGAGAGATTACGTAAAGTAAGTGGACTAACTTTTGATCAGCATCGAAAAATATTGACAGATTTCAAAATTTTTGCTGTTGTTCTGTGGTTTTAATATAGCTAGTTTCCGTAGTTCCGGGACTAAAAGTGCTAATTTTCAATTTCCAGGCGAAAAAATCGCAGTCCCTCACAAGAAGAAGAGAGCACTAAGTGGTCACCTGGCGGAGGCTGGGGCGGGCGGCTGAGTGCTTTGCTACACGTGCGTCGTGGCTCGCACGCGTCTAGCCGCAAGTCGTCGCGAGCGTCCGACGCGTCCGACATCAGCGAGCTGGGGGGTGCCTGGCTCAACCTGCCACTACTGCTGCTGCCGGGGGCCGCGCCCGGGGAGCAAGTCAGTACCAACCATCTCCATAATTCAACTATAATCTAATGATACTACAATCAGTGTTACACAATTGGGCGTCTACGTTTTTTATTTATTAAAATAACATTAATTAGGGATACAAAAAATGATATGCCTGTGTAGACAATCATTTTAAAGTTTATTATAGAGTATCTAGGTAAATTGAATTAGTCATTTGTTGAATTTATTCTATCTTTTATATTTATCTGTCTATAACTAGGTAGTTAAGCATTTATAAAAATAGTCAATGAATTTTCTACAGCTTCTCTTCGCCACTTTTATAGTGCTTTCAGTAATTACTTATCTACGCCATACGTAACGGTTATGACCGGTGAGTGAGATGGTGGTGCCAGTGGAGATACGGCGGTTCTCTTCTCTATTTTTAAAGCTAGTAATATTTGTCGTGGTACAGCCGAGTGGTTCTGAGTCAGCGCCGCCTCGAAGGCGCTCGGCCTACGGATTGCCAATCTTCCTGCGGCATCAGGACGCCATGGACGAAGAGACCGGCCCGAAACGAGCAGGTTCATATGTAATGTTTTGCTTTCCGTGTCTCTTCCTCAGTAGGTTTAGAGATAGTTGCATTCGATTGCCCTCTGTCCTAACTGAGCAACGCGTTGTGATGCGGGAACATGTACTCGTACGATTCGCGTAACTATTCAAATAAGGACTGCAGTTCCCGCCACACTGCGATACTCAGCAAAGACTTGGCTAGCACTGAGTGGTTAGTCACAAGTCTTACATTTTTCTTACTCTTCTCCTTTAGTAAAGACTCGGAAAGTGTTCTTATGTTTAAATTATTATTTAGTAATTTTTAAGTAATTGTTTGTTATCCATTTGTCTTGTGTGCCTGTCTTTTGGAAGCAACGTTTGTCTTGTCAAGACATAGCCAAAGCCAACCACTCGGTCGATCAATTCTTAGGTAACAAATAAATTAATTTGATAAAAAACGTTACAAACGACTAATTGAAGCATCCATTTTGCCTTTTCAAAAATCATCAACGTAAAGATAAAAAGGAGTTTACATTACACCTTATTTCTCAGTTTTTAGATGGCGTGTCTAACAAGCATACCTAAGAACAATGCCCGTTTTAAAGTAACAAGGATAGAGTGTGAGCTTTGCATGCTTTAGTAGTAGGTACCCCAGAGTTCTCGCTTCTGTAGCTATTTATATGTAAGTGAATGTTAGCATGGACATTGTAGTGTGTAAGTCTGAGTAGTTTGTTCCCTTTACAATTTTTCCTTCACTTTTAATGCTTCTCAGGAATTCGTAAGTACAAATCTGTTACATTATTATTTTATAAAGTGTACCTATATGGCAATAGTGACACACCTTGGGTCGCACTGATTTCACACTTTAGAACAAAACAATTTAATTGAACTATCAGCCATCAGTGCTACTTTAACCAGAAATCTGCCTGACAAGGCTAAACATTTGTCCAAACTTATGTTTTTCACACTATTACAAAATATAAGTACCACATACAATTTGCAGATACGTACCTGAACGGTTAAAAGTTTTTGCGAGTTTACATCAAAATCTGTTCTGTTTTGATTTAGGAATCAAGTTTAGAAACTAGATAGATAGCTTTACCACTGCAATCGGGCACTACAAGCGAAGACACAAAAGATAGAAAAGGATGTTTTTTGATTTGGTGGTACTATGCAATGTTGTGTGTGCAGGTTCCCTTCGGCTGAGCTCGCGGCGAAGCTCCATGCGTCGCGTGACACCGCCGGCGCGCGCGCGCACTCCTTCGCCGCACGCCAACAGCGAGGTCAGCATCCTCGTGACGGAGGCCTCCCCTGACGCAGCCCCAGTGGCCACGTCCGCGCCCCCCGCGCCCCTTACCCCGACAGCGCCTCCCGCACCACCGCCCACACTGGTGCGTGTGCTGGTGCACAGAGAGTCGGACGAGCGCCCCAGCTGATCTCCGACTCCCGAGCTCGCGCCCCGAGCTCTTCCACCGGACGTTCCCGCATCGAACGACCCCGATTGACTTTCCATCCGGAAGTGTTCCGGAGAAAATTGTGATTTTTAAATTTAATTAGCCCCGTTCGCGGATGTCATTATGGTGGATACGTTGAGATAGATGACCTCGTTTCCTCAAACGTAGTAAACGTTAGACACGAGAGATGTAATTTTGTTATTTACGGGTAGAATTTGAAATGCGCCCATTTATCTCAACAATTAATAATAATTAATAGATAGTTAATACAGTAATAACCTGAAACTTCCAGAGTCGTTACAATAAGGTTTTCATTAGTATCTCGTCGAATTCAATAAAGCTTTACGATACTGAACTGCGCTCGGATGCGCCACGCAAGTTGCATTACACGCCGATAGGTAACATTCGTTTTTAGACGCTTTAATAGAGTAATGTTGCTGAATCCGATTTCTCTGGATCGTAGAAAGCTAGGATTTATTAACAGATTCATATTAATTACCTTATTCAATTATAGACGTAGAGAACCAAAAATGTGCCTAGAGAAATACGTATAATCACAATAATAATACATAGAAATTTGAAGTCTATGACAAAAATAAATTGAAAATCAATTTAAGCATAGTATGTTATTAAGGTTTACTAATTGAAATACTTACTTCAAACAATTTTGTGATATTTTTTAAATCATTAAACTACGTATTAATCAAATTATCTTAACTTTAAGAGATGTAGAGATCGATTTTACTATAGATGTTGCCTTATCCACCTTCTACGAACCAGAGTTCGGTAAGACAGCAGTTTGTTTTACTATATGATTTAAGTAGTTCGCTATTTGAGACCAAGTGTGTCAAGATTATAATGTGTTACTGTAAATAGTGTAGTATATGAGGAGAATGACTGATGTCACCGTGTCAATAGAATTATAAAGATGCCTATTAAACCAGGCTGTACAATTAATAAGCATGACATGAAAGATATAAATCGATTCCATTAGTTTTTCACAGTTTTTGTTACCTATTAATATAATTGCACCTTGCAAAATACAATTATGTGGCCCTAAAATACACCCCTGAGGAACACCGTTACAAGATCGCATTTTATCATTACTATCGCCGCTTTACGAGATAAAGAATTTAGATTCTACCATGATTATCTGTAATGTGTGCCTAGAAATTTAAATTGTAATATATATTTCAATATATAGATGTCTGTTTATGATTTATATAAATCGAAAGCTTTACAAGAACCTAAAAATCAACAATAAATATAGCATAACATGTATTGTGTCATGCTTCTTTAGTGTACAGACTGTAAAAAAAGGTTGTAAAGGCATCAGCAAAGCAGTTTTGGCTTCTGAATAAATGAAAACAGTTTACATGCATATTATTGTTGGAAATTATTAGAAATTAAGAAAACATTTTGCAAAAATTAGTTCTATGACCATTAAAATGGACGGCATATTGTTATGTATTATGTATAAGTATGTTGCCATATTATTTAAGGAAAAATGTGCTTGTGTAATATTTAATGTAATATTGAAAACCCCTACATACTTCCTAATTTATATGATATGTGTGCTAATAGATACATAGAAAGCTAAACCAGTAAGAATTCAGAATATGTTAAAGGTTTGGAAAAAGACTTTTAGAAACAATAACACCATGTCCTCAATTAACATTAATAAATAGTAAAAAATATACAGAGAGTGAATACGTTCGATATCTTGTACCTACAAATCTTATTAAATTAACTTTATGTATATTCAATGAAACGGCATCTACAATAGATTTGAATGCGGTTCTTTCTCTTTAATTAGACGTTGTAGATGACTAAATTCATGCTCATAGCTTTTGTTATATCAAGAATTTTAAATATAGACGTAGTCATTTGTTTGTCAAAATAAATTGTCATTTTCATAAATGCTAGTCAATACGATCTCGCTAGAGCTTTAATCGTTGACATATTAATAATTAACAAGTGGGATGGGATTTTAATTGTAATACTTAAAAATTCACACAGACGTTAGCAATTTTACTAAATTAGTTCAGCTCTAATTAATACTGTTATTATCTAGAAATGATTGATGGTAAATTTGATTTCTATAAACGATTCTGAATTCGTATTTAATCTCCATCATTTTATATTTCTGATATTTTAACTCAGGGAACGTAAAAGTTCCTAGTACTTCTACCATAACTGAATAATATTCCTCTTCAAGCACAAAAATGTGGCAAACAAAGGCAAACCTACAGACATGTACAAAATGGGCAAATATTCGCACAAATCTCAATAGATGTAATTATTATGTAGTCTTGGAGTTACATTAAATGCCTTTTTTTATTAGACGAGTTCCATTAGCTGTGTAATTTTGTTATATTTATGCAAAACATTTTTCTCTAAATTTTATTTTCAACTCGTCTTTATATTGTAGGTATCTCTTATTTATATCAGCTCCGAAGATATAATTAGTTAATATTAGCCCGTCCACATGTTCCTTTTGTTGATTGTTTTCTAGTTGTAACATTAGCTTCTAATAATGTTAACGAGTTGCTAATATAGGCGCACCAAGTGCTTTCGAATTATATTTTAGCTGCATTTATGTACAATCGGCCCGAAAAGTGATAACTTTTTATTTGTTGGCGGATCAATTAGCGCCATTAATCACTTTTGGAACCGATATTACAACTATGACGAGAATTTACTTAGGAGAATCATAAAACGTTCAATAAATAAAGAAGTTGATGCGGTGGTTTTAAATAGTTCTAATAACTATAGAATTAGCTTTTTTTCTAAAAGAAAAGTTTAAAAAGAATTTTAAAATTTCTCTAGAAGTATACTACTTGAGCAGGTACATTTTAAACCCCCTAATATTTTCCAATTTAGCAAGGACCAAAAGTTAATTTTGTTCGAATAAAAAAAATTCAATTTACCTACTAATTATATTCTTGACCAACTTTTGAATTAATTTTTACTTAGAATTTTCGAGGCCTGTATATGATTATGCTAGAATTTTAGATGCTGCCACCTTGTAACGTATTAGTATTTATACCACCTCGCTTTATGACAAGTTTTACACCATTTGCTTTGAACCCCTTTGATATTTCAACAAGCCACACTCACAATTAAATATTTTCGTCTCTAAAAGGAGGAAGCATGAAAATTGTTCTAATAGAATAGATATTTCTCAATATTGTTCATTACTATGTACATAATGAAAGAAGATGCAATAATTTTTCATAATTTTATCTATAGTTGTATCTTGAAGAGGTTGTTAGTGTTTACTTTTAACTATAATTTATAATATGTACGATGTACATGTAAAACTATTGTAGTTAGTGAAATTGCAATGTTTAAAGCATGTGTTGGGCATGATTCAATTTGTGTAACATATGTTTAAATTGTATGATATGTAAATAAAAACTTTAATGAGACCTGCGAAATATGATTTTCTTCCGAGGTACAAAATATAAATTAACCATGTTGAAAACTATGATTAAATGAAAATATAGACATATTGTACTTTTATTTTTCAACTCTTTAACCCATAGAAAAATACAATCCAAATTACCATCACCCATAGTGTAGGATAAGTAAAAAAAAAGCTGCCAAGCGCGGGTCGGCCTCGCCCATATGATAGTGGCAATTAACTTTTTTTTTATTATTAACGTATGTAACTAGGTGTAGCAGTAAGTAACATGGTTAATGAATCAAATAACTTTAGAAAACTCAATATCTTTTTAAGATCTAGGTACATATCTAGTGCAATAATGTACCTACTGCAGCCCCGGCCCAAAGAAGGTGAGTGAATGGGAAGTCAGTAGAGTCTGAGTCTCCTTCTCAAGGTTATCACTACATAGTATAAAACTAAGTCGATTATCTGTGCCTACATCTCTATATATGCTTAAATCTTAAAAACTACGCATCGGATTTTGATGCGGTCAGATACGAGTGATTGAAGATTATTATTTATATGTACAATAAGAAGATTCGACTGCACAGTTGGCGCGGTGGCTGGGCAACCGGCTGCCACGCAACGTATTGCGGGTTCAATTCCCGCGCGGAACAACTCTTTGTGTGATCCATGAGTTCCGGGACTAGGTGTGATGTGTAGGTATGTGAAATTGTATGTTTGTAAACGCACCCACGACACAGGAGAAAATCCTAGGGTAGGGCAACGTTTTTTTTTTTAATAAGAAATAAGGTATATAAAATAATAAGAAATAAGATCTAAGTGAGACACAATGTACTTTCTATTGTGTCTTATATACCTACCGGCAGAGTAGAGGTTTAGTGGAGCAATTAGTATCAGAATTGCACCCGTGCGAAGCTAGTTTGATTATAAAAACCACACCAACCTGACACATACACACAGACTTCACGAAAAACAGGTTTTCAGTATCAGTTTAAACCCCAATTGTTAATGTAGGTAACAGAATATATCTTCTTACCAAATTTCAAAAGTATGGTTCATAGTTTCAAATTAATAAAACATACCTATCAGTATCACAAGCAGACAAACAATCATGACAACTCATAGAATGTTTCTATCTTTACCATTTGGCTACTACTGTAAAAGGATAATGCATTGAAACTTACACACTGTATGTGGTAAAATTCTGAAAATCTCAATATTCTACTAAGATTGTTGAATACCTACTTAATATTTATATTATTACTGGGAAATTTTAAGATTATTCCTTAAATATTATCCATTAACACATTCAGTGCCCCCGACGCACCTGTGCGTTCAATACATTAATGTATAGAACGCACAGGTGCGTCGGGGGCACTGAATGTGTTAATTATCTATTTATAACAAATACACAAGATTGTGACATTAAAAAGACTCAATTTCAACAGCAACTATTTATTTAACCAACATTCTTCTAGTTTGATATGAAATTAAAAAAATTTAGTTAAATTAAAATCATTATATTAAATAGGTTTTACTAATATAATCAAGAGTGTCTATGTAAAATGGCGACAATTGAGAAATTGTACTAACATGTTTACTTGGTGGAGACCCTGGTGCGGCGATTCCATGAGAAATTAACTCCATAGCTCTTAGGTTTGAATTGCTTCTGGACTTTCGGCACATCTAAGTACCAATTCCATCCATTCTTCTCACAATGCTCAATAGCCTCTTCTGGGCACTTGAATGCCACTTTCATGTTGGAAAGTGGATCGCCAGTAGATGTCCAGCCCATCAAGGGGTTTTCCCAGCGTTGACGGTTATCAAACTCCATTTCCCAATGATGGATATTGTTGGTGCCACTCTGCATAGCATTTTTGGGAGGCTGGTAGATGCGCACACGACGAGTGACGATATGCTCTGCAGGAACTCCGCTCACAGGGGTCAAGTCCACCTGGAAAACAATATAAAACACTAATTTAATTTAATGTAAGTAAGTATTAATAGTAACACATAAGATCTGATCGATCTAATAGCTAGACTACAATACATTCACTTAGATCTAAACTTTAGGGCATAAACTACAAAAAAAAATAATCACAATAAAATTCAAGAGACCAACCATTTGACCAAGAGTGTGCTTATAACAAACTACCCAAATATATAAGAAATGAACAAGATATTCGTATATACAGATGCAAATTGTAATTTTATTACTCAGTTGAAGAGTTTTTTAATGATAAATTAATTGATTGCAAAATATAATCCATACACTCTTTAAAATATGTGTACACCAATTCCATCGGTAGAACATAGATATAGCTCCTGCATATTTAGTTTTAAGACCTTTCTGTATATATACCTATGTCCACAAATAAATGTTTGATTTGTGGTAGTTATACTAGTGGATCTTGGTGAAGATTAGCAACAAAAAATATGTGTCCAATGTTATCTGTAGATCTTGTTTATAAATAATATTATGATACCTGTATACCATGTCTTAAAAATACTAGACTAGTCATAATTTAGTTGCAAACATTTTCATACATCATTGGGATGTAAAAGCAGCTTTAATTACATAGCAATTTGAATGATTTCGCACATAATTCCAAATTGATGGATCTATATAAGTGTAAAAGAGTTTACATTTTTACAAACGATAAATACCTTTGCAGGAACTTTAATGGTTGAATCCAGAAGATTTTTTTGTCGAATCTCATCAGGAGTAGATATAGCAAGATCGGAGTCAATCATTGGCGCCTCATGTAGACGCACGGGATCACGGCTATCTAGCCGCGATGATGTTGAGAATGCAGGCAGAGACCTAAAACATTGGCAGTAGTTTCAAAATAGCATAACCCTCTACGTATAATTTATTGAAATGCAATTGTGATGTAAATGTTATTTCTAGACTTACCGAGACAGCGGAGTTTTAGATAAACTCGCTGTACGACGAATTACTTGAAACATGTTGTGTTTTTACGTAACAATCACAAAATGAAAATTACGTTTCGATTTTATAACTTCAGTAGATTCTGTTTTGTCACTGTCAATTTTTTCTTCTGACATTAATGACAGTATTGAATATTTTTTTAATTTGATCTGTTACCCCATTTTTACGACTAAAGTCCTTACACACATAGCTACCAAATATTTATAATAAATAGTCAGATAAAAGGCTATTCTTCATTACAATTTTACAACATTTGGTGTACGCAGAAGAATATGAATTTGAATGATATCAAAGCTGGGAAAAACAAAAAAGATAACGTCACATACTTTTCTTTTTTGTTTTACATCAGATAATATTTTTCTACCACTCCTGTAAAGATTTGAAAAAGTGATCCAGCCTGGATGTATTTGATTTAATTGTTGTTTATTAATGCAAATGTAGCGTAGATATACATTGTACCTATACTAAAACAACTTGTAGTAAATTACTCTTTGATGTAAAGTTTATACTATTTGGTTTGGTGACATGTAGTAAAGTGTCACTGTCGTGTCTACCTAGTCTGGCTCTCTGTCAGTCAATTGCTTGCTGTCAATAAGAAATTTGCGAAAAATCGCATTATTCTATTATTTTATCGCTATTTCTAATAAAACTATTTTATGCTCTTATAACATACTGTAGCGTATGCTTCTGTGTGATTTCTTGTTTTATTCGACGTAAATTATGGTGTGCAACATCTCTTTCACGTTCAGTATACTTCAAACAGCTGTTTTCTTGTAAAGGTAAATTGTTATAAAATACTTTAATATTTGTAATGTATTACGTTATTAACTTCCTGTATTCCATGTTTGTGCGATATCCTAAGGTTTTGAAATCTTATACTTGTTGCTAAGGCCGATTAGCCGTAGCCGGTGTCACCTATCGTCCGACCTTGAAGGATGTGTATTTTTTACACAAATCTGTTAGTAGTACGATTGGAAAAAACAAATTTAGTTCCTCCTTAGCCATAAAAATATCATACCATGTTTCATGCAATATTAACAAGCACTTAAAATTTCATATTTTTGAAAATTATTGTGAAACATGTTAAACACCAGATTTTACATCTTACTTTACATGTTAAAGTATATACCTACTTATTATCGCGACATTTTTGTCACCATAGTTGTATTATTATCTTTGGAAAGTAATTAGTTATTTAAGCTGTAGTCTGCTTGTAATAAACTATAGAATATTATTATGAAACTTGATCTTAATAATGGAAATGAGACCTTAAGACTAGTAGCATGAACTTCAAATTATATTTGTTATATCTTTATATTGATATATGATATGACAGAAACTTAAAGGCATACAGTCTTATCAACTGTATACTAATTACCTATATACATAATACCCAACTCAAAATCATAGTTATGTCACACTATTATTTGTATGAATAGACACAAGTCTATTATTACTATTATCTAATAGACAATAGAGTCTGTTATAAATTATAAAGGAACTTGCAACTATAATTATCAGTAATAGCACTTGTTTATATTAGAAGTATAATAAGTTATAAGTTGAATTGTACTAGAATTATTTTTTCGATAACTGGATGATATGATATTTCACAATCATTGTTAATTATTTAGTTTTGCAACTTAACCAATTATTTATTGCCTGTAAGTTAAACTAATAAATATAAATAATATGTAACTTTTTTCATTTTCTCATTTAAATCTTATCTTACAAAAACAGCTGCAAACACATGGATAAATATTAAAATCTATGTCTGTATTTATAATCATATTTTAAAAAAAGTTAAGAGTTGTGTGTTTAATCATGCTCATCTCTGGAACTCCTGGTTTGAAATGTACTGTTTTATTTGATGTTGGATTGTGAATTTATTGAAAAAGACTTTATAGGTCTAATGAGGCTTGAATTCATATATTCATAGGTCTAATGAGGCTTGAATGTTAAGAAAATTTATGACAATATAATTTTTTAACATTTACAAAAATAATAAAATTGATATTGTCAGCCAAGGAATGTTGCCAGATTAAGGAAAAGACCCTATAGCATTGTGATTTCCATGTATTTCCATTATTGTGTCTCAACTAAACTGAATTTAACTAATGATTTAATCTACATTTGAAGCCCTGACGTGAAATAAATTAATACTTATGCTATTTGTTTTATTATTAATAAATTCTGTTGCAGATTGCCACCAAAACAATCATGTGCTGTTAAAAAGTAAGGGCTGTAGCTCCTCCGGGAGCTACCTCGTAGCTGAGTTCTACTTTGTACCTGTTACTTGCTCATTGACATTAATTGCATAATCACTCACATATCTCCAAGCATTATTTACAAGAATCTAGTCAATAGAAAAATCTATATATTTTACTGACTACGGCACTAAACCGTACAAAATGAGTAAGCACAAAGCGGAAGTAGATTGCACTGCTCGGTGCAGATCTCGGAGCCATGGACAAGCACTGACCAGTGCTATAACAAAAAGGTCTATAAGTGATCAAGCTCTAGCCAGCTTTATTAAAGGAACATGCGCCAACTTTGTCAAGGCATTCGATTTTGAGGTGAGTTTACTGATATCTACAGTAAGTTTGATAGAAATAATAATAATAATATATCCGCAAGGCAGCTTGTGGCGAGCTGTTGGGCAGTGGCGACCCCACGGACCTGACTCCCGGGAGGTGCCTTGTTCTTCATCTCCGGTTAGTCTTCGTGACGAGCTGGAGTGAAAACTGATGAAGAACAAGCCCTCTTACCTCATTCTTGCCTTAATTGGCTGGCTTGAGTGGAGATTCGCAAGAGTAGGAGTTGAAGGAGACTCGGGGGAAGGATGTATCTCAGTAAGGTGCTGGTAGGGGTCTTGACCGTACTTCCGGGATTGCTCTGATAGCCGTGGGATGCCTCTCCTTCCCCAAGCAGCTCAACGTATGTTGCCTCTGTGTCGCTTCATGCTAGCGGCCGTTTCCGGGGGCCCATTAATTGAGTTTGCCAGTCACCCCCTGCCTGTTTATCCGTATGTATCAATATTGGTCAGGGGCAGGGGCCATAGTATTTCCATAGTAATCATATCCACCAGTCCATAGCAACCCATACCCATAACCCTTTCGTTTATTACCACAATTCGCAATAGTCCTGCATCAACCGGGGATTATCCTTGGGTGCACTTTCATAGTGCAAACAGGGATAATTGCCGGCTGATGTCCCATCACATTTAGATTAAAACTGTTCAAAGGGCCTCTGCGAGTTGGCTTCGGCCCCTCGTACGCCTTCCAAAGGTCCGGGATCCTATGATCCCGTGAACAGAAACGAACATACAAATAATAATAATAATATTTTTGTTATACAATAAAGAAATTAGTTATTCGATTAATAATTTTCACTATTAAATACTTAACTTCAATTTAAGAACATAAGTTTAACCCTTTGATACTTTAAAGTGAGAGCTGTCTGTTCTATAAAAATATAAATTGCTCTATGAATGTGTAATAAGCAGTTTTCTAATGCTCTTAACAAAAGCGAAGGCATTAAATTCACTTTAATATCTCTTAGATGATGAAAAAAAAACATTATTTACCCCAGGGTCGCACAGCCCTTCACACCGCGGCGTCTCGCGGCCGCATTGCCCTCATGGACTGGTTGATCCGCCACTCCTCCATAGCATTTATCAACGCCCGCGACCGGGAATCTGGGTACACCCCACTACATCGCAGTGTGTTCTACGGGCAGATCCATGCAGCCGTCGCTCTCATGAAGATAGGTAAAATTTTAATAATGTTTTTGGATATTTCTGACTTAAAAGTTGATAAAAGGCTTCTTTTGATAACAAAGAAAGAGAAAGTTTAGAAGTTTACGTAGAGTATCGTCAAAAAGTCGTTAGTCGTTCAAGATCTTAGAAACCATTAAGTATCTGTTGTGTTCACAATATAAGATGAATATCATGATTGACTGGGCAATATTACATAGGTTCAATTCTTTCACACTCCACAGATTGTTGTTCCTAGTCTATGTGTTACCTATATGTATATTTTTAAACACACGCGCCTAGTATAACTTATTACGTTAAAAAAAATAGATAAAATAGTTACCAAGTAGTCGAAAGTCAAAACATTTTTTCTGTAGGGGTAGATTGAAACTACAGAGCTCATCAAAAACGATCCTTAGCGCCATCACTTATTTTCCTTTCTTCTAAGGTGTAAACACGGACATAGTGGACAAAGATGATTACAAGGCTCTAGAACATTCGATGCTGGACCGCCAATACATGTACAAACACGAAGGCAGCCAGCCGAGCGAGGTGTACGTGTGGGGCAGTAACTGCAACTACACCCTCGGCACGGGCACACAACAACAAAGAAATTCGCCCGAACTACTCACCTGTTTCAACAGAGCTAATACTTGCGTCAAACAAGTAAGTTACTATATTTTTCTGTATGAAAAAAAAAACTTATTTCTTTTTTAAGAGTTTTGTACCCATTAGATAATATCGGGAACCTTATTAATACCCTATTGTCCAGGCTGTATCTCTTGTCTCTGTAGACTGATAATAGCTAGATCTAATAGACTAGCTACTCTCGCGCGGTTTCACCCTGCTCAGCTCCATTTGACCGTAGCGTGATGTTTTATAGCCTATAGCACTCAGGAACATTGTAGCTATCTATCAGTGAAAGAATTTTGGCAATCCGATAAGCGGTTCCAACGATTACTCCTTACATACAAACTTACAAACTTTACCTCTTTATATATTTAGTACAGATAGGACGATGGATTTCTTTTGTCCCTTTAACAAAAAAAAAAAAATGAAAACTATATAAATATTTTTCCCATACACCGTACGTGGTTTTCATTGCCACTGTTTCTCCATCATCATCGTCATTCTTTCTTCTTTTCTTCTTCTTCTTCTCTTACCTTAGTTAAAAGACGTCTCAATCTGGTCGCTATGAAGGAGGCGGAGCGCGTGCGGTAATTATCTTCCTCACGCGAGACACTGGGCGACGGGGATCGTGCGACGATCTCCGGCCACCGTAAACACGGATCTGCTAAACGGCGATCAAGGGTAGTTCTCCAGAACCAGACCCAAGCGTAAAACGCGTAGCGTTCAGCACGCGTCTCAAAAAGCCAACAGTCCACCGCAAATGGGGCTCAATAGGGGTAATTTCCATCCGGGGTTACGGCTGCAAGCGCAATAATAGCGACCCACGTAGAAACCGAAATCGAATTGTCTTAAGAAACAAACCACTAACAGAATTGTACTTATAGGGGAAATCATTAAAAGTCTTTCTCGCTCACCCAGGGCGACTCTTACTACCCAAAAACCACACTGTTCCTTCTTTTGCACGGCTGAGCAGGATTGTACTCCGATATCATTTCTTAAAACAGGCCGTGAACTGAATGGCTAATTGATATAATTGGCTGCGACATACCTACATAGTTACAGTAGCAAGCAAAAGATGTTTATACAAAATGTAATAATGGCAGAACTTGTGTAGATCTGCGGCCTCAGACAAATCACCGTAGCCAATGAGCTATTGTCTCGTCAAGTTTCACACTGTCATCAGTTTGAATGTAATAGTCTAACAAAACATGTCCCCGTGTTATCTATTATGAGAGAGAATGTCTTATCATTATTAAGATACATCATTTTCTTAATTAACCAATTAATTTTGGAAATAAAATGAAATAATCAAAATTCTCAGCAATATTACCTACTTAGGAATCTACTGTGAGCTCGGGTCGAACAGGGATAATTTCTTCAATACCCTAATATATAAGCCTAATATTTAAGTCTCTGCTTGCATTTCTCTCAACAGATGTTTGTTTGGCTAGTTTTAAATCAAGTAGGTACCAACCTCCTTACACGCTTCTAAGTTTGCTACCCAGAAGCAAGTGGCCTGTATCTTTACTATATCTGACAGCGTCACAAGTACTAAATGGCAGTTTTAGATAACCTATACTTTCATTTCAATTAATTTTGAGGATACATTTTAGTTAGTTGGTCAAGTAAGAACAAGATATGCATTCAGTTGGATTGCCCCGGACATGTCTGGGCTTCACAAATATCCTGTCCTTTATGTGCGGTCTGATCGCGTTCGTGATTTGCGTCTGGTGCGCCGTCAACACAGAGTTCTTCAAGGATGTAAACTCCTCTGTAACCAGTGCCTCTGCGGTGGATTCTATCGCCAAATTCGTCAATTTGAAGCTATGGGTGACCCCTCTAACGTCTTTACTGATACCTTTAGCCGCGCTGGCCATGATGACATCGTGTTGCGGAGTGCTGGGCGCGGGATGCAAGGTGAAATGCGCCATAAAGTCGTACATATTCCTCGTCACTACAATGTCAGTAATCTCGTTTTGGATATTCTTCATATCGGGGATCTACAATATTTACACTAAAAACGATAGCACTCGGAAGTACATGCAGTCTACGATACAAAAGTATTACGGAAAGGAAAATGATTTTATCACGTTCATGTGGGACTATGTCATGATTAAACATGAATGCTGTGGAGCCGTCGATTACAGAGACTTTTCTATATCTAACTGGCAGACTGTGAATCCTACGAAAGTATATCCGATCCAGTGCTGCAAGCTGGCTAACGTGACCAGTCTGGAGCCGGTGTCGACAAACTGCTCGGAGAGTCTCGACCCCGACATGTTGTCTCACAGCGACGTCGGGTGTTTCGACGCCTTACACTCAGCGATAGTCAGGAACAAAGGGAAAATTATATTCTACATTATCCTTTTGGGATTGTTTTACATGATTGTGATACTTTTCGCATACTGTATATTGCGCGGGGAGCCATTGTTGGGAGCGATGGCGGGTCGATTTACAGAGCTGTTGCCTTCGAAAGCGCGGGAAGATTCACAAAAAAATATTCCGCTGAACCCGACTAAGAGTAAAATGGTGTATGTGGAGGAGCAGCCCCAGCGGATGGTGAAGGTGGTGTCGGCTGTGAACCCCTTCCAGTCGTATTCGTTCGCTCCGAGCGCATACAGCCGCCCCGAGGACTACCGAGCGCACACTGTACATAGCGTCAGGCGATAGATGTAATGGTTAATAAACGTTTTGTTATAATATCTATTGTTTCATTTTGATTTGTTTAGTTTGGATAAAATAAATTGCTTTATTTATCTATCGTGTCTGTAATTTTTTTGTCACTTCGATAACGATGTCATTAACCTTTTCCGACACTGTTGAATATGATTCAGATTCTAGTAAAAGCTACACAATCCATCGATAACATAGGTTCTGTTCTGTTTTAAATATCTGATTATCAAACTATTTTATTTTATTTATTTATTTTACACTTCTTGCACAACGTACAATGGCGGACTTAACGCCTTAGGCGTTCTCTGCCAGTCTACCTTTGGGTGGTGGAGAAACAGTAGCGGTAGGTGCGTCTTCTTGAAACTATTGCTTCACACTTGAAGCACATCACACCCAGAGGTTTACAATTTCGCAGTTACTTTTGCTCATTTAGAATTGTGTACTTCAATGACTTTTTCCGAATTCCAGGTTTGTTTAGGCAAGTTTCACAGTGTGTGGTTATCCGGCGAGGGTGAGGCGTGGTGCTGCGGCCAGCAGGCCCGCGCTGGAGGCCCGCACGCGACCTCGCTTCGCCCCACGCCGCTCAAGTTAGCGGAACCCTGCGTCGCCATCGCCATCACGCTCAACTCCACCATATTCTTGATGGAAAGTGGAACGGTATGTGTTGGTGCTGTTTTATGTTAATTTTGTAGGCCGTTAATAAACGATCGGGATAGCATCCTAGGGGTGTACGTGATAATTTATTTGTGTGTGTTTAGATAATTAAATGCAAGAAAGAGAAATGCTTTAACAGGAATAGGCTAGCTAGATCGGCGATTTGGCGAGTAACAACACTTTTTTTTTAATGGTATAAGTCGGCAAACGAGCAGACGAATTACCTGATGGTAAGCAATCGGCGCCGCCTATGGACACCCGCAACACCAAAGGAGTTACGAGTGCGTTGCCGGCCTTTTGGGGATGGGGGTTGTGGATGTAAGGATTGGGAAGGGATAGGGGAAGGGGAGGGATTGGGCCTCCGGTAACCTCACTCACACGGCGAAACACAACGCTGTGGTTGTTTCATGTCGGTATTCTGTGAGGCCGTGGTATCACTTCGGTCGAGCCGACCCATTCGTGCCGAAGCTTAGCTATCCCACACTTCTTAATTTATTTGTTGCCCTGTGATTTGTGAATGAGGTTACTGAAGGCCTATTTCTTCATTGTAATTTCTGAAAGGCAGCAGCACTCCTCTGGTGGTGCTTTCCATCAAGTGATAAGACTGATTCTCGAACTAGCGGTTTATGTAATTAATTAAAGGTAAATAATCTTAATCTCTTTATATATTAAAGAGGATACATAAAAGACATACAAAGATAATTTAAAATTAGTTCACTATATACCATCAATGTAGGTAAATACCTTATTGTTGGCATTTTTTGATTACTTTTAGATAAAAAGATGTACCAATATTGTTTAAATTTAGTATACCTTAATGAGTTTTCCATCGCGAATTCAACTCTGTTACCAAAAACATTCAACTTCACTCCCCACATTTCATTCCCTAGATACTTCAATACGCGCTGAACAGTACGGACAATGTGAGCCAGTCCACGACGAAGGCCCCGGCCTCAATAAAGTTGGCGTCAGTGAAGCCCCTGCTGAAGTTGTCGGAACCCCTCGGTGTGTGCGGGGCGAAGGCCCACGCCGTCGTGTGGAACACCCGCGCCGTGTACACATGGGGCCACAATAACGGACAGTTGGGACATTCCAATGAGGACAAGTTCGTCCCTGCACCGAAGCGGGTGAGTTCATTTTGTGTAGATTTTTGAGTGTCTTGACTTGACTTGACTTTTTATACTCGAAATATGAGGATTGTTTTTCTAATTACTGCTGCTGTCAAAAAAGTAATGTCCAGTAGTTGATTCTCTCCTAAACAAGCTAATTCTCTTTTGGACAAATAGGACCTTACGCCACATTAGCGCCATCTGCCGTCAAGCAGTGGAAACTTATTAAACTGTAAAAGCTGATATTTGCATTTTAGAAAATGATTTGTTTTTTGTTCCCAGCGTGTAGGTTTTATAATAAACTAGCGACCCGCCTCGGCTTTTCTTTTTTTATCTATTAAAAACCTCATCAAAATCCGTAGTTGCGTAGTTTTAAAGATATAAGCTTACATAGGGAGATTGACTACTACTATACTATGTAGTGATATATTTATTCCCCAACAGGTGGCTATATCAATGAATAACAAGGAAGAAGCGGGTATTCAACTAGTTGACGCGACGGACGCGGCTACAGTAATCACCACCAGCCGCGGCGATGTGTATCTGCTACACAAGTACATCTGCAAGAAGATTGCTATCAAGTAAGCAATATTATACTTAGATATTTCTTTTAACAACTTTTACAAGGCCTGATCGAAACACAGAAAACCGGCGCGATACGATTTCGCTGTTTGAGAAAATATACCGGTGGCCCGATTCCTTCCACATGCCCTCAAAAACCCAGAACGCCGGGTTCCTACGCACTTGCGTAACTCCTCCTCCCATTGGAGTGGTGGGATGTCCTGAGGTGGCCGCCGATCGCAGTCTCCCGGTTCACCGACCATAAAAAAACAAATGTCATGTTCCACTGCCTTGGTGTGGTTACCTATGGCGCAACGGACTATTAACTCCTCTAGTGTCTGGAGTGTTCAAGAGTTACCGATTGCTTACCAATAGATGATATGGCTGTTCGTTTGCTGCCCAATCTGATAAAATTATGCTAGGATTGGGCAATCAACGCCGCCCATGGACACAGCAAGAACAGAGGAGTTACGAGTGCATTGCCAACTTTTTGGGGATTAGGGATTGGAGATTTAGAGATTGAGAGAGGAGAACGATTGGGACTCAAATGGCAAAACAAAACGCTGTGGTTGTTTCACGCCGGTTTTCTATGAAGTGTTCGGTTTTCTGTGGTTTGAATGTTTGGGTCAAAGTAAAACCTGAACTTATCTTATATATGACATTACAGACAAATTAATCTGCGCCAAGTGTGCGTTGAGGCGAAGGTGAACGACCAGGGCTCGTACTCCCGCGTCACAGTGCTCCTACTTACCAACGTGGGACAGCTCTTCATATGGCAGGACACCACCAACAAACTTACAAGGTAAAACAATCGTCAATAAATCATCATTCTCCCACTTCATTAGTGAATAAGTCTCCAGTTCCAAAAGGTTTCCTATAATTCAAAAGTCGAGAAGGTCCTTATAATTTTTTGGCTGGTAATAAAAAATACAACAAAAAAGAATTGGCAAAATTGGTCCAAGTGTTGTTGAGTTATGCTTCATAAGCTTACGATGTCATAAAAATGAATCGTAAAATGTGTAAGCGCATATTATTAATATGGTTCCTGGTAATTAAATGGTTGATTATAAAATATTTGTATCTGCAGAAACATATAAATGAATCTTATTAAAACTGTTATAATACTACTATTATTTCATTAATTTTGTTCCCTGCCAACTGGACTGGGCCGTATAATAAACAAGTCGTCTCCATTATTTTGAATTAAACAACTTATTAATAAACTATTTTATTAATTCTAGATGTGTCTTCGGCCTGGTCCACCAAACTATAATAACTCACGTAGCACTCACGCACGACGCTGTCTACTTTACAACTAAATACGGCGAAGCTTTCGTTGGTACGATTTCTCGCAAAACCACGCCCACCCCGGTGCCGCAGCCAATCAAAAAAGAGAAGGAAAGAGACAACAAGTCCCCGCTTGTGAAGTTTTTAGAAAAGGATGACTGTACGTCTGTGAGGATCTCGAAGATACCGAATATTTATAGAGCAGTGTCTATCGCTGTGGACAGCGAAGGACTCAATTTTGCGTGCTTACAGGTTTGTTTTTAAGATCTGGTATTTAAGAAAACCCGCATTTTTTTAACAGATAATATTCATATATATTCCATTTAAACATCTTTGCATCCAAAAAATAAAATCTTGAGCTGACTTAACGACATAAGCGCAAAAAGATCCAGCAGGGTCAAAAATTATCAAAACAAAACAACAAATATTACTGGTTTCCTCCTGAAGAATTTGCCATAACCCCTACACTTCTTGATCGCCGGTTTCACAATATTTAAGTGTGGAAAACTCAAGCTTTGGCACGAACGGGTCCGTTCGATTGGATTTATACACACGGCTATATAAAAAGCCGGCGTTAAACACAGCATTGTGATTCAACGTATGAGTGCGGTTAACGGAGACCCAATCCCTCTCTCAATCGGCCGGCAATTCACTTGTAATTCTTCTTGTAAGTAAACGGCGCCGATTGCATATCATAATGTAACAAATAATTCTCAGTTTAAAGTCGCTAGTCAGATAAGAAGGATGTCAAAAATAGCAAATTAAACAAATAATGGTATGTGTAATGTGTTTTTTGTTTGTAGATAAAACCGACATGCGGTCTTCGCTCTCTGCCAGAATTATCGCCAACCAGTATGTCCAAACATATGGAATCTCTGCGGGAATGCGCTACCGAAGATGATCTGCTACACGATGTGATCTTTAAGGTAGCTAAAAGTCATATTATCAATATTTTAATACCAACTATTTTGAGTCTATGGAGTTGCCAGATTGAATTATCTGATAGGAATGCTAAATAACGATTACTAAATTAATTTGCAGCGTTTATTTATAAAAAAAATACTTTGTGATGATTTATTTGTATCCAATTTCCGATTATAAATTACTTTGCGCAAAATTCGGTAGGTAATTATTTTTGACATTTAGTTTACTAAATAATTACTAAAAAATGCTTTTTTTTACTAATTTTGTCGAAATTTTTTATAGGTATGTTATCAGAGGTCGGAGTAGGTACATTACTTTAATATACTTGCGATAAGATATATATTAATATGGACATGCCATATTATCCATTATGTACGGGACGTACCGAAAAAAGTTCCGGCTCAGGAACTCCGCCATGTCATTATCACTTCTCGTTGTTATTTATTTATTTATTTATGCTAATTTTTTTTAGATAAGGTAACCATCATATGTAAGTTTAGGACATTTTGATTAAAATATATCTCGTAGTCTAAACTCTACAAGGACACTGAGGAGACATTTCTATAATAACTTAAACATGTATATATAATCTTAAATTCACCCTAAACTATTTTTTACAGGTCGGCCCAAAATCGTACCCCGCACATATGTACATAATAGCCTCAAATAGCGACCATCTATACAAGTTGTACCAAGAGAAACTTGCCCAGACCAACCCGGGAGACAAACCAGAGGTTACATTGGAGAATGTGCACCCTGAGGCCTTTGAGAGGGTGATGAAGTACATGTATACTGGCTCCTGTGACGTGGCCGAGTTAGGGCCATGTGGACTGAAGATAACAAAGGAAGAGCTGGTCAAGAAGGATAAGGAAGCTGATGAAGAGTTGGAGGTGATCGGTAAGTGATCTCTTTGTTGATGATTTTTAAAGAATAGGATGGCAAATTAGTGAGATTACTTGATGGTAAGCAAAAATGGCACCTATAGACATGCGCAATAACAGAGGATTTGCCTTGCCGGCCTTTTAAGGTTTTGGAATATAGGGAAAAATTGCGCCTTTTTTGGACCTGTTAGAACAAAATGAGGATCGTTTTGAGGTCAGAAATTAAAGTGTATAACGACAATGAAATATTGAAATTTTTGAATTAGTAAGTCTAAATACTCGCGAATATCTTAAGTACTTTATGCTATCAAGAATGTAAGCATTACCTGGTTGAGTTTTGATCGTCTTTTTTATCCTCAGAAAACATTAAATACAAGAGTACATACAAAAATACAACATAATTCAAACGTATTATGAAAATTTTTAATAAATTAAAAAGGACTGTAAAACACGACACAACTACACGTGTTATGCAAATATCTGTAGTAAAAGTATTTATTATCTCAACAGAAAATCCGTCAGAGATATCGGCATTCGAGGTGTACAACAAACAGAGCGACAAGGCGAAGCGTCAGCGCAACCGGCGCAACACGGACACTCCGCCGCGCACCCATCTATACTGCGACCCCGTCAAGCTGGTGCAGGCCACCGCCAAGCGGCTGCAGGTCATGGCGCTGCATAAACTACTCGATAAATTCTAGTAAGTTATCTCTAATAGCTTTTAGACAAAAGTTCCACAATAGATAATACTCGCAGATAACATTTTAGTTGATAACGCGTGGCGCAAATAGAAAGAGAATACGATATGTATGTATTTCTCATTTTTATCGATTTTTTGTTCCTTGGTTTCATTATTTGAGTGTGGAAGAGCTGTGCTTAAAAATCCCTAAAAGATCGGTAAGCACTCGTATTGACATTTGTGTCAAGGTGTCAATGGGTCAATGCGGCCCTGATTGCATTACCATCAGTTAAACAGTAAGCTCGTTTGCCGACCTATTATATAAAATATTTCGAACAGATTTCTGACGAACTGCTTTTCACTGCAGGTTTGTCTGACGAACTGCTTTGTACATCACAGCCATGAATTGTAATATGGTATTGTGACCATTGTTTAAGAATAGCTCACCCATACCCATTTTCTAATGTCACACATATTGATTAGTTTTGTATTTTTTCCTCAGCTACAAGAACGGGTCGATATGTCTGAAAGAGAGTGCAAGTAGCAACTATTCTCGCAACCCTGCCCCAAGTTGGAGGCGGGAGGCCTTCCCTGAGCTGGTGGATACTAACGTAGTGTGCAAAGATGGGGCCGCCATCCCCGCACACAAGTGTGTGCTCGCTGCGCGTCTCGACTACTTCCAAGGGATGTTTATGCACTCCTGGACTGAGGTTAGTTTACATACGACATGCTATAAGACGAGAGTTACAATAACAATATTTTAAACAATTTGGCTTACACTAGATATTTTTGGAAATAATATCCTTTATCTCAAAATCAGGCAACACTAACCTATATTAAAAACAATAATTATGATTGGTTTAAAGATCTCAATGTTTGCGCAAATATAAATTTTCTTGCGCAACTTTGCGCAAACCGAATTTTGAATGTTATTTTTTATTAAACTCTATTTTATTATTTTACAGAGCAAGATGCTATCAAAAGTGACTCTTCCAATAAATTACGGGATCTTACTGCCTGTCATCAACTTCTTATACACAGACTCGTGCCCAGAGATAGAAAACAGTGATTCTATCGATTTTATCTGCAATCTACTTATAGTCGCTGATCAATTATTCATAACGCGACTCAGAGAGATGTGTGAAATCGCTCTAGCGAACTTGATCAACTTGAAAAACTGTGCGGAACTTTGCCAGTTTGGACATACATACAACGCAACACAGCTAAAACAATGTTGTATGGAGTTTATTGCGCTTAATTTGAATAGTGTCTTAGAAAATCGGGCCTTAGACTTACTAGAAGAAACTTTACTTGACGACATCACTCAGTATTATTGCAAATTCAACCCCATCATGTCTTCGAGGGTCATCACTCCTTTCTTCAATGCACCCTCAGACGAAATTATAGAAGAATTCGCCAAAAACTATCCAGTCAACCTAGAACTCACTGACGAGGAATACAAAAAGGATGATAGTATCATAGAAATAGTTAGTAAGAAGAAAAAAGGAAAGAAGATTGAATATACAGAGAGCGAAAAGGAGAGAATGAGGTACGAATCTGTGAGCTCAGTGACGTCATTGGACCTATCTAATGATACATCCAAGGATATAACACTGTCTTTAAGCAAGATATCCAAGGATACAGAGAAAGGAACTAAAGATAAGCAGGAGAAATGGACAGAAGTGCCATCTTCACAGCAGAAACAGCTGAAAGTCGTCCAAGCCAGACTCAAGGCTATAAACATTGCTAAAGATATAATGAATGAAGCTCCCTCCGAATCTTTTACGAAACTCACGAAGAGTAGTTCTTCAAGTGCCATGACAATAGAAAAATTGCCGACCTCATCGCGGATGTCGGTCTCTCCTAAAGAATCCCCTACCTCTGAATCCATTTGGGGTACGCAGGGTAACCTAGTTATAAGTCACGTGGGACCAAAATTATCTCAGAAACAACGCAAAAAGTTGGCCATGCAAGGCACGGAAACATCATCTCAAACTATTGATGATTTCTTTAATAAGGTAAATGTAGGTAGTCCACCTGAAAAACCTAAGAATCCATGGAAGATCTGCGAGCCACCTGTTGCCAGTAGCAGTCCTAAAACGAAAACTATAGAATTTAATAAAATATTGACGGATCAGAAGAAGCAGAAGGAGGATCACTCAAGAATAATGACCAAACCGCTTCTCATGACACAGGTATGATAATAAAATACCTTCTGTAAAACCATATTTCATGTTTATCAAATTGTAATAAATTATTTTTTCATGGAATAATTCGACAAACGATTACACGGATTACCTGATGGTAAGCAATGGGCTCCGCTATGGAATCATGTAACACCAGAGGAATTACGAGTGCTTTACCGGCCTTTTGGGGATCAGGAATTGAGCCTCCATTTACCTCACCCACACGGCAAAACAACATAAGTGTTGTTTAACAAATAAATATTTTCTTTCTATCTTTCACACTGGTATTTCGTGTTATCACTCCAGTCGGCCCATTAGCGCCGAAGCATGGCTCTCCCGCACTTAATTTTTTAATAATTGACCTTTGTCTCTTAGAAAAGCATTATAAGTGAGACAACCATTTGTTATTTGTGTTTATTTCTTTTCCAGCTTGAAGACAAAGCTATAGAGCAATTGGAAAGATTCTACAACATCCATGAGATTGATGATGAGCTGATCACAGTGCGACGCATTGAGCTCCAAGTGTCCTCTCCACAATGGCTGCACACTGCCCCTAAGTGATAACAGTGCTATTTTTACACTTTAATATTATATTTCCTATGACCTAAGATTGTAATTGTTTATTTTTACTAATACATTGAAATTACAACCATTTTGTCTTTTTTTCCAAGACTAAGTATACTGATGCTTTGATATTATTTATTTGAAATACATTGAATGTTGAAAAATTGCTATAGCTACCATTTATGTCAGAGTCAAAGTCAAAATAATTTATTTCAGTTAGACCCTTACAAGCACTTTTGAACGTCAAGCAAAATTTTAAAGATATAAAGTATCAGTCTGTCAGTCAGTCTATTTAGTGAAGTTATTTGCTCATTCCCAAATGTTGATTCTGATGGAGAAGAATGACCAAGAAACTCCACTTCTTTTTAATTCAGTTTCACATACTGCAGATTCTTAGGTACATTAATCAGTTGGTTCAATTATGTGAGAACAGTGTAACAATCATTTGTTTTTATTATCATAACTCAAAAGCAAAGTGAACACAACCACACTTAATGTGAGGTATCCCCAAGGTAGTTGGCAAAGATCTAGGTACCATAATTTATCTCCCAGCTTCAATCAGAATCCAGCCAGGGTTGCAGGGCAAGCGCAATAAAGCACCGCAGTTTTAGCCTCGAGCAGGAAAATAAATGTGGGGATTTTACTTAAGAGTTTGGCACTCTCATCTCACCCGAGGCAAGAGCAATCACATGATGATTTTCCTCTCAAAAAAAAAGCTTTCTTTATAACCAGATATCCAGGTACCTACACTAAAGGCGATTTATTAGAGAAATGTGTTGTCTTACTGTGGTCAGGTGGACAACACATTTCTCTGTTTAGTCCACCACAGTTAGACAACACATTTCTCTAATAAATCGCCAAAACAAACAAAATAATGTACATTTTTTCATTTACATTTACAACCTACTTAACCATTGGATCCCCACTAATAGAGAAAGAAACTATTGTTAAATTATTTTGAAGTTTCTCAGACTGTTCCAATGTGTTTTCAAAAGTAGGTCTAAGTCCACTGGTGCCGAAGGGGAATATAAAATATATAAAAAGGCTAAACATGTTAGGGACAACAGGAATATACCCATACAGCAAACTACCCTGATAACATGATAGTCAACAAACAAAATCAAAGTGTGATTTGCTTGCTAAGATAATTCCATGATAGTAGTCAATTTATTCATAGAATAATATCATTGACTTTACTCACTTCACACTGACTTCAGTTCTTTTATGTATGATAATAGAATAGCTACTATAGATTGTGGAAAAGCTCCTCTTTGTATAGTACAAAGAGGAGCTTTTACAATATTTTATATTAATGTTAAATGAACAATTATTATGTAAGGAACCAAATCCTTTACAAGAAAGTAAACAACAGCAAATATAACATTTACTATTTATTTCTATTTTAATTATAAATTACAAATACAAACTATGTTATTTCAATCTATTTTTGTGGAGGGAAGCTCTTCAATAGCTGATTTAGTTGTCTATGTGTTAGTTTTTTCTCTCCTGGGACGAGGATACCTTTCTTTCCCTGTTCTCTTTGAGTGGTTATTCTGTCATTATATTCCTTGTAACATCCTTGGAAAGCAGCAACCTCCTTTAAGCACTCAGTTTGATCGAAATCTGCCTTTTTGAAGCATGCAAACATAACAGCCATTTCTTGCATACAAGCAGCTTCTTTGAGCTTGTCTCCTTTACCAGAGACCGTCTTTTTAAGTTGCAATGGCAACAACATTTTGAATGGAATCGGCTCCCTCTGGGGGCTCCTTGCACCACTTTTCGGGGGGCCGGCGAATAATATTGGATGTAACCTCATTTTTTGTAATAGAACTAACAACACAAACGAATAAAAATAATATGAACTAATTTAAGTTCCTTCAATCCTTCTCAACTCAAAATAAAATAATTTTAGGTTATAAGTATCATGTTCCAGGTACAAAGCTGATTGTATTTTTAGTTTACTTTGAAAGAGCGAGAAAAATAGCAGCTACAAACTCATTAGATCGAAAGAGAGGATGATAAAGTCATGCTAAAAATATAACATAAAACGTTTGAAAGACGTTGACATTGTCACTTGACAAAGACGTAAATCATAAGACTTTTAAGTAGACGTTCTGAAATTACACATTTTGCCAAAAATCATACAACCACTGGAAGTAATGTTATATAATTCAATTTATTAGTAAATATTTAAATACTTGAATTTTTCGGCAGAACAAGAAACAACTTATAATATGGTTGACTTGTTTGCGTACTTACTACATCGTTTACGTTTAGTTTTTACTTACCCAAGGAACATGTATTTTTGAAATATGAAATAAAAACAATCCCAGAAAATAAGAATTAGAATCTCCTAGGTATGGGAAAATGCTTCAAAAGGAACAAATCCAGTTTATGACCATGCCTGACCAAGGCCAAGAGCCTTTGCTGGATGGCGAAGGGTGTATCCGAGGATCGGGCAGTAGGGCTCGCTGTTATCGTAACGGTATTATCAGTACCAGAATTTTATTTAAACATGTTCAGCCGGGGTTGTGGGGCAAGGTTAATGAGGCACCTTTGGCCCACCCAACCTGGGCTGGAGAAGTCATTTGATGATTTTCCTCTCACCTAAAACAAGGATGATTTATTTATTTATTTATTTGAGACTTCATGCACAAAACGCTGTACATAGGCGGACTTAATGCAATGAGCATTCTCTACCAGTCTACCTTTGGGTGATGCAGAGATAATCTGGTGGCAGGTGCAAGAAGCAAGCGAATTGAATTAAATATACCAAACATATATATAAAAATATATATGATACACCTTACATACATACATACTATTTATAAAAGAATATTCTTAAAAATACTTACTTTTTAGTTGGTTACAATAATGAGTAGGTAATACTAATGAAATATACCTGAATACATATATTATGGTGAAAAGTAACAAAGGCACAAAGTCATTTTGTTGAAAATAGTAAAGTCGGCAGCGTGGCGTCGTCGACGCGCCGGACACGTGACTCATGAGTAAGATTCCCGTAGCGACTTATTAAACTAATTGAGCTTTACTCAGTTAATTTACGTTAGTAAATCGGTAATTCCAATCAATTTATATGCCAGTGAAATAAATTTTTAAATTAATTAACCTCCCTTTTCTGAAAACCAAATCGTAATCGAACATCGTATCAAAATAAGGAACAAACATAAAGTCAGTTAGGTAGGTACATTATTGTTTTTAGATTAAGTACAAAATACATAATCAGATCAAAAGAAAATAAGTGAGCGGTAGCGGCAGGTAGCTTGCTGTTAATTGGTTCTAGATAAAATAGAATAACATAATTATCTATACTTCTACAGTAGTTATCTAATTTATCGTAGTTTCCTAGATATAGAAAAATCTGATAAAATAAATAGCCAATGTTAAAAATCGATCGTAATCCAAAATCTATGGATATCTAATGGATTATAAGTTCTTAAAAACCTAAGTTTTAAACAATTTTAAAGTGGTTTTGAGTGAGTTAGAGCCATGTATCAGCACGAATGGGTCGCCTCGACCGGAGTGATACCACGGCTTCGCAGAAAACCCGGCTTGTAACAAACACAGCGTTGTGTTGAGCCGTATGAGTCAGGTTACCGGAGGCCCAATCCTACCTCCTCTCCACTTTCTTCTTCCAGTTACACCCAAAAGGCCAGTCATACACTTACAACTCCTTTGGTATTGCGAGTTTCAATGGCCAGCACTGATTGCTAACCATTAGGTAACCATTCGGCCACGTTTGCCGCCTTAAAAAAAGTCATGATGTAACGTTACATTAAAATTGCGTTATATTAAAATCAATATTCATACCTACTATTATCTTATTATTATAATTTGGTAGTTACTATAATTTCTTTCTTGTCACTCACTACCTATAATGTAATTAGCGTAAGTTGTAAAATTATACATGTTTTTGTCAATCAGTTATCAAGTATACTCGTACATACTTATAAATTCGTGAATAATAATTTAATATAATATAGAATGTATCTCATTTTTTTTAAAAAAAAGACAATAAAATTAAAAATTAAAATAGTCATTAAGTATCCATAACCTATTAGTAGGTGCCTACTGCCGTGAAATTCTCTAAAATAATTCAAAAATGTAGAAAACAGGAGTTTCTTCTTCCTGTCTTTGGACACGTGTGCCTGCGATATCATTGTTGACCAACCACTCCTAATAAAAAGATACAAAGAGGAGATAATCCTCATAATTGCCCACTTAATTGGAGATATCGGTGTCTTATGAATATCATGTTTTTAATCGACTTTTATCGTTTTCAAATTAAGTCTTAACCGAAGACTAATTATCACTGAAAGCCAAGGCAAGGCAAGTAACAGGCTATTAACATACTCCTTGAGATAAGTGCCTTTTTTGAGGGCGGAAATCATAAAATGACTTCTCTAGTCCTGTCTTTAAGATGCCCCTAATTCTGATTTAAGAACGTAAAAAATATTAGATACCTAGTTTCTTAAAGTTACTGAAAAAATGAGTACCTATGTATATTTGAAGTCTTGTAGGTACGAAATAATGCGGCAAAGCAAGGTTCTATACAGAAAAAACGAGCTTTTGCCAGCGACTTCGTTCGTGTGTTATAGTGACTTCCTGCAGATTTTTTCAAAATTATGTCTGTACCAAATTTCACAGAAATTGGTTCAGAAGTTTAGGCGTGATGAAAAGACAGACAGACAGAGCTACTTTCGGATTTAGGTATATTATAAAGTTTGGATACTCTTTCTTACTAAAGCCACAAGTATCATCATAACAAACCATTAAAAAAGTCGATAGAAGGTAAATAATAAGTAAAAATATTAAACACGCAATACCTGTTAAAAAACGTGCAAGTTACGCAAATTTACCATTATTTCTAAGCCAGATCATAAATAGCTACTACGGCTTGACGCGTACGCGATAAACGAATAGTAAACGTGCCTTAATACAGGCATTAAAAGATATTTATTGATCTGGCAATAAGGAACGTTGTAAATAAAAAGTATTTATATTGATAACTTAATCTTGCAATTTGTTAAAAGTATTAGAGATATTTCAAATTGAACTGTCTTGTGAACACATTAAATTTGATATTTGTACTGATGTAAAACCCTTAGGTATATCATAAGGGTATGTCCCTAGATAAATTTGTTTATTACTCGTTATTATGAATGATTCAACATTTTTCCAAACTTATTTGTGCATTATAATCATTAGGAACTATAAACTCTATACTATACAAGACTAATTATGTATAAATTGGACCCATATACCTACACACCCCCAATTCTTATTCATCCTATTTATTAACTGCCTAATCGCGAATTGTATTTCTTTTTACCTATCAAGGGAGAACATTCTTATCAGCTGGAATATGTTCAATGATGAACAACGCCCTCTCTTCTTTTTTCTTTCACATACACATAACACATAGACCCGGAACAACCATTTCTGAATAAAACAAAGAGTTGTTCCGTACGGGAATCGAAACCGCGTCAGCCGTGCAGTCAAGTCAAATGAAAATCGACCTAATTTTTTTTACATGTGTCAAGTATCTCGTCCTTAAACAGAGAACTTTCTGGGTAAGGACCCATAATCCAAATCAGGTCTTGATTTCCGATAAAAAAATCGCCATTTCGCCAGCGGGGAAAACTCACCACATGTTATTAAGTGTTCCTAAAACGCGGCAAAAAGGGTAATAAGGAAGAATGGAGAATGTCTAAACCACTATGATATTTCAGCTTTGTATCTCTTCACATGAACATAATAACATTTCTATAAGTAGTTGTTTCATTTCGCCTACCTACATACCTATAGGTACTTGGGTATTCATATTTTTAATATCTCAATCAACAAAAGATACACATTTAAGCATACTGTCGTGCATGGCAACAGAAAGGTGATTGATTAAGACATTGCATTGTAAATCATAATATAATTAAATATAAAACGTCTTTGTGGACTGCTCACAATCTTAAATGATAAGTTGCATTTTTGCTTCAGTTCATTGATAAACGACCATATAAAATGCCCGCAAGCATCAAAAATAGCATAATCGCACTCACTGCTGACAAAAATGTAAGTATTTGCATTTTGGAGACTTAACTGATATATTTTTGTGTAAAATATCTGTCTGGCTGTAAATATTGAGATATTGTTGATCTTCAAATCATCAGACGTTAAATAGTTTCCTAGAAGACGAAAGTTGTCAATCTCGAATGTTTATCTCGTTTACATGAGGGTTGCAATATTGATTTATATTTGATTATATGTTTTCAGATCTACAAAAATGAAATTCTTCGCAGCCATCGTTCTTGTCGCCGCCGCCGTGGCTTCAGCCACCCCCGTGGACCGCCCCAGCGCGTCCGCTATCATCGGACACCTCGTCGATGCCATCGCTGCCCTGAAACCCGAACCTGTAGACGTGGGACCCGCCATAGTGGACGCTGGCTTGTCCCCCATCGCTATCGGACCCGCCATCATCGAAAACCCCGAGCCCATTGCAATTGGACCTGCCTGGGTTGAGAGCCCCGAGCCCGTTGCTATCGGCCCCGCCTGGGTTGAATCCTCTCCCGTTGCTGTCATCCCCGGCCCCGTATCCACTGAGATTGCTTCTGGTTCTCCTCTAGTGCAGATCATCCTCAACATCAACCATGTTTCTGCCGCACCTGAGCCTGTCGCTGTCGGTCCCGCCATCGTTCCTGAACCTGTTCACGTTGAGGAAGTCGCCCCCGAGCCCGTCCAGGTCGTTGAGGTCGCCCCTCCCGTTAATCCCATCGCTGTGAACCCCATCGGTGTCGTTGCTCCCGAGCAGGTTGAGCCTGTTGTCATCGGCGTGCCCGTCCTCCCTGTGCCCGAAGTACATCACTAAGAACTCTTTTCTTGTAATAAAATCTTCAGCAAAGCATTTGTAAATCTGACTGGTTTGAATAAAATATAGACTTAATACATGCACACAAATAAATTATTTTATTGAATGTTCCTTAAAACGTTAAAAAACTGTAAGTTCATGATGAACGGCAAGCGCAGTGCAGTACGTTCGCCCACAAACTAAACAACCCGATTAGGGTTGATGGGAGACGCTGGATGAATGTGGCTTCCAACCGGCCTATCTAGAAATTATCGGGGGGCCTATGTTCAGAAGTGAAAATTGTTCAAGAGTGACAATGAAGAAATAAATTTAATGTTATCTTAACAAAAATGTGTATTGGCTGGTCTCAAGAAATACCATTTTTGTCTGCAACGCAGCCGTTGGATCATCGGACACACGATAGCCAAACTAGGGCAGGAGCAAGAAAATTAAGATGTGACAGTACATAGACAAAATTAGATCCTTAGCGAGGGATGATAATTATTTCGTCTATCTTATGGCTATAATAAATTGGTGTGTTGGTAGGTATTTATAGATAGGTATTTAATAGTTTCCTTATTCAAGAAGCACAACCTCGTACCAAGTCATTAGATAAGTTAATATTGTATACAGATTAGAAGATAAACTTCAATATAAATATTCGCGAAAATTTACAACAGCATAGTCTTGTTACAAGCAGACAATAAGTAAGTATTAGTACCACGGCACTACTCCAGTACTATTCTAATAGTGGGTCAGAAATACTAATTGCTAACGAATTTTTTAAAATATTTTCAGATAAATCAACATGAAATACTTCATCGCCATCGCTCTGCTCGCCGCCGTGGCCTCGGCCGGTATGATCAAGCCCACCCCTGTGGCCTCTGAGCTCGCCGAGCTCCAGGAGATCGTCGCCGCCATCAACAGCCCCAGCACCGACCCCGCCACCGCCGCCGCCCTCGAACAGATGCTCCTCGATGCTCTAGGCATCAAGCACGAGCCCGTTGATGTTGGACCCGCCATCATTGACTCCCACCCCATCTCTGTTGGCCCTGCCATCATCGACTCCCACCCTATCTCTGTTGGACCAGCCATCATTGACTTCCCCCTTCCCGATGGTGGTGTTGTCGCTGAGGAGCCCGTCGTCCCCGGCCCCGCTATTGTCGCTCCCGCTCCCGCTGAAGTTGCTCCCGTCGCTGCTACCAGCACTCCTCTGGTGCAGATCATCCTGAACATCAACCAGGCCGCCGCTGAGGCTAGCCCCATCGCCGTTGGACCCGCTGTCGCCCCCGAAGCCATCGTGCCTGAGCCCGTCCACATTGTGGAGGTCGCCCCTGAGCCCGTCCATGTTGTCGAGGTTGCCCCCGAGCCCGTCCAGGTTGTCGAGGTCGCCCCCGAACCCGTCCAGGTCGTTGAAGTCGCCCCCGTGCCCGTTGAGCCCGTCGTCATCGGAGTCCCAGTTCTCCCTGAACCCGTCGTCGCCCTCCCTGAAGAGCTCAACTAAGAATAATAATCAAATCAATTTAATTTTAAGTTCACGTTATGACATGATAATAAAACAAATGCATCCATCATAAATATTTTTTTCCTATTAAACCTACTAATACTTTTATCTTACCCTACTTACGTCTTAGCTTCGAAATTATCGATATTAATGTGTAAATAATAATTATTTCCATCAGTAATACTGCTACTTAAATTACGGGTATGAGCACTCTCATTTAATCGAATCTCAAATTCTCAGCATACACACGCAATGACTCTTACTCTATAACAAAAAGTACGTTGTTGCTTCTCCTGCTCCGAGTCAAGCCGGGTTACATTGCACATATGCCTGCAACAGCGCTACACCGGCTGGATGACTATATCTGTTGGCTGTATAACGCACAGAAATCGCCTCTGTGTTAACTCAAGTCTGCTTCTGGACAAACAGCGAGGTCTAAGTAAAAGTCCAAGTAAGTTATACTAAGTACCAAAATTTGTTGTACAAAGTTAAGGTGCACCTCCCTTTCTGGAGCGAATGGGTGTCTCGCAGGGTTTAAATCTCGGACCGTTTTTATTTATTTTCTAAATAAATGACTTCAGGAATAACCAAGAGATGTATGCTGATGATAGTATTAACAAACATACACATACTCATTGAATGATATTTCTTACTCTTCGGTATGAAGAGTAAGAAATATCATTCAATGAGTCTCTTATACCCTTCATACTGAAGAGTAAGAAAAGTAATACTCTTCATACCGAAGAGTAAGAAATATCATTCAATGAGTTTGTTCAAGCTCAGACGTCGTCTGATAGTTATTAAAAACGTATGAAAAATAAACAGTGCTTTTCTCAAAAATATACTCTGGCTAAGGGCTAATAAATTATTATCACTACATGTATTTAAGTGTTATACAGGTAAAAACCAACGTGCTAATCAAGGGCGAGGAATTGAGCAATTCCTTAACACATTAAGTGGTGTGAACGGTGACCTCCGTTAGCGGAGGATTTGCCTTCAACAGTTTTTTGTCGGCAGTCAAAGGCTTAATGGATCAGTACTTCAGTAGTAGGTATCTGCCAAGATATGTATAATAAACTAGCTCACACGGCAAACATAGTACCGCCTAAAATACAAACTTTTTTAAATTTAGTCATGTTGACCTTTTGAACATTCCCTGTTTATCTAGCTATGTTTTAAATCACAATAAGCCATGTCAGTGCAGCCTTTCTAGAGTTTTAGGGAGACTAACGAACAGAAATAAATTTTTATATATAAGAAGAAGATAAGTGAGCTCACTTCACCCAGTTTAAGTTACTTCTACATGAGAAGTTATTTATTGGAACAAGTCTGCCACATTCATGCAACCACTGCAAGGCTAAGTACTTCATCCTCCATTAATCCAAGAGACACGTAGTAAAATAAATTAATAACTGTTATAGAACGATCACCACCCTATCTTTGTAGTGGTGACATCCGGGCTTTTCCTCCCGCTGACCGAAATCTTGGACGGCAAGCTAAGTTCTAGTTATGGTTTTCTGCTTATTAACTCTTCAGCTGTGTACAAAAAATCATAACTTTCCTTTCCCCATTATTAAATAAAATAGTTTTTTTCCTGTGTGTAATACCAGATTTGTGTTGATAAATTTATGTTTTAATACTTTTGTTACAGTAAATGCAAAGTGAGAATTCATGCCAGCTTTACTGCGTAAACCTTCTGTCCCTATATTCCTATGTATGTATGATTATATCTTGAAGGCTACGCAACGGACTTTGATGCGAAATTTTGCATCAGCATTGCACAAATGCGAGGCTGGGATGGGTCGCTAGTAAGTAAAAAAGAAAGAAAACTGTTTTTATTCGGACTGAGACATGAAGGCCAAGAACAAACAAAAAAAATATACAACAATAAAAAAAATACAATTAAAAGTTTGAATAACAGGACAACAAAATAAAATAATAAAAATAAAATTAATCAAAACAATAACGTTAAAACAGCCTAACAAAGTTACAATAATACAACCCTGGGTTGGCGGACATGCCCAATCCGAATGGGTCGCCAACTCAGCAAAAGCTGGGCACAGAGCACCCAACACTGATTTTCAGTTGGCACCCCTTAACTAATAAGTAAGAGAGGAATTATACTTACCTGAGTTGCATTGAAGCCCCCGACATACGTAATACAATGATCGCTAATTTTATGTCCGCCCTATGTACAATGTTTTGTGCAAGAAGTAAAGTAAATAAAAATGTACATACAAAACGTAGATATGGATCACTACTCACTTTATATTGTAACTTTTATAGGCCCGCTTTGCTAGAATTCGTATTTTTAAGTATACGAATACCTAAAAATACGATGAAAGAATAAATAAGGATAGCATAGTGTTTCCCTATAATTATAGTAAAAAGAAAAAAAAATGTTGTCAAAGTCAAAGTCAAAATCATTTATTTCAATGAGACCACAGTAGGCACTTTTGAACGTCAAGCAAAAAAAGGAACAAAGTATTTCAAGAGCTTTAACATTAAGCGTGTCAGTCTGTCCGTCTGTCTGTCTAGTGAAGCTATTTGTCAGCATCTGACAATGTAGACGTGGTCTCTTGCGGCTTCCCCAACCCGCATGAGTCAACATCTGATCTATAACTCTTCTGGTCCATGGATGGCGCTGATTGCTTTACATCAGCAAAGCCCTTTTGCCGTGCATTGTCAAAATAAAGGTGTCATCTGTAATAGTTGAATCGACTGGTTTAGTAAAAAGCCCAAACAATATAGGTATACACCAACGGTCGATGAAAAGGTTGTGAAGGGCACATCGCTTCATATAAATGATATATATTTAGTCAAATATGGTTCTGGACTGGACTAAAATCCCGACTGCAAACTATGGCGGAATAAAAACAGATGTAACGGTGGAAAAAATTTGATCCTTGCTGAAGAAAATGCAAGAGAAGAAACGGAGTGGTTTTAAGTCAGTAAGAGCCTGATATTCTCTCTCGAGGCCGAGGGTGGGGGAAAATATTTGATGATTTTTACGACTCAAAAAAAACCTTATGGATATTAACTATCTCGTCTATCTTACTGACTAAATAAACAAAATACTATAAATTCATCGGTATATAGATAGAGACTTATAAGATATAAACTTAATAGCTTCCTTATACAAGAAGCGCAATCTTGTATTAACTCATAAGATAAGTTAATATTGTATACAGATTAGTAGATAAACTTCAATATAAATATTCGCGAAAATTTACAACAGCATAGTCTTGTTACAAGCAGACAATAAGTAAGTATTAGTACCACGCTACTACTCCAGTAGTATTCTAATAGTTGGTCAGAAATACTAATTGCTAACGAATTCTTTACAATATTTTCAGATAAATCAAAATGAAATACTTCATCGCCATCGCTCTGCTCGCCGCCGTGGCCTCGGCCGGTATGATCAAGCCCACCCCTGTGGCCTCTGAGCTCGCCGAGCTCCAAGAGATCGTCGCCGCCATCAACAGCCCCAGCACCGACCCCGCCACCGCCGCCGCCCTCGAACAGATGCTCCTCGATGCTCTAGGCATCAAGCCCGAGCCCGTTGATGTTGGACCCGCCATCATTGACTCTCACCCCATCTCTGTCGGCCCTGCCATCATCGACTCCCACCCCATCTCTGTTGGACCAGCCATCATTGACTTCCCCCTTCCCGACGGTGGTGTTGTCGCTGAGGAGCCCGTCGTCCCCGGCCCCGCTATTGTCGCTCCCGCTCCCGCTGAAGTTGCTCCCGTCGCTGCTGCCAGCACTCCTCTGGTGCAGATCATCCTGAACATCAACCAGGCCGCCGCTGAGGCTAGCCCCATCGCCGTTGGACCCGCTGTCGCCCCCGAAGCCATCGTGCCTGAGCCCGTCCACATTGTGGAGGTCGCCCCTGAGCCCGTCCATGTTGTCGAGGTTGCCCCCGAGCCCGTCCAGGTCGTCGAGGTCGCTCCCGAACCCGTCCAGGTCGTTGAAGTCGCCCCCGTGCCCGTTGAGCCCGTCGTCATCGGAGTCCCCGTTCTCCCTGAACCCGTCGTCGCCCTCCCCGAAGAGCTCAACTAAGAATAATAATCAAGTCAATTTAATTATAAGTACTTACACGTTATAACATGACAATAAAACAAATGAATCCATCATAAATATTTCTTTTTTTTTAAGTCTTCCACCACCTACCATCCTACCTACGACCTACCTTACCTAAGAATCATCTGCAGGTTACATTTTACGCTCAGGTCTGGTTCTATATGAGCTCTGATTAAAAGTCTATGCTAACTTGTAGTTAGGGTGTTGGACTAAGTGAAGGTGCACTACTAAATCTCTAAGTTGGCATGCATTCATAACTTAATGATAAAAATATACGATGTAGTCCTGCCTTACTTGGTTTACATCCCATCCTATTAGTTATCGGCACTACAACTGGCGCCGTTGTTAAACGTTTCATCATCATCATCATCATCACCATCATTTTAACCAATCCATGACTATTCTAGATTAGATGGATTTTCTATAACAGCACAAGGCCAGCGTTCACCCGCCCATCGCTTAATTAACATATAAAAGAGAACTTTATAGAGACTACGAAATTTAAGTAGTTTTTTGTTACTAATTAAGGGTTGATAAACTAATATTGGCTTCCTATCAACGGATACATTACCTGATAAACAATATTAAACGCCGAATTTTGCCAGTTCCATCATTTTTGTTGTTATTCCTCAGCAATAGAATAGAAATCTTTATTTCAAGCCCAGATCTCATAAATGGTTACTTACAATTTTCTTATACAACTGGTGTTAGTAAAACATACAGATTCCATTATCAATTATATTATATCATATTTCAATTAAAAACAAATAATAAATGACACTAAGAAATAAAAATTCATGGCAAAATAAAAATGAAATAAATTAAGAATATAGATTGATATAAAATTAAAAAAGAAATTGGAATAAAATTGAGATATAAAAAACATTACTTAAATAAAACGTGAGGATCCACTAGTAGCATGCAACTTCATCCATGTCGTTAGCAATATTTTATCTCACTTTAATACCAGCTGTTCATGAATTATATTTTAAGGCAACACGAATCAGGGTTTGCGGGCAAGCGTAATAAGGAGCCGCTACAAAAATATTATATTGAACTTGTATGACACGTCGAAAATTATTTTCCGGAATGACAATTTACTAGGTTGTGCATTTAGGCCAAGATCACTTCCATTATGATTTTTATGGTATAAGGCAGCAAATGAGCAGACCAATTACTTGATGGTAAACAATCGGCGCCGCCCATGGACATCAGAAACACCAAAGGATTTACGATGCCGGATGCCTTTTGGGGATGAGGGTTGCAGATATTTGAGGATTGGGAAGGGATAGGGGAGGGCTGAGGGATTGGGCCTCCAGTAACCTCACTCATCATCATCATCATCATCATCATTAAGCCTGATGTCGACCACTGCCAGCCACCCTGCGGATGTCGTTAGTCCACCTAGCTGAAGGGCGTCCTACACTACGTTCGCCTAGACGTAATTTGCACTCTAGAACACCCCCCCCAGTTTACCCCAGCGGTCATCGGTTCTTCGACAAATGTGACCTGGCCACTGCCACTTCAGTTTGCTAATCCTTTAGGGTACGTCGATAACTTTAGTTCTCTGTCATCTCGTTTCGAATACAATCCTTCAGAGAGACTCCAAGCATAGACCTTTCCGTAGCTCGCTGCGCGACTTTAAAATGTGTGGATCAGTCGCACTGTAAGTGTCCACGTCTCGGCTCCGTCACGCACACGGCGATACACAACGAATTTAAATTTGACTGTCTCTTAAAGGATTGTACAAGAGGTTAAGAAATATTGGTGTTTTAGTCAGGATTTTGATCTAAACAAAGTTTACAAATAGGCTAGGACACAATCAGCGTGGCGATGATTAACAGTGAGTCGTATAAAATAATCGAGGAAAAGTATCTGTTAAGGCTTTTTGTTTTTCTAAGTGTATTCAGTTCTGGCCATATTTATTGTCCGTCTACATACCTACGCTTTCCTAGTGCCATAAGCTCACATCTGTCTTGGAGCAGATGACGGGACAGAGTGCGAGCAATCAGGTAGAAACAAGACGTCGCCCACAAAAAAATCCTTATGGCTGACTATGATAAGGACAGATTGGAAACTTATAGATCTATACTGCAATATTTGAATCTTACAATGAAAAAAGAATCACCGAATTTGCTGCTATCGTTATGTGCAAACATTTTATGGTATTAATTTTATTTTTATTGGTATTTTGAGATTTTACCCCTCTCCTTTCCTTTAATATCCAACCAGTTATGTTTGACATCGAAATTTCTACTCGGAGAGTTACTGAATCGAGGCTAGGTACCTTCGATAATTTTCGCTGTGTTTATCTGTACAGTATCAGAATGAATACTAAATTTATTGAAGGTGTTATTAATAATAGTTAATCCAACAGACACGTGCTGAAGTGAATTAAGTATCTATATTATTTTTACTACTGAAGTTCGTAATTTACCTATCGCACTACCTAAATATAATAAGGAACCAAATGATATACAAACCCAATAAAAGTAGTTTCCTAACACTATCAGGTCGTAAATATGGATAGTTTTAAATAAAATCTAGTTTATGTCATTTGATAAGTAAATATTGTATGCAGATTAGTAGATAAACTTCAATATAAATATTCGCGAAATTTTACAACAGCATAGTCTTGTTACAAGCAGACAATAAGTAAGTATTAGTACCTCGCTACTACTCGAGTAGTATTCTAATAGTTGGTCAGAAATACTAATTGCTAACGAATTCTTTAAAATATTTTCAGATAAATCAACATGAAATACTTCATCGCCATCGCTCTGCTCGCCGCCGTGGCCTCGGCCGGTATGATCAAGCCCACCCCTGTGGCCTCTGAGCTCGCCGAGCTCCAGGAGATCGTCGCCGCCATCAACAGCCCCAGCACCGACCCCGCCACCGCCGCCGCCCTCGAACAGATGCTCCTCGATGCTCTAGGCATCAAGCCCGAGCCCGTTGATGTTGGACCCGCCATCATTGACTCCCACCCCATCTCTGTCGGCCCTGCCATCATCGACTCCCACCCCATCTCTGTTGGACCAGCCATCATTGACTTCCCCCTTCCCGACGGTGGTGTTATCGCTGAGGAGCCCGTCGTCCCCGGCCCCGCTATTGTCGCTCCCGCTCCCACTGAAGTTGCTCCCGTCGCTGCTGCCAGCACTCCTCTGGTGCAGATCATCCTGAACATCAACCAAGCTGCTGCTGAGGCTAGCCCCATCGCCGTTGGCCCCGCTGTCGCCCCCGAAGCCATCGTGCCTGAGCCCGTCCACATTGTGGAGGTCGCCCCCGAGCCCGTCCATGTTGTCGAGGTTGCCCCTGAGCCCGTCCAGGTCGTCGAGGTCGCTCCCGAACCCGTCCAGGTCATCGAAGCCGCCCCCGTGCCCGTTGAGCCCGTCGTCATCGGAGTCCCAGTTCTCCCTGAACCCGTCGTCGCCCTCCCTGAAGAGCTCAACTAAGAATAATAATAAAGTCAATTTAATTTTAAGTACTTACACGTTATGACATACCAATAAAATCGCTGCATTATTCCATTAAAACTGTACTTTTTTATTTTGTATTTCCAAACGACTTGTGATTTTATGATAATAATTCTGAATACATTATTTCATCCATATACATATATAAATATGCCTCCAAAGATGGATAATGCCGTTTTGAATCGTTAAAAATCCTTAAAAGTGTTGTCTGGTAGTAAATATCTATGTTTTAAACAGTCTTAAGTTATGATACCTACAGAAAGCCTTTTTGCATTCACATGACTGATATAATCGTTTTTTTTTGTGAGGGGAAAATCACTAAGTGTCCCCCGTGCCTTCCTCTGCTTTACGCCGAAGCCGCGGTGATTTATTGCGCCCCGCAACCCAGGCTGAACATCAGCCCTAAAGGGCCTAGTCTGTGGTGGTCTATTGTCTCTTTCCACACGCTCGGGTCTGGTTGCTCGAGCGGCGACCAACCCTTTGCCGTCCACAGAACCGCGCTTACGGTGGCCGGAGGTCATCTCTCGATGATTGGTTTTCTGAGGACACAGCGATGCTCAGCCCAAGCAGGAAACACTGCCACCTTATGCTTTACCATGTCCTCGGGTGGTCTTGCAATGGTGAAACTATGCTTGCGTTTTACGTTTGGCCGAGTGAGTGAATTTACTGGATGCGCGATCAGAATTAAGAGGCCGATTTCATTGATATGAACTTAGTTTATTGGTTTAGGCTTGAAGAAGACACAGAGAGACTGAAGGTAGAAGTAAAAAAAAATAACTTTGTATATTTAATCTTTTTAATTTTCTTATCTTAATCAAATTATGTAAAGGACAGTTGATGCAATTGGAAATAGACTTGATCAATGGATCGCGTTGTTCCGTACCATATCATTGCTCCCATTTTTTTTTGCGGTTGGAAAATCATCCAATGTCTTTTCTCATCCAGAGAGAGCTCTTGGCTCACCCAGGGAGAGCCAAGAGTTATCTTACCTTCGTGTCCGGTAAGCACTTGCGACAGGTGAGTACGCCGTGGCGTCTCTCTAGTAAGAGCCAGACATATAAATCGTTTGGTGATTTTCCGTCCTTGTTAATCTTCATAATCTTTTACATTACTTATGTGACTGATATTTTTTGGCTTTTTAATACCGGTGATTAAGTACTTCTAAAAAAATTTGTTATTTAGCAAAGCACTGACAAAAGTACGTGTTCCCCCGGCCCCATAATTCATTTGGCTTGTGACGTATATTTCAAAATCAATTATTCTAACTAAACCATTAGGTAACAGGTACTTTTGAAACGTGCACAATAATAATTAGACTGCACGGTTGGCGCGGTGGCTGGGCAACTGGCCGCGGGTTCGATTCCTGCTCGGAACAACTCTTTGTGTGATCCACAAATTGTTGTTCCGGGTCTGGGTGTGATGTGCGTGTGAAATTGTATGTTTGTAAACGCACCCACGACATAGGAGAAAATCCTAGTGTGGGGCAACCTTTTTTAAAATACTAATAATAATTGGCAGAACAGTATACCTAGACATTTAATGCTATTCAGAAGAAAAATATTAAACAGTTTACCAACCTTTATGAGTGCTTTTCCAGTATGACAATGATTCCACAAGAACTGTATCATCAAAAAGCACGTCTATTTTTGAGATAAATTGGTGGAGATTTTAATCTCAGCCACAATCTTACCAATGTAAGAAAAATAGTCGTTAATGTCGATTCACTGAGTCTTGAGAGGTTGCCTTTATGTCTAGCAAGTTTAGATTTTGAATTCTAATTGAGTTGCGATGCGTGTTATATATAGCCTTTGTCTCTATGCTACCTTTCATATTTTCATTTGAGTTTTTTAATCATGTTATTACAAGGGTTACAATACCTTCTGTATTTTTTTAAAACTTATTATCTAACTTTGTATTTGCTTCGTGATATTTCAATTATAATAAGTAAACATACGAATTCTCACGAGTGAAACGCTATCAATGATCAAGGCAATATTGTGAAGATTAACGTTATCTAGCAGTTTATTTATAATCGAATGCTTAAATTCAGTTTTATAAATTATGTTTGAGATTATAATTTGAGCGTATATAAAAACTCCTTTGTCTGAACCCTTTTCTTTGTGACAGATTTTTTAATTCTCCCAATAGTTTAGACGACAAAGATTGTGCTTTCCATCATCTTCTGTTCTAGGCCGAGGCCGCAGTACCTTATTATGCTTGCTGTTCAACCCTGAAAATCGGCCCTAATGGGCCCCATCTGTTTTTATTTCATCATTTATGTGGTGTATACAGTATACACCTGTGGTGGTAGATATACAGGCTCTTTGAGTGGATCGATCAATGACGCTTGGACTGTCACCTACTGCGGGTGTAGGGAATCGATCTTCCTTTGTTGAAGCTAGCAAAACATTTGTCACGCAGGCCACGAGCCCAAGTCAAAAAGTTGACGCATCCTATCCTACTAACTACTAGACCTATTTGTGGGAGAGCCATGCTTCGGCACGAATGGGCGGCTGTGGGAGAGCGACGTTGTGTTTCGCCATCCCTCCCCGATCCCCAAAACCTGTTACCCCCAAAAGGCTGGAAACGCTCCTGCAACTAATAACTCTGTTACTGAAAGAGTTCATCAGCGCAGCAATTGCTTACCATCAGAATTACCTGACGGGTTACCGTCAGCTCGTTTGCCGTATCACAAAAAAAAATCGATATTTTTCATTTTTAAACAACTTTTAACGGTAGACTCTTTAGAAGTAAAGCTAATCGCCGGTAAATTTGTACATATATTATGTACTTAATTAAAATATTACCTACATGGTCCAACTGTGGGCTGCATTCATGCTTACACTTTACAATACTATCAGCTATGCTATTCTTAAAAGTCTTGCGAAATCTCTTCTAAATCAGTAAAATCGTGTTTATTTAAAGTTTCGTATTCTCAAATGGACTGAAATCTACATTGGCGCCACCATGTGAATAACGAAGTGAAAGGAACTAAAACAAGTGAGTATTTTGACGTTTGTGTACAGGCGAGATGAGATGCGAAGTACTCTGTGACTTTTAAAATGTATTTCAAGATGAGTTTCGAGGCGATTTACCATTTACAGACTAGCACTGCAGATCGCTGGTCCATATTAACTTTGAATGAATAGAATAATGAAGGACAAACAGTCTTACTTAAATAATTTTCTTACACCCAGGTAATGTACCTATAAAATTTGAAACAGATTGGATTAATTATTTTATAGTCTCCGCCGGAATCCACAATCTAATTTTGATAAATTGCACTTTGCGTTTCATCCGTTGCTGATAAAAGATTATATAAAAAGCCAACAGCAATGAAGCAATTCATAGTCCTATCACATACAGGCCAAAAAGTAAGTAACTACATCAGTATCGTATCATTTGTGCGTAAAATTATTAATTTTCTTTTCTAAATTAAAATGTGTCATAATTTTCATTAAATAAATCTTCTGTCTCTTTCTCTCTCTAATCAAATATTATTTAAACCATATTCTTTTATTTAATTTCAGATCTACAAAGATGAAATTCTTCGCAGCCATCGTTCTTGTCGCCGCCGTGGCTTCAGCCACCCCCGTGGACCGCCCCAGCGCGTCCGCTATCATCGGACACCTCGTCGATGCCATCGCTGCCCTGAAACCCGAACCTGTAGCCGTTGGACCCGCCATAGTGGACGCTGACTTGTCCCCCATTGCCATTGGACCCGCCATCATTGAGAGCCCAGAGCCCGTTGCTGTCGGACCCGCATGGGTTGACTTCCCCCTGCCCGACGGTGGTGCTGCCCCCATTGAACCTTCTCCCGTAGCTGTTATCCCCGGCCCCGTTTCCTCTGAGATTGCTACAGGTACTCCCCTCGTTCAGATCATCCTGAACATCAACCAGGCTTCTGCTGTCCCTAGCCCCGTCATTGTCGGCCCTGCTATCGTGCCCACACCCGTCGATGTTGTGGATGTCGCCCCTGAACCCGTCCAGGTCGTCGAGGTCGCCCCCGAACCCGTCCAGGTTGTCGAAGTCGCCCCCGTGCCCGTTGAGCCCGTCGTCATCGGAGTTCCCGTCCTCCCTGAACCCGTAGTTGTCCTCCCTGAAGAGCTCAACTAAATAATATTCGAGTAAACAATAATTTTAAGTGTTATCATGTGAAAATGTAATAAAATTGTTGCAACCATGAAAATAATTCTTTTTATGTTAAGCAGCCTAGGTTTTTAGTTGTAAGAGATTCTGTTTAATAGCAAGAAATCTTGTAAATATAATATGAAAGGAAGGAGAAAATAGTATACCTAATAATTAAAAACTGAATAAATACTAGTCCGGGAACTTAAAAGATTATGAAGATTTTCAGGATCTTACCGGATGGTTACCAGTAAGTCTTCTGACACTCCCTCTCCCTCTCACCCCACCTAGGCCGGGAGAAGGCATTTGATGATTTTGCCACTCATAGAAAAGTACCTATGTGTTAACATCGATTTCATTTCGCTAGCATCAAGAATTTAAAGATACGAAAGTTCAACGTCAAACTTTCATAAATACATAATTTATCTATCCAAGTATTTTAGATTTTGTTTAACGATATAAATGTGACTCTCTGCTTGAATGTCAGCCGACTAGTCACAGTCGGCTGACATTCAAGCAGAGAGTTCGGGAGCTTCTTCTGGGGACGGTTGGGTAGTCATCGTGATCATGACTACATTTATGTATATTATTTATATGTGTAAATATATTAAGTAGTATGTGTTTTATAAATATATGTATATAAGTATAGTTCTATGTACTTTATATGTATGTTTATATAAACCTATGTTATACTATTCTATTTTGCTTGCTTCTTGCATCTACTACTGGATTCTCTGCATCACCCAAAGGTCGACTGGTAGAGAATGCTCAACGCATTAAGTCTGCCTTATGTACATACAAATTGTGTATGAAGCATAAATAAATAAATAAAAATAAAAATAATAACGAAAATTACTGATTTGCATGATTGGTGCATTGTATTAATCACTGGACACAGTAAGTTCGATGCTCAGCCGGGGTTGCGGACCAAGAGCAATAATCTACCGTGGCTTCGGACTGGAGCAGGAGAAGCTCCACCCAGGGCAAAACAAGTTTCCTGTACATCTTTAGATTATTTTTATAAACTGCAGATAATTTTAAATGCGCGATTCAAAAATATAATTTGCCTTTCATCCGTTGATAAAAGAGAGCTTAAAAATAATGAAAAATGCATAGCCCTAATACATACAGGCAAAAAACTAATTCTTGTACTTACCAAAATTAATAAAATTAACTTAATTATTATAAAAGCAAAGGTTGGTAATACATAGTTCATCAAGGTGGTGCACATTGGCAATTGGCGTCAGGCAATTGGAGACACGTATAGTAGGATCCCTGGTGATAGGATAACAAACTGTTGTTAATCACCAAGGCAGTCTGCATGGAAAATAAATTATGTTGAAAATTAGTAGTTTATCTTATAAAACGCTTCCAGAAGCTCCTTTTTTAAACAGTCCTGAGGGACTACCATGACGTGTTAAAGCGTGAATCTTTTGGGCGAGAAAGAGGGAGAAAGCTATAAAAGGTCTATAGCTCCATCCCTCTTTCTCGCCTCTGTGAGTCTATGAGACAGGAGTCTAGTAGGCCTACCTACTGGACTCCTGTCTCATAGACTGATTTGAGGTTCAGTTTAAAAACTTATTTACAATGATAAAGCAAACAGGGATGTCCTTTTTGTTTAATGCGTAGCTTATTATATTTCTATCTTGAACTAATAAGGAACAACGTGCCGGATAATGTAAATATACGAACCCAATAAAATTAGTTTCACTATCCAATCAAACGAGTCATAAATAAAGTTTCGATTGCAATCTCGCCGTCTCAATAGATAAGTTTACATTGTATACAGATTAGAAGATAAACTAGAATATAAATATTCGCGAAATTTTACAACAGCATAGTCTTGTTACAAGCAGACAATAAGTAAGTATTAGTACCACGGTACTACTCCAGTACTATTCTAATAGTGGGTCAGAAATACTAATTGCTAACGAACTAATTTTCAGATAAATCAAAATGAAATACTTCATCGCCATCGCTCTTCTCGCCGCCGTCGCCTCGGCTGGTATGATCAAGCCCACCCCTGTGGCCTCTGAGCTCGCCGAGCTCCAGGAGATTGTCGCCGCCATCAACAGCCCCAGCACCGACCCCGCCACCGCCGCCGCCCTCGAACAGATGCTCCTCGATGCTCTAGGCATCAAGCCCGAGCCCGTTGATGTTGGACCCGCCATCATTGACTCCCACCCCATCTCTGTCGGACCTGCCATCATCGACTCCCACCCCATCTCTGTTGGACCAGCCATCATTGACTTCCCCCTTCCCGACGGTGGTGTTGTCGCTGAGGAGCCCGTCGTCCCCGGCCCCGCTATTGTCGCTCCCGCTCCCGCTGAAGTTGCTCCCGTCGCTGCTGCCAGCACTCCTCTGGTGCAGATCATCCTGAACATCAACCAGGCCGCCGCTGAAGCTAGTCCCATCGCCGTTGGCCCCGCTGTCGCCCCCGAAGCCATCGTGCCTGAGCCCGTCCACATTGTGGAAGTCGCCCCCGAACCCGTCCATGTTGTCGAGGTCGCCCCCGAACCCGTCCAGGTCGTCGAAGCCGCCCCCGTGCCCGTTGAGCCCGTTGTCATCGGAGTCCCCGTCCTCCCAGAAGCCGTCGTCGCCCTCCCCGAAGCTCTCAACTAAATAGAAGAATCTATCAAAATATTTTTAAGTAAACCGTTAACAATAAATTAATTACATCCAACTTATTTCTTACTGTCCCTAGCATACCTACTTACAGTTTTACTAAAAATATAATAAATAATTATGATTATTTGGATGCTACTTAAACGAGTATTTCAAAACACTTACTCTGCCACCATCACCTTATTCCGCCAAGGTTTTATAGATAAATATAGAATTCTTTTAAGATAAATCGGCAATAGCATCAATTCTGATTATTAAATCTTGAAAAACTAATGATGAAACTAAACGTGTAGAAAAGAAAGAAAAACTTACCTCTAGAATTAATAAAAATTACAATATTAGGTAATTACGAAAGAGGTAGCCAATACTGGAACATTGTTTCAAACAAATTAATTATGGATATTATTAAGGAATTAGTTTGAGATAACCTCAATACTTTATTAGCATTCCATATACAGCACATATAGCAGTATACTATTCTAAATTTTAAAGTTACAACAATATATTAGCAACTATATGGACCCTTAAGGGCACAGCTTAATGAGGTTAGAGAGACTTGTAGTGCAAATCATCTTATTACCTACCTATGCCCGGTTTCCGAAAGCCCGATCAATGTTAAAATCAACTATGTGTCAAATCTCTTGTCAAGTCATCTGATTGATTGTTGATAATTCAGTCAACCAATCAGATGACTTGACAAGAGATTAAATTGATTTTAACATTGATCGGATCGGCCTTTCGAAAACCGGGTGCTAGTCTATATTATGTTAATCAGACACAAACTTTGGATTACCTATTTGGACAATTAAGGAGGCATACCTTGATAAAAATATTTAGACGTATAAGAATGGAACGTCTTTGATGACCCGCAAGTTAAATCAACCGAATTCCGACTCCGAGTAAGTAGGTAAAATATATTCGAAACCTGGCTGTACCAATGCGGTTTTTCAGAGTAACATGTATTTACTTGGTCTATTTAGACACCAGTGACAAACGGTGAAAAAAAACATCGTTAGGTAGATAACCTTTTTTGAGGGATGACAGTCTTGAAAAGTACTTATGGAGGGGCGATAAAGAGTGACTAAAACCACCTCGCCCCTTCCCCTGGACCCTGTCGTTATAAAATATTTGTCATAAAATGACATAATAATGATTATAGGTACAAACTTAATTATGAGCTTAGATTGAAATTTGACGTTTGTTTATAAGTCTTAAGGGCTGGGATCCTGCGTGGATTTGGGTGGACTCTGGATGGAGTTTCTTGTTCGTTCTTCTCCATTCAATAACAACAAAGAACAAGCGCCTAGCTTCACTCGGAGACAACCTACTATTTTATTTTGACGTCTAAAGTAACTAATTATGGTTTTGTTAGACTAAATAATTTTGATTATGACTTTGACTTTGATTTAGTACTCCGACATTTAATAATACTGCAGGAACAAGCCACCGCTTCCAAAAATTCCAATTCCTAAAACTCAATAAAGTTTTCCTCTCCTTCTGTTTCGCCATTGCGATCGTGGCCCGTTAACAAACAAAGCTCGATGAACCTGTAACTTTTAAGATATTTCAGTCTTTATAAGAAATAATAAAGTATTTTTACGTTTTAAATGACGTGTAAAAGTGCTGATGTAAAGCCTATTTGCAAAAAAAAAATCATTTTTGCATTATTGGTCTAGAGCCGTAATCGTGCAGTCGTAAAATCTGATGGTAAGCAATCCATCAGCACCAGAAAGTTCTGCGGGGGCCTTCTTGGGGGATACAATTTAGGGATATGGGAAGTCTGCAACTCCCGCAATTCGCCATCCGCTATTTAAGGTTACTGGAGTTTCTGGATGTTCATGATCACATTTCTTATTAATTTCACACACAATTACAAAAGAAAAGTCTCAGATCCTTAATTAATTGTCAAAACTAAATTTACGGTTCAGAAATATTTTATTTCCTTAAACTTAGTTTACGAGATTAAATTTATAAACGAGAGGAATCGATTCAGAAATATTCGATTTCCATATCGAATAATTTCGCAGTCACTAGGTATTTAGTACGTGTCATAACGTCGCAACACTGAAATTGTGAAATCTGGAATGGAATTAAAATTCCGAGTATAGGTTTAAACAATTAGGTCAGTTTTTTTATTTTGAAAAATAAAGATATTTTCTCACCTACCTTCAATTTGAAATACAAAAACTGCTCAACAGTTTATTAATTTATTTCACTTCATGCACGAAACACTATTCAAAGGCGAACTAAGTGCAATAAGCATTCTCTACCAGTCTACATTTGGGTGATGCAGAGACAATCTAGTGGCCGGTGCAAGAAGCAAGCAAGTTCTACGAAATATACCAAAAATTCATATATAATACACTGAACCATACATACATACATACTCTACATACCGGTTAAAACGTAAACTAAAGAAAACCTTGCTATGTAGGTAATAAGGTAGTTAGAGTTTCGATTTCAAATGTTGGCCCCAGCATTTAGAACTAAATGAAATAAATGCTTGCTCCACACAACATAAAAGTGTGGGAGAGCCGTGCCGAACACTAATGGGTCGGCTCGACCGGAGTGATACCACGGCCTCACAGAAAACCGGCGTGAAACAACCACAGCGTTGTGTTTCGCCGTGTGAGTGAGGTTACCGGGGGCCCAATTCTTCCCCTTCCCGGACCTTTCCCCAATCCCTAAATCTCCAAATCCCTTATCCCTAAAAGGTCGGCAGCGCACTCGTAACTCTTCCGTTGCGGGTGTCCATGGGCGGCGCTGATTGCTTACCATCAGGTAATCCGTCTGCTCGTTTGCCGGTCTATAACATAAACTTATCACATTAAACATGTACCCTCATGTTTTCGTTGAATTTGAAGCATAATAATATTATGATGACGACAATTTTATCAGTTGTTGTTATATTACATAAACGCCTACACACAAAAAATATTGATAATTCAACTTATCAAAACATTAAAGTTCGCGGCTTGTAAATAATCGACATCAAGAAGCATTTTCCTGTAAGCATTGAAGTATTTTGTAAAGTATATATATCTTTTTTGTGGAGGAAAAATTATCTAATGATGTAAATGATTCTCTCTTTAGTTCATTTTTGAGCTATAAAATCATTAAATGACTTATTTCGCCTCGGTTATGGCGAGAGGGAGTGTCAGACTCTTGCTGACTAACCCCGGTCCTTATTGTGCTCTGGGTAGAGGCCACGGTGACTCATTGCGCTTAACCCCCAACCCCAGCTGAACATCAGCCCTATAGGAGCGTTTTAGTGCATTTTGATTTTACTTTTAAATACTACGGGTGTAAACGCTATAATGAACAGACCACGACCCAGAGCAGGAAAAAGAAAGAATTGGTTTTTATTCGGTAACAATTTGACACTCTCTTTAGGGCGAAGAAAGTCATTTCATCATTTTATAGCTCAAAAATGGAATAGCGAGATAATCGTTTGCATGGCAGGTGTCTAGAGGATAGCTGGGTCACCGCAAAAGTTACGGCAAGCTCCCACCGGCAGTTCGGAGGCTAGTTTCAGCCGGAGTTGCGGGCGGGAGAAGTCATTTACTGACTACTCACCCGCAAAAAAAGAAGTAACAGACCAAATAGAAGCTGAAGAAAGTGAAATAAATGCAAATGATGTGACTGGTGATGATGTGATGTGGTCCCTTATCTATAATGGCAAACGTAAACATTTTGCACCGATTAAAAGTCAATATGCAACACGGATAAAAAAAATCTTGAAAGATGACCATTCGATTAAATCAAATCAAATTGTGCAAAGTTGTCTTGATACCAGAATTGCGCATGAAGCGTTTCGCCTCAAGTTAAGTATGGCAGCTGAGGAATGGAATTATTTTCTGGAGTCTCTTTATCCTGAAGGGCATCTGGGTGTCTTCAAGGTCCAAGAGAATTAGATGGGCGTGCTCCATCGTGGACCGCATCATCGGTTACCGATAGACAGGAAAAAACTGACCAAACGCCAACTTATTTCCGAACATTTTATGTATTTATTTTAATAGGATACGATGGAGAAGTGCTTTTTATACTAGAATTATTTGCTTATCTAATTGCAGCTGTAAATTAAGATACTTCTAGACCGTAAAGTAACCGTAAAAGATGATAATTTACGAATTGCATTGATAGATTTGTAGATAAAGCACGATATATATACTACAGCAACCAGCAAGAAATAGTATCTTGGCGCTTTTCACTAGGTAAGTGTTCGTATGGAAAGGATTTTAATTTTTTTCCAAAATCTTTCATTTGTAGTGATAATCATGGAACCCAAAAAAGCACTTGATATAGATTTAAGACTTTTATTTTTGTTTTCTTGCCAGTTCCATCAAGATGAAATACTTCCTAGCTATTGTCCTTTTGGTCTCCGCGGCCTCTGCCGCCATGGTAAAACCCACTCCTGCCAGCGAAGAGGTGGCTCAGATTCAGGAGATCATCGCCGCCATCTTGGACCCCAGCACTGACCCCGCAACCGCTGTCGCCCTTGAAGAGATGCTTCTCGATGTACTCGGTGTGAAACCTGATATTGGACCAGCCATCATTGACTTCCCCCTCCCTGATGGTGCTGTAGCTGAGGAGCCTGCTGTAGTCCCCAGTCCCGTCGCTGAGGAAGCTGCACCAGCACCCAAGTCTCCTTTGGTGCAAATCATCGTGAACATCAACCACGCCTCTGCTGATGTCAGCCCCGTTGATATTGGCCCTGCTATCATTCCCAGGCCCGTTCCTGAAGGTGAACATGTCGAAGACATTGTCCCTGAACCTGTCAATGTTGTTGACGTTGCCCCACAGCCCGTTGAGCCCGTCATCATCGCCGAACCCATCCTCCCTACACCAGTTGTTGTCCTTCCCGAAACACTGAACTAATCTGTCTATAAACCGATTGAACTGATTAACTATTGTATCTATAAATTGTGTTTTCAGGAGATTCAATAAATGAAATCTATCAATTATTATGCTTGTGTTTTAATCAAATAGATGTAGCTCTCATAAGCAAGTGAAAAAAGGAGAAGTTATAGTGAATAGTAACATTTGTTGCTTGTCAAAAAGGAGGAAAATAACTTTCAAAATTTGTTATCTGGGTAAGCAACTGGCACATAATGTTTTCAAAGATATCTTTTTTTATGTCATCGGTCGGCAAACAAGCAGACGGATTACCTGATGGTAAGCCAATCAGCGTCGCCCTCACACTCGTAGCACCAAAGGAGTTCCTACAAGTGCGTTGCCGACTTTTTGAGGGTTATTAGGGATTTCAGGATTGAAGATGAGGGGAGGGTGAAGAATCGGGCAATACCTACCTTAACTTAATTAGAATAAAGAAGAGAGATACCGAAAATTAATTTCATTCATGAATACTTTTAAGGTCCGGAAGCAATCACTATATGGAGTAGTTTTATCAGATAATTATAAATGTATAATCCGCAATCAATCATTATGTTTTGCCTAAGTGCGAAAGCACTAATATTACTAATATTAGTAGGAGTTTCTTATAAGATCTTTTCAATATCTTCCAATTCAACAGTATCTATAGAGTCTTTCAATCTAGAATAAAAATTAAAGATTACATTTTTACTGTCTTTACTACAAGATTGTGAAATTGTAATAAGCTATTCATTGTTATCATACCTTGTATACGAAACTGGACTGGACTAATTTGATTTAATATTATAATTGTTCATTGATTATTATTGTACAGGTTGTATTAGTTACTCCCTACATTGATTTGTTGTGAAGGTTTTAGTTGAAGTAATTTACAGATATACAATTCTACCAAGACAAGTTAGTTGTTGATAAGTTCCAAGTTGTAAGTTCACTAGAATTATATTCGTATCACGTTGTATTATTAGGATAAATTCTATGCGCTTCGGTTTTTATGTGGATGCCAAACGATCATACAGATTACCAGATGGTAAGGAATCGGCACCGCCCAAAGACACCCGTAACAGAAGAATTGCAAGTGCTTCACCGGTCTTTTAGGGAATTACTGATTGGGGAGGAAGGGGAGGTGGAAATGATTAATTGGGCAGGGTAACACAACGCTGACGCTGTGGGTATCTGCGGTTTTTTCGTCGGTTTCTGTCGGTTTTTTATGAGGCCTTGATATCACTCCAGTCGAGCCGACGCTTTCGTGCCGAAAATGGGCCTCCCACACTATGTATTTATTTAATTCTTTTTAAATATTTCAGGAACTTCCTTACTTTTTATGGTCATTTATGGCTCGGAATTTGAGGTGCCGTCATCCATGCATAAGGAGGTTCAAATCTTTATGTCGATTCTATGTTTGATTTTGAATCGTGTTCGAGTGCGAAGTGAGCGTCGAAGTGACGGGTAAATTAAATTTTTGTATGCCACTTTTAACGTCATTTCATACTTTATCTTTCAAATTGATGCTGTCAATTTAGTTCAACTCGCAAGTGTAGCGCTAGTGTATTACTACTACTCACGGCGGATTCAGATTCGAAGTTTAGAATGAAGTCTTACAGAATTACACTGCTGGTAAAGTATTAATGTAACCTTTACCGAGTTATGTGTTCTTTTAAAGTTTAAACACAGACTGTAGTCTGTGTAGTATGTGTAGGATAATCGTGGGATACCTGAAGCTATAGTTCCTAATTCTAATTTTAAAATCACCAAATCGCTTTGGGCAGGCGTGGTACTGTATACTTAAACCTTGTCCGTGTGAGAAAAAGCCTTTGCACAGCAGTGGCACATACTGGATGAGGATGAGAAATAAATTCTATACAAATAATGTCCAGATAAAGATTTTACTTAAGATCAATTGTTATATCTAATTATCTAAAGATGATGGTAGCTGGGGAGTGGTTAGGCCCACTCAGTAGAACCAAAGATTTTTCTTTTTAATTATCAAAATATCGATAATCGGTAAATAGCAACCGGTAAAATAGTTGAACACCCATGCTGAGCACAGACTGGCTGCTAGTTATTAATAAAATCCTCAACAATATATTTCTAAATCCGTGTTTTAAGTATCGTCATACAACGTAACGACTGTAGTTACAGAGTGTGTCTTAGTAACAGTTATATTGTAAGGAATCCAAGTGTTCTTTAGATACACCGTGTAGCTTGTAACACATCATAATAAGATTCACATTGTTTCCTAATTGTTTAAAAAAATAATGCATTTGATGACGACATTTACTTAGTAATTGTTAACCTTCTAATACACATTGGGGAACAAAATAAAACATAAAAATTTAAAGTCTAGTTTATTGTATACCATGAAAAACATTTTATAGATAAATAAACTAAAAGTCACGTCTTATTTAAACTCGTGGGGCTAGAGCGACCTCGGGGAAGGCGACTGGCTTAGTGGGCCTCACAGGGATACCGGCAGCCTCGGGGAAGACGAGCACAGGCTTGATGGGCTTCACGGGGGCAGCACCAGCCTCGGGGATGACGAATACTGGCTTGGTGGGCTTCACGGGTCCGGGAGCGACGACACCGATGGGGTGCACGGGAAGAGGAAGCAAGCTAGCCTCAGGCACGGGGCGGCTGATGGCTGGGCCAACAGCAGGTCCGACACCAATAGGGCTAGCCTCAGCGGCGGCTTGGTTGATGTTGAGGACGATCTGAACCAGGGGAGCGGCGGAAGCGGCAGGAGCGACCTCAGCGGGAACTGGGGCAATCACAGCGGGGCCAGGGACGACGGGCTCCTCAGCGAGGGCACCGTCGGGCAGGGGGTAGTCGATGATAGCGGGGCCGATAGAGATGGGGTGGAGGCCAGCGTCGATGATAGCAGGTCCAATGTCAACGGGCTCGGGCTTGATGCCTAGAGCATCGAGGAGCATCTGTTCGAGGGCGGCGGCGGTGGCGGGGTCGGTGCTGGGGCTGTTGATGGCGGCGACGATCTCCTGGAGCTCGGCGAGCTCAGAGGCCACAGGGGTGGGCTTGATCATACCGGCCGAGGCCACGGCGGCGAAAAGAGCGATGGCGATGAAGTATTTCATTTTGATAGTATCTGGAAAGTGATAGTTGGTTATGAGAGTTCAATGGTTGAATGTCGCTCAAAGGTTTGTAGTACTACTTACTAGTACTAAAATTCCTTGAGGGGCAGTATTATACAGTTTGTACTCACTTGTTAAGACGCGCGTCAGTGACGACTTGCTGCTTTCGGTTTCAGTTTACTACTTATATTGGTAACTATCTGCTTATACAGATAACTAGGTATATAGTCATTATCAAAATCTAGATTGTATCTAGATATGATCCTGGATAACCCGTTGTACTGCGATGATGTACAGTCACGCTTAGTATAATATTGTTAAAATGAAGGTAAGTAATAATATGATGTAGGTACATATCTTTATGACGGGATCAACATACCATTTATTTTGTAGTAGAATTTTCTATGTTTTTTTTAACTTTTGAAAGTATTTTGGCGAGTATTGTAATAAATTTGTTCGAATAGAAAGAAAGTTGACATATGAAGATTAAGTGGGTGGTTAGTGTAATCGAATACGAAGTGACGCGACGCGAATGATGGGGCCTAGGGAAGAATGGGAAAATAAAACAGTGTCGTTGCGATATTATGAAGGTATTATGGTTTATATTTACACAGGCTTTCCAATATTTAAAAAAGAAAATAATTATAAATGTTATTGTAATGCGAAAGCGGACCAGAAAAATCTGGTTGAAAGCACTTGTGAGGCTATTAGGCTTCGCCATTTTTACAACTGGGAGTAGGCCGTTAACTATGACATTCCGTTTCTTTCCAGTTTCAGTTACGTTACGACGCGTGGGAGGACTCAAGCGACGCTTTGGGAATATTTTGTGATTTATCCAAGGCGTTCGATTGTGTGCTTCATGATACACTGATCAGGAAGCTATCCCATTACGGAATAAGAGGTGCATCTCTGGACCTTCTTACCTCATACCTGAGTAATAGGGTTCAGAGAGTTGAAGTAAACGGAGTGGTTTCTGCCGGGTCTGTTGTGAAGATGGGTGTTCCGCAGGGTTCTATTCTCGGCCCGTTTTTATTTCTTATCTATATTAATGACTTGCCTTACCTTGTAAGGGATAAACACGAGATAGTGCTGTTTGCTGATGATACCTCACTATTATTCAAACTCAGACGACGACAATTAGTTATTGACAATGTAAACAGTGCTCTCTCAGAAATAGTTCACTGGTTTGGTGTTAATAACTTATTACTAAACGAAACTAAAACTAAATGTATTAAATTCACAACACCAAATGTTAAACAGGTAAAAACCAGTGTGCTTGTCAAGGGCGAGGAGTTGAGTCCTGTAGATACAACTGTCTTTTTAGGTATAACCCTGGACGCTAAGCTCCAGTGGGGCCCTCATATAGATGGCTTGTCGAAGAAGCTCAGTTCTGCAGCATATGCCGTTAAAAAAATTAGAAATTTAACAGATGTAGATACAGCGCGGTTAGTTTATTTTAGTTATTTCCACAGCATCATGTCATACGGTATTTTGTTGTGGGGGAATGCTGCTGACATTCAGTCTATTTTTGTTCTGCAGAAAAGAGCTATTCGATCAATCTATAATCAGAGTCCGAGGCATTCGCTCAGAGAATTATTTAAGGAAACTAAGATAATGACGGTTGCCTCACAATATATTTATGAAAATGTAATTCACTCTCATAAAAACAAAAGCTTATTTAAGAAGCATAGTGATATACATAATATTAACACGAGGGGGAAAAACAAATATGTTGTCCCTGCCTCCAGGCTTCATAAAATAACTAGTTCGTTTAGATGTCAATGTATACGCTTTTACAATAAAATTCCTAGCGATATTCAAAATTTGAGCCTCAATAAATTTAAAAGTGTAATAAAGGCTAAACTTTGCTGTAAAGCATTTTATAAAATAAAAGACTACTTAGAGGATAGTCAGGCATGGGAATGAGCCGCTGTAATGTCTGCACAGGTCATGTTGACATGTTTGTAACATAAGTTACACTTTTATATACAATTTGACATTACGTTTATTTTTTATACAATGACATAATCACCTATTGTGACATTTTATTTTTTATTTGACATTTTTTTTTATTTATTTATTGACATTTTTATTATTTTATATTATTGTTAGTGTAAGGACCGTGTGTGACTTGCCGTTTTTTTTTGATTACCAGTTATCTGCGTTCTGACAGTTTGAGTACTTGCGCGACCCACCCGAATGTTCTTTAGATCGGTATTGTTCGTCGGACAACTCAGCAGCACTAGCTATACTGGTTGCAAACTGACACTTGCGTGCCTGTCTTCAGAACGGGTCCACTTAAACTGGTGTGGTTCTTTCCTCAAAAGACCACTACAGAATGAACTTGCACGATTCTCTCACATTATGTTATTTTTACATTGTCTGGACTTGAAAAGAGACTGACCTCTGAGTTTGTTTCGGCATTTCTTCTCAGAGTAGTCAGATAGGAAATACCGGCTTCATCTAGTTTTTCACATATAAATTGACGTGTAAAAGTGCCGTTTTATGGCCTATTTGCAAAAATAAATTCATTGTTTCATTGTTTACTAAAATTCTCAAAATTAATGAAACCTTGAATGACTTTATATAGAAGCGTTCTCTTGGATTGTGAGTACGCATATGTGAGCGCCATGTTAGAGACGACAAAGGATTAAAATTGTAATGATAGATACCATCATTTGTTCCTTTTTATTAAAAACTTGTCTCTGCATTGTTCTCACATAGGGATACAATAATGTATAAAAAATGTATTATTAGTGAATTGTAAAACAAATAATATTTTTTAAAAAGAGTAACGATGGAGTTTCTTGCTCATTCTGCTCCTTTCAAATCTACAATTTGGAATGAGCACCTAGCTTCACTGACGAACAGACTGACAGACTACTTTTCTATTTTGACGTTTTTAAAGTACCTATTTATGGTTTTGTTGGAATAAATGATTTTGATTTGATTTCTTAATCTCGGCCAAAACTGCCTTTATAAGGCGACAGTTATTTTTGAAAAAAAAAAAATATTTGTGAGATAAAGAAAATTAAAATGAGTGTTCCGAGTACGATTGTACAAGAATTTACTTTTTTACTACAAACTATAAATATTATTTACACGACGCACGATAAAGTTTTATAGGCTTATCATAAAAACAGATGATAATCAAATGATGCACCACTTTATTGGAATTAAGCAAAAATCCAGTTTTAAATACAAAGTGGGAACGATAGCTCGATTCAAAATATTTTTTGCACATCTATACTAATATTATAAAAGAGGAGAGTTTGTTTGAACGCGCTAATCTCCAGAAGTATTGTCGTGGTGGCCCGGAGGTTAAGGCGCCCGCTTCTCATGCATGAGGGTGCGGGTTCCAAAACCTGGCAAGTACCAATGTGACTGTTTCCGAGTTATATGTACTTTCTATGATTATTTAGACACCATTGACATACGATGAAGGTAAACATCGTGAGGAAACCTGGACTTATAATTTCTAATTATAAGTTTGAAATCGCCAACCCGCATTGAGCAAGCGTGGTGATTATTGCTCTAACCTTCTCCGTATGAGAAGAGGCCCTTGCTCAGCAGTGGGCATTTATAGGCTGATGATGAATCTCCAGAAGTACTGATTCGAATTTAATACTTTACTCTTTTTGTGTTTGTTAACTACGCCACGCTAGTGTTCAACTACTTTCCCGGTTGCTGTTTTCGCAGAAACCGTTTTTTTTTTATATGTCATGTTGTTTTTTTGAAGGTCGGCAAACGAGCATACAGTTTATCTGATGGCAAGCCATAAGCGCTAGTTATACCAAAAGAGTTACTACAAGTGTGTTATTAGGGGTTTAAGGATAAGGAATTTAAGTATTAAGGATAGGGGGAAGACATAGGTACGTCTAATTAAGAAAATCTTTTTGTAAAAGTGTCTGAAGATTTAGATTCAGAATTGAGTGTTATTGTAATCCTGCATTAAAGCCTTTTAAAATATTAAAAAGAAAGAACAGAAGTAGGTACTTATATCAAAAAGCTCTCATTAAATTAGATAGAAACTAATAATTCGAAAATGATATTGATCGACAAAGAATTTTTGATATTACCTACCTATATATTGTATGTATTGTATAGTATGTATTGGACAGTTTATATGGCTTGGAAATAAGCTTCTGTAACGTCTGCACAGTACACGTTGACATGTTTGTAATATAAAGTATTTTTTTTTTTATTCAATTTGTCAGTATTGTCAATTTGACAAATTACATATTGATATTGGCGTCGGACCTGCTGTTGGCCCAGCTATCAGCCGCCCCGTGCCTGAGGCTAGTTTGCTTCCTCTTCCCGTGCACCCCATCGGTGTCGTCGCTCCCGGACCCGTGAAGCCCACCAAGCCAGTATTCGTCATCCCCGAGGCTGGTGCTGCCCCCGTGAAGCCCATCAAGCCTGTGCTCGTCTTCCCCGAGGCTGCCGGTATCCCTGTGAGGCCCACTAAGCCAGTCGCCTTCCCCGAGGTCGCTCTAGCTTCCCGAACTTAAATAAGACATGAAGTGGTTAGTTTATTTAGGTATCTATAAAATGTTTTTTATGTGATACAATAAACTAGACTTACAATGTGTATTGATTACAAGATTAAATATTGTTATCGAGAGCATGAACTTTTCATACATGTTTTATGAAACTACACTGTGTATCTCAATTCTCAAGAAAACTTGGATTCCGTACAATTTGTATACTACTACTATATCTATACTTACTTAATATTATAAAGAGGTAAAATTTGTAAGATTGTATGTAGGGGGTAATCTTTGGAATCGATGGTCGGATTTCCAAAATTCTTTCACTCATAGATAGCTACAATGTTCCCGAGTGCTAATAGGCTATAAAACATCACGCTACAATCAAATGGAGCCGAACAGCGAGTGAAACCGCGCGGGAGTAGCTAATTCTTTATGTGGCGATAATTACTAGACTATATAGCTGAATGCAAAAACGAGGAAGCGTTTATTATTATTATTATTATATTATTTTCATAAATATTGTAATAGCGTAATCACAATGGAAATATTATGAAGATAAAGCTTAGCTTTTATAACATGACACTTGATAAATTTATATGAATAGTCAGCCTGATAAAATGCATTTAGGCAGCCTGTGTCCTTGAGTTTTTCATTTCCTACATAAACATTATTTTTCTTGAAGATTTAAACAGAGTCGTTCATTATTACATATCTTATGCAATAGGGAAAGGCGAACTTACAAACTCAGTGCCAAATAAAACAATGATGATTAGTAGGTACCGATCAATATAATTATGTATTTTTCTTATACTGTTGTTGTTTGGTATGTAGCATTTACTTGGCACCGACTTCAAGATCATAAAATAATTTTTAATATTATTTTCTATTTAACAAAATGAAAACCTGTATTATTCTGATTTCCTTATCATGAGACCATTCCGGGACAAAAAAAGCTTCTTCCTTGCCAACAAAAAAAGAATAATGAAAATCGGTTTATAAATAGCTGAGATATCGGCAAACAAACTTAAAAAAGCATATATACCGTGATATATACTTTGAATTGAGAACCATCCTCCTTTTTGGAAGTTGGTTAAAAAAGAGAACATTATCAAACAATGTGTCAGGCATTCAGAATTTTCGCTATTCGCACTAAATTTATGTGTTGCTTCACGCCGGTTTTCTTTGAGGTCGTCGTATTACCTACTTACTACAGCGAGCCGGCCCATTCATGCCAAAGCATGGCCCATCTTCACTTTGGGAAAATAAGTGAAGTTTCGTCCAAAACTTACCTCTGCTGAGATATAGCAGATGGCACATCAGCTTCAAGGCACTTGTGTTGTGAATCGCATTCAATAGTAGATACTAGGAACTTCCAAAAGCACCACATATGTATGTTGTCTAGAAACTATTTATTAAAATGACTCCTTAGAGCAACTAGGTCGTGTCAGTGAGCTTAGGGTTTAAGGCTGTATATCGTCCAAGGTATAAACCTTGTAGAAGTATATGACGAAGATATAGGTGTAGTACAGAAGATCTATAGAAAAGCAGTGAATAAATGCATTTGGTACGTGCCCATAAATTAACTACAAGTCTACAAACTAATTAAGTTATTAATTGCCGACAGACATCTGCTGAAGACGAAACCCCCACTGCATAACCGAAAATCCACCTTGACTAAAATCCACTGTTTAACAGAACAGTCCTCTAGAAGTAACTAAGATTTTTTGGGTTCTATTTTTACAATCATTTGTAACAATAGTTTTTGTGACGAATTTTGGTAACCAACAGAATCATGAGTACCATAAAGTTGATGTCGAAATATCTTGTAAATATCCCCTCGCTGTGAATATCCCATCGATGGCAAAAAGAGAAAATTTCATAATAGTTTTTTACCCGACAAAAGAACCCGATCTTCGACAGTCGCCCTTGACAACGGTGTTCATAAATCCATTCATAAAAGAAGTTTCTTTTCACAATCTAACATAATCCACATGTCCTGATAGCCAGTGATAGCCAATGTGATTTATTTAGGAAAACACAGAATATCAAGGTTTGTTATGAATGATAAATGGCGATAAATGAGGTTAAGAAGACGATTAAAAGAAAAAAGAATTTAAGTTCATATGAATTAAAGTCTTAAATTGTCCACGTGATGGATCTGAATAGTTATTTATTCAAAAGATCTTAGACGGTACGGAAAAACAAAAAACAGATGATATTGATTTAATATGTAACGTACCTATATGTTGTTCAGCTGAGTCACTAAAAACTCGAAGAATTCAACAGGAGCGGTACATGAATCTTATTCATCAAAGACACAGACAGCATCAGGGTGAAGGGACACCAGGAAAAAAATAAAAGACAAATCATTTTTATTGGAAGAAAAGATATTTTTCTACAGAAGTGATCAAACATCTGGTTCAAAATTACTGAATATTTGTAACTCCATTGTAGAAAATTCCTATACTTGAAAGTAATATTAACCTGAAATTATCTCAATTTACATATTATTCTCAAAAATTTGTAGCCAATTTTTATAACGTATAATGAACACACAACCTCCGAAACTTTCACAGAAACGACTTTTTGTAGAGGGAAAATAATCAAATGACTTCTTTCGTCCAGGGTAAGGCAAAAGGGAGTGTCAGACTCTTAATGGTTACAAACACCGCGTTCCTTCTACTGATGGGAGACGAGAAGAAATGAGACAGAAGAGACTTGATATATGTTTTGAAATCACTTTTTTTTCAACTGGAGTCGTAATACACTTCCTGAAAGTAATCCTAGCAACACATGAGGTTAGAAAATTGTGAACCAGGTTAGAAGAATACTTTGCATCGGAGTACCATTTAGTGTTCTACTAGCCGAATGGCATTATTCAAGTCTGTTACTTGGTACCTGTGGACAATATTACTGATTGCATGAACATAATTTCTATTGTACGTATCTTATTATTCTTATATATTACATATTTATTTATTCTTTATTTGGACTTAATGCTAGGAGTATTTTCTGCCAGTCATCCTATCAATAGCCGGGGTTAGTGCGATTAGGCTCCGCGGCCTCGACCAAGAGCAGCAGAAAGAACGGGGGTGTTTTACTCAGTAAGAGTCTGACACTCCTTCCCGTCCAACCTGAGCGGGAGAAGACATTGGATGATTTTTTAACAGATCATCAACCAATAGGTGTCCACTGCTAAGCAATGGGCTCCTCTCACACGGAGAACGTTTGAGCATTAATCACCACACTTGCTCAAGGCGAATTGGCGATTTTAAACTTTCAGAGTGGCGAGTTCAAAATCCAGTTTTCCTCGCAATGGTTTTCTTCTTTCAGTAAATATATTTTTTCATAATGGTACCCACCTAAGATCCCCGTTCAATGATATTATGTACAAAGATCCAAGTTCAAAATTCCATTATTTGTGACCCAAAATTACTTAAATTATTTATCTCCGCTTGTGTTTACAAAACTTTACTATCTTGTAGAGTTTATCAAACTATTAAGAGATATAATCCTATTGATAGTTTTCATTTGCAAAATGTACAGTCAAGGCGTAAAATTGTTCCCACGTGATTGCGTCTTTTGGTCATTTTATTTTTCTTTATCTCGCTAACAGCGAAAGGGTAAATTTTTCACAATTTTCACCTCTAGTTTTCTAATATTCCCTTTGATAAGAAATGACCTGATCCTGACAATAATAAATACTTACCAACACAAAAATTGGTCCAGACCTTGTTGAGTTATGTGCTTACCAACACATTTTGCGATACATTCTGATATATATAGATCGTGGTGGCCCGGAGGTTAAAGAGGGGCTTCCCATGCATAAGGGTGTGGGTTCGAAACCTGGCAAGTACCGATGTCCCTTTTTCCGAGTTATATGCACTTTCTATAAATTTTTAGACACCACTGACATACGGTGAAGGTAAACACCGTGAGGAAACCTGGACTAATAATTTCCAATTATAAGTTTGAAATCGCCAACCCGCATTGAGCTAGCGTGGTGATTAATGCTCAAACCTTCTCCGTGTGAGAAGAGGCCTTTGCTCAGCAGTGGGCACTTATAGGCTGATGATGATGATGATGATGAGATATACTAGAATCTTCTGTGTTGAGGGTGTTTACAAATATACTATTTATTTATAGACATCACAAGCAGACGTCTTTCTACGTCTTTCGCTACATCAAAATTTGCTTTAATCCATATTTTTAACATCATCTTCACCAATCAGATGATATTAACTGCTTATAGAAGGTCTCTTAATCATCTTTGTAATTGATTTTAAAGTATTATGATCTAGACCAGAAAAATAGAAAAAGTTATTAATTAATGTATTTACTGAAATATAAGAGTAAATTTTCATATTTAATTGTAGCCAGATGTTAGATGTCATCTTTATTTTAATAAATGTCACAAAGTCATTTTAAGGCAATCATTTTCTGACATTTATTTACAGACCCCTATAAGGATGCAATCTAATGTTCCGAAGCCGGGCCTGAAAAATATAATGACATCTGTAAAAATTAGTATACCTAATAATTGCCCTCATTGACCTAACTTATCAGTAGCGTGGATAATATTCCATGACTGTACCTTTGTGTGTTAATTACCCTAAGGCACAGCTTAGCATAATCTTCAACAGAGATAATTATCCCTAATCTTTGACAAATTTATTAGATTGTCAGCAATATAAATAGTAAACTGAAACTAACATGAGCAAGTCGTCTTTGAAACGCGTCTAAACAAGTAAGTTCTTGATTAAACAGTGCTTCATGCTCCTTATACAACTTGGTTCTTAACTTATTTGGAACGACTTCGCTAATAACAAACAATGAAAGGGTCGTTACTTCCAAATTAGTCTTAGGAATTTTTGAAGAAAGAATTATCAAAATCGATTTATCGTTTCTCGAGATTTGCTCGTACATTATAGGTTTGGTGTTAATTTTTTAACATTATACTTATCACTTTCCAGATACTATCAAAATGAAATACTTCATCGCCATCGCTCTGCTCGCCGCCGTGGCCTCGGCCGGTATGATCAAGCCCACCCCTGTGGCCTCTGAGCTCGCCGAGCTCCAGGAGATCGTCGCCGCCATCAACAGCCCCAGCACCGACCCCGCCACCGCCGCCGCCCTCGAACAGATGCTCCTCGATGCTCTAGGCATCAAGCCCGAGCCCGTTGATGTTGGACCCGCCATCATTGACTCCCACCCCATCTCTGTCGGACCTGCCATCATCGACTCCCACCCCATCTCTGTTGGACCAGCCATCATTGACTTCCCCCTTCCCGACGGTGGTGTTGTCGCTGAGGAGCCCGTCGTCCCCGGCCCCGCTATTGTCGCTCCCGCTCCCGCTGAAGTTGCTCCCGTCGCTGCTGCCAGCACTCCTCTGGTGCAGATCATCCTGAACATCAACCAGGCCGCCGCTGAAGCTAGCCCCATCGCTGTTGGCCCCGCTGTCGCCGACGAAGAGATCGTACCGACACCCGTCCATGTTGTAGAGGCTGCCCCTGAGGCCGCCCCCATTGCTCCTATTGCCGTCAACCCCATCGGTGTGGTGGCTCCCGAAGCTGGCCCCGTTGCTCCTATTGCTGTCAACCCTATCGGTGTAGTGGCTCCTGAGGCTCCCGTTGCTCCCATCGCCGTGCACCCCGTCGGTGTTGTGTCTCCCGGTGTGAAGCCCGTCAGGCCCGTCCCCGTCATGGTGCGCCCCACCTACTAAGAAACTTTAACCATGTGATCAAATAAACTTAATTTAACAACTGTACCATTTTCGTATTTTTTTAACAAGGTGTAATAAATTTTACAAAAAATCGCCAAATCGTTAAGTAGACAAATAACATCATTTAGTATGATTCACTTCATCACTTAAAGATCATAAATATGAGTCAGTACGCCGGTTTCTCCTGGTTGTAGCATGATCCAAACACAAAAATTTTCTTCCCCTTAGACTTCAAGACTAGTGCATCTGAACAAATACTATGAATAGATAAGTTGGTATAACTGCATCTAATCGCTTACTAGTAACTCTCGCACGGTTTCACTTGCTGCTCAGCTCAATTTGATCGTAGCATGATGTTTTATAGCCTATAGCGCTCAGGAACATTCTAGCTATCTATCAGTGCAAGAATTTTGGTAATCCGACCAGCGGTTCCAAAGATTGCCCCCTACATACAAACTTACAAACATACAAAGTAATACAAACTTACAAATTTTTCCTCTTTAAAATATTAGTATAGATATATAGATAAAGTACAATTTATTCGGGCGTACGAAGCTCTTTGTGAAAACTAGTAAAGTATCCTTAATCAATATTATTGTTCGATATGGATTAGTTTAGGTATTACGCGGGGATGAAACTAGTTTCTTTCGGATTTTTATGACGTCATAAGGCAATAATTTGTCACACACATACTTAATACCGGTCTTATGTGTCTTAAAATAATCTTCAATTACATCCTGCGACAATGGAATGCCCTGTATTAGAGAAACCACAGATACTTTCGTTATCAAAAGATTATTATAAAAGTATTTAGTTAATTAATTAAGTTGGACATAATTAAAAACGTACTTAAATTGGTTGTTACGAAGTCAAAAACAAGAAAATGTAATCACCAAAGAATCTTTATGTTGAACTGATTGATGCTTGTTCTTCTCCATCGGAACGGATCTACACTTTGGAACGAGCAAATACATAGCTTCACTAGAGGACTGACCGACAGACTGACACTTTTTTGTTAGGGGAAATTCACTTCTTCCGCACAGGGTTAGGCGAGAGTGTGTGACTCTTACTGACTAAAAACCCCCCGGTCCTTCTCCTGCTCTGGGCCTCATTCCGCTTAACCCGCAACCCCGGCTGAACATCAGCCCTATAGGGCCCCGTCTGTGTTGGTCCATTGGCTCCAATACGCCGTATGCTCGGGTCTGATTCTGGTCGGGCGGCGAGCTACCCGTACTCGCCATCCGCAGACCCGCGCTTACAGTGGCCGGAGATCACCTCTCGATCCCTGACGCCTGGAACACGGGCCCGTGACTTCGCATGCTTATTGAGATTGTGTTTATGATTTGATGAATCAAAAGGTTTCCTGGTTATCTGACACCATAGTTGACATGTTAATAACGAGTTTAATTTTTTTATTTACACCAGAGTTAAGATTAGGATAAAAAAAATATCTGCTGATGCAAGGGCACGAATTAAGTAGGTGCGAATATTTCCAAACGTTATTTTTATTGGCATAGTCAGTAGCGTCAAATGAAACTGTCAGATCGATCTTCTGATGGTATACAAGCACTGCCTATAAAAATTGGGTAGTTTCCTAGGTCAAAAATAAATTATTTCGGCGTTTCAATACAATAAAATATTGAAAAATAACTATACTATTCATCGATCGATCGATACACAAATCTTTAGATTTTTTTGGCTAATTATCAAGAAATAAGTAAGCTATTTGACGCAAAAAAAAAAGTTATGACGTCATAGCTCAGTTTTTCATACAAATTTCATAGAAACGTATCGGTTTTGACGTTTGGATAAATGTATTGAATTTGACTAGTTGGAAACTACCGTAATCGGCCATTTCTGGGTTGTTATGGATTAGAAAATTGGGCCTTTAAAAGTGATTGGGCTTCCGGGAAGCTTTCTCACACGACGAAATACTGAGAAGGAATTGTATCACGATGGCATTCTGTGAGGCCTTGGTATTATTCTGTTCGAAGGGGGGCATTTATGCTGGATATCCCAGACTAAAAACCTATTAGGTATGGGAGTTCATTGAACCCCGATGTTTTTTGTTTCAAATTGTAATATAATAATAATAATAATAACCCCCCCAGGGGGCCACCTTGACGTGGTGGGGGGGCTTAGGGGAGGCATGAACTATAAACAGGTCACTGACAACTAGACCCACCCTTTAAAGGAGGTACAAGTACCAGAGCCACTAACATCTCGGCAATACCCTTCCAACTAACGGTCCCAATCACATCTGCATTTGACTCAGTCACAAGCCAAATGCATTTTTCTCTTACGAACTAATTTTCTCCTCACTTGCTTAATCGTTCCTAGATCTCTTTTATCTTCCTTGTCTTTGTCATTCTACATTTACTACTCTTTGACTCGTGCCTACTCTTGGACATTCCTCATAAAAAAAAACCTCCACATATATGCGATGCGTCTAAGAAGTAGAGTTATACCCCAGGCGGGTACCGGAGTTAACAACGACGGAGAATCCCGCCCCGGGCCTTCCAGCTCGGGCTGCCCTTCGTACTCTGGGGAGGGCACCGTATCGCAAGCTGTCCAGTCACAAGCTGTTGCAGCAAGACATGTTCTAATGTCAACATGTTCTTCACCAACTACATCATTATTCTCATCCATCCCCTCATCACCAGTATCATACCTCAACAGCCAACAACCAAGCCCATCCAATTCATCCACATCATCATTTGAATCCATTAGGGATGTTGTGCAGGAGGCTATTCCAGCCAAAATTACTGCACCCGCCCAAAGTGGTCGGCGCACACGTAAAACGTGGTCGAAAGAAATGAATATTTTCATCATGCGCCACTATTTCATCCTCACAGATCTGGAAGTTAACACCAAAACTTACCTGACACCTCTACACGCACGTTTTATAGCAGAATTCCCCGAAATGAATGCCTCAAAGCAAAGAATAGGTGATCAACGTCGCGCTATTGTCCAGCGCAACTTTCTTTCAGAGCAGGAAATTCGGACCATCAAAGAAGAAGTTAGACTATTATTGCAAAATCAACCATCAATGTCGCAATGTAGTACAGATAATGATCATACCCAAACCCGTAGAATGAGATGGACAACCAATTTAAACGAAACTATTATGCGGAGTTATTACCGTTTAACAAAATTAGAAACTGATTTAACTACTTACAGACCATTATTACACCAAGACATAATCTTAAAATGCCCATCACTCGCACATCTATCGGCACAACGAATATCAGACCAACGCCGATCCATTGTGAATAATCATCTTCTTTCTTCCGATAGGCTAAACCAAATTAAAGAAGAAGTTCGACTGGAACTAATTTCTATAAACATGGATAGCACCGAATTTGTAACACCACAACAGACAGCACTAGAAACACAAACACCACCAACGCTAACAAATACAAATGACAATAACATTGAACTAGCAACACTAACAATCACCAACGACATAAATCCACAAACAACAGCCCAAAATACTCTAAATCTGCCCACAGATATACTGGGACAATTAGAGGAAATGTACACTAACCACTACAATAAATTCAAGGATTCTGAACCTACAACGAGACCATATATTCCCAAATTAAAACCATCTAGGAAATTGGCAGCTATTATAGACAATATCAATGCACATATTCTCCCAAAGGTACTAACTTCCGATACTGACTTTCACACACTACAAACATCTATTTATTGCGCAGCATATACCACAGCCGTATTCAACGGGGCTAGAATTAAAGACATTAATCAAATTAGCAATCGATCAGAAAAAATCCCGTGGTGGCAAAAAAGACTAGAGCGTAGGATTATGGAGCTCAGAGCTAATATAGGCAGGCTTACTGAATACTCAAAAGGGGTCCGATCGCAAGCCCTAACAAAACACATCGGTAACATAAAACGTAAATACAAAATACACACTCGTCACGAAACAGAAAACACAGACATTGCACATTTTTTAGATACTTTAAAGCAGAAACTTAATACACTAGCTAGTCGATTAAAAAGATATAAGGAGACAACTAACAGAAAAACCCAAAATACACAATTTAAAAATAACGAAAAACTATTTTACCGAAAATTAACCCAACAAAACAACAGCTCACAAGTACACACATCATTACCTACTCCCGAATCACTTCACGCATTTTGGTCAAACATTTGGTCTTCTCCGGTCACACACCACCAAAACACTTGGATTGATGAAGACAAAGAAACTTGGAGAAATACGCCAGAAATGGAATTTGACCAGATTAGTTTACAACTTTTACAAACAGTGATAGGTCGGACGCACAACTGGAAAGCAGCAGGGTCAGATAACATTCACAACTTCTGGTATAAGAAGTTAACATGCACTCATACATTATTGCTAAAACACATCAACACATTCATACAATCGCCTGACACAATGCCATCATACATCACGCAAGGCACAACATACATGCTACCAAAAGACCCATCAGATACAGAGAACCCTGCTAAATATCGTCCAATCACTTGCCTTCAGAACATATACAAAATAATTACATCATGCCTCAGTGAAACTATATCTAAATACACACAAGAACATAATATCCTAGCAGAAGAGCAGAAAGGGTGTCGAAAGAATAGTAAAGGGTGTAAGGAACAACTAACTATTGACGCTGTAGCATCCGAACAAGCACTTAAACAAAAACGTAACATACACACTATGTACATAGATTACAAAAAAGCCTTTGACTCCGTCCCACACTCCTGGTTAATCTATATTTTGAAACATTATAAAATTCATCCCAGTATAATTCATTTCTTAGAAAAAACAATGCCTAAATGGAATACAAAACTAAAAATACACAATGCAAATCAAATCACCGAAACAGATTTTATTTCTATAAAAAGGGGCATATTTCAAGGTGACGCACTCAGCCCCTTGTGGTTCTGTCTGGCACTCAACCCACTGTCTCACATGTTAAATAAAAATGATTATGGGTTCAAAATTAAGAATAATTCTCAACATACTAGTCTCAGTCATCTGATGTACATGGATGACATCAAACTATTTGCAAATACGATTAGCGAAATATACACCCTCGCAGACATCACACAAACATTCTCAAATGACATCTGCATGGAACTCGGAATAGATAAGTGCAAAATTCAGTCAGTCATCAACGGACTAGTAGCACCGACATCGTTCGTACTAAAGAACCATGAAATTATAGAATCTGTAGATCCCAATGAGGGCTATAAATACCTGGGTTACTACCAATCTACAGGACTTCACCATAAAAACACAAAGAAAACACTGCAACAAAATTTTAGACAGAGGCTACACAAGATACTAAACTCTCACCTCAATTCGAAAAACACCATCAAAGCCATCAACACGTTTGCTATTCCTATACTAACCTATTCTTTTGGAGTCGTACGATGGACGAAAACTGATCTCACCACACTACAAAGACTTATCAACACCACTATGACTAAGCACAGGAAACATCACCCCAGGGCCTGCGTTCAAAGATTAACTCTACCTAAAATTGAAGGTGGCAGAGGAATTATTGATATAACAAACCTTCACAACAACCAGATAACAGGACTCCGAAGATTCTTTTACAATCGTTCACAAATTTCTCCACTTCACAAAGCCATCTGTCAGGCAGACACATATACACCACTCTCTCTAGCACACCACACAAAACAAATGACTACAACCACTAAACAACAAAAAATACAAACTTGGACACAAAAATCGCTCCATGGCCGTCATCGTCTCGATTTAACCAATCCCATTGTTGACAAAACAGCGTCAAACGCATGGTTAAAACGAGGCGAGCTGTTCCCCGAAACAGAGGGATTCATGTTAGCGATCCAGGACCAGGTTATTGACACAAAAAATTATAGAAAATATATAATCCGCGACAGTACTCTTGGCAGTGATCACTGCCGACACTGCCACAGGCAACCTGAAACAATACAGCATATTACAGGGGCATGCTCTTCCATCACACAAACAGATTATAAACATAGACACGATCAAGTTGCAGCAATCATACACCAAGCACTTGCATATAAACACAAACTCATTTCGGAAAAAATACCATATTATAAATACACACCACAAATCATCCTAAATTCACCGGAATTTAAAATGTACTGGGACAGAACCATTCTAACTGACAAAACCATACACCATAATCGCCCTGATATCACACTACACGATAAGAAAAATAAAATAGTTTTCTTAATAGACATTGCGATCCCTAACACACACAATCTCAGTTCCACCCATACTAACAAACTCTCCAAATACGCAGATCTGACCATTGAACTGAAAACCCAGTGGCAAGTTAACACAGTCAAAACAGTTCCTATTATAATATCTAGTACAGGCGTTATCCCTAAAACACTCCACACAAGTCTAAAATCTCTTGATTTACACCCTCTTACATTCACACTTTTACAGAAAGCAGTCATACTAAACACTTGCAGAATCGTCAGGAAGTTTTTAACAATAGAATAAATTCTAAGACCACTAGTCACCCCAAGGTTGCTTTGACCAAAAGTCCGTAACTTTGGTGTATATCCCCAGAAATGGGTGAGGTTGTAACCTAAAACACAAATATAAATAATAATAATAATAATCATTTATTTGTAACACTATCTTTAATAAAATCATGCAATCAAGTGTAATATTCAAGCCTGATGTACTACTGATCATAAAAGGATATAGTTTGATACCTCGTATCAAAAAGAGAGATAAATAAATTTGTAATATCATCAATGAACAATAAAATTTACACATATGGAATGTGTAAATTATTATAATTGCTGAACTTTAGACTTTACTACATTGACACGTAGGCAATAAACAATCATAAAAATATAATAGGTCTTTACCTATGAAATTGCCGTTCTGCAGTACTGGCCATTTCAAATCAAAATAGTTTTTGTTTGGCTAAGAATTCTAATTTCAAATTAATTTTGTTTTAAAAACATGGGATTCTTTTTCCAAAAGTAGTCATTTGTTTATTGATTAGTGTTACATTTTCATCGCATTTCAAATCAAAAAATTCGTTTAAATTTTTACATGCAAAACGGCAATTTCATGGGTAAAGACCTATTATTTGATAGACAAAGAATTATTGTTATGAAAAACTGCGTTAACTGGGTTCGTAGATCGTGTTTGTTACATCAAGATGTAATGTATAGTGTAAGTGTGGGAGAGCCATGCTTCAGCACGAATGTATAGGCTCGGCCTCACAAAAAACCGGCGTGAAACAATTTGATTGTTTTTGTTACGTTGTGTTTCGCCGTGTGTTAAAGTCAAAATCATTTATTCCAACTGAACCATAAATAGGTATTTTTGAAACGTCAAAATAGAAAAGTAGTCTGTCAGTCTGTTCGTCAGTGAAGCTAGGTGCGTCATTCCAAATTGTAGATTCAAATGGAGAAGAACGAGCTAGAAACTCCATCGTTAATCTTTAAAAAAAAGTTTTACAATTTCACTAATATAATATTTAGTATACATTATTGTACCCTTATGTGAGAACAATGTGAGTTCGGTTACTGGAGGCTCAATTCTTTCCCTCCCCCAATCCCAACAAATCTTCAAATCGCTAATCCCTAAAAGGTCAGCAACGCTCTCATAACTCCTCCATTGTTGCGGATGTCCATGGGTGGCGCTGAGTGCTTACCATCAGGACGTAAAAAAAAGTAGGCTCGTTTGCAGTCCTATGACAAAAAAAAAAAAATGACATAATGTATTTTTTTATTGCGTGTTATATGAATGTAGCCACATCTGGCGTCGAGCTGTAATGGCAGAAGCGGCAAACATCGTATTGACGTGGAGCAAAGAGTATGTATTGGTGGCCAGGAGGTTAAAGCGCCCACTTCTTTTGCAAGTACCAATGTGACATTTTCCGAGTTATATCTACTATCTATGATTATTTAGACACCACTAACGTACGATGAAGTGAAACATCGTGAGGAAATCTTGACTTATAATTTCTAACTATAAGTTCAGTTTGTTTTGAGCAAACGTGGTGAATAATGTTCAAACCTTCCAAGTGTGAGAAGAGGATTTGCCCAGCAGTGGGCTCGTAGGCCACAGGATGATAATGCGTGAAGCTCAAGACCGGCGGAGAAGGAAGACTGCTGTGGATGTCTTCCTTCAGGGGACATAGAAATGGTAGATAAGAGGTCATTTAAGATAATCTGATTTCTAGACAAAAGAAGGTGAACTATGGTTTTAATCTTCCTTAGGCAAAAGAGTCCTATCAAGACCCTTTTACCTTAAGGACAAAAAGATTCCGAGATTACGTCACGTTGCTGGCGCCTGGAAATACGGTGTTTATTTATGACAATATAATCTACCTATAATAGTATGTATACGTCATATGTTATTAATTTTAATCCTTATCGAGCCTAGTATCTAAATCCACCTACATACTAAAATGTTAACTTGACTTACAGTAGTTACATTAAAGATTCCTAATGAATCTTAAACTATTTGTTCTGTGGCTAATCGAATTAAAAATATAAAAAGAAATGCTACCATTAGGCTGGATGTAGAAGATATTGAAACTTTAATAGATGGAAAAAAGGAGTAAGTCCGACATCTAGCTCGAACTAATGAAGATAGGGTACTCAATTCTGAGAGTAAGAAAAATGTCTTTAGGTTTATTATAGTTGGGTATTGGATATTATTTGAAACGAAATGCCGCAAAATACAAACGTCAATGATAACAAAACCGAAACTGCTTCAAAAGGATTTCTAGGCAAAAATGGTTGTCTATGTGATCCACCAAAAAACTTAACCTTTAGGAAAAAAAATTATAGATAATTTGCAATAAAAGATAGACATATAATTACAGTGCTATAATTGAAGTCGATGAACGATTCAAATACGAGAAAGCAGACTGAAATTAGAGACTAACAAATTACTAGCGTAAGTCTCCGTGTACCAGCCGGGGTTGTGGGACAAGTTCAATAATGCACCGCAGCCTCGTCCTGGAACAGGAATAGGGTCTGGTGGTTTTCAGTCGGTAAGAGACTGATACTTCCTGAATCATTTGACGATACCCCCTCCCATACTGTACAGAAGTTTAATAATGGATCAGTTCTGCTTCTAGTCTGGTCCGGGCACACACAGTTAGATACAGCTAACCACCACATTTTTAACCTTTAAAATGCACAATTTTTGACGTCACTTAAGTTCATTGGCATCAAAATCATAACTTTTTGTTGATTGCATGTAATTTCGTAAAATAATGTTCCAGAAACGTCCTTTGTACCTACCTTCATCGTTATCATCCGCTGTTAAATCCCTGGTTTAGTAAAATTGCGATTGGCTATCGATGCTCTGATTAATCATTCTAATTTTTGTTTCTATTCATTAAATAGTTGTAAGCCATCCCATGATTAGGCATTTACACCCCAGTTGAGGAAAAAAATATTAAAATTAAAATCGACAATAAGTAGAACTACTACATTGAATAAACATGGACCTACCAATACTAGCTCTCACTGACCGACAGACTGACACTTTTTTGTTAGGGGAAATTCACTTCTTCCGCACAGGGTTAGGCGAGAGTGTGTGACTCTTACTGACTAAAAACCCCCCGGTCCTTCTCCTGCTCTGGGCCTCATTCCGCTTAACCCGCAACCCCGGCTGAACATCAGCCCTATAGGGCCCCGTCTGTGTTGGTCCATTGGCTCCAATACGCCGTATGCTCGGGTCTGATTCTGGTCGGGCGGCGAGCTACCCGTACTCGCCATCCGCAGACCCGCGCTTACAGTGGCCGGAGATCACCTCTCGATCCCTGACGCCTGGAACACGGGCCCGTGACTTCGCATGCTTATTGAGATTGTGTTTATGATTTGATGAATCAAAAGGTTTCCTGGTTATCTGACACCATAGTTGACATGTTAATAACGAGTTTAATTTTTTTATTTACACCAGAGTTAAGATTAGGATAAAAAAAATATCTGCTGATGCAAGGGCACGAATTAAGTAGGTGCGAATATTTCCAAACGTTATTTTTATTGGCATAGTCAGTAGCGTCAAATGAAACTGTCAGATCGATCTTCTGATGGTATACAAGCACTGCCTATAAAAATTGGGTAGTTTCCTAGGTCAAAAATAAATTATTTCGGCGTTTCAATACAATAAAATATTGAAAAATAACTATACTATTCATCGATCGATCGATACACAAATCTTTAGATTTTTTTGGCTAATTATCAAGAAATAAGTAAGCTATTTGACGCAAAAAAAAAAGTTATGACGTCATAGCTCAGTTTTTCATACAAATTTCATAGAAACGTATCGGTTTTGACGTTTGGATAAATGTATTGAATTTGACTAGTTGGAAACTACCGTAATCGGCCATTTCTGGGTTGTTATGGATTAGAAAATTGGGCCTTTAAAAGTGATTGGGCTTCCGGGAAGCTTTCTCACACGACGAAATACTGAGAAGGAATTGTATCACGATGGCATTCTGTGAGGCCTTGGTATTATTCTGTTCGAAGGGGGGCATTTATGCTGGATATCCCAGACTAAAAACCTATTAGGTATGGGAGTTCATTGAACCCCGATGTTTTTTGTTTCAAATTGTAATATAATAATAATAATAATCATTTATTTGTAACACTATCTTTAATAAAATCATGCAATCAAGTGTAATATTCAAGCCTGATGTACTACTGATCATAAAAGGATATAGTTTGATACCTCGTATCAAAAAGAGAGATAAATAAATTTGTAATATCATCAATGAACAATAAAATTTACACATATGGAATGTGTAAATTATTATAATTGCTGAACTTTAGACTTTACTACATTGACACGTAGGCAATAAACAATCATAAAAATATAATAGGTCTTTACCTATGAAATTGCCGTTCTGCAGTACTGGCCATTTCAAATCAAAATAGTTTTTGTTTGGCTAAGAATTCTAATTTCAAATTAATTTTGTTTTAAAAACATGGGATTCTTTTTCCAAAAGTAGTCATTTGTTTATTGATTAGTGTTACATTTTCATCGCATTTCAAATCAAAAAATTCGTTTAAATTTTTACATGCAAAACGGCAATTTCATGGGTAAAGACCTATTATTTGATAGACAAAGAATTATTGTTATGAAAAACTGCGTTAACTGGGTTCGTAGATCGTGTTTGTTACATCAAGATGTAATGTATAGTGTAAGTGTGGGAGAGCCATGCTTCAGCACGAATGTATAGGCTCGGCCTCACAAAAAACCGGCGTGAAACAATTTGATTGTTTTTGTTACGTTGTGTTTCGCCGTGTGTTAAAGTCAAAATCATTTATTCCAACTGAACCATAAATAGGTATTTTTGAAACGTCAAAATAGAAAAGTAGTCTGTCAGTCTGTTCGTCAGTGAAGCTAGGTGCGTCATTCCAAATTGTAGATTCAAATGGAGAAGAACGAGCTAGAAACTCCATCGTTAATCTTTAAAAAAAAGTTTTACAATTTCACTAATATAATATTTAGTATACATTATTGTACCCTTATGTGAGAACAATGTGAGTTCGGTTACTGGAGGCTCAATTCTTTCCCTCCCCCAATCCCAACAAATCTTCAAATCGCTAATCCCTAAAAGGTCAGCAACGCTCTCATAACTCCTCCATTGTTGCGGATGTCCATGGGTGGCGCTGAGTGCTTACCATCAGGACGTAAAAAAAAGTAGGCTCGTTTGCAGTCCTATGACAAAAAAAAAAAAATGACATAATGTATTTTTTTATTGCGTGTTATATGAATGTAGCCACATCTGGCGTCGAGCTGTAATGGCAGAAGCGGCAAACATCGTATTGACGTGGAGCAAAGAGTATGTATTGGTGGCCAGGAGGTTAAAGCGCCCACTTCTTTTGCAAGTACCAATGTGACATTTTCCGAGTTATATCTACTATCTATGATTATTTAGACACCACTAACGTACGATGAAGTGAAACATCGTGAGGAAATCTTGACTTATAATTTCTAACTATAAGTTCAGTTTGTTTTGAGCAAACGTGGTGAATAATGTTCAAACCTTCCAAGTGTGAGAAGAGGATTTGCCCAGCAGTGGGCTCGTAGGCCACAGGATGATAATGCGTGAAGCTCAAGACCGGCGGAGAAGGAAGACTGCTGTGGATGTCTTCCTTCAGGGGACATAGAAATGGTAGATAAGAGGTCATTTAAGATAATCTGATTTCTAGACAAAAGAAGGTGAACTATGGTTTTAATCTTCCTTAGGCAAAAGAGTCCTATCAAGACCCTTTTACCTTAAGGACAAAAAGATTCCGAGATTACGTCACGTTGCTGGCGCCTGGAAATACGGTGTTTATTTATGACAATATAATCTACCTATAATAGTATGTATACGTCATATGTTATTAATTTTAATCCTTATCGAGCCTAGTATCTAAATCCACCTACATACTAAAATGTTAACTTGACTTACAGTAGTTACATTAAAGATTCCTAATGAATCTTAAACTATTTGTTCTGTGGCTAATCGAATTAAAAATATAAAAAGAAATGCTACCATTAGGCTGGATGTAGAAGATATTGAAACTTTAATAGATGGAAAAAAGGAGTAAGTCCGACATCTAGCTCGAACTAATGAAGATAGGGTACTCAATTCTGAGAGTAAGAAAAATGTCTTTAGGTTTATTATAGTTGGGTATTGGATATTATTTGAAACGAAATGCCGCAAAATACAAACGTCAATGATAACAAAACCGAAACTGCTTCAAAAGGATTTCTAGGCAAAAATGGTTGTCTATGTGATCCACCAAAAAACTTAACCTTTAGGAAAAAAAATTATAGATAATTTGCAATAAAAGATAGACATATAATTACAGTGCTATAATTGAAGTCGATGAACGATTCAAATACGAGAAAGCAGACTGAAATTAGAGACTAACAAATTACTAGCGTAAGTCTCCGTGTACCAGCCGGGGTTGTGGGACAAGTTCAATAATGCACCGCAGCCTCGTCCTGGAACAGGAATAGGGTCTGGTGGTTTTCAGTCGGTAAGAGACTGATACTTCCTGAATCATTTGACGATACCCCCTCCCATACTGTACAGAAGTTTAATAATGGATCAGTTCTGCTTCTAGTCTGGTCCGGGCACACACAGTTAGATACAGCTAACCACCACATTTTTAACCTTTAAAATGCACAATTTTTGACGTCACTTAAGTTCATTGGCATCAAAATCATAACTTTTTGTTGATTGCATGTAATTTCGTAAAATAATGTTCCAGAAACGTCCTTTGTACCTACCTTCATCGTTATCATCCGCTGTTAAATCCCTGGTTTAGTAAAATTGCGATTGGCTATCGATGCTCTGATTAATCATTCTAATTTTTGTTTCTATTCATTAAATAGTTGTAAGCCATCCCATGATTAGGCATTTACACCCCAGTTGAGGAAAAAAATATTAAAATTAAAATCGACAATAAGTAGAACTACTACATTGAATAAACATGGACCTACCAATACTAGCTCCATTCAAAGTACTGACAGACAATTTTTAATGCCATTTTAAAATTGCCTCTGGTCTTGAAACGTGATCTGCCTACTTATATATAAAATTATTCGGAAAATATGTTGGTTCACATATCACATAATTCAACCACACCTGGTCCAATTTTGTCATTTCTTTTTTTGTTGTATTTATTGTTGTCTGGAGAAGATTCTTATCAAAGAAAATATCATAAAAGTAGAGGGGAAAATTGAGAAAAGTGACCGTTTCGTTGTTAGCGAGATAGGTCCAACTTCTCACGGGGGAAGACGGCTAGTATCATCATAAAATACAATGAAATCGAGAGGACACGTTTCAGAGCATACAAAAATCTGAAACATTAGATATCCGAAACCCTTATTCCCAAAAGGTCGGCAACGTACTTGTAAACCTTAACCGTAACCTTTACGGTTGGTATTCGGTGGTTGGTGTTCTGGGTGTCTATGGGAGGCGCCAATCGCCTTGTTGTAATTGCAATTTTGCCGACCTTTAGAATAAAAAAAAGATTTTCAAATTTTGATACATTAGTCACTCAATGATCAAAAAACTTCAGAATCACATTGTGAATTTAAACCGTCGACGCGCAATATCAGTGGCACAGCACAACACTAAGATAGTGTCCCGATAAAGCACTTAGTTAAATTTATAGCCCTATTATTTGTCGGTTCGATAAACCTCTCGTTAATTCGGCAGGTATTATAAACGGCTAATAAAACGATAAATTTTGATTACACGTACTAGTCTACTGTGACGTCATCACTGTCTTCAACGTGATCAGTAATCCTTACCTTTGTCATTTCAAACATGTTAACTCTTTGTGAAATAACTTTATAGACATTTTTATTTTGTCCTTCCTCATCATTATCAACAGTCTATGCCAGCAGCCGTTGAACTATGGGCTTCCTTTACATAAGCCATATTCCTTGTCCTTTATATGAAATGTATAACGCTTTGATTTAATGTAAAGAACGATCATGCTTAACTTGTTCGATCATATTCACTAACTAATGGCAAACTACTGCTGTTGTACATCGATATTTGTTCCTACTTTTTGCTATTACATAAAGTCAAGTAAAGAGTATCGCGTTTTATTCTACCAATTTCTTTCTTCCTTAGTCTCATCAAAATTATCTGAATTTTTGTCGTGACCCTCATACAATTAATTCTATCTTCCTTTTATCCGTACACACAGTTTAATGTTAAATTAGGTTCATCATCCTCAACTTTCAGCCGGGGTTGCGGGGTAAGCGCAATGAGGCACCGCGACCTCGGCCCAGAGCAGGAGAAGGAACAGGGGGTTTTTAGTCAGTAAGTGTCTGATACTCTCATTTAATGATTATGATTATGATCTCATATCAAAAAAAAATTCATCCTCAACTTCAACTCCATATTTCCTTTCCAGTGTCTGCTTAAAGAGCTATCGGATCGGCTTTAAAACTTTTCTCAGGTTAGAAAGAAGTTTTTATTTCGTTTTTATTATATTAACTTCTTACTATATATTAGGGTTCGACTTAGTCTACAGTGGTCAATATTCAATTACTTTTAAACCAATAAACATTAGAAAGAGAAGAATGATTTGTCGTCTTGCTTACTTTACGTCACATCCTTAACTTTGTCTCTTATTATGTACTTATGTATCTTATAACCTATGTCATTGTTTTCATCATTGCATTTATTGCACAATATTATCTGTATCCTTTTTGAATTACATTCCATTGATAATTGAAATGTATATAACGTCCAAAAATAGCATACACTTCAGTAGTTGTTCTCTGAACCAGAAAACAATCAGGTACAAGCACTTTGATTTGATTTTTTGAACAGATTTGTTTTGTGATTTATTTGTAATTATCTTCGATTGTGCAGTAAAATCAGTAGCGTGTTCTTTAGTGAAATCTGCAATGAAGTGAAACGTAATAGTTACATTTTTTTTACTTCATTTAAAACTAATTTGAATTAATATTATTTTTCACCAACAGAAACCATGAGAGCCCTGATTCTCGCTGCCCTCATCTCAGTGGTAGTAGCCCACCCTGGCCTAGTGCCAGTTGGTCCTGCTGGCCCAGCCCCCGCACCTGAACCTGAAGACGCATTCCAACCGATTGCTATAGGCCCTGCCATCCTTGACAACTTCCACCCCATTGCTATCGGACCCGCCATAGTCCCGGACCCCGTCCCTATTGTTCCTGAGCCGGTTGCTGTTGGTCCCGCTATCATCCCAGCTCCTAAGGCTCCCCTTGTGCAAATTATCTTGAACGTCAACGCTGCTGCGAGTGCACCTGCGCCTGTGCCCGTTCTGCCCGTGCATGTGGTTGATGAAGCCCCAGCTCCAATTGACCCTGTTCAGGTTGTTGAAGTGGCACCCGAACCCGAACCCGAACCCATCCCCGTTGAACCCGTCGTCATCGGTGAACCTAGTCTCCCTGAACCAGTCGTCTCACCTCCTGAACTCAACTAAGAAGACTACCGCACTATAAACATTGTATGCATCCTTACTAAGGTGTATCTTTCGATTAAATTTCGATCTGCATATCATACTGAATTTTTTTATAGATACTATCAATTTTAACCTATAACGACGATGTGTTGTGCTGTTTTTGATAAAATTTTGAACACAAAAATTAAAGGAATGTTTTGATCAATATTTTTGTTTTTTTTACTAACCCTCGCTAATGATTCTTCCTTTAAATGAGATCTAAGCTTTAGGACAAATTGACCGGAGTGATATCACGGCCTAACAGAAAACCAGCATGAACACAGCGTTGTGTTTCGCATTGTGAATGAGGTTATCGCAGATCCAATCCTTCATCGACCCCAGCCCTCTTCTTTCTAAAAAAATTGTCTAATTGTCTATGAATACTTTTGAAAGTGGAATAAAGTTAGTCTGTTGCTACATTCACGTTGTTTGCTTATAATTATGTATACCTACTGGAAAGTTAAACATTATATTAGGATCTGGTTTTTGCATATGATACGAAAAGAAGAGATTTTGGTTATCAGTTATAAATATGTCACAGGTTATGTAGCGCCGATATCTTCATTATAATAATATTCGTAGACACTGGCTACCTTTCTTTATTACGTTAATTTAAATACATTTCAAGTATTTGAAAAGTTATCACAGTTTTATCATGATGTTTAAGTTATATGTTTGTCCAATAAAACCTCTTTTTACTGCAATGTAAAAATTCAGACGAAGGAGACTGTCAGATCTGTGTAACGCCACACTCAAACACAAACTTAGTACTAAGAACAATTGATTAATATGTTGAGGACATACGCCGTTAATGTATATATCGCAGTTAACTGGCTACAGTAGCCATTTAATCAATCTGCTAGAATTTTGATCGCAGTACACTTTAGGCGATTCTCACACTGCCCCGCATGGTGCAGCGTAGCGTATATATAGCGTATCTCCATTTGTATTGAAAACACGCACAGTCTAACACACAGAAAATGCATCCACGCGCGTTCATGCGAATCACGCGATACACGCGGAGAAACATGCACCCCCGCGCGTAGGTGCGGGGCGAGACGCAAGGTATGGCACACTGAATCCCGCAGCGCCGCGCGTGATTTTGAACGGTTGGTTGGTTGTACCCAGTATCTTATATATTATTGTAGGCACGATTTGTCATAATTTGACCGTACAAAAACAGTTAGTATAATGGCAGCGTACTGAATGAGTTCCACACCATTTTTATCAAAACTATCGTGATGCACGACCAATGCGAATAGAGCAAGAGCCGCCGTGCGTGAATCTACAAAACGCAACTACGCGCGTGAGTGCGCAAAAAACATTTAAACAAACAAAAGCTTTACATGAAGTCGGTTAAAAACAAAGGCAGATTGAACCAGAACCAGAAGAACACGAAAGTGAAGCCACCAAAGCAAATGTACAAATTCAAAAGCGAATACAAACTTGAGTCGGTACGTCACGAAGCGTCACATCGATAGTACCTACGTCATAGACCATTTTATTATTTTTGAAAATAACGCCATCTTGTGTTCTCAAATATTGTAAAAAATGTGCCAAAAATGAAAATAAAGAGAAAAAGTACCTTTTCATTGATAGATATTGATTACCTATTTGTCTATTTGGATATTATTTTACGTAATAATTTTTACTGAATTCTCGGAACACAAAACCTTTACCTTAACAAACATCGGTCGGTGTTGCTAGTTTACTTTGAAATCTTTTACCCTTAAGTTGGGGAATATGTATGGGAAACGATTTACAAAAATATTTCGATAATAATGTTTTATTTGTCTCACTTTTTGATTGGTATGTTTAAATGTACTTTTTGACCAATAATTTGACCGGAGGATATAAGTCTTAACTAAATTATGTTATAGTATGTAATAGTTTGATGGACATGCTATTTTTTATGTAATAGAAGAACGAAAAAAGAAGCAAAGGAAAACTATTTATTTAGATATTATTGAAAACGAGCAGACGGATTACCTGATGGTAAGCAATCAGCACCGCCCATGGACACCCGCAATGGAGGAGTTACGAGTGCGTTGCCGACCTTTTAGGGATTAGGGATTTGGAGATTTAGGGATTGAGGAGATCCCTCCTCCTCCTCCTCCTCTAGGGGAGGGGAAGGAGTCCGCTAACACTCACAAGGCGAAACACAACGCTACGGTTGTTTCACGCTGGTTTTCTGTGAGGCCGTTGTATCACTCCGCTCGAGCCGACCCATTCGTGCCGAAGCATGGCTCTCCCACACTTGAGTAGTATGTAGATCCCACACTTGATAGGTACGAGTAGAGTACCTAGGAAAACGTGTTTTTATAGATCTACCAAGCCACATTATATTGTACCGTGCGGTCCATCTGCCCTTTGTCTTGCCTTTACATTCTGTTGGGTTCAAGGGTTCAAGTATGAATCAGTCGAGGCCTCAGTGAGATAGTCTCTTGGTAGATACCTATCGAGATAAACAATAAAATATTTATTGCATATTTAATAATGATGATATGACTAGTCTTATAATATGTACCAACATCATGAATTTTAAATGACTAATTTAAATACGTAATTAGGAATCGATATCATAGGTAACTGTCATAAAATAGCTTAAATATAAAACTTCCGCGTAAACGCTTATCACAAAGTTATCAACGCGAAAACATTATCTTCTAAGATTAGCAATAAAACAAAAGTTTTACCGTTTAATTCGATAACACTTTCGTATAAATTAACGTGAATTCTAATTGATGAACATACTTTGTATTTTGCAAGTAAACATACAAGTAAGTACCTATCTAATGATTTAATTGTTTGATTGTTATTTCTTCGCTAGTAATTTTTTACTAATTTTCTCTAATTCTGTTCGTAGAAATGAAATTCCTGCTGTCTTTCGCTGCCGTCATCGCCGTGGCCGTCGCTGGCCTGGTGCCCGTTGGACCCGCTGGCCCCGTGCCTGCCCCCGAGCTTGTCCCCGTTGGACCTGCCGGCCCAGTCCCCGCCCCTGAGGCCCCTGAAGCCTTCGAACCCATCGCTATCGGACCCGCTGTCATTGACTCCTTCGAGCCCATCGCCATCGGACCCGCCGTGATCGACTCTTTCGAGCCCATCGCCATTGGACCCGCTGTCATCGACGCCGACTCCCACCCCATCTCCGTTGGCCCCGCTATCATTGACTTCCCCCTTCCCGACGGTGGTGTTGTCGCTGAGGAGCCCGTCGTCCCCGGCCCCGCTATTGTCGCTCCCGCTCCCGCTGAAGTTGCTCCCGTCGCTGCTGCCAGCACTCCTCTGGTGCAGATCATCCTGAACATCAACCAGGCCGCTAGCCCCATCGCTGTTGGACCCGCTGTCGCCCCCGAAGCCATCGTGCCTGAGCCCGTCCACATTGTGGAGGTCGCCCCTGAGCCCGTCCATGTTGTCGAGGTTGCCCCCGAGCCCGTCCAGGTCGTCGAGGTCGCCCCCGAACCCGTCCAGGTCGTCGAAGTCGCCCCCGTGCCCGTTGAGCCCGTCGTCATCGGAGTTCCCGTTCTCCCTGAACCCGTCGTCGCCCTCCCCGAGGAACTCAACTAAATTATAATGTCTACTAAATACTATTAAGATACCCAAAAACATTGACCAAGAGAAACGTTAGTTTCTACTTCAAAATGCCTGCCTTTGTATATACTGCCTAAGATAAATTTTAACAAGACTTTTTCCATCACTTTGTTTTATCATTTAAAACACTTTTTGAGGTTGTCGTGTGGAGGTACCTTAGTGACTCGTCCCAAACAAAGTCCTATTAATAACATTAGGTACTTAATACGACTGCTTAGATTTTACAAGAACGTATACCAGTTTAGCTATTATCATGTTTCCTCTGATAAACTAGGTTCACTTTTTGAAAATTTCTTACTCCTTTCGGTTTTTATATTACTAACACCAGTTTCATGCGAAACAACGTAGTACTAACTACACTACGAATCATTTTAATACCTATCCATACTCCTTGCAAACATAACCTTTCTTTAGGTTCTCACTGGTCTTCATTTGTAGTCACTGACTTGCTAAACATTCGATAAAGTAGTGGAACTATGTACATTATACTTACAAGCAAATTATTTCAACTAGAGAATCCGATGAGTCATTGCACATGGAACAGAAAAGAGTATCTACCGGAGTGAAGTTAGTAAGTATGGTGATTCTTAATAACAATTTAACATACAATTACGGATTTTATTATTCTCTGGTCTTTCGATTAAAAACCAAATACTGTGTAAAGAAAATGTGATTTTGAAAAATTATGCCAAATCACAGCTCACAATACCAGATATAACAGATCCAACAAAATTATTGATGATATTAAGTCGCTAATACATGTGTTTAACACGTCCAAAGGATGATGAATTACTAAATCAATTTTAGGATTCTTCAGAGATAGGTTCCTTGTTATAAACGTGACTCGGTGAACGTCGTTGTAAAAGGATTGTGGGTGAAGGAGGGAAAGAAGGAGAAGGGACAATGTGGTTTTTAGTCAGAAAGGAGTCTGACATTTAAAAACTCAAAAAAATTGGTTTTCCTCCAAATATATGGGATGACGATGTGCGCAACTAACTGGGAGTGGATGGATGCGAAAATGGAAAGATATAGGACTCAGTTAAAGTGCGATGAGAAACTACTTCAAACGATGAGTATACGTTAGCGAAAAAACCAATTAAGTATTATATTTTTCAAGAATATATTGTAGTTCATCATCATCATCATCATCATCATCATCATCATCAGAAGCCTATATGTGCCCACTGCTGAGCAAATGCCTCTTCTCAAACGGAGAAGGTTGAGAGCATTAACCACCACGCTTGCTCAATGCGGGTTGGCGATTTCAAACTTGTAATTAGAAATTATAAGTCCAGGTTTCCTCACGATGTTTACCTTCAACGTATGTCAGTGGTGTCTAAATAATCATAGAAAGTACATATAACTCTGAAAAAGTCTCATTGGTACTTGCCATGAGAATCGGGCTCCTTAACCTCCGGGCCACCATGGCATTAATTATTGTAGTAAATAGTACTCTATATTTATTTATTTTTAACTTTATGCAGATCCAAAATTGTACATAAGGCGGACTTAATGCAATAAGCATTCTCTTCCAGTCCACCTTTCCACCTATCTACATCTATAGTTTGTGCTTAATCACTACATAGTACTTAACAAACGCACCGGCTTCACACAGGTGCAAAGCTGAGACTAAATTTTTCCACTATTCAATAGATGTTATCTATACTAATATTTTAAAAAAGGTAAAATTTCTAAGTTTGTGTGTTTGAAGTTTGTATGAAGGGTAATCTTTGGAACCGCTGGTCAGATTGCCAAAATTATTTCTCTTATAGATAGCTACAATGTTCCTGAGTGCTATAAGCTATAAAACATCACGCTACGATCACATGTAGCCGAGCAGCGGGTGAACCGTGCGAGAGAAGTTAGTTGTACATATAAACCTACCACTTTCATAACTCTATCTAATAAATAACCGCATCAAAATCCGTTGCATCGTTTAAAGATTTAAGTATACATAGGGAGATATCGACATGAAAAGCATAGATAAGGACAGGAAAAATGACTTAGTCTCATACTATGAAATGATAAAAAAATAAATAAGATTAATTTAACTAATAAGTCTTTTATTATTCAAGACAAACATTGCGACCAATTTCATGGTCTTGGTGGACCTGGAGGCCCAGTACCTGCCCCTGAGTCTTTTAAACCTCCAAAGCACCTTGTTGTAACACCATTGGACTTGACATCATTCGCTGACGCTGATACCATTCCCATTACCCCATAACATCGACAATCACCAATATCCCATCTCTGTTTTGCCTTTCATCATTGACCGCCCCCTGTCCAGTGGTGAAATCATTGAGGATCCTTTTTTAAGGGGACTATCATTGAATGACTTTTCACGCCCAAAGTAACGTGAGAGGGAATATCAGACTCTTACTGGCTATAACCCACGCCGTTTCTTCTCCTGCTTCTGGCCGAGGTCGTGGTAGCGCTTGCTCCTCAACCCTGGCATTATTGAGGAGCCTGTAGTCTCAATCTCGTATTGTACTGCTCAAGTCACTGATTGCATTCTACTGATCCAGACCCTACTTGACATTAATCTTAACTACAACACCGCATCCACATCGCTGATAGCAAAAATATGCCACATGCCCGTATTCTATGTTCTATATGTATTAAATCGTGTACTGTTTCATGTAGGTATTATAAGCGATGTTCATCGCTTTTTCATTGTAAGTCAATCCGCCAATCGACGTTGAGTAGTGGTTAAAGCGTTGCAGTGGGCTCTTGTAGAATGATGGATGTACAGATGGATTTATGAAGATACTGATGATATTTGAGTGTTTCAGATATTTTTTCATATAAAAACTAATTGATATGTATACAAAAATTATAAGTAACAAAACATATTCCGTCGGTAATATTTTTCATTAAGGAAAGAAAACAAAATATTTACATTTTAGGTCTTTTAATGTATCTCAATACTGGACATACAAGCGTTTCAAGGTGGTGGTAGAAAGTCCATAAAAATAGTTTTAACAATTTAAGATGTTACATTGTCATGCGCAGTGGCTCGTCGGGATGGCAGGTGTTTAGTTGAGTTCCTCGGGGAGGGCGACAACGGGTTCAGGGAGGATGGGGACTCCAATGACGACGGGCTCTACGGGCACGGGGGCGACTTCGACGACCTGGACGGGCTCAGGAGCGACCTCGACGACCTGGACGGGCTCAGGAGCGACCTCGACAACATCGACGGGTGTAGGCACGATAGCCTCGGGGTTGGTAGCAGGGCCGACAATGACGGGGCTAGGGACAGCAGAAGCCTGGTTGATGTTCAGGATGATCTGAACAAGAGGAGTACCTGAAGCAACCTCAGAGGAAACTGGGCCAGGGATGACAGCTACGGGAGAGGGCTCAACGGGGGCAGAAACAGCACCACCGTCAGGCTTGGGGAAGTCAACCCATGCGGGTCCGACAGCAACGGGCTCTGGGCTCTCAATGATGGCGGGTCCGATGGCAATGGGTTCGGGGGATGGAATAATAGCTGGTCCGATGGCGATGGGCTCGAAGGAGTCGATTATAGCGGGTCCGATAGCGATGGGCTCGAAGGTCTCAGGGGCCTCAGGGGCAGGCACAGGGCCAGCGGGACCAACGGGCACCAGGCCGCGGTGTGCAGGCACAGCGACGGCCACGGCGATGACGGCAGCGAAAGACAGCAGGAATTTCATTTCTGTGAAAAAATATGTACATTTATACCAACTATTTCAAACACATTGTGTACAAGGTTTAAGAAGTTTTTTAGTATAATGAAAGTACAGAAGAATAACTAGATAAACTCAGTGACATGGTCAGAAGGGTTCTTGAAAGTGATACGATTCTGAAGACAGAAGAGAAGAGAAATGCAATAAGTTAGAAGTAGAATATTTATAATTGAATTAACTTACTTATATGCTGCTTGTTATAGCTGCGAGATACAAAGTATCTATTGAATTTTTTTTTAATTTGGGGACATTTTATACTAAAACTTTATCTGACAAGACGATAAAACGATATAAAATTTATTGTCAGTTAAAGGGATTGCTTTGTTTCCTGCATATAAAATATAAAAATATTATATATAATTATGACAGCTTCTGATTATTGGGGAAGTACAGTTTAGGGTCTTTATAAAAAGATATTTAGAAACAAGGCACTTAATAAAAAAGGTATATTGTTAAAATTGTAAGTATTGGCATTTTCGTCAAACAAGTTTTTTTTTTACTAATGAGAAATTCTCTTCATCATTCTTGAGATGTGTGATTGTTTACATATTTTACACATTACATAAGTTTAAAATTTCGTCATTTTCTGCAGTATCAATTCGTTTCAAGGTTCAGTAGGTTAGGTTCAGTTGAAAACCAGCGTCAGGCAACTGTTACGTAGTTGTCTGACTTTATGCTGAACTGGCACAGCCAGTTTTTTTTTTTTTTTTTTTCCTTTTTCATGTTACTTGAGATTCTAATTGTTTATTTTATATTGTTCTTCATGGAGTGCCAAATAAACATGTTTTCTTTCTTCTTTCTTTCTTTCTTTCTCTCTCATAGATTTGGCCTATTAATTATTTAAAGTGGAATGAGGAGTGACCATTAGCACTATTGGTTCCCATGTGTGATGGCCTGTTGGCAATTTGAGGCGCGCACGGAACGCTACGCTCCGTCCCCTCGGGTCTGGGTTCCGTTCAGGCAGCGAGCTACCCTTGCGTGCCGTCCGCAGACCCGCGGTTACGGTGGCTAAGATCGCCGACGCCTGAAGTGTCTCCTCCCGCGGCAGCTAAAGCGAGAGTAGGATAGTTTTCTGACTCGTTCGAAAAGAAAAAAATGTAGAAATGGTCCAAATGGGACACGTGTAACACACACACACACATCTCATAAATTGGAACTCAAAGTCTATATGTGTTAATTTTACTGTATTAAGAGGCTGCTTGTTTCGTAAATAAATAATTATTGAAAAATCTAAATACTCTCCTAACTGTTTCATTTCATAATAACTGTTGCTAGAAATACAAGTACATGATATATCAGATATAGACAGGTTTGGTTCAAAAATTACATGCCAAGATCATTATGGATGCATAATAATATGTTGTCTTTCGATGCGGGTAAGATCAAATCCTTTACGCAGCAATGGAACACCCGTTCCTGCTGCCCATTCGGGTGATGGTAATAATAAAGGCTAAATAGAAATAAAAACATATGACAAAGTTAATGGGTAAGATGATGTCACTTTAGGAGAGCCATGCTTCGGCACGAATGGGTCGGCTTGAACGGAGCTATGGCTTCACAGAAAACCCGAGTGAAAAAAACACAGCATTGTGTTTCGCCGCGTAAGTGAGATTACCGGAGGCCCAGTCCTTACCCTTTCCCTATCCCAAAATTTCCAAAATCCTAATCACCGAAAAGTCGGCAATGCACTCGCAATTCCCCTGTTGTTGTAGGTGTCCGTTGGCAGCGATTGCAACGAGCTCACTGATTACCATCTGGTAATCCGTCAGCTCGTTTGCCACTTCAGAACATAACAAAAGATAATCAAGGAAATGATAAAAGGCCTACAAAACAATTAGTATGAAAGAGACGAGAGTAATATAGATGTAATGCCATTTAACAGGGGGAAATTGAAAAAGACATAACATGTCCTGCTGCCCCGCACAGCAAAACTTTGGAATGATCTTCCGGCGGCGGTATTCCCGAACCGATACGACCTTCAAACCTACAAGAAACGAGCGTATTCCTTCTTAAAAGGCCAGCAACGCACCTGTGACTCCTCTGGTGCGGATGTCCATGGGCGGCGCCGATCGCTTAACATCAGGTGATCGGTCTGGTCGTTTGCCACCTATTCCATAAAAAAAAATATTGTTGCGCTGACTCCAACTGAATTGGGATGAAGGGTAAAAAAATAATAATAGATACGTTAAAACTCTTTTCTGCCACCAAAGCGATATTCGTGTATAGCAGTTTACCAGACATCACTATCAGTTGTAAATAGTATCTTTGTATTGTTGCAATAAATCTACAATATCGTGGCAGAATTATAAAATGTTTCCTTGATAGGAATTTCCAAATATGTTTATTTACGATTCGGTACGTTTCCTATCATTAAAGGTAGCTACGCCATCTTTTACGTGTCGTGAACAAAGTCCACAAATTTCGTCTCAAATTTTAAGGAAACGACAATTTTGTGAATATATATTATCGTGATATACCGGCGCGAAACAACCCACAGCTTTGTGTTTGCCGTGTGAGTAAGGTTACCGGAGGGCCAATCCCTCCCCTTCCCCTATCCCTTCCCAATCCTTATATCCGCAACCCCCATCCCCAAAAGGCTCCTTTGGTGTTGCGGGTGTCCATGGGCGGCGCCGATTGCTTACCATCAGGTAATCCGTCTGCTCGTTTGCCGACTTATACCTTAAAAAAAGGTGACAAACATGTTACACCACGCATTGTTATTTGTGCATTAATTACACTACAAAAACCTTAGAATTTTTAGGCTGCCTTATTTAAAAGATAAAGCGAGGAAGTTAGAAGTTTGAAGACAAGTTACGCTATTTTTCCTTAGTTTAACTGTAGCTAAATCAATTCTGTCATCGCCTCTTTTATAATCATAGTCACAATAATATGAAACAACGTAACGTTTCATCAAAATTACCTTAAACATCCTCCATTAAAATTTCGTCACATTATTACCATTGCTTTAGCTAGATTAGCCCTAAGGCTTATAAGATTAAAAAAAGATCTTTATAAATAGGAACAGATTGATGTCTGTTGTTGTACAGCAGTAACTTCTAAAACGCATTTTAATATTAGCTACAAACATCTAAGATTGATCGGGAGACAACAAGATGTCAGGTGGACCGTTACTCTTTGAAGAGTGGCTTGAGAGATGCCACGGCGTCCGGGCGGTCTCGGCATCTTATCACAGTAGCTTCCTGATTCGCATCCAGCGGGAAGAAATGCCCGAGTGTCGTCATTGTAAGGACTACCCAGACGACACTGTGTAAGTCGAGGCTATGGTGCGGAGCGATAGGAACTGGGAAGCCGTCTCCTCCTTGTGTAACGCAGTTATGCTTGCAAAAGAGGTGGACCGCGTGATGGAGCAATCGCCCTAATCACGCCCCAGCCGCCGCAGTAGGCGACACTGGGCGTCGGGGGTCGAAAGACGGTCTCCAGCCACCGTAAGCGTGGGTCAGCGGTAGGCGAGATAGGGTAGCTCGCCGCTCCAACAGATCCAAAACCGAGTGTACGGTGCGTAGGGTTCCGCGCGCCTTATAGAGCCAATAGAACGGCTCGGCTCGGCTCAGAACAGGACAAGGAACGAGGTTATATTTTATTTTAGGTTTATTTTATTACAGAAAACTGCCTAAATTGTAAAATGGTCGTCGCTTGCTTGCTTGCATACTGTATACTTGCTGCTCGCTTGAAAAAAAAATCTGTTCTACCTACAATATCAAGCGCCTCTTTTTTTTTTTTTTTTCGCGGTGATCCGGCAAGGAGGTTCGCCGCCTCCCCGGAGATCGTGCGATATCCGCGGATTATTCGGATGGCCATGACCCTCTGGGACGCGACCAGCGTACGAGCCGGCCGCCGCTTCAAGTCCTGCGCCCACACAGGGGCACCGTAGAGGGCCATGGATCGCACAATCCCCATATACAACCTCCGGCAGGAGGCGTTTGGCCCCCCGAGGTTGGAAAGGAGCCGCTTGAGCGCGGCCCCAGACCGTTCCAACTTAGGGGCCAAACGACGAAAATGCTCCGTGAAATATCAAGCGCCTACGAACTTCATTAGAACAGTATTGTGTATAGTGTCGAATATACTAGGTGTTAATAATTAATTCATTGTTAATAAATAAAAATATGTTTTCATATGCTTTTGTGTAATTTATGCTTAAAATGTACGCTTTAGGATAATATGCTTAATAACGTTACAAAAGTTAAAAAAGTTATACTTTAGAACTATATCTATAATAATATTATAAAGAGGTAAAATTTGTAAGTTTGTAATTTGTAAGTTGTACGCAGGGGGTAATCTTTGGAACCGCTGGTCGGATTGCCAAAATTCTTTCACTGATAGATAGCTACAATGTTCCTGAGTGCTATAGGCTATTAAACATCACGCAACGATCAAATGAAGCCGAGCACCGAGTGAAACCGCGTGAGATGAGAGAGAGAGTGCTTAATAAGTTTATGCTTTTGAGACTTATGCCTTATCATTATGAGGGTTAGAGAAATTATGCTGCGTAATTATGCATATTATGCGATATATATAATTGTACCAAATTACTTTATGCAAAATTATATTAGGTCTTAAAATTTTATCCATATAAATGCATAAAATACGATAAGTCGCGTGTGTACATATTTATAATCATATTAGTTAACTAAATCAATCCGCCTATAAAATTTACTTGAGCAATCTGTCTAAGAGCGATATAGATATTATAATTAAACGTAACGTAGTGTTGAAATTAATCGTTAAGATTGTAAAGGCGCAAGTCAACCTAAATAGGAAAGAATATCTTTATTTTTAAAGTATATCTTTATTTTTAAATACTGCGAGTATTTACACACGAAGCATTGTACAGTAGGTATTTAGTATTTAGGGCAACATATTACCTTTATATGTGTTGATGGCAATTTGGGTTGCCCACAGAGTAGTAAGTAAAAAAATATTGTCTCCAAAATTGGAATCCCTTTTAAAGGTAGCTAAAATAAGAAATTAAAGTAAATTTACATTAGCTATGTATAAACATTATGTAGACAAGTATGTTATCAAATAAATGATTATAGGATAAGATGCTTGGAGGCTAACTAGACCACTCCACAGGATAATAATTACAAAAATAGTTCATTATGAAATATGATACACTAGTTATCAATATGTTGTTATATGTTGATGAACTTAATTTTTTTTTTGTTGGTGTGAGTATCCTGTAGGTACCTAACTTCTTAAAATAAAATAGACTAGTAGAATATCTGTACTTGTTTCAGCTAGAAGTTTTCATGCTCAGGCAAAAGTCACTTAGGAGGTGGCACAGGCGCTGGACTGCTCGTTTCCTTGTAATATGGCTGAGTTGGGCGGTGCTGGAGTACCTGTCATATTCGTGACCGGGCGCCGTCAATTGGGAGTGGTCTACTCGAGACTGTCTGGATATTTGTTCTCGAGATTATATTCTTTTTCCGATGCTTTGACTAAATATTAGTATTACACTGGTCTCACATATTAGAACCGAATAAATGATGTAACAAAATGAATTGTGAAATAGTTTGAACGAGAGTAACCAAGGAGTTCCTCGTTCTTCTTCATAGGAATCTACACTTTGGAACGAGCACGAGCGAACGAGCTTCAGTAGAGGACAGACCGACAGACTGTCATACAAATTTGAACTTTTTTCATATTTTGTTCTCAAAAATACCCTAAGTGGTTTGAAATAAATGATTTGACTTGGACGTTACAACGAAGTGATTAATTATTGATAGAGTATCGATAGTTAGTTTCGTCTATGTACCAGATATAACTAATTTGTTAATTATTACCTATGTTTTCGGCTTACTCACGTAATAATTTGACGAGATACTCGACTAGTTTGAAGCCATGCTAGAGGTAATTAATTTGGAATGTCTGACGAAAGTTATAATAAAAACTAATTGGTTATCAAAATGAAAGAAAAAACGTACAAAAAGTCAACAACAATTTATTTAAACGTACAAATTAGTAAGTACAATTCGTTACATCATAGTGATACATAATCTGTCATCAGGCTGTTTAGTTGAGCTCATCAGGCAGGACAGCGGGCTCGGGTAGGCTGGGGACCTCAACTTGCACGGGCTCTACGGGCACGGGCTCAGGCTCCACAACTGGTTCGGGCACAATATCAACAGGCTCAGGCTTAACATCGACGACCTGGACGGGTACAGGCTCAACTTCAACGATGTCAACAGGCTCAGGCTCAACTACTGGGCCAATGGGGATGGGCTCGGGTTTGGAGGCGTGGTTGATGTTCACAATGATCTGGACAAGCGGAGAAGGAGCACCTTCGGGGATAGGTCCAACCACCACAGGGGAGGGGACAACAGGGTTGGTGACGGCACCGAAGTCAGGCTGGGGGATATCCTGGGCAATTTCCTCAACTGGCTCCTGTTCTGGTTGGGGGACAATAGCAGGTCCAACGTCAACAGGGCTGACAGCGCTGACGATGTCGAAGAGCTGCTGCTCTAGGAGTGCGGCGGTGGCGGGGTCGGTGCTGGGACTGTTGATGGCAGCGATGATGGCTTCCAAGTGAGCCAGGTCATGGTCGACGGGCTTGCTCACCGGGCTGGCGACGGTAATGGCCACAAGGGCAACGAAGGCAACGAAGAATTTCATTTTTGTCTGAAAATAATAAGGGTATTGGTGAGCGTGGGTTGAGAACATACTAGAGCACTGAATCAGAAATGCAAGAAAATACATTTGGTGTGTAGGTACTCAACATTGTAGCTGTTACTAGAACCATTCATAATAATAATTTAGGTACCTACAACTACCTAAAAATTTCGAATTCGATATTTCTTAACACTTTTCTTTCTTTTTTTTCGAGGAAAGGCAATCAACCAGATATCATAAATAATCAGAATCCTGTCTCTTAATTAAGCACAATAATATACCACGACCCCGGCCTAGAACAGGAGTAGGACGGGGTGGTTTCTGGTCACAAAGAGTCCAACACTCCCCCTAGCCCTTCTAGGGCGGGTAAATAATGTGTTGACCATCCCCCTCCAAAAAAATGCCATACTTCGGCGGGAATGGTCGACGGCTCGTCTAGTACCAGGACCTCGAATAATTAACAGACGGAAAGCTGGCAACACATTAGAACCTCTTTTGGTGTTGCCTCCTTTGGGTATCCATGGGCGGCGCTGATTACCCTACTATCTGTTCATTTGTTCTCCAATATGGAACTACTAACTACCCACTTGTTAATTATGACACATCTTTCTTAACCAGGAAGCTCCAAACCCAGCAGTGGACGGAACTCAGGCTTTTGGTATGTGACAACGAGGAAGTCAATAATAGTACGAAAATCAAGAATTGTTTTTTTAACAATATTTCAGGATAAAGTAAACTTGTAGTAGGTACTTGATCCTTTACTTCTGCCAACTTATAGAGCGGTTTTTTGGCAGATCTAGCTTTTATTTTAATTACAATTTTAAGTCGGTAAATTACTAGACTTTACAATTACAAAATAGGAAAGAATAACAAAGAACAAAAAATTGTCGTGATTAGACTCCGCAAATTACATTCCAAAAAAAAATGCATTTTGTAACAATCTGTAATGTAAAATAAATTACAATACAATAAATGAATCCACTTTTTCTTACCTCTGTTGATTGCGTGGATCCAGAAGATGCTATACAATCATGCCAGAACTTTTTATAGGACATATATATATACTGAACTGTTATCATATCTATGGACTTAAAATTATACATTTATGGTTTAAATAAATCGATAAGAGATGCGCCATTCAGTTTTATTGCAATTGTAATTACAAATTAGGTAACAGTAGGTAAGTACCTAAATGAATTACGTAACGATTATATTATTTTCTAAGAAGAATTTCATTCATTATTCAATATTTGGGTTTTCTTTTATTTTTCTTGTGTCATCAACATCGCCATCTTTATAAGCAACTAGCTACTGTCCCGAGGTTTCACCCGCTGCTCGACTCGTTCAGATCGTAGCGTGATGTTTTATAGCCTAAAGCCTTCCTCAATAAATTGTTTTTTTTATGTGATAGGTCGGCAAACTAGCTGGCGGATTACCTGATGGTAATCAATCAGCGCCGCCCATTGACACCTGCAACAACAGAAGACTTACGAGTGCGTTGCCAACCTTTTGAGGATTAGGGATTCGGAGATTGAGGGATTGGGGCAGGGAAAGGATTGGGTCTCCATAACAATAAAAATATTTTTCTCAATTTCAACTGAGACTGAAAAAAATGTAAGAACGTAATTCTTCTAATTAGTAAGGAATTTATTTTCAGAAAATATAATGTGGTATAGATCTGTCTGAAAACATTACTAGGCACGGAAAGACACCAATAAGAAAAAACTCTAAGATACTGAAGATATCTATATTATATTCATAATAATATAAATAATTATCTTAGAGTAACTATGATAAACTATTTAGAATTATAGGCAACTGTGATAGATAAGTCTCGATCTTTGTTTTATTCTATTGATATTATCAAAAACAAACGATTAATTTTGACCTCCTTTATTGACACCCTGAACCGCTGCCAACAATTCACGATCATGTACAGGCCTACTTATTATAAAGGAGACAAGTAATAATAAACTAACTTGGCTAAATCAAAAATACCAATTAACAAATTTTTAGACAACATATTTTAAAACAGAATGAAGAAAGGGTGGCAAATTGATCACAAGTAGATGATAGATAGTATTGTAGATGATCAGAATCCAGCCAGGGATGTGGACGCAGATCGGAGCAGTAGAAGTATCGGAGTAGTTTTAGCCGGGAGCAGGAGAAGGAGAGATCTAGTCAGTAAGAGAGTGACACTCCCTCTGGCCCCAGTCCAGGCTTGAAAAGTCAATGGATAGTTTTCACCTTTCAAAAATACGTAGATTTATATATAGGATTAGTTACTCTCGCGCGGTTTCAAAGGTTACCCCCTACATAAAACTTACAAATTTTACCTCTTTATAATATTTGTATAGATAACATCTACAAATAGATGATAATTATGATGATGGCACATCCATTCTAATCATAAGGTTATGTAGCAACAACAACAACTAAGTAAGTTTGAGTGTGGGAGAGCCATGCTTCGGCACGAATGGGCCTGCTCGACCAGCGACACCACGTCCTCACAGAAAACCGGCATGAAACGAATATAGTGTTATGTTTCGCCGTGTGCGTGACCGGATACTCAATCCCGCCCCTTCCCCTATCACTTCCCGATCCTTCATCCGCAACCCTTATCCCCAAAAGGCCGGCAACGCACTCGTAACTCCTTTGGTGTTGTGGGTGTCCATGGGCGGCGCCGATTGCTTGCCATCAAGTAATCCGTCTTCTCGTTTGCCGACCTATACCATAAAAAAAAAGTGTGGGAGAACCATGCTTCGGCACGAATGGGCCAGCTCGACCTAAATGACACCACGGCCTCACAGAAAATAAGGGTGAAATGGCCATAGTGTATTGTCTCGCCGTGTGCGTGAGGTTACCGGATGCCCAATTATTTTTTATTCATAAACAGAAGTTTCCAGCAATACAAGAATACTTGCGTAAGCAAATAAGATTAAATATGTAGGTAGTTACCTACCTATGCCTAACAATAATACCTTTTGACTTCAGATAATAAAGATATTAATAAAACAAGTGTTTTATAGGTATCAAGGATAGGTTGCATCGAATGCAATAAATAAATTAAAGATATAGGTAATATATAGGATAAAATACCGCTTAGATAAAGTACCTACCTATACATATAGGTATATTAATCCCAAATTGTTAACGTAATATTTTGCGTGTTAAGTTGAATTGTTCAGTATTGAACTTTTAAAACTCTTGCGTGTTGAGAGATAAGTTTATATCCTTGGTTCGATAAACCGCCACATGTGTGTGTTTTTTTTTAATTTGTAAAGGGCAAGGCAAATGCTCCCTATTACGCCTAATGGTAAGCTATGATGCGAATTTCGATGGAGCTCGCCAACCCTATTCACTCGGGCCTTGAAGATACGTTTGGTGAACACAGACTCCAGCAAAGAATTGAGTAGGGCGTTGATTCAAACGGCATTAGTAGGTAGACCGTAAGTAATTAGGGCCAGTGTCAATAGAATAATTTCTTTTTAATTCTCCTTCCGGCAAATACATTCATTTAAAACTCCAGACAGACAGCAATGTTACGATAACAAAAAAACACAATGCACTGTTTTTAGGTAGGGAATATACCTAGTTACAAAACGATAACAACATAAAAAGTTATTTCATTTCTTACTGAAACGAAAATTTCATTTATTAGGTACCTAAATCGATTTAAAATGTAGTAGCGAACTCGGCCCATATAAGTATTCTTATAACCTTTATTTTCTACGTTAAAATAGAAAAATACATGTTGAATGATGAACTAAGTAGATTTTTCATTTGTACCTATACTTTGCCATTTTCCCTAATCCTATCTAGACAATCTTGACTGAAGACCTAACCTAATTCAATCCTAATCATTACATGAGACAAAATGAGGTTTGCACATCCAAACCTGACAAATCACGCGATTGCGCCACAAGCCACCATCCCTTATTCCTCAGCCTGGGTATCAGATGAAAGCGAAACAATGTACCGAAGCCCTCCTCCCTCCCCCCCCCCCCCCCACCCCGCGATGAGGAGGAGGAGAAAGAGCGCGGTGGTTCCTAGTTAGAGTCTGACGACACTCTCTCTCTCTCCTTACACAGGATGGAAGAAGTCACACATATATGGTGTTTTTTCGCCCATAAAAAAATAACACCCTTATTATTCCAATACTGTTGGTATATCAAACAAATTCTTAATCTTTAACCGACATATTTGATCATGCGACTACATAGTTATGTAGGCAATAGTAACATCATACCTTCGCAACAGACTAGTTCTACGATCTTGTTCATGTCGTTAACCGAATTGATTTTATTTACATAGTCATGTCACATCGCCTGATTCTGTTTGCTAATTTGCTATTGTAAATATAAGTATGTACCTCAGTATAGGTATATCGCATCTGTTAGGTGTGATATACATGTTTAATCATTTGCGGTTTTTCCAAAAGTGTTAAAAACGTGTACAAAGCGCGTTTTTCCATAGATAGTTTCAAGTCCAAAATCATGAAAACTGACGAACTGATTTTGAATCTTGGTAATTCTACGCAATTCGATTTGCACTGCGCGGTGGCTGAGCAACTCTTTGTTTGTCTGATGGTAAAAACAACGCCGCCTATGGACATCCGCAACCACAAAGCAGTTTACGATTGCATTGCCGACCTTTTGGAGATTGGGGATTTGAAGATTTAGGGATTGTATAGGGATTGGGGAGGGGAAGGATTGGGCCTCCGGTAACCTAACTTACACGTCGAAACACAACGCTGTAGTCGTTTCACGCCGGTTAGGAGGGCGGACCTCCTCAATCCCTGAATCACCGAAAACCAAATCCCTAAAAGGCCGGCTGAAAGGCAACGCACTCGTAATTTTCCGAGTGCGTTGCCGACCTTTGAGGGATTAGGGATTGGGGAAGGGGAAGGATTGGGCCTCCGGTCATACAAAGCACCGAAGAAATAAAGATTGATTGGTCTGGTAATTGGTTGGAAACAAATACAACATGAACATCATTCCATAACGTTCAATATCTAAGTATTAAAAGTAGAAAGGTGTAGATAGGTTATAAGCGCGCAGCAAGTGATACATTTTTTGTTATTCACTCGTGATTATTGAATCATGCCATCCCACTTTAACGTGTATCATACGATTTATTCATGTGTGCGTAAGTGTGCCGTTTTTGAAAATCGAATATTGTTTATGTATCCTATCTATACCATTTTACTTATAATATCATTGTATCTAAGCATAAAAAACAAAAAAGTCATCTTTTACGAGTACGTACACCAATTTAGGTTCATGACCCCAAGTAAAATAATAAGTACTTAGATAATTAGCACCTATTTTGTTTTTACAGCTACGTTTAACTATTAAATAGAACAAATATACCTACTATCTATTTGTTTTTCTTAGTGTTTTTAGAGTAAACAGATAAAAACGGGGACGCTATAACTAAGACTGATGTCCGTCCGTCACTCTGTCTGTCTATCTATCTGTCCCCAAGCTGTACCTACTCATAAGTCATAAACTTTGGACCGATGATCCATTTCTGTGGCTGAATTAGCAACAAATACTTATTAAAAGCAAATGAAAATGATTATTAAGAGCTTCCATACAACATGTTTTGTGTGGGAGAGCCATGCTTCGGCACGAATGTGTCGGCTCGACCGGAGTGATATCACGGCCTCACACAAAACCGGCGTGACACAACCACAGCGTTGGGTTTCGCCATATGAGTGCTCCTCCAATCCCTAAATCTCTAAATCCCTAATCCCCAAAGGTCGGCAACGCACTCATAACTCCTCTGTTGCGGGTGTCCATGGGCGGCGCTGATTGCTTACCATCAGGTAATCCGTACGATCGTTTGCGGATCTATACCATAAAAAAAATTGACTGTTTATTTTATTTTTTTGTCGGGGGAAATCATCAAATAAAGTTTTCTCGCCCAAGTTTAAAAACAAACGCAATAAAATACGCGTCTTTATTTAGTAAACAATAAAATTTAATTCAGTCTGGCAGGGTCAGACGTTGGACAATAAACAAAACAATACAACGACTGACTCTTGACCCTCGTTCGACATAACCCAATTATTTAACGATATTGCTGATACCAGCAAGTCAACATATCCTTAACTGCGAAATTCCTGTAAAACATATTCAGCTTTATTCCGTTGTCATAATGTTGAAAATCGATTAAAGAAAGAGTGAGCTTGACCTGCTATCGCCTGTACCTAACACAATCTTAAGCTATTGAGCGCAATGTGACGTCACTGCAACGCGCACATAATCCGATAAAATTAATATTTGGGTTCGATAAAGAAATATATTATTTATTAGCTAGCCAGTTAATGGTCGATTATACATATAATCGGAACTGCAATTTCTACATTTCAATTTTTTGTCAGGGGAATTAAAGTCATCAAATGACTTGTCACGCCCAGGGTTAGGCGAGAGAGAGTGTCAGAACCCGTCCGTTCCTTCTCCTGCTCTGGGCCGAGGCCGCGGTGACTCATTGCGCTTAACCCGCACGCAACCCAGGCAATTTCTACATTTTATTTTTTTTTATTTTATTTATTTTGAGGAACAGCAAACAGATACATTATAAAGACTTACAACTAGTTTAACAATTTTATGTTGTGGTCATAATGTAACCCACAACGCTGTCCACAGGTAGACATACAAATTTAAAAAAAACGAGTTATAAACGCTAGGAACATTGATAGCAGTGCGCGTAACAAATAGGTAGTTAGAATGTTTAAAGATACTAGACAGATAGTGGAAGAAATTACTGTAATAACATACAACAACAATTACATTACCTAATTTACGTATGTAGGTGGGTGTAGGTACCTACAAGTAATTGCTTAACCTTTGGATCGTGTTAATTAGAGACACAAAGCACAGCACAAAGACACAATAGAAGAACGGTAGGTGCTCGAACGCTGGCTTTCGCTGGGGTTTTCATGAATTAAACGTCTTTTATGAGATAGGGCGGCAAACGAGCTGGTCTCCTGATGACGACGATGACGAGGAGTTACAAGTGCGTTCCCGGCCTTTTGGGGGTCAGGGATTTAAGGTATGATGGTTTGGGATTGGAGAAGAATTTGGTTTCCGGTAAACGCTTACACGCTGATTTTCTGTGAGGCCCTGGTATCAGTTCAACGGAGTAGGTAATTTCATTATTTTCCTTATCAATATTTTTCATAATAATAATATCTATGTTCTATTTCTTTATTAGAAAACTGACCCAATACGGTAGTTTCCAACTAGTCAAATTCAATTCTTTTATTCAAATGTCAAAAACGATAGTTTTCTAAGAAATTTGTATGAAACATTGAATTATGACGTCATAGCATTTTTGCGTCAAATAGCTTACTTATTTTTTAAAAATTAGCTAAAAAATATCTAAAACTTAGTGTATCGATCGATCGATGAATAAAAGTATGGTTATTTTTCAATGTTTTATCGTATTAAAACGTCGAATTAATTTATTTTTGACCTAGGGAACTAGGTACCCAATTTTAGCTTCAGTTTACATTAAATATAAGTATGTACATAATTGGTTATCTGACTTAGTAAAAAAATAGACTCTTCAGTTTAGCAATACCTATATACGAAAAAAACATTTTTCTTCATTGATTTTGTGATGAACTTCAGTAGGTAATTAATATTCATATTTTTTTAAAGAATAATCTAAAAGAAATAAGTAAGTAACTATGCTATTTGACGCAAACATGACATCAAACACAATCCCGCTCAAAATTCAAAGAAAAGTGTCAATTATGACGATTCGGAAATGGAATTTCATTTGACAATGTGATTGTCAATTAATGAATATGCCAATAAAATATGTAAGTATGCAAAAAACGGTAGGTACATCTATAAACACAGAAAAGAAATATTTTCTATTCCGTGTGTATAAAGAATATTATATTTTTTTGTAATTTCTCCCGCCCTGGGTGGAGCGAGAGAGTCAGACTCTTTCTGACTAAAAGCACCCCGTTCCTTCTCCTGGTCCGAGCCGGGGTCGCGGTTCATTATTGCTCTTACACCATCAACAAATGAAGTAGGTAGTACCTATATAAAAAATGTGCCGATATGTATGTATACCAAAATCATACGTGAAGCAACAAAAAAATACTCATGTCAGGAAACAAACAGAAAAAAACGGAAGTATTTTGCCGACGGCCGACGCCGGATTTCAATTTTAATACTTTTCAAGTTTTCACCGTCGTCAAAAAAGAAGATAATGCGTTCTATATTTGGTATCTACGTCACATCCTGTTTATATTACCGCTGTGGGACTTAGGCACAATAGGGTACACTAATAATGGCCCACTTATCTTGATAACTTGGCTTTGTATTGGATCATTGTAAAGATTATTTTTCATTGATAAGGTTGAAGAAGCATACCACAATCGGTCCCGGTCATCAAAGTCATTTGGTGACACGATCCCACGTAACACGGCAGTGTTTCCATATTTATTTATATTTCTTTTATTATAAAGTAGCTTCTCTTAGTGACGTTATCAGCGTAACCATACTTAAAGTCAGTATTAACCTTAATGTACCTAAAATAAATTAATTCGATTCGATATTTAAAAGTAGCCCAGGGTAAGCTGAGAATGTCAGACTCTTACTGACTAAAAACGCCCCCGTTCCTCTTCTCCTGCTCTGGGCCGAGGCCGCGGTGACTCTTTGCGCTTAACCATCAGCCCTATGCTGATGGTTAGCCGGGGTTGCGGGTAACACCCCATCTATGGTGATCTTGGATCGTTGAGGTGCGCGCGGAATTCACACACAAAAACAGACGGGGTCCTATAGGGCTCATGTTCAGCCGGAGTTGCGGGTTAAGCGCTATGAGTCACCGCGGCCTCGGCCCAGAGCAGGAGATGGAACGGAGGGGTTTTTAGTTAGTGAGAGTCTGACACTCTCTCTCGCCTTACCCTGGGTGGGAGAAGTAATTGATGATTTTCCTTTGACAAAAAAAGGTAAGTATTTTGTCATTAAGAAAATTGAGCCTACTAACAAAGAAAACTATTGCTATTGTATTTTCCAATTTCGTTTGATTTTTTGTCATAAATATGCATAATTTAAACTCAAGGCTTTTCAGTTAGATGTCTTGTCATTTTTTATTTTGCTGCAACGACGTCTTTTTTTTCAGTTTGTCTATTTTTATTCACTACGCGAATGTAAATTCTATCTCTATTGTTATTCTAAAATATCGGAACGACCTTCAATGCTTTGTTTGATTAATTATTACATTAATTACTTCCAGACATACCTACACATTGCCGAGTAGATTCTCTTACGGTATGTCGCCAAGAAAAGAATATCTTTGGCACCTATTGTGTAAATCAATAATATTGTACCTAATTATTACTTTTCAGAGGTATCTATTACGAACCAATAAAATACTGTACTTTTCAGAGATATCTACGAGTATTACGGACCAATAAGTCTCCGATAATGAAGAGATACGATAAATGTGGGAGAGCCAAGTTTCGGCACGAATGGGTCGGCTCGACCGGATTGATACCGCGGCTTCACAGAAAACAGGCGTGAAACAACCACAGAGTTGTGTTTCGCCGCGAGTGGGGTTACCAGAGGCTCAATGCCTGCCCCTCCTCTATCCCTTACCGATCCTTAAATATCCGCAACCCTTATCACCAAAAGCCCGGCAACGCCCTCGTGGGCGCCAATTGCTTGCCGACTTATCCCAGAAAAAATCTACATTCAGAATCGCCAAATTAAACCAGGCGGGATCCTCTAGGCAATGCGAGTGTCGGGCCCCTTTTCTTTTAGTTTTTTAACTATTTTGAGATATATGTAGATAGATAGTTATATGAAAACTTTAACCCGATTAGATGGAAGGTGTCCTTAAATTTTTTTCGCATTTTCTGTTGTAAAGCAAAGATTGGATTTTATTTCCTTATCTTGTTGACCTAGATCTTTAAGCAATTGCCTACCCTGATTATAAATTAATCCGACTCTATCTATAGGCCTTCAAAGATCATTAAGGGCCAGTATTATTTATTTTAACTTCATGCACTATGGTAAATACATAGGCGGACTTAATGCCTTAGGCATTTTCTATCAGTCGAGCCTTGGGTGACTCAAAGATGAGCCAAAAGGTTAGGTGAGGTTGGTGCAAGAAGCAAGAATTTCCTTTCATTTTTAGATAGGTTCCCGATAAATTGATCTAGCACTTTTAGCAGATATCTGGTTCTTATTATATCTTCGAATGTATCTGATATAGATAATGGCTATCCAACGCATTTTAAACCGATCATAAGAAATATTTAGGAAAGTAGAAACATAGTCTCTTCAATTGCAGAAAAAAACTACGTTATATTACCGTTATAAAACTGATTTCTGCTACATATTATTAAAGGTTATCAAGTGGGGCATACTTAGGCCACGTCTATAATTAGTGGGTATAGTATATAGCAGAGAGATATCATTAGTATAATTGATCCATAGACCGATTTCTTGTGACTTATGACTCCTATGAATGAGTGATCTGATCTACTATGTACTTATGTTCTTTTATAATTTTTAATGTAAGAAACTCAATTATATTTGCTGTAATATTTTCTCCTGTTTATTTACAAAGTAACTTACGCAAAATATTCTTTCGTGTAGGAATCGTACCCGAAACACTTGTCGTGGCTGCAGCCATTTGCTCAACCTCTACGCCAATCGTAGTCTGCAAGTATTAGCTCTTACTCGTTCTTATTAATTAATGATAGTCTATGAATATATTATGATCAGTCTATCTTGTAACAGTATTTATATTTAATTTTGCCTGCACGGTTGGCGCGGTGGTTGGGCAACTAGCTGCCGTGCAACGTGTCGCGGGTTCAACTCGCAGGAAAACTCTTTGTGTGATCTACAAATTGTTATTCCAGGTTTGGGCGTGATATGTATGTGAGTTTGTATGTTTGTAAACGCGCCCACGACACAGGATAAAATCCCAGAGTGGGGTAAGGTTTTATATAAACACCAAGTACCTATACCTACCTAGATACATATGGAGGTAAGTATATGTAATATATGTCTTGTGTGCTTTTACGTATAGGTACGCATATCACAGCCTGCATATACTATACCTACAAATACAATATTGTTATACATGTACTACGACATCACGGAACCCGTCACGGATTTCAAAATAATAATTGAACATTTTCCATTGATGTACGGATTCGTAATACCTACCTACCTACCTACGTTGCGTAGTTTTTAAGATTTAAGTACTTTAAATATACCTTCATTTGGATAAAAGGACTTTGTTTTATACTATGTAGTGATTGATAGGTAATTTACTTGTCCAAATGTAGGTACAAATTAGGGCTGATTATTCAATAGTCAGATAAATATTATCTGAGGAATAAAATTGTCGCTCTCACTGTCTTATACATTCTGACGCGACAGCATCATAGTTATTCCCCAGGTAACTTTTATGTAACCAGCCCTAAATAGTAGGGGAGCCCATGAAGGAATTTCAGTAGTTACTTACTCGAGCGCGTCAGATTAACATATGGGGAATATTTAGTAACCTATTGAATATATCTATCATATACTTAATGTAAAAAGAGGAGGGGGGGATAACAATATAACAAAAATAACAAAATTCAGTCGTTTTCGTCAGATTACTGGGGAAAAGGTAGACGTCATGTCAAAGAAAAGGCGTTTAAAAAATCTGCCGATGAAATCGGCAGATTTTTTACAACAGCAATAGAGTTTTGAACGGGTCCCGTTTCTATCCCCTTAGTTAGCCAACCCCACCAAGCAATTCGGCAGATTAAAATATTTTCACTGTCAGAAATACATGGAGAATATACATTATTAATATCTGTCACGCTCGTGCACTAAAACAAAAGTTACATCTTACAATTTTGGAAAACTATCATTCCCCCCTTCCCCCACCGGAGGAATGAATGTCATTGAGACATTTTTTCTTTCTATCACCAAATCTTCAGAATCCAGTTACTCCCTACGACGCTTGAGTAACTACAAATTAAGCATCCTGGGCTCCCCTACTATAATAAAGTTATATAAAATTATAATGTACCTATAATAAAATTAATAAACACATGTTATACCTGCAATAAGTTGATAATTACTTAGGTACCTGTATAAATAGGTAGGTATACAATACAACCTGCTTTAGCTGTAGGTATCTCTTTAAACACAAATCTATTAAAAACATTAAAAACTAAACGGGGCCGGGGCTAAGAATGCATCCCGGTATGTTCGTGTCAATATGTGGAAACACGCAAACCTTATTATTTATTAGGTAAATAAGTAGTTTCTTGCAAGACAACAATTTCAAAATATTTTATATCTTGACTAGCTTTTGCCCGCGACTTAGTTCGCTTTGAATAGTGACTTCAGGCAGATTTTTGGTTTAAAAACTATCCTATGTCCTTTCTCGTTCCAAACTATGTCTGTACAAAATTTCACACAAATAGGTTCAGTAGTTTAGGCGTGGAAAAAAGCAGACAGACAGACAGACAGAGTTACTTTCGCTATTAGTTACTTTTCCTATAATATTAGTTTAGATTTTTGAGCTACAGTTATCTGTTGAGGAGTTCATTTTTTCAGCCGGGATTGCGGGGTAAGCGCAATGAGGCACCGCGGCCTCGGCATAGAACAGTTTTAGTCATTAAGAATCTGACACTCCCTCACGCCTCATATGGGAGGTTGAAGTTATTTGTTGTTTTTCCTCTCAAAAAAGAAGCTATCGTACCACACTTCTTAAACACCAGTCCTTTAATGACAGTCGAAATTAGAATTATTACAAATTAATTAAGCACAAACACGTGGACATTACTGTAAATTGTCGCAGTTTTCTCGATTGTCTTCCTGCTTCGTCATCAAAATTGTAGTTTAAGTTTAAAATACTTAATCCCCTAACAAACAAACAGGCTAGTATCCTCTACAAAATTTATAAGTTTCTAAGATAGTAAGGATCCCATTATCAAGGCCGGACTTGGTGGCAAAAAGGTAGTCCACCTTGAAAATGTAAGAGGATCGTCCACCTTTTTTTTGGAAGTCGGTCAATAAATACAGTTATCACAGAAACACCAGGGATACCCACTTTAAATTTCAGCCGGGGTTGCGAGGCAAGCGCAATTAGTCAGTGTCTGACGCTCTCTTTCGCCTTACCCTGGGCGAATAAGAAAACAAAAGGGGTACCTACATTAACTTTTTTTTTTATGTAATTGGTCGGCAAACGAGCAGACGGATTACCTGATGGTAAGCAATCAGCGCCGCCCATGGACACCCGCAACGGAGGAGTTACGAGTGCGTTGCCGACCTTTTAGGGATTAGGGATTTGGAGATTGAGGGATTGAGGAGGGATTGGGGGCGGGGAAGGATTGGGCCTCCGGTAACCTCACTCGCACGGCGAAACACAACGCTGTGGTTGTTTCACGCCGGTCTTCTGTGAGGCCGTGGTATCACTCCGGTCGAGCCGACCCATTCATGCCAAAGAATGGCTCTCCCACACTTGACTAACTAAAAAAAAAGAAATAAAATATAGACATGTACATGTATATACCTATACTTTGCGTAATCTAATATCAATACGAGTTATTTAGTTACCAACTGTATTGAATAAATTGTATTCTAGACTAAGCCACATTAGATAAAACCACAGGATAAAACGGATATTAAAGCCTATCAATTACTGATTTTAATTACAACAAATTAATCAGTATGATTTTTAAATCTCAATTTGATAAGTAGTTTTCAAATTGATCATAGATAGGTATATCTTTTTAATATGTCTATCTTTGGGATATGAATTTCTTGTATGTATATTAAAAAGAATTATATATGCACTGAATTAATTATGTAATTAGACTGCATATTACAGCAGAGACTTAAGTGAGCAATTTAAGTTGAACACAGTTGAACCTGGAACAATTACTTTACCCGCTCAACACACACACAACAAACAATTAAACAATTACATAAATTCACAATAAGTTTATTGACAATATGAATAATAAATGGTCCATTTCATGGAATCTATATTACATTTTTCAATAATATTTTAATAATTGCACTAATACAAAATACCAACTTATATAAATAGAATTCATTGATTAAGAAAATTATGAAAACATTAACATTCTCATTATAGTTTCAAGTCCTATTTAGCTTTGGTGTGATGCAAAAAAATGTTTACATTTGAGCTTGGCAAAAACAATAAATAAAAAATAATTTTGTGAAACTGATTAATTAAATTATTTGGAAATAAAACATCGAAAACTAACACCTACCTTAAAATAAAAACATTCTTCATATTGTTTACCCTCACATACCATTTAAATATAGCAATATAAAATTCCAACCTTCACATTCATAACTACATTTTGTATTCAAAATACGTAAATAATGGTGGAGATATTAAACACTGTAATGTACAATTTATATTTATTGATTTCGTGTGCAAATATACAGTGTAAAGTACACTCGCTTCCTGAAGCTGATGTCTTATTATAAGGTGAATAGGTCACAGTAATATAAACACTGTTAATTAGCTTGGAGACGCATGTTTCACAAACAGCAAACTAGATAGATAACAGTCTCAATTTCTAATAATTCTACAATTAATCAATTTCAAACAAACAACACCAAATACCTCCTGCACCAAGTCACACAAAATTAATCTAAAATAAATAATTGAATTTTTTATAAACCTCAAACTTTCCTTTCATAAAAACGTCTTCTAAGATCATCAATGTTGACGAGGTAGTATGTGCCTGGGAACAAAATTTCTACTGAACCTGATGGTTGATAGGGAGCAGTGTGGTAGTTCTTAGTTCTAACATCCATGATGTCAGAAAACTTGCTAGGCTCAACACTCTGTCTTTCATTCAATAAAGAAACAGTGTCATTTAGTGAACTCAGTAACTTGGCCAACTTTGACCCCACACTCATATCATTGCAAATGTTTATAGAGTACATTGTTGAAGCAAGACCTGATCCATATGAAAATAATGCAAACTTTTTCCCAATCAATTGCTCCGGAGATTTACTGATAAGGTATGATGCAAGCCCACCATACAGTGATGGTGTGTACATGTTACCTACATTCTTTGCAATATACAGTGAAGGCTTAGTTTTCTCATCAAAGAGAGCTTGGCTATATGTCATGAATGCTTTTTCAACATCCCTATCAAAGTATGTGTCTTCCAATTTGTAAGAGCTGAATTTAGATAAGCCTGGGAACTGTTCTTCACGTTGTTCCGGAGATGCATTTAGGAAATCATTGAAACAAACCCTAGCCAATGACTTCTGGACCAATTTACTGTATGGGCAGTGGAATAACATCCCATCTAAACTCAACAAACCTTTAAAGTCAGGCTCAATCTTCCTCATTTTCTTACAATACAAATTGTAACAATTATCTAAAGCACTGAGGTAGCATTGAATTGATAGTTTTCCATCCACAAATGGGAATTCTGAGGCCAGATCTGGCTTGTAGAAGTCATAGGCATGAGTCATGTATGAAGCACGGACACCACAATCCAGCACCAGAGGTGCATTTGGGCCAATCAGCATAGCCACAGCACCTGCACCTCCTGTGGGCCGTGCTGGGCCCTTGCCATACACTGCTATGTCACCTGCCACCACTATAGCCTTTCTGCCATCCCACGATGAAGACTCCACCCAGTTCACTGCATTAAATAGAGCTGCGGTTCCACCATAACAAGCATTGGTTGTATCTATACCTTCAATGTCAGTGGCTCCTTCCTCAGCAAATAGGGTCATGAGGTAAGTTTTTACACTCTTACTTTTATCTATGATTGTTTCAGTACCAACCTCCAGTCTTCCTATATCATGCAAATTGATGTTGTTTTTCTCTATCAGCCTGTGCAAAGCTGTCATACAGATCGAGTTTATGTCTTCTCTGTCTGAACAAAATCCCATTTTAAGCTGGCCCAGTCCGACCGTGTATTTGCCGGTGGATACCTCGTCGAATTTTTCAAGTTCCGTTTGATCGACGTATTGAGAAGGGAAGTACAGCTCCATAGCAAGGATCCCGACATTTTCTACTCGTCCGCCCATCTTTGTATTTGTGTAGGTAACTTTCACGATGTTCGTCTACCGTTAGTTGTCGGGACGTGTTAACCGAGCGATGTAACCGGCGCAAACTGATGGCCGCGGACCCGCGCCCGCCGCGTCTCGTACTGTGCCGACGTCAGCACCCAGCCTCACGTTACCGGCACGCATACACCATTGACCTAATACCAATAACCAGCTTTCTTTCGCTCTTACGCGAACACACGATAACAGTATTTACGTTGCGCGCTACCGATTAGTATGCGCTAGGAGCAATGTCACGATTAACTTACTCGTTTAGTATTTACAATCATACTCAGTTCTTCATAAAACATCACTTATTTAATTTATTAATTTTATAATTTATACCGCTACTATCTAATGCCAAAATTCACATTTTTGATTTGACACACTTTTGACTTCTGACAGCCAGTAGGCAAATCATGTGGTTGTCAAATAAAGTCGCAAAATGGTAGCGTTCGGGAATTGTAAAGTAATAAAAAAATCAGATAAACAACTAGACGCTCATAAAATCTAATGGAATGTAGTAATGTTTTGATGAAACTTCAAACTTTCGCTAAGAATGTTGAGATAACGGTAGCCCAGAAACATACCTTGGAAAACAAGTTTTCGAAATAAGGTTTACCTGCATATGAGATGTTGACAATCAGTAGCCCATCAAAAGTTTGTCAGGTTATGAACTGAAATTCGGATAGATATCTCGTGTATTAATTCTTACTAATACTATATGTGTGGTAAAATGACTTGCAAAAACTTATTGACTAAAAGTGGATCTGCAATAATAAAACATCTACGGCCTGGTGGTTGGCAAAATTAAAACATCTACGGCCGTAGGTAGGTAATTTGAAAGTATTTTATTAAAAAAAAAAAATTAAAACTAACAGTAGAACTTCTTAGTATGCGCCTATGCGCATAGTATAGTGGAAAATCATCCATGATTTCCACCTAAGGTAAAGCGAGAGGGGCTGTCAGTCTCTTACCCTAAAACCCTCTGTTTCTGCTCCGGCCTATTAGCGTATTGTGCTGACCTCGGCTGAACTCCGTCCACGTTGAGCCCCATCTGTGGTGGTCTTTTGGCTCTTTGAAGCGCTCGCTAAACGCTACGCGCCGAACACTGGGATCTGGTTCTCATCGGACGGCGAGCTATTTAAGTTTTAGATATGTATAAAAATTAATGGCAAAAAAATGAAGACATAAAGAACTGCTACAGATGTTCCACAGTAATTTGGCCGTTTAGAGCCAAAATAGTTTTTTTAAACACACCTTACTTACCTTCCTAGTGATAAAATGGCTTGCTTTCATTTCGATCCGGTTTATCGAACATCTCACGCGTCGTCGAACGATCCACATAAATGCCTCGGAGCCTTGACCTTAACCAATAACTTTTGGCAACGGCATCTCAAAGTCTGTGTTTATAACGGTCTATAGAGTGGGAAGACTTCAATATCCTATACTTACGGCTACTTCTATTTATGTAAGGACGCCAATAGAATTTTGATTTAAACTCCATATCTGTCTCTCGTAACTTACTAAAAATTGGCGGGTGCAAGCGGAATAATGTAGGTACCATGGCTCCGCCGCCGGTCAGAGTAGGAAGAACAGGGTAGGGTTTTTTTAGCCAGTAAGAGTCTTACTATGCAGTATATTATGAGTCTGACTCTCCTTCTCGCCCCACGGTAATTTGGATTTGACGCGTATAAAATGCTATGTATTTTGATAAGTACAATCGACTAGGTAACTGTTTACCTAGGTACTTGTTATCTATGACTTTTATTCTCGTAATAAACTTTGATTTAATAGATAATAAATATCTACTTACAATACATATTATCGAATGTAAGTATGTACCTATTTATTACGTACTGTGCTTCCTTATTATTGAACATTGAAGCGGCTTGCAGCAACTTCAACCCAGATATTAAATGAACCAAACCCAGGTAATCAAATAATAAATAGAAATCTCTACTTACATAATACGAATATCCGAATATGTTTTAATTTATGCCATAGGTCGCCAAACGAGCAGACGGATTGCCTTTATTGCTTACCATCAGGTAATCAGTGAGCTCGTTTGCCGTTTACTATTTTTTTTTGGAATTTCTTATAATTATCACAAATAAATCCAAGTAGATTAATTCAATTTTGAAAACAAGTACCTATACCCGTGTTCTTAGATTATGGCCTATGTACTTAGAAGAACGAGGCGTAGGCTCTTTGTAGGCAGTCCTACTTATAATTTAGTTTAATTTCATTATTTCTTCTTTATCATTCAGTAGTAAATAGTTAGACAATGTCTATCCACAAAATAATATATGCATATGTGTAGTTTACCTGTCATTTTCACATAAATCAATGTTACTGACGTTATGTAACACATTATCAATATTTTATAAAAAACTGCTTACAAATAAAAAATACCTTTATTATAAGTTCATTACACCTACCTATAGTTAATATTCTGTGGATTAGTTTATGGTTGACTATTAAATTATGAATGAAATGAATGAACGAGATATAAAAAATACAAAAGAATATTGAGGCTTCCGAGCTCGGTAACTGGGACCACAAAACTCTTCACGCGGTCCCAATAAACGGATCGGTAATAAATTGAATTATTTTTTCAAGGTAGGTAACTGGTACCACTCATTAATGATAACTGAAATTAAAAAATGTACAGTCGACCGAAAAATTGTTTAATGTAATATTGGAAAAAAATCTAACTAAATTATTTAATTTTTTTTCGGGTCTGGCTACTGGGACCGCCGCCGTCCGAGTTTTTGTGGTCCCAGTCGCCGGATGCCTCAATATTATTTAACCTAATACAATTCTTATTTCAAAATCTTATATAATGTTTTTAAATTAGAATTGTATTATAGGTAGGTACATTACTTTAGATTTTTTTCATATAAAATTATTTGCTTAGTCTGACGGCGAAGGTCGCGAATGCGGGTTGCAACCAGATCTAGAAGCCATTCGAGGAGAACTACAGGCTACAAATGTACAGCTGCCATTTTGGGCTTTAATGTCATGTTGATGATGAACTGTCCACATTGTTATTATAAAATTTAAAAAATACTGCCAAAGCGTTGAAGTTACATCTCTGTACCTACTTTAAAATGTTTAAAAATAGATCTAAATTAAGATTTGTTAATTTGTAGTGAAAAAATAATCTGTGGAAACGAATGTATGTAGGTATAAAACATCTATCTAATAATTTCGACCAATTGACTAGTTGGCTCGTTGGTCTAGGGGTATGATTTTCGCTTAGGGTGCGAGAGGTCCCGGGTTCAAATCCCGGACGAGCCCAAATTTTTTACATTGAAATAGCATTTTCTTTACTTTTTTACTGAATTTGGTAGTATTTGGCAAGAATTGTAATGATCTATAATGAAAAAGAAGAAGTTGTGTCGTACTTTTATCATAAAAACGAAACGATTTTAACTGCCTCGCTCATAGAATAAGAGTGACTGCCAAAAAAACTTAAGGTTCGATTCCCAGTTCAGAAAGTAAGAATTGGTGGGATTTATAATAATTCTACTATCCTATAACAAGACAAACACAACTTACAAGTAAATTTTATGATTATACCTACTATAACAAAAAAAATGAAAAAAAAACTTTTTTATCAGAAACCTTTTTTATTCTTACAACAAAATTATAAACAAAATTACATACTACTTAGCTATAAATATTGGAAGCTATTCTATTTTTGAATATAACTAACTGTTGTTCATCAGTACGTTAACGATGGCATCAGACACGTAGCCGCTGTCCGACTTGATCACATCACTCGACGCGTGCGGGATAAACTTATAGAATTTCACACCTGGACAAGAAAAAACAAATAAGCTAACTAAACAGAGGATTTTCTTATTTCTCTAGAATTTTCTCGAAAAAATAATAAGTAAATTGGCTTAATTGGTAATTGACAGTCGAATTCGAAACTTTTTTCGTATTGTCAATGATCAAAATTGACAGTTGCAATATTATTTTATGACGTTATGTTTTGGCGCCAAATTGCATGAAACTATAATATTTTTTTAAGAAAAATACGGATATGTGATAAGTAAGTAAATTGTAAACTTAATTAATGAAAGTGTTTGTTGTTTTTTTTAAGAAATAAGGTAGGTACGCTAATTAACGCTAAAATACTATGACGTCATAATTCGGAGTTTCATACAAATTTCATAGAAAAGTATCGTTTTGACAAAGTATTGAATTTTACTAGTAGGAAACTACCATAAGTCGAAATTAATTTACTAGCAAGTCGTTCCTGCTTCGCATGGTTGTTGAAGATGTCAAACTACTACTCTGTATTTAATTTAGGATAATAAAATAATTTTAAACCAACCTGATGGGTTAACCCGAACTTCAAAGTTGTCTTCACTGTTCCACTGCCGTACTCCTTCATCTTTGTACAAGTCCTAAATATAAAGAAATCAAATTAAAAACTTACACGATTTTATCACTAGCTTGCAAATAGACAAATATATGTATAAGATACCCGTTACCTACATAAGCAGCGAGTATTAAATAGCACTTTACCAAAATATACTTATTATATTATTGGCAAATGTATAATAGTAGAATAAAATTTAAAAAATATTTTGGGCACAATATTGTGTCTTTTCCATTTTTTTCACTGTTTTATCACAGTCAAAAACTCATATTTGTGTATTGCTCATAAAAATTGTTATAGGCGCTGATAAAACAGGCTTTTCGCTGATAAAACAGGCTTTATAATTAACACAGGTTATTTTTATTAAATTCTTTACTTACTTGAACTTCGTATGTTCCTTTCGGTAGTTGCATTTCATTATCAGTGAAGTTAGCTGCGTATGGTATGCCGTCATCTCGTTGGCTCACAAAAGCCACCGCGTACGCACCGTCATGCAACTTGCGGTTCCAAATCTCCAGGCGAGATCTCTGATTAGTGAAATAAGGTAATTTAAATAAATGATCTTTTTAGTGGAGAAAAACATGACAAGGATACCTAACTTAAATATTTTAAGTATGAACGTGCCTTGATAGTGTAGTAGGGTAAGGTAGTGATTGATGCTTAAAACAATGCTAAAATGTAATCCTCACTACTCAATATAAAAGTGACTTAGACGAATTCACACAGTTTCACAAAAACGTTGCCCTACACTACTAGGTGTGTCGTAGGTGCGTTTACAAACATATAATTTCACATATACATCACACCCACAACCGGAACAACAATTTGAGGATCACACAAATTATTGTTCCGTGCGGGAATCGAACCCGCGACACGTTACGCGGCAGCCAGTTGGCCAGCCACCACCAGCCACAGTTTGTAGTAAATGTTTTCTAAAGAGAGGCTTAACTCCCCTAGTCCTTAGGGGCCATGGTTGCTACCGATTGCTTACCATCAATCTATATAGGTACCTTATCGTTATTTATTTTTCAAAAAAACCTTCATAGTTAGGGCATTAGCGTCGAAACTAGAACTGAGTCTCCAAAAACCAGCCAGAAATGATTTGCACCAAAAGTTTACAAACACATTTAACGGATCTGCCAGGAGCTAAGCTAGTGACAGGAGTAAATAACTCCTGTATGCTTAAATAACACAACTCACAACTCCACGATCAGTTTTCTTCCACACCCTCAATCCTTGTTTCCCAAGAGGGTCCTGGTTCACAGCAATGACGTCCTTATTCAGCAGGATTGCCTTGAACTCCGGCTTGATGGTGGCCAGGTCTACGCTCATGAGGAGAGGGGCAGCCAATATCGACCACACCGCCATCTGCACGCGAGCCTGGTCTTCTGTTAGACCGAAGTTTCCTATCAGTAACTGCAAAAGAAAAAAATGGGTACCCTTGTGTTTTCGGCTTATTCATGAGCAGCATTCCGCGACACGCGACGCGGCGACTGTCGTCCTGCTATACTGAATATGGGCCTCTAGCATGGCTTGAAACTAGTCGAGTATCTCGTGTCGTGTCGTGAAAATATAATAATTAATTTAAGTCTCACGAAAGTTATAATGTGTACCTTTCCTATAATATGAAATTTTCTGGACTAGCGATCTCCATATTAGCGAACCGGTGGCAGGTATTGTTACCGGGAGACTTCGGAAATGTATAAATAAGAGAATACTATAGCCACCATTTTATAATTCCCAATATGGTAATTTTTTAAACGACTATTTAGCTCAAAAGGTCACTCTAATCAGTTCCAACGTAAACAAAATGCATTTTGTTTCGTGTTATTGTATTTTTTTTATGTAGTAACGTATCTCATATCAATACACAAAATGACCAAACCCCATCAATTCACATAGAATTTTAAATATCTGGACTAAATCCATCTTCGCTCACCATATCAGGGTCATTCCAGTGTCCAGGGCCTGCATGCTGTGCCAGCCTATCCTGGTTGTCTCCGAACCAGTTCATGATCTTCGTGAGGGACACCCACGAGTCCTCAATGTCATCCCAGTTACGCCACATATTGCAGTGTTCAGCTATCGCGGAGTAATCCGGCTGTAAACAATTTACAACAGGTTATAGAAAAAAAACGTCGTGGTGGGCCGGATGGTTCCAAACCTGATAAGTACCAATGTGACTTTTCCGAGCTTCACGTACTTTGTAAGCTTATTAAGACACCACTGACATACTGTGAAGGAAAACATCGTGAGGAAACCTGGACTTATAATTTCTACTTAGACGATTGAAGTCGCCAATTCAATCTTGACCAAACGTGTTAATTAATGCTCAAACCTTCTCCCTGTGAAACGAGGCGTTTGCTCAGCAGTGGGCACTTTTAGGATGATGACGATGATAGAAATTACGTCATGTGGTGATAGCAGACAATACAATACACTTGTCACAATTTTATAAGAACCAACCATAGGATTATGACAGAGTGCAGGCAAGCAGTTGTTCTCTGATAAATCTGAACCTATCTGTCAAGCGTGGGGATTATAACACACTCGATATAGACTGTATATGTATGAAGGGGAAGTAAAATTTCAGCGGCAGCGGTGGAAATTAATGTCAGTAAAACAAAGGTAATGAGAAATCAATTGTAATAAAAGGAAACATATTTACATAAACAAGACTATGACGGGCTTGTCCAAAAAATAAAGTACACATATGGAGTATTTAGGCAGCTGACGCAGATGTAGAAAAAGAAATTACATTTAAAAAAAACCAACAATGACAAAGAAGTAACAATAAGAATCAAGATAATGTAGAAAAAATCTGGACACTGAAAGAGATTCTATAGAAATACAGTGCCATGTCTTCTGTATGACTGATAGACACACGTCAAGAAATCCAAACAATATATTAAAAGAACCCAAACGGTCGTGGAAGGAAGCAGTAATCGTTCAAGAAGAAAGGTAAAGTCAAAAACAAATGAAATGGACAAAAACAAAACTTACAGATGATGCCCTAATACATGCACGTAGATTAAAACGGAGGCGAGGTGCACACATAACAGGCTATGCAAACAACAAAATGTAAAAATATTAAGTACATTTTTTTATGTGATAGGTCGGCAAACGAGCAGACGGATTACCTGATGGTAAGCAATCAGCGCCGCCCATGGAAACCCGCAACGGAGGAGTTGCGAGTGCGTTACCGACCTTTTAGGGATTAGGGATTTGGAGATTTAGGGATTGAGGAGGGATTGGGGGAGGGGAAGGATTGGGCCTCCTAATTAAGTATCATTTTAATTAATTAGTAGCAAATAACATTTGAAGTTTAACTTTCTTATTTTAAGCTGAATGTCATTAAATGGCTGCTTTCGGTGGAGCAAGATTGAGAGTCAGACTCTTAATGACCAAAAATCACCCCGCTCCTTCTGCTGCTGTGGACCAGGGCCGGCGAACATCATTGCGTTTAAAACCGCAACTCAAGCTTATACACTGTTAAAGCCTAATTGGGTATGTCCTTTCAAATTCATTGTGCGTAGTTGAATAAAAAAAATAAGGAAAACTACCCATAAGGACGATTGCCATTCAAGGAGACAGGAAAGATTTATAAATTACTAAAGGTCAAATCGCTAAGTCGAAATTTCATTCCAAACAATGAATTAGACTTACAAGCATTTTAGCATCTTCTTGATAAGCCGGCCAACTGCAAGAGTAGAGAATCTGTCGACCCGTGTCATTCAACATTTTCCCAAATGCAGGGTATCCTGGAAGACACAGAAGGTTAATTATTTTATATGCTTAAAAATAAAATCGCTACCACGCAGCAGAGGGTGGACAACTTTCGCTCTGTATCAGACATACGTAATTCTCTTTTTTTCTGTATTAACAAAAATACATAAATATTTAGTAAACCTGGCTATTGGATACCTTGGTCAGGTGTTGTGCTTGTAATAAATTCAAACCAGCAAAGAACTTTCACATTTTTCATTTATTTACTGAGAATTGTCTTAATAAGATAAGCTTTAAATGTGGGAGAACCATACTTCGGCCCGAATAGGTCGGCTCGAACAGAGTGATACCACGACTTCACAGAAAACCACCAAATCTCCAAATTCATTATAAAAAGGTCGGCAGAGCACTCGTAACATTTTTATTGTTACGGATGTCAGGTAAATCAAATAATCCGTATGCAAGTTTGCCGTCCTATTGCATAAAAAAAATACTCACCAGAATCCATCGCACTAGGATTGATGTAGCATCCATCGAGCTTGAGGTAGTCTATCTCCCAGTCCACGAAGGTTTGGATGTCGAGACGCTCGTTGCCAAGCACACCAGGGTATCCAGCACATGTCAGGTTCCCATAGTCTTCGTACATGCCAAATTTCAATCCTTTGCTGTGGATCTGGAAAATACATGGATGAAGTTATAAATCAAATAACATCAACCATTCGATAGATACATTCACATTTTTGTCTGATAGGATAAAACTATAAAGCGTCACCTGCTACGATGCTTAGGAACATTCTCCTAGCTTCTGGTCTATTCATTCATCTGGGGGGGAGGGGGTAACCATGACATTTATATGACTTCTGGTCTATTCAAAGTAGAGAGAAAGAGCTATACAAGTTGTCTGGCTCTGTCTCTTACCCACACTGAAGTAAGATTAAAACAATCTTACTTTGCACGTCCGGTTAGCCCCCTGGTCCCACAAGCACAATGATTAAGAGTATTCCACACCTGGGCTTCTTTTAGGATAGAAACTCTCGCCATACTCAATCCTTAAATCCGTAACCTCGTGGATGCGTATAAGGGGCGTCGATTGCTTAAATGCTTACCTACCTTCTGTTGCTGTTTGCCGTACTGTGATATGTATAAATATAAAGATTCTGTTTTTAGCCATTTGGCTACACGATACTTTCTGTCTGGGCTTACGTACCTTTGCTTTTGTTAATCGGCATGGTATGTCTTAACTTTCGTTACAGTACAGTCATCAATCCTATCGTTATCGGTACAATTTTCTTTTCCATGGCCTATTTTTTTCTAAATTGTGCCAGATTTTGATTTCTTAAAGTTACTTACATAGTCAGCAACAGCTTTCATTCCATTAGGGAACCTCTCTTTGTCAGGCACCATGCGTCCGTCAGGACCTCGTTTCTTCTCCAACCAACAGTCATCGATACCCAGATACTCATATCCAGCATCAAGGTAGCCTTCATTCACCATCAGATCTGCCGTCCTCTTGATTAAGTTTTCGCTGAAATTTGGAAGACCAGGCTTAAGATTCTTTTGTTTAAGTGCAAATGCTAATTGCTGACTTTGCACACACATCAAGATTTTCCAAACACAGATACCCAATATTTCTGATTAAGCAAATCTTGCTTAGAGCAGAAAAAAGACGAACCTACAACCTGAACCTAATCACGAATTACAGAATCAACACTACACCAAGAAAAGTGCAAACATAAAACCAAATAGACATCATTTCTCAAGCAACAAAACTGTAAACTTTATTGGATCTTTAAATCGATTCAGGTACTGTCTATCATTCTAAGAATACACAGACGTGTAGCTCTAAGAATATAAATGTAGGTAACGGCATAGGCAGAACAGATCATGCATAAACATGGTTGCTAACTGTAGAACGAATCTCCTTAGAATAGCCACGACAAAATCTTAACTAAACTATGTCGTCTAGTTCCACTGATTTTCATAATTTGCTCCATTTTCAAACAAATAGTCTAGTATACAATATTAGTTACCTAATTATACGAAAAGCAAAATCCGTTACGAAGACCTTCAATTCGATCAGCTAAGATCTGATGCTTTCTTAAAATATGACTTCCGTATTTCAGAATTCGATTAGATCTAGTTTACTTTTTCTATTCGTAAACTGCTCAGTAAAAACTTCAAATATTTAAGTTAACCCAGAAGGAAAGGAGGCTATATCTAACTCTCAAAAGGCCGGTGACACACTCAACTTAAAACCCCTTTGCTGTGTCGATATGTGGTACTGATTGCTTACGTGCAGGTGATCCATCTATTCTTTGCAAAGGCTTGGCAGAAGCCTTAGGGATCGCGGTTAGATTACCGCTCTAATAAGAGCTCGTCCGTCTGAAACTACCTGGTTGCAGTTTTGAGATATACATATTATAATTGTTTAATCTATTTATTTTCTTCTTACCTGATACATTCATTGGGATACTTCTTGCAATCTGTGATGCATCGAAACCGCTCCCAAGTAAGCCAACCCATCGGAGGAGTTAGGGCCAGCCCATTGTCCAGGGCCAGACTCGAAGACACCCCCACCAAGAATATTAGCGTCACCAGCATCTGAAGATCACGTCGAATTGTTTTAAGGAGAATACTTTTGCAAATATTTATGCAGGGTTAAGGCTTATTTTAACAACTTTTCCCGATGTTCCCCTTTAAGTTTCTAAAATGTTCTTTTATGAAGAAACATTTTCGGAGTTATATCAACGACAACTAATAAAGGCATCGTAAAAATTGGTCCAGGAATTATTGAGTTATGCGCTCACTAACTCATTTTTATATACATAGGTATAAGTGTATAGAATCATCATCATCATCATTATCAGCCATAGGACGTCCACTGCTGAACATAGGCCTCCCCCATTGACTTCCAGATAGGCCGGTTGGAAGCGGCTTCCTACGACCTTAATCAGGTCGTCTGTCCACCTTGCGGGTGGACGTCCTACGCTGCGCTTGCCGGTACGTGGCCTCCACTCGAGAACCTTTCTGCCCCAGCGGCCGTCGGTTCTACGCGCTATGTGCCCTGCCCATTGCCACTTCAACTTACTAATCCGCTGGGCTATGTCGGAAACCTTTGTTCGGTATACAATGTGTAGAATATAGATAATTATATAGATAGGTATGTGCATCTCTGGAAGGAATAACCTCACCTTCGGGAAATAAGAGAAGATTCTATGCGACGTTTTAATTTTTAAATAACATAAAAATACTCAAACAATTTTGGGACAATAATAGGCCTTATAACCTGAATAGCTCATGGTCAATAACCTAAGTTCTATAGTTCCTGCTAAACAAAATGGCAACGTTCATTGTAGATCGGTTTTATAAAACGTATAATAAATCTATTGTAATAGGTATACTTAATTTAGATACGAGTTGATGCTGAAACATCAAACATGCAACATCAAAATCTATTTTCAATTATTAAATAACTCAGCTAATTAAATTATTTGGCCATCTTGTTAACGGCCTGTTTCATAGCTGATATCGTGGTACAATTTTGGTCGATGTTTTTTTCCTAGCAATTAGATTTTTTGCGAGTCGCAGTTCTAACCTAATCTAACCGACTATTCTTGTCTGGACCCTTTCAACGACCATCCTATCGCCCTTCATTACGGGGTAAATGACAAATTCAGCCTTTTAATCAAATGGCTAGTCATTCCGAGCATTACTTGAATGACTAATTCAACTAGTTGGCTGTTCTTTATTTCGTCTTAAAAATAGCCTGTGGGGCAGACGATTATACAATTTAAATAACAAAAGCCGCCATTTGTCGAATACCTACACATAAAACACTATAATCAATTTGATGTCATTGACCGCAGCGACATAAGTTTATATATGCATATACATAGGTATGTGCAATGTCAACCACCTCATTATTAAATAGCCAATAAAAACACGAAATAATAATTTAAAAAGTACCTACGTACCTAGAATATTAGGTACGAATTCTATAGTCAAAAATTTGTTTGCTTAAAAAATTAACATAGATGGTAAATAATTTTGATCTTTAAACTATTGAGAATAAGTTTCATTATCATCATTACCGGGGCCCGTTTCCGTTGACCGCTGGTCGTAGATCATTGGACTAGATTTTTAGGTCTACATAATTATACAACCTGGTAGAAGGTCGAAGCCGTTGCATTATCATCAGCCTATAAGGGTCTATTAATGAGCAAAGCAAAGGTCTCTTCACCTCTACACATGTGGTGAAGATTGAGCATCATTACGCTTGTTCAAGACCAAAGGACATTTAAAACATATACTTTTATAATAAATTATGAATCCAAGTTTCGTCACGATCAGCAGGGCTCGCGGTTGTAAGCGCGATAATGTACCGTGGCCTCGGCAAAGAGCAGGAAAAGGAACGAAGTGGTTTTTAGTCAGTAAGCGTCTTAAACTCATTTGCATGAAGCAACCCTAACAAATAAAATACAAACAACATTCGACTATGACCCCTTTTGAAAAATTTAAAATGAGAGACATTACCTACAGAATTATTTACTTGTCAATAATTATAACAAACCGAGAATCAATTCAGATTTTATATAATAGGTAGAAATACAATTAACTTTCTCACGTTTGGACTAGAATGTCAATGACAATATGTATAACATGTTGTGCAAATACGCGAGTTTATTTGTCAATTACGAAGGTCAGAAAAATATTAATACACAGACATCAATATTATATCATTATTATATATTTACCTATTGAATATGACGATGTTGAGAAAATCGCATAGGTAAATCGGAAAAACTAATAAATCGTTGAAAATATTGTTTTTCAATCTAGTGTTTAAAATAATATAGTTAAAACTATCTGTAACACATTGAACATCGCGAAAGTTTTCAAAGGGGATAAAATCGCTCGAAAACTTAGTTCAAGCAAAGACGGCGCGAAAATAAATACCTGCCATTTTTATTTCGCTTTTTGAACAAGCTCGAAATAAGGTCATCATACCACTAGTCACTAGACAATATAAATATTTACACAATAACCCTAAGGAATGTTATAAAGTAAGTAGGTGAAATATTTGCACAAAGCTGGTTAAAATTTTCTTAGCAAAGTAACTATGGTTGAAATTATTTTTTATTCAAAACATCTAGGATGGAGAATGTAATAGAAATTCTATAGAACTAATTCAAAATTTCAAAAATCTATTACATTGGACAGCTCGTCGCGTATATATCAATTGGGTAGTTTCGTAAGTCAAATATATAAATTAATTCGACGTTTCAATACAATATAATATTGAAAAATAACAAATTTTATTCATCGATCTGTCGATACAATAAATTTTCAATATTTTTTAAAGATATAAGTAAGTTATTTGACGCAAAATAACGAGAAATTTGGATAAAAGTATTGAATTTGACTACTTAGTTGCAAACTACCGGTTTGACTACCAACAAGACAAATTCAATTTATTTTTCGAATTGTCAAAGTCGAAAACCGTATTCAAAATTTTGTACCGAAAATTGGCTGCCTGTTGATGTTTTAATTTTTTTGCTTCAAAACAGTAGATACATGACACGTTCCTAGGTAAGGATAGGTTAGAAAGAAAAATACGAATGTTAGGTAAATCGTAATATTAATGAAAGTATGATTCTGTGCTAATGTCTAATAACATTAAAAAACCGAAACAATTAATTTTTTACCTTACTAAGAACTTATTCAATTCAATTTCCATTCAATGAACGAAGCCACAATAGCCGATGTATATAATAGGTGTCTAATAGGAGCATTAGGTAATTATGTAAAATTCCAGTTACAAACAAATTAGATATTTTTTTTTAAAGATAATTAATTGCATTTGCTTTTAGCGGGAAAACCCGCACTTTCGCTCCCACTCTGCCCTAGTCTAGCCTACCCTATTCAACCTTTCTTATTATCTCACGTTATCGTACTCCACTGTACCTAACTTATATATTAGGATTTTACCTTTTTTCGTAAGTATTCTTGACTATACAGAAGACAAACAAAACCCTACAAAAGAGAATTATCTAAATCGGTTCAGCTGTTCTTGAGATTCGCGCATAGCAACATTAGCGATTAGTTTCTATAATCCGGATATATGTTTACTGTTTCATTAAATAGATATAATAATAATAAATAAAAAAATATCAAAGGTGTAATAAGAGTTAAGTAAGTAAAATAAAAAGTAAAATACAACAAACGTAGTAAACGTTTGTTGTATTTTTAATTATTTTTAATAACTGATGTATTTTACGTGTACAAGACCGATGTCTGTTCATTTATCTGTAAGTAATCAAATCTTGCTAATTAAATTTGTTTCACTTTTGCTTATGCATAGACTGAGAAATAAAAGAAGCGATCTTTTAAAAATTTCGCAAGTAATCTGTATGATATATTGTAGGTAAGCAAACAGAATAATTTTTAGTTGCACAAAAAAAAATCGTGTCACAGGGTCCTTGTGTCCTTGTGTAATATTTTATTTTTTAACATTATTTAATCATTTAACAACAACACCAAAAACAATCAACAAAGCCGAAAAAATTGAAATAAATCCAGTCACAATGTGCTACTTACCGCGCCAAATTCAAATAATGATCACGTTCGAATTTTTGAAAAAGTTAAAAGTTGTGTAGTTTTTTTTTTATTTCACAGGCACAAATAATTGCGTAAAATTTACACCGACCCAGAGAGCAGGGCGTCGATGGCCGCGTCTATGCAGTGCGCGGACCTAACAAGTTTTGATCGCTAAATGATAAGGATAAAATTGTTGACACACTATGCTCGTGCATATAGCTAGTTGGCTACAAGTAATACCTGTTATCTTGTCCATAGAATCTCGAATAAGTTGTCCAAAATAAACAACTTAGCATAAAAGATAAAAGAAAATTAAATCGTGTATATAAAATTCAATTTTGTAGTTGCAGCGTAACTAACTACGAACATTGGTAACAAAAGCGAATGGTTTTGTTATGACTAAGACAAAATATATAGACAAAAGACAGTTCTGTTGTTGCTATGGTGTGCAAAATTTTTATATTTCTATTGTTGTCGAAATACATAGGTAAAAATTATATTCATCATGGTCATGGATATAAAGACTATTTTAATATAAAACAATTATGTTTTAAATAGTGCTTACTTAGTTCCTTTATTAGTCACAAAGCTGTGATAATTGATTAGGAACTTAGTTTACATTTTAGTTTACGTTACGCCACGCCAATGTGAAAAATGTGTAGGACGCTCTTCTAGGGATTTCGTTTTCTAAACGGTCAACCCAAAAGGCCGACATTGCAGTTGTAATTTCTTTAATTGTTTACCTGTGACTGTGCGCGTTTACCGCAATATCTTATAAAATAATGAGGAATTTTCGAACCAAATTTTTAGAGATCACAAGTTTTAGGGACTTGTTTCCATTCTATGAAACTTGAGTTAGCACCTATACTCAATGTTATAAGTCTGATAATAACTGAGCATTACTTAATCGCAATTTAATATTATCAGAATAATATAGTTGACTGCACGGTTGGCGCGGTGGCTGGGCAACTGGCTGCCGCGCAACGTGTCGCGGGTTCGATTCCCGCACGGAACAACTCGTTGTGTGATCCACAGTTTGTTGTTCCGGGTCTGGGTGTGATATGTGCATGTGAATTTGTATGTTTTTAAACGCACCCACGACACAGGAGAAAATCATAATGTGGGGTAACGTTTTATTTAAAAAAAAAATCGATATTTTTTATGCGGGTGGAATATGACTAAATGTCTTCTCCCGCGTTCTTCTCCCTAGGAGCAATGGGGAGTGTAAGACTCTTACTGACTGAAAAGCACCCCGTTCCTTCTCCTGCTCCAGGTTGATGCTGCAATACATTACATTGTACTTGCCCAGCAATGCCACCAGTACAGTCAGTAAATCATGGTTATTATCAGGGATGTTATGGATATGAAATTTCGGTTACGGATTGGATACGGATATAGGAATGATTATTATACCGGATACGGTTACGGATACGGATAATAAATTATTTCGGATTATCCGTTAGTTTCGGTTACGGATATTATATTTTTAAGGAATTTTAAGGATCCATAAGTAAAATTCTTCGTACTTATCACTATGTTGTGATTTAAGGTGAAGTTTTAGCGATGTAGTCCCACCTCCTTTCCTTGAAAAGCTTTTACCACACTGTTTACATTTTGCGGAATCGGTCATTTCATCAAAAAACGACCAAACTGATGAACGGCCTGCCGATCAAAACAACTTGTCATAACGTGTCTCAATTAGGCTCCGCCCCTATCCGATACTATCGGCAGTGGTTGAACATCGAACTCAGAGACGTGTAATTGGAGGGGCCTGTGTCTAGCAGTGGACGGACACAGGCCGATGATGAAGATGATGATGATGTTTCTAATTCTGATGATGAAATGAAAATGAAAATAAATAAACGTGAAATGTATTTGTTAGAGGAAAACCTATATGTATTAAAATTGTAAATAAAGAAAGAAAAAGAAAGATTGTACCTATCTGATAGTAGGTATAATAGGTACAGACGACATACTCTAAGAAAAAAAACAAATCTTACGCTAAAAAACAAAAGTCATGCGTATTGGAAAGATCTCCATATAATTTTATCTTATATTGATAAACCAAATTCAGTTCACCTGGTTATATGTTTCTTAAAGTTCTAGTGCTACCGGTACTAAGTAAGTACTTGACATACATACAAATTGGTTAGTTTAGATAAATGTTAGTAGGTACCTAAGTACAAAGGTTTATCTTATCTGCATTAAAAAACAACTTTTTAGTTCGACAACAAACGTTAAGTGACGTTTGCTGTCAAAATAAATGGTTTTTTGGAGTGAGAGCAGGGTTTCTTCTTATTAGTGAACTCGAGGCTGTCGTGGTTTGGAAATGATTTATTCGGCTACATATCCCTACTTATATTTACATGTCTTATGGCTAACTTATACACTATCACACATATGTAAATACAATTGACCAATAGCAGCGCGCGTTCGTCGCAAGGCTCGACGGAGCGGTAGCGCGCATGCGCCGTCACGGTCGCCGTTCGTCGCGATGTCGCGAGCACAGCGCGAGGCTATAATAGGGCGCGTGCCGCGTGATGCGTCCTTTCGCTCCGGTGCCGCCGACGACTACACACGTGTTCAGTGTCGTGGACCGCAACTTCGTGTCTTCGTGTGCTTCGAGCTTCGCTTCTGCTTGCTTGCCTGCTTATTTGCTTGCTCATTATATTTCGTTTCTGAACAGAAGTCAAAAACGTTTTAAAACGTCTTTTTCAAGACGAGTTTCTGTCAGCAGAAGTCTAAAACGTTACAAGCGTCTTTTTCAAGACGAGTTTCTGTCAGAAGTCTAAAACGTTTGCAACGCCTTTTTCAAGGCGGCCTGTTTCACTGTTTCTGATCACAGAAAGTCAAAACGTTGGTATTGGTTTGTTGTTCACGGAGGTATGGTAAAGGTAATCTGGTTCTTCAAGGAGGTACGGTAATGGTTATCTGGTAATAGGTATGAGGCGTGCTAGTTATGCCATAGAATGTAGGTAGGTATGTATGTATGCCGCTATATCACTCCCCCCTAAGCGAAGCGTACGTTTGGTTTCACTGTACGGCCGGTGCGGGTGACGTAGGCGTCGCGGGGTGGGGTGAATGACATTGTCCGTGCGTCGTTACTTGTAGTTATAGGTAGATAGGTCGATGTTTTTTCGCGCGGAGTTGCTGTAGGTACAAAGTCTTGCTGTTGGCGCGAAGTCGTTGTAGGTATCTTGTCTTGTTGTTGTTGGCGCGTAACTGATGTTGATAGAGTGTCGTCTTCGTTGAGTAAGTATGCTGGTTTGAGTCTGTCTATTGAAACAACTGCAGTACGTGGATACATTTGTATGGTGAAATGTTTGCTGTCGCGCCGAAGTACTTTGTAGGGGCCGTCGTAGGGAGGTACTAGCGGGCTGCGCACGGTGTCATTGCGCACGAAAACATGTGTACACGTAGCAAGGTCTTTGTGTACAAATGACCTTGTGGAGTTTGAGTGTGGCTTGCTGTTCGGCGATAATGTAGACATCGTTTCGGTCAGCTGACGGACGAATTCGGCGTCATCGATGTTCGGCTGAGTAGGCACGAAGAAATCAGATGGTACGCGGAGTGTTGAACCGTAGGTCATGAGTGCCGGGCTGACTTCATTGTCTTGTCGTAATGCTGTACGTAGGCCGAGTAGCACAGTTGATAACTCGTCGCTCCAGTTTGTGCGCGCGCATCTCGCCATGAGTGCTGACTTCAAGGTACGGTGCCAGCGCTCGACTTGTCCGTTTGCTTGAGGGTGGAAAGCAGTAGTCCGTATTCTGTTTATTCCACATTTCTTCATCAGTGCCTTAAACAGTGACGACTCGAACTGTCTTCCTTGGTCGGTCGTAAGTCGTAGCGGGCAACCAAATCTCGATATCCAACCGTCGTAAATAGCCTTGGCGATCGTGTCCGCGGTGATATCGCGTACTGGTATAGCTTCAGGCCATTTTGTGCAGCGGTCAATCATGGTGACTAGATATCGGTAGTCATTTGACGGCGGCAGTGGTCCCACGATGTCGACGTGAATATGTTCGAAACGCTGGGATTTTCCGAACTCGCCGAGCGGGCTGATAGTGTGCCGCTGTACCTTTGCTCGCTGACAACCGATGCATGTTCTTGCCCATGTTCCGACTTCTTTATTCATGTTCGGCCAGAAGAACTTCGTAGATATTATTTTTCTAGTAGTACGCACGCCTGGGTGACTTAAGTCGTGTTGCGCTTTGAATGCGACAAAACGATATTTCGCGGGTAAATATGGACGAATGTTGCCTGTCGATGTTTCACAGATAAGCGGACGTTGACCTCCGGGTAGCGAAATACTGGTGAACTGTAGGTTTGGATGTGACATGTATCTCTGTAGTTCTGAGTCGTTTTCCTGGTCTTGAGCAAGTTGATTGTAGTCGATGGAAGTTTGAGATAGGTCGATCTCTTCTATGCGTGATAAGGCGTCGGCCGCTTCGTTGTTATCACCGTGCACGTACTTTATATTTGAACAAAACTGACTAATGAAGTGAAGTTGTCGTTCTCTTCGTGATGTGTCGCTGGTACTCGGTGATCTTGTTAGTGCATAGGTGAGAGGTTTGTGGTCGGTATATATCGTAAGGTCGTTGCCTTCTATTAACCTACGAAGGTGTTTGACAGAAATGTACATCGCTAATAATTCGCGATCGTACACACTGTAACGTCGCTGCGTCTCGCTCATTGTTTTTGAGAAAAATGCTAGAGGTTTCCACACGTTGTCTACTTGCTGTTGCAGTACGGCGCCGATGCTTGAGTTTGAAGCGTCGGTATATAAGCGTAGTGGCGCGTTATGTATCGGGTGCGTGAGAGTAGTAGCGTCGAGGATGCTTTGTCGACATTTCTCGAAGGCTAGCTCTGCTTCTGGCGTCCACGTTATCGGAGTCTTGTCTTTTTTCTTGGTGTTATGTAGATATTTATTTAATTCATGTTGGTATTCGGCTTGATGGGGTAAGCAGCTGCGGTAAAAGTTAATCATGCCGAGGAATCTTCTTAAATCTTGAATTGTTTGTGGTTTTGGGTAGTTAACTATTGCTTGTATTCGGTCTTGAGTGGGTTTGATTCCTTCTGGTGAGACTTCGTACCCCAGAAATTCGATGTTTTGTTTGTCGAACTCGCACTTATCGATGTTGAGACTGACGCCGTAGGTATTTAGGCGTTCGAGTACTATTTCGATGTGACGTCGATGTTCATCTTGATTTTTCGAGTGCACAAGTAGATCGTCGACGAAACAAAACACTATGTCGTCAAGTCCTCGTAGTACTTCGTGCATGAATCGTTGAAAGGTCTGTCCTGAGTTTCTTAGGCCGAATGTCATGCAGTTGAATTCGAAGAGACCAAACGGAGTTATTATTGCTGTTTTCTGTGCGTCTTCTTTAGCGATGGGAATCCAGAAGTATGCCATCTTAAGGTCGAGTTTCGAGAATATTTTCTTGCCGTGAAGTTGGTAGGTAAAATCTTGTATTCGAGGTATAGGGTAGCGATCAGGTACTGTAACAGCGTTTAGTCTTCTGTAGTCGCCGCAGACTCGAAGTGAACCATCTTTTTTCTTGACGACGTGCAGTGGACTCGCCCAAGGACTGTTAGAGGGTCGGCAGATACCCATCTCAATCATGCGCTCGAACTCAAGTTTTGCTGCCTTGTATCTGTCGGGCGGTAGGGGTCGCGCCCGTGAGTATATAGGCGGTCCGGTTGTCTCTATATGGTGAGTGACGTCATGTTTCACAGGAGTCTTCAATGACATAGGTCGCAGAACATCGGGATATTTCTTTAGTAGGTCGTGATAAGCGTGATCGCGGTTTACCATGTAGACGGTGTCTTGTTCGGTGCCGTTGATCTTGATCGCGTTTACACTAAGTTCGGTGATGCGGTCGATGAGTTTTCTTTGGTGAAGGTCGACTAATAGTTGATGATGTACCAGGAAGTCTGCGCCCAGTATCGATGTATTTACGTCGGCCACGACGAATGTCCACCTAAATCGTCTTCGTAAGCCTAGGTTGAGCTCGAGTGTGCGCTCTCCGTAGGTACGAATTTCGGTGCCGTTGGCCGCGAACAGTTTGTATGAAGTCTTCGCCGGCTTGATATGTTTTTTGTTTCTTGCTGATAGGACTGATATGTCTGCTCCCGTGTCTACAAGAAATTTCTCTCGGAGGTTGATGTCTATAATACATAGTCGGCGGCTGGTTTGGTTTACATCGACGCCCGCCAACGTCGATGTACTTTCTAGTTTTCCCGCTGCTTTGAACACGGCCACAGTATAAATATCATACAGTATTTTAACTCGGCCGCTTGAAAGAAATAAATACCTACAGCCGCGCGGTACGTAAACATGCGTTAGGGCTGCTCGTCTCCAGTATTTTAATTACCTTTGTCTACTTTCTGTTTCCATTTAGTTTTGTGATTGTAAATATCCTTTTTTTATATAAACAAATAAAGTGCTTTAAAAATAAACAAACAAAATTTCTTTGGCCACTAATGCCGAACTGAACAGCTGACTACGAATGTTCTAAAATCACAACCCTCAAACATCAAAATATTACATGAGTCTAGCTGTTTTATTGTTGTTATTAAATATTTTCTAGTATTATTCATAAACGCAGATAATAAAAAAATATTATTATTAATAAAATACCACACTCTCTACTTTGAATTATACAAACTAACAAAACATACATGAACCGTTTTAACACAAGCGTAAGTAGGTAGGTACCTAACGTATCGTGATTCATTCAGAACCAGAACCGCCTATAACTACCTATTTCACTCGTCTCAATAACTTTATTCATATTATTTATAAATTCAAACATCTTTTTTCGTGAGATAACTGGAAATAATGATCCATAAAGACACACTAGGCTACTAGAGCCTAGGTAGGTACATAATGTCTGTCTAAGTAAAATTATTTTATAGTCTTACCTTTCAGAGTTTCCAGGTAATTTAAAAAAAACTTATGTCTGGATGCGTTATTGACGAATTTATGCAACCAAACATAATAACAGCACAATATTTCCTATTCGTCATATTAAATAATGTAATCGAGCTTATTTCTAAATAAAAGACAACACACCGTCCGTTCGTCACTACGGTACAGCCGCGTCTGTCTGCGTCCCGAGCGCGTCCCGACATCGGGCGCGTAGGTATAGTTCACGTTTCGGCCGTTTCTATGAAGTTGAAATACTTGTAGATATTATTACCTTGACACGGCGGTTCGCATTTGCGTGCTTGGTCGCCGAATCTGTAGTGGTAGCGACACACCCAATTCGGGTCGCCGGGCTTGATATTGTTATGCGTGTGATGTCTGGATCTTGATTGGAAGCGTGAACGGTTGCGGTGTGGAAAGCGCGGGAAATGTCGGTGGTTTTGCTGGTTGGTACGGAGTTCGGCGATTTCAAGTGATAGCTTTTCTATTTGTTTCGACAGTAAGGCGATGTGTAAGTTGTCTTGACATGCTGTTGCTGTGGAGACTGCGTTGACGGATGCTGGCTCGAAGTGCTCAATCATTTTGTCAGCCATTGCGGCTAGCATCTCGAGTGATGACTCTGTGTTGACGGAGAGTACGGCGCGTATTTGAGCTGGTAGTTGATTCAGCCACATTACTTTAAGTGCCTCGTCGGACAGGAGTTTGCCGCTGAGGTCACGCATCTTGCGGAGTAGCTGGCTCGGTTTTTGGTCGCCGAGCTCGAGACCACTCAGCAGTTTCTGTAGCTGGCGATGGTCAGACTCTTGATACGTGGAGATCAGCCGTTCTTTCAGTGTGCTGTACTTGCCGGACGCTGGGGGGTTCAAGATGATGTCGGCGATCTGTTCTAGGTCGTTGTTGCCGAGCAATGGTACGACGAGGTTGAATTTCTGCTCTTCTCCTATTTTACTGGCGGCGACAGCTGCCTCGAATTGCGCAAACCATAGGCGAGGATTTTGGCGCCAAAATGGTGGCAATCTGGCGGGCAGGGATATTGTCGCCACGTCGCTCTTCACTGTGGTTACGCCGTGGGCGTCGCTGTATTCTTCGCTTGTCATATTTCTTCTGACTTGCAGGGATTTTTCTGTCTTGATATTTATTTGTGTTCTTTTTCTTCAGGAGGGTCACCAATTTTGGAGTGAGAGCAGGGTTTCTTCTTATTAGTGAACTCGAGGCTGTCGTGGTTTGGAAATGATTTATTCGGCTACATATCCCTACTTATATTTACATGTCTTATGGCTAACTTATACACTATCACACATATGTAAATACAATTGACCAATAGCAGCGCGCGTTCGTCGCAAGGCTCGACGGAGCGGTAGCGCGCATGCGCCGTCACGGTCGCCGTTCGTCGCGATGTCGCGAGCACAGCGCGAGGCTATAATAGGGCGCGTGCCGCGTGATGCGTCCTTTCGCTCCGGTGCCGCCGACGACTACACACGTGTTCAGTGTCGTGGACCGCAACTTCGTGTCTTCGTGTGCTTCGAGCTTCGCTTCTGCTTGCTTGCCTGCTTATTTGCTTGCTCATTATATTTCGTTTCTGAACAGAAGTCAAAAACGTTTTAAAACGTCTTTTTCAAGACGAGTTTCTGTCAGCAGAAGTCTAAAACGTTACAAGCGTCTTTTTCAAGACGAGTTTCTGTCAGAAGTCTAAAACGTTTGCAACGCCTTTTTCAAGGCGGCCTGTTTCACTGTTTCTGATCACAGAAAGTCAAAACGTTGGTATTGGTTTGTTGTTCACGGAGGTATGGTAAAGGTAATCTGGTTCTTCAAGGAGGTACGGTAATGGTTATCTGGTAATAGGTATGAGGCGTGCTGGTTATGCCATAGAATGTAGGTAGGTATGTATGTATGCCGCTATAGGTTAACTGATAATGCCATTTATATTTAATTGACAATTTGGGCCACCAAGTTTAAACTTAACAAAATAAATATTTAAACCATAAACAATTCTGTGTTATTAAATACATAGAACTTCGAATATTCTTGTTGTAACTTTGAATTAAGAATTTCGAAAAAAAAACTCAACGGTTCTTTAAATTGAATCTAGAATTACATACTGGTGACTACATTTTACAACATGAAAACTCTTTTTTCATCTATTAAATTAGAAAAGAGTCCGAAAAAAAAACAAATCAAGTTTATTATTCAACAAAATATATTTCTAAAACCAATCTAAAGTCTCCATTCCTTTGGAAAATAATTAAAGAGCATAACGGTTTCTGCTGTTCATAGCCTGTTAAACAATATTAGATGGAGCGTTCACCCCGACTGGTTTTGATAAGATTGGTTTATTGATAAATTGGTTCCTTCGCCTCGAACACCGACCCACAAAACTGGTTCAACTCACAGCTTGCTAGCTTTATTATTTTGTTATGTAGGAATTGAGGAATGCTTAGGTGTAGGCGGTGTACAATAGGGAGAGCTATTATTTTTTTTAAGGCATTCACCCCGGCTACATTATGCAGGATCTACGGCGATTTTAATCCACGTAATATGTCATTGCATTAAAATAAGTCGCGGAAACCGCCGCGGTTCTTGCTGCGAGTAGGAGGTTTTTTAGTCAGCTATGATTTTCCCCTAACAAAAGCCGAACCAAAATGTATCTGTAGGTTCGAGAAATGAGTCCATAAACGCACGGCCATTTTGAAAATAATAGAACTATAATTAATTGGGAATGTCGTAAAATAAAAGTAGGTCCTTTGCGAAGCTGAGACCGACCGCTCTAGTTACATTATTATGCTTACATATTTAACATATTATTATATGTACATAGTTTTAGCAAAGTTTATCAGCCCGCATATAACACATGTGGAAAAATGTGGTAGATAAAAAAGCAATGATTTAGTGCAGTTAACTATTTGTTGTCACGCTTGCATTTTTTTTTTAATTTACATGATACTTATCTACATAGTTGAGTTAAAAATTCTTTACGAAATAATAATGTTCTTTATTCTGCCTAGGTCTATGGAAAATTCTGAATGTTTTTTTAATGGTATAAGTCGGCAAACAAGCACACGGATTACCTGATGGTAAGCAATCAGCGCCGCCCATGGACACCCGCAACACCAAAGTAGTTACGAGTGCGTTGCCGGCCTTTTGGGGATAAGGGTTGCGGATGTAAGGATCGGGAAGGGATAGGGGGAGGGACGGGATTGGGCCTCCGGTAACCTCACCCACACGGCGAAACACAACACTGTGGGTTGTTTCACGCCGGTATTCTGTTCTGTGAGGCCGTGGTATCACTCCGGTCGAGCCAACTCATTCGTGCCGAAGCTTGGCTCTCCCACACTTAAATGTATGTATTTATTAAAATAAATCGTACCTAGTAGATATTTGTTAGTAATCACATACTTAGCTCTGTAACGCTTGGTCCTATTTTACCAAAAATATTTTATTGTAGATATTTCTTATAGTCTAGTGTATATAGGAGAGAATTAGGTGTATTACACGGTAAGGAAACATCGGGATCTAGCAACTCTAATATGCCGATGCCATAGCGGTTCATTAGCAAAACCATTGAGTTGGACACCCAAGCGGACGAAGGAGCGCGCAATTAGTGCGAAAATAAAAAAAATGTGCATTGAATTGTAATATGATAATATAATCATATATTTAGTGTAACTTTTTTAATATGAACACATACAAAATTTTATTTATTTATTTTACACTTCTTGCACAACGTACAATAGCGGACTTGACGCCTTAGGCGTTCTCTGCCAGTCTACCTTTGGGTGGTGGAGAAATAGGAGTGGTAGGTGCGTCTTTGTTGATAAAAACAAGGAAGAAAAAAAACACATGCTACAAAATTATTGCTCAAAATTTTATAAAGTCCTTTTGGTTTATATGTTGCCATAAGCTATCCAAAAATATACAACTTTAATAGGAACCTCGTTTGGAAGTTCTTCTTAGCCGTAATAGCAAGTGACTTAACCAGTATCTAATTATTTATATTCCTTTAATTTCATTTTCATTAAGTTCGTTAGATCAACAGTCTTTAGGGTAAAACTTGTAGAATTTAACCCCTGAAAAAATAAAATAAGAATTAACATCTGAAGAAACATTAAGGTACTTTATGACAAAAAAAAACAAAAAAAAAACAAACCTGTTGCATTGATTTGCACTTTGAAAACGTCATTAACACTCAATAATCGATATGGTTCTTCTCTGTACAATTCCTAGAAAGCAAAGAATATCTATATTATTATTTTCCTAAGAAAAAGGCGTTCCCTGAGGAACAGTAGGTATTTGTTTTTTATTTATCAAACCCTCTCCTTTCCTAAAAAAAAAGGGCGTTACTCAAGGAACACAATTGGGTTGAAGCAATCCCCTCATTTGCTAAGAAAAAGGCGTTTCCCAGGGTACAGAATTTGGTCTAAGCAAACCCTTCAGCAGTTCTTATCTTCCAAAGAAAGTCCAAGCGTGGAAATGGCAGGACCACTTCTAATCCTAAGAGCGCTTTATTCAGAAGTAAACTAATGATATGACGAATGATAAGACAAGTAAACACACCTCCACAATGTAGTCTTGAACAGGTAGTTCCATCTGTTCATGTGTGAACGAGCTTTCAACTGCATTAGAATGGAGATTGACAAACAACAGCACATAGGCATCACCTGCTATTTCTTTTTTATAGACCATCTGCAATGTGTAAATTGTATATTAATATCCTTACATTAGGTCTTCACTACAGAAGATTAGAAGAATCTTCTGTAGTGAAGATATATCAAATGTTAACCATTCCAGTTCATCTGTCTGTATGAACCGATAAATTCTCAAGCGTGCCTCTCCCACACTGCCACCTCAGGCTTTGGAATGGTTGAATGACCGCCTGGTAATAGCGAGCTATCATCAAATTCCAAAAAGGCAACGCACTTACGTTACTGCTTTGCTGAATGTTTACTTCGAGACGTACTCCATCCAAATAAAAATAAATTGACGAGTCCAATCTGACTTATCCCGTATTCGCAGTAGGGATTTCCACTTCAAAATATTTAGTACCTACCCAAATTAGCCAAAAACAAATAACTATACATCATATACCTGCTTCTTATCATCACTGATCGAAATCCGACGTCCTTGTTTGCCCAAAACATCCTGGTTTACTGAAATCGGATACTTGTCCAACAGAATCGCCCTGAACTCCGGCTTTATGGTAGATAGGTCAGTGCTCATGATGAGAGGAGCCGCCATGATACACCAGATAGCAAACTGCACTTTTGCTTGGTCTTCTGTCAGACCAGAGTTTCCGATTGCAAGCTAAAAAAGGAGGAATGGAAAAAGACTAAAAGTAGAACGGAGAAACTCACTACACAGTTTATTTTTTAAATAAATTGAAAGGCGGTAATCATATTTTAACAGTTAAACGAGGTGCCACGTCTTGTTTAAAGCTACAACAGGGGCTCTGGTTTATGTAGTTTAGTTTCAAGCTACACAACATTGATGCGTCTTGTGCAGAGTAACCTCATCAGGGACATAATTGGAATAAATAATATTTTGTTTGTGGCATTACCATGTCAGGGTCGTTGAAGTTGCCAGGACCTGCGAACTCGGCGAACTCGTCTTGGTGGTCCCCAAACCATAAAATGGTGCTCAGCAACGATTCCCAAGAGTTTTGAATATCCCTGTAGTTCCGCCAAATATTGCACGTTTTTGCTATTGCAGAGTAATTCGGCTGGAAGTGTTTGAATAATTATATTATAAACATTTTTAAGTGAGGCTCAGTACTGGGTCCTAGCACAAGTTTTTGACTACACGGTTGGCGTTGTGGCCGGGAGGGAGGGAGTGTCAGACACTTACTGACTAAAAACCCCCCTATTCCTTCTCCTGCTCTGGGCCGAGGTCGCGGTGCCTCATTGCGCTTACCCCGCAACCCCGGCTGAACATCAGCCTTATAGGGCCCCGTCTGTGGTGGTCCTTGAGGTGCGCGCGGAACGCTACGCGCCGTACGCTCGAGTTGCCTTGACTCGCCGTCCGCAGACCCGCGCTTACTGTTGCCGGAGATCGTCCCTTGATTCCCGAAGCCCGTAGTTTCGCCTGCTGCGACGGTTGGGGCGTGAGGATTGCTCCCTCACGCGGGCCGCCTTCTTTGCGAGCATAACTGCTTCACAAAAGGAGGAGACGGCTTCCTACTTCCTCTCGCTCCGCACCATAGCCTCGACTAAAACCGGGCGCGAGAGGTGGCCGCCGCCGATCACTTCCCTGAGGACGCGGCGGTGCTCAGCCCAGGCGTATCGCCACCGTATCCTCTAGGCGGTCCTCACAATGACGACACTCGGGGGTTTTCCTCCCGCTGGATACGAAACAGGAACCTACCGAAGCTGCCATGCCCGGTAAGCACCTGCGTCAGGCGGAAGGTGAGAACGCCGTGGCGTCTCTCAAGCCACTCCTTAAAGAAGGGTCTTACCGCTGCTACAATAGGGTGCCCGGCTTGATATTGCTTGTTTGTAACCGCAATAAAAAAAAGGTTATGGATGAAGACAGGATCTTAGTTAATTTATTCACTCATTATCTCAAGTGTGTTTCCATATACTTACTACAAAGCACTAAAAGGTCAGGGTTAGTTGAAGTACTGCAAATTTGTTTTATTTGTTACAGAAAATATTGCGTTTGTATTGGCCTTGAGTGAGCGAGAGGGGGTGTCACGAACTCTTGGTGAGTAAGATCCGTTAGATAATCGAGGCATCAGATAGAAGTTTAGAATATATCTTATGCTATATCTATACTCCGATTATATCTATCTAATTTTTGATTTTCATACTTACGTACTTAATATTAACCTGCTAATACTACTTATATAACTTAAAATATATAATACTAATATATACTAATATATTAATTTGCGTCCATCGCATTTATTATCAATTTTATTATTATTGTAAACTTAACTTAATAGAACCTATAGTAAGTCCTATTGACTTAATAGAACCTATAGTAAGTCCTATTGACTTACTATAGGTTCTATTAAGTTAGTTTTTGAAATCTGATCCAACAGACAAACTGTGTATAAAGTTTTGTTGGACATTTTTTACTTTTTATAATGTAAAATGTACCTTTTAAGCAATAATAAATAAATAATATGGCGTACAACAAAATCCTAAAATATATTTGATTGTGTAACTAAATAAACCACTTACTTGGCTTTGATAAGCGGGCCAGCTACAGGAATACAACATGGGTCGTCCGGTCTCATTGAGAAGTTTTCCGAACATTGGATAACCTAAAAAGGCATTCTTACATCAACATTGATCGTTGATATTGAAAAAGCTAATAGCAACTATGTTTTATTTTGATACCATTATTTTGGTTAAACTAACCAGTCAGGTTACGCTAATGTACCAAAATACTGGTACTAAATAATCTTCAAAAAGTCTAAACCTTTATCAGGATCGGGAGCACCACACCCATCCAGCTTCACGTAATCCACCTCCCATTCGGCGAATGTAGCAGCATCTAGAGCTTCATGGCCTAGGACACCAGGGTAGCCCTCACAAGTGTAATTACCATAATCTTCATAAATGCCAAACTTTAAACCCATACTATGGAGCTGAAAACGTAACACCAAGACAAATAAATTCAAGTGTAGGAGAGTCACGCTTCAGTGCATATGGGCTGGCTCGACCGAAGTAATACCACGGCCTCATAGGAAACTGGCATTAAACCACCACAATATTGTATTTCGACGAACGAGTGATAGAGTTCCGGAGCCCCAACCTCTACTACCTTAACTTACAACCTGCTCCAAGTCTATGTATAAAAAGTCATAAATAAATCAATTCAACCATATGTAAAAACACGTACATACTGAGAAAGAGCCTTAATCCCACTGGGAAAACGTTTCTTATCAGCTACCAGTCGTCCATCAGGTCCACGCTTCTTCTCTAGCCAGCAGTCGTCAATGATCACATATTCGTAGCCTGCCTCCACGTAACCCTCGCCGCCCATCACTCTAGCTGTTCTCTTTATCAGGTTCTCACTGGGGAGTCGTATAATTCTACGTTAAATATCAATGTAGACAGTCCTTGACAGCTAATCCATATACATATACATACTAAATTTATAATGCACTAGCGGGGCCTTCCCGAAACCTCCCACATATCAAATTTCAGCGAAATCGCTAGGGCCGTTTCCGAGACCACATGCTTTTTCAAGCAATCAGCGCTATCTGACTAGATTATTTGTGAAACTAAACCATCCAGAGCGCTACACAAACGCATACAGAAAAAATATTTAAATCGGTCAAGCCGTTTAGGAGGAGTTCAATGACAATACACACGTACTTAATTTTTTTTTAAACTTGTTATGAGGTTATTTCTCTAAAACGATAAGAGCCTTCAATGTTTTGACCCATCATCATCATCGAATAGTCTGACACTTCATTTATTAGTTAGAAACTTACCTGATACATTCATTCGGATGTTTCTCACAATCGGTGTTGCAGCCGAACCGCAGCCATGACAACCAGCCCATTGGAGGCGTCAATGCTAGCCCGTTGTCCAACGGGTGGCTTGAATGTATCAAGCCACAAATAAAAACGACCAGCACGATGATCATAATTATGGCAGCCTTTTGGAAATCTTTAAAATTTGCGCCAAAATTATTAATTTTGAAGTTATAAAACACCTAAACTGGACTTTAAGTATTTGAACTATTTTCTGGAGCACAAGGAGAATCGTAATAGGATAAACAAAAAGTTAATAAATAAAGATTTAAGTCATTATTCTGGTCTATGAGTTAAATAAAGATGAAGAAACAACAACAATGTTTTAAAGCGATTTTAAGAGGGAAAGGCGCTCTAGAAATTAGTTAAATTAGATATTACCTTTTACTAAAGAGAGCTGAGACAATAAGGGTAGCATAGCACACGCATAACTTTTTATACTGCATGTTGACCTCGAACTGAAAATTTTCGAATATTTTAGGTACTAAGTAGAAACAACGATAAAGTGGGAATGTTGTTACTGATTGATTTATTATATATATTTATAAATAAGCCATAATGTAAATTTTTTCATGTTGAAGGCAAAGTGAAGTGGAGTGTTGAAAGTGTTTGGATTCCATACCTGTGGAAATAAAGTCGTCATTAGGTATTTTTTAATTTGTGTCTGGCAAAAATGTTTTATGCTGGGGTGATAAAAGGTGAAAAACATCTTTGCCAATCGCGAGACGAAGCCAACTGTGCAGAGATCCTTCAAACAACTGTAATCTAAATGAAATGGGACACTTGGAGACACAATTCAAACAGCTCCCGGTTAGTGTGAACTATTGCGGATAATGGAGACAAGGGATAAAACTTTGGGTCTAGTTACTATGGACTGGTATGATGAGAATTTCGGAAAGACAATGGTGCCTGCCGAAAAAATGAAATTTATACACGTAAAAATGGCAGGCAAGCAACTCGCCAACTCGCCGACCTGGCCTCAAGAAATTGCTAGAAATAGCAACAGAGGAACAACGGAAATGTAAAGCTGAAGAGTAAAGAAACTGCCACCAGCTTTTACTCAGATCATCTGCATCTGCCTAAGCATCCTGCATCACTGTCTCACTCGCCGCTTGAGTAGAGCTTCCACCCTTTAAGCAGAATCACTATTCTCGCGACTTCACTCTGGACAGCCAATGAAGGCAAACCAGAGGCGGGAGACCTGTCCCTCGTCTTGTTCACTTCGGCCAACCAAAGAAATCAAACAGAAGATAAGGAACGGTGACTTCTCCCTGGACCATTCGCGATGGTGGTAACCCGCAGGATCAGGTGGTATGTTTATAAAAAGCCTATGTGTTAACCTACCAACATACCAAATGTCAAACAATTCGTTCCAAATGTTTTTGGAACGAAAAAAAGAAAAGCGTGAAAGAGTAAACGTGAAACATTCGTCCATACAACCTTACAAACTTTCACATTTATAATATTTTAGGATAGTGGGATATTAGTAGGATAGTATGATATCTCTGGAACATTGATTAAGTACATAAATTAGGTACCTACCTAACTAATACAAATCAAAAAAGTATGAATTACCAAAGATTTCAATATAAAAATTGCCTCTTTATTACAATATTTTTAATGAAAAATTATTTATGTTTTTGATAGTAAATGATAAATTATTTTAGACAATAAAAACTACACAAAATATCACAATGTAAAGGAAGCAAGAGATTTGAAGTGAGAGAGTGAATAGCAACGCCATCTAACACACAGCGCGTGAACTAAAAATGTCAATGCCTTGATCGATACACAAGCATTACACAAGTCAATGAACTCAATGACATAATAATTGTTTGTATTATGCAACTTGTTGAAGATTATTTAATTTAGACGTTTTCTACATTTACAAACTAATCTCAAATTATATTGGAAACATTAATCTGATTCTATTAGATTTAAAACAGTACATAAAAAAAATATTTGAATAACTTCTGCGCTGAAACGGAACGTATAAATCGTTGCATAACTTTGAAAGTGGAAAGGAACGTTGACCAAACGTAAACAAAATATTCCGAGAGTTGACGTTAATTTAAATATTTTTATAAAAACAAAATCTAATTGATAAGTGCAAGTTTTAACCTCGGTTCTGCGATAATGTGAGGATAATCGTTATCAAATGTTTGTGATAAATTGTTTCAATGCCAAACTGTTATATACTCGTTACGTAGACCGGGCAGGAAACACCGAAGGAAATGAATACAAGTTAGGAAGCCGATGACTAATACACAGTTTACTTTCAAAAACCATGGGTACGGCGTACAAAGAGCTCTTCAAACTATACGATATAATTCAAAATGGGACAGAAAGGTATGTACGAAGATATTATAACTTTTGTTATAGTGATTTTTGCGGTAATTAGAGCGTGAACACCTGCCGCTCGCAAAACCAGAATTCCAGAGCGCGTATTATTACTACACGGGCCTTTGTGTTATCAAACATCTGCCAGTCGTTTAAAAATCGAATACAATTTATCTTTGAAAATTTTCTGTTTTTGCAAATTACTGGATTGCTATAAATTGTTGACTTATTTTTAATTTTTGCTACCCCCCACAGCGATTGTGCAGTTTTTTTTCTTTTAAATACCCTTGTATTGCTTATTACATAATTTCAAAGTAATTCAATAATCCTTACTGCTTTTAATAAAGCAATAGAATTTTAAGAGAAATCTTATTAGAAAATGAACTCAAAAGATATACTTGCCTACATACATTTTTATTACATAATAATTGAAAAGTTTAAAAAATAATGTCACCATAATTACTTAATCCTTGGTAATTATTTACACAAAGCAGAACCTCATTATAATTACCATATATGATGCAACAAAAAAGTATTTGCTCTAAGAAAAAAAGAAAGATTTTTTTTATTTCAGTTTTATTTCACCATTAAAACATAAATTTCATGTTATGAGAATGAAAAGATATAAATTTTGTAATCCAGTAACAATTAACAATAAACTCATGTCAAGTATTATAATTCCAGGTCCCTAGAAAGTTTTTTAAAAGACACACCAATACAAATAAACCAGATAATACCATGCAAAGGTATTGGCCTCCTACATTTAGCTGTGGGCATAGAGCCAGAGGAAAAGTCTAAGAAATGTACAGAGTTACTACTGAAACATGGAGGAGATCCGAATTTATGGTAAATATTTTTTTTACATGACCATATGTAAAAAAAAGACGGGAAAAGCACACACATTAACACAGCATTACAAAGATATTCTTTTGAACAGATATTCTTATAAGTATCATATAAAACCCCGTTTAATAGGATCAATGGAAAATATTGTAATTCAGTTCTAAATAAAATTATGATACCTAATCATCATCATCAGCCTATAAGTGCCCACTGCTGAGCAAAGGCCTCTTCTCATACAGAGAAGGTTTTGAGCATTAATCACCATGCTTGCTTAATGCGGGTTGGCAATTTCAAACTTATAATTAGAAATCATAAGTCCAGGTTTCCTCATACAAAAGGTCCAATAGGAAAAAAGGATGCATGCACAAAAATGTTTTCATATTTTTTTATGAAATAAAACATTCTAATTTCAAAATTCAAAAAAGTTGTAGGTAATTGTTACACCAGTACTAAGACAGTATTTGTCTAGCAATATTGAACTAAGCTCAGTATTAAATTCCTTAATCCTTTCTAATCGTCAACAAGGCCATTGGTTTGGCTAGCAAAAAGATGACCTTTCAAATTGTATTTTGAGTGTTCCTGTATTGTGGGCGAAGTTTCAACATAAACATATACTATGACATCACGCCTATTATCCAATAAAAGCGTAGGCAGAGGCACATAGCATACCTAGATTGATTTTTCTCTAGCATTTTTTTATGTTGCCCGACACTAGTAGGTACTTTCTCCTTCCTCACCTTGTCAGAGTCACAGAACAAAGTTTGATTTTTGCTCAAAGAGTTGTTCTGTGTGGGATTCGAACCGGCGTAGCAATAACGTTGCACAGCCAGCCTGCTGTGTCACTGCGCCAACCATGCAATTAGCTTAGAATTGGAAAACACAAAAGTAGTGTACCCTGCTTAGAAAACCCAGATCACATAATATTCCTTAATATGTAATCAGGAAAAAATATTATAATATTAATATAGGCAAATAAAACTAGTTGTTCTGTAACTTATTTTTTGCATTTATATTTTACAATTTCTCTGCTCCCAAACCTAGAAATTTCACCTAAGCTCAGGAAGAGATTGCTTGTATGAAAACACCTTTATAGTTTTATATGACATAATATGTATCTTTATTTTGTATGAAATGTGTAGGTACAAAAAAAAGGTTGGCAATTAAGAACATCTCATTCAATTCTATTATATATTCCAGCAATGACGATGGAGTAACACCAGTCCACATAGCAGCGATATGGGGTCGTGTGGAGAATCTGAAACTGCTGATAGGGTGCGGCGGGGACCCTGGTCAACGGGACCTGGACGGCCACTCTGCCTTCGACTACGCGACTAGAGAGGAACAGTGGGAGGTGTTTGACTACCTACACAATGTTGTAGACTTGACAGACGACAGTCCTGGCCATAAGTGTGCTTACACATTGGATCTGGGTAAGTTTTCTGGAAAAAATATATATTAGTAGTAGCCCGCCTCTGTTTCCCTCGGCTGTCCAACTGTCCAGCTAACAAAGAAACCATGTTCTTTACTAAAATTTTACCCCTTTACATTTCTGTAATTTTCTTTTATAAAAACTTTCAAAAATGGCAAATATGCGCTTACCAGCACATTCTGCGATTCCCTTTAATATAATAATTCATAGTATAAAAAAAAAATTTACAAAATAAAAAAACCGCCTTCAAAAAAAGTCAAGCAATAAAAGTTCCTACACTAAAAAGTAAAAAATAACAATTTGAATTACTGTAAAAAAACTTAATTTATAGGTAAACTTATTTGACATTAATATTTTGCAAATATTCAAAATTTATTACTTATTTTTGGAGTCGGTGCCAGCATTTTAATGTTGAAACTTAATGTTAGTTAGCTTTTTAATATCCGGTGCCATTTTTCGTAAATAATGCTTAAACATTTTCAATGTACTTAAAATGTTTTTGTAAGTATATATTTTTTATTTAAAAAAAATGTGTAAATCGGACATTTTTTGTAGAGAAGTCTAATCTGTATTTATGTCTTAATTAATATACCTATATTTTAGTATGCAAATAGGTATTAAGTAGTTTTATAATTAAGTAAGAGGTAGTTTTTCAAGGGATTGTTGCCCATTTGTATTTCCTTGCATGGGCTGGCACCGACTCCAAAAATAAGTAATAAATTTTGAATATTTGCAAAATATTAATGTCAAATAAGTTTACCTATAAATTAAGTTTTTTTACAGTAATTCAAATTGTTATTTTTTACTTTTTAGTGTAGGAACTTTTATTGCTTGACTTTTTTTGAAGGCGGTTTTTTTATTTTGTAAATTTTTTTTTTATTTGTAGCCGTTTAGTGTTTTTTTTATTATAATGTGTTATGGCAAAGAAGTCAATATCGTTCCTACATTTCTTTTGAAAAAGTTACCAATGTCATACTTATACGTAGAAATACATATCATAGTACATTGTTACTGTGTAATCATTTTGATCTCGAGGAGAGATGATATGATGCATGAGATACTTATGACTTATAGTTAAAATAAAATAATAATCTTATCATAAATTCATATAAGTTCTCGCCAAATAACAAAAAACTAGATATTTTCATCAACAGACAGATAAAGTTCAAAGATACCAAATGCAATCTAATTTAGTATCTATGATTAAATACATTCGTACATAGAAAAAAGACCGATGCAATTATTGTTTTGTATCAATTGTAACCCATTAAATGAATAATACTTTTTTTTTTTATGTAATAGCTCGGCAAACGAGCAGACGGATTACCTGATGGTAAGCAATCAGCGCCGCCCATGGACACTCGCAACGGAGGAGTTACCAGTGCGTTGCCGACCTTTTAGGGATAAGGATTTGGAGATTTAGGGATTGAGGTGGGATTGGGAAAGGAGAAGGATTGGGCCTCCGGTAACCTCACTCACACGGCGAAACACAACGCAGAGGTTATTTCACGCCGGTTTTCTGTGAGGCCGTGGTATCACTCCGGTCGAGCCGACCCATTCGTGCCGAAGCATGGCTCTCCCACACTTAATACCTCTCCCACACTTAATAACTATTTTGTTATTACTAAGAACATTCATATATAGACAAGTTGGTAAAAATACAAAAGACCATCGCTATTGTAAATATACATTTATGACTCATTCAATGTATGAACCTTTTTTAAGTAAGTATTATCTACATATGTGCACACAAAAGAAATACAATTATTGTTTTGTACGACGCAATTATTGTTTTGTAACCCATTTAAAACGACTGTTTTGTTAAAAATGCCAATGAATTCTCTTAGCCTATTTCCAGGAAAACGATAAGAACACAATGACGCATTTCACCACTAATGTGTAAACGCAGTCCACGTGGACTAATGCAAAATAGCCAATACTAGGCCAAACTCCGCCCCCAAAGGTGTGCGGTCCCGCTCTAGAACCTTTCGGCCCCATCGGCCATCTGTTCTACGAGCAATGTCCCGTGCCCACTGTCACTTAAGTTTGGCATTTCTTCGGGCTATGTCGGTGACGCTGGTTCTTCTGCGGATTTCTTCATTTCTGATTCGAACATGCACGGAAACTATGAGCATAGCCCTTTCCATTGCTCTTGACAGCTCTAATAAGCTTACACAATACTAGGCCCCATGCCAACCTTCCAGCTTCATCATCACATCAGTTCAATAGTACCTTACTGCCAAAGTGCATCTTATAACAATTCTAACAAGCCCAAACACGGCTAGGATATATTAATTAGGTACGCAGTTCCAGTGCCTACCTTCCAGCTCCATAATCATCATTAAATCAGTTCGATGATAACATTTCCAACATAATTATTTAAGATCATTGGTTTACAGTGCATTTTCATAGTTGCTGAACTACCTTGATTGTGATATCTATGCGAGTGTCAAGTTTCATCACCCATTTCTGATCTTCTTCACCAGTTCCACCTCATCAAATATTACTTTTTGACTGTAAATGCTTGAGTGCTCTATGAAAATATTAAAATTACTATATAGTTGCCTATAATATTTGAGGAGTTCCCTCGATTTCTCATGGATCCCATCATCAAAACTCGATTTTGAAAAGAATGGGACCAATCTGGAAGCATATCCTTTCAATCATAAAAAAAATTTTGCAAATCCGTCCATAAACGACGGAGTTCTGAGGTAACAAACATAAAAAAAAAAAATAAAAAAAAAAAAAAAAAAAAAAAAATACAATCGAATTGAGAACCTCCTCCTTTTTTTGAAGTCGGTTAATAAAACAAAGTAGCTATATATGCCTTGTATGCTTAAATCTTCGAAACTGCGCAACGAATTTTGATGCGGTTTTTTTTAACAGATATAGTGACTGAAGAGAAATATTTATACGTATCATTGAATAGTGATGTAATTTAATAGAAGCACTTTTTTATTGTAAATGAAAAGTTGCCCTGCTCTAGAATTTGTATTGTAACTGTGCGAAGCGGGGCAGGTCGCTAGTATAATAGATTACTTAATCAGCCAGGCAGTTGAGACAACTGACTATAGTATGTCTATATCGTATTTTTTAATAGAAATTTATGTCTGGCTTTACTTTGCTTGCACTTGACCAACGGAAGTACTTGAAATAAGTGCCTACCAACTTAATATTGTTTATATTTGCAGAGAGAGTATTACTGACAACAGACCAAGTAGTCGCTGAATACGGCCCCATTGTCGACGAAAACCCACAAGAAAATGTTCCCGCTGTCAGAAAATCAGAACTTATCAACGAATGGTGTGAAAGAAACTCTTTAGCTATAAACAAACTATATCCTACTATTATAAGTGAGACATATCTTATAGATAATGAATCAGCCCCATGGAAAAGTACCTATTTAAATTTCTCTGATAATGTTACACTTGATCTCACTAAAGATAGGATCTCAGATACGAACACAAGCTTTAAATCCTGCATCTCAAATAAATTATCAGATGTTATAAGTGGTGTGCATAGACTAGACATGACTTCAGACGAAACTAGACAGTCTAGTGAAGCAAGCTCAAATGTAATGAACCAGCGGATCAGTGTGTATGAAAACTTTTCCCTGCCCGGCTCTCCAAACAACATTACACATAAGAACTACAACACAAAGACGAGTTTGAAGAAACAAAGAAATAGGAATCTTAATACGAATACAAGTAGTTTGATCTCAAATGACTGCTCTCAAGAATTGGATAATGTTCTGGCTGTGGTGCAGAACAAGACGAATGAGTGGCTTTGTACCAGTAAGGGTGATGTGGTTGGGAATACCAGGAGGTCATCAGCCAGTAGCGGTGTCAGCACCTACTCGGGCGGGAGTATCGTGCTCGCCAACGTGCAGGAGGAATATAAATACGAGGACAAAGAGGAAGATGTTGTGCTCATTGAGAAGAGGCTACTAATCTCACCCGTCATGTAAGTACATTATACATTCTTAACAAGAAAGTTTCTTAAGCATTCCCTTTTATTTAAGACACAACATTTAGTAATCCACTTCTTAAATACGGAAAAATGTAGTTAATAAGAATATATAAATAACTAGCTACTCTCGCACTGTTTGACCCGCTGCTCTGCTCCTACAGATCGTAGTGTGATGTTTTATAGTCTATACTCTTCCTCGATAAATCGAATAACAAACAAACAAAGAGTTGTTCATTTTGCACCAGTAGTTTCGGAGATTAGCGCGTTCAAACATAACAACTCTTCAGCTTTATAATTTAATATTAGGTATATATCATAGATAAAAGTCTACTCCACATCATAGTTACATTTTAAGTACCTACACTTCAATATCTTCAGATATTATCGGCAATTATTTATCAGATATCTTTCGTATCCTACAGTCTAACAGGACATATTCTGATAAAATATATTCTAAGTAATATTTGCAATCATGTTCTGTTTTTCCAGACTTCCATTGGATGAAGGTTCAGAGCCCGTTACTCCGGACCATACCATCGTATCCGTGGCCTCGTCCCTCCCAGCTTCCGTTCAATATGACGATAACACGCTCAGAGCAGAGCTACTTCGCTTAGGCTTCACACCAGGACCTATACAAGACACCACGAGAAATTTATACCTCAAAAAGCTGCAGGCCCTGAAGAAAACCCCTCGGGATGATCTGGAGGGACTCTGTGACAACTTACAAGGACTCAGTGTTAATAATAATGCGCAAAAGAAATGTGAGTATGCTTTTTTATTCCCTTTTTGTTAGCTAAATCTCGTAATTTTTATACTAAGCTTGATTAAACAGTTATGATAGACACCTTATTGATTTAGGTGTTGTATTCTTTAAAATATCATCATTCATCCTGACAAAAGACTATATAAGTTGATGACAAGATAAATTGATCAAGACTTCCCCTATATTTATGAGTTAAGTCTTTGGATTTAAACTATTACCACCACGGAATAGAAATACCACAGTTTACTAATTAGGTACTATAAACAAGATAGAGATTAATGCAACAAAACTTTATAACACATACCTTCTTTCTAATCAAAGGATTATAATTAAATTAAATTACAATGTCATGTCATTATTAATAGTAGTATTGTATTTTTTATAATTTACATCTTTCATATAAATTTTTACACAATTCTTTAATATTTAGCACGATGGTAATGTTAAAATTTCCAAGTAGAGAAGCAGTAAAGTTATTTTTTAACAGAGGTTGTGTATTTTTCGTTGTTTTTATTATTACAACTTTGTCTATTGGTTTGGTTACTCTTGCATTGGCTATGCACTTGCATTTGAAGATTAAACATGTATTTTTTAAGAATGATATCTCAAATTCTTCATCATCAAACTACTATAAGTCAGGCTTTTAAAGAAATAAGGGGAATATCTATTGTTTGAACCACTCTTTGACTAGTTCCTTATGGAAACTGAAGTCGTATCACATGTACTAGAGAACCTGGCGAAATTTCGTACCCCCTTAAAATCATAAATATTTTAATCTTTGCTGCACCTTTACTAAGTTATAAAGACCAATATAGATACTAGCCAAATCGCAATAGCATTTCTCGAGTTTTACCAAGATTAATGAATAGCAATTCATTTATTTACTAGTATGATGAAAGTGATTCAATTTGGTTAAAATCCATTTTATGACATATAAAACTTAACCCGTTTTTGAAGTCGAGGCAGCTTTTCTTTTACAATTTTCAACATTAATAAACAATTTTATTACATGACCTAAAGACACTAGGTAGTAGAAAATAAGTTATTTATACAACACAATTATATTTCAGCATACAGCATAGAAATATCAAAATCTTTACGCAATGCCGAATGGATGAAGGATCTCTCAGCGTACGTGGAGTTAGAAAACAAGGCTCGAAATGACTTCAGTGATTCAAACAAGAAATGGCGCGAAGGAACAGCTAAAACATCGTTCACATACTTACTCCTCGACCCTCGACTGACTGACAATCTACCTGCGAAGTCGAGCAAACAGGATAAACATACGTCCTGGGTCACTTTTATTAACTCCATATTCTATGTAGGAAAAGGTAATTATTATATTTTAGATACTGGCTTGAAAACTTCCTCATATATGCATCAAATGCTGGTCTCTTTAGGAGTTTGTAGCAAACAGACAAACAGAAAAGAAAAACAGGAAATTTTGTTTATTGTGATTCAAGGATAAAATATTGTTGTTCTTAGTTTTTAAACTTTAAATAACATATTTTGTCATAAATATTTTTTTATTATGTTACTGATAATTTACTACCTACCTAATCATACTTATAGTGTAGTTTTCCTCAGAGAAACTCGTGAATTTCGTATCTTTCAATGTTCATATAGAAATTATAATTAAAATTTGTCTTCTCTTTCAGGTAAACGTTCCAGACCATACTCTCATTTATACCAAGCACTAACACTTTGGAAGAAAGATTTTAAAACATCCAAAGATAAGAAGGTCCAACACATACTAGACATCTGGTCGGACAAAGTAGGGGTTGTGTGTTTACATATATTTCAAAATGTGATTCCGGCAGAGGCGTACACGTATGAAGCAGCGATGATAGATGCGCTGGGAGTGTCTAGTTTAAAGAATCTTAAAGTTGGTAATTACTATGGAGTGGCGGCTTCGTGGCCGATGAAGGAACGACGTATGTTGGGACATTATTTGCTGTACAAAGCCATGCTTATCTTCCTCAGCGAAGGAGAAAGGCAATTAAGACCAGACGACCTAGACTGACACGTGGGTACATAGGTACTCTCTCTTTACATTGGTTGTGAAATTCTTGCGTAAAATTAAATGAATTCTAACGTTATTTATTTTCGATGTTAATATCTAAGTTGTTGTACGTAGTTATTGTACTGTAGTGTATAATTAAGCTTTAATGTTTTAGTATTTACCACAAATGAGTATTGTATTGTAACTCTTTTACAAAACAGACGCCAAAGAATTTTACACGAGACACGGAGCCAACTGTTCGCACGGAACATTAATATTTTGCCAATTTATTTTACTGTTTTAATGGACTATAATTTTTTAAATGTACTCTTGCGTACTGTGTGACTTAAGTAACACTTTTTAAATGAAATGAAACATATTTCTCAAAATACTCAGAGCTTTAATGTTTTTTGTGTATTGTTTTTTATAACGACTCGGACATCTTAGCTCCACCTTAATACCAACAGAACAACATTATAATAATAAAGAAACGATATAGTTAACTAAACAAATCAACTCTGACATGTTTATGGGCTCACTATTATTATTATAAAGCATTTCGCATAATTTTAGTTTAACATTAGCAAACAGTATTCTGTATAATTTATTCGACATTATAAGTAGCTTTAAATTATTTATAACTTGTTCATTATTTAAGTTACCACTGCACTTTAAATATTTCGCACTGATGTCTAAATAATCTAAGTTGAATTGTATTGCCTAGTAGTACCTGTATAGATAAGCGAAATGTACGTATAATTTAGGTGTAAACTGTTGTTCCTAGTCATTAATACAATACAGTAACGTAAGCATAATGTGTAATCATGACAATATACTATAACATTAATTTTACTGACGTGTTACGTTCTAAGCAGGAAATAAAACACATTTTTTAAGAAATAATTTATCTTTATTATTCCTTTTTTAACGTCTCGAATTCTTTTCTAAGTAAAATCAAACTTGGCTTTAGTTACATCAAAAAAAAAATACACAAATGTTCATTTATATAATATATATTGATACATTATAAATACAATGATCAAGTTTTGCACCAAGTCGCGATTGGTACATGGATGAAAGCGTAATTTAAGTCCGTGGTCAAACGGGGTTACAAACAAAAGATCGATCAGTCTATGCGTCCGTGGACAATGTACCGAGCGCTTGTTTGAGATCTCATGGGCCCGGGCAGCACGCGCGGTCTCACTACTCATGCTATGCACTCTAGCGTGGCCCGCGCTCAATCGTCACTTGCCCGCGTTATTTACTATTTAAATCCTATATGTGATCATCACATGGTACCACATACTGCCACAAAGCCCCTAACTTCCACACTTAGGCGGTGATAAAGTGCAAGCGCCCTTAACAGAACTGAATGTCTGGTCAACAGGACGCCATTGTTTGTCACCGCTGTTATTCCAAAATAGCCTTTAATCACAGCTAAGTATCACGATACAGTCACCGTGTCAGTGCTTGCAAGCAGGCCAACACTTCAGACCATCAGTGCTCGCTTACAGATTTACATAGCCTTTACATTGTCATATAATCGAACCATCGCCCAATTTACAAGAAATAATTGCTTTAAAAATCTTTGTGACTACTTTACTGAAAATATATTTTTTATATCAAATCGTTTCTTAGAAATATCTGCAAATAGTAAAGAAGTATTCTTAGGATATTCTTATTATCTTTTTTTAACTCAATCACTAATAAATTATTTTTGCTTTCTGCCAATAATGATAAATATAGGTATCAATTAATGTTGCAACAACGCAATCACCCTTTCTAGGTCTTGTTTCGATTTATGCAATCAAATTACAAACAGTTACGTAGACATTTGCTTTGAAGCAGTATTTAATAACAAGATAAGATCAAGTCACTGGTTTCCTGAAATTCCTTGTCGCAGACTTATTCACTTATACCACATAAACTTAGGTTAGGCCCCGCATTTTTACAAAATATTGTTTTGTTAATTTAACATGAAACAGGTACGCGCGTACATTGACTAAAATGTCATGAAAATAATACCATATCACTACAAATATTTTATGTAATTCTCTAAAACATTGTGTTTATAAATGTTTCCTCTACTCAAGTTGAAATGCAACCGACCTGTGGTCTCCCTCAGTCGAGTCTCTCACAAAGCAAACAACGACATCTCAGTTTATATAAATTACAAAATAGATGCATCAACACAATCGAGGTATTCCCACGTTAACCAATTGGAAGACTACAAAACGATAGATTATATTCCCTGAGACAATCTACTAGGAAGTCAATGGTACTTTAAATGCTTGGAAATAATATAGTCGTCGGACACAGGAGATGCAGCTCTTAACTAACGTGCAGTACGGAAACCCTAATCCCTTGTATTCACAAATATCGGACTATGACATTTTATAGTTATGATTAAAAGCCTGACATACATACACGCACATCGATGTTGAAACACTCGACGAATCTAGAGGATGCTCTACTAATTACATAATCGTAAGTCATTCACTATATCGAGACAGAGTACGATTTGTGCACGCTACGACTCATATTGTAATGATCACATTGACGCCTTAAACTTACGCTAGATTACTTAAACTTAACTAACATTATACTTTAAACCTAGATACACTCGCTTTCGTTTTGTGGAATGCAGATATCATAAATAAAGATCTTACTAGGCTGTATTCGCAATGATATAAATTTAGACACGGGGGCTTCAAACATCAGTACAATGCCCAGAGGGAGAATCGGATAATTCGATGTTTATATTACATAACCCTTATGGAACACTAACAACCGTAGGGTACTTTACACATAACACTAATATGTACAGAACTAGTTTGTGCTTCCACTAGTAACATATACACAGGGGCGCGGCGCCAGGTCCTCGCGCCGCGCGCCACACAACATCCATCGAGGAGTCTTCAACACAACACTCTCAACTATAAAGGTAACTATCGGTCCGGACACATTCTATAACATTCAAAGCGCACATCACATACACAATTTGTGGGTTACGCGAGATCACAGTGTTTAAATTATGGCTACTGGCATAGAGATATAGTTTTTTTTTATCCAAGTTCGAACGTCACGAAGTCACAGTCAGTCCGCGCGGTTTCGCGAGCCCCGGGGCGCGGGCGCGTGCGCGGGGGCGCGCTGTCTCAGGTCGCTAGACGCGAGGGCGCGGCGGGCCTCACTTGGGCGGCGTCGGGAACGAGTTGACTACGGCCTGCGTGCTGGCCAGCACGGCCGCCGCTGCAAAACACAATCTTCCATTACTGTCTCTGTACCGAGTACCGGCCTCGACTAGCGTCCCTCTACTCAAGCTAGCTACACGGGTCGGGCGGGGCTCGCCCGCTCGTCCGTCGTGTGCTATCGGGCCCCTGCAACCAAGCACATCACATCGTTAGGCCCGAGGCGTGTAGAGTGGACGTAATCGAAAAACGGATTGGACAATCATTGAATAAACAGGCAAGGGGTATTTTTGAGTGTAATAAATATCAAGTGAGAAGGGGAAAAGTATGCGGTTAAAAAGAGATAGTGAGTTGGTAAAATGATGTTAAGTATTATCAGCTGACTAAGCGTGAGTTAGAAAGTAGCAGTATAGTACTGACCAGGGTAGGGCGGCGGGTAGAGCGGGTACCCGAGCCCCACGTGCGTGTGGTGGTGCGTGTGCACGTGGCGCTGCGGCGGCGGGGAGCGCGGCGAGCGCGGGGACGGCGCCGGCTCCTTGGGCGCGTCCGCGCGGGGCTTGCTCGCCGGGGACTTGGCGTGCTCCTGCAACGATACATACCGACACTTATCACTACCGGCCCACTACATGCCCAACATTTATACAAAAACGCAAATAAAACATCAACTCACTTGTAATTCATGTATTTTGTGTGGAGCACCACCATACGCGAAGTTGGGGCCGTGTCCACTACCAGGACCGCCAACTCCTGGCATGATGTCCAGTTTCCCAGCTCCGCCTGGCCTGGACAGGTCCTCTGGGGCGTGGTATCGTGGTACGGTCCACCCACCTCCGAACCCTCCTACCAGCATTGGGCTCAGAGGTGCTCGGTAGACTGGGTCGAAAGGAAGAGCGCCGTAATGCGGGGGCTGCATGTACGGCGGGAGGTAGTACTGCGAGGTAGGCGGGGGCGGGGGACCCTGAGTCTCTGTCGTCGGCTTCTGCCCTTCTTGTTTCACCTGCAGACAATGGCAGTGGGCTTCGTAAATAAATGAAGACATTGGGAACTACGGAGTAACGGTTATTGCGGCGACGGGTGCTTGGTGTAGGCAACTGAGCGCGTCATGATCACAATAAACGAAACTGTCCTCGTAGTGGCGCAATGTAAACAATCTGGTCTATCTAACCTTAGGGTATCGGTCTCTGCCATAGGCTGGGTAGTGCAGCTCAGCCGGCAGTGGCTCCGTCTAAAATGAGGTTATGTTAACAACAAGCTGACTAACAACTTCGTTGGGAAAAGACTATCCTGTCATATCGAAGTCGCGACACGGCTGCCAGGTACTTCACATAATTTGGATATATTATTACATTTAGCACGCTTTGCGGCTGGCAATTTTAAAATTCCAATGTATTACCTTGACCTCCTCCTTAGGCTTATCGTCCTTGTCTTTGGGAGGTTGTTTGTGTGCGGGCTGCGGCGGGGGCCGGCCCCCTTGCCCGCCCGGGGCTCCACTGGCCCCCGCCGCCAGCCCGGGGGGCTTCGGATCATTGCCTCCCTCTTTTCTTCTCTGATCTAAGCTCATGTAATACCTGGAAAAGTGATAAATGGTTAGTTTTCTATCGTGGCATAGCAAAGTAGGAATGAACTGCATTTGTATCAATACAAACCTTCTTAATTCCTCTTCTCTCGCATGTGGTGGTCTCTGGAAGGCGTAGGGTCCCATCTGTGCCTTCATCTCGATGCTCTCCTTGAGTATTTGATGGTTATCGTTCGGCCGCGCGGGGTTCTCCTTGCCGTCGGGCGGGCGTTGTTGCTTGTTCTTGTCTAGTGGACTCGGGGTTGTCTTCGAGCGGTCGCTGTCTTTACTCTTGTCGTCTAAGGGCGGCCCCGGAGGTGGCCCACCAGGTTCCACGTTGTAAGGAAAATTGGGAACATAGTTGTAAGGGTAGAAGTGTTGCGGTAACACTTTTTGAGGTCCGTTGTCTGGTTTACCGTCCTGGAAATTATTAAGTTTTCGTTTAGGATTATTTTTTTCTTAGTCTTTCTAATAAAAATCAGTTACTAAGGTCAGTTTTTTTTCAAAAAACATTGGAAATAGTAACAAAATTTTCACAAAATGAATACCTTCAGATATATGGACTACAATGCATAAATTAGTAATGATTTACAAGAACATATTAGCGGAGTCACTGCTATAAACTTTTGACAAATACGGTATCGCTAGCCCGCCAACTCTCATAACAAGAGGTAGGTACTTACTTTCATGTCACCCTTGGGGTCTCCTTTAGAGAGATCATCCTTGCCTTTGTCCGAGGACTGAGGAGGCACGGGAGGAGGGTGCGAGGGCGGCATGTACGACGGCTGCCCATAGAACTGAAATAATTTAGTTCACGCGTCAGTTGATTCACATTCTAAAAGAGATTTAACACTCCAATAAATTTTCTTATATTGTGTGTTATTTTATATTGACCACGCTCATTAAATTATCTTACTAATATAATAAATGCGAAAGTTTTGGATATTCGGATGTTTGTTACTCAATCAGGCCAAAACGGCTGGACGGATTTGAATGAAATTTAGCTCAGGTATACACAGCTGAAGCTAGTTTATTCATATTTGTGTACCTGATGGTATACTGGGAAGGGTCTGTGCGCTGGGTCATCCGGCGGGGCGTCGGCCGGCGCGGCGTCGTCCGATATGTCGGAGTAGGCCGGCGACCGCACGCCCGGCGTCGGGGAGCGCCGCGCGCGTCTCTTGCCCGGGGACTCCTCTGCAGGGGACTCTGTCGACTTGCGCTCCTCCGCCATTAGCGCTGACCGGGGTTTCACCTAAACAAAACAAGTAACAATTTCATATACATACTGTTTATTTATCTAAGCTCATTAGAATAGTCGTTTTTTCTTTCATATACACACGTGTTTAAGGTGCTTCATAAACAAATGACACGCGAAGCTCTGAATTGTATGGAGGTAGGTATATAGATTATTGTGCTTACCTTAAACTGTGTGGGTTGCAGAGAGGGTAACGCATCAGGCGGCGTGGCTGGTGGCTGCGGAGGAGTCTGCGGCCGGTCCACGGCGGCGGCCGGCTCCGCGGCTGTTATGAACTCTTCCGCGAACCGTGGCTGCTGCGGCGACTCCGCGTCCACTTCAGCCTTCTCCGGGGACTTCTCCGGCGACTTGTCTACCTTGGCGTCAGGTGATTTGACCGGAGTCGGCGACTTGACAGGCGTAGCCGGCGTGGCTGGCGCCGATGGCGGCCGCGCCGGGGACGCTGGCTCAGTGGCCGGCTCCTCTTGCTCAGAGCTGGAGCCGTCCTTGTCATCGTCGTCTGGAGAGCCGTGGGCGTGGGACCGGTGGTACTTGAGTCCATTCGCGTGCTTGTACTTCTTTGAACAATTTGGCTCTGGACACTCAAGGAGGACGGGATCCGGTGGCGGGGAAGACGGTGTGGGAGGCGGACGTTTAGCCTTCGGCGTTGGAGGTCGCTCCTCAGCATCCGAGGTGCGTTTTCTTTTTGAGTCTGGTCTAGGAGGCGTGAAGGGTGTTGGTGAAGGCAGTGCCCTCCTACCCTTGGCGCCACCGTTCCGTAGTTTACTATGTACCGAGGACCTTGTCTCCGTAAAATTAGTCATGTCAGTCGGCGCTGCGCCGCGACCACGTTTTGCACGACCTTTGGGCGTCCGTGCGTCCAACTCCTCCGTTGGGGAGTCGCAAAACCTGTGGAGATGTAACATTATTAACATTTAACCTTACAGCGATGGAATTGGGGTTCATGTGGAAACCTATGAATATCAATGGCATCATTATTTAAGAAAATATATTCCTGTTGTTTCTCCGTTGAGGAATTTCTGCTCACGTTGCTGTGACTCATTTCAGACATACGTGACCGAGCACGTCCATTACAGTGTGTTTGGAAGAGTTTGGGCGCTGGTAGCGCGTTATTCCCGCGCCATTAGTATGCCCTGTTCGTGCGCATTAGAGTTAGAAGGCAGACTCGCATAAATACTAACCGCGGTGGCGCCCAGTCGTGTCGCGTGCAGTCCAGTAATGTACCTACGTAAGTCTTCCCTCGCCACGTCACATTCACGACGAGTACACCTGTAACAATATCACAGACCGATAAATATACGGCTTCTTGTATACGTGTTCTGTCGATCGTGTAATGGGATTAGTTTTAAACTGTGTAAGAAGATACGGCTTTAACGAAATTGGTGCAGTGAAGTTATCGGCGGCGACGGCAGCCTCGGATCCAATTTGTCACGCGGGAGCATTCATTTGCATATTGGGGATGCTGGAGACGCGGACGTGACTCCGCCGCATATTTAGCCGCGCCGCAGGCCGCGCCCCGCGCCCCTCACCTCACCTCGCCACTTTATCGCGCTGGCGTGCCAACTTATGCAAATTTAATTAATCAATTTCACCCCTCTATTCGCGACACTTTTTCGCCTTTAAAGGACATTCCGTTGTCACAATTTTATTACATAAACCAAAGGCTCATTGTGAATTTATAATATCACGTACCGCGTCCGCGTTTTAGGACCTTATTGTAATTCAGAGCGATTTAATCTTCTCTTTGTCCTCAAAATGTTTTTCGTAAACAAGAGTAACAAATTGAGATAAAAGTGAGAGCCCCGGACAATCCCTTTTTAATCCCTGGCGAGCTTTTTCGTTGACTCGATTTTATGTAGCGGTCTCGTTGAATTGTAAATGACTGGGTAGTGGGTACCTATGTATATCTTTTTAAACGGCTAAGTAATGAGATTTAGTTGGCGGTGCGCTGACATGTGCTCACAAACTTGTATTTATATTGTTCTATATCGTGAAATAGGGTCCATAACGCATATTTCTCGGCTGCCAACAACAATTTCGTAGCAGCGGAGTACCCGCGCAGCGCGCGTCTCGTAAGTTATGATCTCACATACTACTAACATTGTTTGCAGCATATTAATACGTTTTATAGCTTGGCCGCGCGCTGCACGAATTTATGATGTACGCTGAAGAAGTTTACATTACACTACTGACAGAGACACATAAACATACAAAACTACTGTAACATAGTAAACATGTTCTACTGACGATACATCCGCAGCTTTCAATATATTTGGGCAATGATTGACGCACGCACGCGAGTGTTATTCGCGTTTGTGGCAAATATTTTAATTTGTGAAGCGTGCAATACCATTGTTAGTAAATGACTGTGAAATCTGATTTATTGTGGCAGCGGCGATGCTCCCGCCAACTGTTTCAGGCTAAATGCGCCACTACCGGCCACACCGCCCAAACGCTATTGCGGCTAGCTTTACAGCGGCCATTTTTGTGTAGAATTACGTGATAACTAAATTGACCGCACATTTCGTCGTACGATTACGGCCGCGATCCGTCCGTTGGTCGCGCGAGCCGTTCGTAACAGTGCGTGTATTACGAGGCCCGAAATAGTTTATTGCCTCAATTAAATTTACCACACAAAAGAAAAATTGATCTTAGAGTAAGATTACGGTCCGGTAAGCCAAGTTTCGTACGAAATGGCTTCATTGAACTAGCTAAAGTAAACAATGGTTTTACAGCATTACGTACAAATTCGCTATTTGTATTCAAGTTTTATTATAATAAGAAACATTGCGTTAAATTTGAAAAACATTATCCCAGATAAATTGATAGCTTGTCTATAAAAATAAACTTGTTTCGTGGAATAATAAAATGTAAAACAGAAACAAGATAGATTGATAAGTTGTGTGTATAATGTAAGTCCTCCGTAGCTGTTACTTATTATTTATTGTTCCACAAAACAATGAACACATAAAGCATTTCTCTATAAGCCATTAGCATAAAATGGTGGAGTTATTGTAACCAGGAGACGTGCTCCGTGACTAATGAGACAATGGACGCGATGATTAGTTTATTATTGAACAACCGCTGTGCCACACTTTGTTGTCTACTGTTATTTATGTTTTAAATCTCGTGTTTGCTTTCTATTGTGTACGTGTAAATCATTTATAACGTTCGCACGCTACGTTACGCATATAAATTTCTCGGTAAAAAAACGAAAATATGTACCTATACATGAAGTACGAGCTCGTAGTTTCGCAGTGTGAATATAAAACCGCACGCCATAAAGTAAGAACAAATACGGAAACCATCGTACGAAGCCAACTAATAAAACGAATACCAGGCTGTCAGAAATATTTAAAAAGTAGCTCGGGCAGATGTTGCTCGCTACTTCCTAGAGGAAATCGTTGGGTGCGCGCCGCACTTTTATTATTTAGGGGTTGAAATCCCCTTGTAAATTGTGAACACGGCCGACCGGTCACGGAAAAGTTAAATTAGAGATCGTCGGTCCACTGTTTGCCTGCGTGTAATCGTTTCGATTTGTTGGAACGTCGCTAATGGCCCAACCGCGTGTTGCCTCTATGGCTCTACCCACCTACTTCTAACTTGTTACGCCGCTAACGACAGGGGGTTGACGAAACGTTGAAATACTTCCAACATCAATATTTTTGTCATACATACGCCAAAGTAGGTAACGATTTTAGGCATGCGATGACAATATCCTATCCATTTTTTATCTTTATAGGTTTGTTGTTTTTGTGAAAGTGATATGATTATCATTTTATTTGTTTCCTAAACTTCTATTACCTTCTTATAACAGAACATATAAAGTAGCTAACTTGCAATATGTCGGTCCTTCACAAACGCATCAGGCACTGCATAAATATCCTCAGTTTTCATAATAAGGCACAGTAAATCCGGGTATCGTCTGATAAAGTCGCTGATCATTTTACCAGGAAAGCAGTGAACTGTAATAGGTTCATTTAGATGGTGCTAATTACACCTCGGCCGCGGTAATCAACGGCCTAATAGTTGTCGTGCCCTCGCCCCCTCGCCGCCACGCTACCCCGGCCTGCCCGCTTTGTTCCCCGACACCCCACGCTAACTTGCTCGCTCACAAATCTCTACCTCCGTCAATATTTGTACAATTCGCACTCTACAAAGTTAATCTTAAACTTGGAGATTATACTTTACCCCGTTACTCCGGCACGCGATATTAAATATTGCGTGCCTTATGACCATGAATCACAAAAGAAACATACTTTTATTGTTTTGTTTTTTCACTTTTTAACTTCTTTTGAGTAAATAATCACACAATAATATAGTGCGAGATGTGAGGCGGCATGCGGCGCAGCACCGCGTTGGTCCGGCGCGGCAATCAGACCTACCCATTGTTTCCCACACCGAGACAAACAAAGTTCCAACGGTTTCATTTACATCCACTCAATGGTACCGACAAACAAACTAAACTTTACCTCTTAAAATGAAATGAAAACACCCCGTACCTACTTTGGAAAACGATGAACCCGTTCAACATGTTCCCAGACAAAAACTTGTGCCTTTAATTATTATGTGTCAGATACAAAATGCTCCATAATAAGCTGCATAAAAGAGACATAAACCGAACCTCGAAAACGAAGCATAAATATTAAAATACGTCCACTAATTAGTGGAATGGAATGCAACGCGGTGTGTACTGGGTAGCCTGCCTTAATTGTTAGCACGTACACGCCGTAGGTACACAGCGGCGCGCTGTACGCTGTGCGCTGTACGAGTCCGGCTCGTAAACCTGTCCCTGAGGACATTTTTTGAGCGTAGCCGAGTAGCAGATGCCGCTCGATACACTCTCCGGACTTTAAGACTTATGGAGAATTTATTCCGAGTGCCTGCGGTTAGAGCCGCGTCGTGTAAGCAAATGAGAAAACTTCATAAAACTCAATTATTTTACACGTGAGTTTGTAATAAAATTATAACGCGGTTGGAGTCGCACAGTAAACAGTATTTAATTTCCGTAAGCTCCTCGGCGCCATTAGCCGAAAATAAATAAGCTTGAAGAGGAAGGGCGTGAATTGCCTCCCCGCGGCCGCACTCCCCGCGCGCGTCCATCGGCCGGATAAATTTGGAAAGTGGCAACAGAAGCGAGCAGATGGTGATTTATTATCGTGTTTTATAATAATTACGAGAGGCTACGGGGGAGCGGCATTGTGTTGCGTGGCCTGGCCCTCTAATGGCGCTCGGGACGTGTGCTCTCCTATTACATTGTCTGTTTTATTTTCAACTTAATGATGGACGACCTCATCTTCTGGATAAGCATTAAATTGATCCCCTATAACGATGTTCTAAAATTAATATCACGCTAAAATTAATCCAGCTATCATAAAATTCCCGCGATAACATTATTGGATTCTATTCGGTCCGAGTAATCGAATTGCTTTAACTTTGAATTGAATGTTGAACGTCTGAATCCCGAAAATAAAATAAGTAATAAATAAAGGTTCACAAGAATTGATTTCATCGCAAACATAATAATAATTTATGTAAATGAGATTACCGGCCATTTTGGTATTTATTTATTTGCCCTAAAGAGTTGCGGGACATTTTATTACCAGGCGAGCATAAAAGGTGTAAAGGTTCTCGTATTGGTTCAACAACGGGGTTATTAAATATATTCCGCGATGCTATCTCCGGCTAATAAGCGGCCAGTAATTATGTAGGGAGTCTCATTGACTCCACTGTTTTATGTGGCCATGAATATTTTAATATTAATAGCCAGTTCGGGATTGTAAGTTATAAATAAATTTAAACACTGAGAAAGGACGAGATGATTATAGCCGTCGTGAAATACGAATGACGAGCGACAAAAAACTGTAGACGTTCAAGACTTACGATTGGTAGGTAGTAGGTAATCATAATCGGCGAGCCAGGTGTCGTAAATAAATTAATATTGCTTCTGTAAGTGGACTTCTTAATTATATGCTTTATGGGGCCTTTTATTATTTCTATATTGACGTTAATGACGTTCTTTTATTAGGAGGCTCTAATCGAGGTTTCGTTTTAATAGATAGTGTTTCTTTTACATGCAATATTTTGATGTTGAAAGTATTACCACAACCTACAGATTCTATCTTTCTACAATAAGTGTCTATCACTCACATCACATCTCATGTAGGGTTATAATATATGAATATCGATTTTTATAAATATTTGAAACTATGTCCATAAACATTTATTGCCGACCTAAAATATCCGGCGTTATTTACTGCCGAACCCTATTTCTTCGAATTCATTATGGCCTCCCAACCCATGTTTGAAATTTCGTCATCCATTGCTCTGTTCACGGAAGAGGACTTAAGAACGCAAACTAATGCACTTCGAACATGTACCTAGTAAAAAATATTTGTTTTTTATTATTAACCGTTTAATTATACAAAGGACGAATTAAGGTCAGATATAAGAAAGTTTATTGTAATAATGTTAAGAGGCGTTCGGATCGTTTATTCAGTGTTATGCCAATATTGAACGAAACTTTTATCAGCAAACAATTTGCATCAATTATTATATTCAGCGCTGTATTAATTAGTGACTACGTACGTACATCATTATTGTTATTATTTTCATTATCTTGTGGTTAATTTGAACCCTAACGTATTTTAATTGATGTATGCAGCATGATTATGGAATTAATGATTGCGAAGCTTGTACGAATAAGTACCAGGCGTGCATAAGCGTGCAGAGTGTACGGGATGAGCGCGTTACGGTGCATTGCGTTCGTGCGCTAGTAACAACTCACCACCTTCCGTCTCATGCCACACGATGCCCTCCAGCGTGACCGAGGTACCAGGCTCGCAGGGGCCCAGGCAGTCTGGCTCCGTGATGGTGCCAACAGATGTCCCCACGCATACTTCTGCAGTTTCCTGTGAACAAACATTATATTATTATTTATATATTTATTTATTTATATATATATTAAACATTTTTATGTTGGTTTTCAATGATATTAAAATCAATAAATTATTAAAGTAAAAGTTAGCGCAACTTTCAACAGCTATATCGGTTAGTGAAGTCTTGCATTGTACGAAAGTACCGTTACTTATACACTTGATAAAATATTTGTTATTTGCATATTACTCGTTACATTTATAATAATACATATTTCCAAAACAAACTCTGAAAACGCTGAACATAAAACATAACGATTAAACGTTAATTATGAATATAAACGTATGTACCACTCGAAATAATAAATAATAATGCAACCGCAAACATGTTAAAAACAGTAATTTATTGGCGCTCCGCACACTTTATGCTGCTGTTAAAATATAACGAAATAGAGTTTAAAATAAATATCCAATTGTTGGCTGACCGCATTTAATTAAACAGGATTTATTAAGAGAAATTGAATGCCTTCGGTAATTTTGCGGTGGGTTGTATTATTTTTATGTTCAATAAATGATTTATTTGAAAGTTTCGTCGTGAAAGGAGGGTTTATGAATTTGGTAAACATAAAATGGCTGACGTGCCACTGTAATATCACGCCACATAAATGCCAAGTCAATTAATAAAACTATATAATACGCATTGATTTTGAATGAGGTGCTACTTCTACGTAGATACTAACTCGTTTAAAAATATTTTTGTCAAAAAAATGGAACGCTAATATTGTGTGTGACCATGTTTAATACTGTTCAAATTGCGTACTTTTACAAATCTATCACAAATCGTTGTGAAATATGAATGGCGATGGCAGTTATTTTCTTGGAACCTTTTGCTGGAAATTTTTGTAAAACAATTTTAGGTACTTATTTACCTACTCCTTTTTGATATTAGAGATAAATTAAACAAAAATTCGTGTGACCAGTTTTTAAACGTCGAACACTAGAAAACTCACAAACTTAAACATTAGATTTTTTATTTTTCCTCTTTACTGATTTAGTCTTTTTAATTATTAACTATTTATAAGAACATAAATAAAAAATATACCTACTCAGCATTTCGATTAAAATTCTTTTGTAACGACCGAGATTAGTAATTTGTCACATTTTAAAAACGAATATCCAGTACATGTACCTACTATTTTGTATCTGTGTGTTTTAACATTTTAAAACATGTTCCTAGTAAAACTGTTTGTTCGTTCCTAAGCTTTCCCGATATGTCGATGAATGTAGAGTGAATGGTGAATGGTAATTGAGCAAGTGAACGTATCTGTAACAACTAGCTATTACTTCTATGTTCAGTTATTCCATTATATGCTAACAATACATTTCGTATTTCCACTTTTAATCATAATTGGGGTTTAATTTGCTTTGGTAAACTTAACGGTGAAAGGAAACATCGGGAGAAAACCTAGACTTATAATTTCTAACTATAAGACTGTAATCGCCAATCCACCTGAGCAAGCGTGGTGATTAATGCTCAAACCTTCTCCGTGTGAGGAGAGGCTTTTGCTCAGCAGTGGCACTTATAGGCTGATGATGATGATGTTAAAGTTAGACCAGTATTTCTAGACACATTAAACAGTAATTGTTCAACGAATGATAAAGTAACTTATAAAATAATAATAGGTACATATATTTACAACAATAAAATAAAAGCTACGACCTTTTTGGTTGACATATATATTTATTATTCTTTAAGACTTGGAGATAAATAATTTTATTATCGTGTAAAGTTTTAAACTTAAAACATATGATTAAATATAGCGTAGGTAAACAAGTTTGGACTTTGTTCAACTAATCTTGACCTACCGCATTATTCATAAAACATTTTTGTTAGTTTTTAAGTAGACATGGGATTATATATTTTCGAAATAATGTCAAGTTTTCGAATTGTACATGCGGTAATCACATGTTGACTACGTCGATGTCTGCGTAGGTATGATTAATTAATCAATTTGATATCGAATAGTACCGCTCCAAGCCGGCACACCGCACACCCAAGTGTTATTAATTAAAACTTATTGTTCCCGTTATATTAATTTGATACTGTTCGCACGAATTATGTTGAAATTACTTTACAAATGTTACTATTGAGGTAAATACATGTGTAATTAAAATGTTAATGGCTTGTTTGCCCCCGATAATGGGATGTATATGAACAAATTAATAATGTATATGTGTAGCTTCAGTTGAAATGGCATTTTATCTATGATTGAGAATTCGGTTTCCTAAAAATATTACAATCTTTACACGAATTACTAAAATACGCTTACATATCTGATATAGGATTCTGCGGAATGTATTCCTAAAGAAGTTATCTCCTTTTCTCGCAAACAATATTGTAAATGGCTACGATAAGCCAAATGAAAAAAACAAAAGATCGAAGTGGGACTCTCTTGAATATTATATTTTTCATAGCGATCTCCCCGGAAAATCGTAACGTTTGTTGAGTCGACCGCGGTACCAAGTTGCCAGGATTGCATAAATTCAAAGAGCGTTTACGGCGTAGAACATAATCAAATGAAGCCATTTACATTCAGCGCCCGATATGAGAACGGTGCGACACCATCGCCCGTCTCGCTCACGCACACGGTTAATGGCATCACAAATTGCGAACTAAAGCACTCCGGCGTTGAATCCGAGAGATGTCGTTTCGACGAGTACTTTAGGAAAAATAACAAAATTTTATGTGAATCGACAGATATTATAGTCAAGCAATAATCTTTTCACGTTTCAGTTTATAACAATGACGAAGTGGATTGAATATGCGCTGCAATTACAATGCTACTGAGGACTGCTTTATCAAAAACAATCAGATAAAACAGTTTCTGCTCAAGTCTTGGGGGGGGAGGAACAGTTTGCCGGCTGCAGTCTTTCCGTCCAAATATAATTTAGGTGTCTTCAAGGCTAGAGTGAATAGGCTCTTAATAAACTAGTGTGCCTTACCATCAACGATTGCATCACTGCTTACCATCAGGTAGGATCGCAGTTAAGCACTAGTTTATAGCAAGTAAAAAAGAAAAAAAAGTCTGAAGTTAAAGTTTTGAATTAAGAAGTCCCTACTTTTGAAGTACTTAGTTAGCATTAACTATGTAATTGACGCTAATATAATCCGATCTTCTACGATGAAGTCATACCAGCTGAATATCTCAACTGCGATAACAGCAAATAATCGATTAAATCATGCCCACGCGACGCCTATAAATAAAATTAAACGCTTTATTGTTAGTCGAATGACAAATGTGCGATAGTCTTACGCCCACCGACAGCGGCACTCGAGTTCACTCGACCGCTACTCTAGCGCGGCGACAATACTATACTCGGAATTTTAATTCCATTCCAGATTTGACAATTTCAGTGTTGCAACGTTATGACACGTAATAAATAGTGACGTTGCGTTATTATTCGATATGGAAATCGAATATTTCTGAATCGATTCCTCTCGTTTATAAATTTACTCTCGTAAACTAAGTTTATCAGGAAATAAAAATTTTCTGAACCGATAATTTAGTTTTGACAATTATTTAACGATCTGAGACTTTTCTTTTGTAATTGTGTGTGAAATTAATAAAAAATGTGATCATGAAGGAACGTGACAAATAAAACAGACATTTTATAGATTGTCGCCGTCATCGCTATCGCTATCGCCGTTACTCTATGTAACATTTATTATGAATTGTGTCTTTGATATTTATTGTCAATTAACATATCTAGCTTACTCATTTTTTCCTCTTCTTTGAAAACATGGGATACACATTTAGACCATTCGGTAGTCGTAATTTTTTGAATGCCTTCCTAAAACTTATTCACTGATTGTTTATCGATTTTTGTGTTCATCACTACACTGTTATATGTGGTATCATTATTTCAGAAAATGACAGTGGTCAATGTCAAATCAGGAATCGAATTAAAAGTCCGACTATAGTTTGGAACGATAATGCCACAAACATATTAATATTTCGACACAACGTATCGCTTAAATCCTTTATGTCGGACGATGGCGTGAACGTTACAAGTTGAAGCAGTCGAGGGGGAGGTATTGTGTGCGACGCGGAGGGGACGCTCGGCCGAAGTTATGAGCGCTGGCTCAATGCTCTCCCGCTAGTTGACTGCAAACAAGAGGGGTCGGGCCGAGCAGCTGCCGTATTATCTTGACAAACGAACTTGCTCGACGCGCACAATTTTAGAAAAAACTTTATTACCAGGACTTGGGAATTTACATTTCAATAAAAAGTGCACGCTATCAGGCACATCGAGTGCATGCAAGAGTCGGAGGTGTAGCAGGAGTGCAGCATTGTAGGTGCCGCCGCAACACACAATAGCGAGTAAATCAATTCACAACCAACATGAACAAAAGAGCGTGCCGAGCGTAGTGTAATGAGCGCTCCGGCATGCCCCGGTACGAATAAGATACTTACGACCTATATACAGGTTTAACAATTGGGTGTACAACGAATTCATCATTCCTACTAATGAAATCGACTTGAAAATAAAATCGTGAAAAAGAAGCGTGAACGTGAAGATCTTTACCAGTGCTCAATGAGTTGAACAATATCCTATCTTGTTCTCTATCCGCACACGGACTCAAGCGTATCGTTTCCAAAACTTGTAACAATTTAGTTTCCGCGCGGTCGGCCATGACAAATCACGGTTGAATCTCACAAACTGGTGAATATTTGGCAACGGATACGTCCACTGGAGCACGGGAAGCGATTCCCAACAGTGTAACCGAATTACAATCCACTAAACCGAGGGAACATACGTCATTAAAATAATTTAGGGAAATGGCACGTTTTAGTGCTCGCGTTTATGGCAGCTCGGTGGATGGGCCGCTCGCGGCGTGCCAGAAGCAATAAATACCGGGGCGGAGCCACCCACCATCTTGTTTATACACCACCTACCCGAGACGGAACATTAATTTTCTGCTATGCGGAATAAGTGGCGACAAAGAGTGTTCGTGTCAGCTAATGGGCTAGAACACATCACTGGTACGGCTTATAAGAACTTTGCCAAGAAAAGAAGTTAAAGAAATTACGGAAAGGCTAATTGTACTGAGAACTGCGAGGAAATCTGCAGCGCCTTAACCCTCTTAGTAGAGGAAATTATCATTTAAATGAACTTTCAAAGGTAAAGAAAGCGGGCCGTGAGCACTGGAAATAATTATCAGATCGTTTTTATCATGTTTACCTTCGAAGCCTCGTGTTTCCAATAAGTTATGCAAATTGAAACAGTCAGACTAAATCAAAGTATTGAAATAAGACAACATTTGAAAATTTTACACACACATTTTTAACTAACAACGTTTATTTTTTCCTTTTCGTGTGGTAATGTGGTATAAAATGGTGTGCATACTTCCAGTAGCGTAACAGAGGAGGTAACGAGTTATAAATAATAATTAAGGAATACAATCAGGCGCGGCACCGGACGGACTGTCCGCTCATAGCGAGGGTCGTGGGTACCCTACTCAGGGCTGACACTGCGTAATTAACTTTGTACAATTCGATTTGATGCGCAACTGTTTCAATATTCGTTCGCACAACCCTCGGCGTTGTGCGAACTTTTTTAATTTATTCATTATTTTGAAACTGTCAAAGTGCACGTCAACTTGGCATAAGTATATTATTCTCTTTTAAAAAAAAACAACATCTGTAAATAAAATATGGCGTAGAATTTACTTTGAGAATGAATAATGCGAAACAGCAAAACTAATTTGGAGAATCGCTGAAAGGGTTTTAAAAATAAATTCATTTTATAGAGCCAGAGGTTTTCACAAAGAAAATACCTTAGTATTATGTTGTGTAAGTAAATTATTTTGCTAGTGGAACAAAGGATAGTTACGTTGCAAAGATAGAACAACAGAAAAAACAAATGCAAATAACTGTGTTCTAGTAACAACAAATTTATGTATAGTGACTTATTTTAGAATTAAAGTAGCTTAAAACAAAAATATGGCCGCACATTAGTCAAATCTTTATTTGCCGCAGACAATATAATTATAAAGTACTTATATTAATCTTTAGTAATTAGTTCTAAGCTGCGGCTCACGAAAACACATATGTTCGTGTTATACATATGAGTATATTATATTATTCATTGCTAGATTCGAACATTTGAGACCCGACTCGTAAAAAAGTATTCACAACCTCTATGGAATTTAGAAAAGAGGTATTTATTAGAGAAGCTTTGTCTCTGACTAAAAAGGTTTTATATCTAATAATGTTGTCATTGCTTTTATACAAGAAGTATAAATAAAAATAACAATAAAAAATAAATAAACTTCACGCATGGTATCCCTGAGGTATCAGATAACAATAATAACACAATCTAGATGCTATCTCCTAGTTAATAGCGTTGTCTGGCAACTAAATTTCATGTGAGGATGAAAAAATCTCATTAAAAATTACTGTTGGCTACGTACATTTGCATTAGTTTTTTAGATCTACAAGTGTATGTTGTAAATCCCGTTTTCAAATAAAATTAAAATAGTTTCATGGTAAAACAAAATGATAGCTGAACAATAAAAACAATATTCGTAACAAAAACTTGTAAAAACAAGATGACATAAAAGCTAGTCCGTATTTATTTTTAATGTTTTGTATTTTTGAAAAACACGTTACAATAAACACACTGGCTGGATACAGAAAAAAATAAACAACCAAAAGCTGTTTCATACAGACGCTCTCACTCGGAAATCCGAACGAGATTAATTAAAAATAAAATCTCGCGTCAACCCCCGACACTGTAATTAAAAGAGGAATAAATGAAAACGAAATTCAAGCTTCAATTACAATTAACGTTGAAATATGGGTTTAATGTGCTTAAATCTTCGTATTTTAGTTTTTACAACTTGTTTAGCGGCTACAGGCCTGCTCCCCTTATTGAGCGGCGCTGTAATTAGCTGTAGCATTCGGTACAAAGGCCGGCTAATAACTCACTTAATAAATAATTTATATGACGCTCCGAGCTCAGTTCCTGGGTCGGACAAAGTAGGTAATACATTTAGGAATTCGTGTATACTGTATGTATACCGTTTCCCCTTTGTGTGTTGTATCTTTCCGACATTTAACATTTTCTAATAAATCTTATAGAGAATCGGAATAGTCCACAAATTCGCATTATACAACGGGGGGCTGTTCCAGTTAACGGTATCGTGTTTTGTTTCAACTTATCAATCATTGGCTGACCTGCTGATCTATTGACCTTGCGTTTAACCGCGATTATCTTAAAGACAGTGTTTATTCATCACACAGGTCACGATATAATTACGATAACATTTCAAAGAAAGACAAACAACAGTTGTTAAAAGCATCTCATTCCTCCACGTTAATAAAATGGCCCTTGAAAATGAAAAATTACAGAACAAAAGCGCACGTAAATAAATAAAGTTTGAGCAAAGAAAATGCAAGGAAAATATTTTTTAATATACCGGGCGGCGCTTTGTACCGCTCTCTTTATTCAAGGGGGAAACTTCCTACCTAAATAGGAGCATAAAAGGAGCCATAGATTTTATGAAATAGGAAGGCAACCGCCCCGACAGTAAATACAGCATTTACAGAACCGGTCCGCTACCCCACTCCGCGTACACTGACACCCGTATATAAATAACATCTACGTGTTCGTAGCAACCCTATAACGGTTGACTATGAGATCATTCCAAATCAACAACACTATCATTATCTCGTGACGACTGACACTACGAAAATAAATATGCTAAATTGACTACCATTGAGACAGAAAGATTAGCATAAATTCACTTTTATGAGATAAATTTAAGTGCAATGAAAATGAAATGCTAATCGAGGCAAGCGCGCTTCTCTCAAAACAAAGAGTTTATTCATTACAAAAGACCCAGTAAAAACCTAAGTAGGGTTGCGCAGCGATTCTTGTCGAGAACTGCCACGAGTAAAAGAATGCAACTTTGTTCAAAGGCGGCCTTTGTAAATGAGAAGCGAAACGCGTAAAGCCCAGCCTCGCCTTGGCTGGCGGAAGCGCGCGATGTGACACGGAACACCGACACTGACACACGGCGAAATTGCATTGAATCTGGAACGCCTTTATCGTCGCCAAAGGGACTTTTATATTTTCAACCTCCGAGCATGCATGGATCCCTGGTACGTCTACGAATGAGATTCACTCATCTGTTGATACACGATGATAGCGAGGAAACTAAAAAAGATTTATAAACCAAAATGGTTATCGTTTACAAATCCGTGAACAAATAACTTAAGTTTTTGAATAAAACATTTTGTTGAAAATAAATACATATGTTGAATATTTAACATGTAACGGAAGCGACTAATGAGTTCATAAAACACTAATGTCAATATGTTATTGCTCCAAAGTATAATCATTTAACACGATAGGAATTAACATTTAAACATAGACATACATCAAATGTTTAATTCAATATTAAATCAACGTTCGGTGAATAACGTAACCGGTTCTCAAAAAGCAATCAAATAAAATATCACGAGAAATAAAGCAATAAAAAAGAAGGGATCGTGATTTGGTCGCCGTTTGTATTTGGAGGTTAATGGTTTACGAAATATAAATGCGAGTGACTGGCTTTTTTGTTTATTAAACTAATTGTAGGAATCCAATTATACGTGTTGACTTGAAGAGCTCTATAGAATACAAATAGGTTATCGAATTGATCATCGAATATTATCATAGCGTAGGCCGCGTCGGTCGTCTCTCGCCGCTGCGCACTCGTGTACAACAGGTTTATTTCTATGACCGTCTCGAAAATAAGAAGACGATAAAGCAAGAATTGATGGTTAACATTATGTTTACACAATTTGAATTTTATTATTTGTAGGTCGCAATCGAGCAAAACACTCCAACTATATTGTTATTGAAAGAGATATGCATTGTAGATTTTATGTACAATTTTATTTATATCTGCATGCATATTATTATAATGGATAATAATTGAATTATTCGGTAACATGAAACAGTACGGAATGTTTGACAATATGTCAGTAATTAAATATGTAGTGGTACGGTTGTCTACACGTCTATCCAATAACACAAGCTGACATTTTGTGACGTGTTTGCACAAAAATTAGTCACACACGCCACATGTACGATGGAGTACATTTTATTTTTTTATTCAAAAGCTATATCTCGCGAATTTCCACAAACGAATGAGCAACAAAATAAAAGCGTTTGGAAAACATCGTAATTTTTGTTCAAAGCCATTTAATTTAAGCACAGTGGGCTGCGAGAGAATAATCTGATTTATATCTCTAGGCCGTATTTCTTCTTTATTCGCTCTTTCACACTAGCCGACGTAATTTGTTGAAAAACACGCAAATTCAGTTAAGTGCTTCTTTCTATTTACGATTGATGCTTTATCGTTGTTCTGTAACTCGATGGCGGGCGTACGTTTATTTATTATTTACGTTACTGTTCTTCGCCAAATTATCTGCTGCTGCTGATTCTAGGTACGTATAGGTACGTTTGGGTACGCCATACATATTTTACAATTTAAATAAATGAAAAACAGAAATGGATTAAATTATACATGTGACTATTTCGGATTGACTTTTTTAACATTAAAAGCTTTATTAGTTTCAGTGTGATTACTATAGTGTTAATATTGAAACGTTATTCAGTTGTTTACTGACACTATCTGGTTGAATGTTTCGAGTATAATTGCACAAAGTACAATACACACACAGTGTAGAGGTAGTTTTGTAGTTTGTACAATGTCCGGGTGGGACGCAAATGTTTGTGTTTCACCCTCCCCATCCCTCGGGAGATGTAGTGAGCTCCGGGCGATATAGATGACAACTTGGGAAACTGATGTCCCTGTTATTATTCTGTTTAAATTAAAAATCCGTATCCATTTTTATCCCTCTAGGTCTATTAAAAGACATATAAGTACCCTAATATTATGCTGAAAATGCTAACGTCTTTTAATACTACGCTTGAAAAGCACTCTCAACAGATCGTGTTCCTTTTATAAGGAAAACAAAGTAATTACAAAATACGTGGGCTGTACAAAAAGCGTACCAGGAGCTCAGTAACGAGTGCAGTTCCCAAGTAACCGATGCTCGGCTCCACTCGGCTCTCGGCACACGGCCCGACGACGTGTTATTTATCCCCGTCCAAACGCCCTTTACGAGCACAATATCGACGCTCGATTTTCATCCTGCCTCGGGGAGAGATAAAAGAAGCTTAGCGTCCGTCGGCTTTGTGTGCGTGAATCTCACCCGCCGCAAATAAAACTATTAAATTAAATAACGTTACGCAGCCCCAGCCACTCGCTGAGTAATCCTTGTATTTTATTAACAGCGAGAGAACCTCTGTCAAAATTTGCTCTTTTTAAAACCTGGGCGCAGTGTAAATATTCATGATCCGCAACTCATATAAATATTACTCGAGACACTCGGCAGCAGCACGTTAATGAAACAAGATGCTAACTCCGTGGGGTGGGGCGAGCTTGGAGCTTAAATTATTCCTGCCGCGTCTCGCTCTTGTCTTTGTGCCGTTGCTATTATTTCAAATTATTTTTAATTGAGTAAAAGCAAGCGAAAAACACAATAACAACCCTCCGAGTTAATTGCCCTCCCGACAAAGCGTTCTAAAAGCTTTTCGAGACGCTACACTGTAATACAAACGTTAAACTGCATGAAAAACTGTTTGTGCTTTAGTAATTCTTAAAAATAAAATGGAACGTGAAAATCATAACGCAACAATGGGCCGTAATGAAATCTCTTTTTTACGGCTCACGGCTATGTCGGGGCCGAGCAATTTTAACCTCGTTTTCATTGAAATTCACATTTCATCCGAGCAACAAAAGGGTTGGGCTCTTTGCGAAATGTCAATTGTGAGGAGGGTAGCGAGAGGGCCGCCGATGTTATCCTGGTAGTGGCGGACACATGTACGCGGCCGTGACAAACACACAACATCATACGGATGCGTGTGTATACCCACCGGCTGTTCTGAATAATGCATGAGAAGCCAACGAATGCTTTAAAAAGTTAACAAGGTTTTCCGAGCTTTCCTTTGTTCCGCAGCTTACTGTACAAAAACAAATTGCTTCCACTGGAACTCAGTGAAAATTTTGATTTATCTGGTTGCTTCTATTAGCTTTTCTGTAATAACCAAAAGGCTGGATGGCAATGTTACAATTGAAATTCTTTTTAATATTACGAAAATCATTTTGTCCAGGAACTTGAAAGTGTAAAGAGAAAAGTAAGCGTTTCACTTTGTAGTTCTAAAGTTACAAAACAGACGACTACCTTGCGCTAATGCTCTAACTGAAAAGAAGAACAATCAAGTGTACAACTTGCAAGTAACTAGGGGATGAGAAGTTGTGGCTGGTAAAAGTTGTAGTATTCAGCCGTGGCCCGGCCCGAGTTACGGATACCTAGCCGATAACAGGATTAACGCGCCCTCCCGTGTTGTTACCGGCTAATTCGCACGCAAACTTCCCACACGCCACACTTTCGACACGATAATGTTCTCCTAGTAGTTCGCCTGATATTCACTTATTACTTTCACCGACCGCGTTAATATACTACTCACGGCATTTAATTAATTGGATTTTCTGTTAACATACTACATTACATTACGTTGTGTTACGAACAAAGCTTGTTTGGAATAATATAATATTGTATCCGCATGTGGACAGAACGTGATAATTCGCTCTGTTTGGTTACCGGTTTATTACCGGATTAAATCCCATTGAAATTAGTTCAGTTCGGTTCGAACTGCAGACAAAGAGCATACAATATGTGAACACAGTCCGATTAATATTCATATTATCGATTATGTATCTCATTAAATATTATAATTTATAATCATGAACTCGTTTTATCTCTAGGGGTGAAAGTTAAAGCGTCTTTGTTGATAGCATAACAAGAGGGATCCAATCAAAATATGATTTAGATGAAAGCGCTTTTTACGATCTCTCCGCGGATTAATCAACAACAAACATTTAATATTTAACTTCGCTACCAATATTAGCTTTTTTATTTTTCTTTTATAAAATGAATCTCAGTTAACGTAAACGAAATCACAGCATATATTTTTAATTACAATTCCATGGCCGTATCATCTCGATTAAAAACTCCGGAGTCAATTGAGAATTTTAATTTTGTAATTATAGCAAATAAACTTTTAACTGTTGACGGCAGTCGTGAAACGTTTACGACAATATAAAATCGTAATGGATTAACTTGATCGCCACAGTCGGCGTTTAACGACCGACCTGGGGTAACTTCCTCAATAAAATTATTTCTCTGTCATCTCCTATATCTTGCGTTTGACGATACAAACTACGTGTTTAGAGGCAACCCTTGTCTCTATTAATGAGGTTAATTTAATTAAATCCTACTATACATTGGAAAGTTTGTGAGAATGAGTCTATGTATGTCTGCTGTTCTGTCATGGATACGGCAATGTAGATAAGTTAACACTGCTTTTCAACATAACACGGGGGCGGAAGCTGTAGAAAGCTGTGTAGAATAGTTAATGTATTTGTCTTGGTAATTTTAGGCTGGAATATATCTATAAGTACTAAATTATTCTAAAATTGAAAAAAGTAGCGCTGAGTTGAGGCCTCAATTCGTTTATGTTTATCTACTAAAAATTCTTTTGTTCTAGTCCAATTTTCACATACGTAGCACTTGTATCGAATAAAAGGATAGTCTTGCTCGACACTCTGGGAAGACATGAAGCGTCCGTCCTTTCACTAAAACAGCATTATTATTGAATGAGGTCAAACAACAAAACAGGGATCCAATCTCATTTTCTTTCACACATGTGAAAAAAGATCAAGTTATTTTTCGAATATAATATTATAAATATCTAAATATACATAGGTAAGGGTTTGTAGGCAAGCGCGAAAAGTTCTTTGTAATAAAATGCTTTGAATGATAATGAAATACGGGGTGACGGGATGATAAAACTTGGCTGAGTTTTCTCTTGTAATGACACGAACACAATGGCTCTTTGAAATCTTTACCTTGTAATCTTTTTAATTCGCGTACACTAAAGAATGTGAAATGGTTAAAAGAAAATCTCTTTTGGATCAAAAGATGAGTGGAATCATCTGTGTAATTGACTTTATTAAAGTCTGTAATGAAAATATTTATCATTCACGCTTCATTTGTATTCAGGGGATAAGACAAGAAGAATTATATGTCTCTGTGTGATATTGTAACAATTTTGACTACAATAAGGTTTTATAAAACAAAGAAATATCCAGAGTGGTAGCAAATAGTATATAAATATAATATATTTACGAAGTCCCGACCTTATCATTTATTAAAACAATAACACTCGCAATAAGTGTAATTAACTGAAACTTATTAATTATTACAAATAAAACTTGGTCGGCTCGTAATTAAGAGTCCATTTTGTGACAGCCTCTTAAAATTCACTCCACGAGCACCGAGGGAGGCTCAAAGGCAAAATAATTAAAGCGGAGGGTATAAGAAAATGTAGGGAGGGAGATCAAAGCGGAGAATTTACCCTCGGGTAAATAATATAGCAGTCTCACGCCGGATTTGGGTATTTGCTAAGGTTACAATATACCTGTTGGGTAGCGGTATTGACATGGTTTACCTCAATCCAAATTAATTATTTAATGAACGGAACTAGCGGAGGAGCTCGATAATGGAGACAATTACGGGGCAATAACTCGGAACGTATTCCCCGGGGACTCAATATAGAATTGACGTCGGTCAAAATGGCCTCTGAACGTGTGACTCCGCATAGCTTGACTTTGTTTACTCTTTTTGTTCGGAACGGAAAAAGAAATATACACTGGAATGGTTTGTACAGGGTAGTGAAAATGTTAGCATGCCTTTTAGAATGAGCGGTTGTAAATTACAAATTTCCTTGTCTTTCTTTTCCCATTTTGTTGATATTTTCTACACGTTTCCTTATATAGTTATGTAACATTTCCAATCAATAGCTACTTCGCAGCAACTACTTATCTGCCATTTTCTTCCCACACCTTAATGACACTTGATGGAAGGCAGACATGATGTAATCTATCATTCTGCAATCGCTCCTTATATTACAAAGGTTAGGTACTGAAATCATTTAAATATAATATACGCGGCCTTAATAATGGATTTAAAAGTAAGTAAATAATTCTTAATGTTCCACACTTTACCATTTCTTTTTTCTACAAAACTTAAACGTAAACTTACCGCAACCCGGGTAGAGGTATTACCGATAATCGATTCCATCTCAAATCGCGTTCAACTCGGAAACTTACCTGGAAAGAATAAAAGACTACAATAAAACGTAATTCATGTTCAGATATGCATAAATAAGATATTCATAAAAGAGACACCTAGCGGTTGGAGTTGCATTTGTATTTCATATATTTAGGTAGTACAAGGAACAAGATGACGACAAGGCGACAAGCCTGAAGTTGTTAGGCTCGCATTAATTCCCAGTACACGAGTGCCTACAGTGCACAATAATCGTAAAATCACATTACAACGTCAACCTTTACAGCTGCCATTCGGAGCGCAAATCTGAAATGAATGAGCTACAGACGGATATTACGAATTCACCAGACGCGCCTCAACTCATAACAAAGTCACTAAACAGTCTTAAATTGTTAAAAATTAACATTCAAATTGGGGGAGCGCTGTTAGTGGAATTAGTACGAGTTTGACTCATAAATCGTCTGGAGAGGGTGGTGAGCACGCCGGTTTATTGGCTCCACGTCGACATTCGCCTGCTAATAAATGAAGCAGAAAACTTGTACTTATGTAGTGTGCTGTTTGTCGAGGGCGGAAGACATCACCCGCCAACTTATCTAACCGAAAACTGTGTCTACACAGAGCGTCGTAGAGCTCAAACTTCGACGGGAGCACTTTTATAACACTACCTCTCCTGCTCACTCGCGCTTAGTGCGAACGGGATGCAGCCACCGCATTATGGGTTTATGAAATGAGCTCCGTTGCCTCATGTTACCCCGACGAAGAAAATGAAATTATGACCGTAGCCGCGCAAAGAAAGCGGGCATGACATCTCTAATTTTTTCTTGTGCAGCTTTTACGAGCGAACGAGATTCGGAGCAAAATGCTCGGTTGGAATTGGAAAATATTTTTCAAACACTTTTATTATTTACGTAGTGGATATACGAGAAAGTTGTAGTGATATTATGAGATATATCTTGAATAGTTTCAGTGTGCATTATTGACAAATATTTGTAATTAATGAAGTGCTCAACTCGGTATGACATAGGAATTAGTTAGTAATAGCATCTCAAACATCAGACAATGTAATTAGGTTCGCTGGGAACGCACAAAGCTCATTAAGCATCAATTCCAATCTAATCAAATTGTGATTAAATCGAGAGAACCCTTTGATGTCACGGGCGTTGAGCGTCGATGGCGCGCGCCGAAATTATTGGCATATGTTCATGTTGCCCGCGGCTACCCCACGCATAATATGTATTGCATTAATTCAACAATTTGGGGAGTGTGTTTGTAAGTATTTTAAATCAGAAGTTGTATTGAAATGCTAACACTGCTGACATTTTATGGCGGCTTACACAAATAAAGCTCGTATTTGTTTACCACTGATTTTGAAATTGTTTGCGGTTGCGTACATGTATTTGAACAGTTTACACTAGCCAATTCACCATTCACAACAATTTATTTAAGCCTTTTTTTCTACTTTTAATCTTGTTTGATCATCTCGTTGTTTACCAGTTCATTACTTCATTCGTACTTAACTATAATAGAATTCCATTTTCACCGTATTGATAATTTCGGAATTATACGAGATCTGTAATAATAATTCTCTGAACGATAGTAAAAGGAATGTTAAAAATAGTTCGAAATTAAACGCCTGTGAGTCTCGGCGGGAGGCTACCGAAATGACGACTCTTTTGACCGCTGGCGCCCTGGTAGATCTTTGAACAAACTAAAGTATTATTTGAAATATAAAATACGATATTTGTGTGTAGTAAGAGATGTTTCTCAATTTGTTTTTTATCTTAATAATAAATAGGCTTGAATTAAATACCTGATGAATTGAACAGACCGATACTTCATAAAAATTACGTTCTATATTCTAAACTTGTTAAAGATTGAGGTTATACAGATTTTGTAAGAAGTGCCATTCATTCACAAATAATAATGTATTGTTTAATATGAGAATAATACCTAGTTAACAGTACTCTAGATCTGGCCTTCTGGCCTTTTTCTAAAATCAAACATTTGAACAGTTCCATATTCAAACAAAGAAGCTTAAGTGAATTCAAACGTAGAATAAGATAAAATAACAGTTTTATGAATGAGTATTTCGCCTAAGTCAAATTGTGGACATATTTCTTAGAAACGATCGGAAACGGTTCGGTTCTTAAAAACAAGTCGGAAATTGCTTTAATTGTGTTTAAATGTTTCCAGAGGAGCGAAGACTGACGTATCTATAACCTATAAAGTGTAAAATTGTTACTATCGAGGTCGTTATTAATAAAATACTCTGTAATTAGACTGGCGACAAATATTCCTTTTTAACAACGTCATCTAAAGTGTCGTCACCTTTGTATGTTTTATAGAAAATATAAATAAACTTTATGCAATATGAAGATGTACCGAATTTGAAATTAACTCTGGATTCCCGGGTCTCATCAGTTTAATTTATTTCGAAAGCATCCGGTCCATAGATTGCCAATAAAAACATAAATGTCGCTATGTGATGTGAGTTTGAGCAATTGCTTTTATGATGTCATATTGATTTAATAAATACATATTTATATCTGATAAACATTATGCGCTACGGAACCAGAATACGATCGCAAATAAATATCGAATGATCAATAAAAAATATCTACTTTTATTCGTAGCAGTCCTAAATCAACTTGCCTTTTAGTCCGGCTACATAAAGAAGGTGCGTTCTAAATATATTTTAATGGAATGTTTATACAGGTTCTCTGTCCAATAAACAAGTCTAGTATACAAATATTGGTATAAACTATGATAATATTTCTTTCGATCGTCTCGAGTGCAAGCAAACCGAAGCTTTTGACTTACAAACAGCGTTCAGGCTATGATCCGTATCGCGCGGTGGCTCCCCGACTCACCAGTCACTAGCTAATGTTTATTTTATCAATTACCACACATTATGTCACGTATAGTCTCGTACACTCCACTTATCGACTTAATTCATCTCGCCCTTTATTTTAAAACACGCGATGCGGCTAATGTTCGTGCGGGAACGAGAGAGCCCGTTTTGAGTAGGAGTGAACGGGATGGAAGGGCCAGCGTTTCTCAACATGTCGCGTTTAGTGGTGTTAAGGTTAATAGCGCTATTTGTATAGCGAGAGGAGATGTTATCGGCGGAGGCTGCGGCGGTGAGACCGACACGGACGTTTTATTGTCTACATCGACACAGAATTATTCCAGGCTAAACGATTTCAATGCGCTTTGCTTTTAACATGTGTCGTTTCCTCTGCGCGAACTAAAGTGTTTAAATAAATTAACTTAGAACGTGTGCGGATGTGTTGTGTAGGTAATTCGGTATATCCTTATTACTATGATCATAGTTTTGCTAGGTAAAAAGATGAAGATTTTGTTGTGTTGTTTTTTTTTCAGTCAGTTCGATTATCATGGCATAATTAAACAAAATCTCAATTTGAAGAGAAGTTTATTTATTCCGATGAACTCAACGCAGTTTACGCAGTACGGTTGCTAAAAACTTTATTACTGTGTAATTGAAAGTCAATTGATTTGTCTTGTGATATTGAATTACTACGACGTTGATAATAACTCAAACAAACTCAGTGATTTGTTACATCGTCGTGAATGAATAATAAGCCAAGCGATATTTACATGGTATGTACAAACAATACATACTCACAAAACAGGTATTGAAATGAAACTTGTTTCCGTCATACGAGATCTGAGGATCGTCCATCAAATTAAGATTACAAATTACACAAATACGATATCAGTAAATCAAATCGCGAAACGAGGTAATTATATCACCTCAGTTTATGGTTTCATAAGTAGTGAATAGACACAAATCTATGTCATCATCACAAGCAACATACAAGTGTGTATAATCGTACGAGTTACCTAAAGGTAATGACACCACACTTAGGTACTTGAGAAGTGTTATTATCATCGCTCGAACAAGATGAGCTCCGAGGCAAAAAATATCTCTCGACTCAATAGGATGATTGACATTACTGATGCCCCAGACAGCAAACCTGTTCGCAGCAACAAAACTTTTTGATTGCGCCACAATATACGAATGTAATACAGAAATAACTGTTGTCAACAAATAGTCATCGTTTTTTATGTTCCTAATTAGCAATAAAAGAGGGGTACAATGTTATTCTAATTCATGTTTACTGTAAATATCATCTAGATTGTGTACAAAACGCAACTCGTTGCAAACAGCACGAAAATTAAATAGCTGTCTCGGTTTATTGTATTAGAAAGACAAATAGAGCGAGTATAGGTACGAAAGATCCAAAACGCTCGGGGAATCTTAGAGGCTGTGTAAGTACCATTAAGCCGTCTGTAATACACCAAGTACGTATTTGCATGAAAACGACAAGATATTTGCATATGCAAATTACGTTCCGTCTTTATTTGGGCCGCGGACGTTAACTCTACGTCCTTATGTAAATGAGAGGCCCGAGCTTTCCCGATAGCCGTATCTTAAAACGTCTATTGTTTAAATAGCCCTTTTAAATCAGTTACCGTGTAATTTTTTGTCAAGCAAGTAGCAACTTTACAAAACAATTATCTTTTATGTGTACTTGTCTAAGAACCGGTAAAAACGTCACATGAATAGATCGTTAACAAGGAAAAAACCGTAGTCTATTACAGCATTTAATAATGCCATTATAATGCAGCCTAACCAGCTTTAAGAAATCGTTCGAAACGACAGAACAAGACAAGAGCCGACTGAGCCGAGTAAGGCGAGTGAACAATAACGACGGCACCGCTCATTTTTGTAGTCGCAAGGGAAAACAATAAAACAAAGAGAGCGCAAAAACGACACCGTGCACGCAAGCGGGGCTCTCGAAAAATAGCAGCGGCACACACGCGACGCGCCGCGATGCCATCCAGCCATCCTCGCCCCACGAGTCCACGGCCTGTATAAAGCTGCCACACATGCACGAATAAAAAACACCCAACCGCACACGAGCACAATGGCGTGTAGCTAGAGTCGGCCGCTCAGCTTACCCTCGCACTCGGCGAGGCATTCGTGCGTGAACCCAACCGACTCGCTGTCTACATACATGGCTACGTACTTATTACCAGTACGTGTGTTGCGGACTGCGGTATCCATTACGCCGAGGAAAAAGCGCGCGAACCAACGGTGTGTGTAATTGATTAACAGTTTGAGAACCTGTTGGCGGCCAGTGACGGACGCGTCGCTCAAATATTATAACCCTCGCCGGAAACACTCGTTAAGCGTTTTAAAATCTTAATAAATAAAATGCATGTCATCTCGTTTATAAACTTATTATAAACGATGCGAGGTCGGGCTCATATTACAAGCCCTCGTCTGGCTACAACTGTTTTAATAATAATGAAATTTAATTACAACTTCATTGAATATTTTCTACATTTAATCGCTCTATAGAAACAACTTTGAAGTCAAATTTTAACGACCGTTTTATGACGTATGTCCCTCCATTGGCAAGATTTCAATGAGGTGTTTTATAGTAAGCTAACTAGAATTTGATTCCTCATTTACATTAGACTATGTGAATACGTAATAATGCTATAGGTTCGTGTAAATCATGACATAAAGAAACATAGGTGTGTATAGTTATTTAATGTGATGAGGGCAATAAAGTCAACGAATTGTGTGATGTAGTAATAAAAGTGGTTGGGAAGAAAAGAATAATGTATAACAATAAATGGTGTGCGGAGATGTCGCGTTCAGCCGCGTCTGGCTGCTAGCTGCTGCTCCACCCTACATCAATAATTCATGCGACATCGCGCCATTGAGAAAGTGCTCTGTGATCGCCATACTAATTCAACCATTGAATCACTCAAACATTTCTTTGTGTTACTCAAACTCGACGTATTAATGACACATAATACATTTATTGTTTGGATTTGTAAGTAAAACTACGGCCTAGTACCGTCGGGCACAAGGGCAGAATAATAAACCCACCGACAACGATGGAATTTTTGAAACATAGTCAATTACTGAAATAGTAAACACGAAGCCTATACTCGCTTCAACAATGAAAACATTTTCTTTGTTTGGTAAATACTATTCGACTTTGTTTACGTACTACAAATAGTATTTCCGAAAAGGCGGCATGTATTCGCTTTTACGAAATAGCAAAAACAGATTTTTCATCTAAAAAGAAACCAACCACTGCAAACTGTGTCGTAAGAAAAATATCATATGAGATGGGGTCCGTAAACACATTCATCCCGAGGGAAGGTGAAGTACCCGACTGGATTAATTCGTGTAATTTAAACTCCAATACCAGGAGAATACGAAACTGAGTAAGTATTCAGTCCACCAAACGAGAAGCTGGCCGTCCAGACGAGTTACTCCACAACATTCCGACTACACACTATAATACTAGTATCAGCGGGAATTGAAGACCTCAAACACAACAGGAAAGCGGATGAAAAACAAAAATAATTATACGTGGGAAATCGTAAAGTTTGTAAATGAAACAGAAATAAATGTGTGCGTTCAATTTATTTATTTTTAATATTCTAATTCCACTGGAATCTGTGTACGCGTTGCGAATTTCTACGGCGAGATGACGCTGCGTTTATGACGCCCGTGTGCAGGAGCCCTGAGGGTGGTAGAGGGAGACAGCGCGCCCGGCGTGCCTGGAGGTGTGAGGGAGAGGCGGATATTTCATCGACTCCAGCTACAAGATGGCAGACGTTTGCGGTTGATAGTTTATAGTTATTGCGAGCGAGTGCGACGTGTCCGGAGCCGCTTTATCACATTGTTAGCGTTGTTATCCGCGTACACCGGATTAAGTGGAGATCACACTCGAGCCCTGACTCACCACTCGGACAATGGCTTCCGGTAATGGCTTTTAACATTTACACCATCTTTTATGTGTTTACCCTTCTGATTTATTACTTACGGTGGGTTTGTAAGCTAAACTTTATTTTCCTGCTAAGTAATTATCATTTCTATTCTAAGCATAATAAAGTATTAAACTTTATGGCGTTTTAATTAAAAACAACGTCGGAGCGCGGTAAGAATTTATTCCCCCTCATCTAACAACTTCAAAGGGCGTAGAGGTGTCGCGCGTGAATATAAATCTCCCGCCGGGATAAAAGTGGGAAAGCTCGGGACGGATCTATATAAATGTTGCAATTCGTGCGAGTTCCTGTGATCGATTGCTCTCACTATCGTCGCACTATTTCAACTACAAGACGTCTCATTTATTCCTGTCATATTCAAAGCGTTTTTATTTTGCTCGAGGAATTTGCCGTGATAAAAAGATTGGTATGTTTTTATAAGCGGACGTGAAGTATTATAAACATGGGCGATGTTTATTTTATTTCTCGAGTCGAATGTGAGTTTATTGAAATAAAATGCAACATAAACAGCGATTCGAGCTGTCGACCGGTGCGACGCGGTGCGAGCGCGGCGCGGCGAGGTTCACAGATGCGCACCAGTACCAGGGGAGCATAAAGCTACGGAAGATACACGAGCGAGGTGTTGAGCCTTCCGCCATAAATCCACCGGAGTAAAAAAAGCGTTAACTCTGATTTACTAACGTTCGCGTCACTCGTGACGGGATTCAATGCGCTGCTAACTTGCTTTATTGCCTACGGAGGCGTTAATGACTAATGCTAACGGAAAATACGAAATGAAGGCAAATCGAAAAATAAAATTGTTCAAAGAAATGGAAGAAGTATAAGATTTAGTAAGAAATCCGCATTGGAATATCTGAGCCGAGATAGCTATCGTGACGGATCGCGAAGCTCCGAGAATTTCTGTCACACGGACAAAGGAATTGTGCACACGTGACCTGCCTTGTCGCTCCGGCCAACAGTGCAACAGCAGATATCTACTAAAGTCACTTTTGTTATGATTCAAAGAAAAAACTTTCTATAAACAGCTTAGTGTAGTTAGACCTCAGTAGTTAGAAAATAGGGCATCCAGATCAGAGATCTGGATACCCTATTTTCCACATTTTAATCTTCTACTAACATATTATTTTAATCTGTTTCTTGATCATAATATTCAGCGGTTAAATTAAATGTTATTGTGAAAACTTCATTTAAACTCAAACAAAAAACCAGACCAGAACTAATATCAACTTGTCTGTGTGGGAATTGAACCCACGACACTTCGTCTTTGTGGTTGAAGAACGTGTTATAATATTGCACTCAGTTGTGACCAGGGTCTTAACCATTAAGCCAAACGTGTCGTCGAATATGTAACAAAATAGCGAACCGCTTCATGCACTTTGTTTACATTAATGAGACGTATATTGTGTGACATCATTCATTCGATGCGCTTCCATATATGCAAGATTTCTCACTAACACAATTCTTGATGATGTTTTGCCACTTATTGACATATTCCCCCCCTTTCACCGCGTTCAAATAAAAACACTGTGGAAAATTTATAGCATGCTGCATCCAAGGATCATCATAAATTTCCCAATCTTCTATAACGCCTCCACATGAAAAACATGCTGCTTTATCATATGGATTATTTCCGTAATAAAAGAATCCAGCATCAGCCATTTCCATCACTAATCTTTTCTTTGAATTATTCGTCCCCCAGTAATAATTAAAGGATAATTCACGTATTTTGTATGCATTATACATATCATATCGAGGTTTATATTCAGTTTGAAACATATTTTATTTATTTGGTACTAGTTCTTGATGCTAATAATTATAAACATAAAATGACATTGCGTTAATGCTGCAAGCAATTTATAAACGTGATTGTACAGGATTGGGAGAGATAGTAAACATATTATAAAAAATTAAACAAGTTTTTTTATTTCATAAAAATTTTATTATCATGGCACCATTTATTTAAACACAATATATTTTTTAAAGCACATACAGAGTTATGATAAATACAATTATACATATCTTGCGAATGTTTATATTGATCATATAAATGTACTAAACTAGAACAACCCTTATCTTCTAAATTAAATATATTACTATTACTATTTTCTAAAATATGCTTTAACCATAAAACTTTTTCTGAACCTTTAACATAAACACATTTATCTCTTAATATATCGGAAACCAAAGTCTGGTAATTGGAATAAGGTACAAATCCTTCACTCCAGTATATCTTTTTGTTACGTTGAATCCAAAGAACTACCTTCTTTTCAGATTCCGTTAAATTTTTAAATGGAAATGGTGGCTTAACTAAAAACACTTGTAGTTTTTTGTTACACAATATAGCGATTTCTTTTAATATAAATTCACCTGCTTCTGTTCTAAATCCTTGAATATCAACAACAGCAATCATGATAATCTGCGCACAATGTTGCTGAGAGGTTTGTATTCCACAAGTCGATCGTTTATAATCAAACAATACGCAGTTGTCTTATCTGGTATTGGTGTGGAACATTCAACTTCTAACCGCACGTCCACTGGACCGGTTTTTAAACTATCGTTTTGTCTTGAGCAATCTAAGATGAAAAGGGGAGCCTTTTCTTTAAAATCTGTTAGATCTAGCAATGGGTCAACAGGACTGTTGTAATACGACTGACGAAATTTCACATACATTTCATATAATATACTGTACTTGTTCTCAGAAAACTTTAAACTCAAAGGTTCGTAGGGATAATATTGCGAATTCAAAAAGAGTGTTACGTTGGTCACTTCACAATGATCGAATAGTGAACTGTCTTTAGTCCTATTATTTCTCCTATTAGTTTGCAAGCAAAATATAACATATCTAGGCTTTTCCAATTGTGAAGCTGTTTTAACTGACCAAGAATGCTTTGTAGTTTTAGGTAGCAAGGGATACTCATATAAATCCCAATTTCTAAAAGCCATCTGAATAGGTTTATCTCTTTCTAAATGTTTTAAAAGTGTTAGTCGTTCTCGATCTGACACTTTTATATGTGGCACCCTCCATTGGACTCTTTGTATATCTATTTGAAAATTAACAACATCATCAGTGAGAATAACACTATTTAAGTTAGAGTTGCTTCTACTCAAAATAAGTTCGTGTTTACAATTTATCACAATTTTATTGTAATCTTCTGCAAACCCTAAAATCTTATTCAATGGTATCACAGCACTAAAATGTCCATCATTTTGGAATCCCGCTAAGTTCCAACCCCATAAGGCTGCAACTTTATTTTCTGCTTCATTTAATGAAATGTATGCTTTTATTGTTGACGTAATTCCTGAATTTTTAATACGGTCTATTTCGATACCATTCATTTCGTATCTGATGTCTTGAAACAAAGACATAACAGGGTTATTAGTGAACGTAACAGTTTTCTTGATCGGATTCCCATCTTTACCGAACAGCCTTGCCTGTCCTTCGATGTAAATTGAACTGGCTGATGGTAGCACGTATATATCTTGCTGATGTATGGGGATTCTGATTTCATCGTTTTCTCTAAAGCTGTTATTGTAGGGATTGTACGAATGGATTTCATAACTTTCAATCGAACTGTCGAAATGCGGTAATTCAGTAATCTGTAGCATATTCATACTTTAAAACCCAGAGCTTTAAGAAAATCTTTATTTGCTTTAGTCAGTTTCTTAATTTTTGTATTACGTCTTTGCGCCTTAGCGGTTGCAGAAGAAATAAACCGATTTATTTTTACTGGAGTGCTTTTATAATATACTATCATTTTGTTTTTCTTAAGTGCAGACGTAACTGAATATATTCTTCTTCGAAGTTAATACAGTGACCAAATTGATCAACAATTTTAACAGATATGGATGAAATTATATTTTTGTTCACTGGAAAGTAAATAACGTTTTGTGGTATTTCTTTATAACCATGACTTAGAGCAGTATCTGATACAAATTCATGAATAAAATGTGTTGGTAATCCATTGCAGTATGAACCGTACACAAGATCACATTCAATTTTGATCACAGACAGATTACTAGTTTTAACTGAAATATCTGGTCTTGAATTAAATACTGAAAAGTATAGTAAACCGCACTCGTATTGATCAGATAAATGAAGAGGTGGTTGAAAATACGAGACCAGTTCTGATTTATTTCCAGAGATGGTAACCGTAGTAGACATGCTTATATACTGGACTGTTATGAAAGATCCTGTTCATTTTATTGCTTCGTTGACCAAAAATTGTTTAAGAAGTGTAAACAAAGATGTCCACAGTTGAAGGGGTGATCACGTTGTATATTTTCATAATTATATTGAATGTTAGAACCTACATATTTTACAAATTCCTTTGGTGGCTTAAGATTCCCGTAACTGTCGAAATACTCAACATAATCATTATATTTTGCATAGGCTACCCAATGAGAACCAGGATTTTTAGAACTATCTAAATTAATAACTCCACATTCTTTTTTATACGGATATTTAGGGAGCTCATCTCTCATAAAGACACCTCTAAAATAAGGAATTCTATTTCCATACTTTAAAATGTCAAAGTTAGTTAAGGCCCGTTTGGGTAGCCGATATCTTAGTTTTTTTCTTTTAATACGAAAATTCCAAGACCACTTTTATGTGGTTTAAGGTGTAGTCCTTTCCCAATACATAGAGCTTCCATTTTTTCATTATGTCTCCTCGATTCCTCATACAGCTTTTTAGCCATTTTAAATTCATTTATGGTTTTAGCAATACCAGCTGCACCGCCTGCTAAAGCTCCCGCCGCTGATAACCCCGCAAAAATAGGAATCAGAGGTAGTACTCCCCCAGTTTTTGGAATAGGAATAACGCGAGGGAGCTTAATCGATGAATCATTAGCTAATTCTCTGGTAGCGGCAATAGCTAATTCTATAGCCATTTTCTTGGTCTTAGGTTTTAATTTTTTTATGTGTCTTTTTACTTTTGTAATAACAGTTTTTAATTTGCTTTTTAATCCTTTTCCAGATGTAACTTTGGGAGAACGCTTTTTGCTCAAACCAGAACCAGTTTTAATTTTTGCCGACATAGCCTTACTTACTAAGCGTGCCGCGAGTTTTTCGCCTGTACTGGCATCGAAAGCAACCGCTCGCTGTTTTGCCATTTTTAACAAAATTAAATCAGCCTTATGTCGATCCTTTAAGTTTGATGACTTGTGATATGCAATATCGTGATCTTTGCAATATTCGTCCAACTTATTTACACCGTTATCTCCTTGTGCAAGTCTTTTTATTAATTTAGTACCAGGACCACAGTAATTATATCCTGGTAAATGTAATTCAAATGGTAAATTATTAATAAGCCAATTGAGAAGACTGCTCTCTCCAAAACACATTATAAGACTGATGGTTCCGGTTTGAATAATTTAATAAATAGTTATGCGATTCGAGTTTGTTGTTAATATTATTTTATTTATAATATAACATTCGATTTATCAATCCAACTGCTTTCAGCTGAAGACAAACCTAGCCATTTTACTAAAACCCTACTACCTTTTCTTCTGAGAACTTTCTCGACTAGATATACATTGGGATGTTTTGTTTTTTGAAGTTCTTGTGTATAAAATGCACCTAAAATAGGCTGACCTCTGATAGTATCTTCGATTAAGTAAGTTATAGGAGTTGTATTTTGTATTTTACGGATTTTAAATATTTCTGTTGACCAGTTGGGAGTATAACCTTTTTCAAATGTTCCTTTGTATTTACTGATACGCACATAATCACCTACTTTGTACTTGGTTTTTAAATTATCATTTTTTAGCAACTTTAAATACCTTTCTAATATCGTTTTTTTATTATTATTGTCCACATTAGCAGGGATTTCATTAATAGTGCGATGGTGAGTGTGATTGTATTTGTAAATAACATCATTGAGGGTATTATTTACCCAATTGTAATTGCCTTTTAAACTAAATTCCTTATAGACTTTAGATTTCAATGTCCTGATAAATCGTTCAACTATTGAAGCCTTTTTTGTTGAGAAGGTTGAATAATGGTTAATATGATACGATGTCATAAGCTTCTGAAATTTGTTATTATAAAATTCTGTTCCATTATCCGTTTGCAGATTTTTAGGAACACGCCCTTTATCCAACAAAGTTTTGAAAGAGTTACACACATCTTCTTTGGTTTTACTTCTCATAGGAAAGGCCCAAGCATATTTCGAAAATGTATCAATAACGACAAGAATATATCTGTAATTTTTATTTTCTTTTGAAATTGATTGCATATCAATTAAGTCTGCTTGCCACAAGTCATCTATATCTTTCATGATAACACGTCTTCGTGGATAGTTCACCCTCGCATTTTTATGAATTTCGTTTACTACGTCAGCTTTGCTCATGTTCACAATTCAGTATACTTGTCTTGAACTCAGCTATTATACTGAATAAAAATCATATTATTATGACTATTTATTATTTAATTATATCAGCTTCTTTTAATTCTTCGATTATTGATAAAATTTCATTATCATGGTTTGTATTACCAGCATCTTGGGAAGCAATTAATAGTTGCAATCTGTCAACCAATTCGTTAGGATCATCCCAATATACTAAGTCAGTATTATTTTTGTATTTCTTTAGCGTTGGTAACCTTCCTCCAAATTTAGTAACAATATTACTGTTTAACGATTCAGAAAACAATGGTCTAATTATTTCACGATATTTTATACCTTTATCGCCTCTAATTTGTCCATTAGGATTGAAATCTCTCTTATGTGCATTTGTATAATGCAACATATCCTTGTAGACAAGTTTATCTTTGCTCGATATTAGTTTCAAATCTGGTTTTCTTCGAAGTAAAAGTTCTTTTAAACCAGGGGTTAAATTGTAGGTTTTATCACCAATTTTAATTAAAATGACATTATCATCATTCACACTATCTATTTTAGAAAATGAAACTATTGAATTACCCATTAGTAATTTTTTGTTTGCACTTCTTATTCCAAATGGTATATTTACCCCTTCATAAATATCATGGATATCATGACCCTCTAATGATATTTCTAAATCTTCTAATAATTCCGTCTGGGGAGACTTTTTAACGAACTGCACAGAATTCGGTTCTGGATTGTAGCATTCTTCAAACTTTGTAGATGAGCTAGTATTAATATCACTCAATTCCATGTCTTCAAAATTAGAGTGTGTATTTTCTAAATTTTGTGTTTTTTCTATTGTTTTATTCGAATCAACTAGGGTTTTAAGAGGATCTGTGACAGGTTTTAGCATTTTATCAATTGACAAATTCATTGAGTGTTCCTGATCCTTCATTTGTTTTATTTTATTCTTTATGGAGTTTACAGACTTCATTAATTCTATTTTAATATTTTTCTCCATGTTATAATTATCTATTATAACAACTGCATTCAGCTAAGGAACAAATTATACTGAATTTGATTTTACATGGAAATTACTTATATGCACATGTAAACAGTCAGTCAAATTTAAAAAACATGTCAAAATTCTGTCTGTACCTTCCATTATTTAATGACGATTCTTTATTAATCAGTAGAAAATTATAAGGTTTACTCCAAACAGTTTGACAAATATTTCTGAACTCTTTCCATTGTAAATCAGAACTAACATGCTCTTCATAAATATGCTTTAAATTTACATCATCTTGTTTGAATATAATAAGAAAATTAACATTGTCACGTAACAGTTGCTTTGGAATTTTAGAATAGGTTTGAGACAAATAGAAACAATCTATTTGTTTATGCCTACCCATACAGAAATAATTGCGAATATTTATTTGATTTTCACAAGCAACATCATCAAATATAAATACAGAATTTGTTAAGGCTTCACTCGGAGAAATTACATCGTTGTTATTATTGAACTCGTAAAAGTTAATCTGTGGTACCCTTTTTAATACTTCGATCAAGAAACGGTATTTTGGTTGAAAAGAAGTTTTAGAGTAAAGATAAAGATTTTTAAATTTGAGCCCATTTTCATGCAGCAGCAAACTGATCATTACATTCGTTTTACCACAGTTTGATGGGCCACATATTATACAGCGAATAGTATTTGGCAGTAAAGCGCTATGTCTGATGTGGTGAACAGAGTCACTTAATCTTATATTATTAACATTGAGAGATATGGGTTGTTTGATCAACTTCATATTGTATATTAATCTTATTTCCACCTAACGTACACTTATATACTCGTTACTACATGAACCTCATGATAGAATAAGCATGAACTTACAATTTGATGATAACGTTTAGGAAGTTGAATACGTTTGAATAAAAGTCAATTTGTTTAAGAAATATCATTTTATTATAAATGTTCATCATAGCGTATACATTCACTCATAATAGTAGCGTAATATATTCATTTACAGTACATTACTTATTCTTAAGAATTATTCATACATCATTTCTATACACATTACATACATGAAAGTAGCATAAATTTATTTATAATTATCACTAATAAAATTAATAGATACTAAACGTGTACATAGTTATAGATTACGTATCACTGGAATAATCTAAAAACATAGAATCACAATGACCCCAGGGTAATGTGTGAATTTGATCTTGTAGTACTTGAATTTTATCATCGTTTCTATCTAAAACTTGTTTATCTACTTGTTGGGAGTATAAAACATGTTTAATTGATTTTATCATATTCATTTTACATCTTAGCGCTTTATCGGTCAACAGAACATTGCTGTAATCATTCAATTTTAGATTATTTGTGACAGATTTGGAAACACCTTTAGCTTTTTTAATTTGAGTTTTGAGACTGTTTATAAAATATAATTTAGCTCGTAGACCGACAAATTCTATGTTGATTAGGTTTCGCTATATCTCTAAATATTTCTATGTATAAATCTAATATTAAAAATTATAAAAATCGATGAACAACAAATACAATGCTTGGTATAGGTACAGACACATAGTCTTAACGTCAAACTAGAATATTCTATCTATGCTACAGAGATAAGAAATAATGATCAGATTAACTATATGTATGTCACAGTTAGACTTGAAACGTTACGAGAATGGAACCCTCGACTGTCCAATCTTTCATAAGCAGTCATAATTATCATTGTGTTATAGTTGAAATAAATTAAAATAATTATGTAACTGGTACTTAGTTTTCATTTTTTTTCAACACAAAGTAGCATATTCGATCTGTGCAGGAATCGAACCTGCATCACAATATTGACGGTCAACATTCGAATACTTGAATATATCAACTAATACATTGCTCTGACCATTTAATAGTTAGATAAATGATTATGAATAGATACTTACATTCTTGATAGGTGTTTAGACAGGTAGCTTGATCAGGAGCTCGGAGAGTTGATCCGTTGTAGAGAGGATTCGTACCAGAGAGGAATTGTACCGGAGACTAATTTGCTATGCGTTTTTATAGGCCTAAAATCACATCATTCAATCCAAATTTGTAAAACTGCATACTTGCAAAAATTGCATACACGAGCGTACAAATCTGAGCGGTTAAGGTTTTAAGCTTAGTGTTATTATATAAGATGGCTTTTACCCATGGCTTCGCCCGCGTTAGTTTTAAATTATCCCACGGGAACTTAATACTGAGATAAAAAATCCTATGTCATATTCCGGGTTATGGTCTATCTGTATGCCAAGTTTCATCGAAATCGGTTAAGTAGTTTTAGAGTTTATTCGTTACAAACATACAAAAATACAAATCTTTCCTCTATATAATATTAGTGTAGATTATTATATGTATAGATAGATAATGTAGACGGATGATGAATATAGATACTTACTTAAATAAACAATAGGGGAATTTCATATTTAGAAAAAAAGTTTGAAGATTGTTGTTTTTTACTGAATGTTTTTGACGTCAGGCGACGGTACAAACGCTGCGGTTTGCACGCTCGCATGCAACTTCTAGACATGTGGAGGAATGGAGATATGACTAGTCAGAATCTCATATTTCGGTATGTAAAAATAAGCTTGTATTTATCTTATAATTTTTTCACAATTACTATGATAACTTATTTGTTTTTATGAAATATAGAAGAAGTTGAACAATTGTATGAAAACGTAAAACGTGTCGATGCTCACTAATTGTAGGTACCTACTACAATAATAATCAGATCGATTAAGTAAATCTTGTGTTTTATTCCAGCATAGAGGTACATCTAAGCTATTAAAAAAATAAATTAATAACAAAAAACTATTTATTTTTAATCTTTATAATAATAATAGCAGGTAAAACCAGGCTTAATAATTGTATGTCGATATTGATCAATTGTTATGATCCGTCTCCTTAAAAAGAATTCAGCTACGTTGCAAATTCGCTAACGCTGATATACTATTAACATACCATGATTTTGCTTGCCAAATCATTTTAATAAAATGTATGAAAACAATAACCGTGAACAAAAATACAGTAGTATTATTTTGTCGATATATATTTTCGATAAACAATAAAATGTTAGGCGTCGTAATGTCTGCGGTTTCAATTTCACCATACCATTTTTGTATAGATATTAACATCTAACAAAAATATACGATATTGAACTCTATGTATTAAAAGAAATAATTAAATTTAAAAATATAAAAGGGGGATATAATAAATTGAAATCCATTTCATCTTTGAATCTGATGGTGAAGACTGAATCAGACTGATATAATTGCGGAATGTCGGTAAGTGTTACTTTAATACATTCACTAACAATTTAAAAATGTATTAATATTAACAATAGTAGTAAGTAGCATCACAGCATTAATTATTTCCACATAAGCCTTTATTTCAATCGTAACGTTTGTAGTGTAACTTAAATTAATATTGTATTGTTATTTCAGGACTCGGAGGATCTCTTCAATTTTGTACCCATGAATCAACCAGTCCAACAAACCACTGGACAGAAGACGCTGGGTCTCGCTCGCAAGAGATCAAAAACAGATCAGACATTCTATCAATTTATAAAGAAGCCTGTTTCTCGTGGAACGAAAATAATAAAAATAGAAATCTATGATACAGACAGTTTTCAAAAATCCGAACAGCCGATGTGTAATTGTGAGGCTGATGTGTGTGTTCAACATGTTGTGAAAACTATATTATACGATGATATATATACCAGTACGAGAGAATTAATTGCCAAAATTCAGGATGACATCGAACCAAGAGTATAGATTTAATAATTTAAAATGTATAGACGTTACCGTTTACCACTTATGTATGTTTAATTTTCTAAAAAAGTTTATGTAAATAATTATAAGTGTACCTATGTAGTAATGAATAGATATCAACTATAAAAATATCAAAAATTGTATATTTAAAATAAAATAATTCAAAATATCATTTTTTTATTGCTAACTCATTCTTATACATGTAATAAATAGCCACTGCACTACGTACCTAGGTATATAAGGCAGCGCAATGGACAATAGCGAGAGCATTCCATATTATCATATTCAATAAGTATGATCTTTTTTATGAATATTACTGCCATGCCTGCTATCTTAAAATAATATGTGAATAGAAGATTAAAATGTGGAAAATAGGGTATCCAGATCTCTGATCTGGATGCCCTATTTTCCAACTACTGACCTCAGTTGACATCCACCGAAAATTGCTTTTGAACAGATTCAATTAAAACTTTATTAATTTCACAAAGAATCTTCGAAGAAACTTCAATTTGTAGAAACGGTTACGTTGCCAAAGTTAAGAAAATTTAAGTAATACAATTTATACAGAGATAAAACTTCAAAGTAGGCCTGCCCCAAAAGCGATTCGCAATGTTCAGAGGAGAACGCTGGACAAACACAAAAGATTCAGTTTTAATCCACTTAGCGAGCAGACAAAGTAATTGAGTAGACTAATTAACGTTTAAATAATAAAATATCATATCGTACAGCAGGACATTAAGCGTAGGCCAGCCGTAATGTATGTGGCAAGTGAAATAAGCGAGCGATTTGTACCCGCTAGCACGTTATTAGTTAAAAGTAGGGCTGTGTAATTAGAAGCACATTTGGCGGGGCCGCGGGCGCGCCGGCCGGCCATGTGGCGGGCTGAGCGCGTTCATTAAATAATTAAAACGTACTACTCATGTGCACTCACGCTAATAGCCGCTTTACCGTGGAAAAAGTCATAGAAAACAAACACCTGGCGGTTGGTAGCGGCGGCAAAGTGAATTACATCACTTCACAACAACCGACCGAGCTAGAATAGTAGGACGGCACGACACGAAAGTTTCACAGCTCGCAAATTACACTATTAAAAATTTTAAACCACTATTATAAATGCTTTGGCCGGTACACATTGTAGCCGAGCTTTAGTAGCGGGCTGCCGGTCGGAGTCGGCTCATAAAACATGGACTATGCACATTCTACCCGAGCGTAGATTGTAAAAACTTTGTGTACGCCCTGGAAAAATAGGACTGGCCTTGACCGAAACTGTTCTAAGTTCCTAACTTAGTACTTAGGTGTTTTAGAGTACAAAATACGAATCCTACAAGGTCACAATGAACGTGTTAAAGTGTTTATTACTAAAAGAGAAATGGCGGCGCGTTTAGATAGTATAAGTAAGTATGTGGATGAAGTAATGCCTGAACTGTGCGTGATTAATACTCTCACATACATATGTATAAATTAACCTTGCAAAAAATACATGACCTAGTTAACAAACAGTAGTTAATCAGCGACATTGCTATGCAAATATTTAGAAATCATTATAATGATAATAATATGATAATGTGTGATTAACTAAAAAAGTAGACGTAACAATCGTTATCGTTATTGATTTAATGACATTGTTGTAATATTGAAGAACAATTTACAATACAGATTCTTTAGTGAACTAATTATTTAGCAAGATAACTTTGATCGCGTTGAACGCTGCATTAACTTTGGTAGATAAAGGACAGTTAGTCCGGCTTCTACGGAGTTTCGTAGTAGAAATAACCTATAATATTTGAACAATGAATCATGTCCAGGACATCCTATTGAAGCATCGTTTCTGAAATATAATACTCGAATAGAAAACAAAAGCAAATCAATGAAACACATAGTACGTATCAGGAACAGAATAAAGAAATGATTTATTTTCCGGCCAACCGACTAGCTGGACCACCGCTAAGATAAAACGCAAGTTCAAGAAATAATTCCGGTCGGAATTGAAGGCTGGCAACCGAGATAATTTACTGAGATAACGCCAAACTAATAGATCAGATGGATTTTATCTGTTCGGATTTAACTAATTGCGTTTTGTAACTACGTTTTCATTCAAGACATTATCTTGTTTTATCGCGCGTACCGTTAATAATATACTTTTGCTGTTGTATAAGTTAGCGCTTGTGCCTCCGTTGACAGCTACATATTAATACGTCACGCTCATTACGTTACTGGCCGTTCATTACTTTTTATTTAAGTTGTAATGGCGCGCAATAAATTGGTATAACTGTGACGTTAATGAATGTACCACAGCGCGCAGGATGGAAGCAGTTGCCGTCACGGTGCCTGATAATCAGTGAGTGTTTAATACTCGGCCTGGCGACTGCACTCGCCAACCCGCTCCAATAGTAATTTCCTGGACGAGCTGCAATGCAAATGGCCGACTTCTCTCTAACCAAATTACATCCTCGTATTTATTTTAGTACCTCGTTTAATCAAACTGCAACGCAAGATTCGTTTCTTAGAAATATTACCGCAGCAGTAAATGAATATTTAAATTTATTATTTACATTCATCGACAGATACTAAAATAGACAATGAATTAATATTTTATCACTGGAATAAAGCGATGCGTCTACTACAAAAATAACTTATTTTAAATTAGAGCGATAAATATTGCGAAGCCATTGGGCAAGTAAACGTACTCTGGCGGCGGCTGCGTACTGCCACGACCTCTTTATATCCTCGACGAGACAATAAAATCTTGGGCAATAAACCCTGTCGCCTCACAACGTGACTTTATCTACACTAAAATGAATCAATCAGCCATCAACGGTTTACTTTCGGTTTATCGCCTCGTGTTCATATTGGAGCGATGAAATCACAGAATCTCTGGGATCATTACGCAGCGCCGACACGGAGCTCCTAGTCGCACCACACTTACAAACAATTGGTGTCGGCTATTAGCCGCGTCGAATAGGTCAAAGCGGCAATAACGGCCGAGATAAGGATGTATCTCACGTCGCCCTGTGCCGGCTGTAATTTAATGTCGTTCAAAATAGCAGCAATAAATAGTAATTCGCCGGAGCCGGCCGTTATTGTTATGAGTGCTAATGCGCTAAGTCAACTTTAATGCTGGCCTAATGCGCGGCTGTGTTCAGCTGAATGGACGCTGATGTAAGTCGTTTAGCGAGACCGGCACGACAATGGCGCGGACATTAAAGTTCACACGCATCGTCGACTCCGCAAACAATGAGACGGTATTACTTTTTTACACCACAGCTCGTAATTTATAATAAATTTACTGCCGCGGAACCGTTGCTCAAGCGTGTAAATTTGCTTTGCGATAACATAAGTACTTGTGTAAATAAGTATGTCGCTTGTCGCATGCTCGCTAAAACGACATTTTTGTAGTGTTTTTATAACAGTTCCTACGAGTGTTTCTAACTCAACAAACGAGTGCGTCCAGTTTACTGGGCTGCTGATTGTAGTGACGTTTCGGCGCGAGGGTGGCGGAATGTGGTCGGCCGCGTCGTTTGTCCGCGGACAATAAAGGCGGCCATAATAAAGTTCACACATGTCGCCCGCGGACCGCAAAGAGAATAAAACTCTCACCTGTCCGGCCAGTTCTGTCTTACCTGCAACAGATAAAATAATACAGTTACTGCATGGTGCACTGCTGGCGAACAATGTTTCCAAACACGTCTACTATCTGTCTAAAGAGCATCGGTGACTGATATACCTTTGTTATGGTTTGATAAATCGCCCTAATTCATATAGAACGCCTATTAATTTATAGCGTGTCTTAAAATGCAAATTTATAGCCACAAGAATATAACTGCTTGACGTCAATGTTGGTGAATTGATTCATGAGTACCTTTAGAATGTTATTGTCTATTGTTCATGTGATCAGTAAAACGGATATCGAAATGAAAATAGTAGTTGGTATCAATTAAGTTAATTGAATGACACCGCAGTGCAATAAAAGTTTAACGAAACAAAAGCAGTTTGTACCAGGCGAGCATAAAAACGAGGAGCACGCGGTAGTTGGGCCGCCATTTGCATGGCGTCCAGGATATTGCGATCGGGCACAGCGGTGCTCTGAGCAGCAGAAATAAAGGGGAACGCGGCGCCTTCCGTGCTCGCCGACAAATGGACTGCCGTTAGTGCAGAGCTTTTGTCAACCGGTTCGCCCGTGCCACTATTAAACGTCTTTCGGAAAATTACTACCAAACCAACGAGCGCTCTCTAGCCAGACCATTCTTTTAAAACCTTCTCAGCAATTTTATCGTATAAGAGACAACTTCAATGAGTTTTATTGTGTACAGCGCAGAAATTTCGATACGCTGTATCGTATGACGTCATCTAAATAGATTTGACGGTCGTTGGAGCCATTCCAAGTGAATAAAAAACCCAAATATATCTGTTTTAGGAGTCTTATTTGCGTTTTATATTCAGCTGTCATTGTTATTTTTTAGCTTGAACAAATGTAGTCAAAATGTGTTGTGTTTATCTCGATTTATTGTTATTGCGATGCCGCTGTACCTAACGTTGCTGAGCAGTTACCACGCAATGTGGCTACGTATTGAGGAGCTTAGTTAACAGCTGTCACTTTGAAAACTGAAGATTTATCGGCACTTATACTAGCCGTGTAACGTTCGTTTTACGTTCGGGTTCCGTACATTAGTCTCCAACGCGGTTTATGACGCAAACGTGACACAAATGAAATGTCGCTTCAGAAACAACAAAAGCTAGCAGGATATGAAACATTTATGTGCATTTTGTGTTCAAATACTGACCTAGGTATACTTAGCTTGTATATGTATAGTTCTACAGATAGTAACTACAGATGAACCTGTACTATTGAAATATAAAAGTTTTTTTATAATGTTAGACTAACAACCAAATACTACAGACCTAATAAACTTAGGAATTATGAATTTGACAGCAGATAAGACGATAAAAATAAAAAAATAAACTTTTTTGTGATATCTCTATTTAAGCTGAATAATTTGAATAAAACATAAACAAGTTCGTGACACTCCAAGTTATTCAGATAACAAGAACAAAGATTTTAAATCAAATTGATTTCTCATCAGCCGCCATACTTTATTTATATTTACACAATCTTTATTGTAGTCATTTATGGGTACACAATAAAATTAATTATGAACCAATTAAAATGAGAATTTATTTATCAAACAGTCATTCGATAAATTAATTAGCATACATATAAATATAATACCGATTTTACATGCTTATTCAATGTTTTGCGTAAGTTTGTAAGTATGATGAATTGTTGAACTTTAAAACCTTAAATAAATGAAATTTGGCACAGATTTAGATTATAGTCTGGAATAACCTATAATTTACGTTGTGCCCTTTTTAGTATTGGCGAAGCCGCTAACTAAAACCTGTTAGTTATATTTATTTTAATTATAGATTGGTAATCGGAAAATCAATTCGTTTATTTTTTTATTATTATAACATTACCAAAAATATTTTTTTTAAAAACCAATCCTGCTAACTTTGGACAATGAGAAAAATAAAGTTGTACAGAAATGGTTTGTTTATTCTAGTACTTACTTATTATTAAAATAAAAACGAAGTAGGTACCTACTTATTGTAGAAAATGTCAACAGCTTTCAGGTTAATGTGTTAAAAATCTTTTTAACTTTTTAAATCCACTTGTAGAATGTTTTAAAATGCCTTTGGTACTGGCTGTTGTGTAAAACTGTTGCGATATAGTCTATGGCTCTATGCACTGTCAAAGAAAGTTGGCGCCTTTTCTTGTGTAATTTATGGTTGTGTGTCACGTCGCTCATTGTGAGCGAAAGCATTTTAATGATACTTAAGCATGCGTAACTGTACCCTGACATGTTATGAACTTTCAGAAAAATACATTATTTATTTATTTATTTATGACTGAGGAAAACCACACATATTTTGTAAACAAAACCACAAGCCTATAAATAGCGAAATAAGTTTTTATCTATTCTGTAGTAATAGTAGGTAAGGTTTATAGTTGCAAATACAAATTAAGAATGTACTTAATTTGTCGTATACAATAAATAAAGGCGGAACACTATTTAATATTATTAATTATCAATACGCTTGCAATTTTATTGTATTTCTTATGGATGACGAATCATCATGATTTACGACGAATAGGATACAACAGCGCTTTTTAAATGTTCATGTGATTTATCACCTTTACACAACTCATCATTCAAGTTATTAATTGCACTTAAATTAATTTCTAATTTAATAAAATTATACTTTCGCATTGATGTTTTATTGTTGTGTTTAGTTATTATTATTTATGAACATCGTAAAACATGTACATCAGATAGCTATCAAGTTAAAGAACATGTATTTATACAGCAACCATCAATAAACATCACATATTTTAAATCCCTACGCATACACAGAGATCCATTGTTATGGAAAATCTGTTATTCTTAACGCTTGTAGTAATTTGTTTTAAAACCAGTTATTAAAATATTATTGTTGGGTTTCATTTAATTACAAACCAAGGTACGAGCGGCGCCCACACGTGTGCCGTATGTTAGCAGTGGTAACATTTATTAAACAAAAATGAACTGGTAGAAACCCAAGTTTAGTCTAGACTTATTAGGTCTGTTCAGATTGGCGAAATGTGGTCAACCAAAATCAATCAATCGTTTATAGCAGGGCAGCAGAAGAGCACAGCCATTAGTGTCGAAACTGTAGAGTACCAGGGGTCCATCAAGCGGAGAGGCAATCTAGTCGGACGCAGCGGTGGGCCGCGGGGCCGCGGTCACCGAGCCAATTACTGCGGCGCGTCAACGCTGATTTATGGTATAATGGCCAATCGCGGACTCGACGCCGACGCCTACATTGTTTAAATGCCCCGGGACGGCTCGCTTGCTGACTAATGACTATTTTATTAACGCTTCCCCCACACAAATAAATATCGCTAGCAAAAAATGCCGTTCTCAAACATTTGTTAGCATCTAATTACCTACGTACAAGACTTGCGTTACGAAACCAGTTAATAACTCAATACATTAATATTGATTTTGAATCCATCAATCAACAAACGCATTACGATGATTAAACCTGACATTAGACGGCTTGAGTTGTCAATATCTTGCGTAAGCTGATATTCGATCAATGATATCGTGGGACACAGTCGATACGGACTACGGCTACTACCAGTGACCGCTTTAAACAGTAATTTAAACTAAATTATGTATAATTATCAATACAACTACCTGCTATTAGTTTTTATCCAAGCGGCCGCGAGCATAAATGACCAACTAGATATAATTAAGTGTTCAATTTATAAATTAACGGCGCAAACAGGTTTGCTTAATACAAAAACGCGTAAGCATGCGTGAAGGGACTTGACAGGAAATAAAATAAACGCATGCTCCCCCAGTAAACTGTTCGTAATTATTAGTGTGCGTAAGTGTAAATAAAATAACATCGTTTATCGATTTATGCTCCGTGCACACCATAAGTTAGATATCAGTTTATGATAAGAACGCGATAAGGGGAAGAATATTCGAAACTCATAAAACTGTATGATTTATTCATAAATCGAGCTGACATACTGCGGGTTGGGAAGAGTTGAGGTCCGCGGTAAATTATGGGCTTGTGTTAGCTGATGTAATATCACAATTTATACATGTTTATGGAAATGTTACTTGTGTATTCAATGTACGAATCAATTTACATATTTAACGTTTAATTATAACTGAATTTGATTCGAAGTTTTGCCAAAAATCGGTCAGTAAACTAGTATACTTTAATCACCTAATAGCCTAACACCGCCATGAGAAGATACATTATCAACATATTTCCAAGTCCCACGACACTTGTACGACTATTTCAAACAGCCGTTGATAAAATTAACGTTTATGACGTTATGACTCATAATCGTATAACATCAACTTTAAAACGATAATTTATATGCTAATGTGTGAATATTTTAGCTTATTATTAAACCCACATTATGAATAATGGATATTGTCCAAAATAATAAAATTGTAACATAATTAAGATGAGAGTAGATTAGATCAAACGAACTCGACGTTTTAGCACGTATTAACTTTTAAATTGAATAAACCGGTTCGTATAATCGATTTGAATAAAAACTGCTTCGTTTATCGATAAAATCTTTGATTTGAGCGAAACTAAACTCTTTCTTCGACTAATTAGTCACTATGAGATATGTATTATAACATATTTTACGTTTTTAAAATATTGATAACATTTACAGCATAGTGAGCCACAATTTAAGTGATTATTCTTTTTTATCGATTAGCTTTTTGTAACACTCGACTAAAAAACTCCAATAAACATTTGTATTAATCTGTTTTCGATTCGTTCTTGTTTTGTCGTCGATATAAATTGTTATATATTTTTTGTCATGACTTTTTTTTTCGTTTCCTCGAATGAGTGAGTGATTGGGCACTTGTGTTGTTTCGATACGTTTTGATGGAGCCCAGCAACAATGGGAAACTGGCTTTTATTTATATTATCACTCATGTGTACATGTTTTAAATTTATAAAGCATTAATTTAGTACCTCGAGTAGTGATTAGTCAAGTATATACTCTAAGAACATTTTAGAATTATTAAAGAATTTCTATAACTCATGCAATCCTAGTAACAAGTATAAACTAAGGAGGCAGACTAAAAAATAATTTCTGTAATATTTATATCAATTTATTTAACGTTCGACATTGAATTGACATTTTTATGGAAAACTTCGTAACCGATCGGTTCTGAGAAGCACATGTTGGGTTTCGATAACTTTTTTTTTGTTGTGTAGTTGATCGTTTGCACGCGATATGACGTGTCGGTCGCTCGGTCGGACGGACGGACGTGTGGCCGCATCTCAGCAGATTATTCACGCGATTTCAATTATCTGTAATACGGGCTTTGTAAAACTACTATGTAATTATGTTCTCCGTGTCATAAAACTCCGGTGTTGCGGAATTACGCAACGATAGTTAGTTGAACAAGCTTTTTTGTAGACTTACTAGTTTTTTTGTAATTATAAAAATGGAGCATGAACATAAAATTAATGACTTGAATGCCTTGTATTTAATAGTTTTAAAGTAAAGAACTTGAAACAATTAGAAAACAATTAATTTATTAATATAGTCATGGCAACTCGTTGTGTTGTCAATGGACAGATAAACACAAAACTCGAATTGCATTTTAATGATGTTTTTGTATTTCATAAAGAATACGACCAACTTGGCTGTGTTGTTTTCTTTACGGCAGGAATATTTCTCGTTAAGATATAAATGGACCGTGAACTGTATAAATATTGTCAAAACAAGTAACAGCTCGGATATTATTACATTGTTGGAAGAGTTGGAAACAATATCACTATTGAACACCGATATCACTGGGCTTTTAGCTTTGGTATTCCAGTCTCAAAGCGCCAGCCCGTTTTTGTGCTCGGTTATTTTAATACAATAGCTATTTTTTACACATCCGTTAGCAAAAAATAGCAGCATGCAATATCCTTTTACAACGTTAAAGTTAAAATGCGGACTGCACCTACGCGCACATTTTAACAGGCTCTTGCTTATCTAAATTCGCGTTGTGGTTTCAACTGAAATAAAATTGCAGTGTTTCAAAGCAATAAAGAGCGGAAATAATCCTCAAAGGACGGCTTAAAGCACACAGTTATGCAACTAAACGCTGTCTGAATTTGAGCTATTCCAATTTGTACAAAGCCAGATTCTCGTAAATAGTGAAATGACAACCCTGTTCACTTGGTATTTTCATTAAAGAAGCCGTCTCATTAAAGACGTGCCATTCGACTGAGCCCCTGGTGGCAATTAACGCGGTACAAAACTTTATTCAGTTGTCGCTTCGCCGCGAGCCGTGATGGTGGCTAAGGAAATTATTCTCAGCCAAGCCGCGTATTGCGCGCCATTTCACTAACATCTTGCTTCGCTGTAGCCCTGGTACCTATTACGTTGTATGACTCTTTTGCACTTCTCTTAATAAAAGGAAAATGAGATTATTTTGTTTATTTGCGAGGTCTACAGAAGCGGTATTTTCTTAGTAGAAAAATGTGTATTTTAAAAGAACTTAAAAAGTAAAAGCTTTGCCTTATAAACGCTCCTAATGAGAATAATCTTGAGAGTAAATTATTGATGGATCTACTTATTGCCCTTTCTAATCTTTAGCTAAATAAAAGTATCACAGTAATTGCCCTGATTTAGAGACTAGGTAACTTAAGATAGCTACAATAAAAATAAAATTAAGGCAATGAATTAGCGGACCTATCTTCTATTGAAAAAAAAGTATCTGACCGTTTTATTATTCAGTATTTCTTTCATAAGTAAAAACAAACCTTTTAATTTAGATAATGAGATTTACCCTCCGCTCTGTCTGGAGCTAAAATAACATGTTACAGTTACAATTTGTATTTATGGCTACATCTATGGCTTCACATTCACACATCTCCAAAGGTTTATTCTACCCCATCTGCTTTGTCATTCGTACTTTTAGCTGTATAACTTTACACAAAAGCTCCATTGTAACGCAATATTTAAAAAGCATAATAAATTAACCCACACAATACTGTTCAAATTGAGCGGATAAAAAAGAAATCCTCAACTCTCAACTACAAAGAGCAGATAAAATTTTATTAACAAATTAATTGTTTTCTAAAAGCGACAGGGAGGTCGCGTGGTACATAAAATACGTAATTAACTCAATTTGCTCCATCGCGGAGCTGTATTTCATGTATTTATCAGATAGTCCGTCACATTTCGCGTTGCAAGCTCGATAAAAATAAAAATGTCGGTGTATTTTTAATCTGTGGACACACTGCACACTACCAAGCACGTTACTTTGAACAAATAAAAAATATACAACCTTTCTTCACTTGAAACAGTATAATTGAAAAATATGGCATGGGCAACGTATATTTTATTCATAAATAAATAACAAATAATAACGAGTAAAATGTTGGGCTTGAATTTAAATGTATGAAAAGTTACTGTAAACGTGTTCTGTTGATGTTTAAGTATTATTGAGAGTGACTATATTTTTATTCATCTTGATATAGACATCGTACTTAAGGTACATTTTACAGAATAGGGCATCTATTCTTCAACTTAAATTATCTTCAAACCCTATTTTGTACTTGTTTTGTCGTGTCTATAGCGTAATAGAATAGGATATACTTGCATACGACTCGTTAGATTATCGTGTTATCTCAATTAGCCTCTAAATGTAACGTAACATCAATGTCATTTATTGTTAGCTACGGCAAGTGGGACGGACGTCAAGTGCCGTACAGTTTTAGAAACGCAATCACTCGCATCTACATTATGCTCTCCTGGTACCTACTAACGACCGCTGAAAAATTTAAATGGATCCTATATATCAATGTTGGCGTACAGTTTACTCGTCAACAAATTACTGTAGTTTTGCATCGTCAAAACACATAATGATACTTAATTTCATTGTAATAAAATCTAAAGTCGCAAACTTTGTAAAAACTCAACGGTATAGAAATAGACGGTCGGGAGTTGCGTGGGCGACCATCACACATCTAAATATTGTGGATACAAACATTCCAAATTAGCCACACAGATTATGTCGAACAGAATGTTTAAATAATATATTTTCCTTTATATTTCGGCTGTCAACGTATTTTGTTTATTTCAGTTAATTATGTAAATAAAACATCAAGACCGAACTCAAAAACATTTCAATTGTAACTTACAAGTAGTGTCTAATAATATTGATACAATCAAATATTTACCCACGCTCCTAGACCACAACTATTACGATATACGTACGTCTACCTCTACGTAGGCATCAATAAATCCCTTCATTCTAGGGTTGACTATAATAGATTGTAATAAAAGGTCCGACCAAACCTTTTTGATTAGATAATGGTACATGTTTTGAATACAATTATTAAAATTAGAATAAAATTAACATCACGAGTACCTACAGAAGAACACCTCGCTCATGAATAATTTACGATATGAAGCGTAAAAAGTTTTAATTTTTATAGCATTTACGTGATAAAGGGGAGTGTTGTTATAGAGGAGAATGTGTTAAAAGTTTCGTCGGTAGCCATAAAAGTGCGCATCTGACGAGGAGATTAGTTTCGGTAACCCTAGTCTCTGTGTCAACTGATAGCCCGGCTTTGCGGCACACCGACCGAACGAGCCGAGAATCCGTGCTCACTAATACTAGGGGAACAGAACACCACCGAAAGTATGGAGTGCACATCACACACACAGTCACACACACGGCGAACAAAGCACAGAATCGATACGGGAGGCCGCCCCCCGCGTCCCATCGAGGGGATGAATTTAAATTATTCACAGCGGGTATAACTGCGTGCCGTCTTTAACAAACAAATTACGTATGCGCACCTAATAACGCGATACACGAGGCGCTCCGCACTCCGCTCGGCTTCTGGGCCACCGAGCTTTCAATTATAACTTGGTAGGATAAGCGACGCGGCTTGGATTTGTAATTACCTCCGACCGATGGCTGCTCCGCGCTCGGAATTCACTAATTAGTTCAACTATGTCGTAATTACGAGCTCTGTGAAATCGTAAACGGTATTAAAAGCTTTTACCTCACTCAGACACACACAACGTATATTGTTTAATTTTCTTAATTAGTCTGTAGAGTAATTTATTATCGTCTTGATCGTTATGTGTGAAGGATGGCTCTGCTCATTTAATAACGTATAATACAAGCAAAGTTCAAGGATAACTAATTGATTTAAATGCTAAAACTTGGAGCTACTGCTTAATATAAACGTTTGCGATGATAAACGGCATTTTGTCGGATGATAAAATCTCGATTAAACAGATGTCGTGACGTCTGCTTTATAATTAAAGTGACGCTAGTATTTGTCTACAAAATTTTTAAAACGTTAGCTGTCTAAAAAAATAATAATTCTATTTAAGTAAACACGAAAAAATATTTTTAAAGAAAAAATGTACAAGAAGTCACAAAGCGAAATGAAATACCAGCCATCGATTAAAGAAAAGGGAAATGCTCGCTTCAATCCCAATCATCTGCGCTAAACGCCGACACAGAGTAAGAAAGTAGGGAGCGTATAAAACGTCAAAAGAGATTGAATATCGATTGTCGAGTCGACAGCAATCTCAAGCTCTCGCCGGCGAGGAGACGCGAGGAGGCGCGAGGAGCGGAGGCGCGGAGGGGCGCGGGCCACTTCCGACCACCCGTGACAATTTATGTTATTGGCACCGCGCTGCCGCCGGCCGCCGGTGATACGGGACCCTCACATGTAATTGTTAGTTGGATATCGCAGGATATTGGGGAATTAAACGAGAGCGGTGATTGATTAACCACCGATAACGATTACGGATATTGCGGCGGCTAAATGAAAAATGAACGAGGGAAAAGGGGCGCCTCCGTCCTTTAATAAAGCAGAATCGGTTTAAAAACAAACGTCGACATCGAAACGAAAGTGAGGCGAAATGCCCGCAATCGAAGCGCTTCGGTTGAAAATAAAACAAAACACGACGCACATGCACGCAGTACTCGTCCGCTTACAGATTAAGCCGAAAAATCAACAAATAAATATTTTAATCCGACCCAACAGCATTCTCGCATTTCCGGCGGCAAAAACTCGCTCACCACGACACATGGGCGAGAAAAAACCCGAGTTATTATCTTAAGTCGAACCCAACAGAAACCATTAGTAAACAACACGGGCACAAAAGAGGGCAAAATAGCGGCTTATAAAAAACGTAACAAAAAATCACCTTTTGATCCCGAGCTCCCCTATATTTTGTTTGTCAAGGTTTTATTAGTCGACGAACTAGTCGATCCAATTTGTTCATACTACTTTGAAATTGTGTAGTTTTATTTGGTTTATTAAAATAGTTGTTTCGTCGTAAACCTTTGACACGAAAACATCAACTGTAAAATTATTCTTCAGTTGTACGCGACTAAATAGAGAAAAGTGAGAATAAACAGACATTTGTGGAGTTGTCGTAAGCTAACAATTTGCAGTGCTTTGCTCGTTTAGACGATAAATTGAAAACATTCTGAGTACGTTGTCATTATACACGTTGAACACGACGTGTGGTGCGACAAATCGGTTGGTCGTGTCTGTCGCAGTGAAACTTTCCACCGAACAAAGAGACGCGCAGGTAAACGCCAGCTGCGGATTACTGCCGTGACCGACAAAACAATCGACTCGATCCCGGATCCGGTCGACTAAATACGAACTGACTCCACAGCCGAGCCAACACGCTCCTGCAACCAGAATACTGTACAACTAACTAAATGTCTTTATGACAACTAAGGCGGAGACTTTATATAGGAGCGAACACAACCCTCACAAAACTGATGACAGATTGAGTTTTATGTTAATTGAAGCTATAATAGGGGTCGTTCGACACGACTCAATATAGCAGCTGTCAATTGGCCAGCAAACATTTCGAGTGGAATAATATTCAGTTACTCAGCCAAATTGCAAAACCGTTAAATAAGTAACAGTAAACATAAACTGTGCACGCCGAGAACGGAGTGGAAGCGAGCGGAGCGTGAATCGTGATAACTTACAGATCGCTGCAATTAATGTTGAATCAATTTGCTTTGCAGAAGCGAATATTTATTATCGTTTCAATTGTTCATGACATAATAAACGAGGACGTAACAAACCGCAGCCGAGTATAATACGAAGCGGAAATAATAATGGCATTTGTTAGAGCGCGCTGTCGGCGCCGCGGGCCTTGCCCGGCCTCACATCCTAATTACGCCAATAATAATTACACAGTAGCCGGCAGCTGGCGCAGCGTTCCTCGCGCTCACTGCCGCTGTCTTCATCAATACCATTATGTACTTCCAATACAGACAGACACTTTATTGTCTTCTCATAGTTCTCATCCATGCTAGGAATTAGTTTACTAATCACAAAATTTTCCACGTATTAATGCTCCAGGCTTACGTATGTCGTAACTGAGATGAAAACGATTGTCTGGTGCCTCGTGTAGAGCAGCCATAAAGTTTTACAACACGGCTATTTCTATGGCGTATCCTGCCGACACGATCACTGTGAACGAGTAAAATAATGATGGTTGCTGCGTTTATAGTAATTATTGCGATTCGTTCCACCGCGCACCGCGGCCCTACGAGGGAGTTATGGCGAGCTCCGATAGCCCATTTATTTTATCGCATCAATCAATTACTCCGTGTATAGGTTATTAAAATTTTAATTCACGGCTTCAAGTCATGGAGTTTGGCTGAAGCAATAACGCTTTTTAAATGAACGATGATACGCCCGAAGCGGGTAACGCGATACATGCGTTCGACGTTAAATAAAGTTGTTGAAGCGCAAAATTCATTGGAATTTATCACTCACGTCAGAGACGGTTCAATTTTGCAGATTCCACTCGATACATTATGCACTAGCGCCCGTCACTGCTTTTTTGGATATTCGCATACAGGCTGATTTTATGTACCTTTGGACATTACATTTAAATCAGTTCACATTGTTTATTTAAAATAAAAATGGAAAGATAAATGCTATTGCGGTTATTTAAGAGTTTTATAAGCAAAGAACATAAAGCGATGTACAATCAGTGGCACAAGACAGAAATTGATTTTCCAATTGGCGTGACTTGCGGCACAAGCTCAAACATATTTATTTAATGTAAGCGGTGAGCTTGGCACCCATTTAGCAGTTAGTTTAGTGAGAACACTGATCAGCCGGCAATCAACATGTAAATTTATTCAGAGCGATCGGTATAATCGAGCGCTGCGGTGCTATTAACCTCATTTGTGACGACATATACATGTTAAATATCATGCTGCCCTGGTCACTTTGATAGAAATTATATTAATTTATCACATCAACCACGACTATAAATTACTCCTGCTGATCTCTTTTTTATTGTACATAATCATAGCTCTTGGAAATTGATTCTAATAGGTTGAAATAAAAAATATATTGAATTTATTGATTTTTATTTTGTTCGGGTTAATAACATGCACTTTGTTCCAGTAAGGAATGGCATACGAATAGTTATGGGACCGTAAAAAGAAAAACAACCGAAGAACCATAATTTCCTTGTGATAAAAGTTTTAGTATGTTGAATACCCTCCTAATACATCAATTATTTATATATAACGTCGTATTTTATTTTCGTCTAGTAATTTTGTACCTAAACATGATGTGTAATCTGTTTTATGTTAATTTAAATCAAGCAAAGTATTAAACATTTGTTTTATCGCCATGTTTTGCTATCGTATCAAATGCGAAAATTTTATCTATAATATTTTAATTTATTATTCGTTTTATTATAGCATTGTGGGATCTTTTTTTATTCTTAATTTCGTCAGACAATTAGCAAGATACATTTTGGATATTATTATAATACCTATACTATTTTTGTTGTAATATATTTTATATAATTTTTTATCTTTTCCATTCGTGGGTACATATTAATTTATTACATATTATTTTATAAGTAATACACATTTAATAAATAGAATCAACGAACGAATCGAAATAATAGCCTTCTCTTTTCAAACGTTATTTTTTACGAAGCTGTTTCACATCATTAAATGTTAACAATTATTTCAATCGACATGAATTTTAATAGGGGACTGTTATGAAATGCGTTTTGTCAGATTAAATAGCATTACTGCAGCGAACGCGTTTGAACCAAACGAATTGAAAATTATTGACGAGGGTATCACCCCTCATCCGAGGTTCGGTCACAATAATACTGTATTATACTACAGTTAAGTGGCAAGACCAGATAATGGTCTGGACTACCCCGTAGGCAAATATAGAGGGGTAACTCAAAATTCAACTCACATGTAACGGAATTAATACCATTATTGTGTGAAACAAATCGACAATGTCCATACCAATTAAGTGATTGTCTTTCACAGTTTAATTTAATGTTGAAAAGATTTTCCATTCAACAAAAACATTTTGAAACTATTTTAATACAACGTCGAAGCATTGGAAGTTAAAAAAAACTTCAAAAGAAATTGAACGCCTCTCGGCTTTTCGTCAAGTTTATATTGTATACCATCATATTCTTAATAAGACTAAGTGGATTAAATCTTTGAACATTGTAAGACTGAGAGAGTAAAGACTTCAAAATTGATATCTCGTCTTTAATTATCACGCTCACAAAGTTTCCCAGCTAGGGGGCGACGGGCGAACGTTAAATTGATTCCACGGGCACTTTGGAAATTTTTAGAGCTCCGACAGTGATTAATGAATGGAATTTTGGAGACTGCGATGTGTTCGCTACACTCCATAATAGCGAGCGAATATAACAAGAAACGCTAAAGGGAGCGAGTCCCTTCATCTTAGATTCACCCCATACATTTATGCGAAGCAGTAATCTTGCTTGAGCCATAAAATATTGAGGACGCGGTATTGCTCAAGCAGCTGTCGCTGATAAAGTTTAATGTAACAAACTAACCATAATTTGGTGTGGTTGAGCGTGATGAGTTCATACGAGACGCGTGGTTTGCATAAACCTTTAGCAATAGCCCGGAGTCACGTCGCATGATTAATGACGCGTGTCGTGCATTCGCTTAAGCATTGTGAAAGATGTTCATTGCATGCAGGTGCAGAGCCGGCGAGGATTCTTCACTGGAGGTATTTTATTCACGGAGTAATTTTACTATTTTATTGGAGACAGGGAAAGCGGCCGGTGATTACCAAGAGTTAACGAGCCGGTACCCATTACTTATACCGCTCTGTATGTGTAGCGCGCTGCAACTTGCAACATTAACTCATTCATACACGTATAGACCACCGGGCTAGCGTTGCAGTTCTATCATCGCTTTCTACTCATAGGCACGTACTCTTAATGTATTCATTAACAAAATGTCAAGAGATTTTAATCTTTAATCAGATATATTCACATACAAGCAGTTAACAATTACTTTTTATGTAACAAAACAATCTTGAATGCAGATCAAATTATACAATGCACGTCTCTAGATTCGAGTTTCGGTAGATTGGTACTGTATAATTTGGCTTCAGCAATTCTGCATCGAAGATACACAGCCTTATTTGCCACGGAGCCCACAATCGCATTAATTTGTGGAGTGCAGCGGGTATTGTGACGTCGGCGGGGCGCGGGGCACGGGGCGGGGGCGGCCCGCTCGGGGTGATTTAATGAACCGATGCGGCAGGCGACAGGCCCGGATTACACCCCACGACCGTTTGCACTCAATCAAGCTCGCAAACAGCCCTAAGCCCGGACAATTAAATACACTGTTCCGAAACAATCGGATACACACGCGATAAGAGCAATCAGACGATTAGCGCACGATTATCGTTATCAACGACGATTGAGTGATCGATAGATTACGAATGGCTAAACTTCTCTCTTATTATGATCGTCAAATCATTTCATAAACGGATCACTGATTTTTTCAATCCATAAATTGTGTTGAACAAAACTAAAACTCACAAACGATTCTGATTTTGTGACATTGAAACAATTGATGTTTACATAACTTACAGCTCATTATAAGTGAAAATAAGTTTGTGTACCGTTTCGTTCACGATCCATCAAATTGTTATGCACAATAATAAGTAATTGAACTGCAGCAACAAAGAGGCTTCAAGAAAGCTTTATACAGGAAATGAATCGTGTCTTAGCAAAATACCCCGACAACTTTAGCGAGGTTTCCCTTGCAACCGCAATAATGTTTAGCGTGGGACAATACCAGCTGCTTGAGAACTATAACAAAGCCTGTACAAGGGTGAACACCGACACATTGAACATGCGTAGGTGTAGCTTAGCTTACCCGGTTTGGGCTCGATACACGTAAGCTGTCAATTTATTGTATTACACTAATCGACAAAATATGGAGCTTATCCATGACAATTAACACCAGGTTTAGTTGTACCGGTTTACTAGCACACTGATGTGAACGTGATAATCATGATTTAATCATATGATTATAATCATTTATAATCATGAGAAACATGCTTTCTTAGTTTAGACTTACGGTCAAACAAGGAGTTACAAGGTGAGACTTTACGCTTTTTCATTGGTCTCAGAGTAGTTGGGTCTGTTAGTGTGGTTTTTCGCGAGTTCGCGACTGATGAAAAATTTCATCACTCTCGCATTTACCTGGCATGTAAACTTATTATGGTTAAGGCAACTACTGGAATATGGTTATAATGAAATTAGTACCTTAGGTTCGGTTTTTTGTTTCTTGGTTGGCGGCTGCGAACTGTGTGTCTCTTGCCGCGAGTCGTCAGGTTCAGGTTTGGTAGGTGTGGATGGTGCATGCGGCGCATGCGAGGTATGATGCGTGTGCGGCGCGAGCTGCGCGGGCGCCGGCGCCGGGGCAGGCGCGGGCGTGGGCGCCGTGGGCGCTGGCGGCGCTGGCGCGGGGGGCTTATTCTCTAGTCGGGGCGCGGACGCGGGCCGCGGCTCCGGCTTGGAAGCGGGCGCGGCGTGCGGCGCGTGGGGAGCGTGGGGCGCGTGCTGCGCGGGCGCAGGCAGGGCGGCCGGGTGCGCCGGCGCCGGCGCGGGCGGCCCGGGCGCGTTGGGCGGCGGTGGCACGCGGGCCACGCCGTTCACGTCGTGTGGCGGGTGAGGGTGATGGTGCTTGTCCCGCGCCTTGTCCCTCCGGTGCCCCCCCGAGCCGCGCTTGGCGGCGGCGGGCGGCGCGGCTTGCGCGGGCACTGACGCCTTCGGTTCGCCGTTCATTTCGTTTGACTTGACGATTTCGTGCTTGGCTTCGGAACTTTTAGTGCCAGGCTTCGTGCGCTTGATCTTCATCTTGAGCGCGGTGCGCTGTGCGTCGGGTTCGGCGCGCGCCGCCATGCCGCCCGCCTCGTCTGTCTTCTCTATGTCGGCATCGAGGTCTATGATGAGGTCGCCGATGCCGATGTCCCACTCGTTGTCATCGTACTCGAAGTTGGCGGGGTGCGCGTGGGGCGCGGGGCGAGCTCCGCCGGCCGGCGCGCCCTCCCTCATTGGCGCCGCCATGCGCGCCGGCTGCCCGCGCCCGCCCCCCGCTGCCCCGCACACGCACACACCATTGTAGCCCTGCAACAATTATCTCATCTCATCTACTCTTCGACAACAAATTGCTCATTCGATGAGAGCCACACTGCCTTCATCAGACATCGCGACAGGTTTACTCAGGTCGAACTCAGCGAGGTCTTAGTATGTCAACCGCAATAGATATAATTATATAATATGATAGTTAAACGCAATAAAATAAAATTTGCCATCATGTGCTAAATTATGAAAAAACTTGATAACATTTCAGTTGAAAAAACACTAGCAAAATGATAGAGATTTTATTGGCGACATAGTGGCTATTGGTCATCAGGTGGAAGGCATGATTAATTGAATTTTTTATCGACGTGGGCTTGACAGCGGTGCGAGTGCGACGTGGAAGATGAAATTTAAATAACAGCGCAGCGAGCTCGCCGGCTCGGGGCTATAAAAATTAATATAGCGCCGTAAAAACCACTTAAATGAACATGTCCATTTAAAATTATTCCTTTATAGAAATTTCATATCGTACGAAGTTATAACCAATTCAAAGGGGCAATAATCGTAAAATAGTCATAAAACAGCGTAGATAAGCCCGGTTACTCTCACAAAGCGTAACATAAACCCGGACTAGGTGCGTACTTAGTGCCACGGCTATGCGTATTTATTGCAATTTACAACTGCGACCATTAGATTAATACAAGATGCAAACTGCCACGGGATTAGCGTTCGCACGCCGGTTATGACTAAACCGCTTCAAAACGCAAAACCCTGATGCTTAAACTCACTACTTTATGACGAAAATTTTAAAAGCTAAACTAAATATACGGACGTTTCGTGCCAGCGTGCCATTTAGGAATCCATTATCGCGTTATCTATAGAACTGGGACTGTTTTATTTTATCACACACCCTTCTAACACCCGGACTCGAAATGTTATGGTTCGCCATGACTATGACTGCCGTGACAAATACACGACACGACACGACACAGACATCATTATGTAGAATTTATGTTATGCATAACGAGGCGCCGACGTCACTTGCGGCTTACTGTATGTACTAAATGTACGTGTTTATACATTCTTGTCGACAAATCCCTTTATAGATTCAATCGATAAATCTCCCATTTAACTGCGCCTGAGGTTACTGCGAGCTACTATACTACTATTCAGCAATGCACAATTTGATAATTGCAATGAATAATGTTGCCTGTATTAACAACGTCTTTGATTAACCGTCTACATAAATGTGAGGCAAATAATTTGAATGGCTTTAAACATGGCTCGCTTTATGACCGAATAGAACAGTTTCTAATTTAATAGGAAAACAGCGCAATAGGGGTGTTATAACGCTAGGGTTGACGGAATCTTATCAAGTTGTACTGATTAGATTATAAAGTATTACCAGATAATGCGCACAATTTCATTTCCAATGTGTTGTATTACTTCCTGAAGTAGAAATATTGCCTATTGATACAACAAAACACTACGAACTACTCTACAACCACCTATGTAAATGCATAATGTAACAAAGAATCAATGAAATAAACAGTTTTATAGCTTTACTTTTCTATTACGTTATCGGAATAGCAAGTAGCATGAAAACTAGAATAAGTAGAAATAACACACAAGATTTCCTTCCTAACATTTTTTCTCGACGGTATCACTGTGTCCCCAAGCACTTTTCGAAAGTTCTAAGTAGTGTGGAAAACTTTGTATATGGCAGGCAACCCTACATAGACGGGGCAGTTTATAGCGATGGCGACGATGCCGGCTTTACTGCGCCCTTTTGATAACTCCTCGTAACTTTTTTATGACGCGCGTGCTTATGCGAGCCTGGTACAAACGCTTCAGCATTTACTCGACAAGTACCTTGCTTGTGTATGAAAAACATGCTTAGGGAGGAAATATCTTAAGAATATGAACTTGTTCAGTTAATATTAATGCACTTTTAATATTTGTTACTAAAATACCTCAAGGAAATATGAAACTTGTATTAAAACTATAAGAATTATTATCGCTTTACAAAAACCAGCGAATATCAGAATGTCATTGTTGTCATTGAAATCTCAGGTCTACAAAACAAAATAGAACAAATACTGTATAAAGGATAAAGCGAATGACTCACGCGCGGCCGACATTACAGTGCTAGTGGAATCTTTAGTTTATTTGTACTCCTTACCTTATTGAAGTATTGTTTCGATTATTATAGACTAACCTAGTGGCTTCTAACAAATTTGGATTAGTTAGAGAGGTTTATTTACGGGCCTATAATCAACTCTTACAAGTTCCGACATCTTCAGGGAGTAATGGAGTGAACTCTGATTCAAGATCTGTGATTTATCGTGGATTTCCTCCACAAACTACAAGTTATGTACACTGGAACATCATTATTTGACCTATCTGTTGGCATAAACAGTTATTCGCGCTTAAAGTATGGCCTCACAGAATTAACAGTTGTTACTAAGTATTAGGTTTTCATTAACACATAAAGTATGTAAAACAGGGAACAAAAACTTATCCAGACGTTTCCGAGAACCAATACCTTTCATTCCCTTTTTAAAATGAAATAAACGCAACGAATGTGTAAATAATAAGCACTTTAATCGTAACTATCGCATTTAAAACACGTTTTAAAGGGTAAACATGGGTCCCAAGGCATTAAGGCGAAGCAAATTGTGCAGCAAGTAACGCTTGCAATTTACTTAATATCCGAACCAATTACGCTGGCACTTAATTAGCGGTTCCAGACGTGAACTTTACATACATATTTGTTCATTCTCAGAATCGAACAAAGTAGCCATACATGTGTGATCCTTATAATAGGCAAGGACTGCGTTATCTCAACAATTTATTTTAACTAGACCTTTACGAGAATTAAATTAACCATTTTAGGGTTTATACAACATGGAGCAATGGAGATAAAATACACATAATAGAGACAAAATGTACGAATGTAAAAGGATATTTTTGGCGCATTTCCCTCTGTGAATGAAACCGTACTTTTCGGATACCAGTCGCGGGGAGACTCTCAACAAGTTTCCCCTCGTCCATAAGCGTTGAAAAGCGGTTCGTGGGGAAATGTGGACCCCGCATGCCTTCCGTTATGCCGACAGCGATATTACGCCATGAGGTTGGACAAAGAATTTTACGAACCAAATTGAATACAAATAATCCGCTTACCTTCTCCTATAATCTGTTTATAAATATTACATTAATAATTCAATCTTGTTTATTAAGATCACAAAATCTAATTTGAAACAGGACACGGTTGGGAATTTTAAAGGTGAAGCATTTAAAAAATATATTATTATCGAAAAATAATCGTGAAACGAGTTTCAATCAAATATAGCCTTTGAAATGTTTTTTAAGACGAATTTAATAGATCTTGTCTGATACAAAACCTGTCTGCGTCTGAGAGCAGTTTTAATAGACAGAAGAAAAATTTAAGCATATTATTCATATTCTGTGATTAATCAAAAACGAATGATATTCATATCTTGCCATTATTGAAGAACGAAACCTTAAGTCCTTTATTATATTTTCATTAAAAATGAAATATGTACTGTTTTAAAATTATTTTGTTCTTTATATTTTTCCATAATAATTTAATTATCTATGGAAATTCCAAGAGAACCTTCGTGGACAATAAAAGGATTTAAAATTTAATTGCTACTGACTATTGTGATAGTCGTTTCGTTCAAAAAAATTATAAAAAAACAGTACATAATAATATAATTTTATTTCTCAATGCTATTTCTGTAGCGGCCCTTAGCAACACATAATTAAAAGCATAATAAAGCAATTAAATTACCAGTTGTTGTGATGCTTAACTAACCATATTAATTGCTCGTAGACTATAAATTTACAGTTTAACAATATCATGACCTTTCTTTTTTGTACTAACGACTTGAAGCGAGATTATTATAAAAAAGCTAGGTACTTTAATAAAAATAAAGTAAATACGAAGTTTCTTATCTTTTACTACCTTTATTATTCAACTAGGTTAGTTAATTGGCGTGCTACCTAAATTGGCAGTAAATAAGTGCGACTATTAAAGATTACCAATTCTACTAAAATACTAGGGCTTCATGAAGTACTAGAAGTTATTGCGTAGCGAAAATATCTCTCTAAAGCAGTTTACCTAAGTGAGTAGGTACTAACACACATATACACAGTTAACTTCATATAACTATACATACATGTATGATAATCTTAACGTAAATGCGAAAATAGAAATCATTGTTAAAGCAGATTTAATAATAGATTACAAAAACCAACCAAGACTAAACAAAAATCAACTAAAACGATAAACAACTAAAATGAAAAGAGTTGAATGAAAAGAATTCCAAACAAACAATAATCACTCTGTAACTGATTAGAAGACATAAATAAACCTATTTCAGTATAATTATACACGTCAACTTAAATTAAAAGAATGTTTTCAAAGGAAAGAGATGAATTGCTCAGTGGTAGATAAATCGCGACGGATTCCATTATACTCCAGCCGTATGTTTGTCAATAGGGCGGCTGATTGGGAGCTCCTCGACGCGCTGCGAGCCTGGTACGCTCGGGTGATTTACCGACCCGCCGCGCTACTTGGCGCGCTGCCCGAGCATCGAACCCGGACCAGAGGTGCACTTTACCCGGAGAAAAATTGCTTGTTGGGCAGAAATACGCTGCAATATAGCGGGCATTAGTTTATTTGTGTTGAATGAAACCAAAAACGTTAGTGGCCAACATCGTAACGATATCCGCAAACCCGTAAATTGCTTGGGAAAATATTCATGTATACCAAGCGGTTACATGAGGGAAATGAATGAATAAAAGGTCTCTTGTTTCCAACAATAAAAACCCTTGTTATCTAAGAATGGATCGGGCAATAATATTATTATGTGTGCTTCTATAAAAAGTACTATCCAATTGTTCTATCAACAACCTACGTACTACGTAGTAACTTATTTAAGCAATATTCTACTTATACCTTCAATTTGGTTTTGTAATGTAAAAGAAAACTTTTCTTGAATAAATAAATATAATTGTCAGTAGTAGAATTTGACCCTAAAATGTTTTGACAGGAGTTATTCTTACAAGCCGGTTATTAATTAATGTAATAGGTGACTACAGACCTAGTTACCCGTAACATTAATCTAACATGCAAATAAGTAATTTGTAGTTTGAATTTAATCTACATTCATGAATAATAACACACCGCTTGATCATAATTACCTTTTAGCTTATAGATTAAAGATGTAAATTCGCCACTGGAATAATATCATGGCGATAATGTTTCTCTATGACTTATTACTTTATTATCTATGCTTGCTACTGACTGCACATAATTGCTGCTACAATTTACGAAATTACCCTTAAACATTAAATCGGTTTTCGTGACGAACGACTATCTACAGAGCACAAGGGCGACATTCTTGAATAGGTATTCATAAAAATGAAGCGAATATAAATGTCACATTAAACTATAGAAATATAACAGCATGAATATAATACCAATCACATAATACCAAGTACCTACGCTAATAAAACTTAAGAAGCAATTGTTATTTTATACTGTTGGAATATTGTAAGTAATATAAAGTTGGCTATTCAAACTACATAATGTTAGGAAGGATTATTAACAAAATGGGAACACGATTTGTTGGCAACGAGCTCGATGTTCATTCACCGAATTAACAATCATAAATCTACGCTACAAAATGGACTAGTTGGTATAAATTAAAAAGTGACACCCTGATGTTGTCACTCGACGTGGAATAACAGAAATCGAGTTAATCCGACGTGAATCATGGTGTGTAACGTTAATGTCGCTCATGTAGGGTTACCGCACCTCAACATCGCACAATGGGAATAACAGAGACGATAAACGAATGCCGACGTTCCATTTTCCCATCAATATTTTATTCAACTGAGCTAGTAGCAAACTTCTCTTTTCTAATTAGAAGCACTTAAATATTTCAATGTTCTTTCTTGCCCAAGGTTTCAGTTCGGTAGTAAAGGAATAAAAAGCGTGTCTCGAATCCCGTAAAAAAGTTAAATGAACTGTGAGTTAATCCGTAAAATTAGTTTTATTCCGATCAAGCAGTGAATTTACTTTTTATTTTTAAACTAAAAAGAGATCACGTGCTAACAGCAAGATTTATTTTACATTAGAATTCGAAACTGCGTACTTATTTCAGAGTATTTAAGAAAGAATGTCCTTTCATAATAGAGTTGTATAAAGAAAATAATCTTATCTGTGTAAAGGCTATTCATCTATTTTATTTATAGGCTTAGTTGTGAGAAGATTTAGCAACCCTATCGCTTAGAGATAATCTCACGAGCAAGCTTAATGGCGTAACTATTCGTACACAAGTAAAATTGTTGCGCGGCTAAATTGCAGTGGTTTATACGAAGCAATAATGAGTGGCGGTAATGGTCCCCTGTGCATCATCGTGTTAAACATTTTGAGCGGTAATGATATTATTAAAGCGCGGGTACATTGGCCGCGCTGTGCGCCGGCTCGTGAGCCTCGCATTCACAACACATTTGACAGAACACGACACAGCTCGAAATAATAACCAACTCAGATCCACAGATTGCAAGACCAAAAAATTGGTGCTCCAATTATTTTCATCGTACATGCAGACGTTATTATCATTAAATTCAATGAATATCACATAATATTTATTGAGATTGTGATACTTCGTAAACCAGCGAGCCAGTCAATCATATTTTGCGTTCTAAGAAAGCTTTAATCGTATTTCAATTAATCGAAATAGATATTCAATTAGTCTCTCTGGTTCTCAATAATGAATGAACATTATTTTGTTTAATCCCATCTTTAAAATGGTATAACGGTTTTATAGGCATTATATTACTGATCAAAAGATCTCCGTGATAAGAAGCTAAATCTTTATTACCGTAGCAATATTAGAACGGGAAAACAACATCATAACGTTTGAAATAGGAACACGAAATATGTTTTTTAATGTTGCCAATTTATTAAAACGTCTTTCGATCACTCAACGAAACTATGTTTGCAAATGAAATGAAACTATGCCAAGAAGTAAAAGAGATGAAAATAAAACAATTAGCTTTTACATTACGTAATTATGTCGGCATTGCCAGTTACATAAATAGACCGCCTTTCTTTTTCTACAACTTCGAGTACGATTAGGGGTTCAATGGAAAAAAGTCTCCAACTGCGATCGTTAACATAAAATTCTATATCCTTGCTTATTATGTTTTCCTGGTAACTCCATACGTTGTTTTTTGCGAAGTACATCGTTATTATGACCGCAAGCAAATATTTTTAATTGAGATTCTAAATTCTAACAGCAGAAGTCAAAATATTAGGCAATGAGTATTAGTTTTCGATTTCTTTAGTAATTAGTAAAGAATTAGAATGTTGTCTGTTCAAAAAATAAAAACGTTGCTAGCTTGATGATAAATTGCAGGTGTCATTTGAAATCTCTTATTGTTGACACATCTGAATCTGTTTGCGCGGTAGCGATCCCGAACTTTTAGAAAACATTAATTTTTTTTTTAAATTTAAATTCGATTTTCGTTAGTGTAACTTATAAACATAATAATATTATTCTAGATTTCACGTAATTTTACATAAAAAAGTGATAAGTATCGTATCATCTAACACTAAAAATAAAATAAATACTTACTAGACCAAAAAAAATGTATTTTATATTTGAACTTTTTTACGTTATATAGCCAATTATGTTTTTATTAACAATGAATGTTTCTCAACTCCTACAAAAAATAAAATGGCGAGCGGCCATTTTTGTAAGAAATAAAAATAATATGCAGTGTTTTATTTAATCTTATTTTGCGAACATAATAAGCGATATCTTATACCTATTTCTATTGTTAGGTCAAGTTACAAGAAACAGATACTTAACGTAATGTATTATTTATAAGGTACCTACTTAAAACATTTATTTTTTCAAAACAGGAACTTTCTATATTTTGTCAACCGGGTTAAAAGTGGTTGGACTAACCACTTTAGATACATTGGTATGCATTTAGAATAAATGGTATTTATGGTCATGCAAACTTCCGTGTATATAAAATGTTAGCATTTGATAGATGACTTCTCTAACATACATAAAAATTATAAGATAAATTAAAGCGTGTAATGATAATAAAAAACTCAATATAAAGATATCCAATCATCTATATTTATATATAACTATAACCTATAGATTTACTAAGTAAAAAACCCAACTAAATTGCTCACTAACTAATTAAAACAGGAAAAGCTTCGAACACTGGTAACATGTGTAGATAACCTATCAGAAGGAAATATGTACTATAAAATATAAATACTATTATACATACTCGAAACTATGAGTACTTCATAAAAGAGTATTTGTTCTTATCACGTTATCGCCTCGTTATTTACTCAACGTACTTGGCATAAAAAAACAAACTGAGTGACAGAGCACAGATTATAAAATGAATGATGAGGTACACAAACAACACCTACGGATTATCACTGCACATTGAAAACTATTCACATGCATGACGTTTATTTAAATATCGAATTTAATAGAAGTAATAAATTATATCCATCCCTTTCTTTTCGTACACTTTTGAAGAAAGTATAAAAGAGAAAGAGCTACCTATTTCGAGATAGCGTTCTCAGCCTTGCCTATTTCTTTTTCTAAAGGTGAACGTAAATTGATTCAGATGAATTGAATCCGTCACCTTTTAAGCTGACACCTATAATAAGTCAGGTATAAAAAGAGTCCAAATAAAGAACATGCTTAAAAACTCTAAAATATCGCATTAAGTGAGCTCGTAATCCTTTTATTTATAACCGCCATATTTTTACTGAAAAACAACTGTCAACCGCTGTTTAAAGTCCCAATGGTAATGTTCTACGTGGGGTAATATTGAAATGTAATATTTCATTGTTTAGTATTATGGAACTATAAACCATAAGGTCGCAATTCCAGTATAAAGTTCGTCCTCAAATAGTTACGATGTCATATCTGTCAAAATACTTGACTTGTCATTTGTCTTTGCTTAATAGCTATACTGTGTTGCTATATTACATTTTCATACAAACCTCATTTTTGAAACAATCAAGTATAACATTAGTATTTTTAAATCCCTATAAAAATAAAGTGTAGCCTTGCAAAGGCAATAAGAATTGATATTACAGTTATAAATAAATAAGAGAAAAAAAAATAAAGCTCGTAATTACTTTATGACACGTGAATGGGTTTATAAATCATTGCTTCATCGACTCCCACATAATAGTAAGCGTAACAGTATCTAGAAGCTGCGGCGACACCACTAATGTTCCATTGTGATTCGAAAGATATTTATGAACGATAACATCAGCTAATACCGAGCCCATTCGATTTATAATCGAATCCATTAACTAGTAATTGATTAAAACACTCATAAAACTTGATATCTATCGAGTTGGAATTTTCAATTGATTATTCAAATATTTTATAAATCGTAGACTGATTCGGGGCTTGCTTTGGCTTCACACGAATCATTACTTTTTGTTTTTTGTTCGAATCGATATATCATTGAAGCTGAACTCGAATGGCTCTTAATCAAGTCTCTGTAGAATACACGTAGCGAATTACTCGACTGAGGGCACGTAGTTGTGTAGATGTTATCTTAAATTTAATTCGTTCTCCCTGCAAACAAGAAAAACGTTTCGAACTACAATTTCCCAGGAGAAACAATTTTCATACTCAGACAGTGTTAAGATGGCTACACACGTAGGCACCCGACTACAAGCTTGACAAGTTGTAAGTACGACCACCAGCTTTATTATCTTAAAATCTTTATTTTATACTAATTCTGGATTTGAGATATTATTTAAATATTCACCTAAGTACTGCTTGTAAGTATACAATGTAAAATAAGCATAATAACTATAAATTATCTTTTTGTCTTACTGCAAATATTAAAATTCCGTAAGTTTCTTAGAAGCTTGAATGAACAATAAATTACAAATAGTACTAATTGAAGTTGTCTTTAACGTTAATTAAGTGAAATAAGTAAAAGATAAATAATATTTAAAATGTACTTAATTCCATGGAAACAGAATTCACGAATAGCTTGTGTAATTTCGAGAGACATTCCCAGCCGCCATTGCATTCACAATAAATACCCGATTGTGTTACGTAGTCAGTTCCACTCCACCATAGCTGGAACGGAATATTTCCGTTTGCAAAACGAATTTTGATGAACAGCTTGCGGTAACAGACAATCAAACTATTAGTAATACATGACATGCTTACAATAATGCTAATTTATTTTTATTATTTTTTATGCGTAATCGGTTATTTTTACAGTCTGTGCAAGCAAGTATCTGGCACACGATGGATGGACTAAATATGAATGCGAACGCAACATGAAAATATTGCTTATTCATGTTCTTATTTCAAAAATATATTATTATATTTTTTTATTTTTGCATAATAATATATGTCAATTTCCCTTTTCGAAATTCAAAATATGAACGGAAAATTTTACGTCAAAGTCAAAGTCAAAGATTTATTTGCAGATAAACATGGTTACAAAAGTTCTTATAATAGTAGTATAATAGTAGCTTAACATATTTAATCATAACATAATGATATGCAAATTTTGGTACATATTTGGCTTATTTAAATTGAAGGAATTCTTTTATTGTATAGAAGGAATTCTCAATTAACCACCTGCGTAAAGCCTTCCTAAAGCGGACCATTGGAAGTTCTTTAATTTGGTTAGGAAGTTTATTATATATCTGTATTTAAGTTAAGTTAAGTGATAGATTATTTTCCTGTTATGTGTAGGTACCTATAAGAACTTACTTGTTATTATCTATAGGTATTTATCTACAGTTTGAATAAATATTTAATCAATGCCTACTTATTAAAGGATAATAAAGATAATAAGAATCTATAATTAATTTATTCGTGTTATTTATTTTGTTTGCAGATAGGAAACGTTTAAAATATAAGGTGAATAATAGTAAAGAAATACTACGTCACAAAGGTAAAACTTTTTAGATACTATTTCTATTTAAAAATAGTATTAAGTACTACCTAACTACAACCGTTTGGGTTGAACTAAACATAATTTAATTCAAGAACAGACATTGCAATGTCGAATACCTACACATAAATTGACGAAGGCAGAATTATTGTAAAAAACTTGGCTAAATGCGTGTCTAAAGGCTATTATGGCAATCTCAAGTACCTATTACAAAACCAAGTATTTTTAAAATAGTTACTAATACCAGTATTGGAATAACAGTTAGTGCGTGAACTGTCTATTATGAGCAATTCTACGATAACTACGTTCGTTTTTCTCATCATAAATGTGGTGTCACATCATACTTAATTTACTTACAAATTTTTACGTTTCATATTTTCAACACAAACTAATTGGAACATACGTTATCTGTATCTATTGAGTACAAAACTTAATACTGTTTTCGAAAAACATACAAACAGCCTAATTTGTAAATGATAAAAAAAAAGTTAAAAGCGCTTAAAACCTACAGACTACTCAAATAAGTTCGCATGTGCCTTCGCAATAAGAAACAAAAAAAGAACTAAAATATTTTACTGCATGGCAAATTTTAGATCTGCGCCCGTAACAAATGAGTCATCAAAATTCTGTTTCCATTATTAACTTATCAATGAAACGATTACAATCAACAAATTAAGTAATTTCGTTATCTTTATACAAGTTCTGGACATGATCAAAGATACCGGCAATTATAACGAAACGAAATAATAAGTAACCAAACAAATTAGTTTCGAAACCATAGATTAAAAAGTTAGCCAACCAAAAACAATTTAAGCGCCTATTCTGTCTATGGTACTTTTCCATTTCAATAGGACATGACACACTGGCAACTGGCCCTTTCACGTCGGCATACACTAAACCATAATGGGCTCCGACCCTCCTTGATGTCTCAAAAATAAACAAAAGGGTCCGCTGTTGACGTTCTGGCGACGAAGTTTTTATAAGTAAGCTTTTTATGTACAAGTTTTATTAGCTTCTGGGTTTAAAACACCTACGGGAGGCGATGTCAAATATTTGTATTGTCATGTACCCATTTATATAGAAGTGACGTCTTAATTTTAAAGTTGAGCTGATGATAAATGGGAATTAAGTGTATGACTGATACTCAAAAGGTACTGTTTCACAAATGGATCCATTAAGAAAAAACGTTGCTCTTTGACACCACCACAGCGTCTTTGTTCAGAAGCGGTTAGAGATTCCAATTCCGTTATACAAGTTTAGGTAACTACAGTAAGTACCTGCCGACTTACATACCATTTCCTATTGACTATACTTTACGTAAAAAACGCATTAAAATGTCGTCATTTAGTCATTTTTGTCTAGGTACAAGATGAGCAAAAAAACTATTCAGGCTGTTTTTGCTTTGCACATATCCATAGATATGTTATATACCTACAAACTTATATGCACAAGTACCTACTTATTTAATCCGCATGTGATCCTGTGACTAATTATCGCGATAAATCGTTCTAGTTATTTGTGTCAATTCAGTAAATCGCTTTAAAGCTGAAATATCCAATTAGCTTCGAAGAGTTTCATTAGGATTTCTCGACCTCGTTGTAGCCTGTGTAAGTTACAGGTCATTGTTAGCTAATAAAAGAATCTAAAATTTCATTTTTTACTTCAAATATTACTTACGTTTTGTATCAATGCATACTCGATTAGATTAGTGTAATCTAAATGGCATAAGTGGGTGGGTTCGTACTTACCTATCCTATTAATGTACTTAAGTAATGATAATTAGGTTAAGTGTAGCTTAGCACCTTGTACGCACCTTTTACATAGTTTTATTTATATTTTGACAATATTTTACAAGTTAAAAACTCATTTAGGGCGTGTAATAAGGTGTGCCCCCAGTGAACGGTCTCCAAGCTTGAGTCCCGAGTGCCGCGGAAATAGGTTACATCTAGGACCCAACGACAGCACAGATTATAACTTGGTAACTGAATATCGCTGTTTATTTTAGACGATAACAAGCAGGATGTCGTGTCGTGATAAATATCTTCTAACCTTATGTGTTGGTAGTTAATGCCGATAAACGGTAAAGGAAGACATTTATTACCAGGCCACAAGTACCTACTTACTTACTAAATAATCAACGATGACAAGTCAAGACCTTTCTGCTTGTTACAGTACATTAATTACTTATATCTAGCTACAAATAGATACTTCATACCTAATAAGAACAAAGTTATTTGTATTTACCAAGCGTTTAAAAGATTAATGAATAATTTATCTACCTTCGTTATCTACACAACTATGCAACAGATACGCTGTGCAAATAAAACAAGTAATTATTATAATACATTAACTTTTGAACAAATAAACTAATTAAACATAAATAGTTTAAGGCATGCGAGTTATCGCAGTTATTAACTGAACAAATAAAGTTGTCATAGTGTAATATCTCACCGTTCCCGAGTTGGTCTATCGATGACTCTTGCTGGCAATCCAAAAGAGACACAATCCATTCAGCACTTTGATGCACTATAGTTACACTAACACTACGCTAGGTACCGGCACGATCTCAATGCACTATCACTAGACACGCTGGCATCCCGGTAGCAATCCTCGCACGAGCTGGCGGCCTCCGAGCTCGACACACCTACGGAGAGACAAAGGAAGCTATCAGCACACTGCACACCGAAACATCAATTTTGTAGACACTATGTATTTTGGAGTGTACAAGCGACGCTATCGTGCGACGACAAACAGGCGGCCGTCGTAACCGCACGCCACACGAATACTGACTTGGGCAGGCAGCGAGCGACCGCGCGCTCGACTGCGGAATTCAAGTCGTAATGTACAGCGCGCGGCTACAATCATTTCACACTCCACTAAGTGGAAGAGTAAAGTGTAAAATCACACGCAAATACTAACACGTATATTTACACCCTTAACGATGACAACATTCTCCAAGTTTAATCTCTTTAAAAGACTATTTTCACCGCCACATTCCGTGCTATCGAATAAGAGGCATTGAAATTGAAGTGCGAGGAACGCGCTCGTAAAGTTTCCTTATAAAGAATGTGATGAACCGGGCGTCACTAGCACCGCACCGTATTCACAAAACTAAAGTTAGAAAGAGAAATATGAAACCGTGCAATGCAACGTGGCACGGGAGGCGAGGGGCGAAGGGGCGACGTTGGAATACCGCTTCCAAAATATTACAAAAACATTTATGCATGAAGGGATAACAAAATACCGGCGCTATTATGCCGCTCTGATTTATACATACCTACTGTATTATAATGATGGATCACGTCGACCGCTGACGGCCTTAATGGACAAATTATTGAACACCATGTAATGAGACCGCGTGCTCGTTCACGGGCGCGCGGTAGGTGGTGATAAAACATTTTTTCCGTGTGTGCGTTCAAGAAAACATGTGAGATAATAAAAAGTTATGTTTAAACGTTGGAATCGTAAAGTTTATTTGTGTAATACATTCTTTAAACAAACGGATAATTACAAAGCGTTTTATGGCGAGTTACAGCGTTCGTTGGAACGAATAATTTATTTCAATGATTGCCCCTAAATAATCAAAATTTGGATGGCCATGTTGTTGTTACGGTTTTCCTGGAAATTCATTTGTGGCTTCAACGAATTAAACGCCTAAATGCCTTGGTTAGGTTACTTGTCTTGTGAATGAACGGATTCACTAGAGTTCGCTTCGTTATAAACCAGAATATAATAATTCAAACTAAAACTCAAATTTTATTCTCATATTCATTCCGAAACTCGAATGTCTTTACCCCCAGTTTGATATGACAAAGGACTACACCAAGTTCAGACATATAAAAGAAATATACAACGAAGCATATTTTACGACAAAAACAATCTTTAAAGTACAATTCAGCGTAATAAGTCGAAAAAGACTGTAAGACAGAGGGCTCTTTAAAATAAATTATCCTGCCGTAGACGAGTGCTTTTGTGTCGCAATAGAAGTTACTGACAACAAAGAGATCTCTGAAGCGGAAGAAATTTAATCAGAGCATCTGGAACTTAAATTATGAATGGGCTTCGTCTATCTCCAAACTAAACATACGGCAAACTAACAGATTAGATAACTTTACATGAAACCCCATGAGAGTTGAGTAAAAGATTTATTTGGATATGTGTACCTCAGATATCAACATTCACATTCAAGCCTTTGATAAAATACAGATTTTAACTGGGTATTCGAGAGCAAGAAATATTTTCCAATATAACCGAAGTAGTGATGCGGTTCGGATTGTAGAGGCGCAGATATTTCTCATATTCTTTTGTTAGGATCTCTCCAGTCGGCTCTTTGTTGTTTGAGTTATAGGAAGACTTACTGAATAAGAAAAACTGAAGCATTATTCAAAAGTCGCTCTCACAAACTGGAATACTTTGAGATTCTTAACTATGGAACTTTGAACTGGTATGAAATACGATAGATGGAGATTGTGAAGATAAATTTATTTGTTAACTTATTATCAAATTTGTATTTTAGTAGAATAAAAACGTAGTGCATAATTTTTGAATTGCATGTTTTTTTTACTTGAACAGGCGAATCACTGCAATTGTCTTAAAGAGCCAAATTGGACAAAAGCGACTCAACACAGGCGGCAATATTTACTCAGAAATATAATTAATATTAAAAAATGACGCATAAAATTGCACTGACATTGTCTCTAGAACTGCTAAGTACATTTTATCTAACGAATATTTCTGAAAGAAGCAAGCACCCAACCAAGCGAGCAATTCAATAGCCGAAACGTCTATTGACATTGTAATCTTAACCCGGCGAGACAGGGAGCGTTGGGAACGACACGCTAGCAGCTGGCTTTCCGAGAACCAACCTTATAGCCGACGGATGAAGCCGAGCTTTCTCAGCTCCGGTCGACAACAATACACACAATAGAACGTAAGAGATACCGGAAACTATAATCGATATGGGCTTACTTTTAAACGCGGGTTTGTCACATCCTTTACTTCACTTGTAAACCTGTCCACACAAACTAACGCGATCGTTATACCAATTTCTATTCGATGGGTACCTCTGTTTTGATTGGTTACGGGCTAATCTCGGATTGTTCGATTCGAATTTATTTCGCGATTTGTAATACTTTAGGCATTATTGTTACTTCGGGCGTAACCGGATTACCAATTTTTTGCCATTTTCGTTTCGCTTGTGTGATTGTCAAAATGTATTTCACATTTTATTCATACAAGTCGTACATTGTTAATCAGTGGAGCGACAGCAATTTGTAGCCGATAACCACAACTGCAACGCGACACCCGTACACTCGGCCAGCCCACTCACTCCAAAGTGATTGATGGTGTGGTGTCAATTTCATGTTATCGCTGGCACCCCGAACTCGCGGCCGCTTCGATGAGATTGTTGCATAAATTTACACGGGAGATAACACTACAAGCCTTAGTTAATAACTTGTACAAACATTGCACCGCCCGCGCTGAGCTGCGAGAATTTCTCGCTGTTTCTTCTCCATTCTTTTGTTCTCTGCACAATGTAAAATGTTAAAACTTCATTCAAATTTTATGTATGTCTTTATATTAAAAACGAAGTGGTACCTCATCAATGTGGTATGAGTATACCACTTTTTTTAAACGTTTTACTTGTTGAGGATTTACAAAGAATTATACTATGCCAGTTATATCACTTGGCTAATATTTATCTATTTGTTTTTTTCATAAAGCCATTAGCATCGATGAATCGATATTCATATTCGATAAGATCGAAGCAGAGATAATAAGTAAGCTACAAGAAATAATCGGAGCGCGTGGGATAATCGATTCAATGAACAAAAGCAACAACTCTGATTAGGATAATGTTTGCGTCTTATTGTGTATTTATAACATTGCTCATTTTGCCTTTTATGGGTGGCAATTAAAGTGCCTTTACTTCATTAACGATGAGGTTTCTTTAACATAATCAGAGCTTGAAACAAAAAGAAAGCGTTATATGCTCGAGTATGAAATTCTTTGATCGGTAACTTATTGAATAAACTACTGCAGAATACAAATGACATCTGAGCAAAGAAAATTGTAGCACATTTCTAACCGATATGTCAGCAAAGTTTCTATTCGAAAACACAATCTAAGAGCTTCGTGTATACCTCCAATACTTTTCTAATAATCTTGGATACCGTGTACTGAATGTTAGTACAAGGCAAGGCAAATAACAAACACATATTTGGCCTAGAGTTTGAAGACGAAGCCTCGAGTGGTACAATGTTTTCCTCAGTCTCGGCGCAAAACAAATAATAAAACTAAGTAAAAGCTTTGCTGGCTTTAACGTATGGTCTTTGAGCTCTTCGTGTAGAACTTAATCAATATAATCGCTTTCACAGTGTTTATTCTCTTTGTAAACCACAGCAATATCATATTTCAATTAATCGTTGCCTCACATTCGTGTATTTATTTTATTTGAAAAAATATTACCCCAGTCTTTAAAGGCGTATGGCTTATTAAAGTAAAAAAACAGACAGTCATGTCTTAGGTACTAATAAAGATAGAGACTTCACTTAATTGTAAGGAAACCTGTACGACTTTGTGTTAAAAAGGGTAAAATATTTCCAACATCAAGAACGGGCATTTTTGTAAAGTAAATTAACTGACTAAATTAATGTCACCTGCTCTTTGCTAATGTTACCCTGGTACCGCTAGTATTCGTGAGCACTCGCGTGCACATTGCATGTAAGGCGCTCGTTATTTCATTTATTACCGCGTAAAAAATAACGATGTTTCATACACACATAAACATTCCCCTCTTTTGATTATTTGAAATGACTACGTACGTATCAACCTACACGACTGTTACTCACGTTCATAATCATTTACGCCCGCCTCGAATAGATCCGGCACAACTATTTTATGAAAATAACGCTAACGTTCTCATAGCGTAGATAATTTGTGTCTTTATTGCTATTCTAGATAAAATGTATGAATATTTTACAAAATTATGATTAAGGTTGAGTTGTTTTATATTTACAACTCGTGCTATTTTATAAATAGCTACTTAACTACCTAATGCCACAAATATTTAAGTGATCTTGTAGATGTTTCTCAAGATAATCACAGCTCATCTCAGTGCCAACAATTTTAATTGTTTAGGTATTTATCTTCATCGTGACATTAACTTATGACAGTCGTAATCATGTCAACAACGTCCGCTCATGTTAATTTGTTTCAAAAAAATAAACAATTTACAACAAATATGACAGCGGAGACGTAAAAGCTCCCACGCTATTTCGCCCGGAGCCGTCATAAAACGTATTACCTATATCTGAATTCTGTATTCACGTTAGATTACAATATTTCCGACGCGGCGCTATATCGTATAAGTCAACTCATAGCATCAATGCGGGGACTCGATAAAAATCCCTCACCGGTCCCAGTTCCCCTACTCACTCTTTCGAGTTGTTCGCGGTCGTTCGCTCTCATATTCGCGAACACTTTTGATCTTTCTTTTGATATAATATAAATATTTTTTGCCTCTGAGGCTGAATCCATTTTGAGTGAAATGAAATACGAGAGCGAGTTAGAAGCCCTTTATCCGAGACGGTCGGTGGTCCCCGCTCGGCAACCGAACTTGAATAATCACGAATTCGCCTCAACTTAATCTCACTTTATTTATGTGAGTGGCTCTTTAGTTTATATTTATAGCGCGTATTTCATTACATAGTTCGGTACATTGCTCGATGCGTGGGAAAATGTAACAATTGTTTGTAATTTCGCTCTACATAACAATCAGTTACCGCTGAGCTGTTAAAATAAAAGAGAATTGCTACTCTGAGAACATGTTATTATAAACTGACAACAGTCTGCAACACTATACCGAACATTACGTTTTATTTCCTTTGGCTCGTCTACAGAAGATATGTGTTGTTGTTTTAAAAGACTCAAGTTTCAATACTATCTCTGTAAATATTGAGAAAGAGCGCGATCGTTTGACAGCAATGTGTACGCCTAAAGTGCACCCACGCGCGTCAACAACCACAAACGACATTATTAAGCCAAATCGTTCTCTTCAGTTTTATGCCCGCCTTGTACCCGACTAATAGATGCGACAGCGGCGCACAGATAACACACATAAATATTGTCTATCTCGGCACAGATAAAATAAAATAAGAAACGAGCTCGCGTGTTTGATATACTATAATGGTAACCTTGCTTCTTTTTCTATTTCAATAAGATTAGATACGCAGCTTTATACAGGATAAATCTTATCTGAGATTGTATGTCTTACATACAGCTCATAACAGAGATAATGACATAATTAGTTACATATTTATTATTATCATCAATTATTTGTACACAATAGTTAATATATTATTTTTATTATTGCTTTGTAATAACAAACGTTGTTGTAATTGCAATCTTTATGTTATTGATCGTCCAAACACAGCTGCGTAGCGCGTAGCTAGGGGTCCCTAGTCCCAAACCATCAGATTACGGAGTCCATTGAATTTTTTGTTACAATCCTCCGCTACGGCAGGGGCCTTGGATACGGATAAATAGCAATAGGTTCGCACCTCATCGCAAGGGATGGGTCCCGTCCTAATACCTCCATTGGCGAACAGTGGGTAATACATTGACGATACCTTAACTTGACCCTTCTGGGATTACAGGCGATTCAGAGTAATCTTTATACTGTGTGGAAATCAAGGACCTAATACGGGTACGCCTATTAACCTTAGGATATGTTACAAAGCCGTCAGTATCGATATATCAACTGTAACTGGTACGCAAATATTTAATAATATCGTGTATTATGTATGTACGTAACAACGTGTATTATAATCAAACAACTAGCTATTATTTATATAATTCTTCACCAACTTATCTTCTATGAGTATCAATTAATGAACAGTTTAGCTTGCATTGTCTTCGAATGCCTAATGCTGCTAGAAAAGGTAAAAGTTACAAGCAATTAGTTGAGAGAAGTTGTTCATTGTAAGTCCATCAGCTTGGAACCACAATAAGAGGGCTATAATTCTAGCTGGTTCCATCACAGCACGTACCTCGCCGAACAAAAGCAATTTGTGTCCGCACGAAGTGGCTTTGTACGTGCGTAGCGTCGTAGGTGTTTATTAGTGCCCTCTAGCTATGTTAATACATACGTGTAGCTGGCTAGCTGCCGGCAGCTCACCCCGCGACCCTGTGAGGTCACTCGCTATCGTTCCACTGATCACGAATTCCCGCCGACACGTGCTCTCACGACCAGAATGCTCCACCACAATTACAATTTATAACCCAATTATTTACTTGTACAGCTTTCTAATCCAAGTTTCACTTTCGACGCAACACTGAAATACTTAAGCGGAGCATTGTTAATTTAACAAGTTTCGGTATGATGTGCTGAGTGCCGCCTCGCAAGTCTAGCTAAGATACCGAAACCATATTTCGATTAAGGCAGTTATGAATACTTGGATAGTTGGAAACAAAGTAACATTGGCGGAAATCCAACGTCATTTACAATTCTGATTTAGTGTACTGCATGAGCAATTTAAAACGTTATTCCAAGTTTTGCGGTAGGCGAACGAATCTCTATTTTATTTAACAACACGAGTGAATAAATGGTGGTTTGTTTGACAACGGTACAAGGTAATAAATGAAGCAGAAGTGAATCACCTCGAGCTGCGTAAAAACGTTTTCTTTAGAATGTTTGTGGAAGTGTCTGTAACACAACTGGCGACGGTCCAAGAACACGCTCATCACAATCACGCAACACGCCGACATCATCATCATCATCATCATCATCAGCCTATAAGTGCCCACTGCTGAGCAAAGGCCTCTTCTCACACGGAGAAGGTTTGAGCATTAATCACCACGCTTGCTCAATGCGGGTTGGCGATTTCAAACTTACAATTAGAAATTATAAGTCCAGGTTTCCTCACGATGTTTACCTTCACCGTATGTCAGTGGTGTCTAAATAATCATAGCCGACATCATTTAACGACAAATTTACTGTGTCACAGAAACTACCCGCCGTGATAGCTGCTCACTATTCTAAATGAGCCAGCGTATCATGCCGTATTTTATATCGTAAATAGTTAACGTTCCGCTCCTATTCACAAGTATTAAATAAAAATGCGTGCAGCTATCGCAATCCACCATATTTATTGGTGCCGTTTAACGACTGATGAAATATCGCAAATAAAAACAACCGTCGAAGAGTTCCGTCGGTTTTGATAAATATCCTTTCAGCGCTTTTCCATTATTCGGGGAGAGACAAATGTCCCGTTTGGTTTACTCGAGTCGGCATCACGGCATTCCCTCATTAAAATGTCCCCAAGCGACTGCGGTCCCTCGGTCGCAGGCGATTCGATACGATAATCGATTTTATTGCTGATCGCTATAAAATTTCTCAACGTATTTGTTTTACTTCGGTGACACATTCCACGTTGCGAATCAATCGCTGTACTATTTAAATTGTGAGTTATTCATTACGCACGGCAAAGTGAATAACAGCTCTAATTTGTTGGCAATACGAGCGAGAACTTGTAGAATCAATGTACGATTGTTGTGTAAAGCGGAACCAATCGACATCGAGCGTATTGCAGCCATTCGATTGAAATAGAATTTTGTTTATGTTCAGAAGGTTGTTGATCCTTTTTTTGTAAAATCATACTTATAACTTACTACAATAGTTGTTCAATTACATTTTTTCCTTTTATAGGCTCTTCAAAAATATCTTTAGGCAATTATTGGTAATTGAAATGTTTTGTTAGTCACGATTCACGATATGATAGGATCGTGATTCGCAAAGATTCCATATAGGTACCGAAATAACAATGATTAGATTAAAACATTTTGCTCCATGAAGTATCATTTTATGAATATGGACTTCCTCCCTCCTACGTATGTAGTACCTACACTTACACGTATGTGTGAAGTGATGCGGTACTACCCACTCCCCAGAGGTTTAATAATTAAAAGACCACAAAGGGTGATCTCAAATACAAATTTTCAAATATATCGTCCGATCAAATTGTGCTAAATCGCCTGCCAGCTTCGTAACGTGTAGGTACCAATTTGCAAACAAGCTATTATAGGGGGCCGCAGTCAAAAGCGCGCCAATAGAATTAAAATACTATTACGGCAATACAAAGTTGATTCAGTGGAGGCGAGCGTGCGGCGCGCGGCGTGCGGACGGTTCTCGCTCGCGTCGCTCCGCTCACCGCTCGCCTGCTCGTGCTCCTGTAATTTGATTTGGAGTGGAGCGGGGCAGAGCGGGGCGCCGGGATCGATACCACGCGGGAGGGGTGAGGAGCGGCCCGGCAGGGGGGGGGGACAACCACCAGGCGCGTGTTGTTATGGAAACCGTAGCTACCCTCGCGCCTCCAGATTTCGTCGGTTGTACCGGTAAATTAAACAAAGGAGATCTCCTATAATATTATTTTCAGGTACACTCCGCATTTTAATAGATCAGATTTACGTAAAAAAGTTTTATTAAATTATTTATAGCAAGTATTGCTTTTGATATAACTGAGGAGATTAGTAGTTACTTCATTACAGATTTCTATGGCGTCGACTCGTCGTAAAAATGGTAATGGCGGCGTAAAGTATTCAATTTTAATGTTTGAGCAGCTCTTATTAAGTACAAGTGGGTAAGTAACGTACTTAGTACTTACGTTAAACACGTAAATGTAAGTTATATGAGAGCTGAGAGCATTAAGGGCCTTTGTTATGTAAGTGCTAATAAACAAGCAGGCAGTGACAGATGCGCGCTTACTTTGTATTATAATAAAGTAATATTCTGCGAAATAAATCGTTACTGTCTCTTGTTGTAAAGAATAACTGCTTAGTATTGGTTACGTAACGCGTATTATGTCGCTCTCAAGCGTACTTTTTACGATAACTACGAACTGTAAATACTTATACAGCGAATACAATCAAGTTTTTCTTACTGGAATGCTAATAGAAACTTTGTTTATTTTATACGGAGATGTTTTAAGTAGCATTTGTGATCTAGAATACTTATGACGTGTATACATATACTGCTAAACTATTATGAAGATAGCATATTTTGGTAAATTTCTACCTTAATAGGTACTTGCTTTTTTATGTATTCCTGTCCAAATTTGCTACAACTTATAAAAATATAAGGTAGGTACGTACCGTGACAGAATTGTGATGAAAAAAAAAATCGTAAACCATCATAAAAGCTGGAATGTTTTTAGTAGGTAGATAATTTCAACCAACAAATTAGTTGTAGCAGATATTGTGATCTATTATATCTAGTCAAACAATATACATACTTATGTGAAACAAAGTAGATGCAAACATTATATTTTCATTAATTTGAAGTATACGTTAGGTTAGGTTACCTACTAATAGATTAACTTGCAGGTTTTTCGTATAACATATCGTTTTCTATATCTATCAGAAGTATGAAGTCGGTAGGATACCTACTTACAATATATTTGGAATTAAGATAATAATCCCGTCATAATGAGTTGGGATTCTGGCACTTGTACACAAAAATTGTAAACTTAAGTCACATTTTTGTTAAACTTATTAAATAGTTATGTATAAATGAAATAAAAGTACATTTATTTATAAATAAACCGGTGAAGGCTCTCGATACAATTCAATAGGCCCATTTAGATCGCCTAGACCAGGAGATAAGCAGACATGAAAGGGCGGGCGATGATGCTAATACAGTGCACTTAACCTGGCCCGCGGCACCTTGCGGCCGCGTCCAGCTAAACTGGTTTCAACGTCGACCTTCGTGCCGTCTCGCTCTACGCGTTTATGCTGCCTTGGTACCGCCGATCGCCGTGCTTGATTGATTTTGATTCGATTTTATTACAATTCGATCGGAAACTTACCGCTAGGTATTAAAAGGTTGGCTGGCCGATAAATTTTCAAAGATTGATCGAATGAGATAAATGTTTTTAGTTGGATTGAGATGTACTACGTAAATCTTGAGATAAATAATTTCTCTTAAATGTAAGTTCCTAACTTGACCATTTTTCTCACGATGATTATATTACATACTTACATAATATTACTAAATTATTACTTCATTAACAAACTTTTACTTGAACACAGACAATTCAAAGAAGTTTCTAATTTGCAAAATCTTAATTATTTATTTAAGTAGATACTTGCTTGAATTAGTACATAGTCAAATGAAACATAAATGTTAGATTAGGTAACAGAACAATCTACTATTACAAACTCAACTTTTGAGTTCTTCTTTATTTAAAAATGAGTTTTATTTTTACCGTGAAAGAGCAAAAGTTTTCGTTCCAACAACGATGAGTTTAGTTTGCAAAGCGTAAAACGCTCCGTTGAGAGTTAATCGAACTGAAATGACAATCAATTTGTATTCACGATAAGCAAGCGTGTTATCGCTGTAATCTATGGACAAGCCCTTGTGTTTGTGTTCCTGTACATAATACTGTTACTTATACCTACTGTGTTCTGTGGCCCTGGTAACTTGTATTCTATGATCTATCAACTGTTCTTTGAAAAACGAACAGTATTTAATGTATTGTTATTTATTATTACCTACACATCTTGATACTTGTTATATGAAAGATGTGTAATATTGACCATTATTACATTTTGTAATTTGCCGTCGTCGGCACTCATAAGGCAACTCGACGATTAAATTTATCCACGGCCGCGGTCATTAAGCTTTCGAACATGGAAATGGCATGGCAATTCATGGCATGCTAATGAAAGAGGCGTCTCTCTCAAAATGGTGGGGTTATCCGTAAATCGCGACAGTATAATCGCGTGAAGACTATAATTGGCTTTAATCAAGTGAGATGGCGTGCACCACAGGCCACAGCACTGTTCAATCTGCTCATATCGGTCGGTGTTCGATACTAAATTGCCGAGTATTTTTTATATTTAATTACTTTTATTACTAGTAATGTGTTTTTTTAGGTACATTAAAAAAATGTTTTATAATTTATACTTACCTATCAAAAAAGTCGATAAATGCTTAAGTAGGTTCCTACTTCCTTAAACGAAGCACAATGTTGTCGTAGACAAAATATTTTTATATTACTCAACGGATTTTAGAGAGTGAAAAATGAACATTAATAAATAACGGCACCGCTGTTGTTGCCCCGAAAGTTAACTGTTGACAGAGATGACAAATCTCTGAATACTTGATAAGTTTTGTACAAAAGAATAACCGTTGTTGTAGGGAACTTTATGAAAATGTAAGAATACTAAGAATTCGCGTGAAGCCGGGGTAATTGCTCGTTGCGTCATACGCCGCGCGGTAATGTCGCTAAGAAATTTCTCTGGGGAAATGGGAAAACAAATGAGAGAGCTCTTATCTACGCATTACCGGCGCGTTCAGTGATTTACGATCCGGCTACCTACTCCACACATGCGAGTCTCACTTCGACTTACATTATACCGGTTTTACCGAGCGAAAAGACATAACCTGGTTGAGAAACAGACGTGAATTGAGTGTTAAACATGCCAGTTGAGACGTTGCATAAATGGTTAAACATAAACAAGATTGCCGGTTGATCGGTTGTCATACAAAATGGCGCGCATTCGTGATTATGATAAACGCCCAGTAGGTACTGGTTCGATTATTAACAAAATTCGTATCGAAAACCTTTTAAATTTTAAACCTTTTGTAATATAACAATCCAACCAAATAAGTATGGGAATAAGTATTCAATGTAGAGGTGGGTGTAATTTGGAATGCTAAAACTACGTCATCGTCATCATCATCATGCGAGACATAAAAATCACACAATGCCTTAGTCAATGGCACGTATGTATGACTAGTAGGAGCGGTGTTTCCGGGAAGATCCATTATAGTTTCCGCAGGTAGGTTACCCCGAAATCAAAGGTGTAAGGTGGCTGTGGAATCATTCGCGACAGTAAATTAAGCCATAATAAAAGGTATTAATCTAAATAAGAATGCGAAGATTACATTTCTCATGATGATCAAAAGCGATTAAACTTCAAATTCCAACGTGTCATGATCAATTGTAACGCTTAACCTTCCTGTAATTATATCGCTTTAATAATAAAACTAATCACCTAATAAAGTTACTGCCACAGACGTCTCATTGAAAATTTGAAATTAGCCGTGGGCTGTGATCAAATGGAGCCCCATTACATTAGCATAGCGTTTAGTTTGAGAACATGTCTTACAGGCGAGCTGTGAGTGCGGGAGTGCAGCGCGCCGCGGGCGGACGGCAAATTGCCAGTGGGCGGCGGCGCACCGTGATCCCGCGACCCCGGCGATAAATATTCTATCTATCGTGGAAGATCGTGTATCTACATTCCTCAAAAATAATACCACACCACTTCGAAATATATTTGATGAGTTGATTGCTTTTACTACCTTCAATATCCATTACAAAGAACAAAAAAGCGCAAATATTGGAATGAGCTTTGAATTCAAATTAAAATTAATCCACCCGGAAAACAGAAGGATATGAAAAATCCAACAAAAGGGACAAAGGAAAAAATACGAAAACGAATCGGACGAGATGAAAGTATAAAAAGAAATAAGACGTCGTCGACGGAGCGTTCTCGTTCGGCGGCCCCGGTCTGTGTTGTGCACCGTGTACCAGGCGTGCATACCGCGACTGGAGTGTTCAATTAAACCGCACGGAGATCTAATCAAGTGTGATTTTAATAGAGTGCTGCTCTGATCGGGCAGGCAGCAGCCCGCGCCTCGCCGTCATTCACTACAGAATAGATAACGGTTTTGTTAACAATCTAATAAATGAATACCTACACTATTGACTAATCATTAACAAACGTCGAAGAAGATCATTACATCTGATCAATTTGAATGTCGCCAGTTGAATTTTATTTTTACACATAAATAAAAAATGGGTAAGATTGACTCGCTGGTACCCTTTGCTTTCGGTAAGAAGGAGAAGAAGAGGCGTGCTAAAACCAGCGAACAATAATAAAGGTATGTTCAATGTTGGCTAGAATAGCTTGCGGGTTATCGCAATTCTATTCCTGAACAACATTCGTGCCACAAAGAGCAAGGCAATAAGTACGGTGTACAATAACCGATGCCATGAAAGGGAACAACGTAGTTCGTGCACAAAGCGAGCAGTGTTTCGCGGACCGCCCGCAGCGGCTCCCGCGGCGCTGCAAGCGTCCAAAAAACTTACAAATTGGACGCGAAGAGCATGCCACGAGCACCACTAACGAGCGACAATGTTTAAAACATTTGCTCAGCTTACCACTTGCCTCGTCTTGAATAGCTCATTGTTCCAAACCATTTGTAACAGACATAGAAATGAGTGTACGATCACACTTACCTACTCGGTTACGTAGAACTTGTTCCTATTTAGTGCATAAATCATGCATTTTTTTATACAACATACAAACGATCATCACTTGACAAGAGAATTGTCCTAGTTTTTATTGAGCTGTTATTAAATAATCTAGTACTTAATTGTCCAACTCCAAAGAGACAATTGCTGTAAGGCGTGTAAAGTTACTCAACGCAATTCTATTGCCTTTACAACAGACTACAGTCGGCAAACATAGATAATGGTATTATGGTCATAATAAATCCGGTTTTCTATTAGCATTAGTGAGCACGCGCGCGACTTCGTAAAACACGCTTTGAGAAGCAATTTGTCATTAGTTTTGTTTGATCGTAAACGATACTGAAATGTGGTGTTGGGTTTATCGGATTAAAATGAATATTATATCGAAGTACCTAACTAACTATATATTTAGAACGATATGTGCTCTTTATCAAGTTATAAAATACCTATAACTTAATTTTTAGAATCATACATAAAGGTTTACAGTCGTGATATTAAATTTCTAAACAGGCGAGAAGTTTGTTTAATGTAAAAGGAAATGAGAAAACTGTAGTTTATTAGGTACCTACGCGAGCTACTTATAGCAAGCTGTGCGTCCGGTCTGTCTATCGCGAACTCGTCACTCGGCACACCCTTACTATTGGGTATGGAAACGCGTAATGCCTTTGTTTACATAAATCTGTTTTGTTACATCTTTCAAGAAGGTAGGTGGTGGGTGTTTACTTATCATTCTTAAGTGCCATTGAGCTCGACAACGTAGTTTAGGGCCCTCGAGGTACTTCAATGTCCCTTTGTGAATCGTCGCTTTAATGTTTTATAGTGATTTTGTGAACACTTTGTTACCTTATGTTAAGAAAAACAGTGTAGGTAGTTGTAAATATGGTGGCACGATTTCACGATTTGAATGGATTCAAAAATTATAGCCATTGTGCTTGTAAGTCATGTATCGACAGTTATGCGCGCTATATACACTATGTAGTGTAGATAGACGACATCGACAAACAAATAGAAGCATATGAATGGGCCCGCATGTCTTGTCGTTTAACGTATAATTCTAAGGCAACCGTGAATGTTGACTGTCGAAGCTCGCCTTATCGGCACCCTCGCGGCCAGCGCGTCTAAATGGGAAAGCAAACAGTCAGATGGTTGTTGACACGACGCGATTCGGCCGCTTTATAAATATTTCGAACGCGAGCAGCGGTCTGCCATTATCCCATTAGTAAAGGCACTCGGAACGTGAAGCTATTAGGCGGTGTTCACATCGCCGCGCGCCGAGCCTACACGACAACGAATCAGTTGCAGTTGGCTGGCTCGACGCTATTGATAACGAAAGCTTGCGTTCACATGGTTTAGTAGGTACCTACGTACTCGCCTACTTATTGCTGTTGACAAATAGCTCGTATTTGATTAGACAAAATGTTTGAGGGTTTCATTTATATTTACATGCACTTACAGACTTCATCTCTGTTACAGAGATTTACAGTATCGAAGATTATGTATTATACTAGGTACTTGAGTACTTATCATAATTCCTAATCAAGTTAGTAAGTAGGTACCTAGTCAGGCCGGTACCGATAAGTGGGTGTGTATTAATAATTAAGAGTTCGGGATTTAACTGAATCAGGCTACGTACCACCTAAGTGTGTTCATAATAGATACTTTAGTATAGCTGGTTAACCCGTCATGCCTGCTATTGTTACTAAACTTACTGACTACACACAATGCAATGAACAAGCGTAGTAAGCACGTACAGTAACTTATAAATCATTTTTTCTTAACAAAAGCACATTACTTAAAAATTTACTTGATAGTATTAATTACTGGTAGAGAATGCTCAATGTATTAAGTCCGCCTTATGTACATACTAAATTGTGCATGAAGTATAAATAAATAAATAATTATAAGCTTTCAATCAAACACGTGCTTTCATAGGAATTTTATAAGCGGATCATATAAGACACCTATAAGCACATTACCAGTGTTATACGTTAATTGTATACCGAGCAGCTCATATTACACATATACTATTGCCGTCAAAATGACGGGTGCACTTACTGCATGTAGGTATACAGGTTAAATTGACTTCAGTTCAAGCTGATCGTTAGTTTACTGGTTACAGCTAGTCTGTGGCTCGGAGTTGGCCGCGCCGCCGCATCCTCGCGCCGGCCGTCATGTTAGTAAGTTACATGGCCAGATTGCTATAACGCAACCAAAACATGTACCACTTACCTATAGCTGCACCGGTCTCCTCCACACCACAATAACAATCCACCGCTTTGTCTTTCAATATACGATCGATACGCACCGACCCTCAACACCGTAAAAGCAAAGTAAATTACTTTTAATCACCATTCAGCACATAAACGAACACGGCCGACCCGTTTCACAATAGTATTCGCTTCGGGTTTCACACAAACACGAACAGTACACAACACAGCTAGCGACAAATCCAGAGAGCGATGTAGTTCAATCCATGGGCTATGTTATAAAATATAAACAAATAACACTGGTGATTTCACAGTGGAAACAAAATTGTCGTAAGAGCGTAACGCACGTCAGCGCCGCTAGGAGTCGGCGGACGACCGCGGAACTGGCTTCGAGCGAGCAGAGCTACGTGTCCCCCCTGTAAGGTGTGCGAGAGAGCGGGACGCACGGTGCGGGCGGCCCTTGGTGCGAAAGGGAGGGAGCAGTTTATGAGGCGGGCGGCATAAAAATGTGAGAAGGGCGCGTACATACGAACAGTACGATCGGCCGGCGTCGCCACAGACTAGTGCTATCTTGGATTGATCCACCGAGTGAATAGATAATGATTGTTGTAGCGTTTGAGGCGGCATCACCACAGCCGCCCATTCATTACAATAATTATCCGACAATTAAACATTGCGACGGAGGTCGTTGCCGTTGAGTTCTGTTACTCCGCTTCATAAGTGCCAGTTACATTTCGAAGTTTCATTGCTCTTACTATCGTTTTGTCTTTATATTTTTCTAGTAAAGCAATGAAATGTTACTTGCAAAAGTTAATTAATTTCAACACTATAATATCATTCATACAATATCACTTTGGAATTTTTCATTTGAGAAAGGGTATGGAGAGGCAGGTGTCAATAATGTACTATTAAAATGCAGTTGAACAATATTTACATTTATTATTGAATGACAATATCTTATCCTACTTTTCTTAAATTTGTATCGCATTGAAGTCAACAATGTCGACATCCACATCAATATAATACAATTACACATTGAATACTACACCTTAATAATAAATAAATTAGAACATCCTCCGAGTGTAGTTTAGGAAAACTTATAAATGAAGGGCAGTATTGATGGCGGGCGCGAGTCAGATCCAAAGGCAAATTATTAATAACATATCGACAGTATTAATTATAATTGAGTAATATTCACAAAGAATGTTATGACTTTTATATTTAACACTGACTATATCATAACTTGTCTTATCTCGATTACCTTAAATGAACACATCGCGCCAGCCAACTAAATCTAAAGAATTCAAAGTCAATAACATAATCAAGGCTTTATCTACTAAAGAGAGAAGTTTACAAAACATTTGGTTAATAAGTATTTATAATACATTGTTGTTAAAAGCTAGCTGGGAACTCTAGAAATTTGGATCTAGTTACATTTAAACAAACTTGTTTAGGTATTAATTACAAAACATATCGACTGATTCGTGGGTTTTCCTATTCTCAGTCCATTTGTAATATAACAATATTATATTTAACAAAATGTATCGTATTTAGTGTAGATTCACAAAATATGATTTTAATATTGGGAATAAATATAAGCTTTGTATCAGTGGGCTAAGTAAAGAATGTTACGTTATTTTAATTAAGTTAGCTCGTCGTTTCACGACTTAGTACAAAATTACGAAATACATACTTGCGCATTCAAATATTTGAATCCTAAGGCCTTCTATTATTTTTTTTTATTATTTTACAACTGATCTCATTCACGCAGCCTCACATTGTATACACACTCGTACAATTCGTTGAGAACCATACATTAAAACTATTTTGTGAAATGATTTTATAATACACCATATTTTACGGAGCAATGAAATAATTTCGATACTAATGACGTCGGACTTACAACTACGCTAAAGAGAATCTAGGTGAATTAGTTACAAATAAAATATTTGATCTCGCTAGCTTATTCTGCAATACTCGAGGATTTCACAGATTTACACATATTTGGTGAACAAAATGCACATTAGACAAAATATTAATTGTGTATTTAAATAGTTCAACGTCCACGTGAACTGGAGGTCCATGATGATGAAGAGTTTGAGCAGAAAGTCATGTGGAATGCGAGTCCCGCAGTAAGACGCGAGTGTCGGAGCACTAGACGCCGGGAGAGTATAGCGGGCTGCACGCGCCACACTGGAAGATCTACTTTGGCAAGCGGTGGGGGCCACACTACTGCGGCGCCAGTAGCGGCACCTCGGTGTACGACGCGTCTTGATCTTCCTCTGAAGAATGGCCGCTAGTGTAGGTAGGGCGACCACTCTTCTCCCGCAGTCAGTATCTGGACGAAGGAAGACATTATTACATGTATTTGTATGTGTGTGTATTTTTGCTTTATCTATATATGTACAAAAGCTCAGTAAGTATAAAAACAACAAACATTGCTCACTGTGACCTCTATTCTTGAGATTCGAAGAGTATACTTCGTTCTTAGATGGCTTAGATGGAATAGTGTTACTAGTACCAATCCTTAGTAATTCTTGAGTTAATGCTTGAAGATGATAATGAAACCACAATGCATTTTACTAAACTTACATTGTACTTAAGTGTAGAGCGCAGAGCATGAGCGACTTACTTCCTATAATTATCATCTCTTTCAGAGTCAGCGTAAGGTGCCCAGTGCGCCGGCGTCGCCTCCGCGTCGTCACGGTCTGCGTTCGTGCTCGAACCTGTATTATTATAACATTTATATTGTTCTACACAATTGTAGTTAATATTTTAAAATTATTAAGATATATTTTCTACCGCACTTTTACAAAGAAATCTATCCAGTGATGGTCTGTTTTACTACCGTCATATGCATACAATAAATTTCATTTGGTAGATGCTATGTATATTTCATATATTTTAAATATGTGAAACAGGCCATAAAGCTTATAGGTCTATTATGTCTTGTCAATAGTATAACTTATAGTGGGTACTGGGTATCAAATTGCCAATTTATAGTTTCAGAAAATTAGGGAGACCATCGACGAATCCATGCATTTTATATAAACTGTACATATTTTCATTTGTAGAGCAAGATGGTCATATCTGTAATAAAGCTAAAACATTATAAAGGTGTTCATCATCTATTTATAGAGAAAAAATACCACCAAAAAGCCGATTTAATTGCGATAAAGGTTAGTTATTATTAGTGAGATAAGTATATAGGATTATACACATACAACATAAAATTTAATTAATCCAACAACACTTTGAATGGCTCTGGATTCGAACCAGACAAGTGGGACTGAAAGTTGGTGGATAAGATATCATATTTACCAATATGATGTGTAGGTGCCGCAGAAGTGACGGGAGTGATAGAGAGGTGCGGTCCATCCGTCATGACGTCGTGTGGAACTGCGCCGGCAGCGGGGGGCAAACAAAGCAACGTCAGTCAGTCACCAGGGAAACTCAAGCCAGGGCACATACACCAGGTTAGGTAAAGTTATTTGGTTTAGTTACACCCAAAATTATTCATGTATTGCTTACACCATCTCAGGTGCTCCTGTGTCAAATATTAATAATACATTCGAGTTAATCGCAATCCATGACAAATTTGGGGCGTTTTCTTTTTACCTAAATGAAGCGACTGCGGCTCAGGTGCCGGTACCAATGAGACGGATAACTGAGGCCGCTTCGTCAGCAGATCTGAAAGGGTGCGGGTAGCGACGGGCATAGTGATCGTTTTCAAGGAAAACCAGTTCGAGTGTATTTACAGTTTACCTGCTACATCGTGGTAGTTGGTGTTAAACAGCTCTTGGTCATTGGCCTTATAATCCCGAGATAACGTCAACTTACAACTGTATAGTAACTTGATGATGAGTGCTGAACCAATCATTAAGTATTCAAAGTTACAGATAGCTATGCAGCAAGATACTGTCAACAGTTCTAAGTTGATTTGTTTGAGTTATACCTGTTTCATTTACGACAGGCGGGCCAGCAGTCCCAGGCTAGGGAACAAATGTATATGTGTATTTACCTATATGGTGTTGCGAGGAGTTGCTAGTAGGTGGAGCCACCGGCGTGATAGACAGGTGCGGGCGCTCCGGTAGCGCCTCGGGCTCGCGCGGTGACGACGGCGGGGAGCCCGGCGCCGGCGGGGACGGACTGTCTAGTGAGATCACTCCGCATGCGCCACCCGCAACGCCGGGTGACCGGTACCCACTCGAAGACACTGCTTCTGCTGCTGTTAACATGTTAGATGTTGGTTCTGACCCACTCTAAAACTATTATTTAGACACAGAAAAACCCAATTTAAAATTCCCAACTCACCACTTGACGAATAGTTTTCGTCACTTTTTATATTTGCTTCAGAAGCTGGTGGTGTAGCTTTCGGTGGTGGTATCTTCCGTTTGAGAGGCAGTTCGTCATCAGAGTCCGATGTAAGATCCACCATCACGTCTGCAGAGCGTGGCGCACGAGCCTCGCCTACGGCGGCACGTTTACCAGCGCCTACACCGCTGTCTACAGGAATCACTTCTGTAGAACAAATTTAAATTATCTTGTATGTCACTTACATTTATTTCGTAAGTTAGATAACGGATTCAATGATAATGATATTAAAACATGAGTCTAATCCAACCTCATCATTCGTGTCAATTGGGTAGTTTCCTAGGTCAAAAATAAATTAATTCGACGTTTCAATACAATAGAATATTGGAAAGTAACTTCATTCTTATTCATCAATGTTTCGATACACAAATTTTCGATGTTTTTAGCTAATTATTAAGAAATAAGTAAGCTATTTGCTACCATGACGTCATTATTAGGAGTTTCATACAAATTTTATAGAAAAGAATCGATTTTGGATAAAAGTATTGAATTTGACTAGTTGAAAACTACCGTATTGTCGCTGTACGTAGTAGGTAGTTGTAAGAAGTAGTAGTGTGGAAGTAACTGACCGAGGTCGTCGGAGATGAGCGTGACGGGCTCGGCGGCGGGCTGCTGCAGCTGCGGGGCGCGCGCGGGCGGCGCGTGCGCCGACCAGCTGCCGTCCGCGTGCAGCTGGATCTCGTTGCACTCGCTCGACAGGCGCGGGGACGTCAGCACCTCTTGGAAGTACCTGCGTGGGGCACAGCAACACATTACTACAACTATCTATCTAACATCCATCTCAACAAGTATTTGTTGATTTGAAAACTATAAAGTTCTATCAACCTTTTGACTGACTAGCTACTTTTGCGCGGTTTCACCCGCTGCTCGGCTCCCACAGAACTTAGCGTGATGTTTTATAATCTAAAGCCTAAAATTCGAACAAGTAAATCCTGATCCTGAGATTAGTGAGCTCAAACAAACAAACTTCAGCTTTATAATATTAGTATCAATAAGCTCCATAATAATATAAATATTTTCCTGTAGGCAGCAAGTTTGGGGCAAAGCTGGCGTCCTTATAAGTACACTAGCAGTTTATTCTTAGCATCTAACTGTGAATTACTCACCCGTCCACTACCAGGGAGTCATAAGGCGCAGGACGATCACACACTGGACAAAGCCAGGTGGGTTTCCTTTCGTTCATCTGCAGGAACAGCGAGGCGTCGAAGCACTGCAGGTGCGGGCAGTTGGCGGGCCGGCACGGACACGCCATGCGCATCTTGCCCAGCGGACACATCAGCGACACTCGCAGCGAAGTCGTCGCGATCTCACTGTCGTAGTCCTCCGACAACTTCTCTTTTACTGTTCAAAGATTGTTTTATTTGTATTGTTATGTATCTTGCAGGGTTACAAATACGATGCAAATAGGTAATAGTACAGAAAAGAGTTTTAAAAGACTAATCGGATGTCGATACCTTTATTGACCAATCAATTAAACAATGAAGCAATGAATTTATTTTTGCAAATAGGCCATAAAACGGCACTTTTACACGTCAATTTATATGTAAAAAACTAGATGGAGCCGGCATTTCCTATCTGACTACTCTGAGAAGAAATGCCGAAACAAACTCAGGGGTCAAAAAATCAGCTAACTTCTTAGGAGCAAAATTTTCAGGAGACACTTTTAATGCTATATAAAAAAATGAAAACTACCGTTGGTATATATTAACCTAAATTCTTACTTTTAATACTGTCAGTTTCTTTAATAATTTTTCTTTACAAAACTGAAATGTTGGAGTTGGCTGGTTTTTGTTAAACACAGACACCCTTAACTTTCCTGGCCTACCATTTGCATTATCGATCAAGATTTAAGATAGAAGAAGATCATAATTCAAGAGAAACTTACTAAGTGACCTCGTGTAGTCAGGATTCTTGGTGCCTTTATTCTTGAGCCGCTGCAGCAGCTCAGCGGAGGTCAGTTTGCGCACCATGAACACGCTAAGCACGTAAGCGCGCGTAAAGTCCGCATGCCACGTGACTTGTATAGTGTTCGCGACAGTCGGCGATAGTTTTACTAGGGAAGATATGTTCACAGGTCGCGGCGGCCGCTTCGGTTCTGGCGTAGGCTTATTTGTAGGTATTGGATTCTGTAGGAGGATAAACAGAGCACATACGTTACGATTTGGTGATGAATTAATAATGTGTTTGATTTTCTTATTTATGACTATAATAGGACTGGTGTTTATGTATCGTGAAATAACTACACATTTCTTTTAGAAATCTTTTTCTTTATGTAGTGGGTCGGCAAACGAGCAGACGGATTACCTGATGGTAAGCAATCACCGCCGCCCATGGACACTCGCAACGGAAGAGTTACGAGTGCGTTGCCGACCTTTTAGGGATTAGGTATTGAGGAGGGATTGGGGAATGGGAAGGATTGGGCTTCCCGTAACCTCACTCACACGGCGAAACACAACGCTGTGGTTATTTCACGCCGGTTTTCTGTGAGGCCGTGGTATCACTCCGGTCGAGCCGACCCATTCGTGACGAAGCATGGCTCTCCCACACTTAAATCCTTTGACAGTCAGACCTTTCTCTGGAGCAGTATGCATTCATTCGATGTTAAGACCAGACCACAAGCTAAGTATGCGTAGTAGGTATGTAAGGACTTACAGCACAAGATTTTCTCACCATAATAGAAATACAAATATTTTATGAGTATATAATTTGCATGATTATGTGACTTCGACTTTGACCTTTACCAAAAAATTTAAAGCATGTTACATAAAACCTTTTACACTCTGAAGGTAGTTTAAGTGAAGTTTTAGAACATTTTTTAAGTATTTTCTTCTAACAAAAATATGTAGGTACATTCTTATCTTTCGTCATAGATTCATTCATTCATTGTCATCGGCGTGGTAGACCTGAATAATTCTACGGGAGTATTTATACATTTATTTTTAACAAGATTATTTCAGCCATTAGTTAAAAAATATGTCTATCCATCCATTTATCCCTTTCTCATAAATAATACAAGTTGAACTTACAGGTAGTGGACACATTTTGTTGTTAACTTTAACATTAACACTAGGCGGGAAATGGTCCTCTTGTTCGCAAGAAGTTTCTAGAAGACAAAACCGTAGTTGTGCCTGTGAACAAACATTTTGGGTCATACCTAATTAAAAAAAAATGATGTCTGCAAACAAGCTGATTGATCACCTGATGGTAAGCAATCGGCGCCGCCCATGGACACAACAAGGAGATACAAGTAAGTTGCCGGGTTTTAGGGATTGGGCTTCCAGTAACCTTATTTACACAGCGAAACACTACGCAATTGCATTATTTCGCGCGCTATTCAATGAAGCCGAGGTATCATTCTGGCCGAGATGGGAAATAGACAATTTTAGAATCCAAAATTCATTCAGTCATTTTAAATTGCACAAGATTATAATGAAGCCTTTGACTATATTTTTTTCATCCTATAAACTAGTGTTGACTGCAATTCCGCCTGATGGTAAGCAGTTAAGGAATTGTTGATGGTAAGGTGCACTAGTTTATTAAGAGCCTATTCACTCTAGCCTTGATACTCCTTAATCATAGATATCAAGATAACTAGTTTATTCTTACAGAAAACCTATTTTTCTCTCACCTGTATGACATAATCAAGTTTATTGCTAGTTCCAACCAGATCTTTCCCTGAAGCTATCTCTGTGGCTTGTTGGGGTGTGAGGTGGAACACGTAGGTGCCTTCCTGCATGCGACCTGCCTGCATGGGCATCATTGTCGACGGCTTCATCAGTTCCGCTAGCACGTCGTAGAAGGGAAGTCTGGTAAAATGGGTTGTTAATTAGTGGAAGAATCTATGCAACTGCTATAACGTCACTGTCAAGTTACGGTCTTAAGCCTGTAACATGGTTTTTGGATAAGTGACAATGTTTGGAAGGGGTCCATGGTCCATGCTTAGATTTTAACACTTAGAACGCCATGTCGGACAATGCTGTCCGACGCTAGCGGGGGGTTAGCCTTCAACAATTTTGTCAGCAGTCAACTGCTTAAGGGATCCGTGTATACTAGAAGCTCGAAAGTTAAGTTAAAAATGTGTGCCAAATAGCACCATAAATCAGACAATAAAAATTTTAATTCCGACCAAATTATCGTTGGAAGTATAAGGTTAATAGCAAAAATCAATTAAGCCTAATAAGAAGTAACGTGAAGCGGAGTAGAAAAAGCTGAAAAATTGGAACTATCTGTAAATAGAAACGAAAGTTGTAACATAGTGTCTATGAGTCTGAATGAATCTTTATTTTAATTTTCCAATAAAAGTTAATGAAATCCATGAAATTGGTTAAATAACAAGTGTTAAGGTGCTGATGAATGTACTTACTTTTTAAACTTAACGTCTGGATGTACCGGGAACGGCGCTAGTGGCGCGGTGGGTGACGGTGACGGCATGGGCGCGAGTGTACCCGCCGCGCTAGCCCCGTACCCGTGGTACATGCTGCTGGGGTATATGGGGTTCTGCCGTGCCTGCAACATCCGCTATACTCCATGATGTGTGTCAATCGTGAACATATTGTATTATTTCCTTTAATTTATAAGAACTATATAAATGTTAACAATAACAAAAACCCAGTGTGCTGTAAAAATAAAAATTACCGTGACAGGCATGGCTTGTCCGCGTGAGTCTTGTGTGTTGTACCCGCTAACTGTGGGGTGCTGGTAGAGGGAGCGACCAGGCAGCGCGGGCGCCAGGGGGTCCTTCCCCTGTGACCCGCTGCCCGGACCCACGCTCCCCGAAGGTAGCGCCTGATTGTTCCTAAAAAATGACCAACATTTGCACATCTTTCTTACCTTGCCTAACACAGACCAGTTAACAATCACATGGGGACAGGTCAATCAGGGATCGCAAATCATGCAACAAATGACTGCACATCGTCACTGACATCAATCTCTGTTCAATACAAGAACCATCACCAAAGCACCGAGACTCATGCTTTAACTGCCTCCGGCTGTCCACAAGTATTGACTGCAGTAGCAAACAGAAACGACAATGGTGACTGTTGGACAGAAGTGGGATATCATGCTAGCAGCTATGTTTGAGGCAAACGCGACAAGAACTGAAACTTGCCTAGTTTGATTGTAGGGCCTTTGGGAGCGGTGACCGTTCTCAGTGGTTTTGAGCCGCGATCTAAGTTCGGAAGAAGTTCCATTTTCGGCGGGCGCACTGGTGGCCGCGCTTCCTACCCTCGCTGAAGATCGTGTTTTAACCATTGTTGACGAACGACCATCTCATGTCAACTGAAATGTATGAGTCCAAAAATGGACAAACTATCATCAATTATCCATATAAAACTGGAGAGATTTCTGGAAAATTTCTTCAGGTAGTGAATGAAATGGCACCACGCGGACTTTACCTTATTTCTCTTACATAACAGACTGGAAACTGACAGGGAAAGGGGCAAGAACTACTGAACATCTGCAATTGAATAATTATCCATTTTAGTCATCAATGGTTAAAACATGTCTTACAGCTTTAATTTAATAACTATAGATAAACCATAAAAGTACTTAAACTAAGAAATTTTAAAGCAATAGTTGGTGATCCTTTAGTTAATAATTTGAGATATTATTCCACTGCAGCTGTGAACGAGCATCGCTAAGGAGAGAAAAGTACATTAACACTTTGTTAACATGAAACCCACTGATTGAGGGAGACAGAAGCTGATTGGTAAGAGAAATAAGTGGTGTCCCGTTTATGAAATTTTCCAGAACATTGGTAACAAATATATTAATATGATAATATACAGAGAAAACAGGACCACTCCAAATTGTATCATATTCTAACTAATTATGCAATATTTTGGCTGTCTCAGTACTAGCTATAGACTAGAGCAATAGCAATAATATTATTACAGCTAAAAATACATGGGTGTAGATCACTATTATCTACTTTGTACTATGATAATGATTGTTAGTTTCTTTTTTGGTTAAAAATAAAAACTATTGAAAGGTGAGTTTGTAATTACTACTTTTGTAGCAGATAACTATTCCTATAGCTATAGTTTCTACTTTGAGAGGATAAATACTTCAGTAGTTTGAAGATAAAATGTTGTTTGTCAACAAGCCGAATCAAAAACAATGTTTGTACTTATTCAGATACATACATTAAAACTTTTAACATAATGTTAAGCAATTTACAAAGTTGTGTACCGGGGTACCGGGATTCCTAGAGCGTTCCCATTAAAATCAATAATTACTTACGTATTTCTTTCAATAAATAATGGAACATTTAAAGTTGCTATTTATATTTAAATAAATTAGATATGTAATCTGCTTCAAATTATATACCAGGGCTTAGGTACCTTCTGTAAATCTAGTTCAGTAACATTTTATAACGAAAACCACGTTAAAACGTAGGTTGGAAACTCAGTTGAATTTAAAAATCCCGGTACTACACCGAGAAGTGTGATGATTCTTAAAGCATTTGGTATTATTAATTAACTATACTAATTATTTCAAAAGTTTACTGTGTTATCAAATAATGTCAAATAAATATTCTAAAAGAAAACGTACACAAAATTTCAAACAATATGGTTGTCACCACTCCAAATAAAACTTTACTCACCATGATATCGCATTACCGTAATCGTAATATCTGCTCATATTAATTCTAATTTATAAAAGTTACACTGACATTTAATTACAAATTAAAATTATTTACGTGTTTTTCACAAAACGCCATAACTTGACGCTTACATACACGGCCGCCACGTTGACCATAGACTAAATTTATATTTTTCCATTGATATGTATATAGCTTTACAGTATTATTTACATTTGATTTCATTATCTAATGATTTTAAGTACTTATTTTGTTTCATCATCTTTATTTTATGATTGATTTAAAAGTAAAGATTAGATGAATCAAAGAAAACAGATGAAATGTACTCATCGTAGCCAGATGCACGATGAGAAATATTCGTAAATTATTGTTAGGCTGTGTCTACATGAGTAAATTTATTAGCATGTGATACGCGATATCCGCTTCCTAATTTTGCATGCTGGGCAATTTTTCGTTCGGATATATATTTAAAAAATTAAAAACTCGTTTATTAAACGTAAATGTTTGATTTACATAAAGCTGTATACAGTATCAAATAATAAAGACAAGCTTTTGTACGGTAGATATAAATATGTTCGAGTAGAGACTAAAATCTATTTCGAGTAAAGTTGTAAAACTTAGTATTTGTGATCATTTAAAAATCATAATAAATTTATAACTTGATATGTAACAAACACTTTTAATTGTGTTTTGACATTATAACAAAAATAATACTTATTCATTCAGTAAAAGTGTTTCGAAATGTTGCAGGTTTAAACAATGGTTATTACACTACTTTAAAACTTTACTCAGTCGTTGAATCTACTTTTGTAATTGCTGAATCAAAAAACATCCATATTTGGGTTATATTCTACCCACTACTGGACTACTGTTACATCACAATGTATCCAAACGAAAATTGTTCCAAAACATGGTAATTTATTTACATGATTTATAATACTGTTGGTTGATCGATAAAAAAATACATAAAATAGTTGCAAGAAGTAACACTGCCACTTACTTTTAAATAAATACATTTTAAGCTTCTTCTATTAGTACTTTTACTTAAAATATGTTTTTTTATAGACGTGTATTTAAATAGATTAAGTTTCAGAACGTACCTGAAGTAGAAGTTTGTGGAAACGGAAATGCATTTTGTTTTAAATTTTTGTTTCCTATTTTACATGGTTGTGCAGGTTGTTGTCGATATAATATATCGATAGTTTTTAAATAAATCGATAGTAAATAGATATGAAATGAAACGATCTTATTTAAATACATTATTACTTTTATATTTCTTGTTACTTCAGCAATGGATGTTTCGTGATGCCAACAAAACATTATTATATAAATAAAAATATTATTTATTTAATCATTCATCATTTATTACATTCACGTCTTTGTCAAGAACTAGAAGGTTGTATATGTTTTGAAATAATAATGATTACAAATTTAATGTTTTACAAAACACTTCTGTAAATGTATATTTCGTAATGACTTCATCATCTAATTGCAGGTATGCGTATTTTGTGTACACCACATTGACCATAATGGAGAAGCTTGTATACCACGTTGTACAAGTCTACTCCGGTGCACGTCAAGACGGGCATGTACTAGCCGAGTGGCTCCCTCGGGTCTGTCCGTCCACAGGCGCTCGGCAAGCGCAGCAGCCCGGGGCCACGCGTGTGAGACCAAACTTCCCTCACCCACCTCCGTTGACCAAATTGTAGCCTCTCCGCCTTCTATGACACCCGTACCATGCTTTAACCATGGACGATGCTCGTATACTCGTTGCCATGAATTGTACGGAGCTCCACTGTTTTCTTCATACCACGCCCCCTGTCCAGTGTTCAGGTCCCAGGCATCTTCGTGAGACATAATTGTTCGGATACCGGTCACATAGGTTTGAGCCCAGGCAGCGTTGCGTACTTGAAAACCTATGTTATCAATATATTGACGTAAATCAGATTTAAATCTTTCACTAAGGCTGGACATCCAAAAAATTGTCAATTTTGGTATTCTTCCAGTTCTTCGTTCTAAGCGTTTTAGTAATGACCGTGTAAAATGACTCCAGAGGTCCATAGAGTCATTCAAGGTGTGACCGAACTGGTCGTTCCAACAACGCAAAGATATGTCGCTGCCACCCAGGTGAACTATGTCTTCTACTCCAGTCAGTTGCAAAACGTCTATAAATAGACGTTCGAAAAGGTCGTATACCCGTTCATTGACTGGATTCAGCTGTCCACAAGGCGGTTCACCGCAATAGTCAGTCCAATGTTCGAGGTCAAGGCAGAACACCAAGTCACCCAGATCCGCGACCGGGCCCCAGCTCCAGGCGTGCCCGACATGTGCTGGTGCATCTATTTCTAATATCACGCGGATCCCGCGCAGCCTGGCCCTCCGCACAACTGTTCGCACATCGTCCGGACTGTATATGTCTCCAGGACTGTGCGCACCATAGTTAGATAATTCAGGGATACTGTTCGTTTGCAGAGGAAAAGCTTGCGAATCGCTAATGTGCCAGTGAAACGTGTTCAACTTGGATGCGGACATTGCATCTATATTCAACATTAGCTCTTCAATAGGAAAAAAGTTGTGGGCTGTGTCTACAAGCAATCCACGGTAGGGGAATTTGGGAGCATCGTCTATTCTAGCTGCTTCTAGTATCAAAAGAGATCCCAAATACGTGTCAAGCCATACCAGTTGCAGGAGTGTTTCCAGCCCGTGTCTAGCACCACAGAATGAATGTGCGGCAATGTCTGCTATTAAAGCGACGGCAGTTCCTTCAACAGGACGTAGGGAAAGGCTGTAACTTTCGTCAGTGTCCAATGTCATTCGTGGGTCTTCACTGCCGTTGACCATTAATCTTACTGACACACTCCGCCACTCTTCGAAACCTCGTGAACCATGTTCTATTCGTTGCAAGTCTTCGCGGAAATGAGCAAAAGCTTCTTGAAGGTGCTCATGAACTATTTTTGTGGGAGCCTGAATCATTTGTAGTTGGAACATGTCGGAGCGTGCTGGTACTGCGGTGGTGGACAGACTGACTGACCCCGTTGGTTGTGGCCAAATCTGTATTGACGAGCACAGCATGTTGCATGTTTCTAAAGACTGTAGTTTTGATACGTGTGTGGCTTTTAACGGAAGACATTTGTCGTTTATGCATTCCCAGTTCCATAGCGGCAAGGTGTTCCTGAAGTACATAAGGATTTACTTTTAACAAAGTAATTACATACGGACAATGTATTAAGTAACATTATTTTCGAAGCTGCTCACCTGCTATTATAAGATGTTTGGCAAATGTGTGTTTTAGAAGCTAAAACGATGAATATAAGTATAATGTTATCGGGTAAAATTTGGCTCATCTGCCACATCACTTATAAAATTTATAAAATGTATATTTTACTATAAAATAATACATAAATTACTTCCTCACATTCCTATAGTTCCCCCCTTTACATTTCAGACTTGAAGTATGACATTTTATACATGATAAAACTTTTATTGTCCTTGACTTGTTAGTTAAAAACTTTTTGTCCTTTACACCGGAGAACTGATCATACATGAGGGATCTTGAATCGAAATATTAACCTATAGGCTGATGATGATGAAAGATAATTATGCAAAAATTGCACTTTGCCCATAAGTGTTACTTATCAACTATTTACTGTTTTCAAATTTTACTTTTTCATTGGGGAGTCTCAAAAGGTCAGAAGTCAAATGTCAATGATGATAATCTATATATATAAAAATGAATCGCGAAATGTGTTGGTAAGCGCTTAACTCAATAACGCCTGGACTTAATTCTACTGAGTCTTTTTTTGATATGTGTGTTATTTTCAGGAGAAGGTTCTTATGAAAGAAAATTTTAGAAAAGTGGAGGGGAGAGTTGGGTGATAGGGTCCATTTTAACGTCAGCGAGATGATGAGACCCGTGCGAAACAGGGACGAGCTGCTAGTTGATATAAAATAATAAACAGTAAAAGATCGGTGTCTGTACGTGGCATATAAATAAGAAAAACTTTTCTAGGGTAACTTAATACACGCAATAGAACCCAAAACAATGTGTGGTAATTTTTATCCTTATTAATGTCCACTTCCATACTTACAACCAAGCGAACGAAGTCGCAGACACAGCTAATTTTATATTTCATGTACAGTTTGGACATAACTACAGATTTATTTTGAGTATGGGAGTGGGGGAGAGCCGTGCTTCGGCACGAATGGGTCGGCTCGACCGGAGTGATACCACGGCCTCACAGAAGACCGGCGTGAAACAACCACAGCGTCGTGTTTCACCGTGTGAGTAAGGTTACCGGAGGCCCAATTCTTCCCCGCCCCCAATCCCTAAATCTCCAAATCCCTAATCCCTTAAATGTCGGCAACGCACTCGTAATTCCTCCGTTGCGGGTGTCCATGGGCGGCGCTGATTGCTTACCATCAGGTAATCCGTCTGCTCCTTTGCCAACCTATTATGTATAAAAAAGTAATGGAATTGAAAGTATGGAATAAATGAAAAAATATGTATGGAATAAAAGATTGCCAGGAACTTTAATAAGTATGTTTTGTGGCGCGCTAAGAATGTGATGCTGTAAACTGTAAGATTTTATTTCAGTCAACTCTGTCTAACTGTCGGTCTCTCCTTCACACCAAAACTACCGACACCGGACACACTAATACCTGAACCGATTTGGCTTAAATTTAGTGCAGACATAGTTTGAAACTCGGGAAAGGACATAATAAAGTTTTTATCCCGGGAATTCAAAAAGCGAACTTCCCGAAAATCCTACGAGATCGGGAACTATGTGGGTAAAACCAAAAATCTGCCAGTACTCACTTTTCCACGCGGACTAAGTCGCTGGCAGAAGCTAGTTTACAATAAAACAATAGCACTTAGCAGGTATTTATTTATTTATTTATGTAGGTAATTAACACTTTTTCACACTTCATTTAGGCAATTTTTTTGCCTGGCAAGACTGGTCTTTGGCGGCATCAAGCGGCGCCGGCGTCAGGGAATTTTTTCATTTATTTGAAATAATTTACATTACGATAGTAAAAGAATTTTGAATTAAACAATTTTGATTTTGCTTTTAATTATGTTTCACTTCACAAGTTATACTTAATTATTCATATAGTGTAGAAATAAGTTGCTTCCAAAAAGTTGACTTTCGATGTTCACAAAAAAAATAATTCTTTACAGAGCAACAACCTCAGTTTTCGTCTTAATACACTTACAACATATTCCAAAACAAAAACGCTTTTCTAACGTTGCTACCTAAGACTTCGGCGTATCCCCGGCTCCAGCCTGGAGCAGAATGAACGGGGTAGTTTGTACGCTCTAAGAAGAGAAAGAAGAAAGAGCAATTTGACGATATCTCAAAAAAAAAAGGAATTCAGCGTGCATATTGACAGTTAAGTATGCATAGCAAATTAAAAATAAACGAAATGTAAGTAATAGGTTTGTATTTACATTTATGTATAAGCAACAATTATGAAAAAGAAAGAGATCCCGAGATGAACATTACAAAAATCCGTAGTTATTCGGTGAAGAGCTTGCAAGCACTCTTATCCGTATTAGGTGTACGCAGAAAATAACGCCAAAAATCATAGTTGTGAAACCCAGGAACAATATAAACAGGTCTTTGTAAAGGTGGAAATTATTCCGGCCATAGTGGTAAGGATACCTGAAATGAAATATAATTATATTTATTTCTGTAATTAGGCTACTAATACTAATAATAATATTTGAGAGTTTACCTGATGCACAAGTCCATCAGAGCCGGGCATATAAGCGCCAACATGGATGTGCACAAATTCCCCACAAACGCCACGAATGGCGCTTGGAACGGCGACAGGTAACAAATGATAACTGAAAATATAAAAATATTACTAATTCAGTAAGTAGTTACTCAATAATATAGTTAATGAGGTAGATGTATCGAGGTCGGATGTAGAGGCAGTTTTTTTTTTAAAAAAAAAACGTTGCCCCACATTACGGTTTTCTCGTGTGTCGTGGGTGCGTTTACAAACATACAATTTCACATGCACACCACACCCAGACCCGGAACAACAATCTGTGGATCACATAAAGAGTTGTTCCGTGCGGGAATCGAACCCGCGACACGTTGCGCGGCAGCCAGTTGCCCAGCCACCGCGCCAACCGTGCAGTCAAAGTAGTTGAAATGCTCGATGCGGTATAGTATCGGCAAGAACGTCAGAAAACATCCATCTACAGCAATATATTTCTTTGGATCGAGTGGATAATAATAACTGATGAAAGTTGTTAGATGATACTGCAACCTTAGTCAAGTTGACACTCCACCTATAATATCCTCATAGTATAGTATAGTGCCTACTGCAAATTGCAAAAAGGAAGCCCCGTTTAGATATGTTGGTAAAACTTAAATTTGTGGTGGCCCGGGGGTTGAGGCGCCCCCTTCTGCAAACAGAAACCTAGCAAGCACCGGTGTGACTTTTTCCGAATTATATGTCCGTTCTATGATAAGTATTGTACGTGCGCGTTAAATCTCGTAAAACAGTAAAGTATTAATATGCTACGCGAAAGCTTAAAGCATAACATTTTATGATTAAATGTTAGGAAAAATATTTAGTTTTAATTCCGCGACAAAAATCCAGGCTTGTTGCAGGATGCAATCCCACTCTTATGCAATCATGCATATGCACACATACAAAAAACGGAAAAACATGCCACGCAGTCAAACCTATACTCGACACGTGTTTCGCCCTTCCACAGGGCATCCTCATGAGATGTTGACTCGACGAGCTCTCGTCGACTGATGGATGATGTGTGACGGGGAAACCTTTAATAGGCGCCTAGCTTTTGGGGAAAAAAGACTAGGATGTGTGTTTTTTTGCTTACTAAAACCTCCCTGGTGGCCATCATCCACACCTATGAGGGATACCGGGACCTCTTAAAAGACCAACTCCAGAGTACCTTTGGTGCAACGCCTGTTATGGCACATCTCTATCGAAAGATCGAAGAATTCGGAGGACGATGAATCTCTTACTTGATCGGTCCATCTGGTTGGTGAACGACCACGCGGTCGTTTGCCTTTTGTGTTCCCAACGACTATTAGTTTTTCAGACTTGCATCTATGTATTTTATAATTTAAAGATATCCACAGTCAACTTGACTAAGGCTGCTAAGCTGCGTCATGCTGGCATTGCAATTTAGATGTTTTACTAGAGAAGAAGAACTAAAAATGCTGCCTCCTGATAAATTCTAAAGTTGATTGGAGATGACATGAGGAACTTATACTTGAATATACAACTTACAGGACATAACAACAAATATTGGTCTAGCTATAGTTTCGATCATGCGCAGGGTCTCGTCCGATGGAGTGGTCATGTCGTCGTGGTATTTTATCACTTCGATAATGGTTGCTATAGCAGGGTAACATTGCAATGGATACGCGAAACCTACAGCAACCAAGTAGAAGCCAATCGCTGCCATTGAAGTTCTACGAAATATTAGATTGACTGTTATTTCATTATGTACATAGATATGATTTTTGGAGGGCATACAGTAAATTGTTTCAAGCATTTGTTTTAATTCTATGAAAAATCTTAGTGACTTGCATTTAAAATAATATTATTATTATTAATTAAGTGTGCCATGCTTTAGCACGAATGGGTTGGATTGCCCGGAGTGTTACCATGGCCTCACAGATAACCGGCGCATCCCCTAATACAACATCTCCAAATCCCCAAAGCACTAGTATCTCCTCCGTTTTTTCAGGTGGCCATAGGGGACTCTGATTGCTTACCATCTCGTAGTACGGCTGCTCGTTTGCCGTCCTATGACCATTAAAAAAAGTTGCGTAAACGTTGTGTTTCAACGATACTTCTTTACTTCTTACTTTTCCTGCGGCTTTCTGACATGTATTTACCCCGCTCCGAAAAGAATGGCGTCAAGAATAGAACGTATCTCATATTATATTCTTTTACACGTCACAGATTTAAATTCTTTTAATCATATTATTAACTTAATCTATGAATATATTATGTCTCCTACTTAGGACAATATGCTACTGTATTCTAATTATAAGTAACAATCACAATTGCATTTCAGATATTTACATCCGATCATGTGATAATTTGTGAAAGAGCTATGCTTCGGCCTTCGGCACGAATGGGCCGGTCTGACCAGAGTGATTCACGGCCTCACAGAAACCATGTCGTGTGAGTGAGGTTACCGGAGGCCTAATTCTCCGCGAATCCCTAACAACCCACAAGAGGCCGGTAAAGCACTCGTAGATACCTCTATCCTTTGATATTGCGTGTGTTGGACAGCTCCGATTGCTCAGGGTACCATCAGATAATCCGTCAGCTCCTTTGCGGTCGGCAAACCATATAAATCGGTATCATATAAAAAATCCTATATAATTTAAAGAGGCCACTCACATATCGTCATATGGAAGAGCTCTTAGTATATTTTCATCCATGGAACCAAAGGAAAAGTATCCCATAATCCCGAATATCGCCGAAATGAGAGTCGGGATAAGAATGCCGACATTTAGCACGCCGTATTTGCTTGTCATCTTTTTCGCTTGCTTCAGACTTTTATCTATTGATAGAGTCTAGAGACAAACATACAAGTGAAATGGATTAATGGTTGTTAAAGATGAGACGAGAAACTCTAAGTCTTTCGTAAATAATTACATGCATAACACTAGCGACACGTCCTAGCTTCACACGGGTGTAATGCTGATACTAAATTTTCGCACAACTTCATGGATGTCATTATACCTACATATAAATATCCCTCTTTGATTAATCTTTCTATTAAAAACAACCTCATCTAAAACCGCTGATAAATTTTGAAGATTTAAGTGTACATTGATAAGCATATAGGGACAGAGAAAACTATTTTGTTACTATATAGTGATTTCACTCTTTACATCCCAAAAGGAATGGGCAGAGGCGCTTGTATTATATAAATATAGCACTAACTTTTAAGTGTGGGAGAGCCATGCTTCGGTAAGAATGGGTCGGCTTGACCGAAGTGACACCACGGCCTCACAGAAAACCGGCGTGAAATAACCAAAGAGTTGTGTTTCGCCGTGTGAGTAAGGTTACCGGAGGCCCAATCTTTCCTCTACCCCAATCCGTTCCCTTTCCCAAAATCTCCATATCCCTAATCCCTAAAAGTCGAAAACGCACTCGTAACTCCTCCGCCGTTGCGGTTGTCCATGGGCGACATCAGGTAATACATTTGCACTTTGCCGACCTATTACATAAAAAAACTAACTTTCCGCAAATTGTATAGTTATTTCCGCCAATTAAAATTTAAAAGCAGTATACTAACTAAACCTACTTAACTAGCAACCCGCCCGCTGCATGATTCGGGTAGCCAACAACTCTTGAGCAACTAACTATATTGTTCTTTTGTCAGCGAATCACTACGGCATCGGAAGAATTGCTATTTCCAAATATTCCCCACAACTTTTCAAAACAATTCTTTCTCAATTATAGCCTTCTTCTTATGATATCAGACATTTTAAAAAGCATATTATCTGAATTAGATAAAGAAGAAGAAAGATATTAAGATATAAACTTGCTTACAACTCCAACTGCACTCAAATTGAACAGCAATGAACCAAAACAGAACAATATAGACGATATATCCGTGTGCGTCGAAACTGGTTCTCCAGAACGATCTGCCAGTATGTGGCCGAACACGCATATTATTCCCATTAAATTGAGAAAATTACCTGTAAATTACATTATTTGTTAAGCATATTAGGATCTACGATACCAATCTCTCTTCTAAATAAACATATATGTAAGTTACATCGTTAAGCTAAAATTACTAAAACGGACACAACTTCGATATTTCTTAGAGAAATTTCCACATTAAGTGTGGGAGCAGCCAAGCTTCGGCACGAATGGGTTGACTCGACCGGATTGATACCGTGGCCACACAGAAAACCGGCGTGAAACAACCACAGCGTTATGTTTCGCCGTGTGAGTGAGGTTACCGGAGGCAATCCTTAAATATCCGAAACCCTTATCCCCAAAAGGCCGGCAACGCAATCGTAACTCCTTTGGTGTAGCAGGTGTCCAAGGGCGACGCTGATTGCTTACCATTTTTTTGTCGTAAGTATCTATCCCATAAAGAAGCCTTCTGTTGAACAGGACGTACACTATGATTCAAATTAAGGTTATCCTTATACTAAGTACTATACGGCCGACGTATCTTGGCGAGTCTGAAGTTAGCCGTTTGTCTGCGCAATGGATCTTTTAAGAACAAAATTGTGTACTGCGCAGCTAATCGGCTAACTTCAGACTCGCCAAGATATGATGGCGGTATTGCACTTCAATTACTAGGTTGCCGCAACAACTAACTAAACAGGATAAGACTCTGGGATCCCTGGTTGGTCGGGAGCAACAGTTAAATAAAAATAAATAATGCTAACTAACCGAACATGGCTACATAACTGACGATAGAGAGGTCCTTCATAAAGAATTCTAACACAAAATATGGAAATATGAGGCACATAAAGGCCGGCTGACTGCTTTGCCAGTCCATTATCTATAATGAAAAGGAATAAATTAGAATAGTCACGACATAATTTCATTGTAACACTTGGGAGGTGATGTCAATCTCTTACTGACTCATACCAACCCGTTCCTTCTCTTGCTCTGAGCCGGGCCATGGAACATATGTAGTAGCGTTTGCATCCACAAATCCGGCTGTACATCAAACAGGCCAAATTTGTGGTAAATGGCACTTTGATGCTACGCTCAGGTCTGGTTCTAATCGGACGACGAGTTACTCTGCTCACCGTCCGCAGACCCATTTATACGGTGAACTGATAATTAAGCACGATCCTCGACCCCCGAAGTATCCCGGGAGGAAAAAGGATAGTTCCCTCAAGCGCTCTGCCGAGCATCACTGCCTCGCAGTAAAAGGAGACGGCTTCCCAGTTCCTCTCGCTCCACGCCTTGGCCTAGTTTAAGGCCTGGCGCAAGAAGTCAGATATTGTCAAGCCTGCTCTGATACAGGTAGGCAGAGACAATGGAACGCCTAAAAACTCTTTCGTTTCATCTTCTATAATGAAAATAAATATGTGTGGAAGACCGAAAAACCCAATAATACCTTGACCAGCTCGGAAATCAAAACAGAAAGCCGAGACCTGTCTACCGAGCACAGGGCCCAGTGCGGGGTTTGCTTTACTTTAAAGCGATCGACAATTTATGACGTTTAGGCTTTGATTGGCTTGCTCAAAGTTAATCAACCAATCGGAGGGCTCCATTCACACACTTACTGTGAACACTATGCACTTAATAGTCAGGATCTTTGACTAAAAGGCAAGCAGTGCAAGTGGGGTAACAAATTAAATTGGTTTAAATAATGAAAAGACGTACATCTCGCAAACAATCGCCAGTGAAGATAACGAACACTGTACAAATTCCAAGTTGACTTGCAACCATGAATACCGCAATTATTGTCCTGCAAATAAAGTTAAATAAGATTCACGCAACTATTAATAATAACATTGTTAACATCATCATTTCTATTACACAATAACTTGCTTTGTTTTGCAACTTTTTGATTAAACCGTAAATAGCGTGCTTTCTTCTTTTTAAACTTCAAATAATAGCTTAGTCTTTTTGTTCAAAAAACATGGATAGGGAGTCCTAAACTGTAGATTCGTATGAATAACAAAGAGAAAACAAGTCCTATTTTGAAAATATTTGACAAGTTATACTCACGGACCGTGCCTTCCTATGCTGTGAAATGCAGGTGGTCCATGAAGGAGAGCCAGACGGAAGCCATAACGATATGATATATAGGGTATCCGCAGCTGCCTTGCTATCTCGTTCAAACACGATAACTAAACATTTTTCAAATTTTTAGTTTATAACTGGCTAGATGGCGCTAATAAGACATGTTATTGCAGCTTCTTTAATTCCTTTTTGTAGAAAGTTCTTTAATAATTCACGGTCCTGGGTTAGTGAATTAATGTTAATGTGGGAAAGGAATGATACCACGGCCTCAAAGAAACCCGTATGAAACAATGTTTGCATTACGCTTCGCCGTGTGAGCGAGGATACCAGGGCAGGATCTCAAAATTCTTCAATTCTTATATATCTACACCCCAAAAAGATGGTAAACCACTGGCAAGTCCTCTGATGTTATAGTAGTTGTTAAACAGCGCCAATTGCTCATCATCAGGTGGTCAATGTGCTGGCTTGTGGCCATATCCCGTCAAAACAACAAATATTTTTCAAGAAAATACCAAAATTCAAAATGGTATAATTAAGGCAAATTGTAGTTCAGAAAATATGAAATATATTTTACCAGCAAATGGTGTACATAATTGACAAGGAGTCCGGTTAGAATTGTAAGGATCGGTCCCACAACGATGCCGCCCTTACTGATCACAAGAGGCATAGCCAGCATTCCGGCAGCACACATCGACCGCAAAAGGTTGAAATAAGCCATCCAAAGCCTGTCATTATAAAGATAAAACATTTTACAACAACTACCGATTACCGAGAAAAACACCAATTACGGCACGCTAATGATGGACCTTACTAAAGCATGTGGACGATTTTAAGAGGTATACGTGGTTAATATGTTGTCATTCAGTTGTATATGGTTAAGACTGGGTACCTACATCGAACTAATTGAGAATTGATGAGAGAAAACGAAAATGATCGAGCGTGTAAGACCAAACTCGTGTTACGGAGAACGTTATAGATGCCTCGTCAGCACCGGGAATACGTTCAGGTCTGGACAAAGTTTCTTCAAAAGAAGTGGTTTCGAGGAGTTCCGAAATAATTTAAAAGATGCTTCTGTACGGCCCTCGGCTGGAGGTCAGTTTAAAATCATTCCCAATTTCTAAACATTTCATCATCAATATCATCAAATTCGTGGTGGCCCGGAGGTTGAGGAGCCCGCTTCTCATTCTTGAGGGTTCGAAACCTGGCAAGTACCAATGTGACTTTTTCCGAGTTATATGTTCTATGATTATTTAGACGCCACTGACATACGGTGAAGGTAAACATCGTGAGGAAACCTGGACTTATAGTTTCTAATTATAAGTTTGAAATCGCCAACCCGCATTGAGCAAGCGTGGTGATTAATGCTCTAACCTTCTTCGCGTGAGAAGAGGCCTTTGCTCAGCAGTGGGCACTTATAGGCTGATGCTGATGCTGATGATCATCAAATTGTTATGTACAGCCAAAGGAGGGGTAAGAGCGTTTTAAAATCAACCACATAATAGGGGTTTGGCATAAAATCTAAGCTTGGCTGGCGGGTTGCAGAACACAGAAAAGGTTCAGGTACATCAAAGGGTGCTGACCCGTTCCTGATAAGGTGTAGTCTCTAAGTCGATCCTTGCGACTTTGTGTCACCCGCGGGAAGAGAAGGATTAGTTTAACATTTTTGCTTACTTAATATTGTGAGTGGGTGATCTATGTTCTTTTGGGTCGTAATCATCGTCTTCTGGCATCGTTGAAGGTAGCCGAGTTCTCCTGATGTCAATAGTCCTGTCTGTTTGGTATGGCCTGACCGTCATCCTACTGACTTGCTCAAAAGCTGCCCTGAAACATAATTATGCTATGTAAGTATTGATACCATATATTTCAGTTTATTGATAAAAAATAATAAATTATGGTCTGGTCATGGTGGCTCGGAGGTTAAGGGGGTGCCTTAACCCCATATGTCATGGTGGCTCGGACCACCATGACATGCTTCTCACTGACACACGGGTAAGAAAAACATCGGTTTGAAATCAGCAATCCACTGTAAAATTCTACCATAAACTAAGTTTGGTGTAACTTTATCAATATCAATTTTCCAACTATGTTATGCTGTTATGCACAGAACGCTGGGCGCATATTATTTTTATATCGATCGAAGCGCGCTGATTGGTTGGTTGATTTGAAACTGGCCAATCAGAGCGCTGAACCTCATAAACATGTCGATCATGCTAACGTAAAGCAAACTCGCACACATCACACAACTGAGGATGGTGCATGGTAAAAACCTATTAGTAATCGACTCGCCTCCGCTAACCCTACGCAGCGGAAAATTTTTCGTGGTGTTTGGTGACTGGGCTTCTCCCAGTTGTACAGTCTCTTCTGTGCCTTAAAGGCCTAAGTCATTCTGTCTCCTTCATTAAATATACCGAGGGAAATGGAAACTATTTCGTTTTTTCTCCTCCTAAATAATATCTTCTGATTTATTTCGTTCATAATTGTGGGAATAATGAATCGGCTCTCCCATACTAAAATTTGTTCTCATTATTTAGCCTAAGATTATTGGTTAAGTAAAATAATTAAGTAGGGCATTATTTTTTGTTTACACTAATATTTCGAATATTTCGAACAATGCCACTATTCACTATCCACCTAGCCACGTCGAACATCAATTTTAGAGGGTATTCTGAACTTTCTACGACTAAGTTTTGAACTGTGGATGGATAAATATGTATTCCTCTCTTATTTAAATACTATTTTTAACTAGATTTAAATAAATGTTGGTTGTATAAAATTATAGTCTAGACTAACACATAGATAGGCTATTTTTTCATCTCCGTAAAGCGGACAAAGCCCCTGGCAGAAGCCTAGTATTAATATAATATATATTTTTACTGAGTATTATGAAAAAGTACTTACATTATTTAAAGGTTTAACTTTAGATTTACGATGAAATATCACAATTCAGAATTTTTATATAAGTTAGACAATATTTTTTTTTGGTAAATTATAAAAGTCACACCAAATATTTCACATATATAAGAGAAAAGTAAAAAATATAAAACTGTGTATACTTCGGAAAACCATTGGCAATAAACATACGATTTGTTTATATAAATAAATAAATAAGGGGTGTAAAGTTATCACATAATATATCCATGTATGTTATACTAAATTCTAATAATATCTGTCAATACTACTAGCAGTTGACAAAATTCATTGTCAAGAACAGAGACAAAATGATGATTGTAAACTATGGATAGATAACCACTATCGGAGCGCTTCCCTACTGTGTCCGATCGGAATCCAATCTGAACCTATACAAGAACCTATAACCTTCATATCACAAAATGAATAGGCGGCCGAACCGTCCCATACCATCACTTAGGTTCAGCAGTTACGCGGTTTTCATTGAAAATGTACAATATACGATATTATCGAATACCTTTGGTCAGAAATTGGCAAAAGTAACGGTCTACTACTTATTATACTCTTAAACGTGTGGGAGAGCAATGCTTCGGCACGAATGAGTCGGCTCGACCGAGTGATACCGCGGCCTCACAGATACACGGCGTGAAGCAACCAGAGCGTTGTGTGAGGTTCCGAGTTGTGTGCGTCCATGGGCATTCTTATTTGAAATTTGAAGTCGCCAATTCACCTTGAGAAAGCGAAATTTCAAATCAATTCTTATTTCAGGTGGAAAATCATTGTATAATGACTTCTCTCGTCTTGAGTAGGACGAAAGGAATTATCAGACTCTTACTGAGTTCCTTTTGCTTCGGCCCGAGGCCGTGCTATATTAATGCGCTTGCTCCCGCATCCCCGACTGAACATCGGCCCTGTTGGGCCTCATGTGTGTGTGTAGGCTCTTTGAGGCGCGGCTCTCTCGGGTTTGGTTCTGGTCGGTGGTGAGCTACCATTGCTCTCGTAATCCCTGTCGTGGCACATATCTATACTCATAATAAATCTGTAGAGAAGGCAATTCTGTATATTAAATTATATTTTCAAAATAACTACCAAAAATGCAATCAGTAAAATTTTTGTCTGTCTGTATGTTCCTAATAGCAACAAAAACTACTCAACGGGTTGGTTATAGGATACTTTTCATCACGCTAGAAATAATAGGAGTAGACCAATAAAGGGAAATGCTGGAAAAACAGGAGAAGTTACTCCCTTTTTTAAGTTTCCGTCGCGTGTGTAGCCTTAGTGGTTAAAGTTACATAGAAATTATGTATGACGGAAATATTCTACATAAAATTATCTAAAAAAAAAATAGTTTTGCAGCATATGTTTATCTTTATGGTTAACTCACAATAGTGTGTAACTCCTGAGCTTAGCAGTTCGAATAATAAGCCATCGCGCGCGATGCATGTAAACACAGAATAATGCTATAAGGATTATTTTTGTATAACGGTTGCCGCGCTCGACGCAACGCGTATAATAGATTTTATTCAAATATTTGTAGTACTTACCTATTAGTTATATCCGTACCATTCTATCTATGGACGGACCGATAGTGGAGACTTAGTTAGTAATAGGGTATTTACCCATTGGAGATATACCCATAAAAATGAGACGATTTATAACAATTTTTATGTATACTTCGATTTTGTTCTATTGCTATAGGTTGCTTTTCACCAACAAGCACGCGGGCGAAGCCGCTGGCGGAAGCTAATCTATACTAATATTATAAAGAGGTAAAATTTGTAAGTTTGTATGTAGGGGGTAATGTTTGGAACTGCTGGTCGGATTGCCAAAATTCTTCACTGATAAATAGCTACAACGTTCCTGAGTGCTACAGGCTATAAAACATCACGCTAGGATTAAAAGGAGCCGCGGGCAGCGGGTGAAACCGCGCCAGAGCAGCTAGTTATCGTATATTTTGGTGAGGAAATGAAATAAAACATCAAACCATGTATAAATTAAATATACTTTAACAATAAAACAAAATTATAGATCATCTAAAATACAAACTAGACTAGCAAGCTAAATCAATATTAATAAAAACCTAGATTATTTGGGGAGGCTCTCGAGAGTATTCTTACATGAATGATATAACCACATAGGTATGCGCCCACGGTCCAGCAGAAGAGACCTAAGGCTATAAGGAGAAGGTTCTTAATTAAATAAAAATTCTTGTATCCATAACGATCAGGGTACTTTAAGCAGGTGTCCATAAGAGCTGGGAAGATCACGGACATCATTGTCGTGCAGAGATTTCCCGTAAACGCCACGAACGGAGCTTGGAACGGCACGAAGTAGCAGATCATAACTGGAACCAGAAAAATATACCTAATGTAACCAAATAGTTAATGTTTTTGATCGTCACGCGTTTGTCCTCTAAAAGGTACACAGAGGTTCACATGCACATGCAACCAGTTATTTTATTAGTCGTTGTTGTTGTTGTAGGGGTTGAATCAATTGTCATATACGGGACATAATACCAGACTTCGTGCTTACACTGTGAATTTTCAGGATAACCCGAAAAAATATCAAAAATACTTTTGCCAGATTGGGAAATCAAATCCAGTTGCACTCGCGAACACTCGGCCAACGACATTACGTTTAATTTTTTTATATAATTATAAGTACTTTCTAACTGTGGCTATTTTATTATGACATACATATTTTTTCTCTTCCCCTATTCTAAGGTTGATTCTATCTCTATTCTTAATATCTGTTCAATGGTTGAGCAAGAACACAGACAATGAGTTACATATTTCTCATTATTCATACAACGATTATTTAGTTCTAAACGAGGTGATAAGAAGCCCAAAAATGAGTAAACGAAACATTCACTTACAAGTTAGCAATACGAAAAGTGGTCGTCCAAAGATCTCTAATCTCTTCAGCATTTTATTATCAGGGACAGCCATGGGATCGTGGTACTTGATAACCTCTATAATCACAGCGATGGCGGGATAGCATTGTATGGGGTACGCGAATGACACAGATATCAGGTACAACGAGAGGATCATCAATGCTGTCCTGTAATGTGATCATTTTACTAAGAAATGTGTGGGACATTGCATTGAAATACAATTCTGACAATCCCTCTCAGCATCTCATTAAAAATGTTTAGGTTGCTACGAGGGCTACGAAAAGCACACAATGCTACATCAAGTTATCTGCTACGAATGGTGAGCCAGAGAGAACTGCTACGAGCGCTACACTAAGCTACACGCTTAGAGCTACGTTTTGCTACACAAAGTCACGCTTAGCTACGAGTACAATGTTAGGTTACGTAATGCTACATCAAGCGCTCTACTACGATAGTAGCGTAGCGTCATCTAAATCGATCAATCAATCGTAACCTGGTTACGATAACTAAGAATGCTACACTAAGCTACGTCCTGCTACGTGTGCAAGAATTAGTTACACAATGCTTGTTAACATTAAACTATCGGTTCTAACTATCTGCACGGTATCTAGTTGCTTCTTATCATAAGTATATGGACATATTGTTACATACATAATAAGTATCACAAAACTTTGAAAAATAATAGTTTTTTAGTAGGAATAATTTAAAGATTGCCAATGTGAGTGAATTAATTAAGTCGCTCTTTTTGTAATTACACTTCATCAAGCGGCAGTACTCGAAGGACATTCTCTTCCATGGTGCCGAAGGACCAATAGCCGAGGCTCCCAATGATCATGCTGCACACTGTGGCCAACGTCATTCCGACACGGATAACGCCAAACCTGCTTGTCATTAGCCTAGGATTCTCCAAATTTTTGTCCAGTGTTAGAATCTGTAGAAAATGCCACTCGATTCGTAAGAGCAAAACGATTCTTTAAAAAGCTGTCAAGCGGTCGTGTGCGTATGGTCTATGGTAGAATACTTATTGTAATTTAAATATACTTACCACGCCGACTGCACTTAAGTTACACAAGAACGCTCCACATGCAATTAGTATGGGCATCAATTCATTAGCTGCATATCTGTATACCTTTGCAGGGTCACTTAACGTTTGGTATATGACTAGACTTAATCCCAAAAGATTCAACATAGTACCTGAAATTAGTTGGACATTTAAATGAGACTTAAATAGCAGAGTCATGCTTCTGCACAAATGGATCGGCTCGACCGGAGTGATACCACGGCATCACAGAAAACCGGCGTGAAGCAATACTTACCTACGTTGCGTTTCGCCGTGTGAGTGAGGTTATTGGAGGCACAATCCTTCCCCCCAACCCTAATCCTCAAATCCCCTACCCTTAAATCCCTAATACAACGGCTGGACAACTGACCGGCAACGCACTTATAGGTATAAGTAGTAACTACTTTGGTATAACGAGTGTCCACGTTGATTGCTTAACATCAGCTTATCCAATTGCCGACCCATGACATAAAAAAAGAAAAAAAAGACTGAAATACACTTTTAGAATACAGACGTAAAATTACGCGAGCGTTATTTCGCTGTATGAGTGATGTGCGAACACAAATTCGCCGCCCAGTGCCAAAAAAAAAACATCACGCAAGGGCATGTAAACTCTTTGCTAAAAAGAAGGCCCATAACATTTTACCGACATCGAGATCTTCTGTTTACAAGACGCATTCGGCGTTTGTGATAACTCAAATAAAGAAAAAGTAATCAAAAAGTTTCACCTGTTAATGAGATGTAACTGACAATGGATAAGGTTTTCATGCAAAACTCTAATAAGAGATAGGGGGGCAGCAACGCTAAGAGTGCTGTATTGTTGCTCTGCCAGTCCATGAGCTGAAACCAGCTAAATTACATTAAAGTTCACTTTATTACGTACGACGTAATGAATTTTATGAATTTGAGAGCTGATTCTGATCATTATCATCAGGTGGAATAAATCAAAGAAAGTTTTAAAGTAATAAACTTACATCTCTCAGGCTGTCCGACGTTAAAATTACGTAAATTGTACAAATTCCTAGCTGACTCATAAACATAAATATTGCAATGATTTGTCTGAAAGAAAACGAAACATTAACTTATCCTTGTAGTTTTGTATCCTGTAAACTGTATTTGAAACTGTATATGCCCTTTCTAGGATTATATATGTATGACGTCCACAGCTAGTCTCAGCTGGACTAAATCCTACCCCTTAGTTCTTCACGCCGAACGACAAGTCGCTACTCGCATCCGTTGGCTCTCCGCGACTCTGACGAGGTCCTCTGTCCACCTAGCAGGTGGTCTACCCTCGCTAAGTCTTTCGGTCCGTGGTCGCTACTCGAGCACTTCTCTGACCTATCGGCCGTCAGTCTTTCGATCGATGTGGCCAGCCCACTGACACTTTAGCTAGCCATAAGATTGAGATTGCCCATATCAGGTATACCTATATCAGGAATAAATCCCAAAAATACTTTAACCACCACTCGAACAATGAGGCAGAGAAAGTATTAAAAAAATGAGAAATCGAAAAGCCATTAATATTTTTCTGCACGAGAATTCGATGTCATTTGGTATTTTTTTGTAGGATAGGATCTCATGATGGCTTGCCTCCAGGGCATTCTTTGGATGTTGGACACCATCAGCGTCAGAGAGAAACAGGAATCACGCCTTTCATTCGACAGAATATCTCTTCGAAAGTAATAGGTTCTGTAAGGTATTTCGATTATCGTGAGTATTTGTTATAAGTACTTACGGACCATGTTTCCCTATGCACTGAAAAAGGGGCGGACCATGGAGGACTGCTAACCGAAACCCATATCTGTAGGATACGTATGGTATTTTCAGTTGTCTCGCTATTTCATTTAAACTGTTTAACTGGAAAATAATGTCTAGTGAAAGTTATTTTCGAATCATGGGTTGTCTTGTTGCATATTATAGCATAAGATTGAATGCGGCGGATAATAGGTTAAGAATTAAGACACAGCAATGTGATGGTTAGGAACTTTACTTGCCTGTAGGTACAACTCGAAAAATAAAGTTATCCTTTTTCATGTAAGACAATTCAAACTACATACCAACATGATGTGCGTATGTACGAGCAGTAGTCCATAACAAAGACCAAGAATAGGCCCCAAAATGATGCCAGCCTGACTGATGGCTAAAGGCATAATCAGTACACCAGGCCCAAATAAAGTCCTTATTATGTTGAAGTACGCCATCCATGGCCTAAAGATGGAAAGGTCAGACTAAATTGGTTTTACTTTTTTGTACACTGTCATTAACTCTTGTTTAAAATTTTAAATTAAGAGACAATATCCAGTGATCTTGCTAACGCAACAATAAAAGGAAATCGTTTTGCTTTTTCATATTTTTCTGTGTGTGTGCTTTTGATTTACGTTTTCTAGTGTAAACATTCTGATAATCCTGATAGGTATATGTTTTGTCCTCCTATACTGCCGTTAAAACTATGGAAAACGGCTACTAATAGGGTCTAAATTTACTTTATGGGTGCTTCGGGTTTCCTGTGGTCAAGTGGATTATAACCATCATCTGCAAGAGGAACCGAAGGTAGGAGGGCCGTTCTAATGTCGATTTTTTCCAGAAAATTATGTGGTCTTATTTGTAACCGACCGACACTCTCATATGCTGCCCTGTAATTGCAAAATGTATAATTATACAGATTCTTAATTATGTATATCATTGTACTTTCAAAAACCTAGCGTTTATAGCTGTTGTGGGATAACGATCTCAACATTACATCAAGATTATTGACACTTACATAGTCAGAATATAAAAGATAATTCATTAATAATGCTACAATAAATAAATTCTTATTCAAGGCGCTCTTTTTTGAATCGCAACCGAGTTTCCGATATGCTGTCAACGCTCTCATCGCAGACGTCGACCTTTCAAGGATGTCAATAAAGATGACGATATTGAATCGCAGAATTAATACGAAGGTCATTTTAAATAATAATTTATAAATCGTGTATATTTTAAATTTGCCATCAACAGGAACAATCTTATTTGACCACCAAATCTGGATTTAAGTGGAACTTATCTAATATTGTAGAGAAGATCACAACTTTAAATCTACGCTATAACAATCTTTGTAAATCCGCAGATTGTTGACAGCTGTTACTCTATCTTGTCTATTGTTAAAAATGACAGCAGCTAGTGGAGATTGATAAAAGGTGGAATTGCTGTATTTCGTTAAAATCCTTTCATGATCTTTTATTTTATATCTTTTATCCTAAGTCTCAAGAATGATGTCAACGACAGAAGGCGAGTTGGACGTTGAAGTACCTCTGGAAAGGGAAGAGGGGGAGGTTAGAAGTAACTTTTACTTTGAACATTTTCGATGATTTAACTAAAGCAGTTTTGCGATGATGCTTTTCGATTAACAATAGATTAAGTATATTTTTACTCAGTTTATTGATTGGCCTAGCATCCTGAAATGACTCTAGTGAGTAACATTACCAAGAAAACAGTAAATGACGTCTTAGGGCGTACGCGGTAAAAAAGATTTTATTGCGTTGCAGTTGGAGGATTCAGATGTGGAAGAGGGTACTTACAAACCTCTGGCTAGGCCTGAGGCCTTCAACCCTCCTTCGCTAGTTCATATGCAGATACAGGATGAGCAGAGCGATGAGGGTTCGCCGCGGGAGTCGTCAGGGTCGGAGTCTGATGACGAGCCGCGGCGCCGCGCCAAACGGACCAAGCTGAGGCCACGCCGTCCTGCTCCACAACCAGATAGGAAGGACAAGTACAACATTTGGTGCAAGGCTTTACAGGTACATGGATTATTATTCTATTTCTTTATAGAAGAATTAATTGTGTATGTTGTGTGTGAACATGAATTCCACGAAGATGTTTTCTTTATATACTGCTAAACATTTCTTATACTTACATTTTCTAACATTCATGGTCTCATCTCTAAAAGGTAGGTAAGGTACTCCCTGTCAATATCATAGAACTGTAGTACCTACCTTGTGCCACTTGTAGCAATACCAATATCTTGTTCATATTGTCTTACTTATCTATAAAACTCATTGTTTGATTACAGGAAGACTTGTTAACAGAAGACATGGTAAGCTGTGATGTATCAAAGAAGAGCAGATATGGTGTTGAGTCTTATGATTATACTATTAAGTATAGATTAGATGATAACTTTATTAATAAGAAGAAAATATTTAGTAATAACGATGACTACGATGATAGTGAACGTGTTTCTAATAAACGGAGGCGTGAGGATAGATCTAATGTGAAATTAAGGCTTGGGAAGCGAGATAGTAGTCATAATCGTAATGACAAACTGAAGCCAAGAATCCTTTGTGACCTGGTTGTAAGCGCAGAGGACACTGCGGAAAATATAGCTGACGAAATAGCTGATAATCTTTCAGAGGACAAAAAGGATTTAGTGGGTATGTAATCCTACTTTTATAATTCTTATTCTGTAGAACTGATTGAATCCTATACCACTTGTAAAATATTGTTAAAATCCTAACAGTCATATCTTTAAACATTGTGGGACCACATTATACATAATATCATGAGTAAATATTACTGTAAATGAACCTCTGGCCTGTAATTAGTTACAATCTTTATGAGGAATATATTTTTTCAGGTCGTATTGTACAAGTAGTTGGTGCTAACAAGGCTATAGAAATATACAAAGAAACACAAAAGTTAGAGGCGGATGGTGGCATGCTTGTTATGGTAAGTTGAATATCTTCTAAGTTAGTGTTAGAAGAATGGTTTTCAGCTTATATATTTAGTGTCCTTGAACAATAAAAACCAAGAAATACATTTACATCTGACTGCAGAGTTTTTGTCTAGAGCCCCGGTTCGGCATTCCAGTGTAATAGTCCCGGGATGTTAGTGCAAGCACAGTAATATACCTATATTGTGGTCCGCCTCAGAGCAGTAGAAGAAATTGGAGTGCTTTATAGTCACTATGGGTCTGACGATCCATTTCATTGATTTCCCAGATGGATATATACATTTTCCAACACAGTTCTTAATTTCCTTGAGGCAGTGTTTAGGCATTATCATGGCTATATCTACTTAAGATATGGGCTTACAGCAAGTTTCGGAATTTGTAAAAATACTCGATGTGCGGAGGCTTTCTTATACTATACTACAAAAATATCCCCTTTTACACACCGCACACACTGGCATTACAACTCATAGTTGCATATGAATGTTTCAAACAGTATGTGACTTATGTATGAATATAATATTGATTTATGATTTAGTGACCTACAAACTATGTTGTTGATAACGTTAACTTGGACCGCGATGACGTAACCAACTGTAATAATTAAAATATTACCGAGACCGCTACACGCCTTTCGGTCGGCTCTGGTTCTGGTCGGGTGTCGAGGAACCCGTCGTCGTTGCTAGCCGTCGACAGACCCGGACTGACCGACCATTTGATTCGACTGCTCGTTTGCCTACCATAAAAAAGTTGTGTTTTGCTTAATCATGTTTGCGACTTTGTGGGACAATTGAATGTACAACGAAATATTTTCTTCCAGAACGGAACGCGTCGCCGGACGCCGGGTGGCGTGTACTTCTTCCTGTTGAAGCGTGACGGTGACGTGTCGCAGGAGATGGTCAACCAGATCTTCACCGAGGACCGCAAAGAAACGCAGCGAAAGATCAAGCGAGCGCGCGCCAAGAGCCGTCAGACGGTTATGGAGCAGCTCAAACAGAGTCTCACAGGTATATTTAGTATAATATAATTATATTTATCGTATCTTAAATGTGGGAGTGCCATGCTTCCGCACGAATAAGCTCTCTCAGCCGACGTGATACCACGGCCTCACAAAATATCAGTGTGAGAAAATACTTGCATTTTATTTCGCTGTGTGCGTGTGGTGGACAACCCACAAAATACAGGCAACGCTCTTGTAATTTATTCGGTGTAAAGGGAATCCATGAGCAGCGCCCATTTGAGTTTCATGAACTCAATAATCTTGAAGTTGAATACCAATCACCTTTTTGTTTCGTTTCATCAACCCTCGACAGTTGTACCTAAGCTGTTTAGCGATTCGTTTTGCTTTTTCTAATATGTATGTAATATTTGTTCTAGATTCCGAGCTGCCGTCGTTGCTATCACGTGGCGAGGCGACAGTACAGTCGGAACACGGCTCCAACCCGCCGCCGTCGCCCGCGACAGACGCGCGCGACTGTTCGAGCGACACGGACGCGCCGTGCGACGCGAGCGCTCCGCCCCGCTCCCCGCGCGAGTACGACGACGACGACTTCCTCGAGGTCATGTGCAACGATGACATGGACATGTTCTAGGCGTGGCCCAGCCCTATCCATGGACTCATTGTTCCAGCGAACTGCCAACCTAGGTTAAGGTCGCCGGTAAATCCAAAGTTGTGTACTCGAATAAGCGCTTACCGGCGCGGTCCGCACTACAAGTGCTCGCGACCCGCCGTCCTCTGCGATGACGCTGCACGGTGCTCATCTCTGCCCCATCCGAAGATCCTCGTTTTACTCCTAAGGGCGAGTGTATAAGTAAGTCGTTTTAAGAGTAATACAGTTGTAGGTACTGTTACTGCGACGATATATCGTTTTTGGTAAATCCTGCACATAACAATTGTATTGTAAACACAGGGAGATCTTTATCACAAATAGTATAAAGTAACCATCGGGTATAGTTACGTATTAATTTGAAAACTTTCAAGTAGTCTAACAACACTGAGAAGCCGGTGGCAGAGTCTGTTTCAATTTATATGTTCTTTAAGGTTGAGATTCCACTGGCACATTCACTTGATTATTTATTGCTAATTCATTTGTAGACCAAACAACACTGATGTTGCACTACTTCCTAATATACCTCCCCGTAATGACTTTATTACGAAATCACTATTTATTATCTTTATACTTGTCCAGTGCGTCTCCCAATCAGGAGACAGAGTAATTAAGACAGACTGACGACTGGGGCTGTATGGCAGCTTCTTACTAACTTTTGTATTAGACGTAAGTACGTAAAACTGCCAATTTTTAAATGATTATAGTGTACTATACTGGGGACGCTCAAGAGTTTGCTATGTCTAATGGTGCGAAGAATTAACTTGGAAGTGTTCAGTTCCTGTGTCGAGTGCTTGCAAGTGTTGAAGTAATGTATGTTAAGATTGGCTCGTAGTATTACTAAAATATACTTATATATTCACAAGCGAAACAGAATATATTAACAAACAACTAACTCGTGTAGTTTCAGCAGTCAATAGAAGTTTTGTGGGAGTTTAGAGACCATATTCCTTAGTTTTCATGTTGCACTCCGTTTGGAATAAAATAATTTGATGTTGAAATGTGGGTTTATAGATAATTTCGTAAAATAGATGATTGTTAGTTTAGTACACATACTCGTACCATTTCCTTTTAGACAAGTTCACATTTACCACAGGTATGAAATAATTGTAGATAAAATGTTAACTTCCCGCTATATTCCACTAGTATAGCCAAACCAATTGAGTTTATAACGCAAAACCATTTAATTATGTGATATTTAAATTCATGCATTTGTGTGGAAAGCGCCTAAATAATTATAACGCTGTTATGTTGATTCGATGGACTCTTACCCTGAAAATATTTATTAAATTATCTTTGATCTCAAAAACTGAAGAGGAATTGGGTTTTTATATATAAATTATAAAGGTAGTAAACGTCAAACTTAGAGGTGCATACATATAATTCAATAATATATAATGATGTATAATATTATTATTATAAAACCTGGGCATTATGGTGTTCATATCCGCCTATAAAATTATTTTTGTTACTAAATAATCTGATTGTCTCTGGTTTTGATTGAGCTGTATAATAGCTGTAGAGGTAGACAATAAATAGCTTATTTTTTATTTATGGCATTATATGCCAAGAGTGTGGTAACACTACAATTATCCAGCCAATGTTTGCTGCACTTCTTGGTGATGCCTCCTTTGCCTCAGATGACAGGTACTGTAGGTACCTGTGTATGTTACAGGTAAACCACAAGTTTTTATGTAAATTGACTGGTTGGTCGTATTAAAGAAGGGTCAATTTGAAATATAGGATAAGCATATAAGAATCTTGTTGGTCTAACTGTTTTATACAACTTGTGTATAATAGATTGTTGTGTTAAAATCAATTATTATGTATGTATCGCAAAAATGTTGAAAAGGTCTGTGCGAATGTTCTTGGGAGCTATTGACTGTCTTTTATACTGAAGATCCTTGGAAGTGTTGTGATGTTGAAAATGTACAGTTATCTGAATGTTACTGATAGACAGACTCTCGGAAATAATTTGTATAATAAAATTGATAAAAAAATATTTTTGGTTTCAATCATCCATAAAAGTTTGTGTTCTTTATCTGATTAACACTAGTGTTTTAAATTCTCTACTATAGTATAAGGATTCATATCCCCGTTGGATGTTGTACTTATTATGGCTGACACAGCTTAACAGTAGATTCACATGCATCTCTTCCTTGTATACTAATCTCATACAAATAAGGTCTTAAACAATAAAACCAGCCAGTATAGTTAAACTATAGGTTAAAATAGATTTTATTGCTTTCATCAATTATTAACAACCAAAGGAATGAACAACAGCGTTAGATAAATCTTCTTAACACATTATAATTTTTACATCTAGTGAACAGTTTACATGAAAAAATATTAAAAAATATAGTATTTATATGACGCATGAAGCTAATACCTAAGGAGGTAGGAATGGGCAAAAGCAGCTTATAGCATGGCAAGGAATACATCTAAATATAGGTAATTTCAAATACTTGTACTATTTGGAATATCCGAGTATGTCATGTTCATAAAAAAATAATACTGAGGGCTGTTATCTGTTGGTTTTCTTTTATGGAAAATCCAGCATCTGAAAAAAAAAAGCTCTTTTAATATGATGGAATTCAACAGAATAATATTCTCCTATTTTTTCTCTTTCTATTCTTCAAAGAATGATTTTATTACAGACATTAGAACCTAAATGGAATCTACTAAAAATGAATATCAAGCTCCTACAAAGGCTCATCACCATCATATCTGCCACAAAACATTCACTGCTGATCATAAGGCTCCCGAAACTTATGATTTTAAGCTGGTTGAAAGCAACCTGCATTCTGTGGTTCCCTGTGACAATAATTAGGTTGTTTGTCCACCTTATAGGTCTGTAATACAGCTATGTGTCCACCTTATAGGTCTGTAATGCTGCTATGAAGACCATGACCCTAGAAAATATAAATATTATCTAACTCACCAGCTGAGGCAGGCACTTCTCAATGTGTTCGATATCGACTCTGTCACAGCTCTCGCGCAGCGCGTGCGTGGACGCTCGCAAGCAGGTCTCCGTGACCAAACACTTGGCAACCTCTACCACCAGGGACAGAGCATCGTTACCTAGCTTCGTCTTATTGTCTTGGAATGAACCATTCAGAAGTTCTTTGATAACTTCCTGAAAATAAAAACAAACAAAAAAATAATATAGATATTTTCGGTTTATTTTGTAAAATAAGTGTCCAAATTGTATAGCAACATCAGCAAAATTATTGTTTATTATAAATTTTAGTTCTACGAGTGGTTAAAGAGTTTTAATGCCAATTTAACTGCAATATACATTGCGCGAGTAATAAAATTATCGACCAAATAATGCGTAATACGTACCTGTTTTATGGTATGCTTCACATTAGATGTTACGGACGCAGGATCAATACTGTCCTCTTCGTTCTCGTTGCTATTGCGAGCCATTTTAAAGTATTATCACTTACGAATTTGGAAAATTATTTACAAATAGACCAAATTTTCGGAAGACAAAAACCTTTCACAAATAAATAATTGACCCGCCTAATGCGACATTCCGAACCTGACTTCTTACAGTTGTATAAAATGTAGCATAACAATTTCAATTTGCACGACGTGCCAAGGCAGTTCTAAAACGAAATTAAAAGAATACAAATTAGTACGACGTTCAACATATCAATAATAACGCCGAGTGAACTGGAACGCCAAAAATCTATGACGTTATTTGGTTCGTTCAGAAATTACATATTTTACTAAAGGTCAATAGACAAACTCCCAAAAATTTAAAACCTTAATACAATTCTAAAATTTTAAATATACTTTATTTAAAATTGCTTTTTAGTCCAGCAAAGTGAAATACCCTTTCCAGCAATTTGCCATCCGTCAAATCATCATCCCGTCAAATTGGGAAATCACTCAAACGGATAGCAGTTCTCTAACAAGAGAACATAAGAAATTGCGTACCTTGGTAGGTAGGTATTTAAATAATTATATTTCGCGTCAATACCCGCGTAATTATATGTTGTAAATAAGAAATTGCGCTTTAGACGATAAGCTAATCGGCGGCGACCTCTCGCACCCGGCCCTAGTCGAGTCGAGGCCATGGTTCGTTAGGTTCATAGCGAGAGGAACTGGGAAGCCGTCTCCTCTTTCTGCAAGCCTTTTCTTAAGCAGCGATGCTCGCAAAGGAGGAGGCGGAGCGCGTGAGGGAACTGTCCTCCTCGCGCCCCCGCCGCCGCTGTAGGCGACATTCCGGGCGTCGGGGATCTAGAGATGATCTCCGGCCACAGTAAGCGCGGGTCTACGGACGGCGAGTAAGGGTAGTTCGCCGTCCGCCCAGAATCAGACCCGTACGTTGCGTAGCGTCCCGCGCGCGCCTCATAGAGCCAATAGATCACCACAGACGGGGCCCTATAAGGCTGATGTTCAGCGAGGAATGCGGGCTAAGCACAATGAATTACCGCGGCCTCGGCCCAGAGCAGGTGAAGGAACGGGGGGTTTTTGGTCAGTAAGAGTCAGACACTCTCTCTCGCCTTACCCTGGGCGGAAGAAGATAAACGAGGCCATAGCAATCTTGAACTGGAAAGGCATATTTTGACTGAGTCTTATAGCTAATACAACCCCCATTAACCCAGTTTTAATATTATTTTGTTGCCACAGTATTATTCAATTTCGTTGGGAATGCTTGAAAAATCTGTTAAAATAAATAAAAAGCAAAATTAAATTACATCAGTCTTTATTAAAATTTAATAAAATAAATCCATTTTGAAGAACGCCGGGGTACACACAAATATAAGGGCAAAAAAACATAAATATGCCCTTCATAAATGGGACAGTTAGTTTATTCAAAATACTAAATCACGACGGCTCGACGTTGCCGCGACGCGCACGCTGCTCATAAGTAAGAGTCCCGTTGTGATTTGAAACTAGTAGAGCTTTTCAATAATACACATACACACAGTTAGTAAATAAATGATAAAATATAAATAATATACTACCTACATACAGTATACTCAAGGTTTAATTTAAAATCTTTTATTCATGTCCTGGTTGTGTGCCCCGGCTATAACTCAGCAGAGTTGTAACAAATACAACATTCTAGTTGTAATATCATCTGTGCTTTTGTCAGTCAAACTCTCAGCGATTATACTGACAATATTTTTCTCGTGAAATAATTCTAGAATGGTCTTATCTTGCCTTTCTTCCGGAGAGAGATGTTCTTTTAATATTTCTAATATTAATTTATCTTCGTCTCTTTTCCATTCTGGGCCTTCAATCTTCACTGCGCCTTCATCGTACGTGAGTCTTGATGAGTTTGAACTATCATTGAATTCCTGCACTTCAGTTTTATTGACAGTCACTACAAGTGCCATGTTCTGATTTTCAGATGTTGGCGTAACGTACTGGGTTGTTTCTCCATTTTCCTGAAATATGATAAAAGTAAATATTAGGTCGACGCCTATGTAGGTAATTAGTATACGCTTTCCGGAGCAACTGTGTTTTTGCTAATAGTTCAAGAGCCCGTGAGAGCCAGACCTTCGGATTTTTATAAAAGCTAAGAGTTCTTCTGTGTATGTCCCCAATACAGGTAAGAAAGGTCCCCACCCATGAAACCTGGGTAGTGGTGGCTTTGGCAGGTAACAGGTAGCAAAGGTGTATAAAATTCCACCTCAAATTTATTAAGTTATAAAACTCAATTTTTTTATATTTTATTCGTGATAATATTAAAACTCGCGTTGCTCATTGCCAGACACTTAATATGGTTACAACCCTCTGCCGGACACCCCTGAACTATTATAATTTGTAACTATACTTACGTTATATTATAAAAGCTAAATTTTATATATGTTTTTTGGACAACTATTAAATATTATTTCCTTAATAGCCAGACAATTTCGAGGGTTACATCGTCCAGCCAGACGTATTAAATGTGCACAATAGTTATGAGTGAGAGGAGTATATGCAGCAACGGGTGCGAGTGAGATAGAGCGTGCAGTCTATTGCGATTTTTTACTGCGCATCTACTGTTTTTAATTCCGAATTTGTCAGTAACATTTTTTCTAATTTTTTGGAGAAATTTCATTGAATAAAATTAATACAGTCTGAATAATAAATTTTTAAAGTAATATTCCGAAAAATTTTATAAAAAAATATTAATCATATCAAAAATCTAGTAACTCAATTGAAATTTCAAGGCCATAATAATTTATTTGTTAATTGTATGAAAGAATAATTTCTTTGTGAGTTAGAAATTTACAGAAAAATAAATTCATTTAAATTAAATATTCAAAAATCTTCTTCATTGTCATCGTTGATGTTGACATTTTCATTTTCGTCGTCACTGCTACTCCACTCCCTAAATTCATCGTTATCAACATCGTCTTTTTCGCCTGCTTCTGCAATAGTAAAATCAAGTTAATTTAATTTTAATTAGTCACAAATTAATGTAAAATAATTTATCATAATTATTATATACCTGATACAGTTTTTAGAGATTCACTGACATAATTTGGTAGTTGATCTCCTTCAAACCATTTAAAATGGTATTCATCATTTTCCAGAATCCAACCATTACTTACTGGCTCATATGTTGTAGGGTTTTTTAAATGAGCATTATTCCAGATACAACATATATAATTTGCTCGCAAAAATTGCTGTAATAGCTCACTTTTACAAGGTGGTAAACTACTTGCGTCGAAATTTCGCAATTTTTTTCGATTAAAAGCTTCGTTCACATCAGACACTGTATAAGAATCGATAAAAATTTGTAGTCTAGCAGCATCAACATCATTTATATTCTCAACATTGTATAAATACCATATAAAACTTTGAATAACATTATAAAGGTCTTGTTGTTCAATATTATCTTCGATGATTTTGCTGTCACCAAACTTCATGAAGGCTTGCTGAAATTCTACGTATTTTTTTAATATACTATATAAATGGTTTCAATTTCGCTTTTCTAAAAAATGAAGGATTGTAATCACATCCTGTAATTGCATGTAATCCAGGTAAGCTTCTACAAATTGATTCTCCCAATTTTTCGTATATCTTAGTTAGGTTCACATACCTCAAATTATTTCCAGTTCCTGTAAGCATCCAAACTTGCGACTCATCATTTAGACGGTGCATATGACCCAGCATTATAATAATAATAATAATAAATAATTTATTTCAGAATTGCTTCCATAATTTGTTAGTAACAATGTTCTTAGCCTAAGTTAGTACCAGTATAATAAAAATGAAAACAAAACAAAACAAAATCAATGAAAATATTTTAGGCACTTGCTTTCGCGTGTAAGCCTATACAGTGCGCTATTAGTACGGAATCCCACCGGCCTCCGCACGCGGCCAGGATGGCGCTGGGGCTGCCGCGCACCCGGGACAATAACGATGCACTTCGCTTGCGTATGACGGCGTAAAAGCCGTCCACGCGCGCCTCTGCGAACATACCACTGGCACTACAATACCGCGGCAGCCCCATCAGCACCCTGAACGCATTGTTGTATTGCACACGCAGAGCGTTGTATGTCCTCTGCGTGTATTTGGTCCACAAACTGCATGTGTAAAAGGTCTGACAGAAAGCTCTAAACAGTGTGACCTTCACTTGTTCAGTACACCGTGCGAATCTGCGAGCCAACATGTTACAGCGAACAGACAACGCCCTGCGTTCCCTCTCCACATCCATATCATCTTTCAGATCCTCAGTAACCCAGTGGCCCAGATACTTGAAGTGAGTGACTTGGTTCAATGGTGTACCATAGAGTAAGACGGGAGATACCTCTGTGACCTCTTTTTTAGGTGCTTTAAAAACCATAATCTCACTCTTTTTTACATTGTATCTGAGCCCATGGGCCTCCGCATACTCCTCACATATACTCAGCAGCCTGCGCAACGCGCCGATTGAGGGGCTGAGCAGCACCATATCATCCGCGTAGCTTATATTATTTACGCAAATCCCATCTATGTGACACCCGATGCCGGTGCCGCTCAGCTCACCAATCAGGCGGTCTATGTATAGGTTAAATAACTTCGGTGAGGTCAACCCTCCCTGCCGCACCCCACACTCTAACCTATATTCCTCCGACCTACTAGCCGCCCACCTAACAGCATTATTCTGATTATTGTACCAATACTTAAATAATGATACAACTTCAGGGGGTAGACTAGTATCGTGATACAATTTAGTCCACAGGAGGTCGTACGAGACCAAGTCGAATGCCCTGGACAGGTCCAGGAAACATGCGTATACTGGCGTTTTACGAGCGGTGTAGTATTGCACAGTCTGCTTGAGGCACAAAATCGCACTTTCAGTGGATAGACCAGTTCGAAAACCAAACTGGCCATCGTGCAGTTTTATATGTTTCGTTAAATGGCCGTCAAGCAAACTGTCCAATACCTTCGCTATAACCGTGGCTAAGGAGATTGGCCTGTAGTTAGACCTGTCCGAGACATTTCCGGTTTTGTTTTTTACAATTGGGACAACAATGGTATACATGAGACCATCAGGCAGGTAGGAGTGGCTAATGCACAGATTAAACAACAGAGCCAGAACCCTAGGCAAGTGTACCCCAGCATATCGCAGGTGCTCTATGCTGAGGCCATCATGACCTGGAGATTTTCCTCTTTTCATAGATTTGATAACTGTATCAATGTCCTTTGCAGTGAACTTTACATTCATATCTCCAGGTATGGCCCCAGCATCGGGCACCGACATCATCTGAGACCGCGCACGGTTCACAAACGGCTCAACTCTGAAATGCTGCCGAAATAATCCCGCGATGGCATCCGGCTCGCTTTCACCCTCAACGCTCACGGGCCGGCTAGGCTTTATATTCAATTTGTTGGTTGATTTCCAAAATTTTGAAAAGTTATATTTGGAATGGTGTCGTGCAATTATATCCATCTTAATTTGTTGTTGGTTATTTTGACACCATTTCAATTTCATCTTAAAGAGACGCCTAGACTCAGTCATTTCATTATAAAGCCAACCCGAACTAGGTCTCCCATACAACAGCCAGTTCTTATAACATTGCCGAGCATTACCGTGAGCCTCCCTCACATGCTTATTCCAGCCTATAATGTACTTCCCCCGACCGGGGTTTGAAGTCGCACAACAGGAAGATTTCGCGCCTTCTGTCAATACACGTACTACATTTCTATACATATCCCTAATTAAAGCTTTATGCATATCACAGTTACACATTTTATCAGCACAAGTAGCAAATTCTGGTGGAAAATCGATAAGCCGCAAGTTGGCGTGACAATAATTATGGTACATTTCAATTTGAGTAGGCTGCCTTTCGCCCCATATTACATTATTTTTAAATTCATTACACATTACAATTTTAGGTTTTATTAAATTCAAATTACATGTCAATTGCATCGGATAGTGATCAGACCAGTAGGTATCATATAATATGGTCACATCATTGATGGTTGCGCGCGCGGCGCTCGTAACCACACAGTGATCGAGCCACCGCCGACATCCATGTGCCTCGCTAACAAAAGTATGTGAATCGTTAGGCAACAAATCGAGATCAACACAAGTCCATGATTGTTCCACGCAAAAGTCTAATAGTTGCTTTGCAAATGACTCACCCGGGTGCGCGTTGAAATCTCCCAACACATACACAGATTCGACGTCACTAATAGCAACAATGGAATTTATTTCGCCTAAACACTCCGTAAACTCGATTAAATTGTCGTATGAGTCTGTAGGCATATACACAGATAAGATTAATAAAGAACGCTCATGTATTTCAACCTTAATGGCCGCTATACGATCACTGTTACACTTTAACACTGACACTGAAGGAAACACCGACTTTCTCCATAGCACTGCTACTCCACCGTAAGGTCGGCCACGGAGTACGCCAGCCGACGTATCCACTGCAGACTTGCCAGTGAACGCAAACTGGTCACTGATGCTGTCCAGGAATGGGATATCATGCGGCAACAGCCACGTTTCCTGAAGTGCCACAATGTCAGCTGTTTCACATATTTTCCTTACACATTCCGCAGATCTTATAATATTTTTGCAGTTAAATGTTACGAGTTTAGTTTGATTACTCATACGGTGGGTTAGACTACACACGGATCAATTACTTTGCACTCACAATACCGGAATTACTTCTTGCCCTAAAGTTAACAAAGCGACGGTATGCGACGCCTTCTGGCCAAAAATCGTCATTCAAAAAAGTTTCCAGTTTATGTTTTGGTACCAGTATTTTATACGCATCATATAATTTTGGTACTTTCATACTCATCTTTTCCAGGTGTACAATAACATCAGTTTTACTCGCTATGTAATTCTGTATGTCACACAGGGACACGTCCTTCGAAACATTATACACATAGATAGGAATGTTTATATCCGCAGCTTTGAAATTCGTATTCGCGTTTGAAACTGCCTTTCCTCTACTAGCAACAAAGCGATTCCTCAGACGTCTTTTCTGGACTAGGATCCATTCTTTGTCTTCCTTTGGTATTTTCCAGTCACCATTGCGTACAATATCAGCTAATGATTTCCTATTACCAACACCGTCATGCTGTCTGTTCGGAGCGGCCGTGTGTCCCGTATCGCTAGAAGGATCGATCGCAGCTAGCGATGTTATAGCAGCAACATCAGTATCAATAGTTCGGATTATAATGTTTGCTTCATAGTTGATTTTGCACGCATGGTACACTATCTTGGTATCTGCTTCTTCATGCTCCGGGCATGACAATTCTTAAGTGATACTTGATATAACTTTGTTTGTCTCATTAACCATGAATGAATGACACTTTCTGAAATTGATATGTATTATTTTGCCACCAATAAACGGCGCCATTTCATCACTAACCCAATGTGAAATGAAAAAATCAACTAGAGCTTCTTTAAAATTTGAATTTTTTAATTCTTAAACGAAGTCACTAGGACGAACTTGTTCAGGCCCAGTGATGGTATACTCTAATTGTGTCGATTCAAATTCGCACTACATAATACAGAATGAGCAGCTGATGCGCAGTAAAAGTCGCAATAGACTGCACGCTCTATCTCACTCGCACCCGTTGCTGCATATACTCCTCTCACTCATAACTATTGTACACATTTAATACGTCTGGCTGGACGATGTAACCCTCGAAATTGTCTGGCTATTAAGGAAATAATATTTAATAGTTGTCGAAAAAACATATATAAAATTTAGCTTTTATAATATAACGTAAGTATAGTTACAAATTATAATAGTTCAGGGGTGTCCGGCAGAGGGTTGTAACCATATTAAGTGTCTGGCAATGAGCAACGCGAGTTTTAATATTATCACGAATAAAATATAAAAAAATTGAGTTTTATAAATTAATAAATTTGAGGTGGAATTTTATACACCTTTGCTACCTGTTACCTGCCAAAGCCACCACTACCCAGGTTTCATGGGTGGGGACCTTTCTTACCTGTATTGGGGACATACACAGAAGAACTCTTAGCTTTTATAAAAATCCGAAGGTCTGGCTCTCACGGGCTCTTGCTCTATAAGGAATGAACAACGCGGCCATCGCGGCGATTGAAGTTTGCACGTCGCCAGTCATTTTGTAACAGTAATAAAATTCCAACTAATGAGTATAGTAAAAAGTTTCTATGGGAAAGTTGTTTATTATCATGAATACAATATAGATCATTAGTTACCTATATATTTTTAAGGGCCGAATGTAAAAAAACTAAAAATATTGAACGATTAAAAGTGATGTGGGAGTTGTTAGTTGCTAAATTTATATTATTTCTCGTATGCTAGGTGGAAACTATTGTATTTTTGTGTGTGTTAATTTAACAAACATCTCCTACTATCTGTAAGTTTAATGCACCCAGATTGACATAGGGTGTAATATATTTATAAAGAAACCTACATCTACTCATGCAAAGGATAGCCGTTGGTAATACACATGTATTATGGATTTTAATAAATAACTTACCGTTTTAATAGGTAGATGCCGAATGTGTGATTCGGCGCCGCGTCTGCTGTCGCCAATGTCGCTTTCGTCACTGTAAACAGTAGGAACGATGTTATACAACATTATATTTATAACTTGAAATTGAAATTATATCTTCTATATAAATTAAAGAAAGTCGTGTTAGTACTAGTAGTATTATTTATAACTCAAGAACGGCTGAACCGATTTCGTTGAGAATTAGTTTAAAAACAGAAGAAGAACATAGGATAGAGTACAATAGGCAGGGTAGGGTAGGTAGATAGATAACTAGGTAGGGTAGGTATTCAAACAAAGGGAGTAAAGCCGCTAGTAAAAGCTCGTAGATTATAGTTGGTTGGCAGACAACATCTGCGTTTTTCATAGAACGTCTTATTCATACGGCGGATATGAACTATCGTTAACAGTATTTTGGACCTTCAAGAAAAAGGTATACTCTGTACTCTTTCTCAGAAGGCCGGCAAAGTGACTTGTGACTCCTCTGGTGTTGCGGGTGTCCATGCCCATGGCACTGATCTCTTACAATCAATTGGTTCGTCACTTTGATTAGTAAATTAGACAAAAAAAGTAGAAAAATGAACCACCGTGAACCATATCTTCAATATTGTTAATTCCATATCATGTGATTTTTTAGAGTCAGACTTCTTATTTATTTATTACACAGTAAATGATGATATTACAAGAAGAATAAAATAACAATAACGTACAAACGCACAGCTTATTTCTTCAGAAATCTCTTCCAGCAATTTTAGCAGAATTCAGTGACAAAAATTCGTATTATATATAAAGTGGTATTTTAAATTCTGCAAGCAATAAACCGTTTGCTTATTTAATTAGAATGTTCTTGCTTATTTAATATTTTCTTTTAGCTTTATAATCTGTACAGTTCATATTCTTATTAATTTTAGTATTTTTTCCATACACACCTCATAGACTGGTCAGCCTCGTAGTTAGTGGTCGTTTCCTCCGCGACAACGCTGTCTTCGCACATCGTCTCCTGCGCCTTTGAATTCGTTGGTAGAGAGGGATTATTTTGAGCTGGTAATGTTGGCTCCTCAAACCTGAATGTATGAATAAACAAAAATTTTACATTATATAACTAATGATAAAATAAAACTAAAGAGGATATAAAAAAGTTACTTTGGGAAAGTTAGTGTAATTACTAGTTTACCAGTACACCCTATATCCCAAAAGTAATGAAATATAACAAAGTCGTGCCAAGTCTAAGGTCCTTAAACCCCACAAAAGCAAAAAACATCATGGGTCATGTGTGAGTGTCATAAATGCAAAACTTTGCTTTCGCTTAACTTCGGAACTAAATGATCAGTAGATTTGAATTTTTTTTTATTTTTTTAAAAAACGTTGCCCCACACCATGATTTTCTCCTGTGTCGTGGGTGCATTTAGAAACATACAATTTCACATGCACATCACACCCAGACCCGAAACAACAATTTATGGATGACAATGTGTTGCTCCGTGCGGGAATCGACCGTGCAGTCAAATTTTGGATTTTAAGTCAGTGATTATAGCTTACTGGATGATGAAAATTTCTGCGTTCTGGTCTAATCCAGAGGTTCTCAAATAAGGGCCTGAAAATGCGGCAAATTGGTTCCAGTAAAGGATGGTACGGCAGCGTTTGCTTCACGCTCGATTTGGCGGGGGCAGTGCCGTGCCACCAGATTGTTTTTTTTCAGATATAAACTGACTTTTACTAACCTGCCCTGCCGATGTGGAAACAGAGAGTATATATATCTCGCTAGACCCGGGTATCCGTGCACAGTGTTTAGTATCCCGGTACACAGCTCGCACGCTGTCGACAAGTTCTTTACGAATACTTTGTGTATCTCTGTCAAAATAATATGTCTTCTCGCCAAGTCTACAACTTGTTCCTGAAAAACAATTTTGTGATACAAAATAAAATATACTGTATACTATCTATGTTCGAGTTAATCGAACACTCAGCGAAAATGTATAACTGGGTCGATTTGAGTGAATCGAACACTCAGCGAAAATACATAATTGCATCGATCGCAAGTATGCACATTCGCTAGATTCCCACAATATCAGACCAGTTCGCGATTAAATCTCTTTTGAGACACCACGCACTCAAAACCATAACCATTACCATTTAACCATTACCAATAAGTAGTTATATAGTTTACCATTTTACTTTATAACTCTTTATAGTGATTCAATATAACTGTTTCCACTTTAATTGAAGACTTTAACTTTAACCAAATAAACCATTAACATATCAATACGAAAAAGTTGTGCTAGGTCACCATAGTACCGAGCGCAGCTTTTTACATGGTCCTTCGAGCCGGATATGAACCAGTGACCTATATATATAAGAGTATATCTATACTATCTACTCTCACGCGGTTTCAACGGCTGCTCAGCTCCTATGGCATAAATGGACTAATAGCCTATAGCCTTCCTCGATAAATGGACTAACAAACACAAAAAGAATTGTTCCATTCGAACCAGCTGTTCCGGAGATTATTACGTTCAGACAAACAAACAAACCCTACAGCTTTAAAATATAAGTATAGACTAAAATTTGTAATTTATAAGTTTGTATCTAGGGGGTAATATTTGGAACCGCTAGTCGGATTTCCAAAATTTTATCACTGATAAATAGCTAAAATGTTCTTGAGTGTTATAGGCTATAAAACATCACGCTACGATCTATAGGAGCCGATTAGCTAATGAAACCGCGCAAGAGGAGCTAGTACTGTATATTGAATTCAAATTGCCAAAATAGTTGTGGTCGTTGTGGTTATCAGATCCGGTGTGACTAGAAAGTAGACAAGTACACCCGAATTGCTAATCAATTTAATGTTTGATGATAATAATTGTTTAGTGTAACTTGTAAGCTACAATAAAATAATTTGAAACTATTAAATGATTTATTTACGTATTAGGAGGCAAACGAGCACCTGAGGCGCGTAGGGTGTCCATGGGCGACGCTGATTACTTACCATCAGGTCAGTAAAGCCGGTGTCTCTTTTATTATGTGATAGATCGGCAAACGAGCTGACGGATCGCCGTCAACAACGGAGGAGTTACGAGTGCGTTGGCAACCTTATGGGAATTAGGGGCTTGAGAGAATTGAAGATTTTGGGATTAGGGTAGGAGAAATATTGGGCTTAACCTCAAACGGCGAAACAACGCAGAGTTATAAAAGAAAAATTCCACTCACCTCAACTTTCTCAACCAATTTCGTCAGACAGTTACAAATGAAATAATCTTTGAATGCATCGATTTTATCAGCCTGTTCGGGTGTCAGGAAGCCGATGAATTCTTTGTAGAGGTCAACTAATTCGTTTCCGAAGACCTTATCTAAATTAAGGGCTAGTTGTACGGGATCGTGTTCGTGTAAATTGAAGGTTTGAAGAAGCTTGTAGATCTTTCTTTTTATGCTTGGGTTGCGGGCCATTGAGGTCCGTATTAAAAAGTTCAATTGAAACTTGGTTACAGAAACTGTAAAAAACACACACAAAATTATTTGTTATTCAAGAAGTAGTTCAGGCCTGTCTTAATTGGACAGTATCTGGATAGGCACATTTGAATAAAAAGCCTATAGGTCATTCCAGACTATAATCCACGCATAATGTATCAAATAAATTTTAATACTTATAGATTGGAACGTTTGCAAACTTTTAGGCATCTGCCAGGGATTTGCCCGATTAAAAAACCTATGTGTTATTCCAGACTATAATCTACTAGGGTTATAAACATTCATTCATTCATATTTCAAAAGCTCCGCGTTTATAATGTTGGTACAATTGGCCACGTACGTATAGTTATCGGGAACTTTGTGGGTGTAACACGTTTAAAATGTCTCTGATTACAGTCGATAGATATATTTCGAATGTATTTTCAACAATGGCAAAAGTAACAGATGCTGAAATATATACAAATTAAAAACTTCAAAAAGAAAAACAACTTTTTATCGAATGGGCCAATTAGTCCCTGGACTACACTCCTAAGACCATTTTTAATGGATTTAGTGCAAAAAGAATGCAGCTTAGCATTTATCTTTATGAAAACTATGCTATTTAAACAAAGGCTTGTAAAAATATATATATACAATACGAAACTTACCGATATCATCTAAATCATTACAATCACTTTCAAGTCTTACATTACTATCTTTGGCACGCAACAAACTTTGTAATTTGTTCTGAAGCATTTGCATTGCGCTTGTACGCGTGAACTTCATACCATTCACAAGCAATTTCAACTTATTACTTATCCTTGGCAATCTCTTCTCCTTACAACCACATTTAGTTTGTATTTTCTTGCCAAAGAAATCTGTTATTAGAGTCTGTTTTTCTTTGCAGATTTTTCTTAACAGAATGCAACACGTACAGTGGTCAGTAACCACAGTCGTTTGTGAAGTTCTAGAAGGTTCTGTAGTGACATTAGGGTTGGTTTCGGCTGTAGTTATGATTGATTGTATAGTGTTCACCGTATAAGTGTGTGTTGTCGAAGGCATAAGGACAAGGTAGGGTCCTGTACTAGTCTCCACGAACTTATATAGATGATTGTACAGTTTTGGTTGTTCAGAATTCTGCGTTATTTGTATGTCGAATTTCTCCGGTTGTGGCGTTGGCGTCGTTTCATTCACTGCACAGTTGGTGACTATTTTGTTCGTAAAACCTATCGGTAGAGGGTTCTTAGCGGGCGGATTTAATACTTGTCCTATGTTTATTTCGATTCCTTTAGCCGGCACTCCTGTGCTATGCGTTCGTTTCATCAAATAACTCTGAAAATTAAATTTAGTAAATATTTATTGTTTTGTTGATTGTATTGGGTGCAGGAGTTAATCACGAGTTTTTAATTTAGAAAATCAATACGGATATTTTACTATTAGTCAAATTTAATTTTTTTATCGAAATGTTAAAACTATAGGCAAGTTTCTGTAGATTGTGTATAAAATACTTCAAACTTAATGACGTCATAATTTTATTGCGTCAAATGACACAATTATTACAAAAAAACATAGTATAAAGCAGCAGCTTAAAATAATTATTAAAAAGGCAACTATTGTTAGACATTTTATTGCATTCAATTCAATTCAAGCTAGTAAGCTAGTAATACATACCCGGAACCGCTTACTAGTCTTGGCGAGGTACCGCAGCCAGATACGCGGGACTTCGTGCTCCGGATGCTCGTACAGCGACATCTGCGGGCTGAACGAGAGCAACTTGTGCTGAACTGGACGGACCGTGCCCGTCGTTAGGTATTGCTGAAAATAATAATATATGTTATGTTAAAATACTTTGTGTTTTTTTATGGAATAAGTCGGCAAACGAGTAGGCGGATTAACTGATGGTAAGCAATCGGCGCTGCCTATGGACACCCGCAACACCAAAGGAGTTACGAGTGCGTTGCCGGGAATTAGGGTTGGGAAGGGATATGGGATCGAAATACAATGCTGTAGATGTTTTACAAGGTCCTGTGGAACCACTCCAAAATGGTAACATTCATGAACATGAACGATAAGTATATTTAAATCTACTTTACACCAGTAAAAGGTTAAAAATGAAATGTTTCCTTACATATATAGGATTATCCTTATCCTTGGAGCGGCGTATGTGGTTGATGTGGGCGAGGATCTGCGAGGGAGGCAGCCAGGGCAGCAGATGCCGCGCCAGCAGTCGCAGCGCGGCGGCCAGCCCCGCGCGCCCCGCCCGACGCGCCACGCTGCTCTTTACGTACTCGTAGAACTGTTGCAGCCCGAGCGCTATCAATCTGAACATGGAGACAGCTTTATTTAATCAAAATAACGACTTAGGGCTGATTTTTCAATGGTTAAATAAAAGATATCTGGGGAATAATTATGATGCTGTCGCGTCAGAATGTTTGAATAAGACAGTGACAGCAACAATTTTATTCCTTAAATAACATATATCTGACTTTTGAAAAATCAGCCCTTAGTCACGTGAATTAAGTCGGAAAAGCTCCACTAGTTTCAGTTAGGAGTCAGTTTTGTAGTACTTAGGTAAAAGTCACGTTACAACGAAACACGAATTTATAATGAGAGGTTCGACCATAAGTGGAACAACAATTTGTGGATCACAAAAAGAGTTATTTCGTGCGGGAATCAAAACCACGACACATTACGCGGCGGCCAGTTGCCCAGCTGCGCTAACCGTGCAGTCAAAGTCAAATAATATCCATTAATAATGGTCAAATTTTATTTTAGTTTCACGAAGTTGAGGCGGATCACTAGTTAAAAATATGAATAACTCACGCGTCCTCCGAGTAGAGGTAACAGAACCGCTTGGACGTGAGGTCTCCGCGGAACGGCATGGCGGGCAGTAAGTACGGGTACAGGAACACCGGACTGTTGGCCACCACCTTTAGGAACGTCTCGTGAAATTCGCCCACGTAAAACTTCTTGTTTAGCCCACGATGGCGGCTGGAATAAATTCATTAAATTAGTAGTAGGACATACAAACACACACACACACACACAAAAACGCGCGCGCGCACGCACGCACGCACACACACCCACACGCACGCACGCACGCACGCACGCACGCACACACACACACGCACGCACGCTCGAGCTACCAAGTGTAGGAGTGCCATGCTTTGGTGCGAATGGGCTGGCTCGACTGAATAGATACTACCATCAAACTGAAAACTGCGTGAAAGAACACTAATTGTGATGAGTTTCCGTTTGAAGTTTGACCGGAGGCCCAGAAATTATCCCATCTTAGGGGGAAGGAGATTTTAAAATCCTTAACTCCTCCTATATAAGGCCGGCAACGCACAGTTGCGGGTGTTTATGGGCCGATTGCGACGATCAGGCGACGAGGCCGTTCATTTGCCAGCCATTTCCATAAAAAACTACTATATTGTGGCGTTTGCCACAACCATCGAACTTAGAGGACGGCATGACGATGCTAAGCGCAAACCTTAGGAGTGGCTCGATCAATCCAGATGGTGTTTCATAATATAACATAATTATTAAGCCTTATGGCAATTCAATAGCAAAAAAGTGAATTCAACTTACTTTCTATCGCATTGATTTTGAATGAATCTGAAAAAGACGAAAATTAGTGTTAATAATAATTATGAAAATAAGGAAAAGTATATTTGGCTTCTAGGTATCTTATATCTACCTAGAATGTTCCTGAGTGCTATCGTACTAAAATTATAAATGCGAAAGTTACGATGTTTGGATGCTTGTTACTCAATCACGCCAAAACGGCTGGATACGCTACTTTTTATCAACATACCACGCAGGCGAAGCCGCGGGCGGAAGCTAGTAGGCTATAAAACGAAAGTAACTAAATAATATAAGATAATATTAAAAACTCACTCAATCATCTCCCTGTTTTCAGGCGTGTTTTCCGACATGGTGGTCTGCCACGTGTTGACTAACTCTAAAGCTGGCTTCAAGTTGCACACGTTGGCTACCGACTTGGGGTTCGCATCCACCATCTTTGAAAATGTTTCCTGTAATATAAATACAAAGAAGTGTCATTTGATTAGTGTTGTACTACGGCCTACGTGTGGGAGAGCCATGCTTTGGCACGAATGGGTCGGCTCGACCGGAGTGATACCACGGCCTCACAGAAAACCGGCATGAAACAACCACGCGCGTGCGTACAACAAGCGTTGTGTTTCACCGTGTGAGTAAGGTTACCGGATGCCCAATCCTTTCTCACTCCCAATCCCTAAATCTCCAAATGCCCTTATCCCCAAAAGGTTGGCAACGCACTCGTAACTCCTCTGTTACGGGTGTCCATGGGTGGCGCTGATTGCCAGGTAATCCGTCTACTCGTTTGCCGGTCTATTACATAAAAAAAAGCCTCGCAGAATACCCGAGTGAAACAACGGAAGCCCAATCATCATAATCATCATAATCATCAAGACGTCTACTGCTAAACAAATGCTTCCCCCACGGAATAGAAAATACAGTGGAAGTGCCACTCAGACATCGCGCGCTAATCAACATGATGTATAGATTTTCAACATTTTGGGACATTCGCCGTCAGAATCGTTCGCTCCGTTGTCATGATCGGTTGTCATGGTTGTCTCTTAGAAACACGAAATATATTAGAAATTATGCCTTGTTGTGCGGTTTTCAACTGCAAAAAAGTAAGCAGAAAAAAAAATGTGTCTTTTTGTGGTGTATCGTATCATCGTTGAGTATTAACCTTTGTTAATTTTAAATATATTTGATTTTAATGAAAATATCACAATTCATTATTTCAATGCAAACTATAAAGGGCCTTATTTTCATTACAATTAAGTTTAAATCTACTTGTTCGTTATGTGACGTTATATACAATATATGCCAGTAGTTTCGACGCTACTCATTTAGGGATGGGACACATTCGTAAATTAGGTTCGTATCGAGAATTTTTCATCATCATCGTTCAGAAAATTGATTTTTGATAATTTTTGAGTATAATTCATAAATGTTTAACTAAGATTGCATAGACACATCAACGTTTTAACCACACACAGCGTGCATCCGTCTGTGCTAGGTGCATCCGCACTTAGCACAGACGCACAGATTAATCACCATTTTTATTTTATAATGTTGTACTTGATTTTTAACAGAGTTGCAAAAAGGAGAGTGACTCTCAATTTGACCGTACATGTTTTTTTTTGTTCGTTCGTCTCCGTTATTTATGAACCGATTTTAATAATTCTTTTTTTGTTAGAAAGGAGATTAAACTTGTAGGAGCGCGTAGTGCTATAATAATAATATGTTAAAATCGAAATCTTTAATAATAACTTGACTATCTCCAATAACGTTAAATCTTAAAAAAATGTTAAATTTTTTTTTTTTCTATTAGATACTTTTTCGTTACTGATCATTTCTAGGTATATCGTGTCGATAAATTATATTGCTCACACGAATACAATAAATAATATCGATATATTGGGATACCCTGCCCTATCTGAGTAGCAAAATAGTAATGTCAATTGGTACAAGTGCATGCAAATATGACATCTATTTCAAAAAGGTTAGTGTTTTGAATAGAATGAATTTGTTACAGCGCCATCTAGCATTGAGTGGCTGAACCCGTTTGTAAATAGTTTTATTTAAGTTTTCTACACGATAGACGCCCTTATTGATTGTGACATGTGAAATGATAACAACTTTCGCTCATTGTTATAAGACTCATTTTTTAACAACATTTAGAAGATGATTTGCTAAAGTTGCGTTACAACTTTTTACCCAATTATATAGTATTTTTTTATGTGTGTAATGGACAATTTGATTTGCGAATGTGTGATTTTGGCGACACTGGTTTTCCTTTTGAAAGAGTGTAGGGGCACTTCTACTCAATTTTCTGTTCTGTGGCTTCCCCTTATCCATATCACAACACAACTGGGGGAGTTCGAACAATCCTCAAATCTCCTAATCCTTGAAAACAATGCACTTCTTACTTTTATATGTAGTTTTGGGGTTTCCATGGGCGTCGCTGATTGCTCACCATCAGGTCAAGCTGTCATAAAAAACGAAGTGTGTTTGTCATAAAAAACCAAAGTAGTCTGGTACCTGTCTATATTTTCGATAACCAGCGCTGTCCATTGCCACCCGCAACACTATAAATGGAAGGGCATTACCGACCTTTTGGGATACTTGGGGATAAAGGATGGTGTGAGGATTGGGTCCTACGAAGAAACACAATCAAATCTTATTTTTTCTACAACACATTCAATATTATGTAAGTACATCAGTTTTCGTCATCTTTTTCTATTAGATTGTATTTATTAAAAAACTGCTTCGAAATTCATTGCGTAGTTTTGAAGATTTAAGCATACTTGAGAACGGAGATAGCAAACTAGCGTTATGGTAGCTATGCATAGCATGAGGAGGCGGTTTCGAAACCTGGCAAGTAGCAATCTGACATTTTCCGAGTCATATTTTTCTTTCTAAGTTTATGTAGACACCACATACCTACGGTGAAGGAAAACATCGTAAGGAAATCTGTTTGAAATCGCCAATCCGCTTAGCGCGGGCAGAGTAAATAGTGCTAGAACCTTCTCTGTGTGAGAAGAGGCCTTTGCTCAGCAGTGGGCCCTAATAGGTTGATGATGTATGGATGAAGCTTCAAAGCCTTATTTTAAATTATGTAGTTATGATTGTGAACAGTGAGATACCTATATCCCGTGCCGATAACGAATGGGATTAGCGCATCTATTCACTTCTCGCTCGCACATTATTTTCGTCTATACTCACACTCGTTGGTACCGATAGAAAAAAAAAGCATAACAGATAGACAGAGACAGAGTTACTTACACATTTATAATATTAGTATGGATATTTGAGATTATTTAAAGTTATGAAGCGAAAATAGTTTATATCCAACCTTACCCTCTCCGCAATTCAGGTCCTAATGGTTTTGTTGACATTTTTTGTACCTAGGTACGTAGTAGTCTCAAAACGATCACAAAATAACTAAAATAAGCTTTATTTTATTTCATGAAATAACGAAACATTTTCAGCTCTAACAATATTTTTTAACGTAATGTAGTTATTAGTTAAATTTATTGTTATTGTATTTTTATGCTGACGCTCCCAGTTCAATGAACCGCCATTTCTAATCCCATTCTTTATTGGCACGGGTAGTATAGATCAGTAAGTTGTTTGGCTAACCAGATACTCCCTGTACTTGGCGGCGTACTCCCAGTGTATGGGATGCACGTACAGCTGCAGGAAGTTGGAGGTGGCCAGCTGCACGTGCTGACGCAACTGTTGCTGCACTATCTGAAGCTGCTCCGGCAGGATCTGGGGAGGGGGGGGGGGGGGGGATTTATTGGCATGGCAAAACTACATAGTTGGTTGATCTAAAAACTCTTTAAGGTGCGTTCACAAATCGATACTATACTTTCCTATGAACTTTGTATGAAAGCGCAAAATATGAAGTCATATTTTTTTAAGTCAATGAACTATTGATTAACTAAAATTCGCGGGTTACTCACGTGTAAATGATGAGAAAAGCTCTACTAGTTTCGAACCACAGAGGGGTTCTTCCTCATGAGCAGCGTGCAGGCTGCGCGACGTCGCCGCGTCCGCGCACGCTGCTCATGAGGAAGAACCCCTCTGTGGTTCGAAACTAGTAGAGCTTTTCTCATCATTTACACGTGAGTAACCCGCGAATTTTAGTTAATTTAGTATGTCTCACGATAGTTATTATAAAAACAGAACTATTGATTTTTGAAAATAATAAAATAAAATAGATTTTTTTTTTTATTTCAGACAATTTTATTTAAACCCTTGATTTTATATACATAGTCTGGCCATAAGTACTGTTACAATTAAAAATAAACAAAATATTACATTTGAATTTGGAATCTGTCATTTTTATATAATTTTTCATTGTGTTTTCTAATTTTGGCGCCCATAAATTGTTCAATATTTTGCGATATTAAAATGGAGTGGGGTGATAAAGAGAACCGAATCGCTGTGATTGCATTACACAAAGTGGGTATGGAGCCAAATGCAATTTTTAAAACTCTCCACACGCTTGGCATTAGTCAAATGTTTGTGTACCGGGCTATTAATAGGTACAATGAGACCTCTTCTGTTTGTGACAAAAAAAAGATCTGACCGTCCACGTAGTGTTCGTACGAAAAAGGTGGTCAAAGCAGTAAGGGAAAGAATTCGAAGAAATCCAGTCCAAAAGCAAAAGATTTTATCTCGGGAGATGAAGATAGCACCTAGAACCATGTCGCGTATTTTAAAAGACGACTTAGGACTTGCAGCCTGTAAGAGACGCACTGGACATTTTTTAAATGATAATTTAAAAAAGAATAGGGTGATAAAATCTAAACAACTACTGAAGCGGTACGCAAAAGGAGGTCACAGAAAAGTTTTGTTTACGGATGAGAATTTTTTACAATTGAGCAACATTTTAACAAACAATATGACCGTATTTATGCTCAAAGCTCTAAGGAAGCTTTTCAATTAGTCGACAGAGTGCAACGTGGGCATTATCCGACTTCAGTGATGGTTTGGTGGGGTGTTAGCTATGAAGGAGTGACTGAGCCATACTTTTGCGAAAAAGGTATCAAAACATCGGCACAAGTGTATCAAAATACCATTCCTGAGAAGGTATTTAAGCCCCTTAACAACACCATGTTGCCGGGTCATAAAGCTCGGTCCACGCAGTCTTGGTTGGAAACAAACGTTTCCGACTTCATCAGAGCTGAAGACTGGCCGTCGTCTAGTCCCGATCTTAATCCGCTGAATTATGATTTATGGTCAGTTTTAGAGAGTAGGGCTTGCTCTAAACGTCATGATAATGTAGACTCCGTAAAACAATCCATACGATTGGGAGTGAAGAATTCTATTGATAACTGGCCTCAACGTTTAAAGGACTGTATTGCAGACAATGGAGACCACTTCGAATAAGCTTTTATGTTTTAAATTGTTTTATATTTATGTATTAAACTTACATACTGTAAAAGTAATAAATGTTATTTGCAATAGAAAAAATATACTTTTTAATTGTTACAGTATTTATGGCTAGACTAGGTATACGAAATTGAAATTCTAAAAACTAAGCAATATAATTTTAAAGTTAAGTATTAAATTATAATAAAAAGTCTTTTATCTCTTTTCTAAGACAGAAAACACGGAATACAGCAGTCACAATTTCGTTACAGCTCAGAGCTACTCTTGTGTAAAATGTAGCTTGGAGTTTCTGTATTAGCGCGGCAAAACCAGCAACTCTGCCCTCGGCGAACATGTCAGTCGCACTACACCGCCAGGGCAAGTTCATCATGGCCCGGAATGCGTTATTATATTGTACAAGAAGAGTGTTATATGCACTCCTCGTGTAGCGGTACCAGAGTTGGCTGGTGTAGAAGGACTGACAGTACGCCTTGAACAGCATCACCTTCACTTGTTTCGACCAGAGATAAAAACGTCTGGCTAGCTTAATCACTTATATCCACTTATATCGACAAATTAATAAATGTTTTTTTTTTTCTTTTTTTTTTATAAACTTTGCCCCACATTAGGATTTTCTCCTGTGTCGTGGGTGCGGTTACAAACATACAATTTCACATACACATGACACCCAGACCCGGAACAACAATTTGTAGATCACACAAAGAGTAGTTCCGTGCCGGAATCGAACCCGCGACACGTTGCACGGCAGCTAGTTGCCCAGCCACCGCACCAACTGTGCAGTCCTTAATTATTGCATTAATGAATTAATCAATGAAAGCATGGTGATATTTTAATGAATTATTGTACTAAAAATTAAAAATTATTTATTTTTTCAAAACCACCAAGTTTCTATCATTGGGAGTTGAAATAGATAATTATTTTACTTACACACTCTCCAGGCTGGATTTGTATCTGTATAACCTCCGTCTTCTGGACCATCTTGACGTTTTTCCTCAACAGTAGTGGAGCGCTGGCAGACAGTATCGGTATCTCCACTTCCTCTATAGCGGCGTTCACAATCGCTGTAGGCTCGCTTGGGATAAAAAAACATCATCATATAATCAATAAACATTGATTACAGCGTTGTGTTTGGCCATGCGAGTGAGGTAACCGAAAGTCAAATCTTTCCCGTCCCCCATCCCTTCCCTACCAAAATCTCCGAAATTAACCCCAATCCCCAAAAAACCGGCAACGCACGTGCAGTGCCTCTGGTGTTGCGGGTGTCTATAGGCTAAGCCGATTGCTTACCATTAAGTAATCCAACCAAATCCAACAGAACGTTTGGCCGCGTACGACATAAAAAAAAATACAGTCCACTACTGAATTTTTGGCGGCGGCAAACGACTGGTTGATAAGCTGTTGGTGTCGCCTCAGACGTAAATTCAGAGGGGTTACTAGTACGTTTCCGATCATTTGGGGATTTGAAAATTTAGGATTGTGGTTGGAGGATGAGAAATGGCGGATAAGGGGAGTAGAAATAGAGTACCGCAAGCATAATTAAGCAATTTTACTTCAATTACTGGATTCACCAAAATTAACTTCTAACACTAAAACAACTAATTTATGTCAGATGTTTTTTTTTTTATATTCAATTGTAATTTTTTTTCAGGCGTTATTAATATTCAAAATTGAAGCCGAAATCAAAATGAATGGTTGACTCACCCAGCTGGTTTAGAAGTTAAATTTTTATTTCCTTGACTATTTCCTTCTGCCGTCTCATTGCGCACTGGCTCTTCTTTACCTCCGGACCCTTTACTATAATTTTTCTTCTCAAAAGTGATCTTTTCAGATAGCTTCTGCCGTTTTCCAGTCTCGTCATCGGAATGTGGCTCTTTTTTGCCTTCCCAACGTCCGGATACCTAATTATAATTAATTATTTGAGTTTTGTGCGCATTCTTGTCTACAATTAATGGCAGTTTGGGTTGTAGACTGCTTCAACAATGAAATACAACAAGAGGTTTAAGTTTGTAGGTCATTTCGGCCCGGATTGAGCAAAGTATTATTTGTTATATGACATAGAAAAGAACTAGAGACTATAGATATCTATAACGCCTGTTACATGTGAACCATTAAAAATATGCTAAAAAAACTAGGCGGATATAGTACATCGCAGTTTTGATATTATGTGCTACTCCACCTATGCCTTACTGCTATATAAATAAAATTATAGGCTTAATAGGTGGGTCAATAAGTTCCGTAATGAATGAATAAGTAATAAAGTCGTGAACTAAATTTGAATACAAAACTTTTGCCTAAGCAATCACTTTAGGTTAAATATATCTGCTTCAAAATGTAGTTGCAAGAATCCATTGGATTAAAACCTACATGGCCAGATACAACAGATTATTAAAATCAGTGACTGCGTAATTGGTGCAGAAAGTACACGAAGGTTGCTATAAGTTTTGGAACGTTCCTCATCGAGCGTTGCGAAAGGGAAAAATTAAGAAAAATACTTCTAACAACTCTCTCTCTCTCTCACTCTCTCACTCTCTCTCTCTCTCTCTCTCTCACTCTCTCTCTCTCTCACTCTACTTCTGTCTCTTTCTTTAAAAAGATCACGAATTGATTGAAAGGTTCCTTTCAGTTTTTTTGACATACGTACCTCTGTCTGACTATTGTCAGTGAAGACACTGTTACTGAGGTTGTCGGCCATGAGTGCCTCGTCCCCTGTAGACTCGGGCATCACATTGAACAGCTCAGTGATCAAGTCGTTCAGCTCCTTCTTAGATATCTTTATTATACTCTTTCCTAACGATTCCTCATCTTCGTCTTCTATAAATTAGAGTAAAATTATTAGGGTGGTGATTATTGCAAACCCATCTTTTACAGAGACCCTTAGGGCAATAGTGCCAACTGAAAACTAGTGTTGGGGTAATAAACTAGCTGGTACATAACATAAAAAGTTTGGAAAGATAAACTCAACTCTTTTTGTAATGTAGCATTAGAGATGTGGAAATACTCTGTTAATGCAAAAAATAATAATTGCAAAATAGTATAATAAATTCTTAGACTTAATTTGCTTGCTTCTAGTTATTTGGCACTTTACAAAGGCTAAACCCACCATTTGGTTTGTGTTGTATTTCGTCGTGTGAGTGAGATTTTTGGCAGCTTATTCTTTAATTCCTTTTTTTTTTTTTTTTTTTTTTTTTTATTGATTATAGGTTCGCGCTTGACCGCTATCTCACCTGATGGAAAGCGACGATGCGGTCGACGATGGAGCGCGCTTACCTAGAAGTAACCTATTCACTCTTGACTTAAAGATACCCAGATTGTAACTATCAGGAAACACCGACTCCGGCAAGGAATTCCACTCCTTGGCTGTACGCATGATGAATGTGCTCCCAAAACGTTTCCTAACATTGTCGCCGCAACAACGCCGACATTGTACTAGGAATTCCTTTGGTATTGCGGGTGTCTATGGGTGGCGGCGATTGCTTACCATCAGGTCATTCGTCTGCTCGTTCCATGACCTCTATCATAATATAAAAAATTAATCGAAAGCACATACATAGGCTCAACTGTACTGTTATCTAACTTTCTTAATTAGATTCAAAAACATTATCTTATTAATATTATAAATGCGAAAGTTACGATGTTTGGATGTTTGTTACTCAATAACGCCAAAATGGCTGGATGGATCTAGATGAAATTTGACACAGGCAAAAGATACACTCTGGATTAGGATACAGGTTACTTTTTATTAGCATAGCACGCGGGCGAAGCCGCAGGCGGTAAAGCTAGCGAAAAATAAAACTCACGCGCATCCGGATCAGCGGCGACATTATACTCGGGATCAGTCTCATCATCGTCTTCGTGCTTCGAGGTAGATGCTGGATTTAGGCACTCATTTAAGAACTGGTTCCAAAGGTCGTCCACTGCCGGCATTGGGATATCGTCGGGAGGGACGAAGTTTCTCTCTATATGCTCTATGGACGTGGAGGACAGACTGAGTTTGGAACGAGTGCGGAGTGCTATTGTTGCCTCTTCCTCTAAGTCCAATTTTCTTCGGACAGGAGTTGTTATTTCCTGGTAATTAAGATAAATTAGTATTTGATTATTGATCCTTTAATGCGGCTTGTAACTAATTCGCTCAGCAGGGCTTCAATTCAAAGTAATAATATTAAAACTGAAAACAAGTTCTATCTTCTAACCAATGACAGGAGGTAAAATTAGTTTCGTCTATCTCTATGAAAATCAGAAAATGAAAGAAATATATTTTTTGGTTTTTACTACATAATGGCTAACAAACGCCTGTCTGTTAACCATAATATTTAGAAATGATGTACCTATGTGCATATAAAACATATATATTATGTTTTAGAATGTTCTGTAGAACGTTTGGAAGTCGACTTTTTGGACGCAATATATGTTGGTACGTAGATCATAATGTATCTGAACTTTAAAAGAGACTGACTTCCGAGTTTGTTTTCGCCATTTTTTCCTAGAGTAGTCAGATTCCAACTTAATCTAGTATTTTTAACATAATGTTGACGTGTAAAATTGCTGTTTTTAAATAAATTTATCGGTTCATATAACATACCTGTGGTACTTTGAAGGGTCCATCTTTGACAACTTTGGGACTTGCAGCATGTTGGCTTCGCGGTGTCGCTGGAGTCCTTGGCTGGGAGTCCAGGTCACTGCATGACTCCAAACCTTGATCGTCATCACTCTGGAGATGGTAAAAATGTCTGCTTAATTAAATTATAGGCTTTTTCATGAGATGGCAAGTAAACAATGAAAAGCTATGTGACCTGCCAGAAAAATAGTTACATCACGATATACCTACAATAAATGTTGACAGAACTTGTTCATCATCAGTTTATTTTCCTGTCACAGAACATAACTACAACGAATATTATTTACCGGGAAACTCTAAGAGGCTGTTGATAGTTCAGTCTTTATTTAAAAAAAATAACCTAACGAAGTAACCCTGCTCAGACGACGCGAAGTCTCTAGCACTATTAGTGTTTTTAATAGTTAACAAAATTTAGTTTTAGCTAACAATAAAGTTTAAGAACCCTGAGACATGGGTAATCTATACATATTAATATCATCAGGAAAAAATATAGTTAATTACAATTAAAATTTGGAGTAACTTTGCCATACAAATTTGGTACTACAGGAACAGCAAAATAAAGTACATATATTTTGAAATAGTACGAAAATAATTTACAAACCGGCACATCGTCATGAGTGGGCTCATATTCCTCATCGTCTTCATCTTCTGGCAACTCCTGAGCAATAAGAGCCTTCACCTCCGGCCTGGTCTTCACAGGAATGTGCTTGATCGGAGTCAGCTCCAAATTCTCCAAGTTCCAAGCTGTTGTTGTCTTAGGGGACACTTTCATGAGTTCCCTGAAAGAAAAATTATATTTATGCTTATAAATGGGAAAGTTGCTAAGAATGGATGTTTGTTACACTTTCGTGGAAAAACTTCGAAACAGTACTGATTGAAATTTGGCACATCATCATAAGCCTGATTCCATTAACAGCTGGACAAAGGCCTCTCGAAGTGCACTCCACTGAGCTCGGTTTCCAGCTCTTCTCATCCAATTTCTGCCAGCTACAGAATAACACATAGTGTGGATTGCTTTCATTATAGTGTGGAATATAGCTTAGGCTAGTTTATGCTGATACTACGGGGGAAGCAGCTGACAGAAGCTAGTATGTACTTCATAACTGCCATAAATAAAGAATGTTCTTCACATAGTTTATATGTGAAAAACATTGCTTATTTATGGCAGTATAGCTAGCATAACATGAACTCGCCTGCCAAGAATGGTAAGGCAATCTCTTCTCACGAAAAGCAGACTCATCATAGTTCAGTAGTGGACTACCTCAAACAGTCTGTAAAAAAGCAGCTCAATTCAAAAAACCATAAACTTACTTGACTTTTGCTCTTGTCAGTTTCGGTCTCTCCTCAGGTCCAGAGTCTTCTTCTTCTCGCATCTTCACCAACGCCAGCACACGATCATTTGTCACCACTTTCTGGAATTATTAGATTACATGATCATTGCTAATTAAAGTTAAGCTGCAGAATCTATACTAATATTATAAAGCAAAATTAGTAAGTTTGTATGTAGGGGGTAATCTTTGGAAACAATGGTCGGATTTCCAAAATTCTTTCACTGATATATAGCTACAATGTTCCTGTGTGCTGTAGGCTATAAAACATCACGCTACTGTTAAATGGAGCCGAGCAGTGGGTGAAACCGCGCGAGACTAGCTAGTCTATCTATTATAAAAATAAATAGGTGCTATCTATTGTATTTAACTTTCAGTAGTAAATAGTAAAGATCATTGCTCATAAATAGTATAATAGTCCTGTTGTCAACTGAAGTCATAATGGCCTGTAGGTAAATCTGCTTCTCATGCATGAGGGTTTGAAACTTGGCAAGTACCTATGTAACTTTTTTCGAATTTTATGTCCTTTGTAATGTTTTTTACACAACACTGATATCAGGTGCTGGAAAACATGGCGAGGAAACTCAACTATAATGTCTAATTAAGTATAAGTTTGAAAGAAAGACAATCGTCTTTTGTTCAAACTTATACTTAATTACAGCCACCGTAAGCGCGGGTCTGTGGACGGCGACTGAGGCTAGCTCGCCGCCCGACCATAACCAGACACCAGGCTGAAAAGACCCGAGCGTATGGCTCATAACGTTCCGCGCGCGCCCCAAACACCCACTAGAACACCTATATAGGGCTGATGTTCAGCTGGGGTTGCGGGGTAAGTGCAATGAGGCATTGCAAACTCGGCAACCTATAATCTAAATTGTCAAATGGGTGGATTTGGAATGTGTAATGCACCAGTAACTCTGCCTCAGATGTACCTTTGAGTTTACATAGGCAGCACAATTAATTTAAACTCCAAATCCCATAAAAAAAATAGATACCTTAATAATTTTCCTAACACTTGTTTCATCTAGGTTATTTTTTAAGGCGACTGCATGAAGACTTCTGTCCACATCCGCAGCATTCTCTGGTAATTCAACATCATGCTCACTGCTGGGTTCACTGCTTGTTTCACTACACGGGCTGAAAAAGAAGAAATAGAGGCTAAAAATATATTGTGTAATCAACTGCCTGACTTCTGCACTTTATGTGTAATAACACAATTAAAAAGGTTTGGTATATTTAAATGCTTTCTGAAAAACAACCACAATAATATAAAAAAAAAATGAACAGAATGTGTTATTTCTGTTAGCTCAAACTACGTGGGGTAGGCTCGTATTATACAAAATAATATATGTGTAAGTAATTTAGAAATTGCACACTCATATAGTTTTAATACCACGCCGGTAATTAAATTCGATACAAAAAAAAAAAATTATGTTTACACGAAATTCAAAGGTAACCTTAGTCTCTGTTGTAGACCTTTTAACCTTCTCTAAAAATTTATAATAGTAGAATACTAGACATAACAAATTAATCACTGGCGAATTATTTGTAAATAATAAAGAACTTGTTACCGTTTTCGTTTTTTCCCGCGAAGTTTTCCTTTTGTTTTTACAGAATTATTGTCCTTGGTTGTACTTTCATTGGGTCCAGATTTTATACAATCTACACTTTTATTCATGGTTAATATTTCTTTAATTTAGTTTGCTAAGAAACCCTTACTCAACTACAGTAACAAACAAACACCAAACGATACGATATGCCGAGACGATAACAAACAACTTTAGCCTGCAACTGCCAATGTCATCTGTCAGTGCAGTAACTGTCATTCACTTCATTTTTTTTATTTTTTTTTTAATTATAGCACTTGGCTTTGGATACAAGTCTATTGGCCGAATTCACTTCAGAAAAAACTGTGTTGGTGACCTAAAAAAACAAAACTATTGCGTTTGTAAAAAAAAATTATATATATTTCAAATAATTTCTATTTAACAGTGTATTGCTTAATATAATACGATAGTTTCCAACTAGTCAAATTCAATACTTGTATCCAAATGTCAAAAACGACACTTTTCTATGTAATTTGTATGAAATACTGAGTTATGACGTCATAGTATTTTTGCGTCAAATAGCTTACTTATTTCTTAAAAACTAGCTAAAAAATATCTAAAACTTAGTGTATCGATCGATCGATGAATGAAGTATAGTTATTTTTCAATATTTTTTTGTATTGAGACGTCGAAGTAATTTATTATTGACCGAGGAAACTACCCAATTCCATAAAGAATATCTACTTGTACTCTCAAATTTTTTTTCTACAATTCTTATACTGTTACGTGCCTGACGTCACGTTCCTGACTATGCGGGCTTGGGTTACGGGATTGGATGAAATGAAACACTAATACCGGTTTTCAGACTTTCTATTGCACTTAAGTTACAGCGTCCACGGAGTTAAGTTATCGGCGTTCTTCTCCAGCAGAGTCCGGCCGACTGACACAACTTTGCCGTTCACGCTGAATTAACTCACTTAACTGACTGCACTTCACTATTTCACTGCACTTCACTATTTCACTCACTTTTCTTCTTTTCCACTTCTTCCTTTTCTTCCGAATCGCTTTAGACTTAGAACTCAACTGCCAGCGGTGAGCCGCAGTTCCGCTTATATACCCCCGGTCAGGTTCTGGAACATTCAATTTCGTTATTCTTTTTGATCGTCATGCCTCCAGAACCTTCCAATAATTTCGTTATTCATTTTTATTTATTCTCCTTCTCGCTCTTTAATTTTTCATTTCTTTCACACAAATAATTCCAGAAAGTTCGACAAAACTTCCATCAACTAAAAAACTTCATGTTTACGGCGGGACTCGAACTCGGGGTCTCTGTGGTGTAATCCACACGCCTTACCAATTACACCAACTCGTGTTGACAATTCACGACGAAATTTACAATCTCTAGGCAACGTTTGACAACCATCCATTGACGTCATGATGTCAAAGAGTTTGAACCACTTTTCCGTCACACTGCCCTCCTCTTAGATTTGCTCGTCCCGAGCATCGTTGCTGCCGTAATACCTCGCCAACCTGTCTATATGGACAACTTTCATAGGGCTCCTTAAAGTCTTCCGAATTCTGTAAGTAATGTCATTGATCTTCGTGACTATCTCATAAGGACCTTCCCAACTCGGTTGCAGCTTCGGAGATTTTCCCTTCCTTCTGACTGGATTATGAAGCCAGACCAATGACCCCTCTTCAAACCCAACAGAATTGGCTCGTCGATCATAGCGCGTCTTTGCGCGATCACTAGCTTGAAGACCGGCCTCCCTGATCTGCTCGTAAATGTCCAACATTTTTGCCCTTAACTCGCTTATGTAATCGCTAAACTCGGTGCGAGTATCGCCAGGTGGACAGCCCGATACAAGATCTGCCGGTAATCTCAATTCCCTTCCAAAATTTGCAAATGCAGGCGTCTTTGCGGTACTTTCATGTACAGCAGTCCGATAGGCAAGCAAGAAGAGAGGTATGTAAGTGTCCCAATCTCTCTGATGGCTGTCAACCACCTTTGCTAAGTGTCGCTCCAATGTTTGGTTGAAACGTTCGACCATTCCATCTGACTGTGGATGATAAGGGGTCGTTCGAGTCTTATGGATTCCCAAAAGTTTACAAGTTTCCTGAAAAACTTGGGATTCAAAGTTCCGTCCTTGATCACTGTGCATCTCCAAGGGCACTCCAAATCGGGTGAATACCTCGTTTACCAACTTCGTGGCTACAGTTACTGCCTCTTGATTCGGTATGGCAAAGACCTCCGGCCATTTTGTAAAATAATCCATAACCACTAAAACGTAGCGATTGCCCGAATCAGTGATTGGAAATGGTCCAGCGATGTCTAAGGCTATTCTCTCCCAAGGCATACCAACATTGTAGATTTTCATCGCCCCTCTGCTTCTTATTTGTGGACCCTTGACAGCTGCACAATTAGTGCATTTCCGGCACCAATCTTCGACGTCATATTTGCAATGCAACCAATAAAACCTCTCCTTGATCTTCACCAAAGTCCTCCTAATTCCCAAATGTCCTCCAGAAGATCCATCATGGAACGCTTTTAATACATCCCTTATTTTTGAACGAGGCACCACCAATTGCAAATGCTCGTCCTTGCCGTTTGTTGACTCCCATTTCCTGCACAGAAGTCCATTATGCAGCGTAAGGCTTTTCCACTGTGCCCATAAACCTTTCGTTACCGCGCTATATTGGGCGACGTCACTCCAACTTGGCTTGTTACCACTTCGTAGCCACTCCAGTATTGGTTTAATATCTGCATCTCTTTCCTGTTCTAATTTCATCGCATCATCTCCCCATGCCTCGTCAACAGTATCAGTCCTTATCACCTTAAGAAAAGCAGTTTCCTTCTTGACACAATGCTTGCAATCTTCCACGCATGGGCGTCTCGATAATGCATCTGCGTTGCCATGAATTCTTCCTCCGCGATGTTCGATTTCAAAGTCAAATTCCTGAAGTTGTTCCAACCATCTGGCTACTTGGCCTTCGGGATCCTTAAACTGAAGCAGCCATTTCAAAGCAGCGTGATCTGTTCTGATCAAAAATTTCCGTCCCAGTAAATACTTCTTGAAATGGTGCAGAGTTTTGACTACGGCCAGCAATTCCCTCCTGGTCACGCAATAATTCCTCTCCGGCTTGGATAGTGACTTGCTGAAGTAAGCAATAACCTTCTCCTGCTCACCTTCGCGTTGTGAAAGGACACCTCCTATTCCAATATCGCTGGCATCGGTATCTACTACGAATATTCCTTTCGCGCTGGGGTATCCGAGAATTGGTGTGTTACAAAGCCCTTCTTTTAGTTCTCGAAAGGCTTGCTCACAATCCTCGTCCCAGATAAAGGCACGTTTCTCCTCTGTCAATCGATGCAAAGGCTTGGCAATGTCCGAGAATCCTTCCACAAACCGCCGATAATACGAGCACAAACCAAGAAATGCTCGAACTTGCGTTTTGTCTTTAGGTGTTGGCCATTCCTTAACAGCGACAGTCTTGGCTGGATCAGTCTCAATTCCTCTCTCAGAAATAACATGTCCTAGATAATTCACTTCGCGCTTGAAGAAAGAGCATTTCTTTGGACTCAACTTTAAATTTGCTCCACGCAGCTTGTCGAGTACCTTTTCCAATTTCCTTAGATGATCGTCAAAATCCCGTCCAACAATGATGATGTCATCGAGGTAAACTAGGCAGGTTTCGCCCAGCAGTCCCGACAGCACCTGTTCCATCAAACGCTCAAAGGTTGCCGGTGCATTGCATAATCCAAATGGCATCACCTTAAATTGCCAGAGTCCCTTCCCAGTTGAGAATGCGGTCTTTTCCTTGTCCTTGGGATCCAAATCCACCTGCCAATAGCCGCTTTTCAGATCGAGCGTTGAAAACCATTTCATGCCACTCAGTGTGTCAAGTGTGTCATCGATTCTTGGTAACGGGTAGCTATCCTTCTCGGTTACATCATTCAATCGTCGATAGTCTACGCAAAACCTCGTTGAACCATCTTTCTTCTTGACAAGCACGACAGGTGAACACCAAGGGCTAGAAGAGGGCTCTATCACGTCATTTTTCCTCATATCGTCAATCATTTCTTCAACCTCTTTCTCACGAGCGAATGGTATGCGTCTGGGCCTTTGACGAATTGGCATTGTATCACCTGTGTTTATTTTATGCTTCACCAAACCAGTTCGGCCAATATCACCATCGCTTCTTGAAAACACATCAGAGAATCGAAGAAGTAAATTTCTAGCTTTCATAGTCTCCACTTTTGTCAGACTTTTGTTTTCGTCTAAGATTTTCGTTACAAAGTCAATTCCCGTACTGTCCTTCTTCACAGGATTCTCCGAGCATTTTCTTATCCAGGCCACTTCTTCCAATACGCCCACAGGCTCTCCTTCTTCAATCGTAATTTTTGAATCACTGAAGTTGAATACCGGAATGCGGTTGACATCAGATGACCCCACGACAGTTCTTGCCGGTAGCCATGAGCTTACGTGTGCCGATTTATCAATCACAGCGCACCTTCGACGTAAACTTCCTTCCTTTCTCCTAGGTAATGCGATTGGTACGAGAGTCTGTGATTTTGGTGCAAGAACAGTTCTTCTTAAACAGCAAACTTTTCCCAGGGTTCCACCCTTCATCGGAATTTCCTCAGTTCCACATAGTAAAACTCCAGATTTTAAGTCGATGTTACACTGGTGCCCTTGCAGGAAGTCAAGTCCCAGGATGCAGTCATCCAGAATTTTGGCCACAATAACCTCATGTCGATAAACACGTTCCCCAATTTTGATTGTTACATGCAGTTTTCCACTTATCGGTATGCACTGGCCGGTAGCTGATTTCATTTGTAGGCCAACAATTGGTTTAAGGTGTTTCCTGATGTTTTGCTCGAGCAGCCGAACATTTATCACCGTCCTTGAAGCTCCAGTATCTAATGTTAGCTGACTGTTTTTCCCATTTACTTGACCGTCTATCACCAGAGTATTTCCATCGTTGGTTTGCTTGATGTAGATTGTTGGGGTTGTTCCACTACCAGCCAGCGCCCACCCCGCAGCCCTGGCTGGATTTAAGTTTCCCTGCTGGTCAAAAGTTGAGACCGCCGCGTCCTGGCGGTTCATCTTCTTCGGGCAGTCGCTCCGTATGTGCCCACGCTCTCCACATCCATAGCACATGAAGTTCCGACGGCGTGGAGGTACCTGCTCCGTTGTCGTCATTTCCCGCAGACGTAAGGTACGGGAGTTGCCACGCACTGCTTCCACTTCCAATGCATGGGCCAGAGCTTCTTTCATGTTCTTGTGATGGCCCAGATGAACAGCAGCTCGTACTTCGGGGTCCCGAATACCGTCAATGAACGCTTGGAGAAGCGTGCCTTCAATCATTGACGGAGTCGACCGGAAAGCTCGACGCACAAGTTTCTCGATTTCCACGGACCATTGCTGTAGACTCTCATTAGCACGCTGAGTACGCTCTTTTAATTGCGCTCTGTACACGTGTTCGAGGTGGCTGTCTCCAAAACGTGCCTCAAGTGCGTCGAGGAGGGCACTAAAGCTGAGATCCCCGCTTGCGCCGATAGCTTCCAGCACTGAGAGCGCTTGATCACGGAGGGCCAGGGTGAGGGCTGACTGTGCTTCCTTCTGAGTCCAACCATAAGCCTCCATAAGTGTCTCAAACTGTAGCTTGAACGCGTTCCAGGATGTTGTTCCGTCGTAATGGGGAATCTTGAGCCCTTTCGTTACGCTTGAGGCCACATTTGGGGCGTCAAAAACGGCTGCAAGACGGCTTCGGCTCTTCAAAGGGCTTGGGCTTGTCACTTCCTGCTTGATTTTGGAGATCTCTTCTTTCACTCTCTCCTCTATCGCCATGACGCGATGTTCCAACTTGCCTAACCCTTCCTCCACTTCTTGTACCCGTTCGACAGCCTTTTGCAGTCCCTTCGTGAAATCCTTATGCATCTCTTCCAAGCGACGCGCTTGCTCCTCTTGGCGGCGAGCTTGATCCTCTTGGCGACGAGCTTGATCTTCTTTCAGCTCCCGTAGCTGTTCCGCCTGACAGCGTGCTTGCTCTTCTTGGCGGCGCGCTTGCTCTTCTTGGCGGCGCGCTTGCTCTTCTTGGCGGCGCGCTTGCTCTTCTTGGCGGAGCGCTTGCTCTTCTTGGCGGCGCGCTTGCTCTGCCATCATTTGCTGCAGCTGTAGCAGAAGATCCACCTGCACAGGCTTGGCTTCTGCATCGCTGGTTTGAGCTGCAGCACCCTCTTCCCTCACACGCTGCGCTTCTGACATTGGACGGGTACTCACTCCTCTTACGTCCTGCGGCACTAGCGGCATTTTTCTCCAATCCCACTTCTGACACCAAATGTTACGTGCCTGACGTCACGTTCCTGACTATGCGGGCTTGGGTTACGGGATTGGATGAAATGAAACACTAATACCGGTTTTCAGACTTTCTATTGCACTTAAGTTACAGCGTCCACGGAGTTAAGTTATCGGCGTTCTTCTCCAGCAGAGTCCGGCCGACTGACACAACTTTGCCGTTCACGCTGAATTAACTCACTTAACTGACTGCACTTCACTATTTCACTGCACTTCACTATTTCACTCACTTTTCTTCTTTTCCACTTCTTCCTTTTCTTCCGAATCGCTTTAGACTTTGAACTCAACTGCCAGCGGTGAGCCGCAGTTCCGCTTATATACCCCCGGTCAGGTTCTGGAACATTCAATTTCGTTATTCTTTTTGATCGTCATGCCTCCAGAACCTTCCAATAATTTCGTTATTCATTTTTATTTATTCTCCTTCTCGCTCTTTAATTTTTCATTTCTTTCACACAAATAATTCCAGAAAATTCGACAAAACTTCCATCAACTAAAAAACTTCATGTTTACGGCGGGACTCGAACTCGGGGTCTCTGTGGTGTAATCCACACGCCTTACCAATTACACCAACTCGTGTTGACAATTCACGACGAAATTTACAATCTCTAGGCAACGTTTGACAACCATCCATTGACGTCATGATGTCAAAGAGTTTGAACCACTTTTCCGTCACAATACTTATAACTTAAAAGCCACCGTTCAGTAGCTTACTATGAATGAGCCTATTTTTGTTTGACAGTGCAGCGTCTCGATGTTTTATACGTTGTTACCTTGTTACGATGTTAATTCTTGTTGAGGTAGGTAGCCGCTAGTCGCAGAACAATAAGAACCACGCACTGTTTTCATTATTATTCTTACAATAAAGGTTAATCAATACGTTACATAATGACAACGATACTTATAGAATAAACAGCAAATCATCAGTTTTTACCGACTTCAAAAAAGGAGGAGGTAGTATGTTCGGCTGATTGTTTTTTTTTTTCTGAAAAAAGCTCACTACGCAATAGGTTTTTTTATTCAAGGAAATTAATAAATAGTTAAAGATCACTTAATCTTTATATTTAGCGCTGTTATCGAGCGTCACAGGATTTATATGTAGGTAAATATTTTTTTAATTGCGTTCAATAATTTTACACTAGTAGCTGTAGACGAATGCGGCTTAAAATTAATATAAGTTAGTGTTTTGATATAATTTAAGTAAAAAAGGTGAATTCCTTGAAAACTTAATGTAACCTAGTTACAACGAAAACACACACACACACACACACACACACACACACACACACACACACACACACACACACACACACACACACACACACACACACACACACACACACACACACACACACACACGCACGCACGCACGCACGCACGCACGCACGCACGCACGCACACACACACACACACACGCACGCACACGCGCACACGCGGAAAATAGTGTTGTGTTATCAAGTTTTAGATTAACTATAAATTGACACCTTTATTTTTAATTGGGTGAAGAAATCGGTTCAAAACCAACAGAACGTAATATAAAGAGATTGCGTCTATTAATGATCTTATTACCAGCTCGGCAGCCAGACTTTAGGTAAAGGAAATAGCCACTTTAAGTATGCCCTCCGGATTATAATATGTATTACGACTACAATATCTCGCGCGGTTTCACCCGCTTCTCGTCTCCTACAGATCGTAGTGTTGACTAACAAACAAAAATAATTGTTCGGGCGATGAGTGTGTTCAAACAAACACACAAATGTGACTTTTCTGTATATTATTATACCAATTGCATCTAAATTAAATAATTTCATAGAAATTAATCTCAAGGCAAAAAAAATAGGAAAATAGGCATTGAATATATTTTTTATTGATATTGGTCTTGATAGGTACGATTGGCAAATAAGGATATTTTTAGTACGTGGTACGATCCTCTACCAATAAAGTTGGCAACTCTTTCTAGAGATGTCATTGTCCTTAGGTAGGTACCGTGCAGTAAATATTATGAAACCATTAAATATAGGAGGGGCGTTGTTTATTGACTTGTTAAAAAAAACGAAACTTATCTAAATGTTCTGTCGCGTGATGGAAAACAAGATCACGTGACAAATATTTTTGTAACCTAAGGGTCTTTTCACATTGGAACTCTTATCAGACACATCAATATGGTTATTGAATATGTACCATCGTCTTCATATTTGAATAGAGATGTTTAAATGAGTCTTCAAATGACTATACTTGAAGACTCATCTTCTTTTCTCAATTATATTGCTGAAAGCGGACGGAAACTGCCTTGATAAGTAGTTAGTATTTTCAGGCTATTTACTGAGGATCTAGGGGTTACGAACGTAATATTAGAGTAGAAATGACAAGGAAATTAATCTGGTCTTTATAGCTTCACTTCTTTCAACTGAATAAGTATCTATTAAATTATATTCTTATTAGGCTTGGCTAGGTAGTCATAAGATAACATTCTATTAGTAAGTTGTTTATTAAGTAAGCATCTCTCTGGATATTTATTGCTCTGACTTGCTTGTCCAGAATTTTCTATCGAATCTTTTATGCATTGAATATCTCTCCTCCAATGAGGAATAGCCTTTATTTGATAGGTATCTACACCTATTAAGTATATAAGTTGACGCAACAACGCGTATTTGTGCTTGATTAATTCAATTCACGCTCAGGCGCTCTTAATGGGCAGTCCACAGTATTATTAACTTTAGCCAAAATAAAAACAAGCTTCAAATAGTGGCCAGTCTTGTTTCGAATAATTGTTTGGTAAGTTTTTACATACTCTAGCCTATCATATTAATAAAAAATTGGTTTTATTATCATCGTTGATAATTGCGTAGCTAGGCGTAGGACAGTAAACGAAGTGTAGGTATGATACGTAAATAAATATTTTATCTTGTCCACAGTAAACAACAACATTCAAAATGAAGGATCAGCCAAATATAGCCGTGATTGGTGCAGGAGTGATCGGCATGACAGTAGCCAAACTGTTTCAAGACCAACTAAGAAACGCAAATATCACGGTCATAGCTGAAAAGTACTCAGCAGACACTACCAGTGACGTTGCTGCTGGTATCTTCAAACCAGGGACACATTTTAAGGGATCCACTAAAGAAATTACCAAGAAGTGGATGACCGATTCATGGCACTTCTGGCAGGACATTCTCAAGTCTCCCGACGCTGAACAAATGGGTGTTATGCCCTTAGGGAGTTACATATTTTCAAAGGAAAACTACCATGTCACTAGAAATCATCTCATTGAAGGTTTGGTGCCAATCTATCGTCCTGCTACGAAAGAAGAACTTAAGATGGCCCCTGAAGGAACCAAATTCGGATCCTACTTTTCAACATTAAAAGTTGAATGCGAGCGTTATTTGCCGTGGACAGGAAAAACATTAGTCGAGAGAGGCGCAAAAATGATACGCGGTAAAGTGGAAAGCTTCGCATCACTCTCAAATTACGACCTTGTTTTTAATTGTGCTGGTTTAGGTGCGAAGTACTTATGTAACGATTATGACCTGGTGCCTATAAGAGGTCAAATAATAAAGGTCAACGCGCCTTGGGTTAAACACGCACTTTATGGAGATTATGATACGTATATTATCCCGGGTTTGAATGGGATGGTAACATTGGGAGGGGTAAGAGGTTTCGACAGTTATAATTTGAATTATAGCAAGTACGACGCAGCGGATATTTTGGAACGTTGTTGTGAGTTTCTCCCCGATTTGAAAAATGCGGAAGTTATTGCGCATAAAGTTGGTTTGAGGCCTCATAGAATGCCGGTTCGCGTGGAGCCTGAGCTGATTGATGGTTTGAAAGTTGTGCATTGTTACGGCCACGGTGGGAATGGAGTGATGACTGCCCCGGGCACCGCTATCGATGCAGTGGAAATAGGTCTCAATTTCTTGCGAAGTAACGTTAGGAATAAACTTTAAAGCTTTATATATACTCATAACATAATAAGTATTTAATTACATACATTATAATATGGTTAAATAGTTCTTAGTACCTAGGTACCGAGTATTCGAGAGAGAGCGAGCTCACTGACAAATGCAAGTTGTAAATATGTAAACTTATCGTTATCAGAAGTAGGTACTTGACGTTACTTACAACTAAATGATGTTATTTTTATAATAAAATAATAAATATTATTATCATTGAATAATAAACAGCAGATACCTACGGTCAACTGGCATATCGTTGTTTTATTTATTTTTATATTATGGATACGTTTAGTTTATTCATGTACTCTAGTACCTTGCCGTAGTACTCTATAAGAAGTCAAGCACTATATGCTTGTGGAGGCCCGATTTCAATACCTTGACGAAATGACGACAGACGTTAAGTTTCAAGCAAGATAGAAAACCGAAATTTTTCTATCGAATGTATGTGAGAATACCTATCGAATTTATATTTCTTTGTGTGCGAGGGAACTGCACAACTTGATTCCTCCTAATCCTTTCCACTATAAGACTGTTTGTCTTATAATAATAAGTATTTGGATAGATATACCTACCTAAACTGGGGGCACGGAAGTGCCCCAGCCAAGTCTCGAGCAAAACGGGCAAGGCCGAACCATCGTTTTTTCGAAGCGTTTCGAGGGATCTCAAAACCTTTAACGATGGAATAATTGCGTAAAGGCTTGGCTATTTTTACGTTCAATGTTTTTGGTTTACCTATATAACTTGGGTGTCTTCAAGACGCTTGTGTGAATAAGTTGCTTAATATTATCAAAACGAACGTCAACTCTGGGCAACTAAGTATATTATATCTTGAAATTAATTATTATTAAAGGTAAAACACAGAAGGGAGGCGAATAAATACTTGGAATATTCGCTATTTACCCCGTTTTACGGTATGACATTCATAGGTACCTACTGTCTCAAACTACATGATACACTATCTCGCATGGTACCATCAAAACAATCAAATGATAAAAGGCTTTTTACTAAACATTTCCATCTTTTCTCTCTCCACAGAGGTTCTAAAAACATTTGAGAGTATTTGAAATTTTAATTCTTACACTTCTTACTTAGGTACTATTACTATTATAGCAATTTCGATCATTATATTGCTTTTAGCATTTTTATAAAAAGCAATAGTGAACGTAAATGAAAAAATATTGGAGCTTCTTAACTCCTATATCATTGCTTTTTGGTCGACTTTTAGGCGGATTACCGGGTCAACAATCGGCGCCACCCATAGACACCCGCAACACCAAAGAAGTTACGAGTATGTTGCCAGCCTTTACTTTATTATTAGTTAATATTTTAATGAGGCACATGTACAACTAAAAACATTCAGTTTCACCACTGCTGCACAAAGAGAAATTAAACATTTTGACTATACTGATCAGAGAGGAGAATTTTCCTGAAGTACCAGTGCAAACTGTTTAAAAATTGTGTGCTAGCTGCATGTGGTGGGTAAGGGGATTATTTGTTAAAGGTAGTAATAGTTGCCTAGTCGGAATGTTTTTTCTGAAGTCAGAGGCATTTTTTTAGGAATTGTAATGATATAATTTTTTTGCAGTTAATAAAATATTAATAAATATTTTGATTTAGATTTTATTCAATCTGTGATTCTTTATTGCACTAATTTATTATACTTATTGATATCAATTATTCAAAATAAATCCAGCCTAACATAACCAAAGTACCTACATTAAAATTAGCTTAACAAGACAATTTTTTAGCTTTCTCATTGAATTCTAATAACAACTCTTTCATATCGTCATAACCAGATATATCCTGTGCTTCCTTTAATGGCAGCCATTTTAAATCTTGATGTTCATCTGACAACTGAACTTTTGTATCTGGATTCTTCAACTTTGCCAGCCAGTATACAACCACTTTAGGTTTATTGTTAACATTGTAATTTAATACTTTTGACACATCTTTGTAAACCTGTAAAATAAAGAAATATTTTTGTAAAGTAACATTGTAAGACATCCTTGATTTATTGAAAATAACTACTTAAATTAACTCAGAACAGCTACAGTTTTAAGTCACAACTGAACTCTTATTAATGATGTGAGCAGCATGCGGGCATTTATCAGACAATTTACACAAGTCAGTCACTATTTTCAGTATCATATATCCTTGTAATTGAAATGTTTTTTTGTAAAAATAAAGTGTATATTACAGTTTGGCGTTTGAAATTTCCAGCAAAATATTTGACTAATGTTAATTACTAACAAAGTAATGAAAAATAGATGTGATACTTTGAAACCTCTTTGATTATTAGTATAATTTCACTAATTTAAAATGGAGGACAAACACTTGTCAATGTAACCGTTCTCTTTTCAGATCTTGGTCAATGGGTCATCTTCTTAAACAACTGTGATAAAGCTACTTACTTCTAAATCCTCTTCAGACAAACCAGCTTCTTCTTTAGTCTCTCTTAAAGCTGTTACCCAGTCTGATTCTCCAGGATCAACATGACCTGCAACATTAATTAGGGTTAGATGCTTAAATTCATGTTTGTAAACACAAAAAAAAACTGGATTTACGAAATGTAAACAAACATTTCACGGTAGGTACTAGTTGAAATAATAAAAATGGCTGCGAGCGACTTCGTATTTTAAAAGTTTTTTAGATAAGCCGGGCTTGGCAAGGCATACCTAATAGGCTAGTCCTCGCCAGCAATGTAATAAAAAACACAAGTGAGGACGAGTTGGTTCGACTCTGAGCTTAAATTGTACCTTGCCTTTAAGAGTAATAAATATTACTACTAACCCTTAGGTGGAGTCCAGTGGTGTTCTCCATAAGAAGTTTGTAACATCAGAAATTCTATCGCTTGATTTACACACCTAAATATAACCAATCCCGCTGCACGTTTAGCAGACATTTTTAAGGAATGCTAATAAATATGAATTACTGATTATCTATAATGTATCAAAAGCTACGATTTTACATAGATTATTTAATTGGATAAATACCTAAATTAAATAAAAAATAAGTTTAGCTTTTGAGGTTTCAAGACTTGTCATTTGTTGTCATCGTTGTTCATGTCAACATTCAGTATTGTCAATTTTTTCAACGGATTTCGATTCGTTCAGAAAAGATTCCAGTTGTACCTACTGTTTTCAATGAGTTCAAAGTTATTTTATAGATTTATATGTTATTTAAAATAATAATATAGTATTAATGGTTTTCGACATTTATGAAACATTTTCTCAATCATAAAAAACTGTCTCAATAATATCATCAAGAAAAAATATGAACTCCATGTTGACAATTTGACAAGAATGACATTTCGAAACTAACGGTGGAAATAAAATTACGAATTCAAACAGTTCAAACTGCAACGGTGATTATCAACATTTCATTGAAACGACTGTTATGAAATTGTTTGTTTATTAATGTAATATTCTCGTAATATTCACACGTGATTCAAAAATAAGCTTCAAAATAATAATACATTTGTAAAAATAAAATATATTGTGTACCGTCATACCATGTTACAAAAATGGAAGCTTATTATTAACAATTGGGTAAGTAGCAGATGTTTCTCAAATGTCGTTGGAAATAATAATTGTTGTTTTATTTTACTTTTCAGATAAAAGATGTTATTGTTTATGTTTTATTTCGTAGATAAACTGTTACTTCAGTGAAAACAATCAAGATGACCGGACCGTTAACATAGAATCGTTATTGAATATTATATCTCATTTACATGAGAATCTCAACTTAGACGAATCGAAGTCATCTATATTGGAAGCGCATACAGTTGAGGGGTTTTTGTTGGAGAAGTATCCAGAATTTAAATTTGAAAATGGAACAGTTGAATCAGCTAATGAGGATGATGCATATCTGGTGGCATCATTGCTTCTTTTCTTTGTGTGTGTGAATTCTAAGGATGTTGACATAAAGAGTGCAATGTGTAGCAAGCTGAGTGGTGATGATCAAGAGATTATACTGAAGTTCACCAAGAGCCTACTGGAGTGTAGTCCTATCACACTCAGGGATTTACAGGCAGCTATTACAGGTAACAGAACATTATTTCTTTCATAATTCTAGCACAGGCTGGACCTAATAACCAGTATTATTATTACAAAGCTAAACAACCCTTTGTGTTTGCCATTATTATGTTAATTTGTAACAGCTGTCTGGCTGGAAGCCACAGCTGTTGCCAAGGGCCCACCCCATACATGTAAGTATACTTTAGAATGAAGAAATTTCACTTTCAGACTTTTATTCAATTGACTTAGTTAATTTATTTGTTTTCTAACTGCATATTGAAATAATTGTTTGGTTCATACTAAGTTTTACAATTTTTTTTTATCGATTTTGTTAAATCAAGTTTGTATTACCAGCAACCAAATTTTGTTTACAAACTAACAAAATATTTTTTTTATTGCAGATGCATGTGGACCAGACATGGCATCTGGGCATATGAAAGTAGCAGAAACACCACCGGCTTTGCGCTCATTGCACGGAGAGGTACGGAGACTGCAGGCAGCACTGGACGCAGAGAGATTTGACCGGAACTATCTGCAAGAAGAACTAGCTAGGACTAACCTGAGGGTGGAAAAACTGAGTAAGTCTTTAATATGTCTTATTTATGTAAGTTTTACCCAAATTCAAATAATTGACCTGCTAGGAATATGGAAACAGATGTGATGATGTGTGTGTTTTTAGTTTACTTAACAAATTGCTATCATAACTTTAGTACCTACTTACCTATCAATTACATTTACATATTTATTTATAATTTCATGCACTTCAAAAAAGGTAGTCTATGAGTTATTCCATACTATTTATTATCTATCTCTGTAAATTTTCATCAAAATCTATTCAGTAGTTTTTGTGTGAAAGTGTAATAAATGTTTAAATATCCATTCAAACTTACAAACTTGCACATGTATAATATGAAAAGGATCTTTACACTGAAGATCACTCACTTGAAGCTATTTATCTATTTTATTAAATACATTACTTTTTTATGTATGCAAATAAATATAACAATATCCTTTAAGTCATAACATCACTTCATTAGCCTTTAAGTGCCCACTGCTAAACAAAGGCCTCTTCTCGCACGGAGAATGTTTGAGCTTTAATCACCACGTTAGCTCAAGGCCAATTTCCAATTGCAGACTTATAATTAGAAATTAAAGACGGCTGGTAATTTTGAACTCCTGTGGTGTTGCGGGTGTACTTGCGCGGCGTGATTCCCGCCTATCAAATAGAATAATAATAATTCCAATTTTCGTACAAATATTTTTCTCTCACCATTCGTCAGCTGTGTCTAAATAATCGTAAAAAGTACATATAAGTCGGAGAAAGACATTGTGGTACCTACCTACTGGTAATGTGTGTTTACCTACTTACTTTATTTAGTATTGTGTTGAAACAATGCTTCATATAGATCTAGTTTCAAGTTTGTTTAGACTTACTCTAGCCTGTAGTCCAAACAAATAGGTACAATGAAACAACCGAGGCTTTGAAAAACAAATGAAAAGATCAGGATATTATTATCTACATTGGATCTATTTTCGATTGAATTCAATTGTGCTATCTCCCGGCGTATTATAGGGGGTGGGAGTGAAATCATCAAATAATATTTCCCACTGGATGGGCCGAGAAAGGAGTGTCTGACTCTTGTTGACAAAAAAAAAACCACCCTGTTCCTTCTCCTTCTCGGAGTCGGCGCCGCGGTACCTTATTGCGCTTGGACCCGGCAACCCCGGCTGGTCCCTCTTTATAGGCCTTATTCTTGTCAGGCAATTGTGTCTTCTCCATTTTTCAATAATACAGATTATTAATTGGCCTGGATGCGCGTGCAAACCTGGCAAGAACCAATGTGACTTATTCCTATGTACAGTAGTACACACTAGTATTTTCGCATTTTTGTCGCACCCACGACACAGGAGAAAATACTAGTTACAAATATAGATACAATTTCACATGCCCAGCCACCGCGTCAACCGTGCAGTTATGCTTAATTAGTGCTTCTTTGAATAAAATAATCTGAGAAAAAGACTTACTCAGCTTTAGGCACTTATGCACAGAAAATATCAGAATTTAATTAAGTATCATTGCACGCAGCTCTGCGTACCTAATTAAATTCTGATAATTTTTAAAGAACTTATTAATGATTTATAAGTAACAATATGTACTCATTTCTTTAAGTTGAATGATAGGCTCAAAATAATATGCAAACGCAAAGGAATTGGTATTTTATTTTAGTACACAGATCACATAACACTTTAAGGTCAATAAGTAGTTGTATTTGTTAATAATAATATTTATATTCGAGTGTAGTTTAGTTTGTCCTTGATACATAAATCAATGACTTCATTGTTTATGTTGTAAGTGAATTTGGTAGCATACTATCGACGTTACAAAACATGGTTTCTCACTTCTTGTTAGTCGAAATAAAGCAGTGCTGCATATAATAATAATCTGTACATAATACCATGATAGCGGGCCTCCCATGAAAACCGAATACATCAAACTGGCTAGCTTTAGCCAGAAATAACGAACTTACTCATCAATGGTGTGCTAATAGAGAGGTCTTTGTCCATCAGTCAAAGAAATCAGAGAGATTATTGCCAGCTTGCGTTACTGTATGGAGATCGACACGTTTACGACGTGCGCCGTCCAAGTTAACCAATCGGAGGTCTAAACGGAGTAACGTTTGATCGCGTTAATGTTAAGCAAAGCTAGATCCTCAGCTGAGAATATTTATTGTAATTGTATGGATTAACGCTTATTTATATCTTGTAGTACCTACCTAGTAACATAATTAAAAATTTCCGCAGTGAATGACAAGGAACAATACAAGTTGGACATAGTGAACTTAAAGGCGAAGATATCTTTGTGCTGTCGTGAAGATCAGGATCAACGCGGTACGGAGGCCGAAGCGGAGGCCTCCGAGAAATTGCAGCGGCAGCTACAGGATATGGAGGAGCGCCTGGTCCGCACCCAGGAGTCACTTGATGATGTAACTTATGAACGGGATACTTATAAAGCTAAGGTAAGAACTTAATAGTATTTAGAAAGTAAGGGTACAAGAGGCTGATTTTCTTTCAAAATCTGGATACTTTAACACGAGTGTTGAGTCGAAAATGATAAAAGTATTGTCAGTTTATTACATGTTTGCGCTTCGTTAAAATGTTGAGTATCTCAGACAAGAAAAATTCCAGCCGGAAGTCGGAAGACCTGACTAATATGACGAAACTATAACAAAATGAATTTTTACTTGATAAATAAGGCAAGAAAATTATAGAGACAACTAAACAGATTTTTGTTGTGGGAGAGCTATACCTACTTCGGTTTGAATGGACAAGTCGACCTGATTCACTGTCTCACGGAACATACGGCGTGAAACACCGCCTGCGTAGTGTATGTGTCCTTTCCTTCCTTTCCCCAATCCCATAATTCTTAACACGTTAACCACCACGTAGGTCACCGGCGACCTACAGTAGCGGAGGATTTGCCTTCAATAGTTTTATTTTAGTTAACAGTCAAATTATTTTATCATAATTGGTATAGTTTTTTTTTTCCTTTTTTTGGTATTTTTGATTTCTGTGTGTGTGCGCTTGCGCAGAAATAAATGTTTCTTTCTTTCTTTCTTTTCTGTAGGCAGTCAAAAGCTTCCCTGAACACCTACGAAAGGACTGCAACGCCTTTATAACTTCTCTGGTGTTCATGGGTGGTGATTCTTGCTTCTGTGTTACGGGTGTCCATGGGTGGTGCCGATTGCTTATCATAAGGTGTTCCGTCTGATCTTTTGACGACTTATACATAGTGCCATGAAAATATCTTCTTTCAAATCAAGGTGGACGAGTTGAAACAAGACCGCGACAAATGGCTGTCTCTCAGCCAGCAAGAGAGTGAGCGTGCCATTCAATTTGGCGAGGAGTTGGAAGTGGAACGAAAGCACATGCAGGCCCTCAAAGAGCTCGTCAACGAGCTGCGTCAGCATAACCGTCGCAATGGCCTCGACACCAGCCTACTCGAGTGCGATGACCCTGACACCAGCATACAGTCCTTACAACAAAATCTCTGTAAGTACCTTATATTATTCACATAATGTTGACTCAAATTCCTTAATCTTCAAGTCGCCAATCCTCAATCTTCAAATGGCCAGTAAACCACATTCAACCCCACTGGTCAACTGCAGAAAGAGGGATGGGGTGGTTTTAAGACAGTGAGAGACTTGCAATCCTCCTTGCCCCATCCAGGGTGTTTAATGATGACATTTAATGATTTGCCCCTTGAAAAAAATCTCTCTGGTGTACCACGATTCTATGGGTGGCATCTTTTGCTTAACATCAGACGACCAGTCTGGGCATTTGTCTCATTTTCATAAATGTGATAAATACCGTTGGCCGATCCACTATTGATTATTTCTATATTATTATTTAAATATTTATAATAAATATTATTAGTTTGATGACTGCCGAGCAAGGAGTCGCCTGTTTGGTCGTAGTTTCTGGTTATTTTGTTCGATTTGTTAATAACAGCACGGATGTATTTTTGTAGCTGTATGCAGTGAGGCGTGCGCTAACGTCGTGGAAGTGCAGTTAGGTGAAGAAAGAGCTAAAGTTGATGCTCTTAAACAACAGCTACAAAGGTTGCAAGTAAGTAGTTCGTCATTCTGTTAATACCAGAAAGTAGCCATGTTATTATTTATGTACACAGACACAATACTGGAAAAAAGTTAGTTTGATGTGCCTTCTGCTACAGCCTTTACGTATAATTTAATTCAGATAAAGCAATCACTTAAAGTAATGTTACATTGTAGGAAGACATGCATGAGCTCAACCAAAAAACCGATCGTGAAAAAGAAAATTTCGAAAAACTACTATCAGAACGTGACAACGAAATTCTATATCTGAAAAGCCGTTTCAATGAAACCGTTGAGAAGAAAGATAAGGAGATTACTGAATATTACAATGAAGTAGTTAAACTTAACAATGATAATAATGAACTAGAACGAAGGATTAAACATAATAATGAACACTCTAGGCAAATTATTGAGCAGAAGATGCAAGAAATTCAAACACTACAGGAACAGAAGTTGTCTCTCCTGCAGAGTCTATCCGATGAGACTACCAAGTTGGAGAATGTAATTGCAGAACTAAGATCGGAACTAGAAGCGGAGAAACAGGCGCGAGCCAAAATGAGAGATACTTATGACAATCAAATGATGAAGTTAAACGAGAAAATATTGAATAGAAACAATGAACTGGTTGAGCTACAGAACAATGTTTTCGAAAAGAGTGAGATGATGGAAACCCTACAAATGAACGTGCGCCATCTAAGTGAGCAGAAACGTGAAGTTGAAAATAAATTACACAATAAAACCGAAGAAATGAATGCAATGCAACACAGCCTAGAACAAAATATTGCATCAATATTAAAGGAAAATGAGCATTTCAAACTTCTTGTAGCTAGCTTCCAAGAACAGTGTGAAGTTTTGGAAGAGAGTAAATCGCAGTTGGAGGGTGAAATAAAAAGATTTGGAGAGCTTCTCAAAGACACTGAAAATCTTAAGAATGCATTCAGCGAAGCGACTGAAAAACTTAACTGTGAATTGGATGAAAAGAACGCGATCATAAATACATTACAAACACATTTACAAGACGAAATACGCCACAAGATTGGATATCAAGAAGAGTTACAGAGGTTGCAAACAGCCAAAATGTACATGGCTGAAGACTTGAATAAATTGAATGTGGAGTATTCGAAATTAAAAATAGAGTTGACAGGCAAGGATAGGACTGTCGAGTCGTTGGAGATGAGTTTGAAAGAAGCCAGAGACGCAGCAGACAAGTTGAAGACTGACAACGAGAAATTTGACCGTGATCTGACGGAAATGTCAAATGAGATCGCACACAAGAATAAAACTATTGAAATACTCAACAATACGCTTGAAACAACTAAAAAGAGTCTGGAAGATGAGCTTATGGAAAAGAATGAAATAATTGACGATAACAATCACAAGATAACTAACTTGACGTCAAATAAACAAGCCTTGCAGAACAAAATAGATTCAATTAACGTGGAGAAGACTAAACTTGAGAACGAGCTGGTGGCGAAATCCAAACAGATATCACAATTGCAGGCAGAATGTGAGAAATTGACTAAAACCGTTGACGAGAATAAGAAAGGTATGTAATTATTATGTTTTTAAATTAACAGTTATCGTACATTGAGTTTAGTTTGAATTAACTTTAATTTCACCACTTTATTTCCACCACTTTATTTCAGCTATCCGCAGTTTGGACCAAAACACAACAAAAGAAAAACAAAAATATGCTGCACTTGAAAAAACCTACGATACAGAAACTTCTAAACTGATGGCCAAACTGAATGAAACTGAAAAGACTATTAAAGAATTAACATCGACTTCTAAAAAGACTATTAAGAACAAAGAACACCAAATTCAAATGCTTACGAGTGAACTAGAAAACACGAAAAAAGCTATGGAAGCTAAAACAGAAAGTATACACATGGTAGATAAAGAAAAAGAGGCATTAGTTCAAAAGTTGGAAGAAGAAATTACTTACAAGAACAAAATTGAAAAGGAATATCAAAATCAATGCACACAGATAGAGAGTGTGACAACCCAATTAAATGAAGAATTAACTAGCAAGAATAATGAAATACTTGCATTAAAATCTGAACTGGACAAGGCCACGAAGACCATAGAAGAGAAATGCAAAGGTAAGTGTCGAAATTTGATAAATTTCTAATAATTATCGACAATATTTCAAAGGTACTATGAATAAAAATATATTGTCTGTTTTAGAAATCCAAGTTTTAGGAGAGCGATTGTCTAAAGAAGATCAACTGATTAGAGATTTGGCTCACCAGAAGACTGTTGAGACCAAAGATTTCCAGAAGAAGCTTAGTAATTTGCAAAGTGTAAATAATGAATTAAAGCAAGAAGTGAAAAAAGCAAACGAATGTAAGGAGCAAGTAATTGCAGCATTGCAGAAGGAAAATGAACAACTACAGTTTGCCATTGAAGAAGACAACAGTAGCCATGAAGTTATTTTGAAGGAAAAAGATTGTATCATAGACAGATTAGAGAAACAACTTAAAGTGCATACTGATCAACTAGAGTCACTCAGGAAAGACTACGAAAACATCACACTAGCGTGGGAGACATACAAGGTAGAAACCAAGGAAAACATGCAAGCTAAAGAAGAACAAATCAGAACTTTAACTCAGGAAGCAAGCCAGTTAAAAGAAAATATTTCTAAAATGAAAATAGAAAAGGATGAGTTGGTCAAAAAACTAGAAGATCACGTTGAAGAAATGAAAGTGACCAAAATAAAACACGATGAACGTCTAAAAGAACTAAGCAACGACGAAATGAAGCTTTCTGCTATTTTAGAAGACAAACAGGTTTTACAGGACCAGTTGATAGAAGAAAAAGCTGCTAAAGACAGACTTGAAACAGAAAATAAACAGAAGAACGAAGAAATTAAAGTTCTAATTGCAGATAAAAATCAACTCATAAATGAAAAAGAAGTCCTGACGCAACAGCTTGTCGAAGAGAGGGCGGTTAAGTTAGTTTACGAGGAGGAAAGAAACTCTCTCGTTTCAGAAAAGACATCTCTCGAGAGGAAGTTACTAAGCCAAGTAGCTACAACAGAAAATCTAATGGAGAGCAAGGAATGTCTTACCCAACAGCTTGTTGAAGAGAAATCGGCTAAAGAAATAGCGGAGAAAGAAAAAGAGAATATTTTATTAGAGAAACGACTTATAGAACAGAAGATAATGGAAGTGGAGAATGACAAAGAAGAAATTAGAAGAGAAATTAATGATTTGATAGAAAAGCATCGTTTGCTGGACCAGCAATGTATGAAAGAGATGGAAGCTAATGAGGCTCTCAGTGGAGAGAAATTGAAATTGCTACTAAATTTAACAGAGGAACAGGCATCGAAAGATGTTCTAATTAAAGAAAATGAGTTCCTAGTCAGTCAAGTACAATGTCTGAGATGTGACTTGCTTGAACAAAAAACAATTCAAGATGTCCTCATTGGTGAAAAAGAGGTGTTACTTGCCGAAAAAGAAGGACTTGTTAAGTCTTTAGGCGTCGAAAAGTCGGCGCATGATGAAATTGAAACGGAAAAAGATCAATTAATCACTAAATTGTGCGAGTTGAACGAAAGTTATATATCTAAAGCTAGCAGTGCGCAAATCGAGCTTGAGAACCTCACTCAAAGAGTCAACACTTTGGAAATGGATCTTAAACGTAAGTTGTTTTTCTACCATTAAATTAAACTTGCGCCAACGGGTAAATACATTACTGGTAAAATTGTATTAAGATATTTAATTTTGTGTAATAGCTTGCTTTAAGTTATAATCACGCAAATATCCTCCTGTTGTCCTCCGTATATTAATAGTACAATCAGTATGACCATTTTTACAGCTCAATTGAGTGAACAAATAATAGTAAAAGTTTAGAAGTTAAAATTAATAACGTAATTATTTTAATTTCAGAACAAGAGGAAATGAATAATCAAATAACAAAAACTTTGACTGCTGGACTTGACAAAGTTATTGAAGGGCTTAAAACAGAGGGGATAGCTAATGAATTCGTAGGGAAAATGACCCAATCTGACGATAAAATCAATCAGGCCACTGACGAGTGTGATATGCTTATAAACATTGCTAATAAGTTAACTACAGAATTTGTAATGAGGCAGAATCTAGTGAAAGCTCTCGAACATGGCAATAGCTCACTGGCGGAGTTGAGAGAAGTGCTCAAACTGAAGGAAAATCAGCTTCTTGAAATGCAGACAGAGATCAAGCGGCTGCAACAGATCGTCAATGAGAATAAGATTGGTGAGTAATTTTTCTTTTTTTAGTGTTTCGTTTTTTATCTTATTTTTCTGTAGTTTCTACTAATCTTTACTGAGTAGTTAGCCATTTTTCTCTTTTTAGCCCTGTCTGTATTATTATATGGTAATCATTTATGAACTTTGCAGCGCTCAGACATACAGGGGACTGTCGTGAGAGCGGCAATGTTCTCAAACACTTGTACGTCCTCGTTTAAACTAACCGTCTTACGTGACATCCGACCTTTGGACATTAAATCTTCTATCTAATATTTCTCTGCACCTTTCTTCTATGTCCTTTCCTCTATAATATCAACTGTCTCCTAGTATTTTGCTAAACATTGCACCTTCTTCGTATTTATATTATATTTACTTATAGAACTATCAAAGCGTACCGAGACGTTTAACACGACGGTTGAGAACAAGACGAGAGAAATACAAGCACTAATGAATGAGAACCAAGCGCTCACAAATGACTTGAATGATGTCAAGTTACAGCTGGAAGTGAAAGTACATTCATTGAAGGAAAAACTTATTGACAACGAGAATTTGACTGACAAATTAAAGATGACGTACGAATGTCAAATAGATAATTTGAATGTTATGATCACTAAGCTGTCGAATTACTTGAAAGATAAAACTTCGGAGTATGATGCTGTTAGAAGAGAGAAGGAACGGTTGGTGCAAACCATAGAAGAGAATGGTCAAGGTAAACTATGTTTCCTATTCAATAATTTTGTTTTTTTTTGTTAAATTACAGTTAATAGAGTGCACAGTTCAAACGGCTGGGCAACTAGCTGCCGTGCAATTTGGCGCGGGTTCGATACACGCACAGAATAGTTCTTTTTATGATCCACAAATTGTTGTTTCGGCTCTAGGAGTGTTGTTTATCCGAAAATATATGACGGTAAACTCCCACACAATAGGAAATACGAATTAAATGCAAGAAAGAAACGTGAATTTTATGCAACGTTAAAAGTGTGTCATTTCGGAATTGTCTGAGGCCTTCGATTCATTGAACAACAATATTGGAACATACTAAATACATTTCTTCGAAAATATTTGATCTGAAGATGGAATAATTGCTTTTGAAGTAAAAATAGTTATTGACTAAATAACTTATTGAGGAAACGTATTATAAAGAATTGAAAAATAAAATAGGTTTCACAGGGTCTCATATTAGGTCCATTGTTTTTGTAAAAGTCTATCTGGTTTAAAATTTCATTAACTTAAAACGATAATTAAATTTACAGCAATTAAAGCATTAGAAGAAGAAATCAAACTTGAAGTTCAAAATAAACAAAAATTAATACAAGACTTCGATGCCGAGAGGCAGATACTTAAAAACATGGTGACTGTTACCGAGTCTATTATGGAAGATCAGAAAGTAACTTTGAACAATATCATTGCGGAGCATGTACGTACTAATGAGGCGTTGAAAGAAGAAAAAGAAACTATCACCAATACGTTACAGAAAGAAAAAGAAGATTTTGAAGCTAAATTAAAGGAAAAAGACAATGCTCTAGAAATGTTACTAAAAGAAATGGCTGAAGTGAAAACAGAAAAAGATAGTATTGAAAAACAACTGAAGGAAGTTATTGAGAAGGAAATAAAGGATTTGCAAGTTAAAGTGGAAGAGAAAGAAAGTGCGTTCGAATCTTTGGTTAAGACAGTAGGTGTGCTTATAAGTGCCGATGGAGCCTCATTGAACAAAGAGAGTTTTGAAGCCGAAGTACGAAAAATGAAGGATAACTTGCAAAGTAAAATTGTCGAAAATAAAAAAATCAAAGAGGAAATTAAAGAGCTAGAGGATTTGTTACATAAATATAAAGATGGTAAGTCAATTGTTACATTGTACTGATACTCGGGTTTTCCTTAAAAGGCCGGCAACGTGGCTGTGATTCGTCTGTTGTTGCGAGTGTCCATAGGTGGCGCTGATCATCTACCATTAGGTGATACGTCAGCTCGTTAGCCTCCTATTATACTTTAAAAAAAACCACCTTATTTTGTAAAATTGATATTTCTTTACATTCAATGTGGTTAATTTTATGTTAATTGCTTTATATTCCAGATATAGCTACGTTGGAAAAACGTAACGAGACACTGAAAGACGAAGCAAATATGGCTGAACAAAAACTACAAGCACAAATTGTAGAATTACAAAATTCATTACAAACGCAAATGGCAACCAATAAAGATTTGGAATTAACACTAAAAGAGAAAGAAGGTAATGCCAAAGAATATAACGAAAAACTCGACTTGCTAAATGAACAAATTAATATTCTCAAACAAGACAAAATTACTTTGGAGGAAGAGAAAAAATCACTAATTGACAATAATAAAGATTTGGAAAATAACATGAAGCTATATCAACAGCATAAGGTAGAAAACACTAAACTAAATAATGAGAAACAGGATCTCATTAAAACTATTGAAGATAATAAAACAGGTATGTTAATTAATGTCTGAATAATTTCTGACGTGTTTTAAAATGATAATGTTCCAAAAAAATGCATTTTTATTTCAGTGGTTTCTTATTTAGAGGCTCTGGTCAAAGAGCTTCAACAGAAGAATAAACAACTCTCTGACGACATTCAGAATGGCAAACAGGACTTGGTAAGCAAGTGCGACATACTGCAACAGTACCATGATAAGGCTGAAGTACATCTCCAGGAACGAGAAAAGGAAATTAATATTCTACAAAAAGAAATAACCACGTTGAAGGCCAAAGTACAACAATGCGAAGAAGATTCTAAAGCCAAAGACGCAATTCTATCGAAAATCAGCAAAGAAAAAGACTCCGTCATTGCCTCCGTTACCAAAGAACTAGATGAACTCAAGGCAGCTAAAGACATGTTCGACCAAGAAATACAAGAGAAGACCAAAATTATAAATGAATTGAAACAGAATCTAGAAGAAATTAATAATCAGAGAGAAGCATTACACATTCTGAAGAAAGAAAACGAAAAACTGATCAAGGCTGTAGGAATGAGAGAGACATGTATGTATATTACCGCTTTATTACTGTCATAATTATTATTGTGTATTGCTTATTGGTTACTTAAATAATCCGTATTATGTTTCGATCGCAGTTGCCGCGGCGCAAACTCAAGAAAAGACTTCGAGCCACAAGCACTCTGGTCACGCGGAGAGGGAGCTCCGCGACTTCCAGCAACAGGTAGATAACACATCTTCAGACATCACACACTCATCCGTGGAGAGCTTAAAGACCATCACAGACTTAGAAAAGATTATCAACGACAAGAACCGAATGATCACGACGCTGCAGAGTGACGTCACGTACCTCAAGTCCTTGATGGCCGAGTCCGAAACTAAACTACTCGACGTGACCAAAGACCTTGAACTCAGCAAGGAGAACTGCCATCAGCTGTCTACTCAGCTAAAGAAAATTGTACACCAGAAAAATGAGGAGATAGCTGACCTCAGGAAACAAGTCAACAAAATGTCCGTCACTGAGAACAGAGCCACGCAGATCATAAAGGTATCCGCCAAGTACCAGGCGATCATACTCAAGAGGATTGCCGAGATAAAGACCAACACTGTGCTGAAAGAACTCACCAACTTCGGCAACTCCAACAACTATGACAGCGAAGTGAAACGCAGTCTCAGTGCTGGGACTGTCACCATGGAGGATCTCGAGAACTTCCTGGAGACCACGGACAGGCATCTCAGAAAGTGCTCAGAAAAACAACTAGCTCTGCAAAAGGAACGCGACAGACTGACGGAAGTAAATAAGATCAACGAATCGGAGATACTGAACATGAAGAAGTTTTTGACAGAGCTGTCGGTCAGCTTCCAGACGTTGAGCTCCATCAAGGAAGTATACGCCACGAAGCTGAGCCGCGTCATATCCATGCAGCGCACCGTGCGGCGCGAGATCCTGGCGCTCGAGGGCCGCGTCGCCGAGGCCACGCTGGCGCGCCTCGAGCGAGGACATGGCGCCGCCGCGCAGGACCTGGCCGAGGCCGCGCTGGCCTTGCAGCGCTGGCTCGAGCGCTGCATGGCACGCACCGTCTCCGCCGAGAAGCTGAAGCAGGCTTTCCTCAGCGACAGCGAGCGGACTTCGCTGGCGAGCGCCAGCTTCCAGAACGCGGGGCTGGAGGTGCAGCTGGACGAGCTGGAGAAGCTGTTCCAGCAGCTACTGGAGGACGTGGCGCGGGCGCCGCGGGCGGAGCCCCCGCGGGACGCGCAGGCCGGCACCGTCATGGAGGTGCGCGCCGAGTACGAGGACAAACTCAACCGAATGAAGAGTAAAATGGTCAGTATCCTCCCCGTACTGTTGTTGATATTGCTATACCAGGTGGTGTGGTGGTGCTACCTTCTGATGGATCACTGAGTGGTGTGGCTTGCGATTGACCGTTATGGCTTGTGAAGTCAATATATTTATTATGTTGTCATTGTTGTTGAATAAATCGTTTCAATGGATGCTTTTGTTTTATTTTCTCGCTCGAGTGTTCATTTAAGCATCGTTCTGTAGTATAGAGATTTAATTAGAAGCCGATCCGAAGGTAATATATTTGTATATATTTATGTATGTATGCATGGCCTGTCGCACGCTGTTTGGTATCGAGCATGAGTCCGTAGTCTTCCGCCGCTGACGTATATCTCGTTTTCAGAAACAACTGTACACGGAGCAGATCGCGGTGTTCAAGGAGAAGCAGCGCGGCGAGGTAAGCGCGCTGGAGGCGGAGCTGGCCCGGGCGCGCGCGCGACTCGGCGCGACGTCGCGCGCGTACGAGCAGCACGTGCGCGCGCTGACGGCGGAGCTGTGGGCCGTCGGGGAGAAGTTCCTCGCGCAGCGCGACCACGCCGCCGCCGCGCGCCGCGCCGCCAGGTCCGCCTCGCTCATGTCGCTGCAACACGTGCACTCCGTACGTATACACTCACAGCGCTGTCTCCAACCCATGTTTCATTCATCACATTACACGTTTATTTTGGTTGCAGTCTGGCCTCGTACCGTTCCAAGAAGAAGTAGACCGTCCCTCCGACTCTCATTCGCTGCGCTCTCTACCTGTACACCACGGCGCCAAACGAGGTAACGAAATTTTTATTCAATTTCGACAGAAATTTTCTTACATCATCATCAGCCTAAAAGTGCCCACTGCTGTGCAAAGGCTTCTTCTCACACGGAGAAGGTTTAAGCATTAATAACCACTCTTACTCAAGGCGGATTGGCGATCTCAAACTTATAAATAAGAAATTATTTTTAGTGGTGTCTAAATAATCTAGAAAAATTACATATAGGTAATTCACAAAAGTCATGTTGGTATTTGCCAGGTTTAAAACCGGCACCTTCATGCATGAGAAGCAGGCGCCCTTACCTCCGGACCACCACGACATATTATTACACCACGATATATGTACATTTTGTTACTTAGAAGCAATATTAACATATTTTCTTGTATTTAACGACAACAGAAGACCGCGACCGCACGTTACACATGTCGGACGAGGAAGGCGAGGTGTTCGACAATCGTTGGCTGAAGGAGCTCGCAGCCACGCCACGCCGGGAGTCGTATGCCCCCGGGATCCGGGACCCCGCAGCGCCCGGCCCTCAGGACGCCGCGCCCCCCGGCCAGCGCCTGTCCGAGCTACGCTGGCGCAACTCTCTATGCCCTCCACACCTCAAGAGCTCATACCCCGCTGAAACACAGTTCGCGCAAGCGGTCGACGAGGAAGACATCAAGGTGACTTGAAATACATTTTTAAAGCATAAGTGGAATACTATTTCTTTTCGTTTTAACTTTAATTATTAGAGGGTGATTAAGTCAAATCAATTTAACAAAAATGTATGATGATCTTCAACCCAAAATTAACGATTCTGCAGATTAAAACGCGAATAATGATTTTATGAAATTAAATAGCACTAATGCTTACAAGCAATTAAAATATTGAATAATAAGTTACTATAAGATGTTTAATAACCCGGGATGAAAATGATGTGTTAAAGAAAAGTTAAGTTTTTTTGAAGAATTTTAAATTGTGGTGATTTCTACTGAACATAAAATTACTTACGGCGTGGGGTGTGTTCCGGATGAGCTCATGAACAGTATATAATTACATTTGTCACATGGCTATCAGAATTGTGTGTAACGCAGTTGTTAACGTTGCAGTGTATCGGCGCGGCGGGGGCTGCCGGAGGCAAGCTTCAGCGCAAGGAGGTCGGCATCACCGCCTACAAGAAGCCAGGCCCACCCACTCCCAGTAAGCAGGCTGGCAGACTCTCCGCTACCGTGAGTACCGTTTTATGTTTTAACAACCAAATCGATTGTAGCACTCACAATACACATAATGAATGGGACAACCAGTCATTTCGTACTTAACCGATTTATATAAACTAAAATAAACACTTATGTGGTAACGCTATGTAACATCATATTTTAGTATCAATAATCGAATTAAACTTAGTCACAACTTAAAAAAAAATTGTACCTAATCAGTTGAGAATAAAACGGCTAAAATGACTGCACTGTTCTAATTATTTTATATATTTTATTAAAATTTTTATTATCAATATGGTAATGTTTTACAGGACTCTGAGCTCCGCGAGTCGCTGCGCGTGGAGGCCGAGCCGCAACCGTCCCGTAAGACGAGCACGCCGTCCCGCATCCGATCTTTGTTCCGATCATCCAGAAATGATACCGAAGTGAGTACTTATTTAACTTTATAGAACTATAATAAGACATACTAAAATTATTATAAGGAGTTACGCGGCCTCTTCTCATGAATAAGAGTGCGACAATAGGCTGAACTGGAATAATAACGTACATCATAGAATGCCGGCGTAAAACATCGCATTCGTTATGTTCCCCGTGTGAGCGAGGTTATCGAAGGCCTAAATGTAATGAAATCCACAAATTATTCCTGAAGAATTTCAACTTTTGATGGCTATTGTGTAATCCGCCTACACGTTGTAGTAACATAACGTACTTTCTGAATGATAATTTTTGTACAATTATCTTTGAAATAAAATTAGACTTTTGTGTTATGTATCAAATATCATCAATATTTGTAATAAATATGTAAACATTACTGTTTTCTATTTATTTCAGGGAACCCCACGAAGCAGAAGGCTGAGTAACATTTTCAGAAAAAAATAGTTTTATTTTTTATGTATTGATTTGTGAAACGAAATTGTTAATGAATAAATTAATTTATTGCTTTTATACTTTGTTGTTTTAGTTACCCCAAAACGGTTATGGTGACTCGAATTAGCAAATTCGCTTGGTTATGTTTCTGAAACATTAGGATTTTCTCATGTGTCACATCAGCCAGTTGCAAAGCCACTGCGCCAACAGTGCAGTTTCAAAAAATATTATTATAAAAACACTTCAATTCAATACGCCTAGTTTCACTTATCATCGCAACCTTGCAACTACAATACGCCGACAAAGAATCAGTGTAATCGGGCATTGCAGATTTTAAAAATAATTTATCATGACTACCATCGCCTCCGGTGGACTAAATTACTATTTTATACTATTCCCCTCTAGCGCCTCTGACAACAAAAATTTTGAATTTTGATGTTCTATTTCCTCCCTTTTTTTGTTCAGGGGATAATCATCTAATGACTTCTTCCGCCCATGGTAAAGCGAGAGAGTGTCAGACTCTTACTGACTAAAAACCCCCCGTTTCTTCTCCTGCATTAGGCCGTGGTCGCGGTGACTCATTGCATTAACCCGCAACCCAAGCTGAACATCAGCCCTGTTGGGCTCCGTCTGTAGTGGTCATTTGGCTTTTCGAGGCGCGCGCGGTACGCTACGCGCCGTCCGCAGACCCGCGCTTACGTTGGCCAGAGGTCATCTCTCGATCACCGACATCCGGAATGACGCCTACTGCCGCGACTGGGGCGTCAAGAGGATAGTTCCCTCAGGCGATCCGCCTCCTCCTTTGTGCGATCACTGCTTTAAAGAGGAGACTGCTTCCCAGCTCCTCTCGCTACGAACCATTGTCTCGGCAAAGGCCGGACGCGAGGCCGCTCACTTCCCCGAGGACACGGCGGAGCTCAGCCCAAACAAGGCACACAATCACCGTATGCTCCACCGTATCCTTAGGGCTTATTTTCTCCTTTTATGTTATGATATGAAGCTCGAGTAGTTCAGAATAAATAGTTTATAATGTATTTTGAACTTTATTAAGAGTTAAATATTTATAAGGCATTTTTACGAGTTAGTTACAGTTGTAACATAATAATAGATATACCTATATAAGAAATCCGATAGAGAGGTCTGTAGGCCATAGTAAGAAATTCCGGGACAGAAATCTGGGTACAGCAGCTATGGTTTTACAATACAGTATAATAATTGAAATAAAAGCCAGTCAAATTACATTTCATTTTGTTTAATTCATAGAAGTACACCACGAAAATCACTATAGCACCAAACATTACATACAAAATGTACAAAATTGTGCCAGTTTACGCATCACATTCAACGAGGGATTAGAAACCTAGCTCATTAACACACTGCGTATCTTGTATTAAAAGTTAACGGGATCGTTCTTAGCAGACTTACTACATTGACAGTAACTTTTGAAACTTAATTAAAAAAATACAAAAAATCTATTACTTGGATAATCTATCTATAATTTTACAGCTGTTCTTTTAGTGTTAATTTTTATACAATTTATTTAGTATTATCTATCTTCATATATTTTAATATGCAGCATGTAAAAGGGTGAATCAGGAAAATTCATTTAATATAACTAAAGTCAAAATTATTTAATTTAAATTAAAAATAAATAAAAAACAAATATAAATCGTAATATACAAAATAAATGATTTAAGTATTTACAAAAACTCAATAAGAAGTAAATTAAATAATCTGCTGTTTAAAATTAGAATAGAAAAATAATGATATTACTTGTGAAAACATACTTCTTATTGATTTATAGATAATAATTATGGTGCCATCATCAACAATTGAGCATCAGCTTGTATTTTGTATGGACTGAGCTGAGTTGTACTAAAACTCGGTGATAAGGTAGTTTAAAATAATGTCCAAAATATTGAAAAAAAATAACACTAAAGGTTTTTCTCAATATAGTATGTGGTTGTATCGACAATACAACGAACTTAAAATAATTAAATTTTCAGATTTATTCACAAATTAAGAAATTCCCAACTTAACGATTGATTTTTCTCGTTATGAATATCGAGACTAATGTTAATCGAATAGATAATTAATTATTGGTAATAAATAATAAATTAATTGATATAAATGTTTCTATTTTTTCTATATACAAATGTGCATATAAATAATATTAAATATTAATCTCAAAAATGAATATTCGCTACACTTTTCAGTGAATTTCAAAGCTACTTCGAAATTAGATTGAGCCAGAAGTAGGTAAATGTTGTAAATAAAGAAACTATATCTTTAACACAGTTATATTTTTACTTAGTGTTTACTATAGAGAATCGGGCAGGGATACTAATTCAAATGCACAAATATTTAAAATATTTTGTAAAACAGACTGAATAGAGAGTCTAAGGGCCATTTCATTGGGTCACCATGGTTGTACGAATTGCAAATTAACTAAATATTAAACGTTTTTTTATGTGTAATTAAAAAAACGTTTTTAAAGGCTAGAAACGTACTGAAGAAATATCAACTTTCCCACATATTAGAAAAGAAGATTTATCTTTAGATTATGTTTAAACCATTGTGTCAGGTTTTACCATTTACCATTTTGAATCTTATTCTCACATACCCACAATTTGAATTACAAAAACTGGCTCAATTATTTAGATCTAGGCTAAGGAAAAACCTTGTTTTGTATTAAGGCCGATTATGTTTAGCGAATTGGGTTAGCTACAGAAATTCTGGGATAGTCAATTGAGAAAGTTTAGGAAAATTAAATGATTTTTTAAAAAGGACAAACTTTTTTCTTGTCGTTTAGCTAATGCAGATTTGACCAGATAGACGTTTGATATAAACTTTACACAAAAATAAAATAAAAAATTGGAATCGTATGTGCCTAACAGCCTAATATATCTATGTACAATGTACATGCAATACTTAACATGCACAAGCATAAAAATGAGGTCGAATTGAAAACCGCCCCTTTATAATTCTTTCAACTTTACCACTCTTTGAATAAGGGCGAAAATCTAGAATACATTTGGGGTAGCTTGACGTGCTTGCGTCCATAATTATTTTAAGCTGCTGTTTCATCACTTTCATATTATTATTAGTTATAAAATGTAGGAATAAAATTGTTGCTGTCAATGTGTTATACAAACATTCTGACGCGACAGCATCATAATTATTCTCCAGACAACTTTTATTTAACTATTGAAAAAGCAGCCCTAAATAAACTTGTGTGTCAAATAGTTCTAACAGAATACATTCTATATTCAAATTTACTAGTGCATAGGTATTCATATATTTTGAAAAAAGCCCTTGGAAAACAGTTTCTTCGTAGTTCTGTCTCTATTCAGAATCCTTCACAAAGTATTGTCATCTAATAAACTGATTACGCTTAATACATTTGTTTCCAAATTAATTATATATACATATTTAAGTATAATAATATAATCATTTACATAAAACATTTCGGTTCATTGAATAAAGATAAAATTTCATAGTTCTCTTATTAACTAAAACATTTTCAAGTTATTATTAAACACACACATTTAACACAGACAAACATACATAATATATCATTTTTCTATGTAATCTATTAACTTAGTATAACAATGTTCAGTACTAAATATCTTATTGTTAGGTAAATACAAGTTATGTGTTTACGACAAAGAAACAATGCTAAAGAAATGGCAGAAAGACTTATTTCCAAATCAAGCGTCATTTATCACTTTTTCAATATTTATAACGTAATAAATAAATTCAATTTTAAAAAGAGAATGTTAATAGAACATACTTATAATAACAATTGGAGATACAACGGTCTTTCTGTCATTTGACAAATAATTATTGCTTTAATATCAAAGGAAATAAAGTAACATTTTGGATAGCAGTGTCCTAATTGGCATTAGCTACTTATTATACATACAATATACAATTGTTTCTAAACATGATTTTGAACAAAATGAGAGAAATAATTCTAAAAAAAAAACATAAGACAAGGCATATTATAGACAAGGTTAAGTCGAGTTTTTTTTTTAATTTGTTAACTCATCAACTCATTATAATCAGAATCGCTAAGGAATGGAAGTCTGTGTTTCTCAAAGGGTATACCTGGGTGTCTTTAAGGCCTGAAAAATGAAAACACTTTACTAATAGGTAGGAACGAACTAGTAGAGATTTTCTCAGTTATTTCATGTCAGTAAGTTATTATTTTCAATAAGTTTGTCTCACAATAGTTATTATTCAAAAGGTAGGAACGCTCCATTATATAGGTCTAATTATCGCTTATCACCAGGCGAGATAGCGGCCAAGCGCCAGCTAAAAACAATTAATAATATTAAAAAACTTGAATATCTAAGTGGTTTGTCTTCTTTGCCGTTAGTGTCGGTATAATTACGATATCTGGATGAGTTAATTATAATTAATTGGATATTTTTCAGTTGGTGAAATTTGGTATGTAATAAAAGTACGAAGAGAATTGTTTGCTTTGCAAATCTTTTTCTAACCCTCTGACCGCTATGGTCGGTAATAGGCGACAAACCAAATATTATATTACACTAGTTTAGGCTCGAGGCTTCGCTCTCGTGGTATGTTGATATAAAAATAGCCTCCGGACTGTATCCTATGTCTGTGCCAAATTTCATCCAGATCCGTCCAGCCGTTTTGGCGTAATTGAGTTCAAACATCCAAACATCGTAACTCTCACATTTATAATATTAGTAAGAAAGATATTATAATTTATGACATTTTCTCGTCAGCTATGGTGGACATTGGCGAAATAGCCTATTTTCCGTTCCGTTCCGTTATTGTAGCCGACCATGGCGTTCAGAAGGTTAATGAGATTAGGTGTTTTATAAATGGCGTGGCTACATCGCAGATTTGCTCACTTCAGGAAATGCTTAATTATCTATTGATATTTTCACATTCAAAATAAATAAATCGTGTAAATTTCGCGGATCTCTTGTCGATTTTTGGCCAAATCGTAAAAAAAGGGATTTTATGAAGTGCCTCCGACGTTACATAGCAATGTCTATGGTCTCTCGCGTTTTGGTTACACAATATGTATCTGTATACAACGTTTTAACAAGAATTCATAAACTTATTTATTAACTGAGGGCAAGTCAGTAAACACGCTACGTCAAATTATAGTACATTGAATGCCGTGGGCAGTTTGCACACTTCTACTCGTGTCAGCTAGTTATTTACTTTACATTATGTATTGTATACGCTAATATATTTCTCTCAGTATTACGTTAATTCTATCCTCATTATAACGCTCCCTCAATATTTGTTATGCTGTTAAAGTAGTGCATCGAGTCGAGTAAGCCGAGGTACTCTGACCACAACAATCCTAACTAAACTTACCAATAATTACAAATTTAATATTTGACTTCAAGATAAAATTGGAAACAATATTATTATAAAACGATCGATTACAGAAACAAAGCAACGTTTATATATTTAATAATATTAAAGGAGAAAGCTCAACATTTCATAAAAGGGTATTTATGTTAGTCATCGTTAGACATACCTAGTAGATACTACACGTCCAGTTCTTGGGTAACAGTCTGTATCCGCGACCACGGCACCACTGTGCACACACACGTCGAAACGGTTCAATACGTTATAGTGTCTTATCACACACATCACCAGCCTAGCTATGTAACCGTAATGTTATCTAACCAGTCGTCATATAGTGAGCACGGATGCAGGTGTGTGGGCGCGCCTAGAGGCAGGCGTGCGGGTTGTGTGAGCACCAGCGCGGCCAGAGCGGCGCGGCGCGCACCCCCCGCGCCAGCAGCCGCGCGCGCTGCGTGTCCAGCCGCAGGTACACGTCGGGCAGCGCGCCCTCCGCGCGGTCCGACCACAGCCGCTCCGCCAGCGCCGCGGCGCGCGGCCAGACGCGCGCGTCCAGCCCGCCCGCCGCCAGCTGCTCCGTCCACTGGCAGGCCGCGCCGCCCTCCACGCGCCACGCGGCCGGCCCTCCGCCCTCCTCCGTCCACGGCCGGTGCTCGTACACCTGCTGCCAGGAGCGGTACGGCCCGCAGTGCCCGTCCGAGCTGTCGCGCCACGACCCGAACCCGCAGTCCAGGTACCACGCGTCCACGTGCGACAGCACCGAGCGGAAGCCGGCGTCCAGCACGGCGCGCGACTCCGGCCAGCGCGACGAGCCCCACACCTGCACGCCCAGGTGCCGCGCGTCCAGCCGCTCCAAGTACGGCGAGCGAGTCAGGCGCGACGACCACAGCAACACCAGCTCTGGCAGTTTCCCCCCGTTGGCGCGCTCCAAAGCGTGCATAGCGCGTCGCGTGAACTCCAACCACAAGTCCATGGGGTCAGTATCGTTGAAGTGCTGCGCCCAGCAGCGTTCCGACACCTCGTCTCCTCCCAAGTGGAACAGGTCGTCGACCTCTGTAAGCGCGATAATCTCGGCGTAGATGCGTTGCAACAAATCGTACACGTGCGGGTTCCTCGGGTTAAGCTGTCCACACGGGGGCTCCCCGCAGTACGCGCTCCAAGGCTCAAGCTCGACGCAATGTGCGAGGTGCCCGAGCCCAGCAGTGGGCCCCCAGCTCCAGGCGCGGCCCACGTGCGCGGGCGCATCCACCTCCAGTAGGACGCGGATGCCGCGCAGCTTGGCGTGGCGCACGATAGTCTTCACATCGTCGGAGGTGTACACGGCGCCGGGCCCGTACGCGCCGTGCTGCGCCAGCTGGGGCGCGCTGTCCAGCCGCAGGGGGAACGACTGGGAGTCGCTCACGTGCCAGTGGAACGTGTTCATCTTACACGCAGCCATGGCGTCTATAGTCCGCAATATCTCACCAGTCGGGAAAAAGTTTCGCGCTGTGTCCAGTAGAAGTCCGCGGTACGGGAACCGTGGCGCATCGACTACAGTAGCCGCCTCTAATATCAGCAAGGAGCCTGCGTAAGGGTCCATCCACACTATTTGTGACAGGGTCTCGAGGCCGTGCCGCGCGCCACAGAACGAGTGAGCAGTGATGTCGGCCACGAGGGACTTCCTGGAGGGCCGTAGCGTCAGTTTGTAACTCTCATCTGTGTCGAGACGCATGCGCGGGTCTGCGCTGCCGTTGATGGCCACGCGCACGAGTACGTTGCGCGGCGAGCCGTAGTCAGCGGGGCGGCGCTCGGTGCCAGCGCTGTGCTCCAGTGTGCGCATGTCGTCCTTCATTAGTTCGAAGGCATCAGCGAGATGGTCGGAGACGTCGCGTGAGGGTGACGTCACAATTTGGAGCTTGAACCCGTCTGCCCGCACGGGCTGCACCGCCGTGGCGAGGCTGACGGCTCCCGTGGGCTGCGGCCACAGTTGCGTGGAGTCGCACAGCATGTTGCAGGTGGGCAGCGACTGCAGCGTTGTTGTCTCGGAGGCCAGCAACCGCTCACAGCGCAAATTGCGACACACCCAACTCCATTGTGGTTCCACACCTCTGTGAAAGTATAAAGATATTTTGTTAGAACATAGACTAGTAAGGTATTTGTTTTAATGGGTAATTTGGTTGTAGAGTATTCTAGATAGAAGTGTGTACGTACTCGTAGAGCGCGTGCAGCGGGCGGTGCGCGCGGTCGTCGCTCTGCTGGCGCCAGTACAGCAGCGCCGCGGCCGTGCACGCCGCCGCCGCCAGGAGCAGCAGGGCACGGCGCATGCGCGCCACCCGCGGCAGCTGCGCAGACGCACCGCGCCCGAGGCCCTCGCCCCACCACTTCATCTCACCGCCTATCTACGCACCTGAAATAGTTAAAAATATAGAAAATTAACAAAGATAATAAAAAATATTATTTGAGTAAATCTGCAATTTATTTTGTACTACTATGTAAGGTAACTTCAAACGGATCTACCACTACGGAAATTTCAGGGCCTAAGCTTAATTAAGAATCACACTATGACCGATATCACCTTTACAGAACACCATTAAAATCAGATCAGCACACACATGAATGAAGTATATTATGATATATATTTCGGTAACATTATGACGAGGTCAATAAACGTAACGGGTTTCCATTGTAACCAGTCCAACCAGACACATGTAGTATGTTAAAATCTAGACCTGACTTATATTTTCTTTATTTATTATAAATGTATCAATTTATAAATAAGATTTTATATGTAAAACGCTAAAAAATTAAAGTTGTTACCTACTCAACTTCGTTTATAAATAATATTAGTAACTACTTCCTAAGTAGATATTATTGAAGTGAGTATAAAATACCTAGGATTTTTTTAATGTACATGTCATAAAATTTGCTGATAAAATGTAAAAATAAGAGAATCAGTTCAGTAATCAGTCCAAAGGTGTATGTGAATAAGTGTTGAAACAGTCAATGTATAATTCTACTGTTATTTCCACGTAATGTTCAAAAAGTGTTTGAAAAATGCAACCGCAATGCAATTATTTATATTGAAGATTATTTTTATTTTTCTTATATCATAATTGGGTAGTTTCCTAGGTCAAAAGTAAATTAATTCGACGTTTGAATACAATAAAATATTGAAAAAATACTTTTTTAGTAATCGATACACTAAATTTAAGATATTTATTAACTAACTTTTAAGAAATAAGTTAGCTATTTGACGCTAAAATACTATGACGTCATAACTCAGCGTTTCACAAATTACACAGAAAAGTATCGCTTTTGACATTTGGATAAAAGTATTGAATTTGACTAGTTGGAAACTCCCGCATTGGTTTCGTGCCAATTAATTATAAACACATTTATTATAGAATCTAACTGCGATATTTTTTTAATGACTCCCAAAACCGCTGCAACTCCTGTAAGCCAGGATCTACAGTAGATATCATTTATCTGATTCCTTTGTGGATTAACTAAACAAATTTGAAAGCAACAAATAAAAAAGCCATATCATTATTGCGCGACATCAAACAATAAACCCAACAAAGCAAGTAATAGGGTCATAACAAATCTCCGGTTTGTATTAAACCCTGCATGTTTAAAGTTCTTTAATCTGCGAGAAAAGCAGTAAACTTGGATGCAGTCATGCAGTAAACATTTCTACGGCATCGGCATTCGTTTTACAAGACAGCGAGGTGACTAGGTGTCTATGCGAAGTGTCTAGGTGTCTATTTCGAGAGAAGCGCTAAAAGGCGTGAGTCTTCGCTTTTAGGTCACTTCGTTCAAATTGGTACAGGCCTTCGCTTTTTGGTGTAGATGTATTCATTTATAAGGAGAATAACAATAAGAATTGCCTCGAGGGTCGGCTTGTCGTAAGTGTGAGTGCCGATCAAGGGGTCTCGGGGTTCTTTTTTGAGCCGAATAAAGTGTTATTGAGGCGTTTTTGTATAATATACTTAATAATCGTGCGGAGTGTTTTTTTATGGGAATTGAAGGTAAATGCGTAGACGGATCACCTATTGGTAAGCGATCAGCGCTGCTCATGGACATCCGCCGCATTATCTCACACAAAGTTTCGTGAAAAAACGCAAGTTTGTTGCTTGACAATCATTTCTATGATGGGAGTGCTGATAGAAGTGCGTGGGTCGATAGCAAAAAAAAAAACCACAATCTTTTCGTTTTAATGATTTATAATAATTAATCAACAAATTAACAGATCTAAGCACTTCTGGCTACCCCATTAGAGTGTAAAAGGCGTGATGTTATCTTCCAAGAGAAAACTGGAACAAAGTTAGGCTATATTTGCGTCTGGTTCCGGAAAGTATTCGCTGCGGACCTGTCTTTTAAACTCAGCTGCAGATAACTGAATACAGAAATAAGGGCACTGAAATTTTAAAGTGCTAGACGAAATTGGTTAATTTCCGAGGTCAAAAATAAATTTAATTACAAATATTTATCTTACTTTAATTGATGTCGTGGTAGCCCGGAGGTTAAGAAGCCCGCTTCTCATTCATGAGGGTGTAGGTTCGAAACCTGGCAAGTACCTATGTGACTTTTTCCGAGTTATATGTACTTTCTAATATTATTTAGACAAGACTGACATACGGTAAATATCGTGAGGAAACCTGGGCTTATAATTTCTAATTATAAGTTTGAAATCGCCAACCCGCATTGAGCAAGCATGGTGATTAATGCTCTAACCTTCTCTGTATGAGAAGAGGCCTTTGCTCAGTAGTGGGCACTTATAGGCTGATGATGATGATGATCTTACTTTTATTCGGTGATCTACTTACTTAATGTTGGATTTTTCTAATTAATTCTTAGTGCAGTATAGTTTTTTATCTCTAAGCATCAGCCTAAATAGATTTATTATTATGATGGCCATGTAATTAGGGATTTGAGGGCAGGTCGACTCGTGGGTGATAAAGGTGTATTTAATTTTTGGTAATAAACTATGTTGTATGTATAACAAATTTACTAACTATAATATAGTGTCAATGAGTCATATTGTTGCCAAAAATCAAAACCATTATTTTTATAACAAACTTTGAGAGAAACTCAAAATCATTTATTCCAAGTAAACCATATGTATAAAATTTATTTTTTAAACGTAAACCTATAGGTACCATTTGTACTCTAGTCTATTTGTCAGTGAAACAGGTGAAACTACGTTGATAAATTTCGGCCCAAAATTTGCTCACGCTCAAGAAGCCAGTGATGTCGCCAACGTTGGAACCCGCCTGTCAATAAGAAACTTATTCAGACCATCTTGACCCTTATTGCATTCATATTTTATGACTTAATTTATTATTATATTACTAACGCAAAAATGTTTAAATTTGGCTGAATGGCAAAACCGCAAAATAATGCGGTATAAACTTAGATTACTCTGGATTATCCCAAAGACAAATTTTCACTATGGTAGTGCGGGCTATGCCATTGGCGAATCTGGCAAGGACATCTTGCTAACATAATTCAGGTAATTAAAAGGCTGAAGATAATATAGCATACTTTGTGTTCGACAGATTGGGCCTTCGTTAACACCACACACACGGCGAAACACAACGCTGTGATTGTTTCACGCCAGTTTTCTGTGATGCATGTTGTATTACTTTCTCCCTTTAAGTCTTTTATATTAATTATCAATCAAGTACTTAGTTTCAATCTATTATTAAAATTAGACCGGTTGTTAGTTCGTTTATCTAATAGGCTACTACATTTGTGGTTCAACTAATAACTGTTTTGGTTAAAATCAAGTTCTTCTTAATGGTGATAACATTTCTTTTGAAGCAATATATAGTCTTCTCGGAGCCATGGACGGTCTATTGGACATCCCAGACTTGACAGGTAAGCATCGATCATTCTTCGTTTGGTTTACATAAATTATGATCATCTTAGATCCGTGGCATGCCCTTATGCCTTATGCGTACCAGTTTCTTCTTCTTACATTACATATTATATTCAGTATCGTAAATTTATTTATCAGTGCACGTAAAACTCAATAAGCGTCTTGGTGCACGGACCGCTAATCGCATAACATCAGCACCTAAATCTCATCCTTTACTCAAGATGTAGGTGCTCCTTAGTTATTATATTCCGGTCTTTCCACAGGTAACAATGGTGTCCAAATATTTCCTACTATTTTTAATTCCGGCACTCGTCGAATGTCGGATATCAGTAAAGATAACAGCTGCAGAGTCGGAATCAGAAGCTGAGGTCGAATACAACGGTGAGAATGTGGAGATCATCAGCGACCGGGAACGGCAGACTTTTGACATAGGTGACAGGAGCCTGAAGAATGCAGTCGAGAAGTTTGCTGATGCAGCGCCGACAGACGTGTACGTGAAGAGCCCCACTCCCTGGAACGATGTCTACAAGACTTACAAATGGGAACAAGTTAAACGGGTCCTCAGACCAGTCAGAACAAGGGTACTGGGAGTGCACACGAAGCCTGTCATCGTGGCGACACGGGAGTTTGAGAACCACAGTGGTGTCAAGGCCAAATACAACGCCGCCATCTTCCATGAGATTACGGAGACGTTCTCCAATACTTGGTCAGTTGGGGGAGAGCTCGAAATCGGGCAGGAGATCACATACAGTGTCAACTTCGGCGTGGGAAGCGCAGGCGGAACGACCAAATTCTCTTATGCTGCTAACTGGGGAAATGATACGACCAGGGAGAAGTCGGCGACGCTCGGGTCTTCGACTAGCGTGGAGGTGGAACTGAATCCAGGACAGGCAGTGATTGCGAGCCTCACGGCTACTCAAGGTACCTTAGACGTTGAGGTGGAGTACGAGGCGCGGCTCCAAGGTGTTGTATTCGCTAACTACCGCAACAAGTACAAGGACCATTACTTCTGGGCCTTCCCAATAACCTCAGTGCAGTCCGCCGGAGGTTTGCCGCGGACTATCAGCTCCACTGAGAAGATCTCTATTGGATTCTACACAAGCGCGCGCGTCGACATTAAAGACAAGGTCACCACCGGCAGGTTAAAGGTGGCACCTGCAGGCTTCATTAGAACCAAACCAAATCGCCTCGGTTAAATAAAACAAAGATTGACATTAAAATTAAGTAAATAATTATTTAACAGCTTTTTACTTTATATTGTTCAGCAAATAAAGATTTTAAAACCCTTGTCTCATGAACCATTTTCCTAAATAATGATTAGTTCCCAAATAGTTTTCCACATGATCTACTTTATCGTTAGGTATAGCCTTGGTTAGTCGGTATGCGCATACCAAATATATTTTGACAACAGTAATGACGCATTAGAATTAAATGCATAAACAAAACCATTCAATTGATGACACGATGTGATGCGATGTGCATTATGAGGTAATCTTAATTGAATTACAAATGTAAATTTATAATTTTATAACATTACTTTTCACCTCAAAACATAGAGAGAGAGAGAGAGAGAGAGAGAGAGAGAGAGAGAGAGAGAGAGAGAGAGAGAGAGAGAGAGAGAGAGAGAGAGAGAGAGAGAGAGAGAGAGAGAGAGAGAGAGAGAGAGAGAGAGAGAGAGAGAGAGAGAGAGAGAGAGAGAGAGAGAGAGAGAGAGAGAGAGAGAGAGAGAGAGAGAGAGAGAGAGAGAGAGAGAGAGAGAGAGAGAGAGAGAGAGAGAGAGAGAGAGAGAGAGAGAGAAGAATAGACCATTGATTAAGAAAGAGGATCACACGTGATAATAAATATAACAAAACAATTATCTTTTTACTGGTTTTTCTGAGGGGAATAATCGTCAAATGAACTCTCTACTGCGATGGAGTGAAAGGGTAGTGTCAGACTCTTACTGACTAAAAACTACCCCGTTTCTTTTCCTGCTCCAGGCCTAGGTCGCAGTACAATATTGCGCAGCCATGGATAACCTTATTAGTTTTATTTTAAGGTCCATGTTCAATTAGATTTCCGTCGGTCCATCAGAAGGATAACATGTAATGTATCAAAATATATGTCAGTTAAGCTAATAGCAACTTTAATCAGACATTGTTCCCAGTTCCCACTATACATATAGTTTAACTAAAAAGACAAAGTTAGCTATTTCAATATTTGTCGATAAAAGTTTTACATTTAAACTTTGAACCAGTTTAAAAAACTTTCGCGTACACCGAATAAAGTCATGAGTAGGTCATTTATTTATAATATAATCACAATCCTCTTCTAATGTAAAAATGATTTAAGTACTGTAAGTCTAGCTAAGACTCGAGAACGGCTGGTCTACTTTTGGCCAAAGAGCAATCGGATTACCAGAGGTTAAGCAATAAGCGCCACCAATGGACACCCACAACAACGGAAGAGATACGAGTTGCACACCTTGTGGGGATAAGGGATTTGAAGATTTTTGGATTGATTTAGGGGAGGATTGGGTCTGTGAAACACAACGCTGTGGTTGTTTCACGCCGGTTTTCAGCGAAACCGTTGCGTCAATCCGGTCGTGCCGACCCATTCGTGCCAAACCTTGGCTTTCTTTCAATGGGGCCGTTGATTTTCTGTTTTTGTCGCCTTGTTTTTACGTATAAGTCTTACCTTATACATATGTGTAAGTAAAAAAGGGTTAATTAAATATTTAATTAACTTTTGCAGAGTTACTTCTAGTTTTGCACCGGTTATTTTATTTTCATATCGCTGCAAATAAAAGGCAATCGGCATTTCGTGGAATCTAGATTGGCGAGGTTTTTTTCAGATTTACTAAAATCGAAATCAGTTCGCAGTGAGCTACAGTTCATAGAATAGTTGGTATCGAATTGAAAAGCGTACGAGTTACGAGTTCCTGAATGAAAAATATTTTCGTAGGTAGCATGTTTTAAAACATCTATCAGGGTCGTAAAGGAATTGAGCTTCGACATAGGTTCTGGTATAATTCCTTTTTAAAACCGATAAACACATACAACGCATCATAAAACAGATGATAATCTTTGATTTTGCAATGACGATTCAGTCAATCCAAGGCCAAACCTTGGCTGACTGGTTGTTGTTCATTTTTTTTTCTAAAATGAAACTTAGATTTATTTATGTTTTCGTTTTCGACCTTAACATACAACATTGATACAATATTTATTCATCAAAACACAGAAGGTAGAAGCTGCAGCCAAATTGGCAGTGAAAAGTAAAATTTCTCAAAATAAACAACAACGTGGTTTTCCTTTCTTAGTTTTGAATTACTTTTAAGTATGTCACCGGCTATTTATGTACCATATATATAAGAATTCCTTATTTATATTAGATTCGCAGTCAACTACAAACCTAATCCGTCTCTTGAGTCTTTTTTTCAATCTCAACTACGAACCCAATTGTGTCGACAATCCCGTCACGTAATTATGCCTGCAGTGGTGCAGTGGTGCAGTGGTTAATTGCGCTTTGTATGGTTCAAGGATCGCCCCATGTGACTCCGTAACAGCTCTTCATTCACGCTACTTGCGCAGCTCATTACCCACGCGAGAAAGATTAACGTATTTTAAATTGTATTGTTGTGTGTATACAGTGTGGTCTACCGCTTATATATGTCGGAGCGACGATTATTATAATTGAATTTTGAAGGAGGTTTTATCACAATTCATCGGACGAGGGTACCATAAATCGTACTCTGGCGGAACGTCAAACTGGCAGTTCTGCGTGCGCATTGGTGGAGAGCGAGCGTTGTGACTGTCATCTGAGACGGATCGCTGACGTCCGTTATTTTTGTAATTTATTCGGTCTGATTATTAAATCCTACGCCCTGCGATGGACTGTGAAGACGATGATCGGCATGTTGATGTTTGTACCAACCCCCCGGTGCCTTCATATATGTATGAAGAAATAATATTGTGACTGCACTGTTGGTGCGGTGGCTGGGCAACTGGCTGCCGTGCAACGTGTCGCGGGTTCGATTCCCGCACGGAACAACTCTTTGTGTGAATTGACGTGTAAAAGTGCCGTTTTATGGCCAATTTGCAAAAATAAATTCATTGTTTCATTGTGATCCACAAATTGTTGTTTCGGGTCTGGGTGTCATGTGTATGTGACCTTGTATGTTTGTAAACGCACCCACGACACAGTAGGACAACGTTTTTTAAAAAAAAGAAAAAAAGAGAAAAAAGTCAGAAAGAGACTGACACTCCCTCTTGCGTCAGCCTGGACGAGACAAGTTATTTGATGATTTTCTCTTCACAACCAAAAATCACTCACTTTGGCCAAATTGAACAAACGCGTCACAGTAAATAGTTTGTGTGACAAAGCTCTTGCATTGTTTTCACTAGTGAGGTTACCGAAACTCGACAATGTTACTCCTTTGGTATTGCGACCATAAACCTACTAATCTCCTGCTAAAACGCAAAGATATGTACCATAAATACTCGTTATACTTGCTCACAAAACGGTGGGCATGGAAGAAAAGGCGATTAGTGCACCGCAGTCAGCAGCTGTCTACGCTTTTTGAAGACCAGAGGACGCAATGACAAAATATAATATGTATTATAGTACGGTATGGTTACCCCACAACATGAAGTGCAAAAGTTTTTATTTTAAGGATTAAAATAAGCTAATATATTTGTATTCTTTCAATCGTTGTAATTCGAGACACAATAGAAAAACAATATATAGGTATAGCTGCGGGAACGCCGGCGTTCGCTTGGAGTTTGATGAATTAAAACAATTTGAACAATTTAAATCTTGCCTATTTTAAACAAGTTTTAATTCAAAGTCAAAGTCAAAATCATTTATTCCAACTAAACCATAAATAGGTACTTTTGAAACGTCAAAATAGAGAAGTAGTCTGTCAGTCTGTTCGTCAGTGCAGCTGGGTGCTCAATTGTAAACCAGCCTGCAATCTATTCCACTGATAAGCAATGAATTCTTCTAGGAAAGAACAGAATACATCATATGGAAAAAACATTAAAATTTTGTGTACATGGACCACTATCATCATATCAAAAACATAATGTCTACTGCTAAACATATTGTTACGTGCCTGACGTCACGTTCCTGACTATGCGGGCTTGGGTAACGGGATTGGATGAAATGAAACACTAATACCGGTTTTCAGACTTTCTATTGCACTTAAGTTACAGCGTCCACGGAGTTAAGTTATCGGCGTTCCTCTCCAGCAGAGCCCGGCCGACTGACACAACTTTGCCGTTCACGCTGGCTTAACTCACTTAACTGACTGCACTTCACTATTTCACTGCACTTCACTATTTCACTCACTTTTCTTCTTTTTCACTTCTTCCTTTTCTTCCGAATCGCTTTAGACTTAGAACTCAACTGCCAGCGGTGAGCCGCAGTTCCGCTTATATACCCCCGGTTCAGGTTCTGGAACATTCAATTTCGTTATTCTTTTTGATCGTCATGCCTCCAGAACCTTCCAATAATTTCGTTATTCATTTTTATTTATTCTCCTTCTCGCTCTTTGATTTTTCATTACTTTCACACCAAAAGCTTCCAGAAAGTTCCACAAAAACTTCCATCAACTAAAAAACTTCATGCTTACGGCGGGACTCGAACTCGGGGTCTCTCTGGTGTAATCCACACGCCTTACCGATTACACCAACTCGTGTTGACAATTCACGACGAAATTTACAATCTCTAGGCAACGTTTGACAACCATCCATTGACGTCATGATGTCAAAGAGTTTGAACCACTTTTCCGTCACACTGCCCCCCTCTTAGATTCGCTCGTCCCGAGCATCGTTGCTGCCGTAATACCTCGCCAACCTGTCTATATGGACAACTTTCAAAGGGCTCCTTGAAGACTTCCGAATTCTGTAAGTAATGTCATTGATCTTCGTGACTATCTCATAAGGACCTTCCCAACTCGGTTGCAGCTTCGGAGATTTTCCCTTCCTTCTGACTGGATTATGAAGCCAGACCAATGACCCCTCTTCAAACCCAACAGAATTGGCTCGTCGATCATAGCGCGTTTTTGCGCGATCACTAGCCTGAAGACCGGCCTCCCTGATCTGCTCGTAAATGTCCAACATTTTTGCCCTTAACTCGCTTATGTAATCGCTAAACTCGGTGCGAGTGTCGCCAGGTGGACAGCCCGATACAAGATCTGCCGGTAATCTAAATTCCCTTCCAAAATTTGCAAATGCAGGCGTCTTTGCGGTACTTTCATGTTTACCAAAGTCCTCCTAATTCCCAAATGTCCTCCAGAAGATCCATCATGGAACGCTTTTAATACATCCCTTATTTTTGAACGAGGCACCACCAATTGCAAATGCTCGTCCTTGCCGTTTGTTGATTCCCATTTCCTGCACAGAAGTCCGTTATGCAGCGTAAGGCTTTTCCACTGTGCCCATAAACCTTTCGTTACCGCGCTATATTGGGCGACGTCACTCCAACTTGGCTTGTTACCACTTCGTAGCCACTCCAGTATTGGTTTGATATCCGCATCTCTTTCCTGTTCTAATTTCATCGCATCATCTCCCCATGCCTCGTCAACAGTATCAGTCCTTATCACCTTAAGAAAAGCAATTTCCTTCTTGGCACAATGCTTGCAATCTTCCACGCATGGGCGTCTCGATAATGCATCTGCGTTGCCATGAATTCTTCCGCCGCGATGTTCGATTTCAAAGTCAAATTCCTGAAGTTGTTCCAACCATCTGGCTACTTGGCCTTCGGGATCCTTAAACTGAAGCAGCCATTTCAAAGCAGCGTGATCAGTTCTGATCAAAAATTTCCGTCCCAGTAAATACTTCTTGAAATGGTGCAGAGTTTTGACTACGGCCAGCAATTCCCTCCTGGTCACGCAATAATTCCTCTCCGGCTTGGATAGTGACTTGCTGAAGTAAGCAATAACCTTCTCCTGCTCACCATCGCGTTGTGAAAGGACACCTCCTATTCCGATATTGCTGGCATCCGTATCAACTACGAATATTCCTTTCGCGCTGGGGTATCCGAGAATTGGTGTGTTACAAAGCCGTTCTTTTAGTTCTCGAAAGGCTTGGTCACAATCCTCGTCCCATATAAAGGCACGTTTCTCCTCTGTCAATCGATGCAATGGCTTGGCAATGTCTGAGAATCCTTTCACAAACCGCCGATAATACGAGCATAATCCAAGAAATGCCCGAACTTGCGTTTTGTCTTTAGGTGTTGGCCATTCCTTAACAGCGGCAGTCTTGGCTGGATCAGTATCAATTCCTCTCTCAGAAATAACATGTCCTAGATAATTCACTTCGCGCTTAAAGAAAGAGCATTTCTTTGGACTCAACTTTAAATTTGCTCCACGCAGCTTTTCGAGTACCCTTTCCAATTTCCTGAGATGATCATCAAAATCCCGTCCAACAATGATGATGTCATCGAGGTAAACTAGGCAGGTTTCGCCCAGTAGTCCCGCCAGCACCTGTTCCATCAAACGCTCAAAGGTTGCCGGTGCATTGCATAATCCAAATGGCATCACCTTAAATTGCCAGAGTCCCTTCCCAGTTGAGAATGCGGTCTTTTCCTTGTCCTTGGGATCCAAATCCACCTGCCAATAGCCGCTTTTCAGATCGAGCGTTGAAAACCATTTCATGCCACTCAGTGTGTCAAGTGTGTCATCGATTCTTGGTAACGGGTAGCTATCCTTCTTGGTTACATCATTCAATCGTCGATAGTCTACGCAAAACCTCGTTGAAGGATCTTTCTTCTTGACAAGCACGACAGGTGAACACCAAGGGCTAGAAGAGGGCTCTATCACGTCATTTTTCCTCATATCGTCAATCATTTGTTCAACCTCTTTCTCACGAGCGAATGGTATACGTCTGGGCCTTTGACGAATTGGCATTGTATCACCTGTATTTATTTTATGCTTCACCAAACCAGTTCGGCCAATATCACCATCGCTTCTTGAAAACACATCAGAGAATCGAAGGAGTAAATTTCTAGCTTTCATAGTCTCCACTTTTGTCAGACTTTTGTTTTCGTCTAAGATTTTCGTTACAAAGTCTATTCCCGTACTGTCCTTCTTCACAAGATTCTCCGAGCATTTTCTTATCCAGGCCACTTCTTCCAAAACGCCCACAGGCTCTCCTTCTTCAATCGTAATTTTTGAATCACTGAAGTTGAATACCGGAATGCGGTTGACATCAGATGACCCCACGACAGTCCTTGCCGGTAGCCATGAGTTTACGTGTTCCGATTTATCAATCACAGCGCACCTTCGAGGTAAACTTCCTTCACTCCTCCTAGGTAATGCGATTGGTACGAGAGTCTGTGATTTTGGTTCAAGAACAGTTCTTCTTAAACAGCAAACTTTTCCCAGGGTTCCACCCTTCATCGGAATTTCCTCAGTTCCACATAGTAATACTCCAGATTTTAAGTCGATGTTACACTGGTGCCCTTGCAGGAAGTCAAGTCCCAGGATGCAGTCATCCAGAATTTTGGCCACAATAACCTCATGTCGATAAACACGTTCCCCAATTTTGATTGTTACGTGCAGTTTTCCACTTATCGGTATCCACTGGCCGGTAGCTGATTTCATTCGTAGGCCAACAATGGTTTAACGTGTTTCCTGATGTTTTGCCCGAGCAGCCGAACATTTATCACCGTCCTTGAAGCTCCAGTATCTAATGTTAGCTGACTGTTTTTCCCATTTACTTGCCCGTCTATCACCAGAGTATTTCCATCATTAGTTTGCTTGATGTAGATTGTTGGGGTTATTCCACTACCGGCCAGCGCCCACCCCGCAGCCCTGGCTGGAATTAGTTTCCCTGCTGGTCAGAAGTTGAGACCGCCGCGTCCTGGCGGTTCACCTTCTTCGGGCAGTTGCTCCGCATGTGCCCACGCTCTCCGCATCCATAGCACATGAAGTTCCGACGGCGTGGAGGTACCTGCTCCGTAGTCGTCATTTCCCGCAGACATAAGATACGGGAGTTACCACGCACAGCTTCCACTTCCAATGCATGGGCCAGAGCTTCTTTCATGTTCTTGTGATGGCCCAGATGAACAGCAGCTCGTACTTCGGGGTCCCGAACACCGTCAATGAATGCTTGGAGAAGCGTGCCTTCAATCATTGACGGAGTCGACCGGAAAGCTCGACGCACAAGTTTTTCGATTTCCACGGACCATTGTTGTAGACTCTCATTAGCACGCTGAGTACGCTCTTTTAATTGCGCTCTGTACACGTGCTCGAGGTGGCTGTCTCCAAAACGTGCCTCAAGTGCGTCGAGGAGGGCACTAAAGCTGAGATCCCCACTTGCGCCGATAGCTTCCAGCACTGAGAGCGCTTGATCACGGAGGGCCAGGGTGAGGGCTGACTGTGCTTCCTTCTGAGTCCAACCATAAGCCTCCATAAGTGTCTCAAACTGTAGCTTGAACGCGGTCCAAGATGTTGTTCCGTCGTAATGGGGAATCTTGAGCCCTTTCGTTGTGCTTGAGGCCACATTTGGGGTGTCAAAAACGGCTGCAAGACGGCTTCGGCTCTTCAAAGGGCTTGGGCTTGCCACTTCCTGTTTGATTTTGGAGATCTCTTCTTCCACTCTCTCCTCTATCGCCATGACGCGATGTTCCAACTTGCCTAACCCTTCCTCCACTTCTTGTACCCGTTCGACAGCCTTTTGCAGTCCCTTCGTGAAATCCCTGTGCATCTCTTCCAAGCGACGCGCTTGCTCCTCTTGGCGGCGAGCTTGATCCTCTTGGCGACGAGCTTGATCTTCTTTCAGCTCCCGAAGCTGTTCTGCCTGACAGCGTGCTTGCTCTACTTGGCGGCGCGCTTGCTCTTCTTGGCGGCGCGCTTGCTCTTCTTGGCGGCGCGCTTGCTCTTCTCTCAGCTCCCGCAGCTGTTCTGCCTGACAGCGCGCTTGCTCTTCTTGGCGGCGCGCTTGCTCTGCCATCATTTGCTGCAGCTGTAGCAGAAGATCCACCTGCACAGGCTTGGCTTCTGCATCGCTGGTTTGAGCTGCAGCACCCTCTTCCCTCACACGCTGCGCTTCTGACATAGCACGGGTACTCACTCCTCTTACGTCCTGCGGTACTAGCGGCATTTTTCTCCAATCCCACTTCTGACACCAAATGTTACGTGCCTGACGTCACGTTCCTGACTATGCGGGCTTGGGTAACGGGATTGGATGAAATGAAACACTAATACCGGTTTTCAGACTTTCTATTGCACTTAAGTTACAGCGTCCACGGAGTTAAGTTATCGGCGTTCCTCTCCAGCAGAGCCCGGCCGACTGACACAACTTTGCCGTTCACGCTGGCTTAACTCACTTAACTGACTGCACTTCACTATTTCACTGCACTTCACTATTTCACTCACTTTTCTTCTTTTTCACTTCTTCCTTTTCTTCCGAATCGCTTTAGACTTAGAACTCAACTGCCAGCGGTGAGCCGCAGTTCCGCTTATATACCCCCGGTTCAGGTTCTGGAACATTCAATTTCGTTATTCTTTTTGATCGTCATGCCTCCAGAACCTTCCAATAATTTCGTTATTCATTTTTATTTATTCTCCTTCTCGCTCTTTGATTTTTCATTACTTTCACACCAAAAGCTTCCAGAAAGTTCCACAAAAACTTCCATCAACTAAAAAACTTCATGCTTACGGCGGGACTCGAACTCGGGGTCTCTCTGGTGTAATCCACACGCCTTACCGATTACACCAACTCGTGTTGACAATTCACGACGAAATTTACAATCTCTAGGCAACGTTTGACAACCATCCATTGACGTCATGATGTCAAAGAGTTTGAACCACTTTTCCGTCACAATATTATTATTTTAATGTGCCTCGTCCAAAGACTTCCAGATCAGTAGGGATACATACTACTACATAGATGACTATAGACCACCTACCTATTTAATGTTCATCTATATTGTGACGTATATCCATAGCTCTGAAACACCGTTATGACAAAATACCGTCATTACAATTCACTGTCTTGAAAATAATATCATGTTACATTTGGAAGCGTCCAGAACATTTTTGGCCCAACTATTACAACTTTCGGGAACATTTGCAATTGCTGTAAGTGGTTTGGGGAGAGTTGCATATTTGATATCCGAATTCACTGACCCTTGCCCGAGCGTCCGCCTCGCTAACTTACAAGTACCATTATGCAACGGAATTTGAACCCTACAACGAAATGGGCATAAAGATTATTTTGCGCTGCCTGCTCCACGTCTGTAGTACTTAATTCAATTTCCTGTAATAGGGAAATAATCTGTACGAAATTATATACAGAATGGACATTATTAAGTTTGTTTGTGAACTGTTATTTTCGTTAGTTTGTATGTGTATGTGTAGGCTGAGTCTCTCGTGTTGGTATTTTAATTATACTTATAGAAGGATTGTCTGGGCTTCTTGTAGTAGTCCCAGCTTCGATCAAACAAAGAATACCGAAGTTTAATCATATGATACAAGAGGTAGTTTATACGATGGACTACTTCTGCGTACCACAAGGGGAAAACAGTACTTTTAATAGTTAAGGACCACGTGTATTTTGAAAACGTTGATAGGTCCTACCCAACGTTACCTATCTAAATATTTAAAATATTCCATTGAAAGGTAGCTAGTACATGTTACTTGGTATTTTTTGGCAACTCCAGGGCCTGAGGAGTCTTTTAAGTTAAACTTTCCATGAATACATCAACCCCTTTTCATTCCCTATTATAATGGGGTATTCATAGGTTTTTGTGGGACATACCAGGTGCACATAAAGTATGCAGTGGTTGAACGCGGTAAGTTCCGCGAGGTGACTTACGACGACGCTTGTAAATTTTATTGCGTCTTGGCAGTTTCTTGTTTTAATTGACCTAGAAACGAAGTTGGGTATAGCTATATAGGGTACATTACTGATTGTAGAAATGTTTTAAGGTACAGAATGTAAATAGGTTTAAGATCTTGCTAAAGTTTTTCCTTAATTCTATATCTATATTGGGTTACTGAAGTAAAAAGGTGGTTTATTAAACAATATGCGTGTAAGACAGCCATGGTTCGGCACGAATGGGTCGGCTCGACTCGGGTGATACCACGGCCCCACGAAAAACCGGCGTGAAACAACAACAGCATTGTATTTCGCCGTGTGAGTGAGCATAGGTACTGGAGGTCTAATCCTTCTTCTCCCAAATCCACAAAATCCTTCATTGTTGCATGTCCATGGGCGGCGCTGATTGCCCATCATCAGGTAATACGTCTGTTCGTTTGCCGTCTTACCATCACATAAAATAAAAATGAATGAGCAAAAAACTTGACACGACTTTCAAAATCCAATCAAAAATGTTTATTTGCTAAAATACACTATACATTGGTATAGAAGGTGTTACACTTCATTTCTTTTATAGTAAAAGTTTAAAAAGCATTTTCTTAAATAATGTCAAAGGTAATTTAAGGTTATTTTAAGGTTAACTTGCGTTGAACCAAAATAAAGTACCAAGGCAGCATAAGAGTGTGATAGCTTCGCTTAAACTAGTCGCGTTGTTAACACTATTTTATTTATACGTGTCTAGCCGAGGCGCAGACCATCCTGCATTTTCTCCAGGGAACCACCACCTGCACTCGCGCAAGTCAATATACTAAAATGCCTTGCCTGTCACGTAGGGAATACAAGTTTTGATATGAAAACATAATGAAAGGAAACTCTATCAAACTGATTTATAACAGCATTTTACGGTCAATGACGCTGAATACAATTTTGGACGAATGGGCCTTGAATGCTCTCTTGTAAAATTTGTAATTACATTTATAATGAAGTTAGTGTGAAGACAAATATTTATGATGTGGGGAAGAGATTGCTTTTAAGGTTTGATGCGCAAAGACTAAACTATGCAGGTCGTGATATGTATACCTATGTAAGGTTTTTGATCGACGTTTAATTTCATATTTTTTTCCTTTTTGCCTTTTTCCAAAATAGTCACACAATTCTTTAACTTTCAATTTGAAAGATTTAATTTTGTACACAACAATTGTACCTTCTTGTGGCTAGGAAGCTAACCTTTAAATCTGACCGAAGATATAAAATAAAATACGTCAAAACTATAATATAGAAAGTAATGTTTAAAATTAAAAATTATTACTTAGCCATAAACTAATTACGTCGACATTTCGAATCACATTTTTCTTCATCGATTTGTTTAATTTTAATTTTTTCTAGCATTTTATAGTACCTAATTACTTTTTTAAATACGAAATTCGTAGAATCAAATTATGGTTTTTATTAAATCGAAACGAGTACAAAACAAACCATATCCAGGCAACATCTATCGTAGTTGAAAGTAAAGATGGGCCTCTAAATATATCCGCGGTATATTGTCCACCAAGATATACCATAGACAGCTCGAAATTCTCGGAATTCCTTCTTACTTTGGGTAACAAATTCATTGCTGGTGGTGACTGGAATGCCAAACACACTCACTGGGGCTCCAGGTTAATAACAACAAGAGGTAGACAGCTTAAGGCGAGCATCGACGCCAACGGTATGCACTCGATCTCATCCTGTGAACCGACATACTGGCCCACGGATCCAAACAAAAAGCCTGACCTGCTGGACTTTTTCATCTTCGGAGGACTCTCGAAACACTATTTGAAAGCCGAATCTTGTCACGACAGTAGCTCCGATCACACCCCTGTAATTCTGACCATAAGCACGACTTTGATAAGCTATGAAGAACCTGAATCCCTATATAACAAATTAACTGACTGGGAGGAATTCAGAGATCGTTTGGAGGAAATTGTACGTCTGGAAGTATCTTTAAAAACATCAGAAGAAGTGGAGGATGCTGCTAATTACATAACTGCCTTAATACAGACTACATGCTGGATATGCACCCCAACCAAAAAGAAAAGGGTCTCCACTGGAAACATACCTCTCGAAATCAAAGAAAAAGTGCTAGAAAAGAGGAGACTAAGAAGGGTCTGGCACCAAACCAGGCACAAAACTGATAAGAAAGCCCTTAATAAAGCTATCAAGGAATTGAAAGAAATGCTGGATGATATAAATAATATAACACTACAAAATAAATTACAAAATCTAACCGCTACGGCCGCTTCTGAATATGCACTCTGGAAATTCACGAAACAATTCAATAGACCTCAACAGTTTAAGTCTGCGATAAGAAAAGATGGCGGAGGCTGGGCTAGAACAGGTAGAGAAAAGGCAGAAACATTCGCCAAACACCTGGCTAACGTGTTTAAGCCTAATGACAGTGAATGCCAAGAATTTGAAACGAGAATAGACGACCATCTACAGCAAGACCTACAATTGTCACTTCCACCTAGACCAGTAACAGTGCGTGAGCTTGTATGGGCTATTAAGAATATGAAAAACAACAAAGCGCCTGGGTTTGACTTAATTACTAAAGAAGTTCTTGTACAACTTCCTAGAAAAGCTTTAGTATTCATTACTACGCTTTTCAACTCAATCTTCAGGGTGCAACATTTCCCAAGTATATGGAAAGTATCTATTATCTCCATGATCCACAAGCCAGGAAAACCCCCGGATCATGTCACTTCATACAGGCCAATAAGTCTTCTCCCTGTCCTGTCCAAAGTTTTCGAAAGAATTCTATTGAACAGGATGCTTCCGCTGCTGGAGGAAAATGAAGCAATCCCCAGACACCAGTTTGGTTTTAGGAAATACCACTCTACCATCGAACAGGTTCATCGTGTTTGCGATAAAATACGACATTCGCTTGAAACCAAAGAATACTGCTCTGCTGTCTTTCTCGACATCCAGCAGGCGTTTGACAAGGTGTGGCATAAGGGCTTACTCTCAAAAATAAAGACGCTGTTACCGCACTCTTACTATAACCTAATGACTTCCTACTTGTCAGACCGCATGTTTCAGGTACGAGAAAGTGGAGACACGTCAGGGTTCTATGATATTCGGGCTGGAGTGCCCCAGGGCTCAGTACTCGCACCAACCCTGTACAACCTCTATACTGCAGATCTCCCCCTATCATCTCAAGTAATGAATGCCACATTTGCCGACGACACGGCACTGTTGACAAGTAGCACCGATCCACAAATTGCCTCAAACATTCTGCAAGAGAGTCTTAATAAAGTAGATGACTGGCTAAAGAAATGGCGCATCAAGGCCAGTGCATCGAAATCCTCCCACATCACATTCACGCTTAGAAAGAGAAACTGTCCACCCGTGCGACTGGGAACTAATATCCTTCCCCAGAGCGAATCAGTCAAATACCTCGGTATACATCTGGATAGGAGACTGACATGGAAAAAGCACATAAAAACCAAGCGTGATGAAATAAGCATCCGGTTCCGGAACATGTACTGGCTGATGGCACGTAACTCAAAACTCTCTGTGGACAACAAGCTACTTATATACAAAATGGTCCTGAAACCTGTATGGCGGTATGGAATTCAACTCTGGGGTAGTGCTTGTAACTCCAATATAACCATCATACAAAGGCTACAAAATGGCATATTGCGTACACTGTCAAACGCTCCATGGTTCCTGACTAACTCGGAAATCCATGAAGTATTGGAAATTGAAACAGTGAAGGAAGAGATACAGCAGTCATACGCCAACTACAGAAACCGGCTCGACAATCACCCGAACGAACTAGCTGCCGATCTGAAAAATATAAAATATAATAGACGCCTCAAACGTTACGACATCCAGAGACTGGATGTACGATGGTGAAAGGAAAGGAGTGTCTCCCGATGGGGAGACCTCTTGCATAGATAAACGCCGCACAACCAATTTACTTATAGTCTTGGGACTGATTGTAAATATAATTATAAAAAAAAAAAAAAAAAAAAAAAAAAAAAATTAAATCGAAAAAGTTTTGAATTCGAATATGTAGTTGGAAACTCGCCTATAGTAAGAACTCGCCAGTAGTTACTGTTAATTAATAAAACTTGTCATAAAACACAATAAAAGATAAACTAATAAAAGAAAATATGAAAGATAGATGTTTATTTATGCAGTATCAGAAGCAGTTATTTTCCGCCAATCGCGTGCGGACTCGGCAGCGATCACAGACATCATGACATCGACAACGTGGCCCAACTGACTTCATCGCAACCTCTTTTATAATTCAATGAAATCGATCAAGTGCTATTAGTTTATTAACTATACAACGTCATACTGTCTCTTAGCGGCTTCACCCGCAGTACCAGTAGTCTATGTGTTACGTAGTCGGGTTTTTTTTTATAGGTCGGCAAATGAGCAGATGGAATACCTGACGGTAAGCAATCAACGCCGCTCATGAAGTCCGGCAACACCAAAGGAGTTACGAGCGCGTTGCCGGCCTTTTTGGGTTAAGGGTTTGACGTACTATGACAAAAAAAAAATGTTACTAGTTTTAGGAGAAAACTTTGAAGTATGAAATAGCCTGTTAGCAATTATTAAATGCACACAATCCACTAAAGATCACTGTTATAGTGAATAGTCGATTTCATAACTTTGATTCCTCTTTATCCAAATTCCCTCCACATTTTTCTATAGGGGTATTCATGTATGTCTCTGACGGATGCCTTCATACTCCCATCCCTTTTTATATCATATCGTCTCGTTAGGATCCCTATTACGGCTGTTCCGGCATTTGTAAGTTATTTTAGCGCATATACAGCTTTGAAGCTTAGGAAAATCTTTGTATTTATGAGACAAAGAGTCTTTTTATATGAAGACATCATTATATTCTGTTTGGTTGTAAAATATAATATGATAAGGAGTAAACGATTGTTACTTTGGTAATCGATTAGAGGGTCATGCAAATACTGTGATGTGAAATTGTGTGTGTTACGGAGCTGAGTGTTGAATGTGTGCAGTGTATTGAAAATACCCACAGTCTATGTATTTTACAGATGTGAAAGTTTATGAATATGATTAGGTCGTGGTGGCCTGGAGGAGGTCGTGGTGACCCGAAGGTTAGGGCGCTCGCTTCTCATAACATGGGTTCGAAACCTGGCAAGTACCAATGTGACTTTTCCGAGTTATATGTACTTTCTATGATTACTTAGACACCACTGACATACGGCGAAGGTAAACATCCTGAGGAAATCTTTTTTTTTGTCAGGGGAAAATCGTCCAATGACTTCTCCCGCCCAGGGTAAGGCGAGGGAGAGTGTTAGACTCGTACTGACTAAAAACCCCCCGTTCCATCCCCTGCTCTGGGCCGAGGTCGCGGTGCCTCATTGCGCCTACCCCGCAATCCCGGCTGATCGTGAAGAGAACCTGGACTCATAATTTCTAATTATAAGTTTGAAATCACCAATTCTCTTGAGCAAGCGTGGTGATTAATGCTCAAACCTACTCCGTGAGAGAAGAGGCCTTTGAGAGAGTATGATTGGATGTATGTTTGTTATTCTGTCACGCAAAAACGGCGGGACTGATTTTGTTGATTTTTGGTACCGTATGTAGATAATACCTTGGACTACATACAGGCTGCATTTTATCAAATTTTTTATCAAAGCGCTAAGCCGGGCTGAATGTAATAGAATTGTAGGTGTTACAGTGTAGTGTGTAGAATTAAACAGAATGACGTCATTGTTTTATGACGTTAGTAAAGTGTAGTATAGATGATTAACACAAACGCCGACTATGGTAAACAATTTGGTTCTGACGTCATTGGTTGCAAAATTTTCAATGAAATCACTGAATAACCGGATACAATTCTTTTTATTTAATACTTAACAAACGTAAACGAAAACAAAAAAAAATATCTATACCTTCGAAAAAATTTAGCAAAATTCAAATGTTATGAATTAAAATATTATTTCTTTGAGTTTTATCTAAGACTAGCGACCCACCCCTGGGTAGCACTGGTGCTACGCTGACACTAAATAAATTTATCCACTATTTAATAAATTTAATTATACCTATAACCGTTACTCTTCAATCACTCTATTAAAAAAAAAACTGCATCGAAATCCGTTGCATATTTTTAAGGATTTAAGCATACATAGGGATATAGGGACAGAGAAAGCGACTTTGTTTTGTTTTATGTAGTGAAGAGTTTTATCACAACCAATCTACATATTATCTGGAGTAATTAAGGACAAAACAACCTAATTAAATATTCGCGATGGAAATCTGACTGAGAAAAGACATCATGTAGAGACACTGTAAACCATTTGAGGTTATTAGGTAATAAGGCGCTCATTCAGTAAACGACAAGTCATGTATTGTAAGATTCAGATCTCTTGAATGTGTAATGAATACTAACAGGGTTGTTATAAGTCAATCATTATTACCAATGTCTGATCTGCAATTACGTTTAACTAAATTATGAGCGACATATACAAGGATGAAGGATTTAAAACTACAGCAGCGCCATCTATGCTAGTATTGATATGAAGGGAAATGTGATTTATCACATAGGTATTTTGTTCGCTAGAATGCAATCTTCACTGTATGCATACAAAATTACTAAAGGACTGCCAATAAACACGACAAAAATAATTATCCGATTTGGTCCAGCAGTTCAAGTGTCTCTGGTAACCTTACTCACACGACGAAACACAACGACGCTGTGGTTGTTTATCGCCGGTTTTCTGTAAGGCCGTGGTATCACTCCGGTCGAGCCGACCCATTCGTGCCGGAGCATGGCTCTCCTACACTTAAAACACGTTAGTGAAGTCTACTTACTACTGATATCTTCTTGCTATGTTTAGAACTCGAACCATCATGCATGAGAAGCGTCTAGGGTTGCGAGGTTTTTAGTCAGTAAGAGTCTGACTTGCCTCCTTCCCATCTAGGGCGACAGAACCTTTTTGTGAGGGAAAAATCATCGAATGACTTCTCCTACCCAGGGTCGGGCGGGAGTGTCAGACTCTTTCTGACTAAACACCCCCGTTCCTTTTCCTGCTCTGAGCCGAGGCCTGGGTGAGTCATTGTGCTTATCTCGCAACTCCGGCTGAACATCAGCCTGGCCTATTGGCTTTTTAAAGAGCGCGCGGAACGTTACGCGTCGTACGCTCGGGTCTGGTACTGGTCGGGCGGCAAGTTACCCTTACTCGTCGTCCGACCAGAACCTCGCGGGGCGATAGACCTTATTGATGATTTACGTTAAACTGCGAATTTGAATATGTAACTACTATATAGTGACGTACATTCTATATTGTATTGTGTTATAGAGTTTGTCAGCCCTGCACAGAGCCGCAAATTGGCTCGCGTGACGCACGTGAGTCGTCGCCCTGTGTCATTGACATGCATTATATAAACCATACTTGTTCTGCTCTTATAAATTCAAACCTCCTAAGTGATATTACTTCAACGCACACTGATTTATATTTGTGATCTCATTAGTATACATATCTTATTTAGTCGTATAATAAACGTCTATTATAGAATGTTTCAATTAGTTATTTTTGAATTTTGGACTACCTGTATTCAGTATTTGATTGATAACTTTTTTATAAAATGACCACAAAACTTTCTAATGCCAGGTTGCTCGACTAATTTCAAGTCGCGACTGGGGTTTATAATAACGAGCATCATACGTGACGATACCGACGTCAGCCAACTATATTTATTTTTGAAATCGTTGCCCCACGCACGGATTTTCCTAGTGTCGAGGGTGTGTTTACAAACATACAATACCCATGACAACCAGACACGAAACAAGAAGCTGTGGATCACTCAAACTTCTTCCGTGTAGGATTCGAATCAGCAACAACGCAGCAACTGGGCAACCGATTGCCCAGCCACTACGCCAAACGTACAACCTAGTTATCATACAACAAGTTATAAACGAAGCTAGAAATGGAATTACCCCCAGAAGGGAGTGTTCAGAGGAAAATATCGAATGTATAGTTTAAAGGTTACCGTTGATAAAATGGCGGCTTAATCTAGGTAACACCGGTTTTAAACCTGTCATTACATTATCTCAGCGTCGATTGTGTGGGTAATATAAGAGTTATGTGACCACATCAACACTAGTAAGCCTTTGTGCTCCCCGCGTCGTTACATAAAACATTATAAGGGTGCGCCCGACCTTACGCCACTATACAGCTTAAAACAGAATGTTTATACTCAAACATTATAGGTTAATTTTTTTATGAAATAGGTAGGTCGATAAACGATCTGGCTTATTTTCTGATTGTAAGCAATCGGCCCCGCCCATAGACACCCGCAATACCAAAGGAGTTACGAGTGCGTTGCCAACCTTTTGGGGATTTAGTTTTCTAATATTTAAGGAATTGTGTACGGATGGGAGATGTGAAGAATGGGCCTCCGGTAACCTAATAATACATAGCGATATAAGGACAGAGAAAGCTATCTTGTTTTATACTATGTTATATACATATTCACAGTAGTTAAAATAAACTGGACTTTAAATAAAAGAGAAAGACCTCTGAATTTGTTTCCGCATTTCTTCTCAGAGTAGTCAAATAGGGAATGCCGGCTTCATCTAGTTTTTTATTTTACATAATTTTTGACGTATAAAATTGCTGTTTTATGGCTTACTTATTATAAATTCATTGTTTCAATGTTTTTAAAGAAACTTTAGTATATCAAAGAAATATTTTTCTGAAATCTGACTCTTCGCCTTCTGGTTAGGTTTGTCCGTTGGACAGAAGGGTGTGAATGTATGACATGACAGATGACGTCATATAGATGAGTTTAGTCGGAATTTAGCTACAATGGTACATCCAATGTTGATAAATAGACAATCATTGTTCCCAAGTGTCATGTCAGAACTTGTATGAAAGAATCAAAGTACAAAGTGGTTGTATATTTCATACTTGCCTTTTCGTCATTGATTTCTCTTTGTTTGGTGAGTGAAGGAAATTCTACATTTTTTTTATGGTATAAGTCGGCAAATGAGCAGACGGATTACCTGATGGTAAGCAATCGGCGCCGCCCATGGACACCCGCAACACCAAAGGAATTACGAGTGCGTTGCCGGCCTTTTAGGGCTTAGGGCTTAGGAGTTGCGGATATTAGTATAGGATATATATATTGGGCCTCCGGTAATCTCACTCACACAACGAAACACAACGCCATGAGTTGTTTCACGCCGGTATTCTGTGAGGCCGTGTTATCACTCCGGTTGAGCCGACCCATTCGTGCCGAAGCTGGCTCTCCCACACCACGTTTCTATAACTCAATGAATCATCAAATGACTTCTTTCAGCCCGGAGCGAGAGGTAGTGCCAGACTCTTACTGACTGAAGAAGCTGAGGCACCCGCATTTTTGGCTGAACATGGGCCTTATTATAGTCCCATCTGTGGTAGTCGAACGCAGGGAACTTATCACTGAATTCCCTTTTCTGGGATTTAGGCAAGATGTGCTTAAAGATTGGTGTAATGTTTAGAGGATGAATTTTATTGAAATGTACTTTACCGTGTAGATTTTATAAGCTACAATCGTTTATATTATCAAAATTTGTATCCCTTAAAAATTTAGGCAGTAATTTTAAGATAATACTTAATACGTCTGTATTTTGGCAGCTGCGTTAATTCAAATTTTAAAATAATCGCGGTCCGCTTTTGTTATTATCATCATTCACAATACACACTAGTCTATGGTGAGAACAAAATGCACATTTTAAAAACATTTTAAAGAAAACCGTAATTAGTTAAGTGGAAAACTTATTGCAATATCTTAACTATAGATAGGTTGTATTTATTTCAGACATTGATGTTGGCTCGAGGGGTTGGCCAGCTTTATGTTAATTGAAACGCGAAACCCACACATTCATTAAAGCACAAAAGATGGGTACAGACAGACAAACGTACGCTGTTGCTACATATTAGCCTTCTAATGATGCGTTAGCAAAGGGATTTATGAGATAAATGTTATTTACTTTGTGTTTAAATTCTCTAATCAACGTACATAACGTTCTAAATGAATGTTACAAATATTGTTTTAAGGTACTCTTTGCAGAACTCAAATCCTAAATAGCTGAGCCGATTTAGATGAATTTTGTGAGTGTGAAAATAGTTTCTTCTAGGAAATTTGCAGTTAAAAAAATACAAAAGCGAGTGGCGAAAGGTGGTCGTGGCTGCTGTCAAGAACAGTACTTTTTTTGCATATCAATTTGATTAACACGTTTGAAAAGTCAACATATTATCATATTGCAACAAGTTGCTCGTTTCAAAGTATAGAGTTTCAAAGTAGTAGTATGCATAGTAGAAAAAATGATAAATCAATCGTTACTGTTTTAAATAAACACATATCTTGCATCCGATTCCAGGGTATTTTATTTAGACTTAGACTAGAAAACAGCATAACATATGGAAGGATCTGGTTATTATTTCACTTGCGTGGATCTAAGGTTTTGTTGTGTCCCTGAAGACTCATGTTTCCCTAGTAAAGGCAAGTGTTGCCTCCCGCAAAATGAGTTACGTGAAAAATTTCAGGCACATACGTCATTCTCTCAATATTTTAGGATTATACCTATGAATGTAGGATGAGGGGCACAGGTCTTTTACCGCTAGAAAGTGAATTCATAGAATAGTAGAACTACGTAAAAAAATTACTAGATTTCTTGAACGACTTTCTAACTTTAGCGTGATGACATCACATCATAGCAATCGGGTTGTTTCGTACGTCAAAAATAAATTAATTCGACGTTTCAATACAATAAAATATTGAAAAATAACTATTCTTTTATTCATTCATCGATCGATCGATACTTTAGATATATTTAAACAAATTTTTAAGAAATAAGTAAACTATCTCACGCAAAAAAAAACTATAACTTCATAACTCAGTGATTCATCCAAATTTCGAAGAAAAGTAGCGTTTTTGACATTTGGATAAAAGTATTGAATTTGACTAGTTGGAAACTACCGTATTGCTGAGCAACAAGAATGTGTTTGAGCGTGATGCTCATATTCATTCGTTTTGCTTGCTTAAGGTGGATTGGCGATTTCAATTGATTAAAAGTCGATTAAGTATAAGAAACAAATGACAGTTCTCACTATTGGTTATACTGTCTCAGTATGCACTAATTATCTGTTAACTAGTCATTAAAAACTAACATTAGGAATGTGGCAAAAAACATCTTAATATTAGTAGCAAATAATTTCGATCATTTTGAAGATGACTATTGCATTGATGAGAAAAGAAAGCTTCTCAGAGAGAGAAAGAATGATCAATCAGTTAATCATTAAGAATCAGTTTGACACAGAATTCCTTATTAGTTTCCCATTTGTTCACGACATCGTCACGTGTATCCATTATAGGTAGTGTTGCTATAAAAAATTGACGAATAAATCAATAATAAAAGTTGACACAAATACGTAGATTAAAGACACCATGGACACACAAAACCTTTGATCGGTTTACGTGGTACATAATTTTCATAAAAATCAATAAAACGGTTGACATGCTCGCGTAACCGCATAGTTTTATGTGTCTATTAACTGTCCACTTAAATAAACATGAAGTTACTAGCTTCGAATATTTTTTTTTAGAAGAATCTTTGCCCCTCTCTTGGATTTTCTCCTGTATCGTGGGTGCTTATTAACAACAATTTCAAACAAACAATTTGTTAATCACACAGAGTTATTCCGTGCGAGAATTGAACCCGCGACACGCTGCGCGAAAGCCAGTTGCCCAGTCACCACGCCCACCGTGGAGTCAAAATGATAATATATGATAAAGTTATTATTGTACATTGAGTACAATTGTTTAACAGCTAAATTACAAAAGAGATGGAAGCTTGAGAATCCAAACTAATATTATAAATGCAAAAGTAACTCTGTCCGTCTGTCTTTTCTTCACGCCTAAACTACTATTCCACGTCTACTGGTCATGGTGTAACTACTAGTCACTATTCCACGCGAAGGAGGTCGCGGAGAAAAGCAGGTTATTCTATAAGGATCGTTATAGTTGACGCTCTAGTCTCTATTTTCAAAGGCCGAAAGTGTGAGTTCATGGTTCCACCTTACATGTCTGCACAGATATTTAGTATGTATGTAGGAAAATAAAGATTGAATCAGTACAGACAGCAATCATAGTTTGGCCACGACTAATGGTTAAAAAGATATGTCTTCGTTAAAAACCATATAAATTTGCGTAGCTATTGTCTCTGAACCTTTTTTTGTATAGACATCAAATGTCTTCTTCCCTTCTTTCTTGCCCAGGAGTGTCATACTCTTACTGACTAACCCCACCCCCACCCCATCTCCTGCTCTAGGTCGAGGCAGTGCCCTATTGTACTTACCCCGCAACCCTGACTGAGACTCAAACATTATATTCTTACTTGCATACCAAATATCTGTGCGGACTGTATGTAGAGGAATCAAATGATCGAAATCGCACAGCTAATACATTCCAACAGATGTACGAGTAATTACAATCAGGAAACAAGCTATATACATAAAAGATACTAAAGATAAAAGAAATAAAATGTTAAATGTCATCATGTGACCTTCGAAAATGTAAGTCATTGTAATAAGGTGTATGTTTGCGTGACATATTACAATAAATTAAATGTACGAACCTGTTGGCGGCGTGACGGGACGAACACGGCCGAGGGAGTGACGGGAAAGATCCAATATTGGGCCGCTAATGTCATTAATATTGGTCCCAATGTTGGCTTTAATTGGCATTCGGAATGTTTTTTGTTTTTACATGTTTATATGTTGACGAGTGTGTTAGATTTAAGTACGAGTATATTTACCGAAAAAATTTATCGTTATCGATCGAGATGCAGTCATGGTCTTAGCAACGTTTACAAATTATAAACAGTATTATTGCTATGTAATGTGCAATAGAATTATTTATACAAAAACATATGAATGTAGTTACGATTTACATTATATAAAATAAGATACAAAGCGATACAAACGAAGAATTGTGAAAAAGATTAACAAAAATCGAATGCACACATTAAAAACATTACACAAAAGCGACGCACCGAAACAACGTGGTATATCACCGAAACCGCTATTTCCACTGCAAACACACACAGATGTAGTTGGAAAACCGATAATAACAGTTGGGGAAGTTTACAGCGAATGGACCAAGGGTTGGTGTTGGTTGTGTGTGGCCAATATTGGTTTCGGGGCGGGTGGCGAAACCTCCCTTCACTCTACGTTCAGACGCCAGGGACTCGCGTCGTGTTTCCTTCCCGACGGAAACTTAATTCGCGATCGATGTTTAAATTCAGTTATCGTGAACTATACTCAAGTGATATTGGGAAATAAACTCGTATTGTGGAATTAATTGTGAAGTTAAAACGGCTGTTAAGGTACGGTTATTTACTGCTGATAATTTAGACTTTAAGAGCATTGTTACTGTTCGTTGCAAAACTTGTATTGCTTAAGTTTTATCTTTGGATTTTTATGTCCATATTACGTTTCGACTCAATACGTTAAATGTGGAAGTTGTTTCCAATATCGTGATTAGTGTTTTCAATATATAAAACTACTTGCTTCCAAAATGTATTAAATAAAAATTATTCATAAAATAATACCAAGTAATGAAGTTAATTATGAACTATAAAATTAATATAAGAACTAGTAAAACGAATCAAGTGAAACTGATTTCAGTAAAGTTTAGAGTGTTGTATTTGAAAAAAAATCCGGAAAGGTTACTATTATAATTATAAAAATAATATAATAATAAGTTTCAATGCGACTATGTTGACTCAAAAATAAAAAATATACTATAATGTTAAAAATGTTATACTATAAATTAAGAATTAATGATTACTGCTTATGAATGATTATGAAATAATTAAACTACTAAAATAAAACTGAAATATTAAATAACGTGGAAATATTAAATATATAACTAATCAATTAAATTCTTATAAACAAATTATCTTTGGAAGTAAATAAATCCTGTGTACACTTAGTACCAATGACAAACACGGCTGTTGACTTTATTTATATAAAATCTACAAAAATATTTATTAACAGATTGTTAAGCATAGTTTAAAAGAAAAAAATATTTACGAAAAATAATAAAGTTGAGTGAATTAGACCAAAAGCTTATTTACTATTTTTATTAGCAAGGAACGAACGAATCGTCAAGATTTTTAGCGTTTCCTTTCACTTAGATTATTTCAATGAAAATAAACTGAAAACTGTAAAGTTTCAACTGGAGTTTTATGACTAATTCCTTTTTATTTTCTTTTAACTCAACTCTTAAGAAGGGTTGTGCTGCTTTAAAGTATTCAGAATTACTCTCTTATACAATTTAAAACTATATTAACACCTGGACGTAATTTTTATAGTTTCTTGTTTAGAGTCAAGAAGTTCAATAGCGTGATACTTAATAATAAAAGCTTTAACTTCCTTGGTAATTAATAACAAACTAAATTTGTATAATTAACTTTCACACAAAATAATGTAAAATATTATTAAGACATGTAATGTTAATAATGTTGTGTTTGTACTAAATAAGTTTTCATTATACTTGTAAGTTATGGGAATGATATTGTCACTGTTTACTAAAATCCAATTAATAAAGATTACAAAAATCCTTCATATATCATTAATAAGTTTTAGTACTATTCGTGTGTTTCAATGATAAGCAAATGTAATATACAAATATAATGTTTTGTACAGCACGTGTGCTAATTGCTACGAAAGCGTAGCGCGTAGTTCGTAGACGATAACAGTTTCGTAGCACGGAAATAATTTTCCGAGTAAACTATTTTCTTGAAGTTTTATTAAAGAGGTTACCTATGTTTATTATCCTTTCATTATTTGTTTGGATAATGGGCTTTATTTTTTTTTATTAGTTATTACAATTACATAACGACGTAGAGTAAACAGATACACGTTTGGAAAGTACGTATTCAGGCTTATGGTAATTTAAAATCATAAAAGAATCACTAAACTTTTCTTCACAAAACAAACAAATGTGCTTACGATGCGCATTTGTTTGTTTTGTGAAGAAGAACATAGAACATGTAAAGCACGCTACTTAACCTCTTAGAAAGAGGAAACCAATTGCAAATTGAAACGTGCAAAGTCCACAGAATGATAAATAACTGTGGTATGAATTGTAGTGGGGGCCCGGAGGTTATGGCGCCGGATTCTCATGCATAAGAGTACAGGTCAAAACCTGGCAAGTGAATGTGACTTTTTTATGGACTACATATATTTAGACACCACTGACACACAGTGCAGGAAAAAATCGTGAGGAAACCTAGACTTACAATTTCTGATTATAAGTTTGAAATCGCAAATCCGCTTTGAGCAAGCGTGGTGGTTAATGCTCAAACCTTCTCCGTGTGAGAAGAGGCTTTTGCTCAGCAGTGGGCACTTGTACACTGATGATGATGATGCATAACGCATGTTTATTAATAATAATAATAATAATAAGTCCGCAAGGCAGCTTGTGGCGAGCTGTTGGGCAGTGGCGACCCCACGGACCTGACTCCCGGGAGGTGTCTTGTTCTTCTCTCTCCGGTTAGTCCTCGTGACGAGCTGGAGTGAACACTGATGAGGAACAAGCACTCCCACCTCATTCTTGCCTTAATTGGCTGGCTTGAGTGGAGATTCGCAAGAGTAGGAGTTGAAGGAGACTCGGGGGAAGGATGTATCTCAGTAAGATGCTGGTAGGGGTCTTGACCGTACTTCCGGGATTGCTCTGATAGCCGTGGGATACCTCTCCTTCCCCAAGCAGCTCAACGAATGTTGCCCCCTTGTCGCTACATGCTAGCGGCCGTTTCCGGGGGCCCATTAATTGAGTTTGCCAGGCACCCCCTGCCTGTTTATCCGTATGTATCAATATTGGTCAGGGGCAGGGGCCATAGTATTTCCATAGTTATCATATTCACCAGTCCATAGCAACCCATACCCATAACCCTATAAATTTTTACCACATTTCGCAATAGTCCTGCATCAACCGGGGATTGTCCTTGGGTGCACTTTCATAGTGCATACAGGGATAATTGCCGGCTGATGTCCCATTTCACTTATATTAAAGTTGTTCAAAGGGCCTCTGCGAGTTGGCTTCGGCCCCTCGTACGCCTTCCAAAAGTCCGGGACCCTGTGGTCCCGTGAGTGGAAAAGAACACACATATTTAATAATAATAATAATAATATATTTATTCGCATTAAAACATGGTATAAAGGTGTTACAAGAAATAATAATAAGTACAATCATGTTTTAGCTACATCGTAAATAGCATGCAAATATTCAATTTTACTTGTTCAGGATCTTTAAACTTTAGATTCCAGAAACTCCTTAACACTATAAAAATTTTGCTCATTTAGCCAGTGGTATAACTTTTTTTTAAACAGTTTTATATTTAGTGCTTTAATTTGACATGGTAGTTTATTATATATTCTTATAGACATAGCTACACAGCTTTTATTATATTTAGTGAGTCTGGGTGCATCACTTAGGACCAGTCTGTCCGGATATCGTCGGCTACGTGGATATATGTCTTTTGCAGTTTTAAATAATTCTATGTTCTTATGCACAAAATTACAAGTTTCAAATATATAGAGTAATGGTAAAGGTAGTAATCCAAGTTTTTTAAAATTGGGTTGACAAGAATCGTCATTTTGTAGGCCATATATTGCTCTGATACATTTTTTCTGCGCGATAAAAGCTCTATGTATGTCTGTGCTATTACCCCACATTATTGAACTAGAAGTTATACTATTTTTTGTATTGAAACAGTACACCGAATATATTTATTTGTTTCAGATGTGCCACAGTTCTTCATGTGATACGATCGACAGATGATATAACAATCGTGAACCCATGAGCCAGTGTCCATTGACATTTAAATATGGTGAAAAGCTTATAACAGAGCTATAATTAGAAATAACTGTGATAGAAAAAAAAATGGTAAAATCTGTATAACAAAGTTTGGATTAGAGGATTATATTAGTGAGAGTTGGGAAAGAAAGTGGTGGCTTGGTGGCGGCGGTCGCGCAGGCGGCGCCGCGTGGTGTGGTGGTGGCTCGCTGGCAGTGCTTGTGGCTGGTGGCGGCTGCAGGGTCAGCTGGTGCGCAGCGCAGCCCGCTCGGCTGGGCCATGGGCAGCTCGCAGCGACTAGCCGCGGTGGCGGCCGTGTCGCACGCACGACATTATTACAACCACACGCAAGCAGATGTACTGCAGACTGAGACATCCTCGTACAGTATCAATATATTCTTCGTCAGGTTGGTATCTTTGTGTTGTCAGTTATATTCATCTGTCTGTTAGGAATAAGCTACGAAACTACTAGACGCATTTTGATGCGATTTCCCTCACTGGACAGAGTGATTCCTAATCATGGTAGGATTGAAGATTGAACTATGTAATAAAAATGTATACGAAACATGCGACAACCCACAACATACACCAATAAAAAATATTAAAATATATTATTGCTTGTTCGTAACATGAAGACAATAAACCAGTCTAATATCAGAGCATATGAGAAGATGGTAGAACAAAATTCAGTTATCAATTCCTAACTCATGAACGTAAGGTTCGTGATTGAACCGTTATTTTAAACTATAACGTGTATATGAGTAGTAAAGCCTGGGTTAAAAGTACGTCGTAACTGGTTTATGGTGATAACAAGACCTTACCAACATATTTCAATCTCTGATAATGGGTGGACACCTTTTAAAGTTTCACGGACGAGATGTAAGTTAGGTGAAATGGAACACTGATGTTCATTACTACGGAACTCATTTAATTGATTCGGAAAGTAAATTTAATATGTAGATGTCTTGATTTTAATGCAATTCTTTTTTTATTGTACACTCTTTTCTATTTAACATTTATTTGGTTATTATTTATATCGAAACCTTTATTGGAATAGGTATGACAAATGATACTGTTGTATGAATTTCGTATAAAATGGCGACAGTCAAGTTTTCTCGTAAAGTTGTTGATTTATGCTATAAATAAATATTTATAATTAATCCATCGTCATATCAATGAATAAAAGCATGATTACAATTTAATAAATTAATCATATAGTTAAGTCAAAATAGTTTATTTTTGGACTAGGAAACTTCCCAATTATGATAGTTTTTTAAGAAATCTTCATTTAAATCCAGTGCAATTTTTGGGATGTAGGGGTTGCTCAGTCGAAAGGGTAAGTGGGGATAATTCTGTATCATTTTGATGTTACGCACCAGGTGGCAGCACGACCTTTGTAATTATACTTTTATACAAAGCGAGATTTTTTCGGCTTAAGAGGACTTTTCGTGATACATTTCAGGGATACTGATTATGCTGGAGCACTTATTGTATTATTTATTGTTCAATTGTCTCTAATACACGAGGTTAGGGGAATACGTTTTAGTATTTTTTTTTTGCAAATTTAAGAACACACACACACATTTGCATAATCTATACCGTTATGTGAAACGTTGCAAAAGTTACTTTATCTGGTAGATTATTATGTCGAAAATGCTACAGCCTAATCGGGCTTGGTTATTAAATAAAAACTTTTACTAGAATCGACCATGTCAATTTAAACTAAACTCTAAATTCTACAATTAACATTGGAGCCATATTACAGGACAGTTATTCATATCGCTTAAGATATGACGCCAAAGGGATTACACTAACTTAGTTTGAGTTCGACAACCGTATGAACACTTAATTTGACGTGTGATACCGCATTGTCCTAATACTATGCATTTAACTACATGCTAATAAGAGATAGATACAGATACAGCTGAGATGTTGCGGGGCAAGTGCAATGAAGCACCGCGGCCAAGGCCTAAAGCAGGAGAAGGAACGCGGGGGTTTTTAGTTTAAGATTCTGACACTCTCGCGCCTTACCCTAGACCTAGTCATAGGGCGATTTTCCAACGGCAAAAAAGAAAAAGTTCTGACGATATACTCTAAGTACATCAAAACTATACATTGTGAAGGTACTAAGATAACATATTAAAACAAAAAACTCTACAACAAGGAAATCAGAACATACAATCTCTTTTATCACAAAATAAAGTCAAAAGCGAGATTCGTAATCAGGGAATTGCCCAAGAAATTAAGCATAAGAATTCATAAGGTTATTTCTTAAATAACGACGGTTAAGTGAATTAAGTACTAATAAGATTCTTTATGGCTCTTTTTAACTTCAAAATGACAAATATTCAACATCATAAATGGGATACAGAGCAGCTGTAGAAAATCGCTACGCACCAGCTGATGTGGGATTCATTGGGTATGACCTACCCCATCTGTATAACAAAATTCATTCAGATTCTGTACAGCAGTTTTTAACTTCACGATGACAAATATTGAAAATCATAAATGACGTGTAAAGAGCAGCTATTTGAAGATCGCTTTTTACCCGCTTATGGGGGCTTCATTGGGAGATGTTTGTGTTTAGCGGAAAATGTCTGGAGACTGGATTGATGACGATTGATTTTACATATGCACGCACAGCAGGATTAAATAAATTCATATTATTCAAACTAATATTATAAATGCGAAAGTAACTCTGCCTGTCTGTCTTCACGCCTAAACTACTGAACCTATTTGTGTGAAATTTGGTAAAGATATAGATTGGAACTCGAGAAAGGAATAAGATAGTTTTTAAACCAAAAATATGCAGGAAGTTGCTATTTCACGCTAAATAAAGTCGCGGGCAAAAGCTAGTGATCAATAAGGAACGAGAGGAGTTAATAGGTTATTAATTAGTTCCTTGATTTACACAAGCTTCGATCACTCCTCGCGTATCTGTAAGTTAGATATAAAATTAAGCATAGATACCAATTTTATCTTTTGACCCAATTGCGACCCAGTTTAGGAAACAGACGTCAGAACTGAAGACGTAAACTGTGAAGTTATTTTAGAATTTATAAAAATAAAATATTGATCGTAAATAGTTTGTGTATCAGTATTATTTGAATGGCCTTCGAAATTGATTTAATTGGGTTTAGACTCTTCAATTCGGTTATATTATTTGGAATAATTATTATGTACAAAAGTGAAAAGTTTACACCATTGTGTAAAGTTTTAAGTTTTTATTTATAATAACGCTTTATTCCAAATTGTTTAAATTTTTGGTATAGACAATAAATATTTGTTTACCAAGTATCCCTTAAGCGTGTCTTCTGTCATTGTGCTTTGTCATTTGCAACACTGGTCCATTCCGTCCCGTCTTTACGGTCGTTATAAGGGAGTGTTTATCAATACCTAATTGTCTACGGAACTTTCGCCCTAGCTAAAATCAATTTAGGAACCACCTGTACCTACTTTAAACTAAAGGCGTGATACATCTTGAAATACTTATTAGTTAAAAAAAATATACAGCATGTTTCCCAACACATATTACAGCGTTAAAAAACATTGTAAGTGCTATTATATTTTTTTGCGTAGGTAAATGGCTATAAAAGCGATAAGGATCTTTGTACGTTGTGTGCTAAAAGGATCCATTTGCAGTTCCCAGCTTCGAGTGCGAGAACGAATTTATTAGAAACGTTAAGGGGATAATTCTTGGAAATTATTTCTGTCATTAATATAATGAAAGACTGTGTTGTTCTGGTTGTTCAACTGCTTTGTTTGCATGTGTTGTTTGATATTACAAAGACGTACTGTGATGGTAGTGCGCTCCGAATAAGATTTTCTTTTACATGATCTGTTTTTGTTTTTTTTTGTGCCACCGCACAGCCATTGCGTTCGTTTTTCGAATTTTTGAAATAGCAGCGCTTTAATTTTTTTAACGTTTTATAATTTTAGTAGTTTTAGTTTAAGTTAATTACTATCTATTTTTATTTTATTTTAGATTTTGTTTTGTTTGTGATTAATTCCCGATAATAAGTCCCGATTTGTTCCGAACATTTTATATAATGATGTATGTATCTAAAAACGAACGCTATTCCCGCCGACAAACTGTCTTAACAGTTTGGTGGGTTTATATATTATAAACTTTCTGTTAATATTAACAAAGGGTTTAGGTAATTATTAAAAAAAAAAATGAAATCAGATATTATATGACCCAAAGGATTTGACATTAGATGTTATATCGCTTTAAAGACTAGAACCATAATATTAAACTACTATTGTATAAAGTTTACTATCTTTTCACAGAAACTTTAATAACAATGGTAAAAAGTCAACAAAACATATTTCAAGAAAAACTAACACAATCCATTATTTGAAAAAGGAAGTTTATTAAAGGAATCCCTTCAACCAGAGTAGCAACTGACACGACTCCTAAATTCGGACAAGGTCGAACAAGTGTGCCAGACCAAGTTATTTCGAGAATCTGGAAGTTGTAGGCTTTCACAATTCAATACTTTCTAGTTCGTACATTGTTTTCAATTTAAGTTTAATAATAGTTTGAAACTATTTGGCGTATTACTTATATGAACATTTATAATTAATCCCAACTAATATCCTTGCATGTATAACAATAGACTAAGGAGAGTAATACTCGTGCACGAAGGGGTTTTTTGAGAGGGATAAATCATCGCATGACCAGTATCAGACTCTCATTGACTATCCTGTTTCTTCTCCTTCTCCTGCTCTAGGAGTAGAATACTGCAGTGCATTATTGCCCTGAAGCAGGAGAAGAAACGGAGGTTTTTTAGTTTGTAAAGAGTGTGACTCTCCATCTCGCCTCACCCTGGGCCAGAGAAGTCATTGCGCATGTTTAATAGAAAACAGAACTAACTCATAAAATACGGTATTTCAAAATTGAACTTGAAAATTGAAACATATTTTTTGAGAATCGAACAATTTTTTTTTTGACATAGGACTCCTTTCTTTTGTGCATACGATTTGTTGTCGTTTTCTAACAAATAATAGTAAACATTTGCGAGCATGCTATTTTTTTTTTTGTATGATTCGAGCGACCCGCTCCGTCTTCACACGGATCCTATGCTGATACTAAATTTCTCCACTATTCGATGTAGGTTATTATACATACATACATACATTCCTCTTCAATTCGCTCTATCTATTGAAAAACCGTATCAAAATCCGTTGCGTAGTTTTAAAGATTTAAGCATCCATAGGGATATAAGGATAGAGAAAGCGACTTTGCTTTATATTGTGTAGTGATAGTAATATACAATACTGCGGCAACCCTGCAATAAGTAGTGCATTTTGCACTTTAAAAATGCAAAATGTTATAGTTATTTTAGTAAGTAGTGCAAGGATGAATAAGTGCATACATAAGTTAGTTCCTAACTAGGTCTAGGCTGTCCTAAATATATTTAAGCGCAATTTCCAACGAACTTGCATAATAATACATTTACATTTACACTCATAAATTTTCTTACGTCATAATGTGCAACATTCCTTAGATTTTTTCTTAATTGCTTTAAAAATATTTGAAGAATTATGCCTTATTGCGTAATTGTTTTATTTGCAATACATAAATATTACATATTTGGGCCGGTCTTTGATAAGAAAATTCAAAAAATATTTCGTGTAAAAAATTGCATTATACCTTTTTTTACTTGTACTCAAGGTGAATTCGCATATAAAAAACATCAATATAGGACGACTTAAATATAAGGACCAAGACTAAGCTCGTTCAGAACGCTTCACTATCGTTACTACAAAGTCAAAATTTCATCAAATTCTGTGCAGTAGTTTTGTAGTAACGGATACAAAATCTAATTACAAATTCCCCTTAGTTATAGAGAAGAGTCTAAAGCTTCACACAATCAGTCAAAAATTTAATATTACCCTCCCACATGCCAATAAAATTATATGATAATAATATGTACATATGTATTATATGCATGTACACATATAGTTTAGATAGTGACGTTAATTAAGCTATCGCGAGCTCATCGAGCCCGATTTATCTCCCCTGTAATCTGCGCCGATGTCGGAATTAATTTACCACCAGATATTTGGTGAAAAATTTAATATCACCGTCTCTAATTATGACGTAGAAACTAGATACTTATGTAATTTATGCAGTGTAGCTTATTCAGAGGTTTCGTTGGCGTATTTCGTCGTTTCTCGATTGAAAAAGAGTATCCATGGAGTTTCTTGCTCGTTCGTCTGCATAAATATTACGTTCTATGTGTGTGTGTTTGTGAACATATTCAAATTTATCTGGTACTTACATACACACAAGTGACTTTCCCAATATTGTGGAACGGGCTCTTAGTATGACTATTTTAAACCTACCGTATACTAAATAGTACTATCTAATCTACACTTTGGAACGAGCAAATAGCTTCACTAGAGGACAGACGGACAGACTGACACGCATAAAGTTAAACCTTTTGATACACTTTATTGCTTCACGTTTAAAAGTGCCTGTTGTGGTCTACTTGAAATAAATATAGGTACAAACCTATTTGCAGTGTACATTTACACTTATAAATTAGGTCCTAAAATTGGAGCTCAACTCTAAAATTAGTGTTACAATGTCTTTATTTATAATTATTTCTAATTATAAACTCTCTTTATTCCAGCAAACTTTTTCCATTTAAATACATTCCCAAGTGCTAGGTATAGAAAGTATTCTTATACGTTATACATTTTTACCTTATTAATAACGTGGTATATATTTTTCGTAATTAAAAAGATTGTCACTTTTACAAGCAAAGCCTGAATATTTCGTAAAGAGGATTATTTATTAATTAAGAATTTATTACCTAGGCAAGTCTATTTTACCTCTAGTGAACGCATTTTTAAAAGTTATTATGAAACGAGCTCATTGAAATTCTGTTACAAACATTCTGTTGTAACGTTTTTTTTAACTAGCGACTCACCCCGGCTGCTTTGCTATGCTGATTCTTAATTTCTTCACTATTGATTAGATATTGTATATTTGAACCTTCCTCTACAATCAATGAAAACTGAACTGAAATCAAACCCGTTGCGTACTTTTAAAGATTCTTTTTTTTATGTAATTGGTTGGCAAACGGGCAGACGGATTACCTGATGGTAAGCAATCAGCGCCGCCCATGGACACCCGCAACGGAGGAGTAACGAGTGCGTTGCCGATCTTTTAGGGATTAGGGATTTGGAGATTTAGGGATTGAGGAGGGATTGGGGGCGGGGAAAGATTGGGCCTCCGGTAACCTCACTCACACGGCGAAACACAACGCTGTGGTTGTTTCACGTCGGTCTTCTGTGAGGCCGTGGTATCACTCCGGTCGAGCCGACCCATTCGTGCAGAAGCATGGCTCTCCCACACTTAAAGCCGACGATTCCCACGATTAAGCAAACATAGGGACAGAGAAAGCGACTTTGTTTTATACTATGGTAGTGATATTGTTTGCCTTCTGAGTTTTAGTTTAGCAGTGCTAAGGATGGTACACCAAAGGTAATTAGAACTAGAAAAAAAATATTTTTCCAAGAAACCGCATTATATTTGGTCCGTTCGTTTAGGAGCTTCGAAACAATAAACACACGAACAAAATTAGGTAACAATATGTTTTCAATTCTAAAAGTAATCAATAAGTAGTTACTGTGCATTTACTTATCAGTTCTTATCACTAACGCAAGTACTTAAAGAGCAGACGACATCGTAAAGTAAGTGGGTACGCTGGTAAGGTGCTGATAAAAAAATTAAGCATTTAATCGCTGACCTCCTTTAAAACTTCGGGAAAAGAATTTTCGAGTTCAAGTCACGAAAATTTTTCAAGCCAATTTTTTTTAAATATTTTAAAAAACTTAGACTGTTGTATGTATATATATTTTTGAAAAAGCAATGAAGGGTTGTTTATTACAGCTGTATTTTTTAATAATGAAATGCTGATTATAGTCCTATAGTCTCTCATATAGTCTATTGTCGTTCTAGATCTAGTAGTTGTAGTTTACTACCTACTCAATTTCAGTACTTTTCAGAATGTCAAAAAAATTTTTTTTTTTGAGGGGGTACGTCATCAAAATACTTCTCTACCTGGTTGAGGTGAGAGGGAGTGAAAGACCTTTACTAAATAAACACTATTATTTCACAGAAATGAATTTTAATAAATACCTTCATTCACATTTAAACGATAATTATACTTTTTAAATTTAGTGTTTAAGGACTAATGATGAAAATTTTGTTTCAGTGTAACGTTATGCGGTGTATTGGTGGCGGTCTGTGCAGCATGCTGGCGAAGATCCCCAGCATCAGATAAGCCGGAGGACAGTACCGACTGTCATGGCGTCTACACCGTCAGTGGAGACACAAGGCTGACACAGGTTAGTAACTCAGATTTAATATTCATACTTAAGAAACTGACAAAATTATTAAAGTGACATTCTCTACCAATCATCGCAAGATAGCCACACACATCAACTGGCGTTTGTTGAAAAGGCTGAGAGTGGAATTCTTGTCTTTGTATTTATAGAGCTAAGATTGTGAAGGCATAGTTATAACGTTTAAGAATATAATGCAATTCATTTGTATATAGTAAGCACTATCCAGACTGGTGCGTTTCGTCCTTAGAAGAAAAAAAGAGTCGGTGTAACTGAACTATTATTTATGTAGTATAAACAAAGACTTAAATTGATGCCGAAAGGCATTCTCTACCAATCAACTTCAAAGAAGTCTGACAATAGGTTCTAAATAAGCGTCAAATATGAACCTTAACTTATAAAACATAAGTATTTTTTTCTATAATTTCAAACCTACCTACGTGAAGTTTTCACACTTAAATACACGCAACAATATAAAACAATCTATTAAACACTACTTTACTTAACTAGACAAGTTTACAGGGCTGTAACAAATAATTTCATGAGGATTTCATGTGAAATCAATACAGGGTTGAAATTAAAAACATTGGTTACAAAGCAAAGCCAGTTAACTTGAATATTTTAACAGCTACAGTGCAGTTGTTTGTTTCGTAGAAAGTTTTTACTCAAGTCTTCCTTTCTTTATAAAGTAATTTTTTTCTTCGAATACATGTAGGTCCTAGGAATCAAAGTGTTATAACTTTGCTTTATTGATAACAAGAAACATACTATTTTCTTTTGTTATAATCTGTAGCTATCATACTGATAACTATAATTTAAATGAAGCAGATTCTTCTATTCGATTTAGAAATCAAATTAATGATTTGCCTTTTAAAACTATTACACATTTACTTTACCAACATTGAAAAAAAACATAGGCAATCCTAGAAAACAAAAGCTGCCTCCAACGGCTTTATACGCGTTATTCCAGTCGCCCGTATTTATTTCAGATTGCGTTGAGTTTCATCTAAATCCGTCAAGTAATTATTGCGTAAAAGACAACCAAACACACAAACGAACTATCATATTCATAATATTATTATACTCGTACCTCAGACCTCAAACCTCCGATATACAGGCATCTCCTATTATACCGGTTTCCCACCGCAATTCCTTTGTGATACAGCCTTAGATTGAGGTGCACCTTCAAGCCAATACATTCGCAGTCGAATGCCGAGAATGTATGAGAGATCAGCACAACAATGCGTTCTGACAACTCAATGTATACGTGCTTCGGTATCGATGGTATCGATGCAAAGTCGTCTTGTGTACTATACAGTTATAGTCATTCGTTTAGAACAATTATTATAAGGTTTTGAGGTTGCGTGTGACTTCTAAAGAAGAATCTTTATTAATTAAATGCCTTTATTTAGTTTGCTATGCATAATGTTGTATGTTTGTAAAAGTGCCCACGACACAAGACAAAATCCTAGAGTGAGGCAACTTTTTTTAAATATAAAAAACTAGCTGCTACTTCTTTCGCGTGGAAAAGTGCACTTCCTGTAGATTTTTGGTATAAAAACTATCCTATGTCCTTTCTCGAGTTTCAAACTATGTTTGTACCAATTTTCATAGCAATAGGTTCAGCAGTTAAGTCGGGAAGAAAAGACAAACAGACAGGTAGACTTACTTTCGAAATTATAATATTAGTTTGGATATAGAAGTTAAAAGCAGATTTCAACGAATTTTTGTCAATCAGTTAAAAGCAGTGACTTAACTGATTGAGCAATATTGTAAAAACACGTTGCTTTTTAATTTGCATGACCATAAATGCTAAGCTGTATGACTTTTTTAAATTAATAAGAAGCTCTCGTAACTGTTAATGACCGAGTTCTATTGACACACTGTTTTTAAAAGCATTTTTTAATTTAAATTTATTCATGACAATGGGTACCTACATCAAAAAGGTCTCATTGACCAAGTATCACATTCTGAATCCGTTTTAATTTTATAAAAAATAAAACCTACACTTTTTTTTACAAACAGAGCGAAGGAAATGTTGCATTTTTAAAGGGTTACGCGTATCACACGTGAGAGCTTTCCTGGCCACTGAACCATGCAAATATCGTTCGAATTATGAAAGAGCTGAACTTTTCAAATAGGATACCTGTAAATATTTACACAGAATTTTGTAACTTAAAGACTTAGTCATAGAGATCAATTTCCTATTTTAGAATCCCATGTACATCAACATGTAGATATCAATCCAACATTACAATACTTTATATATTTTTTTTTTAATCTGTGGTAGAAAAGTTACAAAGCGTGGATCAAAGTGAAAGCCTATGTCACGATCTTAACTTATGGTACGCAAATGAGACGATTTTTTTTATTCCTATATTTCTGTTTGTTATTGGAAGTCTATTCGAAATTCGAATGACACTAAATTTAAATGTCTTCATGTAACCACAACAAGATAGAAATTTAATTATCCAATATTAATGGCTGCACGGTTGGCGCGGTAGCTGGACAACGGGCTGCCGCGCAACGTGTCGCGGGTTCAATTCCCGCACGGAACAACTCTTTGTGTAATCCAAAAATTCTTGTTCTGAGTCTAGGTGTGGTTTTTTTTTTTTTTTGTGAGGGGAAAATCATCAAATGACTTCTCCCGCCCAGGGCCGGGCAGGAGGGAGTGTCAGACTCTTACTGACTAAAAACCCCCCTGTTCCTTCTCCTGCTCTGTGCCGAGGTCGCGGTACCTTATTGCGCTTACCCCGCAACCCCGGCTGAACATCAGCCCTTTAGGGCCCCGTCTGTGGTGGTCTATTGGCTCTTTGAGGCGCGCGCGGAACGCTACGCGCCGTACGCTCGGGCCTGGTTCTGGTCGGGCGGCGAGCTGCCCTTACTCGCCGACCGCAGGCCCGTACTTACGGTGGCCGGAGATCGTCCCTCGATCCCCGACGCCCGTAGTGTCGCCAGTTGCGGCTGCTGGGGCGTGAGGAGGAGGATTGCTCCCTCACGCGGGCCGCCTCTCTCTTTGCGAGCATGACTGCTTCACAAAAGGAGGAGACGGCGTCCCAGTTCCTCTCACTCCGCACCATGGCCTCGACTAAGGCCGGGCGCGAGAGGTCGCCGCCGCCGATCACTTCCCTGAGGATACGGCGGTGCTCAGCCCAGGCAGGGCATACCGCTACCGTATGCTCCACCGTATCCTCTAGGTGGTCCTCACAATGACGACACTCGGGTGTTTCCTCCCGCTGAATCCGAAACAGGAACCTACCGAAGCTGCCGTGCCCGGTAAGCACCTGCGTCAGACGGAAGGTGAGGACGCCGTGGCGTCTCTCAAGCCACTCCTCAAAGAGGGGTCTTACCGCTGCTATGGTAGCGTGCCCGGCCCTCGGTTGCGACAGTCGTTGTCTCCACTCTGCCATGAGATCTCGCCGGAGCTCATTCCGCCACGCACTTATTTGGCGCGGCAAAGGATCTTCGCCCCGGCTACGCGCGTCTGCGCGCAAACTGTAGACGCGCGCGAGCGCCTTCGCTTCTAGATCCCACGGCGGTGATCCGGCAAGGAGGTTCGCCGCCTCCCCGGAGATCGTGCGATACCCGCGGATTACTCGTATAGCCATGACCCTCTGGGACGCGACCAGCGTACGAGCCGGCCGCCGCTTCAAGTCCGGCGCCCACACAGGGGCACCGTAGAGGGCCATGGATCGCACAATCCCCATATACAACCTCCGGCAGGAGGCGTTTGGCCCCCCGAGGTTGGGAAGGAGCCGCTTGAGCGCGGCCCCAGACCGTTCTAACTTAGGGGCCAAACGACGAAAATGCTCCGTGAAGTTCCATCGGCTGTCGAGGACGAGACCCAGGTACTTCATCGCCGACTCGACGCCGATGGTAACTCCTCCTGCCGTTACTTGGGACCCACCTGGAGGTGGCGCGCTCCGACGGCCATAGAAGCACATGGCCTCGGACTTGTGGAGCGCCACCTCGAGTCCCAACTGCCGGATCCTTGCAACGACTGTCGCAACCGCTTGTGACATCAGGTCGGCCGCCGCCTGATGCGACCTCCCGTTCGCCAGCACCAGCGTGTCGTCAGCATAGCAGACAATGCTGACGCCGCTCGGGAGGTCGGTGCGTAGCACCCAATCGTACCCGATGTTCCACAGGAGAGGTCCCAGGACCGATCCCTGCGGGACACCGCGCGACACCTCTCGCCGATTCCACACGCCCCGGTGACCGGGGTAGATGACGCATCTGTCCGTCAAGTAAGCCTCGACTACACGACGGAGATAGGCAGGCACCCGGTGATACCGGAGTGCCTCCAAAATGCAGCTCCAGGGCAGCGAGTTAAAGGCGTTGGCGATGTCCAGAGACACCGCCACGACGACTCGCCTCCCGGCCAACGCTGTCCCCGTCGTGAGGTCCCTCACGCGCATGATGGCGTCCACCGTGGAGCGCCCTCTTCGGAAGCCGAACTGGCCGTCCGCTAAATCCGGCCCCCTTCCAGACAGGTGCCCGACGAGGCGGTCTGAGATTATCCTCTCGAACAGCTTTCCCACCTCGTCGAGCAGCACAATGGGCCGGTACGCGGACGGGGAGTCCGCAGGACGCCCCGGCTTCTTCACGAGGACCAGTTTACCCGTCTTCCACGACAGCGGAAACTGGCCTCTCTCCAAACATGCGCTGAACAGACCAAGTAGTCGAGGCCTGAGAGCCTCCGAGGCCAGGACCCAGACCTTGGCATGCAGCCCGTCAGGTCCTGGGGCGGTATTCTTGCCGCTCAGCCGGCGCACCGCCACTCTCAAATCTACCTCGGTCACTTCCGGAGCGGATTCGTCGTCGTCGTCGATGTAGCCCGCATTGGGCACCGCAGGGGGCGGGGGCATAGCCGGAGGCGTGTAACCCGTCTGTGGTCGGGGGAATAGCGCCCCAACCACTTCGTCCACGACCTCCGGCCGGAGACTCTGAGTCAGTGGGGGCGCCCAGGTGCGGAGCTTATCACGCACCATCCGGTAGGGGCGTCCCCACGGGTCTCTGTTCAGAGTCTCCAACATCTCCTCGCGGGCCCGATCTTTGGCCCGCCGGATCTCCACCCTGAGGGTGGCCTTCGCCGCCCTGTACTCCTCGTATAGCTCCGCCTCTCTGGTTTCAGCGTCCAGAGGGCGGAGACGGAGCCTGCGGTGCCTGGTGTATCGGCGTCGCGCTGCGGTGCACTCACCGCGCAGGTCTGCCAATTCCTGCGACCACCAATACACCTGGCGCTTGCGTTGGCACGGTCGGATCCGGGGCATCGCCACGTCGCACATCCTTGACATGGCGTCCTGGAGCCATCTCGCCTCCTCGTTAATGTCGGCTGGCCTGACCGGTGGTATCACCCAGGCCTGCACGACTGCGGCTTCCAGGAAAAGCTCCCGGTCCAGTTGCCTAAGCGCCCAACGCGGGCCACACGGGGCCTGTCTGACTGGCGGGTCTGCGGACTCGGCGGAGACGTCGAACCGTATATACCGGTGGTCCGAAAACGTCTCCACCTCCTCCATGACGCGCCAGTCAACAACGCGCGATGACAGAGCGGGGCTAGCAAACGAAATGTCCACCACTGACTCGCCCCGCATCCGTACGCACGTGGGGACAGAACCCCGGTTCAGCACGACTAGGCCTGCCTCCAGAGCCCAGTCTTCGACCATCCTTCCCCGGACATCAGTGAGCCAGTCTAGGTGTGGTGTGTATGTGAAATTGTATGTTTGTAACGAACAACGTATCAAAAAAAAAAGAAAGTCTAAGCCGAAAAAATCGTAACGCTGAAAAAGTATTTTATGTATATTGTTGATGTACCTTAAAAAAAAAACTCAAGCATAATTGATAAAAAGTATAGGTACTATTTCATACCAAATCAAACAGAATTTAAAAATATATTAAAGAAAAGTGATTTACTGAAGAGCGGGACATAAAATGCGTACATTAAAATGGCAAGAAGCGACGCCGGGTAATACGTTTAGCTTTCTACCGGCCCCGGCACCGGTTCCGGCACGGGATTGTTATTCCGGTTCCCATTCCGTTTTCCACCGTCAATAGACGTTCAATAAACGGTTTTTATCACATTCCCAGAGAAACGTCTTTAAGAGAATTTTCTTTTTATGAAGTTAACATAAATAAGTTAGGTGCTTGTTACTTTTGAAATAACTTTAGCCACTAATTTAATAAAATTAAGTAGAAGATGTAACAGAAAACAACTGTTTCGTCGTGTGAGTAAGAGTCGTGTAACTACATCCAAATTCTAATTTTCCCCATCCCTCAAAGGCCTTCAACGCACTGTGGCGACGTCAATTGCTTACCATCAGGTTGCCAGACTACTTGTTAACCGCCCCATGCCATTGAAAATGCGGGTTTAATGTTGTATGTGTCATAATCATCATCATCATCAGCCTTTATCACTGCTGAGCAAAGGCCTCTTCTCATACGTAGAATGTTAGAGCATTAATCACCACGCTTGCTCAATGCGGGTTGGCGATTTGAAACTTATAATTAGAAATTATGAGTCCAGGTTTAATCACGATGTTTACCTTCACCGTATGCCAGTGGTGTCTAAATAATCATAGAAAGTACGAATAACTCGGAAAAAGGCACACCCAGGTTTCGAATCCACACCCTCATGCATAAGAAGCGGGCTTCTTAACCTCCGGGCCACCACAACTATTGACAAGAGCAAACAGCAAGAATCTGACACACATTCCCGCTAAGGTCAAGAGAAGCCAATTGGGTATTTTCCTAGGTCAAAAATAAATTAATTCGACATTTCAATACAATAAAATATTGAAAAATAATTATATTTTTATTCATCCATCGATTGATACACTAAATTTTAGATATTGTTTAGCTAATTATTAAGAAATAAGTAAGCTATTTGACGCAAAAATACTATGACGTCATAACCCATTTTACGTACAAATTTCATAGAAAATTGTTGTTTTTGACATTTGGATAAAAGTATTCAAATTGGACTAGTTGGAAACTACCGTACCCTACCTCAAAAAACGTATATGTATCACCTACCTACTCAATTACGTACGTACATACAACACACGTGCAATAAAACGATTTTATAGCCATTTATTTTAGCTTTAATCAGTTGACTCTAGTTTTGTTAGTTAACCACTAAATGTACTGTTTATTACCAGTATCATTCGCACTAGATACTCGCTGATATTATTTTCTAAAACGTTAAATGTTGAATGAAATCACCACAACCGCAATCGTTTAAAATAATTGTAGTACAAACATATCTCTATTGGTTAATGTATTAATTGTCCGTAACGAGTTTTATTATTGTAGGAAAAACGTTATAAATCATGTTGAAAACAAAATCTCTTAATTAATAGTGACTGTTAACTGTTAAGTGCCTGAAAATGAATTATTTCAAACAAATATGTGGACATTCCTTTAAGGGCCGATTTTTCAAAAGTCAGGATAAATGTTATCTGAGGAATAAAATTGTTGCTGTCACTGACTTATACAAACATTCTGACGCGACAGCATCATAATAATTTATTCTCCAGGTAACTTTTATGTCTCAAAGAGCCAATGGACCACCACAGACGGGGCCCTATAGGGCTAATGTTCAGCTGGGGTTGCGGGTTAAGCGCCATGAGTCACCGCGGCCTCGGCCCAGAGCACGAGAAGGAACGGGGGGTTTTTAGTCAGTAAGAGTCTGACACTCTCGCCTAACCCTGGGCGGGAGAAGTTATTTGATGATTTTCCCCTGACCAAAAAAAAGGTAACTTTTATGTAACCATTGAAAAATCAGCCTTAACACTTAGCGCCATCATTTATACGTTGTAATCAATCAATCAATCAAATTATTTCATTAGATAAAAATAGACTTATAGCCTTGGGGAGAAAGTTCAAGTTTCTTCTTCGAAGGCCATATATTATTGACTTTCAGACCGGATGCGTGTCTCAATGTCGTTCTTAAGGGAATTCTATTTATATTGACTAACAGACAAAACCATGTTTGTTGGATTTGGGGTAGGTTGTTTCGAAAGGCGATAATAGATTTTAAACCTCATCACCTTGAAATAAAATTGAAATTCTATTGACAGTTTGTCGTAGCTTGGTGTTGCCGGGTGTTTAATACTTTAGTGTAATTATATCATTTGGTGTTTATTATCTGAAAGTACTTTCATGATGAGTAAAGAAGATAAATCACGTTATTGTACTTTGAGGTGGAAGGCAAGTAATACTTGAACTGACAAACATCTTAATCTAAATTTCTTAACCTTTCTATCATGGTTAATCGAGACACGATAGAAGAATAAAAACGCCGGCGTCCGCTTGAGGTTTGAAGAATTAATCTATAAGTACTAATAATACTAACACGTGCCTATTCAAATGGATTTGGATTTCCAATACTTTCACTGATAGACAGCTACTATGTGGCTAAGTGCTATAGCCTATAAATTATACTTGATCTGTGTATTTTAGTCGAGCTATCGCTTTAAACGATGCAGTTTTAAAATCCCGGAGTACCGTACTTTTAGAGCTAGTTATTAAATAAAAATATAATTACACAAGGCGTTACATATTAAATTATTTTTGCATCGAAATATTTGTACACACTGTTGTATAATTAAATGTTTCACTCTATATCATTAGAAGCCGGAAAATTAAAAAAAAGGTTCATACAATCGTTTTTAATACATATTATTCTTATTACAAAACTCTCGTTCCTTAAATATTTGTTCTCCGTTTTCACCAATAAGTTTGTGTTACCCAGGTTGCTCAGTAAATTGTTTGGTCGCATGTTCTGTAACACTCACCTACTCACGCAAGCAATGTGACACGTGCGTGAGGTCACGAACTAACACTACATGGTCACAACTAGCGGTAGTCACACATAAAAGTTAATGAATAAGGGTTGCAATTAATTATCGATCTTAATACAACGCATGTTGATCCATTTTGGGTTTTTTACAAATTGTTCTATATTTAAAATTAATCCTAACATCTGTATTTTTTTATTTATTTTTAATGTCATAATAATGAGTTAATAAACGCACTATGGTACTGGATAATGAAGTATACATAAAGATTTATGCTTCTTCTCCTTTCTTTACAAGGATTGTATTGTGACAACTATAAGAATTTCGATTGTATTTTAATGTGGAAAATGAAGTGTCATCAGTACAGTTTGATACAGAAAAAATAATTTAACAGAAACTTATTTCTTTTTTCTGTAATTTCAAACGTATCCCATTAACTATTAATATAAATGACAGTACCTATATTGGAACAAAAAACGCAGAGAAGGTTAATGTGGTAGATTAGGTAATTAAATTTTGGACCACTTGGTAATAAACCAAATTGGTATTTTTATATCGAGCCTTTACGAGTGTCGTTTAATTTCTCATCTGTTGATCTTTCTCGAACATAAAAGTAGATTATTTTCATGTTCGTACGTTTATTGTGTTTGCGATACAATAAAAAGTGGTCATAAAGTGCGTGGTCTGTAGGGGCAAGCGTCCAAAACGTCCGACTAATCGCAGCTGGGCCAATTAAGCCTAATGCGATTTTTATCAGCGATTCTGCGCAGATGATTACATCTCACGGGACTGCCGACGCAAGTTATCGTCCAGAAGGGGAAATCTTACGCGATAGTTATTGGAACTACGATGCCAGTACAGAATACCAATGTTTCCTAATCTAGCAATAGCTATTTTATTTCTATTCGTGCAGACAGTACTTTAATAATTTATGTTTATAATATAACATTGATTTGTTATGATTTTGAAATAAAAATCAACTCAATGTTAATATAAAAACTATGGTTAATTATACATCTTTGTCCTTTTCAGAATTGTTCATTATTGTCTATCAGCCAACTCAAATTGTGCAGATTCCAATTCAATAAATTAATCGAATTCAATATGAAGAAGTTTATAAAGTTGGTATTTGTGTTATCTGTGCTAAATTCTCGAGGCACGAAGCAATAAACCTTAACAAATGTAGTTAAAGTTCATAATTGAAGTAAGAACCTTTAGAACAATTTCTCTTTGTTAGATTTGCATAAGATTGAACTGATTGTAGTTTGTAGGACGGTGTACATTTGTTAAGAATATTGTTCTATAAATGACTAGGTTTGAATCACGACTTATTTACAACAAGAGTATGACAAATGCGTTGTTATATAATTCTAAAGATAACTGCTATGCATATCAATATTTACTATGTATTACTTTATAAATGTTTTTAATGTGGAGGGCGTATTAAATCCAGTGAAATATCATCATCAGCGACCCATACACTGCTGACAAAAAACATTAAAAAATAAAATAAAAGACCTGTGCGAGGTCAAAAAGGCCACTATCTCAGCATATGCTGCGATAATTCACCAGTAGGTAAAAATACCGCAGCGCTGGTATTCTGGTAGGGCCTGGTGGCTAGGTGCTGGACCTAGACCTCTCGAATGCCACACCATAGAGCTGGATCTTAACCTCTACGCATCCAAGCACAGATATCGTCACCCCCTGGAGGGCGTCCTAAACTTACATAATATAATAAACTCGAAATGTGATTCAAAAATAAATACTAAAACGATGTTGCTCAACTTACGTAATGAACATTGTTTTATGTATCTCGTACTAAAAATATTTCAGTAGGTACATATTTTATTCTATTATTACGCAGAGGCTTACAACTAAGCTCTGTATACTATAACTACCTCTACGGAGGTAGTAACCTTGACCGCTTTGCGCTTACGTGTACAAAGGTTGTCCGTAGTATTTTTGACCGTAGTTTTCACTCTTACCATTCAAAAAGTGAAAAAAGGTAAAGATGGAATAGTTTATTTCATTATAATAAAAAAAAACATAATATAAAAAGTGTTCTTTCTGTGAATCTGCCATCCTGAAGCTGTTTACTCGTTCCAAAGTGTAGATTAAAGAAAGAAGAACGAGCAAGATAATTTTCATTAACAAGTGAATATATGAATCAATATCACGTGATTTAAAACAAAGTCTATCAATATAGACATCTGGGTACGTTAAATCTGAGACAGGCTTTAAAGACTTCAGCAGGTTTCATTAACATTATATAAATTATAGGTAAGTATAAGGATAACTGAAATCGCCGCAGTACATTAGCTTTCCCGGCGCAATAACACCATAACTTCACAAGTGTAAATCTAGCCAACGATATATTCTCTAACAGCTACGTGCTCCGATTGATAACACTCATATATACGAATACTACATTTATTGCTTATAATTCACCATACATTATGATACGCTTTTAACTATTAATTTCACTACTGTTAAGATACATGAATATTAATAACTGGCTTCAAACGCGTTGAATTTAGAAGTCTCAGTGTACAAAAAAATTACGAAATTATTTATTTGCATAACACAGGTACAAAATGGGTTACAAATAAATACTTTTAAGTTGCACAATAATACTTATGTAGACTACAAATTACCTTTTTTGTTGGGCGAAAATCATCAAATGACTTCTCCTGCCCAGGGCGAGGCGAGAGGGAGTGTCAAACTCTTATTGACTAAAAAACCCCCGTCTAATCTCCTGTTCCAGGCCGTGGCCGCGGTGCCTTATTGCACTTGCCCTGCAACACCGACTGAACATCAGCCCTACAGGGCCCCGTCTTTGGTGGTCTATTGTACTCTAGAATACAATAATGTCCCTGTTTAGCTAAAAATATTGTACATAATGTTGGGTATTTTTTATTTCTGTTAGAATATGTTAGTTTCAAATATTGTATTATAAATTATGTGGTACACTTTTTACTTAATGACTACATATCGAGCTCTTACTCTTAAATTCCAATTCGTTGTATTTAGGCTTCTATTTTAATATTTCGACAACTTAAAAATGTCGTTAATATGTTTGCATTTTCTAGCTAATGGAATTGCTTTTAAATTTCTATATTCTATATCTGCAAGGATGAGAATCTCTGTTGCCAATCCTAACATTAATTGTAGCTACTCGTAGCTCGTAGCAAGTTCGTAGCGGCGTAGCCAAACAGCAACGCTACGAACTACATTCCTAGTCGTAACTACAAATTGGGAGTCTTACAAAAGATATACATATGATATATCTTCTTCCATTATATGAATCTACATCATTAAGAAAAAAGCCATTATAAAAATCAAGTCCTTATAGCCCACGGAAGGAAGCATAATAAAAAATAAGTGAAGTATTATAAAATTATGCATAACGAGTGAATTTTAAAACGTCTTCGGCCGTCAGTTGTAGTGGTTTGTTCCATCTACTTGCCACCCGGGATACCCATGAGTGCAATTATGTAAATAATCCCTCCCCCCTCCCCACGGACATTTCTCGAGGCACGTCAGCTGTCGTGGTGGACGCTAGCCGTTCGGGAATGGAACTTAACAATTTTCCTATTAACAGCATTACAGAAAAGCTGGGTAAACCTAAACCTAAATTAAACAGCAGCTAGAATTGTAGTAAAATATATTGCGCGTTTTATTGTCTCATGAATATATTGTTAAAGTGCATTTAACAGTTAATCAACTATTCTACGCGTTTCATTTATTTTCGAAGACTATAAAATTTGTTATTGCTTTGCAGTTCTTGATAATTACGTAAATAGAAAGACAGTGCTATACCAAAAACTATTCTTGTCTTGGTACAGTATAAAATAGAAAACCCACTACTCCAAAATTACTTGCAATTTACATAATCAAATCGTCAATATCATCATCATTCAGACGTCTATTATTGAACGACAGTGCGCCACTTGCATCCAATGGCTTCTCGCGGCACTGGCAATGTCGTCGGTCCTTCTAGCAGTATCTAAGCCGGCCCAGTATGCACCCCACTCGAGTACTTTCTTGGATCTTCGGCCGTCAGTCCTTCCAGCGATGTGATCTACCTATTGTTACTTCAGCTTGCAGATCTTTAATATGAATTCAAAGAATTTACTTTCTAGATATACATAGTTGGAAGTTGCAACATAAATACTGCTTTACCCACTGCTGTATCGTTTGGTGTAATGAAGTACTTATGTACTACAAATCTTTACCAAATTAGCTGGGGTTGTGCGCAAGCGCAATCATGCACTGTGGCTTTGTCTCGGAGCAGCAGAAAGATCGGAGAGTAAGAGTCTGTCACTCCCTCTCCCAGGTCAGGCGAAAACTACTAATGATTTTTCCCCTTCAAAAAAAAAGTGTACCAAGATTAATGTGCTGTAAATATACCTACAGAACAAGGACTAAAATGGACTAAAACGTCATATTGACCGTACAGGTAACTCGTTCCATTAAAACTCCTAGTTTAAACTGTCATATTATCCCTAGGAGTTCAAGTTGCAGCCTCAAAGTCTATAATTCAGTCAGAACGCTGACTATTCTGGCAGTGTTAATCTGTTTACGTATTTACGTTGGCTAGCCATCGGATTGCAACTCGGCATCACCTGGCCTTAGTTTGACTGCATTGTTTAATTTCCTACGATATTGCTCTGGGCACGGCTTTAATTAGTTTATTTTAACTTGATTTACAATCACTATAGCTACATCATTGCACGGTCAGAGTAGTGGTCGGGGAACCGGGTGCTTTGCAACGTGTCGTGGGTTGGTTCAATGATAGAAAAGAATAATATTTTTGATTAATTTGCAGAAACAATCTGCAAATTAATGATGCGTTTGTTTTAAGTGTCGTTCGCAGGTAGAACGATATAGCCACACTTTTTTCAAGTATAACGTTGCAGCTGAAGATTTGAAAAATGATGAAAAAAGTTATCGAAATGTAATTTTTGCTCTATTTACAGACTTTACACAGAATATCGTGTCTTGATATTTTCTTATTGGAGAGGCATATGTACTTATATCACCTTGTATATACGATATTTTGTACTATTCATAAACCAAATCAATTTTACCCACTCCGGAGATTTCAACGAAAATCTTGCTTCATTTATGTAAAAGAAAAGACAATAAATAGTCATCGCTGACTGTACAATAATATCAAGTAAGGTATTACGTAAAGATAAAACTGTTACACAGATGATCGGTAATTAAATGCAGACGGAACACGAGCACCAAACAAAAAGTTTGCTCACGTACGCCATTAAACAATTGAAGCACATTGTATAATCTGTGCTAACAGTTAGATAAAGTTTGCGAGATCTCCTCTATAGATTCATTGTGATTTTGTTTTGATTTCATTGTGGTCTTTTGTTGTGCACTTATCTATGTAACGGCTTAACCGATTTGGATGCAATTTTATAATAAGCTTTAGAGGTGAATGATTATTAAATAATAGAAAATTTGATATACAGGGATTTTTTTATCGGTTGTATATACGTAAAAGAGTTACGCCATTTAACGAATGAGATTTTAATGCACTAAGTCGCGAAAAAAAGTTAAGTAGTTAGGACATTTATTTTTACTCTACACAGAATCATAAAAGTAAAACTTTGTAAGTGAATAGATAACAGCCTTTGGTCTATATATAATCCACTTCAGAACCAACTTATTATTCATGGTTCACATAGAAATTTCCACTGAAACTTTCAGCGAACGAATTTTATTTTGTTCACAGCACATTCGCCCGTACATATATACTTTACACAATATTGAAATGTAAGGAAAAGCAATTTTCTTGTGTGCCATTCGACTGAATGATACTGAAAAAGTATTAAAAGTACCGACCTTGGGAAGACAGGTGATATGATCTTTGTAACTCGTGTTACGTATACAGCCTGAAATCTCATACAAGGCGTAATGTTTATATTATAGTAATGATAACGGTATGCTATCACGTTACCATTTCGAAGGTACATAGGTATACAAGACAAATATAGTATACAGATGTGTGGATATTGAAATCCGAAGTTCTTTCACTTTGTTTTTGCATGAGAAAAGTTGTATCGCATGGTTGGTGGTTATAGAATGTAAAACACTGTGATTGCTAAGCGGTAGAGAATATCAAAATCTATTGAAGTGACCTGTTTTGCGGATAATTTATTTTTACTTGCCTAAGTAACTATTATTGATAAGATAATAAATAGGTCAATACTTTAGAATTTCAAATAGTATCCGATTTTTAATAGATTTTCCGGTCTTCGTAGGTATGTAAATGTTGTTAGATATATCCTTATATACTATGATAGGTTCCATCGTTCTAAAACGTATGTGTACATTAAATTACATAAATTAACCTTCCTTTATTACTATGGACAATATTTTTCCATAATAATCATGTTACTTTGAACTTTATACTACCTACTAATCAAGGAATGTAATAATTAAATAACATTCTTGTGAAGTAATATTCAGTCCACGTGTCCGAGTGTAATTCTTTGAATGTATAATAATTATTAATCTTCTTGTCTACGTAATTTTAAAACTTGTTTTATTGATGACGCCTGACTCTTTCAAGTGATACTTAATATCATCATTGGTGATAATTAGGCATTTTTACATAAAAGCAAAAATTATGAGCTCGACTATCTGTAAGACTAGCTAGAAGTCTTACAGATAGTCGAGCTACCTCTCCGAACATGAATAAGCCTTAATAATAAGTTATCATCTCATTAAGTTACTGAAGTTCGGTATAAAGTCTAAGAATTACATTGTTAGGCAAATACATAAAAATATAATCATATTGAAGTGCCTACAACCATTAGGCGAACAAGAGCTAAATGTGGGAGGTATATGCTTCGGCATTGGCTGGGTTGATCGGACTGATACTATCGCCTCACAGTACGGAAAACGCTTATGTTTTGCCGTGTGAGTGAGATTACCGGAGACCCAACTCGGGTAGGATTGTGTCTCTCATCCCTATTCGCCATATCCCCCAATGACCAGTATACTCGGCTACCGGCCTATCTTATACAAAATAATCCTAAATGCACTCACATTGCCTTAAAAATTAAGTAATCCAGTGAAATGATTACGCCATTTTCCAATTGGCATGTGGCAGTTAAAGTATTAACCATTAAATCCAGTGTTAAATAAACAGTCGCTCGATTGGATGGTCACACCGAAACGGTTTTAACTTCCAACTGTTTACTGTGACTTCAAAAGTTTAAACTTAACTGTGAATTCGGAGGCAATATTGGCACAATCATTGATTTTTTATTCAAGCTTTAGTAACATCTTTTTTATTGCATAATAAATATCTTAAAACAATAGAAAATACATGTAAATTAGAAAAAAGTCACATTGCCAGCACGTCGATTCTATAAAATTTGTTTCATTTTGAATCTTGTTCGAGTGCGAAGTGAGCGTCGAAATGATGGGGAAATTAAATTTTAGAATGCCATTTTTAACGTCATCTCATACTTTATCTATCAAAATGTTGCTGTCAATTTAGTTCAAGTCGCAAGTGTAGCGCTAGTGTACTACTACTCACAGCGGATTCAGATTCGGAATTTAGAATGAAGTCTTACAGAATCACACTGCAGGTTTAAAACCTGCACTCTTATGCACGAGTGAGAGAGAGAATTGCACAGCCAATTCTAGACAAACTACAAATAGCAAAAAAAAAAATCTTCAATCAATTTCAAGTGAGCAAGTGTACATTTCTAATAAATAATCATTAATATTAAAAATAATACGAAATGTATAAACTAGTTGCGTGAGGTCACCGAGGGCGAACTTGCTAGCAAGTAATGTCATGATTATGAGCCCTTACCGCAGTTCGAAGATAGACGAGTAGCCACTACAATGACAAATGGCTAATATTGCAATGACCCGCGTGACTCGACGTTTAATATCTTTTCAACGTAATTTTTTGTACATAATTGACGGTTACAAATATTCAATTTAACTACGGCCCAGTTATCGTTGAATTTACTGTCTTTGGTTGAAATAATTGGAGAAAAAAGGGACAGTTTTTTTTTTAATGAGACAAATAATATAATACGAAATGAAAATAAGGATGTAATCCATCCCCAATCTTCATTGTTAGTCGTCGATATAAAATATTTTTCCTGTAAATATTAAATCCACAAATTTGAAAGAAGTATTAATATAATACGGAGAGAAAAGGACCATATTTATGAATGTTTATTTTTCTGAAAGGCTTTTTTATTCAATTTTAAACAATAACGTCAAAGGTACAAATGTGCAGCGTACGGATATTTTTAATGAGAAATAAAAACAACCCCTTTTCCGTAACTCGGGAGAGAAGTTACGAAGTTATTTAAACTTTCTCGGCAAAAAGTATGCGGCATGCACTTGTAAATATTGTGTTTTTGCACAAGTTCTTAATTCAAAAGAAGTAAAGTCGGCGTATGTACATCTGTTCTAACAACCAAATACCAGGACTGCATGTATAAATGAAAGTAGGTCGATTTATTTTTAACAATTTTTGTATTCACTAGATTTCTGTCCGCCTAGTGACAGGCCACACAGCAAAACTGTAGAATAAATTGTCTTTGGCATTATTTACGTTCGACCTTCAAACCTTTAAGAAAAGATCGTACTCCTTCTGAAAATGAGGGCAATGTACTCGCGGACTTTTCAGGTGTTGCGATGGTTGGGTTTCTACATGATCTGATCGCTTATCATCAGGTGATCCGGGTGTGGTCGTATGCCTCTTATTCCATAAAAGAGTATGTCTTGCTTGGGCAAACTTTTATTGTATTCTCGGTTTTCGCAAATTGACATAGTACGGTTTCTATATTTGCAGTATGGCAATAAATTAACCCCCGTATACATTGAAGTGGCTAGCAAAAATTTTGCATTCAATATCTGCAATATTGAATTTCTACATAAAACTGTGGTGGATAGAAGACACGAGGCTACCTTATTGTTTTGTATTAAATAAATTATATGAGAGTAGTCTATGTATACTAGGAGCTACGTTGGATTCAGTATAAGCTTGCTACCATCATATGTTACTGTTTTCTTAATGTAGGAAGTGTATGAGACGATGAACGTGGACATTGTCTAGGCGACCGTTACACTCAAATTGTGCTTGAAATATTAAACTCCGGGACGATCTGGCTGTCCTAGGTCAAGCTGACGTGATGTTGCAACATCGTTAGCTTAACATTATGCATTTGAAGCTGCAATTATATATGCTTAACGTAATTTCCTTTTTTTTGGTTGTCAGACTCTTATGGATTCAAAACCACTGCGTTCCTTCTCCTGATCCGTGCCGGAGCCCCGGTATGTTATTGAGCTTGCACTCGCAACCCCGGCTGAACCTTTAATCCCAATGTAACACAGTTTTTCACAGAGTAAAAGTGACTACACCAACTGGGAGAAGCCAAGCACCACGAAATATTGACAAAAAGGGTTCCACGTGTGAGCTATTATGCTTGTATCCACTAATAGGAAGAGGCATATTTGTTGTACATTCTACAAGTTCTGTATAATAACGGCTATACACTGGTTGCCAATGCAGACCTCTGACAAGCACGGAATTAATTTTCGGATAAATTAAATAAGTGATCACCAGTCTAACAAGACAGAGGAAGCTCCAATTAGTTTCAAACGTCAGAAATCAAATAACATCGATATGTCTTATTTGGTTGTACGCAATCACATTGGCAGCATCGAGTCCCTATAGACTAAAGATTCTCACCGGATTTAATGGCCGCTGTCGACTGGCTAGAAATAAAAATCGCATTTGCGATAATTGGTTTCGGCCCGGCGAACTGAACTGAACGTGGTTTTACATGCTCGACTAGCTAAGTGAGCGATCGTATCTGATTTTCTAGTACCTACATGTATTATTTTTTCGTGCAAATATACATTGAATTCTGGTTTATCCTTCATAAACATATTATTTTGTTCTTTATAAACTTTTTTTCTTGATAACAGAGATCTGTTTAACGTGTTTTCTTTGAGACTGTACTTTTAGCTAAGTAATTAAACGCTCCGGAGCTAATGGAGACAAATGAGTCTGCTATTGACTTTTCAAATGCAACTTGCAAAGCACGATTACGATGGCAATCGAGATGTGTGCTCAATTAAGTGCAAATACAGCTCGTTTTCCAATCCTGCAGACTAACGTAGTGGGAATAATTAGACCCTGCAGCTTACAAGCTGTTGAGAGTCTTGAGCTCGTTCCAACGAATACCGACGTCCATTCGATAACGCTATGTGACTCGAGTTCAGCTCCAGTTGGTAACAATCACCTCTAATCTGTATAGATGACGAAATTAATTTAGCTTTCACATTTTGAATAGGTATGTTAGTCCAAAATGTTTGCATTAGTTAAACAACTGTGACAATTTTCAATCGCCTAACAACACATGAAATACATTATCGAAATTAATCATATTATCAATGACTGTCACAGACAGAACACTCCATTACTGGAAAACGTCGGACCACAAAATTAGGAATATTTCACGATCCACTGAACATAAATGTGTACACAAATAACATTGCTATATCAGATTCCAGTTACATTAAATGGTGCGTCATCGTCCATCATTATTTTGTATTTTCCTTTTACGAAGTACATGTGTATACATTATTTATTATTATTATTTTATGAGATAAATCGGCAAACTAGCAGACTGATTACCTGATGGTACGCAATCGATGCCGCCCAAGGACAACCGCAACACCAAAGAAGTCATGAATGCGTTGCCGGCCTTTTGGGGATAAGTGTTTCGAATATTAAAGGATTGGGAAGGACGAGCCGACCCAATTGTGGCTTAGCTTGGCTCTCACACTCTTAGCATGTAACTTTATTATAACAGAAAACGAAAACGGCCGTCAAATTGTTCCTAAGTTTAGTTTAAAATGATTTTTTAGTAGTCTTTTTAACTGCATTTATTTAGCTTACGTTACAACACAGCTGCTTGATTTAAAAGCAAACTAACGAGTCGTTTTCAATCGATTTGAAATACAACAAAAATAAAACTACTTAAGCACTTTTATATTCGTCATACTTTTTAATTTAGTTTTATAATCGATATCCGTACATAACGTGGCGAATCAATTTAGCCCCTGTACAAGTTACACAAATATAATATATGTGATTGACGATAATAATGTAAAAACTAGCAACTGCATTATTAAGTACATATTTTCCTTTGAATAGTTTCTAGCTAAAGTTTCAATAGGGTTGGAACTGCTCCGACGTTAGGCCAATATCTCGCCTGTTGGTAACCGATGACACAGCCAGCGATAGAGCACGCCCTATTTGAGTTACTTAGACCAGGGATTTACTCCTCGCGGAATACCAGGGTAAAAAAGTAGCCGAAATTTGCTGGTTCGTATAGTCTAGTCTACTCGCAAGAAGCGTTACGCCTCTTTTTTGTTTATATTTTGTTTAGACCCGCTAAGGACGGAAATTCTTTGCCAGAGTCTAGGTTTCCCGAAGGGGTAGACACTTAGACAGCCAAGACTCAAGGCCAGATTAAATAGATTTAGGCTAAAGTAAACGTGACGATTGCAAATAAAACCAAGTTGTGATCGTCCCTTATTCATTGTTTCAAACTCAGTGAAACTGATGGCCTAATAAACCAATTTCTTCCATATTCAACCAAAACACTGTGATAATTCAGACGCATTCGCTTATCATTAAGCAACAATCTTGTTGTTAGTTTTACAAAAAAGGAAATAAACATACAAGTTACTTGTTTATGATTTATTAAAAAGACTTACCATTACATAAAGGTTTTAATATAAAAGTTGGATGAGGCCTGACGACAGTCTTCACATGTAGTTGAGCATCTGGAAAAAAAAGAGAGCAATGTTATAAAAACTGTCAAATAGTAAAATAGGGAGCCACGGACTAACACAGAATAAGCGCGAAATAACAAGTGCGTTGTGTTAAGTTAACGGGAGTGAGGCTACGTACGTACTCAAACTTAGTTTTCTTCCATTCTGAATTCCTCCAATATTTGAAACCTAGCAGCTGCCAAAAGGTGGGCAACGCACGGTGGGTTGAGAGTTTAAATGGGCGGCCCTCACAGCTTACCATCCGGTGATCCGTAAGCTCGAAGAACCTATCCCATTAAAAATAATAAAAAAATTGATTTGCATCACCTTCTATCATCCCTATTTAACCAACCTTTTCAAGAATTCTCAGAACTTTCTGAGACAAACAATCTCGTTGCCATGGCAACAGCAATGGCGTCACTGTTACAATAACATGATTATTTACAGCTTCGAATGTCTGTAAAGTTTAACTTGCTAAGTTTAGGCGCTCTGGCGTCGTTTCAATTAACCTAACTATTGTTTTAGGGTCCCAGAACTTGTATTTTCATAGCCTAATTAGATTTCATGTTTGTGTCTTTACTTGAATAGAATTTGTATGGTTTCCTTGTGCCTAGATTTGTAGCTAAGGTAAAGCAAATTGATTAAAGGAAAATAATAACTTTGCCAGCTAGAATTGTCTCTTACCTATGGAAAGTTTTAAATACCTATTCAAAAGTATTCGCATTCTAAAATAACTTATAGTCAATTTATCATGCTCAATCTAGACCATAACATAGCAAATACAACCTTAATACAAAGGGTAATGAACACTTTCAAAATCTTAAAAAGAATTGGGTATTAGTGCGTCTCCCATATATACATGCGCATACTAGCAAACCTACGCGTCAGTCACAAATTCTCCTGTTTCGATGAAGACCACGATGGAATAGTTTGTTAATGCATGAATATAAACGGTTATTTCCAATACCTACAAATTATTAAAACAAACATAACTCCACGTAAAATATTGTCGTGTCTATTCTAGTTAATACGCGTGCATTCGTGCGACTTCTTCTCTTTCAATTGTAAAAAAAATTACCGTTCGAAAAAAACTAATAAATTGTGTGACGCTTGTTTGGAACCTAATATAACACTTCTCTGCACCACCCTTACGGTTGACTTGTATAGAATACCTTTTGGCAGCAATCGTGGTGATTATTGCTCTTCTCTGTGTAAGAAGAGGCCTTGGCTAGCAGTGGGCATGAATAGGCTAATGATGATGATGATGATCAAGTCCGCCTTTGTATGTTACACACAAAGTAAATCCAAACTAATATTATAAATTAGAAAGTAACTCTGTCTGTCTTTTCTTCACGCCAAAACTACTGAACCGATTTCTGTGAAATTTGGTACAGATCTAGGTTTGGAACTCGGGAAAGTACATAGGATAGTTTTTATACCAAAAATCTGCAGGAAGTAACTTTCCACGCGAACTGAGTCGCGGGCAAAATCTAGTAAATTAATATAATAGCCTCTCTATAGCTTTACAATATTATTTGTGTCAATAACCGATCAAAAAAAAAAAACATTCATTACGAAGTAATAAGTCACGTTAGTTTGTCTGCCACGTAATTAATCATTCTGTGCTACAGTTATACGACTTAAAATAACATGGCAACCAACATTTAATTGATGGACTTTGTCTCTTTCAATAATAAATGAATGAGTTTATTTCTAGCCTCGACTAAAGTAAATATTTTGTATAAATAGGTTTTTAGAAATTAGGTCAATTGGGTAGCTTCTTAGATCAAAAATACATTATTTGGGTCTGAATTGAATACCTACAATAAAATGTTCATGTATACTATGTTGTACATAATTGTATATAACACATAATTTCTGATGTTTCTAGCATGTTTTTTTTTTATAATAATTGACGCAAAAGTATGAGTAGCTATCTTAAACAAAATTCAAAAAAAAATTACGTTTTTGATTTATACATACATATGTATGTAAGATGACTATAAAAGTGTTGAATTTTATTAGTCAACTACTGTATTATGACGAATACTGCATATTTATCGAAGATATTTCTCGACTTACTGTTTTTAACATTAAATAGATAATGAAAGACAAAAGGGCTGATTCGAAAATAATCTAATATTATTTTGCTTAGGAAAACTAGTATTAAAATTATATTTGCAATGAGTAACTAATTGACAATTAAATATTTGGTATCACGCAGGAAAGGTACCTACAAGGAAATTCCACGACCAAACAAATTAATTAGGTTGATTAAATGACCATAATTTTCAATTTGTTTTATTGATTTATGAATGTAATTAATTTATATTAAGTGGAGGTCATTATTTATTTATAGAGACGTGCGACATGGCAATTGGTTAAGTTCTCTATGCAACAACGTCACTTATTCTTTAAGTATGGTTACTTGTCCTTGTCGTTTTGTCAGTCCCAGTTGTCATATGAATGAAAAATCTAGTCACTATTTCGTTGATGGTTGTAGTGATCTACTAATACTAACTTAAAGCTTCAAAGCCAAAAACGGAAAATAATGAAACATTTTTTATAATGAATATTTTTATCAAACACAGGAGCCATTGGAATTGCCGGGGCCACCGCCAGCTTACGAGACTGTCGTCGAAGGCCCTCCGAATATCAAGGACTGTCATTCATTACAGGTGAGTTATGGATATTCAAGGACGCGATCCTGCTATGACCAATTTCCAAATACTAAAAATAATTGTTTATTTTGCATGGAGAAGTAAACTTTTTTTTTTGAGATTTCCATATTAGTCTTATGGAAAAAGTCGTTGTTATTGAGCACCGAATGCGGCTCCTTCAATATGCCCCTCGTTTTAACTAAAACACTGTGTATTCATACACACATACCCACCTTTTTACAACTTGACTTTATGACTCTGTGGTTTTAAAACCGATACTACGCCTGAATGACAATCAAATGCACTCCCATCGACATGCGCGCCAAAATTGACAGTGACAGTTTATAATACTTGAAAAGAAAATGGCGGCGTTGTGTGGCCTTCGGATCGATGATTTATTTTTAGCTTTGTGTTCTATTTGCAAATCATTCCGAATGGAGTTTCACATTACTGAAGGGATGTCCGAACTCGTCGATGTTTGACTTCAAGTGGATAGAGGTCAAACGTCGTTCTATAACGGATTTATGATGGTCATGGAAAACTTGGTACTTGTTTAGGCATATTGTACGTTGTATAATGGAATTATTAGAGTATTTCTTCATATATTTAGAACTTTAGGACCTCATTACTTTTTGACGATAGAATTCAGACCGTGTAGTTTTAAAAGCAGAGTTGTCTTTGTTATCTTTATAACTTATTTCCACGTAACAGAAATATTGCGTTACGTCGGCGTCGTGCGTTAAACGGTTATTCGAAAGTCGGTAGTGCAGTCAACAGAATCCTGAAAATTTACTACTACGTCTATGGTAGTTTTTATATATTGAAAATTAGTCACTATCTCGCTAGGTGATAATCGATAAGTAATAAGTAATACATACATACGCATTTCTCAATTTATTTCTATCAATCAATCTATATTTTAAATTCTTTGGCGATATAGAAATATAAGGTATTATGGATAAAAATGTGTTATAATCGGTCATTTCTTTACATAGGTAAGTAAATAAAAATCAATTGCTATGACGATATAACAAGTAGATACGACGAAGTATCACTTAAAGACGGCGTGATAGGTGGAGGCAAGATCGGTATGTCTTTTATAAAGTCAAAGAACTTCTGTAATAATAAGCAGGTTCGGACGTAGCCCTCGTAGATTTCCACTTTACTTCAAAATGGGAGATCCATGACCTAATTTTTTCGTTTACAAACTACAAATTTCTGGTTCGTGCCGTCAAAATATTATTGTTTGTTCTTTTTACAATCGATCTAATGAAGGGATTGAGTTACTGCGACCTATATTCACTTGGCCGGATTCAGTTGATGTCTTGGCACTATTAATTAGTCTTCATTGAAGATCAGAGTCCAAATTTAGATGGTGATATAATAACATGTTACACAGTGTTGAATGTTCTATCATTTTATTAGGTGGATGTATCCATGGATTTTCTTGCTCATTCTTCTCCATAGGAATCTACAATTTGAAACGAGGAAATTGCTTTACAAGAGGATTGGTCGACAGTATGACATTATTTGAATTTTTGCTTTTAATTATTTTGTGTGACTATCAAAAGTGCCTCATATCGTTAATGATTTGACGCTGACTTTGACTGGACGATCGTAATACTACAGACTTCCTCGTATGAAGATATGATAGTCTTCCTTCCTTATTTAGCTATGTGGTCATGAAAATAAATAATAATATGGAATAGTTAAATTAGGTTGGTATATGGATAATTTTTAAACAAAAATATTGCTTTTTTCTTATTAAAAAAAAACTTGGCCCCAATTAAGATATTCTCCTGGGCCGTGGGTGCTGTTGCAAACATACAATTTCACATACACATGACACCCAGACCCGGAACAAGATTTGTGGATCACACAAAGAGTTGTTCCGTGCGGGAATCAAAACCGCGGCACGTTGCACGGCAGCCAGTTGCCTAGCCACCGCACCAACCGTGTAGTCTTTTACAATAATTTTGTGAATAACACCTATTGTAGGCAATTGAAGTAGGTGCCCCTTAGAAAACTATATAGCTGGCTTAAAATAACAAATATGTTATGTTATTTTCCAGGAGGTGGTCACGGAACCATGTATACGATGCCAGGAAGGAACAAGATGCGACAGCGGTCTACCATCATACGAGGCGGCTGTACTCCTGCGAGACACCAAGTTATAATACCTAGAACAACTGGAATTATAAAGTAACATAGCCTTTATGAAGCACCAAGTAAAATGCCTTGAGGGCCTTAGCAGACCGTGCACGACCATCGACATTTAGATTAAGTTTAGGTAATGTTTGAAGTATATTTTGTCTATTAAATTATAAACGCACTAACATTTTATACTTGTGTGAAACAGCAGCTCAAACTACTCCAATCTATCTTAACATCTTCAACAAATTTGCTTCTTAATCACAAGACAATAAAGTCGGATTTTTGTTAAAGAAATTTGACAGAATGGATTAGCTTGAAGTGCTGGCAACATGAGTACTTATTGATTACAGATTAAAAGTACCTACACAATCCAGTAGGTAGTTATCCTAATCGTGTTAAAATAATTAGCATGATTAATTTCTAATTGAAATTCAAATTAGTTTTCAACAATAATCGTGGTGTTTGATTGGTTTTCTCTTTATTATTGGATCATGTTTTCAATTATGACAAATCTTTGTACTACGTGGTTACAGATCAGGCTATAGAGAATTAGTTTATCATAGCCTCGCTGCGATTTATCTAACATTAGTTTATACTGTTTATTGTATACGATAGTTCGGCAAATGAGCAGTCACCCGCAGCACCGGAGAAGTAAGAAGTGGCTTGCCGGCCTTTTGAAGGTCGTTAAGAGCTTGAAGATTGAGGATGTGGGGATGAGGCGGGAGTAAGAAAAGTTGGGCTATTGGTAACCTAACAAGGCACAACTCAGTGCAAGCGTTGATTCACGCCGGTTTTGTGTGAGGCTGTGATATCACTTCCCATTTATTCCACAGTCTGTTTTAAAGCCATGTGCACCTTTACAGCTAAAAAAAACTAGATTTGCAAAATGGTTCCTGTTAGCTAGTTGGCTTGTGTTGAGAGACATCTGACGTTCTCAACTCAAAGAATGCTCTTACGAGTCAGTCGGCTTATTTTTCATTGTTCTACGCGAACTACGAACGCTAAAAGACTCGAACTTAATTCAGGGCTATGTTTATCCAGTTACCGTAATTCTAGAGTCAGTCAGTCAGTGGAAGATAAAATGTCAGATGTTTTAAATTAATCTTTTAAATAATGTGTGAAGTACTCGTGATTTGATTCCTAATACAATCAAAATAGTAAAGTATTATTTACTAAAGTGCATTATAAAGTAATTTTATGATCGTTGTTTAAATATAACATGGTTAACCTACCAACCTATTGAGTACATTTTTAATGCAACAAGTAAAACAGCGTATAGGCATAACGAAAAATAATTTGGTGATTCGAAAACCCTTCAACAGAGTTATAAGAATAATAACCAAGACCAATTTTTTATGTTACCATACGTCATAGGGCTGGTTTTTCAATGGTTAAATAAAAGTAAATAAAAGAGAATAATTATGATGCTGTCGCGTCACAATGTTTGTATAAGACAGTGACAGCAACATTTTTTTTCCTCAGATAAAATCTATCTGACTATTGAAAACTCAGCCCTTAGTAAACTCAAATTTAATCAGAGAAAAAACCAGGACTGAGAACTCTGTACCTTAGATCTATTGTTATAAAATTCTAATTAGGAGTTTTCATTTCATTATCACTCTTATTAACATCGCTATAGACTTCAAACTACCTTGGTTTTTCTTTATTTGTTCATCAGTACCTAACATCAGAAATTATGTAAGGTAAACATTTTAAATTGATTGTTTTAATGTACCATTGTTTCATGTTCCCATCAGAAATGATAATTAGAACCTTTTATTCCCTGTGCCTTTGATGTTAGATCAAATTACACGTGTTCTAAAATATATAAAACAACGCTAGAAAGGTTAGATGAAGTTTTTATTATAACTTTCGTGAGACATACTAAATTAATTATTATGTTTTCGGCTTACTCACGTAATTGTTTAACGAGATACTCGACTAGTTTCAAGCCATGTAAGAGGCCCATATTTATGAACAGCATTCTATGTTGTCAATTCAAAGGTTGTCTGGAAGAAATCACCGTGAGTGATAAGACCGCCCATTGTACACTCTGTGGTTGTTAGCCTGCTCTTTTTGTTAAATTGCGTGCGTTCGTGCAGCGGAATGTAGTTGAATTTAAAGATTTTAATTATGCAGATATTTAGTGTATGACGTCGTATAATTGTGTATGGTAAAAAAAAATTTGTGCACGCAACCATTGTGGAGAAATTCACCAAAAACTGATTCCGCTGGGCGAACGTTGTCCTGGCGGAACTTTTTTTTAATCCAAAGACTTTAGAAGAAAAGAGATGTATCCAAAAATTAGTGTGTATTTGTGTGTAATTGTGTATGTATGAATAAAACTAGTGCATGCATAAACTTCGGAGAAATTCAAGTTTCCGCTGCGCGAACGTTTGGCCATTAGTTAGTTTTCATATACAGGGCTTACATAGAGAGCTGTAGATTTTTACATACGTTGTTTTGAATTTGTTTATATTTGTTTAAAAAACAGATTTAGAAAAAATCATAGGGTTTAAAAGATAAAAATATAAACGTAAAATACGCTTATTAGGTCTTAGTTCTTAAAGTATGCACTTTAGGGTCTAGATTTTCACGTTTATACAAACCTTGTAAGTGTCTGCAACATGTTGCCAAGTATCAATGATGTTCCGTTAGTAATTAAATAGTTATAGGACAAATTTACCATGAATAGATCACTGTTTACAAAGCAGTCAAATATCACGACGTTCTAAATGAATTGCATGGTAAAATGTATGCCAGTAATTAGTGTATTCATTCAACTATTCACATGAAAAATTTCATGTCATTAAATTCAGTAATTAAAGAAAAACAATTATAATACTGACGAAGCATCGAAAACCTATATAACCCGACCAAGTTCGGATGGCTATAAAAAAGCGGCCGTGCCATATATCTAAGAAACGTTCTTAACTTTCCAATATAGCATTTATTAATATGGTACAGTATCGTACACAAGCGTTAGGAAAAAATAAAACATAGTATCGTACACACGCTCGTGCATGTTTAGTTATTGATTAAATAGTGTAATAAAAATATTGGTTAAATAGTGTAATAAGCTACAATATGATAAATATTTACCTAAACAGTAGTACTGTGGTAAATATTTAATTTCCCTAAGGGGTCTATAGTTAGAATCCTGATCCGTGAAATCTTCAATAGAAATTAGCTGTATGAATTTTATTTGTCTTAAATATAATTAGATTATATCTCAAGTCTCAAGCGCATACTTAAATAAAGTACCTACGTAAATAGTAGGTACCTACTTTCTGTCATAGTCAAATACATTTAAAAAAGTAAGTGTCCAAAAAGAAATGACCTATAAATTATTTCGAAACAACAAGTGTGTTATCACCTGTACCAATTCAATACTGGTATTATACTGTAAATTTTGGGATGTTACCTAAATATATTGCACAGCCGCTTTTTTTTAGCCATCCGAACTTGGTCGGTTTATGTAGGTTTTCGATGCTTCGTCAGTATTATAATTGTTTTTCTTTAATTACTGAATTTAATGACATGAAATTTTGCATGTGAATAGTTGAATGAATACACTAATTATTGGCATACCTTTTACCATGCAATTCATTTAGAAAGTCGTGATATTTGACTGCTTTGTAAACAGTGATCTATTCATGGTAAATTTGTCCTATAACTATTTAATTACTAACGGAACATCATTGATACTTGGCAACATGTTGCAGACACTTACAAGGTTTGTATAAACGTGAAAATCTAGACCCTAAAGTGCATACTTTATGGACTAAGACCTAATAAGCGTATTTTACGTTTATATTTTTATCTTTTAAACCCTAGGATTTTTTCTAAATCTGTTTTTTAAACAAATATAAACAAATTCAAAACAACGTATGTAAAAATCTACAGCTCTCTATGTAAGCGCTGTATATGAAAACTAGCTAATGGCCAAACGTTCGCGCAGCGGAAACTTGAATTTCTCCGAAGTTTATGCATGGACTAGTTTTATTCATACATACACAATTACACACAAATACACACTAATTTTTGGATACATCTCTTTTCTTCTAAAGTCTATGGATTAAAAAAAGTTCCGCCAGGACAACGTTCGCCCAGCGGAATCAGTTTTTGGTGAATTTCTCCACAATGGTTGCGTGCACAAATTTTTTTTTACCATACACAATTATACGACGTCATACACTAAATATGTGCATAATTAAAATCTTTAAATTCAACTACATTCCGCTGCACGAACGCACGCTGTTAAATTTTAATGTTGTGTACAATAAAGAATATATAAATAAATAAATATGTACTTAGTATTTCGTCAAATATAGTATGTATCCAAACAATTTAGTGAGTAAGCCAAAAACATAATAATTAAGTAAGATTAAGTTGTTTGAGCAAACTCGGCTGGGAGTTCTTATGCATTAAAATTGCCATTTCTCTCACTTTTCATTGTAACGTGGTGCATATAATAGATTTCCGAGACCGATATCAATGACAATTTTTTGTAAAATATCACTGGAGTAAGGCTTCATCACTCTTCAAACTGTCTCTAAATGGGGTAATAAAGAGACGAGACAGTTAGTATTATAGTATATATAGTTCATATCATGTGGTATGCTCATAAATATTTCACCAACATGTCTAACCACAGCGATATTTCATCGTGTGAGTGAGGTTACCGGAGACCCAAAGGAAATCCCCAATTTCAAAATCTCTGAAACCCTATAACCCTAAAATGTCGGCAACGCACTCGTAACTCCTCTGGTGTTGCGGGTGTCCATGGGCGGCGCCGATTGCTTACTATCAGATAATCCGTCTGCTCGTTTGCCGCCATATCACATGAAAAGAACATAATTATGTACATCTTGGTAAAGTATAGACACAATATATAGACTGTAATACCGCTGCTTCTATTCACTTATTGGACTACCCTAACCTAATTACCTACATACATCAACAGGAACATTAGCTGCCTTTGATCTGTAATGGCTTGTCATTATTAATAGTTTTAATATTAGTTTTATTTTAAAGCACATTTGAAAACATGGTAATATTTTCCTTAATTTAGGTATTTTCCCATTCCTGTACATGAACACATCATTTTTACCTGTATTGATAAAGTATCCAAACATTATTATATTTCATTTTCCGCTTTAATAAAAACTGGAATGGATATGAAATATGTATATAATGGGATATGAAAAGTACAAGCATCATTTTTATTATAATAAAAAAAATAAACACACTGTAGCTGCTAATTTTATTTGTAAGTACTTGTTTATTTAACGGCAGATCCAAAAATAAAAAACATTTATTTTAATAACATATGACAACATTTATTTATTAAATAAATTTATTAAAATAATTTGAAAGTGTACAACGTTTATTTCAAATTATTTATTTTTAAATAACATTCATGAAATATAAGTGTTGAAAGTCTTTTTTTAAATATACTTTAGGTATGAGTAGAGATTAAGGATTTATGATTAGGACACAATCTAGTGCATTTAAACGGTCTAAATCTAAGCCTTATTGTATGTACCAGTATGTGTCATGTTCAGACGGGGTCTTATGACTAGAATAAGTATTAAATAAATATGTATACAGATCAGTTGTAATACAATGATTGGATAATCATTTACGCTTGTTTAGGAAGTCTTTAATGATAAATAGACGCTTTAAAGGTCGACCTAAGTGAGTATAGTACATAGATATAGGTAAAATTTGTTTGTTTTATGTTAGTTTTCAAGTGGTAAACATATAATTTCATACAAAATAATTTAAGTTTATTGTATTCTGTTTATTACTTGAGAAATACTGAATATAAATATGGGTACAGCAATTATTTTTTGGTTTATGCCCTTGATTTAGATAAAGAAGAAATACATTAACTATCCATTTAAGATGTCTTTAAAATTAACATGTTTTATTGCGTTTATAATGCCGTACCGTTTATTTTTAGTTTTTAGTAATTCGAAAATAATATTTTGTGTCATTTTTATAATTAATTATACATAATATTTAACATGCATTTTACACAGCACAATATTAATAATATAAAATAAATACTAAAATGTAATTTATTACATTACATTTATGAATAAATTATTATTGAATATCTTATAGGTAAATAATTTGTAATAATTGTCACGAATTTTGTAGTAAATGTAATGCAACAATAATTAGATAGTACTTTAATTACTTATTGACGATGTAATTAAAAATAAATGTAACGAAATTATTTATATTTATTTTATTATTTAACGACAAATAATTTAGAGGTTTTGTTAGTTTTTAGTTACAATGTGTTTAAATTAAGAATTTTCTGTGATGTCGTATGATTTATAAATAATTTTACTTAAATAATGTATTTATTAATAAACGAATTTCGAATAAAATTCTAAAAGAACCAACATTTGTTTTATCAACTTTCCTACGTTAATAATTTGCACATATTTGTTTGCGTTTTGTTTAAAAACAAGATTATTTTTATTTTTTTCAGCTCAACACTATTTATCAAGGTAGTTTAAGAAATTGACAAAAACATTTACAAGTACATATAGGTATTATAATGAGTAGGCATGTGTTGTGTGGCACAAAAGTAACATGTTTGGCGTAACGTTATTATCTGTTTAATTTAAGAACCAGCAACCCCGGCCTTACAATTTCGGTTGTGGTCAAATGAACCACCCTAGCTCGCTCCAAGCTGCCAGGGCTTTACAAAATCGTTTGCAGTCAAATGAACCGGCCCAGCTCTCTCTATGGTATGCTTCGCGTCTAAGATGCTAGACTGCTCATCAAAAAGCCCGAATTTAAATTATGGCCGCAGTAAGCTTCTATAACCGATCGAGGAGGGGAAATCATTAAATGACTTCGCTCGCCCACGGGGAAGCGTGAGGGAGTTTCTTCTACTGTAAAAAACCACTCTTTTCCTTCTAGTGCTCTAAGCCGAGGCCGCGGTACCTTATTGCGGTGAACCCGCAATCCCGGGTCGTTCTAGAAGTCTATGAGGAAGGTTTATGTTCAGTATTAGACCTCTTGTAGCTAATAACAATATACAATCATAACAATAATTAGAAATTTTCTGTGGATGAAGATGATATTGTCTCAAGTTCATTTTTTTTAATGTAATTGGTCGGCAAACGAGCTGACGGATTACCTGATGGTAAGCAATCAGCGCCGCCCATGGACACCCGCGACAACGAAGATTAGGGATTGAGGGAGGGGAAGGATTTGGCCTCCGGTAACCTCACTCACACGGTGAAACACAACACTGTGGTTGTTTCACGCCGGTTTTCTGTAAGGCCGTGGTATCACTCCGGTCGAGCTGACCCATTCGTGCCGAAGCATGGCTGTCCCACACTTTAATACCAAGTTTTTGTGCTGAGTATGCAATAATTGTAGTCTAATTTGTAACTCCGAGGTATTTAACTGTTCACGAGTGGATCAGCAATTAAGCTGATTATGCTTGGAATTTGGCTATACCTCTAAATCTTAGTAAGTAGGTATATCGGTAGTCTTACTAAGCAGATTCGTCTGTTGTAATTGTTCATACATGCCTACTAATTAGGGAATTAGCTATATCTGTACATATGTAGATATGAGAATTAGTAGTGGCCCTGAGGTTAACAGGTTCGAAACTTTGCAAGTACCAACCAATTTGATATTTTCCGAATGCTTTTGGAGCATGGTGCAATGATTGGAGTAGGTCGGCAATAAAAAAATATGAAATAAATAGAGCAGACAGATGATATCTTCTTTAGATCTGCTTTTTAACATACAAATGACAACTATGATGTATGGTTTCAGCCTCTATTTTAACATAAACGTTTATAATAAAACTAATGAGCTGGCGAACGCAGTTACCGGTCATGCATTTTCTTGATACGGTAAAAAGGGATGAATAGAATTTAAGGGGTGAATAGGTACACGGAAGGGGTGAATAGATTTTAGCGAATTTTCCTAGTATCTATTCTCCCCTCTTCTGTCGCGTTTTACGGTAGTTGTTAGATAGGAATCAGTAGATGCATGGCCATTAAAACCGAGGGAGCAGAAAGCATATATAAATATAAAATTACCACATCCCCAATGTCAGTTTGAAATATTAAAAAACGTATTAATTAAGACTTTAACAGAATCCTAAACTACGCGATAAAAACAAAAAACAACAACAAAGTTTTTAAATAATAAACATGGACACGAGCTTTATTAACACCCTGTACCTACATTCCAATCAATAAATTTTTAATCACCCCACATGTGGCTTGTCATAAATTCCCGAACCCGTACCTACGTGTATAATACTATAGTTGGAAATAACTTTAAAAAATGCTTTTTTGAAAACGTATGGCAATTTGTTAAAATAATATTTTAAACAACTATTACATTAAAGGCTTCCACGTGAATGTGGGATTTATGGCATGGGAGACGAATATAACATTAATATTTTTGAATAGTAGCAATCGTAAGTCTTAAGTGTGGGAGAGCCAGGTTTCGACTCGAATGGGTCGGCTCGACCGGAATGTAACCACGGCCTCACAGAAAACCGGCGTGAAACAACCACAGCGTTGTGTTTCACCGTGTGAGTGAGGTTACTGGAGGCCCAATCACCTACATCCCTTCCCAATCCCTAACTGAAACTCCCTAAAAGGCCGGCAACGCTCTCGTAATTCCTTTGGTATTGCCCTTGTCCATGAGCGGAGCTGATTGCTTACCACCAGGTAATCAGTCAGCTCGATGGTCGATGTATTCTATAAAAAAAATATAAATTTATTGAAAATAACAACACACTCAGGCATTACTTTCAAGACAGTGGAACTCGTAGGCTACATAATATATCGTAAAACCTATGGATCTAAATCATTAAAGTTAATCTTAGTTGACTCTGTCTTCCATAAAACAATAAATTTTGGTTACGTAATGTAAACTACACGACATCATATGAAACTTTTCCACGCTGACAATATTTTCTTTGTAATTTCAGCTTTAAGATAAAAAAGCATACAGTTGAAATTTATAGAACACAGATTGGTGTAATTTGACATGTTGATTGTACCTGCTTTAAGTAGGTTTTACCATAATTCACAAGAACGGCTCAGATTAAAATTCTTTGTGACGTCACAGACTAATCTTTAGCAGGCCGAAGTGCTTGTTACCGTTATTGTTTACACACTGAATAAACAAATCATAAAGCCTGGTTTTCCCAATTAATACACGTCTTCGTAATTTTTTTAATGGAATAGGAGGCAAACGAGCTCGCGGATCACCTGATGGTAAGCGATCGGCGCCGCCCATGGACACCTGCAACACCAGAGGAGTCACAGTTGCGTTGCCGGCCTTTTAAGAAGGAGTACGCTCGTTTCTTGAAGGTTTGAGGTCGTATCGGTTCCTAAAGTCCAGTAATTGTATTAGAGTAGAAGCGATATTTAAGTGTGGGATAGCTATACGTCGGTACTAATGGGTCAACTCAACCGAAGGGATAACACAGCTCCGCAGAAAAGTGGCATGAAACATCGATTGCGTAGTTTCGCCTTGTGAGTGAAGTTATCAAAGGCTCTATAACCTACGCCTCTCTAATCCTTAAATCCCTAAGCCCCAAACGGCTGGCAATGCACACGTTACTCCTCTGGTTTGGTGTTGCAGATATGACCATGAGCAGCGCCGATTGCTTGACAGGTAATTCATTAGTTTTGTTTGCCGTCTTATCCTATAAAAAACCTACTTTTTCTTCAGCTGTAAGAGACAAGAGAAACAAAAATTTTGTTTATTTTAAAACAAGATGCAATTTTAATACAAACAAAAGTTATCCTCTCTTAATTAAGTGCTACCAAAAGCTATCATAAGTGGTTAATGAAAAGCGAGTAATTGATAGTGATTAACGTTCAACAGTCGGCTTAGACCCACTTATATATAAGAATTATTTTGTTAAGTAAACATGTGCACATTCAGTTCAAACTTCTACTATTTTTTCCCTATAGCTGGACTAAATTCGCAGAAAAATATTATCAAAAATTACTCATAGCCACAATCTCACCTTATCACGTTAACGACTTTGCCGTAGGCAACGCTGACGGCTTATTATTGTCCGGAGAACCTACTTGTTAGTCCACAGACAGACTACTTCCTAAAAACTCTTAGGTAATTTAAATTCAAAAAATGCCATCTGACACCGTAGCCAACATTTTTCAAGGTCACGATTATAATGGAATGAACTTCAAACAAAAATATACCAAAATACCTTTGACAAAGAAATTAAAACTGGTCAGCAAATCGCACGCCCCAATCGAGTAGAATGGTCCGCTTCGGAACCGCTTGGCTATGAATACAAATCAGTCGGTTACACTATTAAGTGGTTCCTAATAGGTGAAAACTGGACTTAAAAAATATTTCCTAGTTGCGAATTACACTGTTTTTGATATCCGTTATAGGAAGGAGTTTATGATATATGTATATTATATTCTTATCTTGATTGTACGACTGCAAAACAGGTGGTGTAGGTACCTAGAACTCATATATACCTAGCTTATATTTATTATTTTCAACAGCCACTCCTCCTTTGTTTTGTCCTCCTTGATAAATATTTTAGAACTGTCAAGCTACAATTTTTTGACGGAAATATGACTCGATGCTAGGATTCCGTCCTCGGCAGCAGCGACTATGATAACATTAATAATCAACTAAATATTACAAAGGTACATTACACACTAAAGATAGTTTACACAAAGTCACGACAAAGAAATCTCTATATGGCAAGGCCGATTTCATAATTTAATTCTTCTGAGAAAGTTCTTCCGACCATATGACTGGATGTACATTGGAGTGTCGTGAGTGGCGACCGCGATCCCTCTCGAACCACTCCAGCTTCAAGCACGCGCCAACAATGGGAGGCCTCCGCTGGAGTATCACACAAGCTATAGAGCGCCTTGACTTTGTGAGAGGGAAATCTCTTGGATATACTGAATTACAGTTTGATACACAACTCTGAAGTATTTTCCAGAATTGTAATAACTAGCTTTCCATTGATTCTCCTAATCGTAATGGAAAAGTGACGTAATTTAACGTTTGTATTTATTTTGTTAGTATCCTTCTATAGACTTTAATATTAATTAATATTTTATTAAATTATAAAATATTGAGCTGTCATCGCTTGGGATTGGTCTGTGCTTGGTTTTCTAATGTTATTTTGAACGGAAGCAAGCACAGAATTCTCCACGTTTCGTATTGTAATCCGTCTACATAGCATTTCATGTAAATTACTAAGTAAAAGAGGTTGTTTGTGATCAATCTGCGACTTATTCTGAAGAAACATCACCCACACTACCCAGATGGCGGAAGAAGATGAAATAAACTTTCCGACGATCCTGGTCGTCCCTCAGTCATATAAAAGGCCTAATAGAGTAAAATAAATCCCAACACATATTATTGTCCATTGGAAAACTACCAACAATACAAAAAAAAATTGGTTGAACATCGAAATCTATAGAAAAAAGAACTGCTTGTGTATTTGGTCCCAAATCCCCGATACATGGGTATTAATCCGGATCCAAATGGAGCTGGTATCGGAGTTGGCAATACTGGCAACACTGTTAGTAGAACACAATACCAGACGTGGACGGGCCGATCCGCTACGGCTGCCGCATAAGGGAAGCATGGGAGAATCGGGTGTATACACACAACATGCTTTTGAAAGCGATGCGAGGTTTAGCAGAGCTCAGTGCTGATCTCACGGAGTGTTCAAATGTGCAATGACGTAGTGTAGATACACTTCAGAGTTGTCGCTGATAAGAGAATAAGCAAGTGCAATATATTTGTGAGAGTATAGTTTTTTTTATAGTAAAGTATTAATAATTATTGACATTTTAATTACAATATAATACTATTTGCTAAGAGCTCTGGTAAAGTTAGAAATTAATCGGCCAACCTTGACAACAACAATGTGACAACGTGAACAGTGAAAATTTTTACTATTATGAGGTAAGTATATAAACAGTATTCAAAAAGGAAAAAAATGTCATTGTGCAATTATTATTTAGTTAATAAATAATTAACAAATAATGTGATTCGCACAATCGCACCACACACGTGAACCTGAATTAAATATGTTTGAGAAATAATTTAATCAACAAACATTTTAAAATTACAATTGCGGTCGTAGAACTGAAATATGTACTGTGTAGTTTGACAGAATAACTACAATTTAATACATTATTTAGTTATATTATTAAAGTGCTATTAATCTGCGGCTTCCGTCAGCATACTGAGTTACATATCATTATCAATAAACATATAACTCCGGTAGTTTGGGAACGTAGCGATTGTATTTATCTATACATACATACATGTAATAAATATATAAATTGATAAATTGCGAAACAGCTTGATAGTTTTGCTATAATAGTTTATACAGTGACTGGTTTTTGCCGGCGACTTCGCACGCGTGATATAGTGACTTCCTGCAGATTTTTGGTTCAAAGACCTGTACTTTCTCGAGTACCGAACTAAGTCTTGACTAAATTTCACACAAATAGGTTCAGTAGTTTAGGCGTAAAGAAAAGACAGCAGACAGATAGACAGAGTTACTTTCGCATTTATAATATTATAACAAAGGTCTGAATGCTACTGAGTAGGGTAGACGAAGAGCCGGTACCAAGTTCGTAATACATTCTCCAACACGCAAACAGACAAACAACTCCTGCATTACATCAGCAAATCGGTTACTGAATAATTTATAGATAATACAGCGTTTTGTTCTTGTAAAATATATAAAATTACTTGGGCTCAGCTATCGTTATGCCGATAGTTATTGTCGGCCAAAGGGTCAGTCCCCAAAATCTGCGACATCCACCAAAAGAGGCTGGTGTTAGGCGTATGTATCAAGGGCCCGGTAAAGAAGGCCCTATGAAACGGCACGTATTGTGAGGAGGTTTCTGTCTCTGGAGCCCCAACTATCGGTAACTTGGATTACATTCCCGATTTTTATTATTTCATGTCTTTTAGAGAGATCTTTTAAAATATACATTTACAAAATTACTCACATTCTTAGTAAAAAAAATCACGGCCATTGTGTAACTAAAGCACTCAAGTTGAAGGGATAAGGTACATTAACTAAACTTGAATATAATACATATGTATTTACAGTGCGTGAGATAAACAGTAGACTTACAAACAAGGAAGCTGGTCTACATTACACACAAATATTGGTTTATTCTTACAAACATGTTACTCAGTTTAGTCACTTTTGTTTAAAGTGCCCGTTTAGACCCGTTTTGTTTTTCTAAACGGATAAATGTGTCTATAGTGACAAGTAAGTGTGGGAAAGCCATGCTTCGGCACGAATGGGTTGGCTCGACGGAAGTGATACCATGGACTGACAGTAAATGGGCCTGAAACAACCAAGGCGCTGTGTTTCGCCATGTGAGTAAGGTTACCGAAGGCTCAGTCCTTCTTCTCCCTTAATCCCTAATCCCCAACAGGTCGGCAACGCACTTGTAACTCCTCATTTGTTGCGGGTGTCCATGTGCGGTTCTGATTGCTTACCATCAGGTAATCAGAATGCTCGTTTGCCGACCTATCACATAAAAAAAGGAAAATGCGTGTACCGATAATTATTATATCTACCTCTTATCTTTGCTATATCATTTTATCTGTACAAATATTTATAACAGGCCTGTAGTGTCAGAACCTTTGGTCAGAACTGTAAAAAATAAGTTATTTTGTAATTATTGTTAATTTTAATGTTAAAGGCAATGTTCATTTCATTACTCGACTTTGGCATTGTCAAATTTGAATCTAATTGACAGAACACCTAGAGAACATATTCCTGTGCAGCCGCAATATCAGCTTTACTTAAAAAAAAAATAGTGCAAAACTTGTTGAAATTCGTGTCTCTGCCAACACCTGACTCGATACATATTTAAGAGGATCTCGATTATATCGGAGTATCGATTCGATGGTTGGCTACACTGCATTCCACTCGGATTGGCGCAAAGTGCTCAAGAATCTGCAAAACCTTGCGAAACATTCGAGTGCCGCTTGACGTAATAATACTTAGAATACTTATTATATTTTTCTTTCAGATGTACTTATATGGAACTAGATTAGTGGATTCCTCTTTAAATGTCAAATGCAATGAAGACCCTCTTCAAGTAACCTAATCCTTTAAGTAGTGGTTAAAGCTATATTAATATTGGCAGGAAATAATTAAATGCTCACAATTATAGACCCCTAGTCTGGCTCGAAACTAGACGAGGTACATTATTGAACAGGTACGCGACATTTCAAGAAATTAAACTTCTAAATTTTGAACTTTGTCTTTTTCTAAATAACTAAGCGGCCATTTTCCTACTTATAAGAGCACTTTTGCATAGAAGTAGACGTCGTTGCGTTTCTTTTAAATGACGGACAGAAACAAATAGTTTTAAACAAAGAACTCATTTTGTGGACAATAGACAAAGCTAGGGTCTAGTTAGCATTTACGTCAAGTACTTTCTGTCAAGACTAATTAGCCACAGTGAAGGATAACGTAACGATGGTACGCAAATGAATTTTATGAATATTCATTCTCCAGTGATCGATTTTGGACGAAATTTTGACTTTCGGCTTTCATTTTGCGAACAAGAACAACGTGGTTTTCAGCAGGTTTTTACAAACTCAGTTTTAAAATAGTTACGTAAGATTTTTTTTTTGTAACTGGCTTCTGTCGTCGTAGAGGTGATTATTGAGTTAACTACGGCCAGACTTATTCCTTATTTAAATTTTATAGATTTTTGACAGAACCTTCTTACATTTTAGGTTAGAATTTTTTTTCGGTAGTTCTTAATACTCGGATGGTGGCCTCTACCTCCTATTAACACAAAACTCATAAACATAAAACCGCAAGTGGGTGATATGGCATTTATTACTATTCTTCAAGGATTAAAATACCTCATTTATTATCTTTAGTCCACGTGTTGCCAGCTTATTGTTTTAAATCATATCCTAATAAACTTATAACGCCATGTGTGCACGTGGAAGGTCAATACCCTATCTTTTAAACACAAATATGTACACACACGATGATGGTGATGATGATTCATAATTATGAATATTTGTTTGTTCAGTTGGAAACAAGAATTTGGTTACGACTCTGCTATTGGTTATAATAATATTTATCCAGCTAAAATAACATAACATTAAAATATTATTCGAATTTTAAATAAATCCTTAATGAGATAAACTAAATAATTTTCTGCAATATAATGTGTAACAAAAAAAATAGTGCGAGTTCTTTTTTTGAATTAAATTATAGTTATTACAAAGCAGTTTTGGTTTCGCCGAGTTCGGTTTGAAGTGTACTTTAAACTTACCACTGGTAAGGGTGGTGTTAATTTGCATTGGAGCAAGTTAAAAAAGTAGCAAACCTTATAACTGTGAACTGCTAACTATACTACCGTACTCTAATTAACTACTATGTGCGGCGTAGAGAAATATGCTTGTTGAGACATACCCCATTGGCTCCCAATAGTGGGTACCTACAGTTACAGGCTGAATCCATAAGTTGAAATCATATAATTTCATATATCGAACTATTTATTTCTATATTAGGCTAACTTATGAAATTGCCATTCTGCCGAACTGGCCATTTCAAAACACATTTTTAATGTGGCTGTTCATTCCAATTTCAAATTTACTTTATTATAAAAAAATGAAATTATTTTTTTCTAAAATCATCAATTGTTTAATGTTTCTTGTTTTTATTGTTTCAATGCATCCCAACATTTTCGTCTTCGTAGGTAAGTTACAAATTCGAACAATTATGGTGTACGTAGTGCCGCCGTGTTAGAAAAGCGGCACAAGATGTACGCAACATCAACGACGTTTAGGCCATTATGACCTGAAAAACGAACTCCGTGGTCGTCCCACAACTTTGATAGACCAGAATTATCAAAGCTGATGAAACTCAATCTACGGTTGAATTAACATGTGCGTCAAATTGGCAAATTCGAAAAGTACATAATTATCGCCAGCGCGAAGTACGCTTCGAGACGTGCCTTATTCTGCTCAACATGCACGCAAATGAAGGAATTCTGAACTGCATTTTAACTTCGGATGAGAAATAGATCGAGTTCGACAATCGTAAGTGTTCAGCAACTTGTTTAGGTCCTGGTTCAGCATCCAAAAAATGCCCAAATCGAAAACTAACTTCTAGAAAAGTTTTGGTCACTGTTTAGTGGTCTAACGTTGGCGTTATTCATTACAGCTTTTAAAGGGGGAGGAGTATTTACTATAGGTTTCTACTGTGAAGAAAATAATGAAGGTGAAGCTCACAAGTCTACACCCAGCTTTGTTCTATCTCGGCAATACTGCTTCTGCACGACAACGCGTGACCTCGTACTGTACAGCAGATGGTCTCCAAGCTACATGAGTACAGACTTCTTGTATTTCTAGAATTTGGATAACTTCTTAGCGGGAAAACAAATCCATAGCCAAGATCCATAGGCAATGCAAAATATCTTTGAAGAATTTGTGACTCTCGACCAATGACTCAGTTAGGAAAGATGCATTGATTGCATGGGTAACTACTGACTATGAGTGATAGAACTAAAAAATACGAGTCATTTATTTCTTGAAAAACGGCGCTTTCATTCGTAAATAGGTACCTAATATTTCACATAACCACTTTATTCGGCACGACGATTCTATTAATGTCCTCACAAAACAAGAAAAATACTTACAATATTAAATTTTAATACAGATCTTTCCTCGATGTTCATCTCAAGGACATAGTACCTGTAAATAGAAGAAAACATTCAATAACAGAAATAACACCCAAGTAAGTGCTTCGTCTACTGCATATTAATAGAATTTTTAAAGAAGACAACAGCTAGTAAAAACATCGCGAGTTTTCTTTGTAAATTGTATTCTAGCACTCAATTTGCGACCATAGAATACTGCTGCATCCATATTGCACGATACGCTTAGTCAAAGAGATAGGTTACTCGAGATGTTCGGCTTTTAATAATTTATTACATTTGAACATCGGAGCTGTGTCGCTGTTGAACATTCATTTTGAAGACAAACTTTTCAATAATATTTCACTTATGTTTTTTTGTGTCATAGGTCGACAATCGAGCATATGGTTAACCTGGTGGTAAGCAATCAACGCCGCCTATAGACCATCGTTATACAAAAGGAATTACACACAAGTGCGTAGCCGACCTCTTGTGGGTTATTAGGGATTTAGGGAGAGGGGAAGGATTGGGCCTCAGGGTAACACTCACATGGCAAAACAACATTCGTGCCGAAATAAGGCTTTTCATATGTATCAACTGGCTTCTGCCTGCGGCCGTTCCTGTCAGGTTATCGCGACAGAAAGTACCGCGCCATGCTTTGGGCGAGACTTCTCTCGCCTAAAAGCATCATATGGCTCCCCATATGATGATTTTCCCTTCAAAAAAAGCCTATTGGTAACCTGTGCTATTCCAACAACCACCTACTTCAGCCGTTCTGACAGTTATGCGATGAGGAATAAACACCTCAAAAAACATCCGAACATCATATTCGTAAAGTGACTCGTTTAAATTTTCCATACTTAGATAAATACCACTAGATACAAAAGGTAAAAAACTAAATTAACATTTTTATTTCAGGGACATTTATATGCCATTGTGTATCATATTGCATTCTATTAAGAGGTTTTTTTGCGTCATTTATATTCTTGACAATGTTAGAAAAAAGGTGACTTAACAGGCTTTCGATGTGAATGGACAGAGAATATAAAATATTGCTTTATTTTTCACGAGTTATTTAAGGGGATCCCATTAGCATTCACAAAATGTTTATTTTAGAGCAACGTTATTGATCTCCGAATGTACGATTGCTGTTCACGCCTACAGTTTATACATTCTTTTCTTTGAATTCAAAGTATTGTTACATATATATAATTTTATGTCTTTAGTGCCTCATCAATTGGCTTTTTGAATGTTGTGTAAATAGTGAAATATATGTTTAAACCTTTTTTTTTCAGCTGAGAAAAATGCTTTACGCATACCTACACACACCGCCAGGGGAGACGGTGAGGTTATGTGGGGCTTGCATATTGTCATCTGCCTTTTGGGAGATAAGCCACGAGGACCAAAAACGAATTTCGTGACATATATGTTAAAACCTGCGACAAGTCTTGTTAACCACTTTTCCATGCAGTGTTCTCTTTAAATATAATTATTATTTTAGAAATCGCGACACTACGCAGCATTACTATACACTTTTATCACACGTGACTCAATAACAACAACAAAAAAATTAGGTAGTTATTTTTTTAGTCTGTGTATATCTGTCAACGCTTTTAGAGTATACCAGGAGCAAAATCATGTTACGTCACTGTTCAAGGATGCAGAGGAACTTAAGTTGCATTTTGTCATACTGCGAACATAAATAACCGTAGCGCTTTACAGCTCCAGCAAGGCGTCTTCGACATACCACGCGTGGAAGCTTAGCGAAGTTACTTCAAGAATTCACTTGCCACCAAAGCTTTGGGAAATAACCAGTACAAGCCAGTATAAACTGGTTAACAGTTTTAAAAATAGGTCAATAAGGCTTCAGTATGATACACGCGCCGGCGGCTTCTTTTGAAATCTAAAACAATCGTTGCCGCCTCGCCGAAATCATAACATTTGACACTATTTGATTGCCGCCATAGGGCGTAGGTATACTCATGCAAAATAATTTCGAATTTTAAGAGTACCTACAGGTGTTCCAAAGAATAAATAAGTTTCAGAGTGTTTAGAATGAAAATGAATACATTATACTGACCACGCAAGTAGTATTATGATTAGGATAAAATGGTAAGGATAGGTAGTAAATGTCATATTAATTCATTCTAATAAGTATATATTATAATATTGATTACTTATATGGTTTTAAACTAATTACTTAGGTACTCTGTATACACGCGTTACACTGTTCTCACATATTCAACCAACTAAATAATGTATCAAAGAATGTTTATGTGACACTGATTTTAAAAGAGTAACCATGGAGTTTCTTGCTCGTTCTTCTCCATCGGAATCTACACTTTGGAACGAGCGAATAGCTTCACTAAGAGGACTGACCGACAGACTGACACTTTGTATCTTTAAAGTTGTGTTGACGTTCAAAAGTGCCTGTATGGGTCTAATTGAAATAAATAATTTTGACTTTGACTTTGACTTTGACTATTATTGTACATTTAGTCATTATATTACTTAAGTTTTTACAAGAAACAATTGCAAAAAAGTGTTCATATATCTCCCGTTTAATAAATATTGTAGCCACTTTTAAATATACTTGAAACTGCTGAGAGGTTATTTTCTAAAGCATCATTAGTAATTAGAAAACATAGAAATAGGTTAAGTGATGAGTCAGCCAGATGGTTACTTTGTATTAATTCTTGGTCAAAAAAATTGATATAAAGTATCATAACCTAATGATAAATGATAAAGCTGTTGATTTCTGTTGTATTTTATTTTGTTATTCAAATAAATGATATCTCGTAAAACTCGTTTATTAAATTTCTTATAAGTTGAGGGTTCAATCTCTTTCTAGACAGATTCTTTAAAATACAGTCAAGTTATTGTAATTAATTTGTTTTTTACATGTTTTAGCAAATGTAAGCTTATAAATCAAATGTTTATTAAGAAACAGTTACTTCCATGAAAAACGACATATAGGTCAGTTGATTTTTCGAAACTCTTATCAAATCTTCAGTTATTTATTAATCTGCTTGATCTTTACTATGGCTATGTTAATTCAAGCTCACAATGTTCCAATTCTAATACGTTTTTCTAAGATTTAAAGTAAACTTAAATAAATAGTAATAGACTAATAGGTAATTGCAAGACTTGCAAGACTCTTCCAGCAAGACCAAGACCAAGACCAAGACTGGGAGCGCAAGACCAAGACCAAGATCAAGACCAGGTGTATTGGCGCAAGACCAAGACCAAGACTGGCTAAGTCTCGTCTTGTTCTTGCGTTTGGGCAACACTACTTCAGGTAAACAGCTAAGTACATTTTGAGAGCCTAAAATAATATATAAAAAACTCCATGTATCTCCAATGTCTGTAGTCAGGAGACTATTATTTTACTTTGACTATACTAACTGACAGAGGTGTCAGTTAATGGGAGAAATTATACTTCTTACATAACGTTTTTTTATAGTAAAAAAACTTAGAATATGTTAAGAAAATTTATTAAATCACAATATTACTACATGAATGTCAGCTCACAGGCTGAGAGACTGAAATAAGACTTCAATATTATGTCAAATTACAAGTGAATCGACGATTTTCTTCTTGATGGCAGATTCAGATGGCAGGCCCTTCATCATAATCATCCCCGTTAAGGGACGCTTGTCATAATCCTCACAGTTGGCAGGCGATTTTATATGATAGGGCAGCGAACGACCAGACAGATCACTTAATGGTAAGCAAACGGCGCCGTCATGGCAACACTAGTGAAGTTCCAAATACGTTGCTGACCTTTTGGGATTAGGTTTTCGGATATTTAATAATTGGGGGAGGGGAACAAGTAGTCCTTCGGTAACCGCACTCACATGGCGAAACACAGCGTTGTGGTTGTTTCAAGCCGGAATTCTGTGATGCCGTGGTATCACTCCGGTCGAGCCGACCCATACGTGGAGAATCATTGCTCTCCCACACTTCGAACACACTGACGATCGAAGTTAGGTCATCGAGAATTTTTAGGACACTATTTTAAGCCAAAACCAATGTGTATGTATGCCTAATAAATACACTGAGAAAACATTAATCGCCGATACAGGATCTACAAAAAAATATCAGCAAAAAGTAGGTTAAAGAATCGGTTAAACGGCTTTTGCTATGTGTTAAGTATTTGGTTAAGATTACTGACATGAATAGATAAATATTGTAATTCTACTTATCTGTACCTAGTTGTTATCGAGGAAACATATGTCGTAAATAATGCTAAACACTACCCGCATATTTCAGACTGGAATGCTAACAATACCTATGTGTTAACAACGTTTCAAAAATACAATATTACAATTTTACCTTGTAGGTAGATTGAATTATAATATCGGGCAAATAATCATTATAATAATGCAACAAGTGCTTATTATTAAATATTCTACTTTAACCATTTTCAACTTCTAAAGTGAAGCAGACCACGGGCCAGCGGACTTGAACCAGATCCGCGTAGTAGCAGCGAGTCAACAAACCACCACAGACGGGGCCCAGTAGGGTCGATGTTCAACCAGGGTTTCGGGTCAAGCTCAATTAGGAACCGCAGCGTCGTCCTGGAGCATGATAAGTAACGAGATGGCTTGTAGTCAGTAAGTCTGGAAGAGGGTGATCATTTCTTTATTTAATCCTCAAAACGGTGATAGTAACAGCATAAAACATTAGAAGACAAACTTCAAGTTTATGCCATCTTCTTTAGATTCAATATTCATCCATTTTGTAATAGAGAAAAGAAAAAGCATGGAGTCTACATCTTGGCCCTTTCATATAAAACTCGCCAATTAGTGCAACGGAACTAGTTAATAGAAAGATCACTCGACGAGTAGATTCTTCAGTGAATTAAAAAAAAATGACTTTATTTCGTTTTAGTTTGAAATACAATTTTACTTGTAACATAAAAAAGTATATAAAAGCAGATATTGTTTCAGGCCATTATAATCCTTAATATACCATTTTACACCATAATCAGTGTTCAGTTTATCTTGTAAGGTATTTTACAAATAGACCAGCCTATCAGCTTCCTCAATTTCGAACGGCCCTCAAGCGATTCCGTAGTCCGGAAACTATGGGGGATATAAGCAATTTGCAAGTTTATCAAATAAACGTAAACTTTATGGGAATCAAAACAGGATACATTTGATTGAATCTATGAAATGTACATGTAAACAAAATTCGATTTTTAAACATAACTAGCGACCTGCCCCGGCTTCTCACGGGAGCAATGCTGATGGTAAACTTCACCACTATTTAATGGATGTTATTATACATGTAAACCTTCCTCTTCCATAAGTCTATCTAATAAAAAAAGCGCATCAAAATCTGTTCCATAGTTTTGAATATTTAATCATAAATAGGGACAGAGAAAGCGATGTTGTATACGAGGTATGTAGTGATTTGTTACAGATGCTCAACACATGTATGTTTTTATAATTTTACAACAATACCTGCGCTTAAATTTATTACATCTCTAAATTTAAGGAAAACACGCTATTTAATTTTACATCATATTCATATATCACGTCAAAGTTAGAGAAAACAATAAGATAAAATTGTACATAGCACGAATACCTGCTGTGTTCAGGCTATTAACGAGTTATTGGGAGATAAGTCAGATACGTATTACTCATGGATTACATCAACATAAAAACAATAGCACATATTTATCAACAGAGTTTTCTTACGCACAGCCGTTGCTATTCATATCCGATCATAGATATCAACAGATTGCATCACAGTCACTATTTTATAAAATCAACAATCCAAAAATATCGTAATAGAGTTTGTGTTTACACAATATAAAGACCGTTCCCAATTTTCGTTGCAATGTCCATTGTCCGATCTCCGGTACATCGGTATAGAAAATTGGCAATAAGCGACGAATCTCAACCGAGACTAGTGCATACTGCATACAATACGGACGGGACTTACGAAATTCCAAGTTTAAAAAAAGAAATATGGCGGATAAAAATAATGGCGGGCGTTTTGAATGCGACTGGCATAGTTTATGAGTTCGGCAGTAAACGAATGACTGCCGCTCGTAGCTATGATTAACGAGGGTATCTTGGATCAAATCGATACGTGATTAAAAATATATGATAGTCTCGTTCACTGCTGACGAATACCGTTTTTTGTACAGTTTTTTCATGTTCCACTAATTTTTGTACGTATTCAATAGAAACATCAAACAATGGAGAAAAATCAGAACGCATTGTTCATTATTTACAAAAGGCTATTATTTTCAATTGATGACTAGTGCCGAGTTTACTATACTGATAAAACAGAATAAGTAAGTATCGACCTATCTCAGCTTGATATGAAAATACTGAATATCGAAGTGAATTTAAACAAAAACATCAACGGAAAAACTGATACATCGTTCGAGTCGCAGTCGGATGCAGAAATTGATTTTATTATACGTACCTCTCAACAGGCATAAACAACAGACGGAGTTACAGTGAAAATGTGGAAACTCATCGACAAAAAATGGGAAATATTGTTGGTACAACGCTGTGCTTCCCATCTAGAACGTAAACTAACTGAATATTCGGGAGGGTATTGCTCGCTGCATGCCCGCCAGCCCTCGGGCAAGCATTGTGTGTTTTAAGCATCCTTATTTAACTACAGGCAGATGCGACTGCTTTCAGTGGTACTTAGGTCCCGAGTTAAGTACGTAAGTACCACTTTTAATGCCATACGCGCGCTGTTACTAAACTACGTTTTTAAACATAATAGCTTAGGTTATGTATCATAACTGTTTAATTTTAAAATTCCATTCTATTCTATTAGATATGTAACTTTTTATGGCACATTCAGGTATTATTTATGCATATAGGCCTACTGTATATGTGTATAAATGAGAAATAAAATGTATACGAATTAGTGATCACGATACTCTCTTATAGAGATTACTTAAGAATTGTGTTACCAATTAGTCCGATGATAATGACCCTAATCTATGTAATTACTGAGATCCTTGTTATGTTGGCCTCATCGTCTGGAGTAGATGCGTAATGATCCGGGCCTCATTAAAATAATTATGTAACGCTACACAGCTAGTATGCTTAGAATGCATGCTGAATATCAAATTACTAAGCTAAGATAAAAATGGCGGACACAAGGCTGTGTTTACAGAGCACAAGGTCGCCACTTCGATACCCATATCTACTAAATTTAACATTGTTGTTCGTTTGTTAGTTTTATCTAATGTTAGAATGATTAAGCATAGTGTCACGGATACCTACATATAGATATATAAGTAATAATAGGTCTTTACCTATGAAATTGCCGTTCTGCAGTACTGGCCATTTCAAATCAAAATAGTTTTTGTTAGGTTAAGGCTAATTAATTTTGTATTTCATAGGTAAAGACCTATTATAAGGTAAAGTTAACAATAAACAATTGGCTACTGTAAGTTTTAATTTCCGCACGGAAATCATATTTTTTGTTCGGTGTCTAACTGTTATATAGGTAGGTACCTGTCTACTATGTAACTACGTTATTCAATGTATCTTAAGTAAAAAACTATCCTTGAGGTAATAAATAAAGTTGCTATTGATCTGTTAAACAAACCTTTTATTTCACGTCATTCGTCGGTACCTATTTAAGTTCGAATGACATTTTTGAGTGGGGAAAGTTATTAAAGAACTTCTCCCGTCTTGGTTGGAGTGAGGGGGAATGTCTGACTCTTACTGACTAAAACCATCCCGTTCCTTATCCTGCTCCAGGCCAAGGTCGCGACAAATTATTGCGCTAGACCCGCAACTTTGGAGCCCGCAAGTCTTGGGGTTCATTTCTTTATAAAACTAACAATCTATTACTAATAAAATATAAAACTTGAGTATATGTCATTTCCTTATACATTGTGTTTAATAATTACTTCCCTAATAAACATCACGATGTTTTTGCGACAGAAGTTTTTCGCTTTATTCTCACACGAGCGCTCAAAACAGATGCTGATATAAACATTACTTAAATATACAACAAATAACAATTCTGGGAACAATAATTAATGTTGAAATACTTAAAATATTTTTGTCATTTACCTATATTGTAACTACATAGTCACGAGTTATCGCCTCTTAATAAAGTAGGTACTTGTACAAAAACGCCTAAAATAATTAAGTGTTATTTAGATTATTAACTATCGTTTTGGGTTTTTCTTAACGTCAAATCAAGATAGATCGCTTATCAATTTGTTAACTAGCAAAGTATTTAAATTGATTGTGAAGTAGGTACTGGATATTCCCAAAAATTGCTGGATTAGATTGTTGCTTTACTACGGAATCCGCAGTGACCTTTATCAGCTTTCAGAATATAAGTTCCATTAGCAGGCAGATTTCTAAATAGCTACCACAGAATCTGGACATGAGGAGAATTACCATATAATCAGTGGTAATGGTAGTAAAAATAAAAAAATGTTAGATAGAACTATAATGGTTTAAAGAAAGTAAAATATTTTCCGTGAATTTAGCGATAAGTCTGAAGAATTACATTGAGTAACAGTGAGCTAAGTCAAGTCCTCAAGCAAAGAACAAATCATAGTCGTCCTATAACGATCAATCTTTATAGGTATTTTACTATGGCCCCTGGCTTTTGAGCAATATAAGTTCGACTGAAGATGATAACAATGAGATTATTTCATAACCGATAATTTTTTTGCGTGATTGTGTATTTCTTATCTGTTAGGTCCTTTTGGGTAATTCCCGAACCCAGCTTCGGATAAGCAGGAAGAGGAACTTGTTAAGTAAGTGAACTACAATTATCTACAGCAAACAACGAGTTTTATTGGTTTGTTTACTCACATCCACAGTCAGGGAAGTCACAGGAAACAACCTATTATTGCTCATATTTAACCTATTTGAGGACGTGTGGATTCCAAAAGTTATTGTTGATCTTATGAACTGTTGTAGTATAAATAAAGAAAGGACTAGCTAGATGATCATTAAATAAAACCCGATACCAAATCTACGTTTATATATTTAGATGAAGCGCGACATTTTCAAAACAAATTTGTAGCTAACTTCGAATACTTATATCTAACATCATATTACTTACAAAGTTTCCAAGGCGACGCCATCTTGGAAAAAATGGATGAAAGTAAAAAATATGCAGTACCGCCGACAAGTTCGATACGATGAGAGATAGCGAGTCAACTTGTAACTTTAATCTGATAAGCAATTCATTGCGAGATGTTGTGAACTACGACCCGAGAGGACTTTCAAGTGCTGGAATGAAGTAGCTGTTTTGTTAAAGAAATATTTAAAAATTTAAAATGTTTTTTTTTTACGAAGCGGCGGAGGTATCTCTTTATCGGAGGTTGTGTTGTAGAAGGATGGAACGATAGAGGTTTAGTTACATTTTATTATATGTGTTGGAATAACAAAAATCAATCTACTCATTATTCTCACGCCACTATTATAAGTGCCTTAAGTGGCCAGCTAACCCTCACTGAGATGTTTGCATCTCGCCCTCATTCGGTTCTGCTAACGCCTTCAGGCAACACACACCTCCTAAAGTAAAATAATAAATTCCACCTCTGCTATTTGATAAATAAACTTAGTTTTATTTCATCAACCCAAACCTAACAGGTTATGGGCCCAGTGCACCAGTGCACCAGTGCAGTGCAGTAAAGTACAGTGTAAATAATAATTACTAGAAGTATCGTAAATACTTTTAAAAGACAATTAATAAATTTTAAGTGACTTTATTTTTATAAATATACTGTGAAATTAAAATCAGTGAAAATGGACAGCTCCAACTTGAAACGAAACATTAAACAATTCGACGGTGAAAGATATAGTGTTTGGAAATTAAGAATTCGTAATCTATTAAGTGAACGTAATGTACTTCATGTGATTGATGAAGAATTGCCAAACGAACCTAATACTGAGTGGATTAAAAGTGTCAAAATAGCGAAAAATATTTTGGTGGAATATTTATCAGACACTTTACTTGGTTTAGTTACTGAACAATCTTCAGCTAAAGACATTTTCAATAAATTAGATTTGATCTATGAGCGAAAAAGTACATCTAATCAGTTAACATTGAGAAAACAACTTCTCAATATGAAGTTTAAAGAAGACCAATTAGTAAAGCATTTTCAAAATTTTGATGATTTAATATGCGAACTAGTATCGGCGGGAGCAACGTTAAATGAGAACGATAAAATAACGCATTTATTCATGACACTACCCAACTCTTATAATAGTGTTATTACTGCGATCGAAACTTTAGCCGAAGAAAATTTAAACTTGACGTTCGTGAAAACTAGATTGCTAGACCACGAAATTAAACTAAACAATGAAAATCGAGACACAAGTTTAAAAGTATTACAAGCTAAGACTACGTCGGTTTCAAAAATAAATAAATTCCCAAATGCGACCTATCATCAACAGAAACGGGGTCAACAATTATTTAATAACAGATTTAAAAGAAATTATAAGTCTAAAAACGTGAAATGCCACCATTGTGGAAGAAAAGGTCACATTATGAAAAACTGTTATTACAACAAGATGGCAACTGAACGGTTTCAAAAGCCTGAATACCATCGAACAATACAAGTAGTGAATACGGAAACAACTGATCCAAATGTATCCGGATTTTCATTCATGGTAGGAGCAAATGCCATAAAACGTTATTACCAAGAAACAATTACATTTGTGCTGGACTCTGGCGCTTCAGACCATTTCATCAACAGACCAGATTTAGCGGAAAAGTTTACAGAATTAGAAAAACCAGTAAATATCTCCGTGGCGAAGAACGGTACTTACATCCAGGCTACAAGAAAGGGAAACTTACCGGTTATCAGTAACTTGGGATTAAAAGGTATATTGCAGGATGTTTTATTCTGTAAAGATATTCCTTACAACTTGCTTTCAGTAAAGAAAATGCAAGAGGCTGGTATGACAATTATTTTTGGCAAAGATGGAAGCGTACAAATATTCGACACGGGTAAGACATTGGTAACAAAGGGTGAGTGTTTGAACAATTTAATTGGAATTAACTTTTTAATTATAGGATCTGTTGTGTGTTCTTTAAATAGAGTCGTAAATAACTATGAGTTGTGGCATCAACGTTTAGGCCACATTAGTAAATCAAAATTTATGCAAATAAAGCATAAAGAAATGTTTTCTGATATAGAGAAAATAAGTCATATTAAGCCATGTGACAACTTATGTGAAGCTTGTATTTATGGAAAACAAGCATGTTTACCATTTAACAAATCAAAGCCAAAGGTAACAAGACGACCACTATTTAAGGTGCACACAGATGTTTCGGGTCCCGTCACTCCTTCGACACTTGACAACAAAAACTATTTTGTGGTTTTTGTCGATGAATTTACTCATTATTGTGCAACATACTTATTAGCTCATAAATCAGATGTTTTTACTGCTTTTCGGGATTATGTAACAAAAAGTATGGCACATTTTAACCTGAATATTGTCAATTTATATTGTGATAATGGTGGTGAATATTTATCGAAAGAAATGAGAGAGTACTGTGTTACAAAAGGTATAAGCTACCATTTAACAGTGCCGCATACGCCAGCTTTGAATGGTGTAGCCGAAAGAATGATAAGAACATTAACGGAACGCAGTCGGGCTATGGTGTCCGGTGCGAAATTAGAGAAAACATTCTGGGGTGAGGCTGTGTTAACTGCTACTTATCTAGTAAATATCACACCCACAAAAGCACTGAGAGTTGATAACACACCATTTGAATTGTGGCATGGTAAGAAGCCGCAACTTAAGTATTTGAAATTCTTTGGTTCAACTGTTTATTTTATGAATAAGACAAAAAGACATAAGTTTGATGAAAAGTCATCAAAAGGTATCCTGGTTGGATATGAACCAAATGGATATAAGGTGTGGTTACTGGTAGACGAAAGGTTTGTGAAAGTCAGAGATGTAATAGTTGATGAGATTAATTTCTTATCAAGTAGGCCAGTTTATCTTTTTTGTGCCTAACTGTTTCACACAGCAACAACATTACACAAACATATTACTAGTACACTATTACTCTGCACCCCTAAATCATACTGCACATTACACTATTTACCTTTCAACACATACAACTACACCAGAAACAACACCACTACTTAACACCTACAAATTCATAACAATCACTCTAATCAGAACTTCAAAACTTAAACTCACAAGTGCTTTCCATAAACCGAGTCTTAACCCAGTATACTATACTCGTAAATATCTACTTTTATTTTATCATTTAGTGACTTGATTGCTTTATCTAATGATATAGATCAGCTGTCTGTATCGCAGTCATATACCGCAAACTTAGAAGAATGTGATAGTATTATTAATGCAACGCCTGATCACCTACTTATCTTAACGCAAAATGTTCGGAGTATTAGTCGTAATATGGCTGGATTAGAAGTAATTCTTCACAGGTTAAAAATAAAATGTGACATTCTGATTCTAACCGAATGTTGGCTCCAAAAAGCAACTGTAATTCCTCACCTGGCTGGTTACTCTCATGCTGAAACTAAAACAAATACCAAACAAAACGATGGAGTAGTTATCTACTACAAGGATAATTTGAACTTGTCTATCTTGGAACCAGATTTTAGTAACAGCAATTGTTTGGTTGCCATTATAGAAAATCGCATTGCGGTGATTGCACTATACAGATCTCCATCCTACACTAACTTGGACCCATTCATGTCTTCCTTGGACAATACATTAAAAAAGTTTTCAACTTTCAATTACAAAGTGGTTATAGGAGACTTAAATATAGCAATTAACCCTAGTAAAATTGACATTGATGGAGAAAAATACTTAACCCTTGCGGCCTCGCATGGCCTGTTGCCTACTCATACCCTTGTCACACGTAGTGCTAGTCAAACATGCTTAGACCATGCCCTAATAAAGACGCAAGGCCCCTCCATCACTATAGTCCCTCATGCAACTCTTACCGACCACCATCCGGTGTTATTGAGTATGTATTTGAAGAGACCTCGACAATATGCTACCACTACAAATACTAAAATTGATGAAAAAGGCCTATTAAAAGATCTCTTAGAAATCAACTTCGAGCCAATTTATCAGACAATAGACCCAAACACTAACATCAATTACCTGACAACATGCCTACAAAAGGCCATTTCAAAAAATACCCAAGTGATACATTTACCAAGGCGTCAAAAAATACTAAAACCTTGGATAACTCCAGGACTACTACGCTGCATACAAAATAGGGACCGACTACACCTGAAATCGAACTCAGCACCTGATAACGAAGTCTTAAAGATCACTTACAAGCGCTACAGAAACTATTGTAACGACCTTTTGAAAAGAGTTAAGATAGCATATGATAAAAAACAAATAAATGATGCCCAAAATAACAATAAAAAATTATGGAAAGTCATTAAAAATATCACAAACACTACAAAAGCCACCCAACAGCCAAAAGAAATTCTGTCTCTATCATCCTCTCCTCAACAATCACTTAATGAAGCAAACAATTACTTTATAAATGTAGGAAGCTCTCTGGCAGATAAAATTCAACAGTCTAATACCGACGTAGAAGGGGAAAACACTCGCATACCTATTCACCACGATCAAACAGACACACTAAATTCATTCGCTTTATTTGATACAAGTGAGACAGAAGTGGATCAACTCATCATGGGCTTAAAGACTGACAGTGCACCTGGATGTGATCATATAAGCAGTAAATTTTTAAAACAGCACAAATCCATTCTAGTTTGTCCCTTAACTAAGATATTTAACGACTGCCTAATGACGGGTGTATTCCCAGATATGCTGAAAAGGTCGATTGTGTGCCCAATACACAAGAACGGAGACAGAAATCGTATTAGCAACTATAGACCAATATCTATATTGCCTGCGATATCAAAAATCTTAGAAAAAATCATTAACACACGGCTAGTTGGCTATCTGGAAAAAAATAACCTGCTATCAGTTAACCAGTACGGGTTTAGGCATGGCAAATCTACTGAGCAGGCAGTAAACAAGCTTGCTGACTTTGTCAGTTCAAATTTGGATGGAGGGAATAAGTGCCTCGCCATTTTCCTAGATCTGGAAAAGGCGTTTGATACGATTTCTGTTTCCCTTTTACTCAGTAAGTTAGAAAAACTTGGAATCAGGGCTGCACAACTTCGACTTTTCACTAGTTACCTGTCCGGACGTACCCAATGTGTTCGAGTTGGAGAAAGTGTAAGCGATTATTTCCCTGTCACACACGGTGTTCCGCAGGGTAGTATATTGGGACCGACCTTATTTCTCGTCTACATAAATGGGCTAACGAATCTAAACCTTGCATCGGGTAAAATCATCTCATTTGCCGATGACACGGCCTTGCTATTCGCTGGTCTAACATGGGAAGAGGTTTTCAGCGCCGCACAGGATGGCTTTGACAGGACAAGAAGTTGGCTACAAAAAAATATCTTAACCCTCAATGTTGATAAAACTAAGTATGTCTGTTTTAGCATAAGGCAGGCCGCCGATATCCAAAATAACCTAAATATAAAATTGCACGTTTGTTCCTCGGTAGTAAATTGTAGTTGTCCAATTATTGAATCAGTAAATTCACTCAAATACTTAGGTGTTGTCATTGACAGGAACCTCAATTTTAAAGAACACGTAAAACTTCTTAGCTCTAGAGTACGTAAACTTATTTTTATTTTTAAAACTTTGCGTCACGTAGCGGATGCCATGCTGCTTAAGCGGATATATCTCGCTCTCTGTCAGTCACTCCTTGCATATTGTATCACAACCTGGGGCGGTATCTATAAAACTACTATAAAGTCAGTGGAGATAGCTCAGCGAGCTATTCTGAAAGTTAGCACCTTCAATCCTATCGACTTCCCAACCGTAAAGCTCTACAAGTTGTGTGATGTTTTAACAGTTAGACAACTATTTATTCTCAAAGTTATCCTCCACCAGCACACTAAACAGTCATATAACCCATTATTGCTTCAAAGACGTCGAAAACACAACGTTTGTGACTTACCACCTACGTGTAAGACAAAATTTTGTAAAAGATTTATCGGATTCCTTGGTCCATTCCTCTATAATAAAATAAACAAAATAATTAATATGTACCCCTTAACGTTAAAACAATGTAAATTAAAAACTTTTTATTTCTTACAGAATCTTAATTATGAGGAGACAGAACGACTATTAGAGAACACTCAGTAAATCTATATAGTTGTACTACTCTTAAGCTCACACGTACACTCACACATCTCACATTCACCCTTACACAACACATACACACCCACACACCACACACGCACCCTTACACTACACCAAAATCACACATACTTACCTATTTACTATACAACTAAACCCAATCCTCACTTTTAACTTAATTTTAATTTTACTTACTTACTAAGTTCAAAAATGTATACCATAACCCATCATACCTTGTACTTGGATTTGATAATAGTAACTTAACCTGGAATTCTGGGGAAAAGGCGCTGATCGCCGAAATACAGGCTCAGCCTAGTTCGGCTACAGATGCTAAACTCTCGGTTATAAAAATATAGCTGCCAAGTTTTAAACTGTGTAATCTAGTATTAAGTTATTTGAGAAATAAACATTTATTATTATTATTATAGTTAAGCCTGAAGGAATTGTGAGTAAAAATTCCATTAAATCTGACGGGCACTCCAATGGTTGGGAGGTGCAAAAATCTGATAAGGTGAAATCAGATAGTTATATGAGACAAACGTTCGAAATACCTATGTCATTAGATCCACCATCTAATAAATCTGTAAGTGAAACAGATGTGTACTCAGACTCTGCATTTCCAAATGAATTGACAAATCTCAGGATGATAAAACATCTCCGAATTTAAGAAGGAGTGAAAGGATTAAAAACATACCTAAAGTGTGTTATGATGACAGTAAAGATGATCTATCAAATAATTATTTGCTGCATGCACAATCATTAGTATGTTCTATACCTAGATCTTTTGATGAAATCCAATCCAGGGATGATAGACATTTATGGGAAAGTGCTATAAAAGAGGAAATTAATTCACTTCTCAAAAATGAAACCTGGACCCTGGTACAAAAACCTATTGACAGAAATATCATTGATTGTAAATGGGTATTTTATATTAAAAATGATGAATCTGGAAAACCATTAAAATATAAAGCGCGTTTAGTAGCTCGTGGTTTCAATCAAGAATATCTTATTGATTATAATGAGACGTTTGCACCTGTTGCAAGAATAGCAAGTTTCAGATTTATTTTAGCATTCGCGAATCAGTATAGGTTGCTAGTGCATCATATGGATGTAAAAACGGCATTTTTAAATGGGAAACTTGAGGAAGAGATTTTTATGAAAGTACCACAAGGAATCCCATGTACAGATAACAACTTGGTCTGTAAATTAAATAAGTCGTTATATGGATTAAAGCAATCAGCACGTTGTTGGTTCGCAACGTTCGAACAAGTCTTGATTGAAAAAGGTTTTCGATATTCATCAGCTGACCGATGTCTATATATATTAGATGCAGGTGATATTTCTAAAAACATTTATGTGATTTTATATGTTGACGATCTTGTTATCGCAACGGCAGATATCAAAACCATGAACACCTTTAAACAATACTTAATGAAAAGGTTCAAAATGGTAGATTTGAAAGAAATAAAGTGTTTCTTGGGGATTAAAATTGAAAGAAGCAATAACAAAATAACTTTAGACCAAAAACTGTATATAGAAACAGTCCTTAATAAATTTAACATGAGTGACTGTAAACATGTCAGTACTCCACTTGAAACTAAAGTTGATTTCGAAGCTTTAAATTCATGTGAAACAATGAATGCCCCTTGTAAAAACCTTATCGGATGTTTAATTTACATTATGGTTTGCATTAGACACGATTTGAGTTATAGTCTAAACGTCTTGAGTAGATTTGCTAACAAAAACAACCATGCACTTTGGTCACACTTAAAAAGAGTGCTTCGTTATTTAAAAGGGACGCTTGATTTAAAATTGACTTATCGTCGGAGCAATTCGGATAAAATACCGTTAAGTGGTTATGTTGATTCTGATTGGGGTTCTGATGAAGTGGATAGAAAAAGTACTACGGGTTATTTGTTTAACTTATTTGAGCAATGCACTATAAGTTGGACAACAAAAAGGCAAACAACAGTAGCAGTTTCTAGTACTGAAGCAGAGTACATGGCACTATTTGAGGCCGTAAAAGAAGCTCTATGGTTAAAGTCTTTAGTAACCAGTATAAACATTAAAATACTGGATCCGATTCCTATTTATGAGGACAATAGTGGTTGCATAAGCATTGCAAATAATCCGACATGTCATAAAAGGTCAAAACATATCGACATCAAATATCATTTCTCTAGAGAACAAGTTGAGAAAAATGTTATTAAAATAATTTATGTGTCCACAGGTAACCAGTTGGCTGATGTGTTAACGAAACAGTTACCCACTGTTCGTTTCTCCCAGTTGAGAGAGAAATTGGGACTAGAATAGATTACAATATATTTTATATATGAATAAAATCTATAGTATTAAATACTTAACTAGGTTAAGATTTTGAATAAGTATAACATGGTCTGATTAGGTTTTTCTGGGTTTCCCTAATCCTATGCAACGAATGTTGGACCATTGAATGATTGTACCCCAGATAAAGGATGGTGTGTGATACTATGTTTGTAATTAATTTTATTTTAGATTAATTTTTGAGGGGGCGTGTTGGAATAACAAAAATCAATCTACTCATTATTCTCACGCCACTATTATAAGTGCCTTAAGTGGCCAGCTAACCCTCACTGAGATGTTTGCATCTCGCCCTCATTCGGTTCTGCTAACGCCTTCAGGCAACACACACCTCCTAAAGTAAAATAATAAATTCCACCTCTGCTATTTGATAAATAAACTTAGTTTTATTTCATCAACCCAAACCTAACAATATGTACATATTTCTGTTATGGAATAGCTGTATGGAATAAGAAAAAAGTGTCATTGTTTATAATTGATCTTCTTGCTTTTCATAAACGATGTTTAATATATTCTGCGTTATTTAATTAGCTTACACGGTATTTATGAACACAGATCGCAAATAAATGTGGACCGTTTTATGAATAAATGTTAAGTGGTTCTGGCCAACCATTCGTGGGCTCTTCACAGTCTGTTCGCAAATCAAGCGGCAAAGCGCTGAAGGGCCATCGCGATAGGGTTTGGAAAAAAGAAATAAATTCAATTCAAGTACGGTACTCGCTTGGCCCAAAGGAAATTGTAAATTAAGCAAATATTTCATTTAATAGCAATCAATTTTCTCAGTTTTTCAGGTAACACATCAATACTTACTAGCTACTTTTTATTAAAAGTGGCTTTACGGGTGTTAAATGTAAAACTGCACAAAGTATATTATACTACGGTACCTATAAAATTTTAATTTAAAACGACGAACGGATATTACCTGAATGTCAAAAAAATCACATCATTGTTTATACGGTATCATTATTGCACCCGTTGCAAAAGGAAGTGGAGGAAATAAAACATGAAAAGTTGTTCGCGATTTACGATTAAGAAAGTAAGTAGGTAATATATCTTTAAAAATAGGAAATGAGGATGTCATACTCGTTCCTCGACGACCTGATAGCTGGTTAGTTATCCAGTTAATTAGCCATTAAAACTTTTAACCGTCGCGCGTCGTTCGCAGTTCCTTACTTGAGTGGCAACACGAGAACCTAATCGTTAATTTCCTAGCAATCACGCTCTTAATTTACTCACGTGGTGACTAATTAATCGGTGAATTAATCATGTTTGATTTCCGATTAAACATGATTAAAGTGTTTGATTTTGAGTTAGTGAAGCATATCGACGGTTATACTCGTATGTGCAAGGTTAGATAATCGCGAACTGAACTTATCTAGCGATAACAAATATGTAGTTCAGCACCCTTTGGTATAATAAGGAAAATTGAGTTATAGATTTAAAATCCTCCGTGTCTGTTGTTACAGTAAAATAATGACTAGTCTAAATGAAGTAGACCATGTGGGAGAGCCATGCTTCGGCACGAATGGGCTCGACCGGAGTGATACCACGACCTCACAGAAAACCGCCTTGAAACAACGCTTACGTTGTGTTTCGCCGAGCGAGTGAGGTTACCGGAGGCCAAATCCTTCCCCCCATTCCCATACTCAGAAACGCACTTGTAGTAACTCCTTTGGTATTACGAGTATCCATGGGCGGCGCTGATTGCTTACCACCAGGTAGTCCGTATGGTAGTTTGCCGACCAATGACATAAAAAAATTGAATAAGTTGAATATGACAGTGTCTTGTAAGCACGCAAAATAAAACTGGTAGGTAATTCAATAATCATAAGAAATGTGTCACATATGATAATTACGTATCAAAGATAACGTTTACTTGAAATAAAAGTATACAGAAGGAGAGAATTAGAACCTTGCAACAAATCCCAAAATGACACCGATCCAGAAAAAGGTCATTAATTTTGTCCAGGTGCATGTAGTGTAGTATGGTCTTATTAGGCGACCCCCTGAACTGGAAGGGTCGACTTATATGAATTATGGTCCCAACCAGGGAACCGTGTGAGAAGACATTTCATTTATCTCCCCTAATGTTCACAGAATAACAGTGGACGCAAAATCTTTAATTAGAGTTTACAGTAAAGCAAAATACTATGATTATTAGTTAAAGTAGTAGCATTCTGCTAATAGATTTCGTTCAAAAGGCATTGTTGCGCACGTGGGTGTTGATGTAGTAGCAAAATTCAATTAAAATTGATTTAATTATGCCATTAATTTAGATAAAGGACCAAATAATTACGTTATCATTTCCTGAAACCAGTTTTGTAATTGCATACGATGATAACAATGGTTTTTTATTAAAGAGTAAAAAATGGCAATTGGACGCAGTAACCATTTTTGTCGACATATAAGTCGGCGTGTCTTAGGAATTAATGAAGATGCACTCTTTGTAGTCTCAACACGCTGTATGATACGGAAAAAATAACAGGATCTCACTTCCATAACAATTATTCTTCAGCAGCCGTACATCTAGATTGTAACACTTATCATCTCATAATTATGACACAATATCTGCTTCGTATATATGTTACATCATGTATTACTATGCTATTTTAAAGACAGGTGGGCAGGTCATATTGAAGATGTAGTAACTAACTCGAATATACACAATTGTGTGATGGACAAGAAAAGGCAATACTTTAGCATTATCTGCCGTTTTTTCACTATTGGACATAAGTGTCTTTCAGCAATTAACTGTTGAAAACAACGTGTATGTCAAAAAAATAAATATAAAATCATTTATTCCAACTACATAGTGGTACTTTTGTAACGTCAAAAGAGAATAACAGTCCATCAGTCTGCTTGTCAGTGACGCTAGGTTAGAAACATTGGGACTCCATAACGATGTGCGGTAAACATTAAAATTGGGTGCGAAAATAACTTTTTCTCTCCATATGATATTAAATTTTCCCTGAAAACACCCCTAGGTTATTGCTTAGGCTGTAAAAGATATTATTTAGTGACATGCCCACGTCTCGAAGCGCAGATGGCATATTTTATTATATTTGAAGAGTCGTATTTGCTATTGAGAGCAACCGGATATTACGAGCGTAATAAAAGGGAGAAATTAATCTGCTTATATGTCTTTCATATACCTAGGACTTCATTATTACCTATTTTACTATAGTGGACTGTATGTAATGTGGCAACAACTGGCAGAGTTGTTAAACAAAAGTTTTGTATCAGGAAAAAGGTTTTCGCAGGATGCCTACTTAGTGGCTGGAGTGGTCGAGGAATGAGCAAAATGGCATATAATTGGGGAGCTTTTGTTCAACAAAAGGCTGGTGAAGTATACTGATGACTGTGATCGTACAGGAAAACTACCACTGCAACCATAATGATAATGTATTAAAGTTCAGAATAGTAAAATATGTATGTCCCATGCAATCATGCCGTAGTTCTTAAAAGTTGTGAATTAAAATAATTAGCTTCATGAGTACCTAAGCTATAAAATTTAATCTTTATAATTAAGATTTAACTATCTCGCTCCTACCAACAGCTAGCGTTGCATTTCTACTATGAATCTTGCTTTGCTGTGACAGTTTGGCTTAATAAAACGGAACACACGAGAAAACAGTCCTTCCAAAGTTAATGTAAAATAATTTAGTAATTTCTTTTAAAGTTACCTAATAGACGTTCCTAGTGTTTTTAAATGTCTCTAAACTAAGTTTACTTACTATTTTTAAATGCATAGTTGAACTAATAAGAACGTGCCAACACTATATGGTAATTTTTACGAGTAGACAGGCATAAATCACAGACAGGCAATAGTGGATGCAGAGGCAGAAATAATGCCTAACAAAGCTAGGCACTACTTAATTCAATGAAAATAACTTAACATTATGGAAATGATTTAATCGGCTTTGCTTTTAACGTGGGCCAAGTTTTGAATAATCATGGCGATGGCGCGGTGAAGTGTCGAACAACGTATTAAATATAAACTGTGACCGGGCAAAGGAAAATGAATATTAGTGGTACCTACTCTCTCTACGAACTGTTTACCGAGCTCATGATGTGAAATTGCGAATTTTGATGCAAAATTCTGTTTGACATCGTATGCCAACGAGACACGTCAGAGACCGTTTTAATACCTGCTATAATTTGACATTACTTGCTTTAAGTAACGTTGCCATCGCTATATGAAAGTTCCAAAGATTGGAGTATTCACGTTCAAAATAAACATTTAATAACTTTCTGTTTTTAATGTAATAGTATGGCAAACGAGGAGACGGATTACCTGATCGAAAACAATCCGCGCCGCCCATGGACACCCGCAACAAAGGAAGAGTTACGAGTGCATTGCCGACCTTTGGGTAACTTTTGAAGACTCTGGTAACCTAACTCACAGGGCGAAACACAACGCTGTGGTTGTTTCACGCCGGTTTTCTGTGAGGCCGTGGTATCACTCCGGTCGAGCCTAACCATTAGTGGCGAAGCATGGCTCTCCCACACTTTGCCTTGGTTATTTTTCTAAGTGTTATGCAGTAATATTTTACACGCAGTTCCAAGAGTTAAATGATCAAAAAAATGTTTGCTTGTATTGTAAAGTTGTTGCATATTTTATCGTATACAAACAAGATGACTCTTTAGCTTAATCATAATAAAGTAGGATTCCGTCATGAGCATTAGTTACAATCTAAGATAAACTAGAAGTACACATACGTGAGAAAATTACAACGAGCAATAAAAGATAAGATCTAAACTTGACAGCGGGTGATCTTGAACTCATTGCAAGGTGGGCAGTAGCTCTCACATTAACATTCAATGCAGCCAGTGCAAACAATGGTCACAATGAACACTTTCCAATTGACAGGGAACCACAGAGGACGGTCGAAACAGTTTCTAAACAAGTTTTATAATTTGTGGTTGTGGCAATACTTTTAGTTTGGGCGCCACTAGATGGCAACTGTCCGCAATTCTCATTAAACGGCACAACACGAGAACGCCGTTGAAGTTAAATTAGAAAATGGAACGTACCTAGTTAGCGATATTGTAAGAAGTTTGGTGTACATTATTGATACTGTTTTGAATTAATTTATTGGTAAAAATAAGGAAGATTGTTCCACAGTCTGTTGGGTTTTAAGTTTGAGTAAACATAAATGTTTTTGAAATGTCTTTTTTACTTATAAAGGGCCACTTTGTTTCAGTATGCTTGTTATCTTGCCTGGTGGTAAGTGATGATGAGAACTACAAATGGAACCAACCCATTAGCAACATGTTAACTCGGGTTTTGAAAACATTCAGGTACAAAAGGAGAAATAAGAATCATGGCAACAGGATTGTATTTATGTGCAAAAACCTAGTTAAACAAACCTTAGTCTTGACAGCGTTGATTCTTATCTCCGACTTTGAATTCATACCATTATTGTGCCTATTTATCTCCTGGACGTGTACTCTTGTGGATATTGTATTCTATCATAACTTGTATGCCAACTTAAATGGGGTTGTTTATGTTAAATAATCACGTTCACTGTTCAGCTTCAAGTTAAATCTAGTCTGGCTTTAGTTAGTTTTGTTGCTGAAATAAGTTACTCTTTTCGACGAACGCATAGCGCCATCCAGTGACGTAAGTTATAAGCTTTTGCCAAATAGGACGTGCCTAGAGTAAGCTTGAGGGCGGTGGCGCTTTCCCTGTTACACCACTTTCCCGCCCTTTGGTGATAGTATTTCTCATATTCGCGTATAGATGGCGCTGTCAATGTTATACCGCGAAACGAGCCTTTGCAGTAACTAGGTAATAAAATTCTTAAATTTTTACTGTTAATTTCACAGATGTTTTGTCGTTATCGAGTTAAGTAAGTACTATTTTAATGACTACGTTAAAACATTTTCATAGAACCAAAAAAAATAAAAATGTTTTCAAACTAAAAATGTTTCTTACAAAAAGTATTACTTAGTTGTTAATTTTAGATAATCCAGTTTTAGTATGTTAGATACTACATAGTTGGTTAGGTACCTCCAACTGATAGGACTTAAAAAAAGGCAAATATTAAAACATTGCTGATGAATAATAGGAAGGAAGCAGTTACAATAGTTAATAGCGGTACATGTTTGTCATTATTTTGTCACACATAGGTAACTATTAGACATAATAATAACACGCGAGGCTGACTCACGCTATGTATATTTTTTTTTTATTTATTTATAAAAAAAATAAATATACATAAATATAAGGAAGGCTTACAGACTAATAACATCTTATAAGTAGTAACAAACTGTAGTTTTAACAAGTTGCTAATAACAAGCATATAGCAAATATAATTTATATAAATAAAACGTTTTCGATAAAATTGTTGTGTTTTGATATTACAAGATTTCTAGAGAGCGCAGAACTACCAACGTAAGTTTGTTTCAATACATTAACAACAAAAAAAAAACGTATAAAAAAATTAAGAAACTACCAACTTACTTAGTATTTAAAAGTAGAAGAGAAATTTTATGCAGCAAAAACTGCCGATATGGCAAAAAGTCGTGCGTGCCTAAGTGTGGAGAAGCTATTCTTAGATAATCGTAGTATCTACGTATAAAAGAGTCACTCGTTTGACGGCCACGGGAGCTAATCGCTACACAGATGATAGCAAGCAATTAACTGACCGTGCATTCGCTGATAATTATCAGAACATCTGTGTATTCTGCGCCCCAACGCAACGCTTGTTGGAACCTACGTAGATAAAACGCGTACATTTGCCACTTCAACAAAATGGTGTCAGTTTTCAGTTACTCGGATTTGCTATGACATCATTTTATAATTTTACATCCTATCCGTTATCAAATTATTTCGTAACAGATGAGAGATTGGACGCTTTGAGCGTCAGTAGCGTGAAATTGGAGATTGAATAAAATGTCCGGCAGATGTAATGACAATCTATAAACGTAGTCGAGTAGAAAAATATTGCCCCTGTATTTAAAATAATAGTTTGTCTATCTATTTTGTCTGTCATTAATCAAACAGAATAGAATAGCTGTACTGTAAATGGAGGATTAAAATCACATCTCCGTAACTATCTATAAATCTATACTTAATACTTAATATTATAAAGAGGTATGTTTCTAAGTTTGTAAGTTTGTATGTAGGGAGTAATCTTTGGAACCGCTGGTCGGAATTCCAAAATTCTTTCACTGATAGACAGCTACAATATTCCTGAGTGCTATAGGCTATAAAACATTACGCTACGATTAAATGGAACCGAGCAGCGGGTGAAACCGAGCGAGAGTAGCTAGTAATAAATAGATAGAAACTGATACTTGAAATTTACTATCATATATAATATACATAAATAGATTCAAATAGGTACCACACCTTGACGCAACACAAGAGGTGTAACTTAACAAGTAAGAAGTCCTTGTGCCCATCCACCATCGACTTAAGTTTATGGTTGAATGCTCTGCTTCTTTATTATTAATAGCTAAAATAACTTTACAAAAATTTACTTCAATTAAAGACGTGATCGTCGTCAGTTATCAGTGTTATCAATGATAAAAGTATTTAGGATTAAAAGGACTGTGTGATAGGCCGTTCGCGTTACGATTTGGTTGCTTTTATGACACGTGTGCTGGATATTTTGGACTACTTAGAACTACGTAAACCTACTAAGAGGCCGAGCAGGAGTTCTAAAAGCCTGCGGAATATGACGAAAAATGAGGAGCTTTTAACTATAAGAAATATATTCTGACTTACGATAATTATTACAGGTCATATACATCTAAAACTACGACAGTAATATTTATGACAGCTATTACTTTAATGAAACGTTTAGTTGCTCAAATATTCAACAGCACACTGCACTTAAATGGTCAAGTGGGTTGTGTAATGGACATTTCCTTGTCACCTACATACATGGAGCTTTAATAAACAAAAAGTTACTTATACTATATATACTAGAATAGAAGGACCTCATTTATTAATATTTATTTGCTAGTTAAATTTCGGTATTTTTGAAGAAACTGGGTTTGGGTCAAGCGCAATAGAGCAGGAGAAGGCACGACACTTCCTCTCGTCTCACCCTAAGCGAGTAAAGCAATTATTTTTGATGATTTTCTCCTCACAAAAAAGAGGCAATTACTACTACTATTTTCAGCAGTGGACGTCATGAGGGTGTTAGGTACGATGATGTCAATACCTACTTCGACTCTTAGCAACTGCATCTAGTGGTAAGCCATGATGCAACTGTTGACTTTAAAAAAAAAGAAATCTGAATAAAATATCGTAAGTATGCCTTTTTCAAGGCGTAACGAACTAACAAATTGGCTATTAAAATTGAATTTCTATGACCGATAAGGACTGCAGGAATGTAGAAGGTAGCTGTAATAGAATAGTTTTAACAATTTTCGCTTGTCTAATATTGTTGTTTAGGTAACTAACTTTAAAAGAAAAATAACTTTAAAAATCGCTATTTTTTTAGTTTTTAAACGACTTTCCAAATAAGGAGTGTTATTTTTTCAGGGTTCATGTACGTCAGCCGGGGTTGCGGGGTACCTAAGCAAAGAGGCACCGCGACCTCATCCCAGAGCAGGAGATGGAACGAGGGGGTTTTTAATCAGTAAGAGTCTGACACTCCCTCCCGCCCTACCATGGGCGAGAAAAATAATTTGAAGATTTTCCCGCCACAAAAAAGGGTTCATGTATGTTTTTGTACTTAATTTATATATAAAAAACGCAGTTTCGATGAGTTCTTACTTCGAAAATGCAATTTGGCTTAAGCGAAATAGTTATATTGTTTTACGATAGAAACTAAATGATTGTACCTACTTAACAATTGCTACAGTAGGTACCTAAACATCTAACTACCTACTTCATCATTCGTCATCGCATCGTCTACCTCAGGCAAGGACGTAGGCATAGGTAGGTACATACTTAATTAATTTTTAACAAAGCCAAATTTGCGCAAGGTTACGGTCTCAGTTAGGTGTACTTTAATAAGCCTGCTAATTGCCATGAAACTTGAAACTGACCTACTTATTATCAACCCAGAGTTCACTTCCAATGAAGTACCGTTAAACAAAATTCTCGGTAATGATCGTAAGATCACATACAACACAGTTATTTTTTGTGGTCCGCTAAACAAGTACCTAGGTACTTTTTGCAATTCACTTGAGTTACAAAACAATAGACCTTCTCATGGCTTTGTATACTACATTTACTACAGAACCACTTGGGTCACATGTAGGTAATCATGTTTATTCAAAGTTGAAACATGATGGCGGCGAATTTGGTGTCAACTTCGTATAAGTTCAACAAATAGAGTCGCGTGTGAAGCAGGAAGAGGGCCGCTTCGCGCGTATCGCTATGCGTGGCTAGCAGATAGAGAAACCGAGGCTCACTGATATCAGGCCGCATCCTGCGACAACCATGAAAATCAACTGCCAACTGTTTATAATGTCAGTTACATTATGACAATAAAGTTCGTGCTGTTAAAGACATTCCTAGCTCCAGACCTCTTTTGGAAGGGTTTCACAGCTGTTGAGGGAGAGGGACGGATGAGGAATACATGTACCTCTGATTCTGATAGCACCACTTTTTATATTGGATGAATACATTTAAAAGTTTATTTAAGATATGTATTATAAATAAATAAGCATGTAAGGTTTGTTTGTAAATAATTAAGTACCCCAATTTGAGTTTTATTTTGGGTCGTTTGTTACATAATTTGACACCCCAAATGTCCAGAGGTGTCGTCGAATATAAACGGTAAACAAAACCACGAGTAAGTATAAAATTTTTTTACTGCAGCGACTTATTTGTGTTGCAGTGGGTAACCAGAGGTAGCTGAAGGAACTAAAGGTTTACCCCCTTATTACAAAACAAGGTTTATCTTTAGTCCAGGTTTAAATCATTGAGTCGGGTTTTGAATTTTGAATTTTATTATCATCTACCTTCAATTCGAAATACGAAAACTGACTCAATGGTTTAGTCCTAGACTAAAGTAAAACCTTGTTTTGTAATAAGGCCGAATGAGTTTAAATTACATAGGAATTATACCTATGTATATTACTTAAAAATCAATCAGTTAGAAGGTAAATCAGTTTTGTGTATAATGTACCTACCTATAGATAACGTACCGACTTATAATACATAGGTTCTTTAATTATAATAAATATCGGCGTAATGACGACTAAGTATCCGTACCTACCTACCTAGTAGTTACCGGTTAAAAAGGTCGCCACAAACTATTAAATTTATTTTATCGTTTTTTATATTTTTATTCTATAATAACACTCAAACTAACCTACTTACTACCTAACCTAACCATCGCAAAATAAAATGTACAAATCAACGTATACGGTGGGTAATACCTTAATTAACCATATCTACTCTACTTAATTAAGTAGCGTATTTATTTTAAGTGCCATTCATTGGATAATAAATATAAGCCTACTTCTATTAGCTAAGCTACATATTATTCCATTAATAAATTAGTAATAGATACGTCTGGACTAGACAGTTGTGGTGGGCCAGAGGTTAAGGCGCCCGCTTCTTTATGCATAGGTTCGACTTGGCACCAATGTATTTTTTCCGAATTATATGTATGAATGTTCTATTCTAAGACGCCACTGTTAGACAGTGAAGAAAAACGTCGTATATAAACCATTTTTCGTGAGGGATAAATCATCAGATGACTTGCCTCTTTATTATATCGTAGTCTTTGACTTGTCTCGCCCATAGTCAGGCGAGAAGGAGTTTCAGACACTTACTGACTAGCCCTCCCTCTTCCTTCTCCTATTCCAACTTATTGCACTTGCCCTGCAACCCCGGCTATTGGTCCTGTTCGGCCCCATCTGTGGTGGTCTATTGGCAAGAAATGTGGACTTATATTTCCTATTATAATATTTTCAAATATTCAATACTATTATTGAAGTGTCAAATACGATACTCTTTTATGAATTTTGAATAAAATCTCAACATATTCTGTTATAACAATTATGTAGGTACTTACTTATATTGTAAAATCAGTGAGTGAAAGTATGATTAATGTTTTGATAATTAATTATATTAAAAGGCATAATAATAAAAAAAAAAATTATTGACTTTAGAAACGTCAAGTTTGAAATCGCCAAGCCCTGAGTAAGCATGATAATCCTCTAGCCTTCTTCGCTTGCTTGGCATTGGGCTTTAGAGGCTAGTGATCTAATGTCTCAGTTGGTCTGTGTCAAGACAAGACTAATTTATATGGATGGCATCTGGACAAACATTACCCATTCTTTCTTTTCACACCAAATCTATTTCTTTTAAGATCCTAACTTAGTACTTGTTTCACACATGGTTCGACTAAGGGACAACCGAACTGTACAAACTTCTTATTGTGCCTATCTAGGGTTAAACCAAATGTCTTGACCTGAAAATTAAGTATATTTAATGACTAGATACTACTAGATACATAGGAAAGCAAAGTTACTTTCATGAGTAGAACTAGAACTGACTATGTTGACTGAGGACTATGGTGGCTCTTTTAAATATTACCATAAAAATAGTAGATATACTTTATTCCTGTAATATATTCCTCTAAGGTCATAGAGAGTTCTATGTATAAAAAGTGTCTCCTTCCTACTTTTAATCCATGTCTCTCTCTTTCTCTCTCTCTTCACACAATCTATCCATATAGTTACCTGGTCATCCTTTAAATTTTCATATTTCAACATTAAAATTTAGCTCACTTCAACTTATAAAGGACAGTTTGAAAAAAAAACTTGTTAAGCATTTTTATGTAAGAACATAGCAGCTAGGCAATTGGCTGCTGTGCAACATATCAGGAGTTTAATTGTCACAATAAAGAAAAAAATCTTTGTTTGATCTACAACTTGTTGTTATAAATCTGGGTGTCATGTATAACTCAAACTGTATGCATGTAAACATTCAGGCCACAGGCTAAAATCAAAACTTAAGGTAATAAGTTTTAAAATAAAATATTAGGTACATTAAACCTCTTTGCAATCTACGGCCACTACTATAAATGAAAAGAAAATAGTATTGTGATTAAAATAAACACAAAATTTTTAACCACTTTTATTTACTGATCGATTTGAATACTGACATTAATTCATGTAAATATTTGATAGTACTTTTGCATCTGTTTTGTTTTAAACAAGTCTATAATTTTGTATTAAATTTACTTTTAATTATCTGTCAAATTAAACCTCCTTTCTTCATTGCTTTCACAATATAACATTGAACTTTAAATAAGTACAGAGAATTATTTTATACAACAGTAACAGACATTTATAAACAGCTTTGTATAATATTTGTGCCTTTGCTGTTATAACCATGACCTTGGCAGAGGGCCATTGTCTCTTGTCCAAGCGGTATTGATCTTAGAGTACTTATAAAGTGACTCTCTCAATTATAAATAATCTTTAAGATACCTACTACTATTGATAAGTCAGCCTGTTTATTCCATTGACTATTTCAATGACAATTCTTTTATTTTTTATTTCACAGTCAGTTTTCAGGAAGTCAATTCATACTGCCTAATAATTTTGGAATCAATGATAATTTAAAAAAGGCTTATTCACTTGTTTACCTTCTTCCTATTGGGCAAGAATATTACAGCAGTGATATTTGTTGACAAGACTGTGACAGAATTTGTATTAAAGGCTCTGTGATTATTTAGGAAAAATAAACATTTTGAGGTCAGTATAACCTCTCACCAAATGAGCAATAATAATTTAGAGAGGTACTTAAAAATATACTTTAACAACTGGTACATAGGAGTGTCAATCTAATGACACTGGCTAAGATCCTATTACCTTTAAATTATATTACAAGTAGGTAGGTACTATAATATTTCAAAGTATTTATTTATACTAAAAATCACTGGTACGTGTCAAGTACCTAAGTGTCTATATTTGTATTAATAAAGCAATTTACATACCTTGTTTTTAGAAAAATATGAACTACTTAATTACTTACAGCTGTCTGTGAATACATAGTATTTGCCTAAATAATAATATTTATTAAAGGAATGAATAAGAAAACCTTTGACTTATTATACGAAATCTTAAAACTCAAAGTAGTATGCATCTTCTGATAAGAATATAAGTAATATGTTAGTATTTTCTAAAACTTACCATAGCCTTCGATAAAATCCACAAACTTGTTTCTTATCCAAGATTTTACGATCACAGATACCACACGTACACTTTTATTTTATTAAAAAGAAACAACAGACAAACGAACACTTGACTTAAAAAACTGCAAAATAATTAACGAAATCACAAAGTATTTAATTCGCACCAATATACACTGATTTTATATTTCGTTTTCAACAACACCATAATTCACTAATTTGTGTTTTATTAACAATTTAATATTATAAATCAAAACAAAAACCACAGCAGTTCGTGATAATCAACAAAAATAGGTTTTGACATTTGACAGGAGGATGGGATCCAATGATCTTACCAGTGGATCCCGCAGCTGAAATTATAGAGAAACAAATCTTTGGAAGTGAAAGTAACTACTTTTTATTATTTTAGTTTCTACTGTCTTATATTTTTATACGTCATAAAGTTATTATTACACTACTGTTACTATGTTCTCAACTAAAATATTTTTATTTTTATTAAAAATATGCTATACGAAAGCACATACACCTACTTAATCGGCGCACGCGAGCGCAATCGAAATAAATTTCGCGTAGTGTGCGTGTGTGCGAGAGCACAGAGCAACCGAACGAAACATGTAACAAACAGTTAATAAATGACCGCGCTTGAACTCGAAGCAGCGCGCCAATCCGCCTGATGACCCACTGCTACTGCAACTAGCGGTTTTATAAAATAATATCTATTGTTTATGCATGTACGACATAAACATTTAGCAAACATGATAACTATAAAAAATATAGATTTTCGTGGTAACAACCAATGCGATTAGGTTTTGTCTTACAATAAATTATTAGCAATACTGATAAAATAGTATTTTTAAATCACCTTCTTGAAAACATCACCTGTACCTACCGACGGGTATGCCGCCCGTCGGTAGGTACCAAGGTTTTCAAACGAAATTAATGTTTGCATCGCTGTTTCTAGATGGATTCTTGTTTAAATCAATATTGTTTAAATAATTAAAAAGTGACGGCGGGTCAGTTCACAAGAACAGATACCGTTAGAAAGTAATCTTAGATTTATTTTAATTAGGTATCCCATTGATACAGCAGTTAGCCGCAGTGAAATCTTTAATTTTATTGATGCGTGCGTGCGTGAATGGTTCATGCTTCCTTGGTGGGTTGTTTGGGTTTTTAATATCAACAAATTACGTAATTTTATATTCATATTAAATAAAGTGTTTCAATAAAAATAGCATTGGCGAAATAAGCTGGATATTTATTTTCCAAAAAAATTGAATTGCTGCTGGCTGCTGATAAGTTTCTAGGTGTTGTAAAATGATTATTGTGGTCTGGTCAACATAAAAGTATTTTTTCTGTCATGCAACAAAATTGTGTCGGTTTCGTTGTCTGTCAGACTCTGTCACTGTCAGAGATTGAGACTGTCTTTCAATGTCATAATACAATTATCCAACTGTGAACTGATACAGAATTATTTATTATTTAAATTTAATTCCTTCGTGGCTGATACATACTGATTTAGGATATAATACATTATAGTAAAAGATAAATTGTTTGTAGAATATTATCATCTTTCTCACTATTGTCATTATTATTATCTTTTAATATTTTCATCTTTCCCTAGTAAATCGCGGGCATATAGTAACTTAGTACTTATATAGTTAACTGTTAATTAAACCTCACCCTCTTTAAGCGTAGGTACTTTGGATCCTATTTGTTCTAAGTAGACATATAAGCCGTGCATAATGTTAACAGAATAGGTCCTATAATAAACCCCTGTGGCACTCTAATTTAAGTTATAGGAAATTCGAGGAGCAGTAGCTATATATGTAGCAGTTGTTCTCTATGATTGAATATTGTAACATTTTGTTGAATGGGTAAGACTGGGAAATTTAGTGTGTCATAATGATAGTACTAAGTCCTTTTCTTATGATACTAATAAATGATAATCTTTTCTGCCAGAAGCTAGTGTGAAGTGCTATAAAGCATTGGCCATGTTTGATTAAAACAGTAACAATAAAAAACTACTACTACTAATGAAGATGTTTGCCTATGTAACTCCACCGAAAATTACTAGTTGGTTCTTTCTTTCAGAAATGGACCATGAAAGTAATTGATAAGTGAACATAGCATTTAGCTCTATGAGATGGATGGATATTTGTAGAGTCAAAGGTAGCCACTGGATTTAAGTGGTCCGGTCAGATTTGGCATGATTGTCATGTTCTATGGTCCATGTAGACTTAGCACTTCTGTTATCATTATTCTTAACATTGCGAGTGAACCAATGGAAATTTTCATTAATGTCATATGTAATTTGGATCTGGTGTTGTTGATATTTTTTAGTTTCATACTTAGCTTTTCCTGACTGTGTGTCATTAGCTTGCAGGTCAACTGCCTTGCTAATAAAGATTTATTTAAAATTGTTGCAGTTGTTTAGAAGTAATCCTCTTGCAAATTATTCTTATAACTTAGGTCAATTTCTATTTAAATAGGTGGTTTGAGCTCGGATAAGAAAGAAAACTAAGGCTTTCTTTTGTTTTATAATCAATGATTTCATAACAATTTTTTATACAAAATAAGCGCACAATAGTTTACACACAGAGGTGGTATATATTGCATTTGATATTGGTATCACTTATCAGTCAGTTATCACAGAAATGTAGGTGTGTACATATAAAAAAGGACTACCGTTTTTTGCCTGCAGTGATTTTTTGTGGTGAGGGGAAAATCATCGAATGACTTCTCCAACCCAGGAGGCGGGGGGGGCGGGAGGGAGTGTTGGACTCTTACTGAATAAAAACCCCCTTCCTTCTTTTGCTTTGGGCCGAGGCCGCGGTGCCTCATTGGGCTTTCCCCGCAACCTTGCCTGATTGCTTGCATTGTGGGGTTTGTTTATCTAATAGAAAGCTACTGAACAACAGTAACTTTTGGCTGAGGCACATAATTTTTGCTAGCTATAGTTCTTGGACAAACAAACCTTACGCCATATTAGCGCCATCTAGTCAGCAATAAAGACGATAGACTATACAGTGTGTTAGGTTAGGTTAGGGAGGGACATATAGTCAAGGACCCGATTCTGGTGCTCAAATAAAATAAGTTAAATCATAAGACGAGTAGAAATCTTAAAAAATAAATTTACTTCTCCATGCAAAATGATCAATCAGCTGTTGCAATGTGTATTGTAAGGAAATAAAATTTTTGACGTTTGGATGTTGGTCCCATATAAAAAGCACCAAAAATCAGTTCCTTCAATAGGTATGCCCGTTGTTTAACCCAACACATTGTATACTAGTACCATCTGTCGAGCAATAGGTACAAACGGTAGCCCTCATTTCACACCTACTATTGACAAACAACTTCAACTTCCATTGGTTTAACTTTAAGTTTCTCCGCAAGCGCTGCGCTGGACTCGATCTGTTGTTGAACGTATGACACTGTCCCACTGGCTTCCGCTTCCGCTGCCGCCTTCTTCTCCTTGTCACCTGGTGCCATCACGGCCAGATTAGGATCAGTCTAGAAAAAAAATAAAATGAACAATAGTTAACCTTTTAAACATGGTAATTCGAGACACAATAAAAAACAACAGGAGCGTGAACGCCGGCTTTCGATTGGGGTTTGATGAATTAATCACTCATTAAGTGTCATGTATGCATGGGTAACATAACACATAATAAATAACCAAATATTAAGAACTTATTAAAAAAAATGAATATTCTTTGTAGGCTTTGAATTGGCCAATAGGAAATCATATGATATTATTTGCTAACGGTAATAATATCGATATCTAACATAAGTGGTATTTTCTCCAACACGTCAACAAAAGGCAAAAATAATCGACTGATACTCACTGGTTCCAACTGTCGCCAATGTTGTATGCAGTCAGCTAGACGGTCTCCGAAGCCAGGCGCGAACCGTTCAGGATCGACAGCTACGAAGCAGTGTCCCAAGTTGGCTGGCCCACCGTCGCCCGCGTGGGACCATGATCGCACATGGTGCCCGTAGTTAGCACCTGTTAATGCACAAGTGGACTTAATGTGTAAGGGCTTTGCCAAATTGGTCGGCTTGACTGGAGTACCATGGTTTTACAAAAACCTGACGTAACAACACTTAAATAGTGTTTTGTTTTGTAATTGAAGTTAACGGAGCTCACACCCCCTACCTTTTTTTCCAGAGACTGACAATTTGCTTGTAATTTCTTAGGCTGGTATTGCGGGAGTCCATGTGGACGTCGATTGATAGTCATAAGGTGACATATCTGCTTGTTTACATCCAGGAAATAAAAATGGCTGACCTGACAATATTCCACAGAACAGCTCCACCATAGCTGCTAGCCCATACCCTTTGTAGCCAGATGTCGTTTCATTACCACCCAAGGGCATGAGGCACTTCGTATCAAAGGCCTGACAAAAAAATAATATATTACTTACACATTCACGATAAGACAAAGCTGTTTTTACCAGGTTTCTACAAAAATCAACCTTATTTTACCTTTAACAATAAGGACTTACCACTTGAGCATTCGTAGTTTCATTCCCATCAGGTCCTTGTGCCCAGCCGTGGGGTATCGGTTCTCCTTTACGAAGTTGCATTTCAATCTGGAAAATGTTCAAACTACGTACATCATTTTGTATGTTACTTTTAAAACGTGTGACTAGCTGTTCCACAGCTTGGTGTGCATAGCATGTTAAGTTCATAATATTTTGTTATGTGGACCTTTCTCGAGTCTTTACAAACCAATTAAAATCTTTATAGATTACGATATTAAATACGACTTCAGATCACTGAATTTGTGAAAAAGTGGTGTGTTTTTACATATTGGTACCATATTACCTTGCCCACGGCGACTGCAGTCGTAGCCATGTCCAGGTAGAAGGACTCTCCCTTTGAGGCTGGTGCAACTACTGATAGAGGGTTGGTGCCTAAAGCTGCCTGAAAACAAAAGGAAAGTTTTAAATGAAGTATTGAATAATTTGAATATGCGTCGTTAGTCGTAAAATGCGAAATTTTATCGTATCAGTGTCAAGGAAGGGTGACATGTTGTGGTCCGGAGGTCAAGGCGCCCGCTTCTTACAAATGAAGGTGCGAGTTTGGAACCTGGCTAGTATCAATTTGACTTATTCCGACTTATATGTACCTAGGTACTTTCATTAATAAACTGAAGGAAAATATCGTGAGAAACCAGTTTGAAATCACTTTTCGTCTTGAGCAAGCGTGATGGTTAATCATACTTTCCACTGCTGAGCAAAGGCAAGTCAGTGGGCATATAAAGGCTGATTGATGCAAAACATTTTTGTCTAAATATATTTAAACTTACTTGTTTACTCCTAGCTGGGGCTAATAATGGTGAAGTGTTGGTGAAAGCCATTCCAATTAGACCTTTATCTGCTGCCATTTGGGACCAGAAACCAGCCATGCCATTGTGATTTGAACCTGGAATTATTTGATCAATCTGTAAGATACCTGAATCTTTTCTCTCCTTGCTATTAGCAAATTTAATTTTTTTTATTATTATTTAAATATTTAATTATAAATATTACCAAGTGTGATTTAGAACAAAAAATGTGTATCAGTTTTTATTTTTGCCTAAATAGTAAAGGTGTGATTTTATACACATATGTAGGGTACCTGTACACCTTTAGCTAATAATACCTTTCACAGACACCCATCCTACACCGGTCTCTTGGGCCTTTTTGATGGCTATGTCCATGGCGAACTGGCTGGCAGTAGCACCGAGCACGTTGTTGGCATCGACCCACGCTGTCGACTGGGATTCCTTCAGAATCTTTGGCTGGTTGTTAGGCTTGCAGGCCCCACTTAAAATATCGTTGACATACATTTCTGGAAAAAGAAAAGGCCAATTAACGTTATGTAACGTTATATAGGTACTTGTCTACGTAGAATGAGAATAAATTACGTACCTATTTCAGTAGTTATCATTTATAATGTCGTTTATATCAATTACGTCAAAAACGTGACGGCCTGCGTTTACTTAGGTAAGTGCGGCCTTACCGACCCTTCGTTCTGAACCATCGTCAACTTACCTAATCTGTTAAGACCATGACTAGGGTGTCCAAACTTATCAGCCTGGATGAGTAACGCAGCTTGCAGGTCAGCTGCCTTGCTCGCGGTGCCGACAGCCTTCAGGCAGTCTGACATGAACCGCTGGGCCTCAGCTACTCTTACTCTGCCCATGTTTCAGGAAACTGAAAACAGTAATTGTATCGTCGTCAGTGTTGGACAATGACCTAGTGATCGACTTTTTTTGTACCTCCCTAAAAAGATAGTAGAGGAAACTTGAATTTATAATAGGGATTTGGTTACTCTGTATATGGTTGTCTGGTAAAGTGGTGGCATTATATGGACTACCCATATCTCAAAGTAAAGGACCGTAGTAGTTTTTAGTTAAGAAGAGTCTGGCACTCAACCCACCCTCTGGGTTTCGCTCCACCTATTTCTTCATCTTTATAGTGGCTCATAGAGTCATAGATATGACTTACTGCTCCGATAACAGCGAGTCCAACCCTCGGTGGAGAACGTTCCTTCCAGTCCGCTATAATAATATCCACCTAAATAACGAAAAGTGGGTTTAGTTGTGTATTACGTCATAGTAATTTATCGTCCAAGATAATTGAGCGATGTGGATCACTTAGTAGTTGGTACTTAGTTAATATAACACCCGAAAATGTACCTAACTAGCGTTAAGCGTTATGATGTGCTTATTGACCATTTCGGTAATAATTTTAGATTATTTGCTCCAAAATACAATAAGATGGTCCTAAAAACCAATCAATATTTTTCTAACTACATAAGTTCCATAAAGAAAATTGAAAAAATAACTTAATACTTATTTCTGTCACGAGATAATAAATAAACTGCATTCTCAAATCGAAATGAGCCTCAAGGATACTCGTTGAGAAAGGTCAATGACGTGCGTAGAGCCATCATCTGGTCAATTTGTAGCCGAGACGTAACAACAATGTGTGTGTTATTATAATGTAAGTAATACTTATTCATAGATCTAGGCCTCGGGGATTAAAATATTATGATTATGTTTCTAAACATCATTACAAACTTTGTAGCCTTATGATTAACGGCAGGTAAGCCCGAAGGACCCGCACGTAATGGCTGGTAATTGTAATAATATACTCTATGTTGGTCGTTATTCCTGCTCTTTCCGCAATCGAGTACGAATCGACAAAGGGACAGTTCAAAGACTGGAGCAATATGGCATTGTCATACCACTCCGTTCTTTCTACTTCTTTGAGCCGGGACCGCGATAAATTGTTAAATTTGGACCCGCAAATGCCCGCAACCCCAAAGAGAGAGGCGGCCCGTGCGAGGGAGTAATCCTCCTCGTCACGCCTCAGCCGCCGCAACAGGCGACACTTCATAGTTGTTGTACCAAACCCTTCTTATGTAAAATTATTTTTAACCGACTTCAAAAAAAGGAGGAGGTTCTCAATTCGACGAGTATTTTTTTTTTTTTTTTTTTTTTTTTTTATGTATGTACACCGATTACTCGAAGACGCCTGGACCGATTTGCAAAATTTTTTTTTTATTCGATAGGGTATACTTGCCATTTGGTCCCATTGTCATGAGGTCAGGACCTGATGATGGAATCCTGGAGAAACCGAGGGGAACTTTCGAAAATTGTAGGGGCAAGTAGTTTTTTTGTATGATGTTTAAGTAGGCCTTTAACAACACTACAACTTGACGAAGGTCGAAGTCGACCAGATGTTGGAGCTGGAAGACAGTCGAGGGATCTCCTTGACTATTTGGAGCAGTTGCCTTGTGTTTGGGCTTGAATGATTCGTATTGGCGAGCACTTTGCACCAGACTTGGTCGTAACTATCATTAATTTTCTGATGATGAGAACTAAGGACAGCTCAGGGAACTCCTGAACGGTGTACAGTAACTACTTCGTGTTTGAACTTAATTCATTTATGTTGATGAAGACTTTGTACCTGTATGGATTATAACAACTGAAGGTCTGCAGTGTACCTGACGATGGAGACCATTGACAGTCGAGGGAATTCCTCAACGATTCATAGCAGCTTCCTTGTGTTTGAGCTTAATTAATTGGTTTTGATAATAACTTTACATCTAGATGGATTGTGACTATCATTAGAGATCAAGACGAAGGACAGTCTAGGGAACTCCTCAACGGTTTACAGTAGCGACCTCGTGTTTGGACTTAATTTGTTTATATTGATAAGAACTTTCCCTCTCCTAGAGAGGTGGCTTGTGACCCAGTAGTGGGAACATTAAAAAGGCTGATGATGATGATGATGATGATTATGATGATGAGAACTTTCCCATTTCTTGGGATCCATATTTTTTAATAGAGCGGCTCCTTTCGCAGGCCTACACATAGCTACTTAAAAATATATATACTATTCAATATGTTAATTTATATTTAAAATGTTACTGTAGTTTACAGAAGAACTTGTAACAGACACTAAAAAGTAAAAAATAAAAAAAACTACGTTTAAAAAAACCGACTTCAAAAACAAAAAAGTGTCAAATAATTAAAATAGATATTTTAATAGCACTCTTACGTACGCGAAGCTAATACTTTTAATATTAATAATAAAACACTATCAATTCTATGTGCTACCTATTCATAGGTTTGAAGTCGGTGCCAAGCCCTAAACAGAATAAAACTAAATGAGAATTAAGACTTTTTAACTGCTAAAGGACGAAATTTCCACAACCAGCAACGAACCTACCTACTACTACTTTTAACAACCCACGAGTTACGTTAAGTACGAGAAAACTTTTAGAATTCATATTTCACCCGAATATCTTTCTAAGCTATATATAATTTTGCATGTAACGAAACAATATAGACTTCTGATTCTACGCTAAGGCCATCAATCAAATGCTTATAATATTATGTATTAGGCTTGGCACCGACTTTAAACCTATGAATAGGTAGCACATAGAGTTGATAGTGTTTTATTATTAATATTAAAAGTATTAGCTTCGCGTACGTAAGAGTGCTATTAAAATATCTATTTTAATTATTTGACACTTTTTTGTTTTTGAAGTCGGTTTTTTTAAACGTAGTTTTTTTTATATATGGAAAAATTTGAACAGGACGATCTACCTCCACCGGTTTCCATCCCGAACGTCTTTAAGGACCGTATAGCACTATCGACTCGAAGATCCAGAAGGACTTTTTAGTCCTTCTGGAAGATTTTGATTCGGATGATGATTTTTTTTATCTTTGATCCTTTTTTTATAGGCAATGTTACAGCAATTTTTGGACCTCCTCCATCAGGGTTAATGATTTAAACCAATTATGACTAGACTTAGACTTTACTATGATCATTATGGAACAGAAAATATTAAAGATCTACTCAGGGAAACAAGTTTCAGATACTTTGTTAAGGAAAATTTTCCTTAATTGTATGTAATAAATATATGGTAATAAGAGTTGAATGCAAATTTTATGGTATATAGGACAAATGAGCAGACGGATTGTGGTTTGTTAAAAAGGTAAAAACCTAACGAGAAAAGATTTGCAAACCATAATGGATGCAAGAAGAAAAGGTACTAGTAGAAGTAGAAGTAGAAGTAAGATACTATTGCAATTTTGCAATGCATGGTTTTTAAAAGTCGATTTTCTTTCAGGGATAAATCATCAAATGTCTTTTCCCACTCAGGGTTTGGCGAGAGGAAGTGTCAGACTCTTACTTAAAAATCCCCGGTCGAGGCCGCGGTGCCTCATTGCGCTTACCCCGCAACCAAAGTCTTAAATTGTTAAGATGGTCATTATAAATAATTATTATCTAATTTATATATTCTATATACTTTTGTCCACTTAAACATTCGTCACAAACAATACAATTATTGATCATTACGAACTTGGCACATTTTACCTTCAACAAAACAATATAGTTTAGCTATATTTATATAATAAAGGAAGGATATTTTTTGTTACCTAAGAGGAAAAATTTAACGGGAATATTTATTACAAAATAATATTATTTATAGATTTAAATCACTTAATAATTTGTTGATTAAATGCTATGGGAATTCTCTACCGTTCAAACTCATGGATTATATAAATAATTGAATATTCTAGAAGTAAATAAATACCATAGAGTTACTATTTTCATATAGGTATTATTTATGTTATGTTATTGCCGGGCTCGCTTCTCATGCTTGAGGGTGCGGCTTTGATACCTCGCAAGTACCGACATATTTTGACACGCGGTGAAGGAAAACATTGTGAGGAGACCAGTAGACCTACCCTATTCCGGACGAGAAAGAGGGATGGAGCTACACACCTTTTATAGCTCCACCCCTTTTTCTCGCCAGAAAGATTCACGATTAAGCACTTTATGGTAGACCTACTGGACTTATAATTTCTGAATTAAGTTTAAAATTACCAATCCTCGTTCAAGGTTTGAGCATTAAGAGTGGTGATTAATGCTTGCTGATTTTGATTACACTTTAAAAGTATCTGTTCTGCTGGTTTGGCTAATTATAAGTGTTACACATTTCTCTCGGAATGAAACTAACGTACTTAATAGGTAATGTAACTAAGAATTCGATTGCAACACTAATAGAAAAAGCGCAACCATGGAGTTTCTACTACGCGAAATATGCCTATAATTGTTAACTTGAAATAAGTAATTTGAATATTAATTTGATTGTGGACATTTTTTTACATAAGTCTACACAGTAGAATAGACTTGTTAGGTTGTTTATGATTAATAGATAGTTATTGACAATTCTTCAACGGAATTTTTAAATACTTTGTTGATAGACGATCAAATAAACGTTCCTTTTTTTGGTTTCTAATGGTATAGGGCTGATTACCGAGATAGGTTTTTCATTATTCTTAAGATTATATCAACTATTCAAAGAAAGAAAATCGTTTTATTTTTTATTTTTAGGTGCCAAATGTGATGTTATGTTAGGAGAGTTCACCCACAACACTTAAAGAGTCACAAGTGCCGTCCATTTAAGAATTAGTACGCTCGTTTTTTGAAGGTTATAAGGACGTTATCTTCAAAATTATCTGTTAAAAAATGCGACTGAAAGATCATTCCACAATATGGCTGTGCGAGGCAGAAAGTTTCGCGAATGACACGATTGTTGTCAGCAAGAGTCTGACACTCCCTCCCTCCTAACCCTGGGCGGGAAAAGTTACTGGATGATTTTGCCCTCACGAAAAAAAACCAGGTAAAATTATGGGGATGGAAATGATGTCACGTGGGTAATTGGTAAGAAGGATAGGGGATATGAAACGTATACAGTCCAATCTTGAAGGCATTAGGGAAGGCCAAGGTATGTTCAGCCGTAGATATTTTGTGGCCAATATGACGTGACAATGATCACGGACGATATTTACCGTGGACATGGTCCACAAATGGCTGCAGATATGCAAGACAGCTTAACATTACTTGATTACTAAGCGTTGTTACAAGCTTATCTATGTCATTAGCTATCGTGATGACATTTGTTGTTTACGTTACATGATACTACAGTAATAATTATTAAAATATCTGTCTAATAGCTACTGTAAGTGATATCTGAAAATAGCCGGGGTTGCGGGGTAAGCGCAATGAGGCACCGCGACCTCGGCCCAGAGCAGGAGAAGGAACGGGGGGTTTTTAGTCAGTAAGAGTCTGACACTCTCTCTCGTCTTACCCTGGGCGGGAGAAGTCATTGTATGATTTTCCCCTGACAAAAAAAAAGAAAATAAATCTTTTGAACGGAGAAAAAAATGCAGTTAATTTAGGAGCCTGTTTAGGGTGAATAAAAAATCGGATATGATCAATGGACATGAGCAAGATCTGCAAGATGCAGTTTTAAAACACGTGAAATGCGTTTTTTGCACGTGATACATTGCATAAAAGTCATGTCAGTCGATGTCTCTAAAGGTATCGCATGCATACATCAAAGTTAAATTCAAGGTGACACAGTTGAAATGAACTTGGCTGAAAAATCAATACCATTAAGCATTTTATGCTGGGATAGTTTCACAGTAGTGGTGCATTAGCGGGTCGATCAATTACTGCACATGTGTTAATGAGTTCAACTCCCACACAGTACCTACAAATATCTCTTAAGTCTAAGTGTTGGTTACAAACTTATTTCTATTTGATCTAAGAAACTTATAAAGAGTTTATACAAATCAAATCCGTGCTAACATTAAAAAGCAATAGACAGCTAACATTGAATAACTGATTAGATATTCTATTCTTAATTTAAACGAAACACAAATGACTCGAATGATAACGATTTATTTAAGCAAACACATAATATCTTAATGTGATATTTACTAACAAAACAAGTGTGATAATGTCGTATCATTAATGATTAGAAATGTAGAAATATGCACGATGTACTTACATAATTTTAGTATTTCTTGTAGATGATATAAAACCTTGTTAGTTTGATGTTGCTTTCTTTTAAAAAACAATGTTGGAGAATGTTTTTTAAATTGCCACAGATTATACGCGCGATCGTGTTGCCGCGTGCCGGCTGACTGAGTTCACCTCAATTTGTTGTTTGTTTGGTTAGGTAGTCGCCGGCTCAATGATGTTTCCAGGAGAATTTATGGCTATTATAATTTTAAACTACGTTCAAGTGAGCACGCATATGTCAGCGTTGCTATGTAGTTGCTCCTTATTCTAAGAATAACCGTCTATCTTTTTATTTGCGTCTATTTATCCTGTTATTTTAGAGGGCTTATGTGGATTTAAGTATTGCTTTTTTAAACTCTCTCTTTCATCATTTTATTAATTTTATGATAGAAGTATTTTCCTTAAAGATATTGCATTTTTTGATAATGATGTGGATTACATTTATTGAATGTCATGACATATTTTAAAATGATATTCGATCCCTACTATCGTGTCGTCTCATCTTCGCATTATCACACTTAACACCATAGCTGATGCTTGCATTTACTCTTAGTTTAATGCATTAGCAACTTCTATAATTATGCTACTGTTTTAAAATTATACCTGCTTCAATGTACCATATCCCGTGACTCTATAACTTCGTCACCTCAAATATTGTGTCACAGTGGCATAGTCAGATCTCTGACTGGTTTGTCAACAAGTATGTTAATAAGGTTGAAATTCCAGTGACGAATGCTGACTGACATCTTTGCAGCAAGTTAAAGGTCATTTGGACATTGTTGACATAAATGGGTTTATGAGAGTTTTATAATAACTGTTATGTTGTGTGTATTGGTTTAATTGATCTATCTAGCATACGTGTGTCAATCATATTTTTGGTTAATAAATATTTCTACTCGGTGTACCTATTTGTATAATACCCATCCGACTTATAGATTACCTTTTCACTACCGACTGTACCCATTTTCACTAATTTTCGCTCACTATAACAAACGCAAGGTGGGCTGATGATGTCTGCTGGTTGGTTAGCAGTGGTTTTTTTTTTTTTTAATATGTAATAGGTCGGCAAACGAGCAGACGGATTACCTGATGGTAAGCAATCAGCGCCGCCCATGGACACTCGCAACGGAGGAGTTATGAGTGCGTTGCCGACCTTTAAGAGATTAGGGATTTGGAGATTTAGGGATTGAGGAGGGATTGGGGAAGGGGAAGGATTGGGCCTCCGGTAACCTCACTCACACGGCGAAACACAACGCAGTGGTTATTTCACGCCGGTTTTCTGTGAGGCCGTGGTATCACTCCGGTCGAGCCGACCCATTCGTGCCGAAGCATGGCTCTCCCACACTTAAAAGGTTGGATGAGAAGAGCTCAGATCTAAGAGTAAACCCATTCGCGATAATTCATACCAGATCCTTATACCAAATGCTTGTCTAAATTATGCTAAAATTACTTGTAATGATCGAAAAGTTTGCAGACGAGGCTACTGACTGACTATCACGTACCAATCCTTTACTACTTACGTATCTATGTTTGTATGTATGTATGTATGTATAAATAAACTCGATTCTAACCTTGACAGCGCCAAGGTCGTTAGCGATTCTTTGATAGTGAACTCGATTGTATAACACGGCTCCCGTTGATAAAAACAAAAAACTAATAATTTAATAGGAAATAAAAGTCGGAGTTTAATCATCATCATTCATTATTCAATGAATTTCATCATCATCATCATCATCCACAGACGGGCACTAAAGGGCTGATGTCCTGCCGGGATTGCGGGGTAAGCGCAATGAGGCACCGCGACCATGGCCCAGAGCAGGAGAAGGAACAGGGGGTTTTTAGTCAGTAAGAGTCTGACACTCCCTCTCGTCCGGCCCTGGGCGGGAGAAGTCATTTGATGACCTTTCCATCGCAAAAAAAATCATCATCATCATCACCGTATCAGCCACACAATGTTCACTGATCAACATAGGCTAGATTTATAACATGACTGTACCTACCTATTAGATACTAGCTATTCTCGCTCGGTTTCATGCACTGCTCGGCTCCATTTAATTGTAGCTTAATGTTTTATAGCCTACAGCACTCAGGGACATTGTAGCTATCTGTCGGTGAAAGAATTTTGGAAATCCGACCAGCGGTTCCAAAGATTACCCCGCTACTTACAAACTTACAAATTTTACCTCTATATAATATTATTATAGATATTAGATATAGGTATATGTATACCTACTATTGTATACCCTGTGGTGTTACTCGTTTTCTCTTTTAATAATGAGATGATGTTGCTTTGGGTGCCATGCTCCGTCGTCGGACGCATCGTTGCTTTTAGGCGACATTGTAGAAATAAAAAAAAATTGAAAATTGAAAAAGTAATTTAATTCAGACTAAACCTATCAGCGACAAATTTGGATTGATCAATTTCTTTTATTATTATTTTTTTTTTCGTTCAAATTCAGAAAGAGAACACTTTTGTATATATGTGAAACTGTGTTAATAGATACTAATATCTTTGTCCTCCATGTACTAAGAAATAAATGGTGTTTTATTCTATTGTAGATTTTCTATTTGATAACTTGACTATTAATTAAGTAATCCTACTCTCTCAATAAAAAAATCTAAATATTTTTTTATAAATTTACAAATTGATAATCTGTTTTCGTATTCTACGTTAACATACACAAACATTGACTGGACTCGTAACATTAAATAATTTTGAAAAATAAAATATTCCATGTTGTTGTAGTTAAGACGACCCCAAACAGAGATAACTTCAGCAGATACAGATTGTGACGTAATAGGTATAAATATAGATACCGATATCTGTTTTGGCAACGGTAAGGAAAACTATATTAATTATAAATGCCATCAAAATTTAAAATAATAGATACACTTATCGGAACTGAAGAAAACATATAAGTACAAACCTATTGGCTAGGTATCTACAGACTGCACGAATATGTGGCAAGAAAATCAATATTAGATTAGATTTACAAAAAAGACAGTAGGTAGCTATTTTATATATGATTTTTATGAAACCAGTATTTTTAATAACAATTAGTCTGATCAGTAATCACATAAGTTACTGTACTGTATCTTTATTTTCGTATCTTTATTCTAAATAAATAAATGTTCAGACCGCCCCTAACCAATAGGGCTGTGTGTACTTACTTACCTACCTTTTTACAGATTATAAACATAACATGAAATAGTACAAGTAACAATACAGACAGTTTTGAAACTATATAATATGTTAAGCAATGCATTGCTCTGCACGATGTTAGTATATTAAGTCTTTATTTTCATCTATTTGAGACACAGACTTTCAGTTTCTCGAAGACAAAAAGCATTATAGAGTGCGTCCGTAGACACTAACAGTGTCTTGACTTGTGGAGAAATTCAGTAGTAGTATTGCACGCGTTCGAAGCCGGGCGGGTTGCTAGGCTATTTATAAAGTAGATAGGATAGCAGTGGTTGGATGAGAAAGGCTAGGTCGAGCTTAATTGGAGAAATCTTTGTCCATAAGTGAATGAAAACATGCTAACGCTAATGATGACCAGCTTTACCTACGAGATATCCTGGATCTAAAGTGCAAATCTTGTACACATATTTTAGGCATCTCGGAAATGGCGCGAACGATTTCTTTTATATGTATTAAGGTGTTTCGGAGACGATAACTTAATCTAGCTAGGTAAAGTTTTCAGAAAAAATAGGGTAAAATGCCAAGCAAAGATCGGTTATCCAGGCACTGAATGAAAACTGATAACTTTGGCTACACCTCGCAAAATCACACAGAACGGTGAAGTATGTTTGTCAGGTTCCGTTTCTCAATTCCTCGCAAGATCAAACAATGAACATAAGTATTCTGTTGTCAGGTTCTAAATAAACTTACACTACTTATGTCATTACTAGCTTCCGCCCGCGGCATCGCCCGCGTGGTATATTGATAAAAAGTAGCCTATGTCCTATTCCGGAGTGTATCCTATGCCTATGCCAAAATGCCTCATCCAGATCCGTCCAGCAGTTTTGGCGTAATTGAGTAACAAACATCCAAACATGGTTACTTTCGCATTTAGGTATAATTTTAGTAAGATAGTAAGATTTTCATGACAATTCTCAGTCACTTATCTCTGTTTACCAACAGATAGTCAAATGGAATGTCAACTTTTCTGATTAATTGCTACAGTTCATTGTTTAAGTATTCGTCTTATACACGTCGCGTCTTATAAGTAGCAGTAAGTCGTGAAATATTATTTTCCAGTCTATTTTACTGTAGTGTTCAGTACTGTGAGTGCAATTTCGGTCAATTTTGTGTCGATTAGGAACAAGGGTCAAGGAAGTGAGTATTCTTTTTTATTTTGGCAAGTTATTATTGAATATTTTTTTTTGCGTTATCGTTCATTATGATCGATTTAGTTATTGATTTTTAAATTTTTATTCAAGGCAATATAGGTCTATTGTCTAGGTGTTTAGCAAAAAAGGCAAGGTAAAATAATTGTTGTACCTGTAACTGCATTTGAAGTAAGACCGTAATATATTTCTAACGTTAATAGACAGTCATTAGGAAAATTATTCCATTTTTCAAGCTACGACACGTCAATTGTACTATGAGAGATACCTACATATACTCAGCAGTGGACGAATCATGATTCGAAATGAATAGGCCGGCTCAACCGGAGTGATACCAAGACCTCACAGAATACCAGCGTAGAGTAAACTTTTGCGTTACGTTTCATCGTATGAGTGAGGTTCCCGGTGGTACCATCCTTCTCTCCTCTCTCCAGACCCCAATCTGCACACGCTTACAAACCCCAAAAGGCTGCCAATGCAATTGTAACTTCTTTGGTGTTGCGTGCATCCAAGAATGTGGTGTCAATTGTTTATTCCTTTGCCGACCTATCCCATCCCAAAAATAGTGGGCGGAATCGATCAGATAAAGAATTGTGAATGAGTTAAATGTCACCATTGTCTATTCCCTCCAGTTAGTACCAAATAGAGTTGGGTTGTAATAGGTTAAACATAATACCTATTCTTCCTGTTATTTTTCTACAAAGGTCTCAATACCTGTGACATATATCTTTGGTATAGTTATATGTTGATTCCAATAACAGGTCATCACACAACAGGATGTAATTTGAACTGTGACTGTGACTCTGTGTGTGGTTGTGATAGAATAACTGCTGTTTTTTTGTTATAACTGTAATTGGTGTTCTAGTATTTGTGTGATACCTGTTACTATATACCTGTTGCGAGAAATACGTCTCACTTGTAGAAAATCTATCTATATTTATCTTAATTCAAGTGATTCATGCAGTCTTTTATCGAAACTTTTATCGACATTAGGTTAACTATTTCCTCCTCTCACTAAGACCAATACACGAAGGTCAACATCAAAAAAATTTAAGAAAAAAGTCCTTTATTTTAGACGTCTTTTTCTTAACAATTTTGTCGGTTGAGTGAAGAAATCTCATATATTTTTTACCTTATTTTCTTGCTACATATAAAATGAGTGGATTTTCTAATGATAGTTCAGTTTCCTAGTGTTCTATTACAGTTGCGTGGTCGACTGTCAGCTGATCAGAGTGTATCAGATTCTATAGTGTGTACATGGTGTTTAAATAACATTAAACTTTGATAGTGTTGACTTTTTTGTTTTCTACAAAATAGACAGATATTTTTGGATAATATTATTGTGTGTTGGAACTTTAAGTATGTCTTCTTCGATAAAATTAATTAATTTGTTTAAGTTTGAAATTAAATTCAAATTCATTTCAAAGTTATTAAGCACTTTGGAGCAAATGCTTCTTATTTTATTTTAGTTTGCGCTGTATATTTTTATTTAGTTTAGTAATTAATTGTATACATAATATTATCAAAGTATTATTTATTAATGTGTTAGAGGGTTGTTCAAACAAATTACTAAGGGTCATTAGCATTAGCTAACAACACGTCTGGTGTTTTGTATTACCTACATTGTAATAACTGACACATTTCCACTGAAATTATTCCTCAAGTTACTAACACCCTGTAGTTAATTCCCCTTTCCAAAACGTAATATGGTAGGTCTCCCTCCAGACCTAGCTTAGACTTTCTTTAAAACACAAGGCTAGTGCTCTCTTTATCTATTTGCGTTAATGACTTTGTTATTATTTACCGTACGTCCATTTTTATAAGTGTTTGCAAGTAATTGGTAAGTAGGTGTTGCGTTTTCTGTGGTGTTTAATTTTATTTGACCCTTTGATGCTTGTAAATCTCGGAGAAATTGTTTAGTATTGGTTTTAACGTAGATAGATAGAAAATAGATAACCGTTATATTTAAAAGTTTGTAAACGGTCGTAGAGAGTCGTTCCATTTTATTGGATTGTGTGAGTGATGGAGGGTTTGAACTCCTTGTATTAATAAATGTAGTAAGATAACATAGCTCCCTCATATTCACTGCTGACTTTTAAATCCAATGGGAAAAGGACAGAAGTAGCAACTGTTTCTGTGGTGTCTGATTATATTTATACTTCAGCCGGGGTTGTGGGGTATGTGCAATGTGGCACCGCGGCCTCGACCTAAAGCAGGAGAAGGAACGGGGGGTTTTTTTAGTCAGTAAGAGTCTGACATTTTCTCTCGCCTCACCCTGGGCGGGAGAAGTCAATTGATGTATTTCTTCTGACAAAAAAAATATATCTATACTTATACTTGATAATACATTTTGTCATCTTTGTCATCACATTTATCAATAAATTTGTAATATTTATAATTCACATATTATCTATTGTCCTCTAATGTTCTCCCTAACGTAGAAGCAGTTTGTAGTTCTGGTGTTTTAATTAACTCTCTTCATATTTAGTTTTCACAGTCATGCCTGAAGTAAAGTTGGAAGAGGTGCGGCGGTTCATGGAGGATAGTCTGAAGGCTGTGGGGGCTCCAGAGTCGGAGGCGAAGGCCCATGCTGATCTGCTGATGCATGCAGACACCGTGGGACATTATAGTCATGGTCTAAACAGACTTGGTATGTTGTGGAAAGAATTTAATTATTAATTTTAACACCAGAGAATATATACGGCCTTATAAAATATTCACGTCGTGGTGGATCTGAGGCTAAGGCACCCGCTTCTCATGATGGGAGTGCGGGCTCGAAACCTGGCTAATACCAATGTAACTTTATCTGAGTCATATGCACTTTCTAACTGTATTTAGACACTATTGACAAAAAGAGAATGAAAACATCGCGAGGAAACCTGGACTTGTAATTTCTAATTCGCAGTTTGAAATCACTAATCCGCCTTGCTTGAGCAAGCTTGGTGATTAATGCTCGACATTTCTCGACGCGAGAAGAGGCATTTGCTTAGCACTGGGCACTTATATAGGCTGATGATGATGACAGTTTTTTAATTCTAATATAATATTATACTCGTATTGACACTTGCTACTATTTACAAAAAATTTTGATTTTGGACATTTTTGATTTTGGAATCCTATGCAATCATTGTTCTAATCAATGAGTTTCTAATCAGTTTACCTTATAATCTAGTCAAATAAGGCCTCGCAACAGAAGAGTTTTAATTGCTTTTTTATATCGCTTTAACAAACATTACGTAAACTGTGCTATGCAACTATAAACGATGATAAATTCACAAAATCCTTTGTTTGAAAAAGATGGCAGCAATAAGCTATTCTATTTTATATCTTTCGTTCTGATCATAGCTGCGACCTTGCCGCTTAATCTTTTTCTAAGGTAAAAGAGGCTTAGATGAAGCCTGCTTATAAATTGTATAGATGCTTCATTTATTTTTATGTCATTATGTTGGCAAACTAGCAGTCGGATTACTTGGTGATAAGCAATCAGCGTCGCTCATGGATACCCGCATCGGAGGAGTTACGAGTGCGTTGCCGACCTTTTAAGGATTAGGATTTTGGAGATTTAGGGATCGGAGGAGGGGAAGGATTGGGCCTCCGGTAAACTTACTCACACGGCGAAACACAACGCTGTAGTTGTTTCATGCCGGTTTTCTATGAGGCCGTGGTATCACTCCGGTCGAGCCGACCCATTCGTGACGTAGCATGGCTCTCCCACACTTAAAAACACCAGTCATCCTGAAATGACCTTCTTTTACAGTTGATTTTCCACGGTACTTACAACAACATAGTAAAGTAGAAAATGATTCATGTAAATAATATCTAATAGAATTTACCTGTGTAATAATATCTCTTCATGTTTTAAAAGATGATTGCTACATTTACCATATTGTACTGATAAACTCCTTCTTTTTGGTTTTGACAGAATTCTACATCAATGACTGCCAGTCTAAGGCGTGTGTGCCGACAGCTAAGCCAGAGATCCTGAAGGAATCGGGAGCCACAGCTTGGGTGGATGGTCACAACGCACTTGGGGCTACCGTCGGCAACTTCTGCATGGATTTAGCCATCAAGAAGGCCAAAGAATGTGGCGTTGGATGGGTTTGTGCTAAGAGTGAGTTTCTGAAGTACAAATTATAAACCGTTCTCTTTAAAGGCAAATACGGTAGTTTCCAACTAGTCAAAATCAATACTTTTATCCAAATGTCAAAAACTATACTTTTCTATGAAATATGTATGAAAAACTGAGTTATGACGTTGTAGTATTTTTGCGTCAAATAGCTTACTTATTTCTTAATAATTAGCTACGAAATATCTAAAACTTGGTGTATCGACAGATCGATGAATAAAAGACCTAGGAAAAATTTAATTGTGTTAAAATTTATTTATTAATTTAATTATTATCTTTATATATAAACATGGATTGCAAAATGTGTTAATATAATTGCGCATAACTCAACAACGCCTGGACCAATTTTGCTAATTCTTTTTTTGTTGTGTTTTTTATTGTCAGAAGAAGGCTCTTATCAGAGAAAATATTAGAAAAGTAGAGGGGAAGATTAGGAAATGTGATAGCGAGATAATTGGACCCGTGCGAAGCGAGGGCGGGCCGCTAGTTGTAAATAAAATTCTGATACCTAAAGAATTGAATTTATCTAGGGAGTAACCACTTCGGGATGGCTGGTTACTGGGCGCTGCAGGCGGAACGCGAGGGTCTCATTGGCCTGGCTTTCACCAACTCGTCTCCAATCATGGTTCCTACTAGATCGAAAAAGGTAAGTTTAATAAAGGTTATAACTAACTGTGTGCTCAAGATAACGATGCTATGAACTTGTTGAAGTAGAATTTAGGTGCGGGAGAGCCATGTTTTGACGGGTCGGGTTAACCGGAATGATACTACGGCCTTATAGAAAACCGACCTGAACAAGTACAGCGTTTTGTTTCAGCCGTGTGAGTGAGGTTACCGGAGGCCAAATCTTTCCTCTCCCCCAATCCCTAATTCCCAAAATGTCGGCAACGCATTCGTAGCTCCTCTGTTCTTGCTATGCTATATATCAGTTAATCAATGTGCTCGTTTCAATCACATAAAAAACAACTGTAAAGAAAATGGATAAACATTAACAAAACTTCTCGTGTCATTTGTAATAAGGATTTTAAATGTAAATTATTTGTTTCAGAGAGCGCTGGGAACGAATCCTATTGCGATGGCTGCACCTGCAGCTGATGGTGATAAAGTTGTGGTGGATATGGCTACAACCACAGTTGCTATGGGAAAGGTACAGTAAGATTACTATTATATTATATTATATTTTTTTAGTTTACAAAAAAAATATGAACTCATTCACTTTCACCCGACCGAGAGTTTTCAACGAGAACTTTGTTTTCTGAACCTATCAATTAATGGTCACAGTCTTTCGTTATTATTTGATTAATATTTTATACATACGTTCTCTAGTTATAATTAGACAGACGATATGGCAAGAGTATTCCGAGTACCTACCTATAATTTGTTGAAAATAATTTTACCCTTATCATTAAAACTTTGCTTTTTTCAGATTGAAGTACAAATTCATAAAGAAGAACCTTTGCCGCCTGGTTGGGCATTAGGACCTGATGGCAAGCCTACCACGGACGCTAAGGCGGTAAGTGATTAACTAACTCCTTCCCAAAGTGAGGGGGGCAAAAGGGAGGGCAAAAGGGGGAGGCCTCCTGCCGGAGGTTGTATTTGGGGATAGTACGGTCCACGATCCTTAACATCCCTGTATGGGTGCCAGACTTGAGGCGGCGGCCAAATCGGGTGCTGGTCACGTCCCAGAGGTTCATGGCCATTCGCGTAAACCACGGATATCGCACAATATCCGGGGAGTTGGATCCTCGGGTCAGCTGATGGGGCCCTTCAGGGTAGATGTTCAGCCTGCGGGGAAAGCGCATAAGGTACCGCAGCCTTGGCCTGGAACAGGAGAAGAAACGGGGTGGTTTTAAGTCAGTAAAAGTCTGACCTCTCGCCTCATCCTGGACGAGAAACGCTAATTGATGATTTTTCGCTCAAACTACAAAAACAAAACAGGAAGTGAACTGGCGCCTTAAAAAGTTTTGAAAGCAGACATACTTAACGTAGTACTTTGCTCCGGTGCATTAATAGTAACGTCGAGTAGTTGCAAAAGCGAGGCTACATTATGTGGTCTTAGTTTCAATCCTGCGATGGGCTTGGTAATTATTGGATCATATTCCATAACTCTAAGTGTTACCAAGAAGGTTTATAATTCCAATATTCTTTTTAAATAAGTACCTATATCATTTGCTGAAGTATAAAGATTTTCTCTCATTCAGACCATTCATAGTGAACTAACTGTCTTTTATCAGGCGTTCCAAGCTGGTCACCTGATGCCGTTGGGTGGGGAAGAGAAGACTAGTGGATACAAGGGTTATGCCCTCAGCGCCATGGTGGAACTCTTCTGCAGCGGATTATCAGGTATGAATGATAGGATCTCCTTATCTGGGCCTATTATATAGGCAAAATTAAGAATGCTGAACAGGTTTTATTGAATGCCTTGTATTTTGTGTGTTTAAAACTGTTTAAAACCACATCTGTAATTATACAACTACATGACCTTGAGGTTTTAAACATAAGTACGAGGTACCACTAAGTCTTTGAAGCATAAAAGGTAGAAAGTAAAATTATACTCTCAACTTTACAGGGTCCAAATCAACTCATAACATACGTGGCTGGGAACTGGAGAGCAACCAAGGTCCACCAGATTTGGGCCAATGTTTTGCTGCCATCAATCCTGAATGCTTTGCTCCTGGCTTCGTGGATAGAGCTTCCGACTGTTTAAACACCTGGAGAAACTTGGAACCGGTATGTAAAAATTGTTGTTGGTTTTAGGTTTTTGACAAATTGAGACGTAAAATTTTTGTTTTTACTAAAACATTGGCCCAATTTAGCTATTCTTTTCTTTCCACTAGAGGATTTCTCTTCTTCTCCTGTGTTGTGGGTGCCTTTACAAACGTGAAATTTCATAAACATAATACACCCACACAAACAGTTGTTGAGTGCGGGAATCAAAACCGCGATACGTTGCGCGGCACCGAGTTGTTGTTCATTTATTGGAAGTTATTTATTAGTAACTAGCGGCTCACCCCCGCTTCGCACGGGTCCAACTATCTCGCTATCATAGTGTCACTTTTTCCTAAACTTCCCCTCTACTTTTCTTATATTTTTTTTGATAAGAACCTTCTCCTGACAATTACAAACACAACAAAAAAAGAATTAGCAAGATTGGTCCAGGCGTTGTTGAGTTATGCGCTTACAACGCATTTTGCGATCCATTTTTATATATAAGATACTGATTGCCAGAAAGAGTTTGATTTATAAGCCTAAACGTTTTTCTCCTATACTATCCATATCTACATTTTTAATTATTTCTTACTTAGTTTACTTAGTTCACATACCGGCGACTAAAACATCCATTCGATTTGATTGCAACTATACTTCGATTGCAATTTGCTTCGAGATTTGAACCCCGAAGGGGGTGCCCTCAGCAATGCGGTCATTTGGCTTATAGTAGACTTTGTTGCCCTATCTAAGGAGCCTTACCTTATAACCCACCGCAAGAATTAGTCCGGTTAAGTAGTAAACCGTTGTAGCGTGTTGATCTAAGGGAGGTAGATAAAATTAAAAAATGAAACTGCAGGGGCTATCTTCCGGCTGATAGTGATGATGCTGCTGTAATCATTTCGAATTTTGAACATGCATACGTTTTAAAACTACTTATTATACATCTATTTTATTCCAGATTGATCCATCCCTTCCAGTTTTGGCTCCAGGGGACAAAGAGCACCACATTGGAGAGGCGACACTAGCGAAGGGAACTGTGAACTATCCTCAAAAACAATTAGAGGCTATGGAAACCATGGCCAAGAGGATTGGTGTTAAACCTATTCAAGTTGTTTCCAATTAGATGCGTATTTTTTTTGCAATTATCACGAGACATGCCAAATTGATTGACTAGGAGAACTCACGTGAATAACCTATCAATCGTGGTAATTCCAGACAAAATATGTGCGCGAACGCAAGCGTTCGCTTGGAGTTTAATTGAGCCGAGAAAAGCGTTTCAAGTAACAACGGAACTCTTATTTATAACATTGGACGTGTCGCCGCGTCTTTCAAGATGAGTTGTTATTTTTAATTAATTTAGATGCCTAGATGCATCTTTAGAATTACCTAATTAAAATAAATTTGCTGCCCTCTCCGGTTTTTCACGTTTGTTAATTCTCAACCTTTGACAAATTACCAGGTATCTATGGTATTTTTTTGTATCGTAAGATTTTCATAATTGTAAAAATGTTACAGAAATGGAATTAAGTAGCCAAATACTTAGGTCCTGCCTTTTACGTGTGATGCTGACAACAAGAGAAGTTGCGATATATTTATAAGAAGTAAAGAGAATAGACAATACTTTCTAAATTCCTACTAGAAATTCTATTCTATTATTATAAGTACCTAAGAGTAAATTATACCTCTCGTGTAGAAACAAGTATGTATGTATTATATTGTAGTTTTTGTTATAATAATAAATAAACTTTTTTAAATAAAACGTCATTTTTTGTACTTTATTCAGGAATCGTTTTGTAGTAAAAAAGTAGAAGTAGTAAATTACGACCACAATTCTATTTTTTTAATTTGTATTTAAGTATGCAGAAGCAGACGCGATAAGAGCTATTGGTTTTTGGTCACCAGATGGCATTCATTTAGCAAGAGGGCAGTTTTAATTGGTCCAATGTGGCTGTCAAAAATCGAACGACCAATGGTGTGACTGTATTATGATATTAGCTTACTTTCAGTGTCATTCAGTATTATTGGTCTATTGGCCGAAAATATGTACATGAGATCCGTACCTAGCGCCATCAGTTCGAAAAATAAACGTAGCCTCATTGACTCCCGTAGTTTATGAATGAAAACTTAAGTTAAGTGTGGGAGAGCCATGCTTCGGCACGAATGGGTCGGCTCGACTGGAGTGATACCACAGCCTCACAGAAAACCGGCGTGAAATAACCACAGCGTTGTGTTTCGCCGTGTGAGTGAGGTTACCGGAGGCCCAATCCTTCCCCTCCCCCAATCCCTCCTAAATCCCTAAATCTCCAAATCCCTAATCCCTAAAAAGTCGGCAACGCACTCGTAACTCCTCCGTAGCGAGTGTGCATCCATGGGCGGCGCTGATTACAAAAAAAAACTGTCGTTCGGTTTTTAAATAATTTTATGTATCGTTTCCATTTCATTGAGAAGTTAAATCGTAAAATGTTTACTTTGTAACAATATTTTAATGTAAGAAAACTGGTTTTGTATTTTCCATGTGATTTCAAAAGCAGGAAGACGATAAATGCGTAGGTTTTTCTACCTATTTTGATGAGTTACATAATGAGAAACAAGTTGAAGTCGTCCTATTATTATAGACGTTCTCACAAAATTAATTAATCAAAATTGTTTACTATTGTTGAATACGTAGGTACATTCAGATGTCTTCTCATATTCGGAGCATGTACGTAAAGATAATGACTTACTTAATTATCTTAAATTAAGTATACCTCGGCACGAATAGGTCGGCTCGACCGGAGTGATACCACGGCCTCACAGAAAAACGTGTGAGTGAGGTAACCGGAGGCCCAATCCTTCCCTAAAAAGTCGACAACGCACTCGTTACTCCTCCGTTGCGGGTGTCTATGGGCGGCGCTGATTGCTTACCATCAGGTAATTCGTATGCTCGTTTGCCGACCTATTACATAAAAAAGTAGTTTCATGAAACATTTGACTGTTAAAGGTTAAATTATTAAATTGACACGTAAAAGAAGGGTGGATTCTGATAGTTACTGATGATGATATACATGGAAGAGCTAGATTTAAACATATTTACGACATATAGTTACGCGGGTATTAAAGCGGAAACTAATTATTTAAATACCTTGGTAGGCTTGACGTTTTGACCCGGTTGCACCCTAGCATTTTCTCCTGTGTCGTAAGTGCGTTTAGAAACACATATACAAGATACCCAGACCCGAAACAACTATTTGTGGATCACACAAACTGTTCTTCCGTGCGGGAAGCCGCAACACGTTGCACGGCAGCCAGTTGTCCAGCCACCACCAACCGTGCAGTCATCGTATTTAAGGAGGGACATTATCAAATTTCTTCACCCACCCTAAAACTGATTACACTACCACTAGCATTACTACTAGATACTGACCCGTACATATCATACGTTTATAAGCCTCAAGTCATCAATAACATTCACACTTTGAATTGCCCGAAAAGATAAGATAAAATGCACTTTTGCAACCACTTAGTAGTTATTAATGACTTAATTAGCAATCTGATAGATAAATAGCTTTCATTGCGTTAAATACAACAGCCTGCCTTCATCAGGGCATATATGTCAACCAGTTTATTTATAGGATAAAAAGTTAAGAAGCTTTAACTCGTGCGGTTAAGGCGACAATTGACTAGTAAAATATCACCTTAGAGATAATCAGCTAGACCGAATTAGTATTATCATCTGACAGAAATTCGGCGTGCAACAACGCTTGCTTTGCATCTTGCTGTAAAAGGTTACCTATGGTCGACCGTCGGTCGTATACCCGCACCCAAAAAGCCTTTCTGTAGCTGCTTTAGCTAATGCTATTATCCATGGGCGTCGCTGATCACTTACCATCAGGTGATCTGTACGAAAAATATAGATATAAATACATGCCTAGCCTTATCATAGTATCTTTTTTTAGAATTTCAATTGGTCTAAGTACTTGTGCTTCATCATCATCAGCCTGATATCGTCCACTGCTCGCCATAAGCCTCCCACCTCATTACACGCCACTGAGCTCGATAGCTCTTCGATGGTCAGTTCACCTAGCTGGAGGGCACCCTACACTACGTTTGCCTAGACGTGGTCTCCACTCTAGAACACGTCTACTCCAACGGTCATCGGTTCTTCGACAAATGTGACCTGCCCACTGCCACTTTAGTTTGCTAATTAATCCTCTGGTATTCCTACTTGCGCTTAGTCCAAAGAAAATTTATATTTCCATTTGGTTGCTTTTATAAGTTCGTTCTTCACTACTATTGTCCGATCCGTAAATAGGTTCATAATTGGAATGTGGGTATTCTACTTTCGAAAAGTATATGCTTGTATGATTTTACGGTGAATGCATTGAAGCTGCAAAGAAATAAACAGAATCTGTGGTCGGATGACATTTGATAGGGGAGAATCGAAGAATGAGTAGAAAGTATATTCATAATGAGGAAGGGTCCCAAAAAAACGTTTCAAAATTTCTTTAATTACGTATGTAACATCTACTTTCTCACTCCAACACCTTTTTAGTGAAATTCCTTCAATAGGTGGATGGAGGTATGGGGATAGTTTAGTGTCCCGTCACAAAAATCCATGATAATTCGTAAGATCGCCATGTAGACGCGGCATAATGAAGATATAAAACACCTAAAACAAAATAAACAGGATGTAGAAGCTTGATGCACCGAGTTTAGATCTAACTTTCAGATTATTATCTTTATGGGACAAACGTTCAAAGTAGAAACATCCGCCTTAAACTCAGTTAAGTGTATGGAATGAGACCAGTGTCTGGCGTTCGCCTTGATTCCGCCAGACCTGCCAGACTAGATTCCTTGCAATTGAATGCACGCAGATACAAGATTGTGTGAACTTATCACGAGATGTGATTAAATGAAGGTTACGATTGCAGGATCAGAAATACAACACGTGTGTAGGTACTACGTATTTCAGGTTCTAATATCCTGTCGACAAAATATTATTTAAGTGTGCATACCCACATAAGTTTAAATGGGTAATAATAAAAATTTTAAATTTAAAAAACCCCTGGCCAAAAATCTAATTTTTCTATAAAGAGTAATAATTAAAAGAAAACGTGGCGTTAGGGGACCGATCCAAATATTTTATTATCAACTACTTACATATTTCTATTTTGTCGGGGGTCTAATTATTTTTTTTTATTTTATACTTTTTATAGGTATTTTATATCATTTTCTCTCGATTAAGTCATCAACATTCCCTTTCAGTGCGCTTTCATTTGACACCCCACTCGAGTATATTTGCAGAGCTTCGGTTACCCTTCCCCACTTGCCCTCCCATAACTTCTAAACGGCTCAACCGATTTTCGTCAAACATGTCTAAAAACACTAGCACATAAGTAACCTTAAATACAAAAAAAAATTAAATTGAAATCGCTTCACCCGTTCAGGCTCCAGGATGCCACAGACAAACAGACAGACAGACACGTCAAACTTATAACACCTCCTCTTTTTGCGTCGGGGGTTAAAAATGTCTCCCTCCGTGGCTTTAATCTTTTTGGAAGAAGGAATAAACTTTTGAGATCTTGATAAGTCAAAAGTGAAAACGTTTATGGCAAACTAATTGTTGTTTTGGTAGGCGCAATGTTCGTGCTACCTTATGGTAAAGCACTTAAGACTAACCAGTATTTTACAAGCATTACAATTATCATCCTCAAACAGCATGAATTAGACATTGTTATTTTTTTGTAGTATTAAATTAAGATATTATAGTAATGTTAAAATTAAATGTGAATTAAGGCAATTTAATATAATTATACATCAATGATATACTATACATACATATGTATATACTTCCTTATAATTAAAGCGTGGAAGAGCCATGTTTCGGCACGAATGGGCCAGGTCGACGGGAGTGATACCACGGCTTCACGAGAAAACCGCGCAGCAACATTTACGTTGTGTTTCGCCGTGCGAGTGAATAGGTATACCGGAGTCCACATCCCCCCCCCCCCCCATTCTATATACTGAAATCCCTAACAACTCACAGGAGGCCGGCAATGCAATTGTAGTAACTGCTTTGATATACAACACAAATACTCACCAACCACGGCGTGTAGGTAAGGTGTACTCACACCGGTTCCACATTACACCAGACGACTGCTGTCCCTGTAACGCCAACACAGCCCAGCCCGTGCCGCCTGCTGACAGACTGTCCGAGGTTTACTGCAGGCCCAATCGTTCCCCTCCTCCGATCCCTCCCAATCCCTAAATCCCTAATCCCTAAAAGGTCGGCAACGCACTCGTAATTCCTCCGTTCGTAAGCAATCCGCGCCGCCCAGGGACACCCGTTCATGGGCAGCGCGGATTGCTTACCATCAGGTAATCCGTCTGCTCGTTTGCTGACCAATTACATAAAAAAAAGAGCGTACTTATACAACACGTGTCTCCCTGTACTCACTACGACATTGACCCGTATAATTAGGGCGAACTGGTCAAGCAAAACGGCACACTAGCAAGCTTTCCAGGACTTGGTCGTAAAATATTCTCTAAATTAAAAACCTACAATGGTACGTGATCCAAACTATAACTATATATATTATTAAAATGTTATGTTTGTATAAGTATTTTCTATTTTCGTTAACAATCAATCTATCTTCTTTCTACCTAAACGAGATTAAAGTTTTAAACATGCGAATCGCGTAAATCAAGGCCTTATATGACACAAATAATTCAATAAATAAAAAAATACTTCTTTGCTTTAGCGAGTGTCCATGGGCGGCGCCCGCCGATTCCTATCTAACCATAAAGTAATACGTCTGCTCCTTTACCTAAGTATGACACACAATCGATTTGTTACATTTTTAACATGAAAGTTTGTATATGTGAACTTCAGATCAATCTCCTTTCTTGAATCTCTTTGCTTAAAAAACAAGCATTTGTTGGCTAAGGTCTCGTTTACGTACACGCGGGGCGTTGCACGACGCGTATTTCGTTTGTCGTACATTACAGCATCAAGTCGTGTCAACGGCCGTGCAAACACAAACATATGAAGATCACGAGCAATGTATGACGAACCGCACATCGCACCGCACAACGAGACCTAACGTCCTCAAGGGTATGGTTTGGTACTTGGTTTGGTATCTGTCTGCCTAGTATTTCTATTTACGAGTGCGTTTCCGTAATTATTATTGTTATAACAACCGGAATCAAATCTTATTTATATGATTGTAATTTTATAATTACCGCCAGCTGCATTGTGTTATAACAGCCATATTTGAAGGCAAACTAGTCAATATATTAACTAATTAATGTGTATAAATAATTTATTAATTTTCATTAGTAACTAAGCAAGTTGGATTTATTTACAACGACAAAAACAAACGAAAAAGCAATTTGTGGATGATTATATTATACTAATATTATAAATATGAAAGTTTGTGACAATGTTTTGATGTATGTCTGTTGTTCTTTCACACAAAAAAGGCTGGACCGATTTAATTGAAGTTTGTTAAGTATATAAATACCCCAAATTAACACGTAGGCTACTTTTTCCACGACTGCCCAGAAAAAGGAGTGTATCCATCATAAAACAGGGGCGAAGCCGCGGTCGGAAGCTAGTAATACATAAAGAGTTATTTTATTAGGGAATCGAACCACGAAATGCCGAACCACTTCGCTAATCGTGCAGTCGGGCATTGATTGCTTATTAATACTTAAATTTATTTAATTATTTTATCCATGATATATTAATACGGCAATAAAAATAAAGGATGAGATATGAAATAGAATATCGCTAAACAACATGAATACTGTGTGGCATGCTGCGGTAAGAAATAGAAATACAAAACATTTTTAAATATAAAAACTAATCTACAGGTAAAAAGTTGAACTTTTATTAATTTGAAATTAATAATGCGATTAAAAATATGATGAATATATTTAGATTAAATTGTAATTTGTTTGGTAAATATGTTCTTAGAAAGTTTGACATTTTACAAGTACAACATGTAACTCGGAAAAGTCACACTAGTACTTACTTGCCAGGTTTGGCACCCACTATTCCTTATGAATGAGAATAGGACAAGAATAGGGAGGGGGGAGGTCATCAAGGCTGTCAGTCAAGACTATGGGTTATCGATTTAGGTCAACTAAATGGAAACAATCTTAGCATGGCATTTTTAATAGAAGTTGCTATTATGTTTTGTATGTAGGTGAAATGTATTTCATCAATACACGTTGTAGGCGCGTTCGGGAATCATATAATAATATCTAACAGTTGACTAAAAATTGTATATAAAAATGTTTACAATCAGGTAATTACCAAATCGATGTAGGTAAGCTATATACACACACTAAATTTAACTTACCTTTACTTTATACGACTTCTTTAATAGGTACAAAAAGACAAACGTTTACCTTTAATTAAGCATTTTTTAAACTGATAGCCTATAAATACGTATCTGCTATCCTGATCTTGATCATAGCCTAACTGCATAACTACTTATCTTAGTAACGGTAAACTGAACGCATCTACCTTATTCCTTAGTTCTTACCCGTTGGTTATACAGCCTTGTCAATGGGTTTATCACACCCGGCCCACATACAGGACACTTCACTAAAAACAGGTTTTAAATCTGCATTTACAAAGCTGTTTCTAAATCCAGTTTTAGAATAAATTATACTTAAGTTTGTTTAGTGTTTGTCTTATTATAATTATTTGTAACTAGCGATCCACCCTGGCTTCGCAAGGGTGCAATACTAATACTAAATTTTTCCACTATTTGATGGATGTAATCTATATCTATATTTATAATAAATTTGTAGAGGGGTCAATTCTGTATATTAAATATATTTTCAAAATAACTACCAGGGGATGATAAGTGATAGATACTGATGCCAAAAATGCAATCAGTAAAATTTTTGTCTGTCTGTCTGTCTGTACGTTCCTTTTAGAAACAAAAACTACTCGAAGGATCTTAGCAAAACTTGGTACAATTATTCTTTATATTCCTGGGCAGGTTATACTATACTTTTAAATTTTCATCACGCTACAAATAATAGGAGCAGATCAGTGAAGGGAAATGTTGGGAAAATGGGAGAAGTTACTCCCTTTTGAAGGATTCCATCGCGTGTGTAGCCTTAATGGTTAAAGTTACGTAGCAATTATGTGTGACGGAAATATTCTACATAAAATTATCTACAAAAATTTATTTTACAGCATATGCCTATTTTTTATGGTTAACTCACAATAGCGCGTGTAACTCCTGATAGCTTAGCAGTTCGGATAATAAGCCATCGCGCCGTGTCGCATGTGAACACTGAATCATGCTATAAGGATTATTTTTGTGTAAGGGAGTCGCGCTCGACGCGACGCGTTAATAATATAGTAGGTTTTAGGAAATATTTGTAAAACTTATCTATTAGATCCGTACCATTCTATCTATGGACGGATGGATAGCGGAGACTTGGTAAGTAATAGGGTAAATACCCATTGGAGATGCACCCTTAAAAATGAGAAGATTTATAACAATTTTTATGTATCCTTCTATTTTGTTCTATTGCTATAGGCTGTTTTTATCAACACAGCACGCGGGCAAAGCCGCTGGTAAAAGCTAGTATATAATATGTATAGTAAGTAGCCTCGGTCCGAAGCAAATTTAAGAATCGAACGAGATTTAATTATGGCGTCCGTCCCCCTCTTCGATCCTAATGTTTAAGTACATAGTATATCTGTATCTATGTATCAGTAATAGGTATGTACAGAACGCGAAAATCTCAACCATACTTTGGAGTTACCAATTGGAAATGAGGCGCAATGCCGTACAAGATAGGATTTTATATGATACTTTTTTGTGAGGGAAAAGTCATCAAATGACTTCTCTCGGTCAGGGTGAGGCGAGAGGGAATGTCAGACTCTTACTGACTAACTAGCCCTCCAACGCCGGCTGATCGATACTTAACTTCTTAAATAATAATACTCCTCCGTCGATATCAATTTAGATTAATCCATAGACTACAGATTAATATAAATAGGACGAACAAACGTGATTAACTGATACTTGCAACACCAGAGGAGTATGTTGCTGGACCAGAGATTTAGGGACTGGGGGGGAGTAATTGGAGGGGAAGAATGATTGGGCCTCCGGTAACCTCACGCACATGGTAAAACATAAAGCTGTGGTTGTTTTACGCCGGTTTTCTGTGAGGTCTTGGTATGACTCCAGTCGATCGAAACTATTCGTGTCGAAGCGTGGCTTTTCTATAATTAATTTCGATAGTAATGTTTAGCTGGTTTTAACAAACAAAGGTTTATTTTAATAAATTTTAAGTAACACACGTAAATATAAGGATAAGACATGTACCTAGGTAACCTGCAAAGATACCGGGAAAATCCACATGATTAGTTATGTCGTCAAAAGGTCACTAGAAGATGTTTTTATGCTAATCGTTGTATAGAATACAGTATAATAAACAAGTTTCAACTTAAATATACATACAAAATAAAGTGTGGAACAAAATTGAAGATTTTTTTTCATTATATTTTACCTCGCTTGCTGATGGCATGTGTCAGAAACAAAAATGAGAGAGAATAGTTAATTTAAAAATGGAATTTTCTAGATGTTGATTCTTAAATTCAAATTATACATAAATTTCAGTTACCAAAAACAATAAGTAAGTAGCTTAGTAAAGATACCTAATTGATGATTCTGTGTATTCTTATTAAAATTACCTAAGTTACTTTAATTCAAACTAAGACGGTTTTTGAGTGGGTAAAATAGTCATATTAAAAAAGAATTTTGCAAATCGATCCAGGCGTCTTCGAGTAATTGGTGTACATACATAAAGAAATTACCGAGGATAGGACGCGAATGTCAGACTTTTAGTGAGTAAAAGTCATCCCGTTTCTTATCTTGCTTCGGACCAGGGCGGGGCCCTGGTCTATATACAAAAATATGTAGTATATTTTTGCGCTTGAACTCACAACCCCGGACATCGGCCCCAGTGGGCCCCATCTGTGGTGGCTAGTGGGTTTTTTTTTTTTTTTTTGTGAGGGGAAAATCATCAAATGACTTCTCCCGCCCAGGGCCGGACAGGAGGGAGTGTCAGACTCTTACTGACTAAAAACCCCCCTGTTCCTTCTCCTGCTCTGTGCCGAGGTCGCGGTACCTCATTGCGCTTACCCCGCAACCCCGGCTGAACATCAGCCCTTTAGGGCCCCGTCTGTGGTGGTCGAATGGCTCTTTGAGGCGCGCGCGGAACGCTACGCGCCGTACGCTCGGGCCTGGTTCTGGTCGGGCGGCGAGCTGCCCTTACTCGCCGACCGCAGGCCCGTACTGACGGTGGCCGGAGATCGTCCCTCGATCGTGGCTAGTGGGTGACGCGTGCGTAATGCCACGTACGTACGTTTGGGTCTGGTTCTGGTTAGACGGCGAATTATCCTTGCTTGCCAACGCAGACCCACGCTCACGTTGTCAGAGATATTTGCAGGAGCAGTGAAAAGGTACGGGAAGGTTACTATACTCGGAATTTTAATTCCATTCCAGATTTGACAATTTCAGTGTTGCAACGTTATGACACGTAATAAATAGTGACGTTGCGAAATTATTCGATGTGGAAATCGAATATTTCTGAATCGATTCCTCTCGTTTATAAATTTAATCTCGTAAACCAAGTTTATCAGGAAATAAAATATTTCTGAACCGATAATTTAGTTTTAACAATTAATTAACGATCTGAGACGTTTCTTTTGTAATTGTGTGTGAAATTATTAAAAAAATGTAATCATGAAGGAACATGACAAATAAAACAGTTTTATAAATTGTCGCCGTCATCGCTATCGCTATCGCTGTTACTTTCAGTAACATTTATTATGAATTGTGTCTGGGATTTTTATTGTCAATTAACATATCTAGCTTACTAATTTTTTCCTCTTCTTTGACAACATGGGATACGCATTTAGACCATTCGGTAGTCATAATTTTTTGAATGCCTTCCTGAATCTGATTCACTGATTGTTTATCGATTTTTGTGTTCAGCACTACACTGTTATATGTGGTATCATTATTTCACAAAATGACAATAGGTCATGTCAAATCATGAATCGAATTAAAATTCTGACTATAGTCAGTAAGAGTGACACTAAGGAGAACTCATTTAGAGATTTTACTTGCCTCAAAAATGGTAAATTTAGTTGCAATTCTTTATTGTTTATCTAGGAACCACAAAACCTAAAAATAACAATGAATGCGGTAATTATCTCGTAACATACATATTTATAATTAAATCATTAACAATTCGAGAACGTCAATTAGAGACACGTTGGATAATTAAAAGTAATAAAATAGGTACCTACCTGATACTGCATTTTTTTGTTCCTGTATCTTTATTTTTTGTAAAAACATCAATAAAATTGAGATAAGTATTACGTATGAAGAACCTTGTGGACGTAAACAGCTTTTTGGAGATTTGAACAATAAATTTTTTACTCAAATATTATCCTAATGTCGATGCTTAGATACAAGTAATTTTGGATTTAAATTGCACTTAATTACTAGTGTATTAATTCTATAAAAACTAAATTATTTTAAGATATGCAATGGGCAGTAGGTGTAACAACATATCCGCCATTTTAAAACATTGTTTCAAGTCGTATGACATACATTATGATACATGTTATAATAAATTACGTTAATTAATGGAAGAATCTTTTGATACGTTATAATGTTAATAGAATACTAATTATAAGGAAACTTCCAGGTTTGTTTACTTAACGTTTTATTTGTAACTAGATTTTAAACGCAGTTTTGCTTGACTAAAAACCTTTGCTTTTTTCGTAGGGAATGACAAAAGAAATTCAGTAATTTATCGACCTGCCGAGGCCTACAAATTGCTGTTCCAAGTCTGGGGGTTAAATTCATAGTTTCGGGCAACGTACAGCGAAGGAAGAAAGAAATGTTTATTCCTGGGACTAATTGACCCATCAGATAATGGTTTATAAAGCTTTTTGATTAAAATATCATGTCCAAAATTGCTACATTAAACTTAATTTAAATTTTAACGGCAAGCAAAGCATAAACTTGTTTTACGATGACTACCTACGTATGTACTAGAAAAAAGTGGAACTTCCTCCAATAACAATAACAAAAATAATATATACCCACTTAATAATATAATTCTTTGTTTTGTAAAACAGTATCGACAGCGAATAGGAGGAGTTTTAAATATGTTAGATTGACCTTGTTGTCAGTTTTTATTTTAAGATATTTATGATCATTGTATGGTAATAAACTTGTCGATCGATCCAAAATAAATAGTCGTGTGACTAAGCACGAAAATCACCACGGATCTTGATATGTTTTTGACTGTTAAACCAGTAACGGGGTTACATTTAGTGAAACTTTGTTTTTACTATTTAACATCCAGTTATTATACTATTCATTATTAAATATTCCCTAATATTTACGCCAACAACACCGCCTTAATCTAACAAAATGTCGGTCAACACAGCTCAAGTCATAAAATTAAAGTTAAAATGAAGTTAAATGTCAAAGTAAGTATGGATAATCAATTCTTAACCGCTAACTAAGGTATTTATTAAATAAAAACCGAAAAAATCTACCGTTTTTTAAAAACAGACAGTTTTTTTGTCTCTTGTAAAGTTGGTAAAAATTACTTATGCGGTGTTGTTAGCTAAGGGACGATATGAAAAAAACCTTCCTCTTCAATCAGCATTCAAAAGCGCATCAAAAACCGTTGCGCTGTTTTAAAGATTTAAGCAAACATACAGGGAACGAGAATATATCTTTGTTTTTAACCGGCTTTTGAAAGGAGCAGGTTTCTCAATTGGGTAGTTTCCTAGGTCAAAAATAAATTAATTTGACGTTTCAATACAATAAAATATTGAAAAATAACTATACTTTTATTCATCGATCGATCGATACACTAAGTTTTAAATATTTTTTTGATTACTATACCTACATGATACGATAAAAATACTATGACGTCATAGCTCAGTTTTTCATACTTTCATAGAAAAGTATCGTTTTTGACATTTGGATAAAAGTATTGAATTTGACGAGTTGGAAACTACCGTATTGAAGTGTATAGTATGCTTTATACTATAAAGTGACAGGTTGATCAACATTATCCTTGATTTTCCTTGATTGAAACTTATGAGATAAAGTCACATGGCTTCAAACGTTTCATTACACACATCAAAGGCTTGTTTAATAATCACATTAAATTGCAAACCTCCTTGATAAATGCAGACTATACTATAAAAAACTATACAACTATTAGGTATAACTAGATACAATAATGCAAGACTTTTACTTATTATTATTGTCACAGACCTAAGTAAGTCACAGAAAACCGGCGTGAAACAACCACAGTGTTATGTTTCGCCGTGTGAGTGAGGTTACCGGAGGCCCAATCCCTCCTCAATCCCTAAATCTCCAAATCCCTAATCCCTAAAAGAATAACGCACTCGTAACTCCTCCGTTGCGGGTGTCCATGGGCGGCGCTGATTGCTTACCATCAGTTAATCGGTCTGCTCGTTTGCCAACCATAAAAAAAGTAAGTACCTAATCTATGCGCAAGAGTTTCCTTGCATCCATATTATTAAATAATTATTTAAACGTCGACAGTACTACCTATTAATTATTTATCTTGTTTCCAATAATGAGACTGTTATACATAAGTATGTACATAACATTGTTAAGCTAATAATAATTGTAGATAATAATAGTTTAATAATTACAAAAAGTGGTAAATTCACGCTTAGGTACCTAAAGAAGGCAGATGATTTGAGGTTGTTTCTTGTTTGTCTAGAAAAAGTTTCTAGAATTATCAGTTTAAAATGTGAATTAGGATGGAGTACAGAATCTATAACTTACAGCTTAATTTGGGAGTTATTGCGTCATTATTTAATAATGAATTTATGACAAAAGTATAGTGACTTTTAACAGGAAACTTTTTGAAAATGTAGTACTTTTAGCTCATAAACTTAAATTACTTACCTTACAATGAAAAAAAAAAATATACATATAGGTCGATAACGTGAAAAATGTAATTATAATCTCGTCGATCAATGTCAGTGTCTAGCATCGAACAATCAAAGCACTTTTGTCAATGGCATTAAAAACATATTCTAACCGGACATAGACCTATCGAAGTACAAAATTCTGCAGATTTCAACTTTAATGTAAATCTTAGGAAAAGAAAAAAACCTGTCTACTCATTGTACAATGCCACCAGGATTAACATCAGTCTGTGTGTGTACGTTGCTGTCGACCGGAACAAAGCACCGGTCGAGTGCGCACGCGCTTCTGTACTTTCACTATTTATTGTTTACATTGCGGAGTGTGAACCTTCGATGGTATTTAGTATTCTTGTGTTAGCCTTTTCTGTTGTTAAAACGCATTTTAGGATTAATGTCTACACTGACAAGTTAGTCGAATTTCTTCCTATACATTCTTTGCATTGGTACTATTAAACTGTTGTTTTTTTTGAAGCTTGCAATCTTGGCATGTTTTACATTACTTGGCTCTTTAGGTGGTCTCCTCCCTAGTCTGATACTTACTACTGCCCTGTTCCTTCTCTGCTCCGGGCCTAGGGTGCGGTCTGCTCTATCTGCGAAGTGATGCTCGTAAAGAAGGAGGCGTGAAGGAACTGTCCTCTTTACACCCCAGCCTTCACAGTAGGCGACACTTAAGGCATCGGGGATCAAGCGACGATCTCCGGCTACCCTTTTTTTTGTCTGGGGAAAATCATCCAAGACTTCTCCCGCCCAGGGTAAGGCGAGAGAGAGTGTCAGGTAGTGTGTCTCTTACTGGCTAAAAACCCCCTTGTTCCTTCTTCTGCTCTGGGCCGAGGTCGCGGTGCCTCATTGCACTTACTCCGCAGCCCCGGCTGAACATCAGCCGTATTGGGCCCCGACTGTGGTGGTCTATTGGCTCTTTGAGGCGCGCTCGGGACGCTACGCGCCGTACGCTCGGGTCCGGTTCTGGTCGGGCGGCGAGCTACCCTTACTCGCCGTCCGCAGACCCGCGCTTACGGTGGCCGGAGATCATCTCTCGATCCCGGACGTCCGGAGTGTCGCCTATCTCCGGCTATCCTAAGCGTGGGTCTGCAAACAGAGAGCAAGATTGGTTTGACGCTTGATCGGAACCAGACGGTGTACAGTACGTAGCGTTCGCCTCAGAGAGCCAATAGGCCACCACAGATGGGCCGATGTTCAGCCGGGTTTGCGTTGAAAGCGCAATAAGGTACTGTGACGTCGGCCTTGACCAGGAGATGGAAAGAGGTTTGGTCAGTTAGAATGACACTCCCTCTCTCTGTACGTTACGTATGGGCGAGAGAAGTCCACTGATGACTTTCCCCTCTTAAAAAACAACCACGACTGGAAGAAGTGTATATTTGCAGTCCTACTAATTTCTTCAAGCACGACGATATTTTAATCAGCCATTGGAATGAGCTATGCAGTTCACAGTCTCTTGTTTTTTTTTGTGATAGGTCGGCAAACGAGCAAACGGATTGATTACCTGATGTTAAGCAATCAGCGTCGCCCATGGACACCCACAACGACAGAGGAGTTACGAGTGCGTTGTCGACCTTTTGGGGATTAGGGATTTGGAGATTTTAGGAAAGGGAACGGATTGGGGTAGGGGAAGGATTGGGCCTCCGGTAACCTCACTCACACGGCGAAACACAACTCTGGTTATTTCACGCCGGTCGAGCCGACCCATTCGTGCCGAAGCGTGGTTCTGTTGTTAAGATGGGACTAACGAAAGTAGCAATTTATTGGTATAAAAATATAATTTATTGGAGATCGTGTTGTCTTCTAAGTAGGTACCACCTTCAATGAAAAAGGGTCAGACGTGATATTTTTTTAAAGTTTTGCGTAATATTTTCGTAACTTTTGCCTAGCGAATTTTCATCTCAACAAAGCGAAGATTTTTATCAAACCGAGATTGCGTTTAGGTACTTGTGTTAACGATATGTTTTGTGACGTACATAACATATTATATGTTTATTTCAAGTGAAAAATAGTCGTAGATTTAGGTACTGATAACACTTATGGTGGTGTATGACGTCATAAAAAGACATTAGATACCTCTATTTATAGTAGGTATGTTGAAATGGTGTACAAAGTGTGAAAAGGTCGATGTTCTTTTAAAAAGTGGAATAATGTCATCACTGTTTATATTTTCTTTTTTTATTAAGGGTCATTTAACACGTAGGTAATGGTTTTTATTTCCTAAGTTTAGTAGTAATTCCGTAGGTTTTGCTTTAGTTGTGGGGCTCTGTGAATGTCAAAAACGTACAATATGTACAAAACTTAAAATTACTATTAGGTATAGTAAATACTTTCTGAGGAAAAACTTTTCTGAATATAGAGAAATGCAAAATAATAATGTTATAAAGAAAAGCTTTTGCGTGGGTTAGGTACTTTTTTTTCAATTTTTATAAAGGTTAATCAGTATAATCTATTAGCTTTGTTTTAAATTTAGATCTTCATTTGAGCATTTACCACCATGCTTATTTAGGCTAATTAGCGATATGACACACGATGTTTTCCTTCCTCGTGTGTCAGTGTTGTCTACATAAATTTAATCAAGGGCTGATTTTTCAAAGTCAAATATATGTTATTTGAGAAATAAAAATGTTGCTATCACTGTCTTATACAAATATTCTGACGCGACAGCATCATAATATTATTGCCCAGCAAACTTTTATCAAACCATTGAAAAATCAGCCCTTTTATTAAGTTTGTTATTCGGAAAAAGTCACATTGATACTTTATGATTTCATGTCCTTATAATTAGAATATTTTTAAGTAATTAATTATAATAATTTTACACTTACTTACATCGTCTTACTGATATTATACCTCCTTCTATGCGATTTCACAACCTCATTTAAAGTAATGAAGCCTACTTCCATATTAGTTATAGAATTAATCACCTTTTACATAAATTAATGTTATGTTATATAAGGATATAAATGTGTTAGAAAATGTTTTTATTTCATTTGCTCTGCGCTACGTGATAGAAGTCAGGTGATGAGGAACCGGTGAGTCAGTTTTATGGGACTTTAAAATGGAGTCACGTATTCAAACCTCGTTGTAAGTCGAGTGGTTGCAAATAAACACGACCGACATGCAAGGGGATTCGGACTTTAATTCCCTTATAGAAAAGTGGTTTCTGTAAAATCTGAATAATTAAAGTCACTGCTAAGAAGTAAGCAAAAACTGACTAGATACTTTAAGCCTTAAGACCAAATTACTTCAATCCAATAAAAATTTAACAAATACATCAATATAAAAATGAATATCAAAATGTCGCTAAAACAAATCTCGAGAAAAGCTGAACTTATTTCGCTAAAACTTTTTTTTTATTGTCAGGACATTTTTTTTAAAGTAGACGATACTAAATTATTGTATCATCCCTTTTAATGTCATGGCGATAAGACATCCGTGCAAAGGTGGGGCGGACTGCTTGCTTATAATAAAAATGGAAAGTTACAAACATATCTAAGAAGACTTCTATAAATACTACCTTAAATTGAAAGTTGCACAATTTAATAGCCCGGAAACTGTAGAATAAGTTGTTATCATTCTTTAGCAACAATTAGGTATCTAAGTACTAATAATCATTGTAGTACTTACAACTATTAATTATTATTAAAGCTGTAGCAGTTGCGCAAATAAGTGTTGATTGAAACGCCAATTAAAATATCAATGTCAAACTAGGAACATAATCGCAACAAGCTTCCTACAATCACAACGAGTACCAAAAGTATAAATACATGAAGAGAATAAAGCAATCAAGAAATAAACACAATTGAAATATCTCTTGCTTGCACGCCATCTTACTTAGCCACAGATTGTATGAAGAGGCGCGCAAATATAATTCTTCCCAATTCAAAATTGGAACGGTTTATGGCTGTTTGGCGTTTTCTTAAATGAGGTTTTATTTTTAAATAGGCGATGAATTTTACAATTTTTTATTTACGTACCCTGTTTTTAAATCTACAGCGTTATCGATTTATCATTAGTTTAAAAAAATGGAAGGATCTACCTGTGTGTGTAAAGATGTGTTATTAATTTATTACCCAAATTAGTTTTTAAAGCTATTTGCAAAGTAACAAAAAACTGATAACAGGTTACACTCCGAACAAGTTTTCGAAGCCAAAATATTCGTGTAGTAATAATTAGTGCGGTCGAGTAACTGGATTTGTTGGGGCCAATAATCGAATCACTATTTGAAGAAAACAGATTTTATGAGGAATATTAAAACTTTATTTAACTTGTAGATAACTAGCGACACACACCCGCTTCGCACGTATGCAATGCTGTATATAAAAGTTCCACTTCGCAAAACCGCATCAAAATCCGTTGCGTAGTTTTAAGACTTTTAAGTATTAAGCATACATAGGGATATAGAGATAGAGAAAGCGACTATGTTATATATTATGTAGTGAACTGCAACTTTCTTCCTTTAAGTTCAATGGCTCACTAAGAGTACGAATTGGTACTTAAGTACTTAAGTCACGTTTTAGTGTCAGCTTAAGTTGAAGCTTACAAGGAAATGCTCTCAGCGTTCACGCTTTATAGTTGAATGTACCTTTATTTCTAGGTCTACAGATATAAATTCTTAGGTGAAAAGCAGTTACCAATTTATTTTTTATTTATTTGAATAGCCACATTTATCAGATAAAATTGAATATAGAATAAATAACCATTATAATTATATTAGGTATGTGCCAAATAAGTTTATCGGGAACTAACATGGAGGTGGAGAAAAATACTCAAAATCGAATTCTGAGAATATACCTATACATATTTACGTACGGGTCGATACTCTTATAATACCTGATACAATAATTATAATTTCCGCATTAGCTAATATTACGACATAGACACTACCTAGTATAGAAAGTGGAAATATTGTCAACCTATTATAACTTACTTGTGCATATAATTAGATACGCAATACTGTTTTTTTTTTTTTTTTTTTTTTTTTGTGAGGGGAAAATCATCAAATGACTTCTCCCGCCCAGGGCCGGGCAGGAGGGAGTGTCAGACTCTTACTGACTAAAAACCCCCCTGTTCCTTCTCCTGCTCTGTGCCGAGGTCGCGGTACCTCATTGCGCTTACCCCGCAACCCCGGCTGAACATCAGCCCTTTAGGGCCCCGTCTGTGGTGGTCTATTGGCTCTTTGAGGCGCGCGCGGAACGCTACGCGCCGTACGCTCGGGCCTGGTTCTGGTCGGGCGGCGAGCTGCCCTTACTCGCCGACCGCAGGCCCGTACTTACGGTGGCCGGAGATCGTCCCTCGATCCCCGACGCCCGTAGTGTCGCCAGTTGCGGCTGCTGGGGCGTGAGGAGGAGGATTGCTCCCTCACGCGGGCCGCCTCTCTCTTTGCGAGCATGACTGCTTCACAAAAGGAGGAGACGGCGTCCCAGTTCCTCTCACTCCGCACCATGGCCTCGACTAAGGCCGGGCGCGAGAGGTCGCCGCCGCCGATCACTTCCCTGAGGACACGGCGGTGCTCAGCCCAGGCAGGGCATACCGCTACCGTATGCTCCACCGTATCCTCTAGGTGGTCCTCACAATGACGACACTCGGGCGTTTCCTCCCGCTGAATCCGAAACAGGAACCTACCGAAGCTGCCGTGCCCGGTAAGCACCTGCGTCAGACGGAAGGTGAGGACGCCGTGGCGTCTCTCAAGCCACTCCTCAAAGAGGGGTCTTACCGCTGCTATGGTAGCGTGCCCGGCCCTCGGTTGCGACAGTCGTTGTCTCCACTCTGCCATGAGATCTCGCCGGAGCTCATTCCGCCACGCACTAATTTGGCGTGGCAGAGGATCTTCGCCCCGGCGACGCGCGTCTGCGCGCAAACTGTAGACGCGCGCGAGCGCCTTCGCTTCTAGATCCCACGGCGGTGATCCGGCAAGGAGGTTCGCCGCCTCCCCGGAGATCGTGCGATACCCGCGGATTACTCGTATAGCCATGACCCTCTGTGACGCGACCAGCGTACGAGCCGGCCGCCGCTTCAAGTCCGGCGCCCACACAGGATATGCAATACTGTTCCTGTATGATCTGAACCGATACCGGGTTTCCTTCACTTGATTATAAACTGCTGTGTTCTTAAATAACAATTACAGCTACTTTGTCGTAGATATTAATCGAGTATATATTTTTTATGAGGGGAAAATCATCAACAATGAAACAATGAAGTGTCAGACTTTTACTGACTACAAACCCACGTTACCTAGTTCTTTCTTCTGCTTTAGGCCGAGGCCGCGGTGACTTATTATTGCGCTTGCCCGGCAATCCTTGCTGAACATCAGCACTAAAGGGCCCCGTCTGTGGTGGTCTATTGGCTCTTTGAGACGCGCGCGGACGCTACGCGCCGTATGCTCGGGCCTGGTTCTGGTCGGGCGGCGAGCTGGCCTTACTCGCCGACCGCAGACCCGCGCTTACGGTGGTCGGAGATCATAAGTTGTGGGTGCAAGTAAGAGTCCGACACTTCCTCTCACCTCACCCTGGGCGATAGAATTTTGGCGAAAGAAGGCTATTTGATGATTTGCCCCCCTTAAAAATCCACAAACTCAGTATGACGTTCAGTAACGACTATGTTAGTCTTTGATAACTGTCAGTAGGTGCAGAGGCCCTTTGAACAACTTTAATATTAGTGAAATGGGACAAACTAATTACTTTATAGTACACATAATTTATATAGTACCTACACATAATTAGTGTTTTTTAAAACGTTACCCCGCATGCACTACTCTTTTATCCTGTGTCGTGAATGCGTTTGCAAGCATACAATTTCATCATCATATCAACAATTTGTAAATCACACAAAGAGTTGTTCGGTGCGGGAAGTGAACCCGCGACACGTTGTGCGGCAGCCACTTGCACAGCGACGGCGCCTACCGCGCAGTCATTTGTTCAAGTGATTAACTTCGTAAGTAGGTACAACTGACATGTTTGAAATATAAAGTGAAACATAATAAAGTGGAACCTTTTCATCAAGTAATTGATACACACAATAATAGATTTTATTACCGAGATCTGTTTCAAAAAAATAAACAAAATTTTTAATTGAAATATATTATAGGAAGTATTACACGGATGTGTGTTAGATAATCATTTAGTTCGTAGATAATTACTTACATCATTCACAAGCCACGGCGGACACCCGAACTGGGGAAAGTTTGCGGTTCAGTACTTAGGGCAATTCCACACTGACTGAACTATTTTACAAGAGCGAGACTAGCCTTATACCTCGGCCTCGGCAAAGATAAGGTGTTGAATACTTTTTGTCAATAAGTGTCTAGCACTAACAGCCGTATGGGGCTGATTTTCCACCCTTACAAAACGAGATACTACTCACTAAAGTGAGTAGTGTCTAGTGTCTAGTGTAGTGAGTGTGTCCGGGAGTTAAAACTCCCGGATTTGATTCCCGCACGGAATATTTTTTTGTGCTATCCGTAAATTGTTGTTCCGAGTCTAGGTGTCATGTGCATTTAAAAATGTGTGTGTTTGTAAGCGTGCCAAGACAGAAGAGGAGTAAATCTTAGTGTGAGCAACGTTATTTCAAAACAAAAAAAAAACTGTTAAAATAAGTTAAACTAATCAAAGACAACACTTATCATGCCAATGTTTGTTAAATTTACTTTTGTTTTTTTGCTATAAAATAAAGTACATAGATAAAAGTAGAGAACAACTAATATCTTAATATTGCTTTAAGTAGTTACTCATTGATTAGGTACACTGATGGATGATTAATTATAATTATATGAATTCATTGATTTCATTAATATAAAGACGAATTGATTAATGATTCGAGTTTTGACAGATTTCATCGGCAATGCCATTAATATTTATTAAGTATATTAAATACTATTTCTGACTTTTAATAAAATAAGAAATCAACATGACATAAAACAACTATAGAAAACTTTTATTTGACATTGTAAAAAATGTACCTACCTATATGTAAAAAATTTCGCCTATTTTGCTGCACCAGAAACAAAGACTCGTAAAAGAACTTGTCAAATTTTATAAATGGAATGCTAATTTTATCTTTAATTTGAATAGATTTGGTTGATATAGATACATTATTAAGACTGGTGCCTACACGCGAATTCTCTTGTCACCAAAGAGTCGCAATTGTCAACATAAGTTCGTGTGTTCACACCCTTACTTCTACGGTCACTCGATCACATGGTGCCATGTTACGTCACAATTGTGGTATGTGTCTGTGTGTGTAGTTTGTTCCGCGAATTTATCGCCAAATCATCACATTGTAGATAGAAGGTCAGTAGGGCGTGAGATCAATGACTTGGTGATGTCAAAGTGCGAACTCAAATGTTTGTAAATTATATTTCGATTATGTTACTAAAGTTTGTTTTCTTTTTTGCAGGCTTTTACCACCGGATGGGTCACCTGATGGCAAGCCATTGGCACTGCATACGGACGTCCGCAACATAAGAAGAGTTGCAAGTTTAAGACTTGGAAATATGAGGATTGAGGATAAAGCTAATTGAGGTACGATTGTGCCTCCGATAGCCTCACTCACACAGCGAAACAACGCGAGCGTTGTGTTATGCCGGTTTTCTATAAGGGTGCGGTAGAAGTCCTAGTCCTGGTTGGTTGTTCCACTGATCGAATTTACCAAGTTTATGTTTTAAAATCTATACTAATATTATAAAGAGGTAAAATTTGTAAGTTAGTATGTAGGGGGTAATCTTTGGAACCGCTGGCCTGATTGCCAAAATTCTTTCACTGGTAGATAGCTACAATGTTCCTGAGTGCTATAAGTAGGCTGTAAAACATCACGTTACGATCAAACGAAGCTGAGCAGCGGGGGAAACCGCGTGAGAGTAGCTAGTAATTTATAATATTTAATGAGCTATATTATTATTACTCCAAAAATTGATCTATTAAATATACCAACATAGATATATTTAATTTTAATTCTGGGCCATACTTGCTTACGTGGTGATGATGTTTTCCTTACGATTAGTAGGTACCTAAGCCGTATATAAGTAACCCACATTTAACTATGGGTTGTGAAAACCCGAAATATAATAATACTTATGTATTTTTATATAACAAAATATCGTGTTCGTAATCGTTTTTAAATCGATAGACGTCACGTCACTATTATGTTACTATGTTTAGGATGTTAACTAAATCCGCCTTTTGAAATATTTATTTGGACGTCTTTGGTAACTTTGGGAGGTCGTGAATGCTACGTAATTAGGTACCCGTGTTACTCTACATTCACACTCGGACCAACAACAAAAAAAGAAACCTCAAGACCAAAGCATTGTTGTTGTTGTGGCAAAGACTTTCCGGCGTGTACGCCGATCGGTTTTCAGTACGAAAAATACTGGTCTAAAATCATGGTTACTATTGAATCGATTTAAATGAAACTCCGGAAATACGCTTTATGTCAAAGGACGCAAAGTGTCCAAAAACTTAATAAAGTAAATTTTAGAAAAAAAAAATATGGAAACAGAGATAGATTAAGATTAACTCATAAAATAACAAAGTGTACAATGAACTCATTTCTCATTTGATGTCATATAAAATTGAAAAGTAATGAAATTATAAAAAGAAGGACAACAACTTGAGGTCGAATTAAACTTTTGCATTCTAAAAGTAAACGCGGCATTGTCTATTCTGGTATTTTACTTTCTCCAAAATCTTGACAAATATTATTGATGTCCCTAATCTTTTTGCGTTCTTGCTCGCTAATAAACTTTCGTAAGAAATATTGGCGGGAAAGGCAAGTGAGTGAATATAAAAAAAATCTTTGAAAGTAGGACCATAAACTATGTATGTGCTAAATGCCTTTTTAATTATTATTTTTTGCAAGATATCTATGGAACACAGCGTTCCTTAGATCATCATTTATCAAAATCGATTTAAATATGCTTGCAAGCAATTTGGTCTCATCTACTTTTTAAAAAGCTTAATGAATATAACAGTACTGCCAAATGTTTTAAAGCCAATAACCTCAAGCTCGAATGTTTAAAACAAAAAATATTTAATATACAACGTATGTTCGTCTAATAATATATCTTATAACCGGTATAAAACTTTTAAAATACCAGCCATACCATCTAGTAGGTAACATGCATTTTATTGCCATTTTTACAAAAAAAAATGTTTTAATTTATTTATCTACCGTATAATTTAAAAGACAGTAGGTATAAACTTACGACATTTCAAATGTAAACTTTTTGAACTGTTACATATTTTATATGGTTGTAGTAGCAAAACACAATGTTTAAATATTTGCAAAATGACGTGCACACAGTAAAACCATGGCAATATTATCCATAGTTAGTATGGTAAAACCGAACATAATAGGTAATAATAATAAGAACATCCGAGAAAAAAAAAGAATAAAGTCAATTCTATGTATGACGGCCTAACAAATAAAGGCCTACTACTACACTAATGACGTCACAATCCACTTTAATTGCGGTGGCAACATAATAAATTGCCGGGCAACACTACCGACTGACGTTTACATCAAGATAATGTTAACAAATCAGTGCTTCCGTCCATCTTGCTAGAGTAAATTAAAACAAGTATATAAATAGATATAGGATATAACTTGAAGAACATTACAACTTGACTTCGGTAGTTGAATTATGATACAATTTTAGTAATCGTAATAGCAAAAATTTAAGGTGAAACGGAATACAGTGTATGCTGTCTGCTCTTCACCAGGCTCACGTCTCACGAACCGTGGTATAAAAACAGTTAAAATGTGGACAGTTCATGAAGATATTTCTATTAAATTAATTTATCAACGCAGAAAAATACAAATTCAATTTGGAACGCTGTGAACGTTAAATAATGAAGACAATGACTGTTTCGAGATTGGGAAAAAAGTTAAGATTTCCATTTCACCATAATATCGTGTATCTAACAGTAAAATGGTAATGTTTTCGTAACTGTATAAAGAAAACTCGATTGCTGTTGCGTTGTCTATGTAACCTACCTAGTGTAAAAGTAAATTATGCGCGTTTCATATTACGAGTAAGTACTTACTTACTAACCTATGAATAGGCTGTGTGTAGGTTGTGATGTTAGCGAATAGCCCGCCTTAGTATTTATGATCATTCGTTTTTTTTTTTCATATAAGCATTACAGTTCGATTTTCAAATCAGACCATGTGACTCCATGTTTGATACTATTTGAATGCAGCGGAATGCAGACTTTTATAAACATGTTTGACTACGTCATTAAAAGAAAAATGGTCTCTGAAATATTGTTCTATCTAAATTGAACGCACCACATAGGTAATATGAACAAAGTCGCTTTCTCTGTCCCTATATCTATGTATGCTTAAAACTTTAAAAATACGGAACTCAACGGATTTGAAGAGGATAGTTTATATGTAGGTATATAACTTCTTTTAAATAATTGAGAAATTTAGTATCAGCATTGACCCGTGAGAAGCTGGGGCGGATGGCTAGTAACTGAATATAAAATACTCACAAACAACTACTCATGATAAAACACCATAAAAACAATAATAAAATTACATAATACCTACTTTGCTCAACAACAGAACCTAACGACTAGTTTTGGTGCTTACAATGATAATCCCTAAGTCAGTCACGCGAAAAAATGTCAATTAACCTACACCAACAATGATGTGTTAAATTGGGGTCAGTTATGCATTGTAAAGCTTTTTCTACGCACTATAATTACTCGCGCAGTTCTTCATTAAAATTCCTGGCAAATAAAACAAAGAAAATTCTTTTCCACTATTTCGAAATAGACGTATTAAGAGCTATAAAATATTTTTTTTGATGTGAAGTGACGATGATGATGATGACGAGAGCTTTTGCTCAATTCGTTTTCAATACGATCCTTCTTTACTCTTACTGAACCTACGGAACCGATTTGGATAAAATTTAGTACAGACATAGTTTGAAACTCGAAAAAGGACATAGGATAGTTTTTTTATCCCGGGAATTTAAAAGGAGTACTTCCCGAAAATCCTACGAGATCGGGAACTATGTGAATAAAACCAAAAATCTGCCAGATCTCACTATTCCACGCGGACGAAGTCGCTGGCAGAAGCTAGTACTACATATTTTCGCAAATGGTAGACGCCACTAACAATTTTTTGTCATTTACTTTTGCTGCAAATGCTTGATATTAAAATAGGTATACGGCATATCTATCACACTAGAGAATGTTAGAGGTAGGTATTAACAATTTTAGTGAAACTTTATATGTTAAAAATGTATGTTATTTTAAATGCATTTTTAACATTTAAAATTTATCGTTCTTTATTTCGCGTTCGATCCAAAGTTTCAATGACTTTTCGAATAGTTTTATTAAAAACGGATTTTTATGCAAATAAGCAATTGCCTTGACCCATTGAATTCGAAATTTCTAAGCTCGACAAATAAATAAGAAAATCTACAAAAGGCGACTCGTCCTTTCACAAAGTTTATTTGCTAACTCTTTTGTCTGTTGTTTGAATGTTTTAGCAACAGTTTGCGACTTTCTTTCTTTTTTTCTTTAGGCACTTTTGTGTTTAAAGGGTTAGGAAATTGAGCTTTTAACACCAATGTTTTCAAACAATGAAACGATGAATTTATTGTTGTAAATAGGTCATAAAACAGCACTTTTACACGTCACTTCTTCATAATTATGTGTACTTAATTTACACCATAGTATAAAACAATCACTTTTTATGCTCCTATAACCATAGGTATGCTTAAATCCTTAAAACTGCCCAACGGATTTTGATGCGGTTTTTTTATTAGATAGACCCCAGGTTTCCGAAAGGCGGATCAATGTTAAAATCAATTTAATCTCTTGTCAAGTCATCTGATTGGTTGGCTGAATTATCAACAACCAATCAGGTGATATGGCGAGAGATTTAACAGGAGATTTGTTAATTTTAGCGTTGACAAGCCTTTCAGAAACCGGGCGTTATTAAAGAGGGAGGTTTATATGTATAGTAACATATATTTAACAAATGTAGTATCAGCATTGCACTCGTGCGAAGCCGGGGCGGGTCGCTAGTTGATAAAGAATGAAAAATAAGAAATTTTTCATTCTACTAGAAGACGACGGATTGATCAATACCGTAACATTTGCATAGAAAAAACTGTTACCGTACCGTGATTATATTAAACGTATTTTTTTGTATAAATATTTCCTTTTAAACCCAAGGGAAATACGGTACGTTCGTTTACACCTTAGAAGGTTCTGGACATTTATTTATTGAATTCTTGTCAGTAAATTGAAACAGGTTTCAGGTAAAATGCTTTAGGTCAGTCAATGATATTAGAACGTATTTTGAGATCAGCTTATAAAACTACAAGGATATTTGGTTACGGCTAAAACTAAAGCTGTAATTAATTATATTTTATTACAGAAAACACCTTTTGCATTTAAAAACTTAATAGCACACTTGATGGAAAATTGCTGGCGATACACAGAAATGCTGCTGTTATTTTTTCCTCAGGTCAACTTCTGAACATGACTGAGCATTATTACCAAAAAGATGGTAAGGTCATTTCCAAAAAGCATATCTTAAAACTACATTAGTATACAGAATGATTTAAAAGTTCAAAAAACCCGTAGTAGGTACTTGAAAAAACAGATGGCAGTCATTTCTTCTAATATGGACTGCCGAATTCGAAATTTAAAATTATTTGTTTCTTAAAATGAAGCAGATTGAAATCCGAATTTGTTATTTTTTATGTTTTTCCTCTTTGGATGGATCATAAAATGTTGGCTATAAATTCAGATTGGAATAAATAACACGCTAAGCGTAGAAACCACCAAAACAGGAGAAGGAACAGGGGGTTTTTAGCCAGTTAAGAGTCTGACCTGTCTCTTTTCTTACCCTGGACGGGAGAGGCCATTAGATGATTTTCCCCTGACAAAAAAATAATCTACGTTGTTTGTTCGTTTAGTCACTGGAATACAGCATAAATAAGATCTTTTAATTAATAGTGGCAGGATTCAATAAAATAAATTAAAAGTAATCTATTTGAGAACTTGATATTTTCGATGTAACATTCTAGTAGAAAATTCTAGACAGCGTGTTATGAAGTGAATGGCATAATAAATATGTTTATAAGATCTGTGGACCATTGCCAGTTGTCTTTAATGTAAAGATTATATGTGTCCATTAATTCTGCTCTTTTCTCAAACTTTTTTATAGTTGCATAGACAACCGCAATCAATGATTTATACAATATAATAATTATTAAGTTTTTTATCAATATAGATAAAAGTTGTTTATTTATTGTAAAATTTTTTAGTTCTGCAAATGAAAAACGAGTTCGTAATAAATATTTTTGTAAACATCCAGTCCACTGGCATGTAACCGACTTTCTAAAGAACGGAATTCTTAATTCACGAGCAAGTGCTAAAGTTTTGGCGCCAGTCTGTCGATAAGGACGAAATGACATGTGCATACTTCCGTACTTCCGAATTTTTACTTTTTTGATCATAGATGATGATTATAAAACCTACTCAATTTATTTGTTTTTATCTTTTTCGGTAGAACTGGTACCTAGGTACCAGTTATCCGTGCTTCAGTACGAATGGATAGCTCGAACTGAGTGATAGCACTTAGAAAAAACTGGCGCGAAACATGGTTGTTTCGCGCCAGTTTTTTCTGCGTTGTATTTCGTAGAGTGAAGGAGCCGAGGGCGAAAAGACTTATTTGATTATTGACCTATCTGAACCCTATACAAATTTATCTATTACTAAAACAATTAAAAAGTTTCGAAAAAATATTAATTCTTAATAACTTTAGTGCTTTATTTAAGTAGGTAAATAGATAATTACGCAAGAAGTAAATTGAACAGGAAAACAATTTTGCGAAAACCCAAACGTCATACCTACCGTAATTCTTATTACGATATTGGAACAATAAAATGGATTTAGTTTGGCTATCTCATCTTTCAATATTATTATATTTGAAATAAAAAAGTGTGTCCGCAAGTTTATGTAAACACCTACCTATTTACCACGCCTCTATTTTAATCCTAAAGCCCTGCTTCTGTAAGTATTGGCCAGTTCAACCAGAGTGTAGTTGTCCTCGTCCTCTTTCACTTTCCACCTTTCTTAATTATTTTGACTTAATTGTTGAGCGTCATTAAGTTTCAAACAGATTTGGCCAAATATTTTATATGGTGACCATCATCTTAACCTCCAGAATCCGCGTAAAGGTACAACCAATGTCTTGGCTAAGCCCGTTTTGCGATTTGCTGAAGATGAAGCTATCTAAATTGTCGTACGACTGAATCATAGATTGTTGTAAGAACGGAGGCCGACACTTTAGCATACTCTCTGAGAAATAATGTTCTAAGTTGGAAGTGAAATAGTATTATCAAACTACCATTAAACTTCCGACAGTAATGTTAAAACATTTCACAAGAAATCTATTTTTATCATCATATAGGACAATCTCCATGATGTGTAAACCTGTCGAAACAATTTCAGCCTAATTTATGGTAATACGTATTGTGGGTTCCATACCGCTGGCCGCGCACAATAGCTCTTCCTAGTAAATGTTTTCAAGCGGCGTACACGCAACTCCTATTTAGCGATACACCACCAGCGGAGGTTTTATCGAAGTAATCAGTTATAATGTCCTAGCTTTACCTGTGTCTAAACTACCCATGCCCAAGTTTCTTTTATATATTTCCATCAAAAGGTTGTCTGGAATAAATCGCCTTATGTGATAACACCGCCCATTTTTATCACCAACATTATTTTTTAGTTTCGGACATATTTCTGCTTACTTTATGCAAAATAAATAAATATATCTACATAAACTGAAAGTAATTGAGGGAAAGATTATATGCAGAAGGCTTATTTTCTTTTAGTTCAGTTTAGTTTTAAAATTATTTAGCTACATAATGTAGAGTATCGGTTACTTATTATGAGAACAGTATATGTCTAGAAAGCATATACATGTTCCTAAATTATTACTATAAGTATGTATAATATGAAATGACTGAGAGCTCTTTTAAGCTCACTTACTAGTAATAACATAAGTACAAAAAGAATGGCGTATTAAGCAGACTGCGCTACGCTTAGAAGGGGTTCGTCATTTGTTTAAGAAATAGCCCACACTTAGCCATAATATAAGTTGTGTTTAGTCACACATTCACGTTATTCTTCTCCCTTCTGTCTGTAAAAAGACTAAGTTGGTACTCTTCTACAAGACAAGTGTACCAACGTGACTTTTTCTGTAATTCAGACATTACTGACAAAACGAGAAGGACAACACCCTGGAGACACCTGTACTTATGATTTCTGCTCATTTCTGCTGAAGCATGCATGATTTATGCTCATAACTTCTTCGCTTGAGAAGAGGTCTTTGCTCAGCAGAGGCACCTTCTTTAGGCTTGTCATGTGAATGACACAAAATACTGTTAACCTACAAATTGTAACCAACATCTCAAACCTCATAATTGGCGGTGGCATTGTTTTTTCTACATCATTATTGTTGCCGTGTTCGCCAAAATATTTAATATCAATTTCTTGTAAACAGAAGATAAAGGAAATAACACATTAACGGTATACTTAATGAGTAAAAGTGTTGTATTTAAGTATAAAATAAACGTTTCTCGAAATTATACGTTCTTCAAAAGAGGACAGTGGCACAGATTTCCAATAAAACAATCATAAAGTTGTGATTTTCTTTTTTATTGCTTGCTTATTTCTTTTTTTTTCTTAATGTCATTTCCTCCAGAAATATTATATTTAGTGAAGCTTTACCGAGAAAAAGATAAAATCATTAACCGTCGACCTTTTTTTTTTATTTTTTAAATTACGTGGAATTTATTAACGTTGATTGAGTTTACCCATACACTTTTATCATTTTGACCTTCTTGTTGATCCCATGTTACTCAGTACTATGGAAATATTACCGTCAACACGAATAAAAACAAACATTTGGAACATTGTAATATACCTAATCATTGATTTAGTTCATTATAATAGTTTTATAATAAGAAAATAAATCAAAATATTCAATTATTAAATTGATACTTACTGTTTTTTTCAAGGCTAAAAAAAACAACGATATTCACGAAATAATATTCTTAATTTGAAAACCTTAGAAAAGATATTAAATATCTAAATGAAGATCCGAATCCTACCCTTGAGCAGAACCTGTTTCTTTCAGAAGTTCGCAAGAAAGCATCTAGATGATCGTATGCGCAGCTTTACCTTATAACAGCGGTTGTACGCACGCGCGGACCATAACAACACGCCCGGCCGGTGCGCGCGCACGCCAAGCAAATTCGCGCCATTTTCCTCCGCCATCTTATGTGAATGAGTTTTTAGTTTTACGTAAATAATAAATTTAAAATGCGTGCAGTGTTGTTCCTTTGTGCTTTAGTGCATGTAGTGGTGGGACAAGATGTTAATGATATGGTTAACATGCCTAAATACGACCAGAGATATGATTATTTGGACGTCGACGCAATTTTCGCGAACAAGAGACTTGTTAGGAATTATGTGGATTGTTTAATTAATGCTGTTCGGTGCACGCCTGAAGGAAAAGCGCTGAAACGTGAGTTTTCTTTGCCTTTTTAACGTAAAAGAAAAAAAGACCTAGTTCTACTGTATCTTTGACTCTGTATAATATCAAAGGATTTCTCATTCTTTAGTTCTGTCTTGTTTCTTGTCGACTAATTAATTAATCATTGATTTATTCTCATAATTAATTAACAAGTTGCAACGTTGTTGTTATAAGTAATAGAGTCTGTGACATGATTAATAGAAGTTATATTAAATAAATGTCAATTAAAGTTAATGAACTTCAAAAACGAAGTATTTTTGTCAACTTTAAAATATTCGAGGCATCTGTTGCAAGTTTGTTTCGCATTTATATTATGCAATTCAGCTAGAAAGGTCAATCAGACTAAATTAATACGTATTTTAGTTTGAATTTTTATTCTTTTAATTATCATGTAGTACAAGGTGAATTTTGCAATTTGAGTTGCAAGTGAGCAAAAAGTTTTAGGTTTTAGACTCGAAACAAGGTTTTGTTATATAGTACTGTGGTTTATTTAGGTAAGATTTAATTACCTATGTGTAAATTCAAAAAGATTATGAGGTTCAAAATTCAAAACCGGACTCCATCTAGGCAAAATATAAATCTTGCTTTTAAATAAGGGGTTTCTGACTAAAAATTACACCATTCCTTTTACTGCTCTGGGACAGGACTGCGGTACATTATTCCACATGCAACCCCGGATAAATTGGCTACACTACAAGACCGAACTCAAGATTAAAAAATTACGATTTAATTTTTTTCTGTTTTTTATACGTGGTATTAAATAATACGAAAAACTGCGTCATAATATTTGTATTAAATAACTGTTTACATCACAATGCTGAGAAAAAATTATAAATTTATATAATTATAAAATTATTATATTATGAATTCCTATCATCAGTTTAACAGTTAAATGACTACTATGATCATTCAAAAATATATTTAATTTAATAAATTAATTATTCACGAAATATAATCGCCAGAAATGTTGACCTCGGATTACAATCAGAAGATTATACCTATTTATAATTAACTAATTTTCATAACCTGTTCGCTATAATAAACTGTGAATCAAGACACGGTAATACGCAATTATTACAATTCATAAAACAGTAGTTTATACATTTTTTTTTACTAGCCTGTAATGTCCCACTGCTGGGCAAAGGCCTCCCCATCTCGCTTCCACACCTCCCGATCTTTCGACCTTGTCCACAAGTCTCGACGATAGGCGTCTAGATGGTCACGCCATCTTTTCCGGGACCTACCCCGCCTGCGGTCTACGTCCTGACGTGTCCACTGGGTGACAATAGTGGCCCATCTCTCATATCTTTCATACAATAATTAGCTGTATCTTAACATAAGCTTATTAAATATGCCTAAATACGGTTGTTATCTTTGGAAAAAGCTGCTTTTTCTTATAACCAACTTTCCAAAAACGAAGGTTCTCAACTCAAGTAGAAGCTATGTATATTTTTTTATTACATTCTTACGCGTACCGCAACCTTGAACTTTAATTAACTGGCTAATCTTCTGTCGCATTAATTAAATAATGTTATAAGTATAATGTTATAGATGTTAATAAAATAATTAATCAAGTCGGTTAAAAATATTTAATATCTTGTGTCATGTATAAGTACCTCAGTAGTAAGTACTTCATCATCATTTTGTTTGTATCTAAATGGTTTATGGTATGTTTTTTATTAATCGTTTATTTAAACGAATATATACAAGATATCTCTGGATAGCGCTGACCTTTGACATGATACCATTGGTTGATCCGTCAAATCACTTGCTCTCTAATTCGAGACACAACAGAAGAACTATAGGTGCGCGAACGTCGGCGTTCGCTTGGGGTTTGATGGATAAAGAAAGAAAAAAGTAATTTCAATAATTCTATGTAAGAGTATACATAACCTATTTCTTTATACAGCATAGGTTTATTGCACAAATTGTTGAACCAATTTAGGATTTAAATTGTGTATGTGAACTGGTATGTTTGTAAACTCACCGAAGACACAGGAGAAAATTGTTATTAAAACTAGTATTAGCGTTAAGACAAATACTCGTAGAGTAACTGTTATTATGTTACTGTTATCGATAATGTACCTGTATACATATGAGTATGAAAATATAGACAGTCGATATTGCTCATTGCAAATACATAATTCAAGTACCTAAATACTTAGACTCGTAAGAAGTGGAGCGCGTCGGGTTACTGGTTCATCGCGACAAGTATTCTCAAGCCACTTCTATTGGCTTACCAACACGCGTGGGAAGGTTATCGTCAAGTGTAATCTACTTTCCATGCTCTCTGGTATGGCACTGAGATCTTAACTATACTCGTATGTATGTATTATTATGTATATCTTTCTTTTTCTACTGAACTCATTATTTAGATGGTGAAATTTACGTTTGTAATATCTCTTTTTTTAATTGGGGAAATTCATCCGATGACTAGTCCTGCATTGTGTGTTGGGGTGTGACAAGTGTTAGATTCTTATTTCTTTGATTGTCAACAAAAGCTGTTGAAGGCTAAATCATTTGTATAACATTTACTTTTTAGTTAGATCCGTACCATTCTATCTATGGACGGACGGATAACGGATACTAAGTAAGTAATCGGGTATTTACCTATTGGAGATGTCCCCATAAAAATGAGATGATTGTTAACAATTTTTTTGTATACTATGATTTTGTTCTATTGCTGCTATTAACACAGACGCGGGCGAAGCAGCTGGCGGAAGCTAGTTTATAATTAATATTTCAACATATTCACGAGGTAGTTGAGACGAGATCGCTTTTTCGTAATGCTGTCTTGTAAGCTAGTACTTATTAGCAATTTTATTTTACTGAAGAGGAAATTTATTGTTAAAATTGGAATTCATTTAGTAAGGTTATGATGAGACAATTATTATTTTGTGTGGTGTGATTTTCAATAACTAATGTCCCATAATACCGGTAGTGGAGTAACGGTGTTTTATTTAATTTATGAACGTAATTCTATGAAGGATCCGTTTTGCTATAAAGAAAGTGAATTGCAGTTATGTAATTATTCATAGATATATTTCTGTGTAATTATTGGAATGTAGCCATTTTTCAATTCCACTTTTTTGCTGATTAATCATAATTACGTAAGATATACTCTTCTTAATGCACTGTCACTTTTATGGCCAGATATATAGTGAAAGTTTTGTTTTATTCTGTCCGGCGCCATTAAAATTGCACGTGCCAAAATGTCAACTGGTTTCTTTCTACAGTTATGCGGACTCAAAAAAAAGTAGTAAAATCGATGAGCTACGTCGTAATGTAGTTATTTGAATTTGTTCGATTTGTAATTTATGTGAATTTTTTATGTATATTTATTGTAGTACCTGCCTAATAAAAAGGAGGAAATAATATAAAGTTTTAATTTATTGAGGAAATAGAATTTATGAATCTTAAGCCTGCGAGGTAAAGTTTGCCTTAATAAAATAAATTTTAAGTCACCAAATATTTTGAGGATATCTTTGTCCACCTCTAGGTTGTTGTTCAGATTAAGGTATAAGGTATATAGATATAACTACCTATTATTGTACTACAGTATTATTTTCTTGATGATTGAAGCAAAAGTTAGTAAATAGGTAACATTATTTCCGTTTTTTAGTTTTTTCGTGGTTTTATCTTCAATAGGTCCTGGCTTACAAGACTTACTGTAGCCCTTTCAGTGGATGTGGCGTTGAAAAAATACCATATCTACAAATTTATCTTAAAAAAGTTTTTAATATAGCAATGTGCCGTCTGCTTATTTTCTTGGGGAAATTATAGTAATAAAGTACCCACTAAAGTAACATATATACGTTATTTATTACACAGGTATTTATGTGTAATTCTCAGTAGTCATATATAAAGATTCCATTATTAATTAAATTTATTAATTGTAAACGTAAACAATTCAGAGAAATACATTAATTAATAAGATGGCACCTGTGTGCTACCTTAGCTGAGGTTTTCCCGATTTACTTAGGAAATAAAATGTACAAGAAAAGCGCTTTCAAATGATACTAAACACGGCATTTATCTTAACTTTATTTTTTACTCTGAATGTTTTGTCCGCTAGAGGACGCCATATTAGATTTTGTGATACCCCATATAGCCTATAACCAGCGGACAATTAAGACGTTTCTAATGATATGTCATTTGTCGAATTCTGATAAGTAGTTTAGAAGCTACGAGGGAACAGGTGAACATACCAGATTTGAGATTTGCTTTGCCGTAGTCGGAAAAAAAATCATATAATAATTAGGTGAGAGGAAATATCCAACTCGTATTGTCTAACCCCCCCCCCCCTCCCCATCTTTCCTTCTCCAGTCTGCGGCCGCGGTTTATTATTGCGCTTGATCCGCAACCCTTCAACCCTTATTTTCATGTTGTGCTTGTAAGGCCAGGAGAAATATGGTACAAAAGAAATTATTAGAAAAGTAGAGGGACAAAATCAGGAAGTTGTACCATTTTCGCTACCTTGGAGGTTAGCTGACTGTACCTACCTACATGACCTACATTCTAAAAGGGATTTAAACTGAAGTAAAATTTTATACTAGTACGAATAAGGGGCCTGCCGCTCGAATTTAATACTAATGTCTTATTTATCAACATATTCAATATCATTTTCATTTGTTAAAGTTCAATGTTCGGTAGTTTAGTAAAGGTTTAAGACATGCTAAATATTTATCCTATTAAGTTATCTAAGTTTGTAAGTTTGTATGTAGGGGGTAATCTTTGGAACCGATGGTCGGATTGCCAAAATTCTTTCACTGATAGGTAGCTACAATGTTCCTGAGTGCTATATGCTATAAAACATCACGCTACGATTAAATAAAGCCGAGCAGCGAGTGAAACCTCGCGAAAGTAGCTAGTATTATGATAAACGCGTTTCAAAAAAGGTTGCAAATAATTATGGAAGGATGTTTGTTACTCTTTCATGGACAAAGTAACGATTGGTATTTATTAAAAAAAGTATGAAGATAGATTATAGTCTGGAATTTCACATGGACAGCATGAATACACATTGTACATGTTTGGAATTTTACATACTTATTATCCCGGGTAAGGCATTTAGGTAATTGTAAATAACAATAATGATGAGCTAAGTACCAAACTACTTTGTATTAAACTTGGCAGTTTTCATGTTTTTATAACATTAGGTACCTATATGAATAAATTAATATTGTATTAACACCTGCATTCATTGCACGTGTGTAATAGTCGCAAAACATATACATTTAGTATATTTAGTATTTACGTACTAACATATTCATTCAGTTTGATAGAAACCTTGTTTTTCTTGTTCTAAGTATTTAGGGAACAGATAATAAATATCTAATTAAATTTATTTTTATTATTTTTTTGTCTATTTTGTGAGTCCTCCGACTATGCGAGGTGATATTGCCTGGTAGTCAACCATTCAACATTCGTAGAGTTGTAATTTTTTATCTATGGTGATACTTTGCGTATCTATACTTACTTTTTTGCTGGATATGTGACGACATCAGTTAATTTTTAACAGGTAAGTATTTTCGCCGAATCTTCTTCTATATAGGCGTTTTATATAGGTACTGTTTAAAAGATGCTTCCAAAAGGAATGATCACAGTTCAAAAATTAGTTCTATCATCTTTAGCACCTTACCTGTTTACCTTTTATACAAGGATGGAAATAATATAGAAAACTACAACCGTTAGTAATTCGTTTTACAGTTCGTTGGAACAATTTTTCCGTAATAAATTCTCAAATTTCTCTAGAATCTTAAACAACAAACATCTTTAAATTTAGCCATATCGATCTAATCGTTTTCGAGTTTTGACATATACAATAAATAAACAACAATTTATATATCTTTATTGATGAAAAGCATTATTATATTACCTATATTAAATTAAAATTAAGGTTCTTTCAGAATAGATCAAATCAGATCAATACTAACATGTACCTACCTTATGTATCACATTACAAAAGCACCACAAACTTCGCAACGTCGCGAGTTCTTCTCAGCAAATCGTCGTGCAATTTTCTCAATAGTCCCACAGTGTATTATCAAAGAGGTTGGTACTTAGAACCATGCGGCCGAGACCCTATTACTTGCCTTCCCTTCACTACTATTATATTACTAACTTAGGTACTTTCTATATGGCTAACTCAAGTTCATGTTAAGACCTAAGTATAACTTAGATAAATGTTTATAAGTGGGCCATTTATTTATTATACCTACTTACTTAGCTCCTTTGAATAAATAAATCCATTAAGTTATTTTATAAACGCTCGTTTTGTATTCGAATTTCAAAAAACAATTTATATTACTTTTTAATGTAATCCAAAATTATAATAAACAAGTTTTCGTAACGATTAAATCTAACTCGATTGGTAAGGAAATAAATTATATAAATGCTAAAATAAAAATTTAAATTACGAAACATTTTTTTTTTGCAAATTCTACCCAGCTAGTTCTTAAAGACGCAAAAAGGTTGAGATTGTATTCTCCGTTTTGTTTGAAAAAGGAATGCGATTTACTCGCATAGTTAGTACTCAATGTACCTATAATCGTTCTTAGATCGCTTGATAAGTTAATGATAGACTTCCTATTACGATCTGATGGTGTGTGCATGGTAATTTACTGGATACACTATAAATAGCCATAGCTACACGGCTATTAATCACTGATTGGTGAAGTGGGAATCACATTCTAGAATTAACGATGTCTTTGTGTACCTAGTATTTACTTATAGTTCAAGCCTACTATTAGGTATAATCAATGAATGTTAGTTAACCCTATACTTGGCAGAGATTTTTTTTTCAAATTTTTTGAAAAAAAATGACATTATTGTGTTCCTAGGTGATCACTGGAAGGGCAAAAAATAATAAAAAAATATATAATTGTTTAGTTTACGTTTTATTGTATGTGTCACATAAGGCACATTACCATGTTCATAACAATCAATAGAAAAAATACGATGTATCATATTTGACACATTGTCAAGACTAAGAAAAATAAAAATAATACAAACTCTTTTTCTTAATCAACAAGTATAATAGGAAACTTCTAAAAATCAACATAATTATCGGTCTCAACAATCAGCCTTTAAGTCTTACCTAATTAATGAGTCTTATTTATCAATAAAAGTCATGAGTATAAATGTGGATGGATGGAGAGGCAGGGGGAGACCAAAGAAAATATGGATGGATTGTGTGAGAAGTGATATGGAAGACAGAGGAGTTAGGGATAGCGTGACGAGTGACAGGACAGAATGGAAGAAAAAAACATATTGCGCCGACCCCAAATAAAACGGGACAAGGGCAGGAAGATGATGATTTATCAATAAAATGAGATCAATTTTATAAATTACTACTTATTACGTACGTATACATATCAGTCTCAAGAGATTATTTTTAATAGTAATTATTAGTTTTTACTTCTTAGTGTGGTACTCTAAAAAACAATTACGATCGGGCAATAAACACAACCGTATTTCACATTTTTGACAAAAGAACTTCGTCTGTCCTTTTGTGCAGTACATACACCTTCCCCTGGTAATTATTATTTTGGGATAGTGACCAATCTGGTCATATCGCACAGCATCTGGGGGTCTTTCAGCTACTGGTTTCTGTATCGTAGCTATTGAGTTGGAAGAGAGTCTACCGATATCGCTCGTCTTCGCGTCTGAGTAATTGAAATTTTTTTAGAGTTCAGCTAGTTTATTGTATCGTTGAGTTTTAGACCAATAATCTGTATATGCACACATTTTAACGACTCCCATATTCAAAAGGATTGCCAAAAAGTCTTTAACATCATCTTCTGTAATATTTATAGATGAACCATTTGTCTGTGTGCTATAGATATTTGTTTGTTCCATTATGTGAGAGACGATGTCGTCTGAGAAGAACAGCTTGAAGTATTCAATAGCACTCTTTTCCTCACGAGGCTCAAATAAAATATCTTCTACTTCTGCAGAACCAGTAAATTTACAGCAACGCCAATTTGGTACTAATCTTTTTGGTGGTATTATTCTTCGCCGAACCGTGGCAACTCTAGGTCTACTTGAGCGGGTAGCTGGGGATAATGGAGACTGCAGATGGTTCCGACGCAGCAAGTTATTGACGAGTGGTGCCGGAACTTGTGGCGACATTGCTAGTGGAGATGGTAAATTTACTTGACATGATGTCGATGGAACTGGAGACAATAGAATCAAACTACTACTACTACTAGACAATAGTCTCAAAAGAATGCAGCTGTCTACTTGCAGACACGTATGGCGATAAAATTGATGGCGAACAAGGATTGGTTATCGGCGACGATTGTTGGTATGGCACCAAAGACGTTGACGCGGCAATATCATTTATCTCAGTATCATCATCTGATAATAGATGGAGGTTTTGGATGGAGGTTTTGGAGGTACTAATCTTTTTGGTGGTATTATTCTTCGCCGAACCGTGGCAACTCTAGGTCTACTTGAGCGGGTAGCTGGGGATAATGGAGACTGCAGATGGTTCCGACGCAGCAAGTTATTGACGAGTGGTGCCGGAACTTGTGGCGACATTGCTAGTGGAGATGGTAAATTTACTTGACATGATGTCGATGGAACTGGAGACAATAGAATCAAACTACTACTACTACTAGACAATAGTCTCAAAAGAATGCAGCTGTCTACTTGCAGACACGTATGGCGATAAAATTGATGGCGAACAAGGATTGGTTATCGGCGACGATTGTTGGTATGGCACCAAAGACGTTGACGCGGCAATATCATTTATCTCAGTATCATCATCTGATAATAGATGGAGGTTTTCTATCAAAGATGGTAATGAGAGCGGTGATGAACTGCTGTCGGAGTTCGCTGGGCCTGCGTAATACTGGAGTTCATCTCCCGATGATTCACTTTCATCCAAATCAGGTTTTGCTCCCGGCTTCGGTACAAGAGCCACAAGCTGTCGAGCTCTGTTTTGTTGCTGCTTAGTTAGTTGACCAACTACCTGCAATGATAAAATTTATATACTTATTCACACCTCTGGCGATGTCATATATTAGGCACATAGTTAAAAATATCTATAATATTGGTTATCTGGCAATGTATCACATCTGATACACTCGAAAAAACCAGTGAATAAAATATATTTACAATCGATTTTGATCGGTCAAAATAGAATACCGACTAGTAAAATATTCTAAGCTACTCAAATTATATCACTTACGGTTAAAATTATTGCAAAATACAATTAAAAATCTTTTTTTTTACCTTGCGATGTGTAGACGCGTTCGCTCTGTTCGCTATCTTGGGTTCTACTGTTTTCTCAGTGTTGCTAATAGTGAAACAACATATTTGGTAGAAATTTAATAATATTTTGCTTCCCCACAAATGATAAAAGTTTTAAAAATATTTCTAAGTTTGTGCCTAGATTTTTTAAAAGAACAACGTATTAAATTGTATACTGTGCCAAAAATAGGGTTAAGGAAAGGTGATAGACTTGTGTAAGTAATGGTAGTAACTACTGATATTTTTTGTACTTTTAGATACGGTAGGTACTCAAGTTTATTTTACCTAGTATTCTTATAACTATGACCAACATGGCTAATTCGTTATGAATTTTCTGCAGGCAGGACACCGGTCATCACAAAAAATATTTAAAAAAGGAAACCGTTAAATATTCAAAATACGTTTCAAAAACTAACACCAGATGGCGCTTACTTTGTCTTTGACAATAGCGGTTTTCATAAATGACTTTATATGTATATATGATAAAAACTTAAGCAATTGTTCGTAGACAAAAGAATGTCTTTTTTGGAGGCGGTCACAAGAGCCAACTTAACATTTTCTGTCTGAGAGAAATTAGATAAAAACTAACAATAACAGAATAGAGGAAGCTTTTATTTAAGGTCGTTGACATTCAACTCGTAAATAAAAATTTCTCAAGGCTGTTCTAAATTATTTTTAATGGAGTATTTTTTTCTTATTGCTAACGATAAGTCTTGTACAATTAAATGCAACGCATACTATTTGCACAGATAATATGATAAGATGTTGAAGAAAATTTGTGATGCAAACCAAATCGATGCCACCCATGAACACCCGAAACAATGGAGGATAGTTAGGAGTGCGTTCCTGACCTTTTGTTAGGGTTTTGGAGACTTGAGGTGGTTGTTTCACACCGATTTTCTGTGAGGCCGTGGTATCAATCCGATCGAGCCGACCCATTCGTGCCGAAAAATGGATATCCCACGCTTGATTGATGAGTGATTTATTGAGTCTTGATAATCTTTTTATCTAAATAACTAGGATAAACAAGCTTAGCCTAGGGGCTAAAATTACCAATGAATGTCCACATAAGAAAAACTAATTCTATTGTTTACAATATGAACGTACTTACTTGAAATTAAGTTTAAGCAACAATCGTGAATTCGTGACTGTGTATCATATCTGGACAATTGTTTACTTTAATTAGGAAGACTGGAACTTCATGTTAAAGAAAATTGCATGGTGCTACTATATTATTTTATTTTAGGAATTTAAACAGAAACTTAGCTACTTACATTATCTAGAATTAAAGCCCAATGGTTGGGCTTAAGATATTTACAATTTCGTAAAATAATACAAAGTCTGAACTTATTTGAAGTAGTGGGTATTCAGTGATCGCCGATGGGCACACTTTTTTAAACGGTTTTTTATTAAAAGTCATAACGCAACTGCTATAATTTGGCGGAGCGCGCGAGGGAAGTATCCTCCTCGCGCCCCAGCCGCCGCAGAAGGCGACATTCCGGGCGTCGGGGATCGAGAAATGATCTCCGGCCACCGTAAGCGCGGGTCTGCGGATGGCGAGTAAGGGTAGCTCGCCGCCCGACCAGAACCAGACCCGAGCGTACGGCGCGTGCCTCAAAGAGCCAATAGACCACCACAGACGGGGCCCCATAGGGCTGATGTTCAGCCGGGGTTGCGGGGTAAGCGCAATGAGGCACCGCGACCTCGGCCCAGAGCAGGAGAAGGAACAGGGGGGTTTTTAGTCAGTAAGAGTCTGACACTCCCTCCCGCCGGACCCTGGGCAGGAGAAGTCATTTGATGATTTTCCCCTCACAAAAAAGAAAAAAAAAACTACTATACTTTACCTTTTTTAATTACGTGTCAGTACTCCTTTTAGAAAAACGCAATGACAAGTAGGTAACACCCATATTATAACTAGTTTTTTATCACAAAAAAAATCTTTATTATTACTGACAATTTCATTCATTAATTTATTTATTCATTCATTCACAGATCCTACTATAAACTTACAAAAAATTGCTGACATTTGAATTTAGAACGCAGATTACAAAAAAGGGAGATGTAAACAAAACTGTTTTAGGCGTCTATAAAAGAATGCCAGTTATAATAAATTTAATATTAGGTATAACGTATCATAGTTTGCATAAATGAATCTGTTACAAACATGCGCTTGACCTTCATATCCACAAACCGTCATCTCTATAATTTTATTGTTAAAAATGTGAATAGGTTCAGATTTAGACAAATTCTTAAAACAAAAATGTTTACTACTTTTATAGCAAAAGCCAAGCCTTTCGTGATTACTCGTACAGTCAAAATTTTATAGAAGAGTGGATCCGAATCGATAGTTAATATGTTAAAAAGAAATCCAACTAGGAACAGATATCAAAATATTTTATTTTTGTATCGAAGGCCAATCTTTAAAATATCCAGCGAACGTAAAGTGGAAATTTTAAATTTTCTTTTACGTCATTGAACAGAAGATAACTATAAAATTAAAACAATCTAATAATTAAAATACAAATCCACATAACTACCTAACTATTCAGATTTACCCATTTGAACACAGATTATCATCGACATAAAAAAAAACAAAGTATAACCGGTATTTTTTGCGTACTTCGAATGTTCCGAATTCAAAACAATTTAGTACTTTTTTTGTTTATGGCAAAAGTGAGATGGTCGTGTTCTAGTATTTTGACAGGTGATAATAGCATAATATACACTATTTGTTTTAAAACCTTTTTGCCACTATATGTTATGAAAGAAAACTTAAGAGCTTTTTTGTTTTGTAAGTTGTGCTAATATGTAAAATTAGCTGTCTTATTTCATAAACGTATTGAGTACTTAATAAAAGTTAATGATTTACCTATTTAGTGATACTCAACCTCTAGAATATCTCACAAATAAGCGGTAGTATAACGGACCAGTAGTATTTTATAATATTTGGTGTAAAAATATATAAAATATAAAATTTTCTATAGACATAAAAATGAAAATAATAACAATATAAAAATAATATTTAAAACCTAAAGAAAAAGTAATGTATTTTTCTTTACATATTTTTTGTGTGTTTTAGAATAAAAAAAGAAGTCAAATATCATTTATTTCAATTAGACACTTACAGGCACTTTTGAACGTAAAAAGAATAAATAAAACCTTAAGGACAATAGACAGTCCAGAGCTGACCAGTCCCAACTGGCGGCGCCCGTTCACGAACATGACACGTACACCAGCATCGCCCAACTCAACCATATCATAGGGAATTGAGCTATCCAGTGCCCGTGCTACGGGCACAATGAACGTAAAAAGAATACAAATGTGTGAAACCGGTGTTTTTTTTTAATTATTTGAATAGAAGGAAATAAGTAATTGTTATCATGTTTATTAAAATAAACATTACAGTTGCGGAGCGCAAATATCTAAAATTGACAACATAACATTAATAATTGTCCCCTTAGTAAAAAAACGCTAAGATTCTTATATAAATATTATAAAAATACGTAGTATATGTATGTAATCGAAACAAGTTATTTACGTAGTCAATATTAAACAGATAATATGTACGCAAATTAAATCAATTAAGCGTAATACGACGAGTATATGTATACCTCGTATTTATAACTATGATTTTCACATACAGTTGGCTTCTTTAATTATTATAAGCAAGATAATATTAAAACAGGTTAGACAATAAGGCACTGAAATAATTGAAAACAACGTATTACTCACATGAACTATTGAGAAAAGAAAAGTTGACCGCTGTGACTTGAAGCTCTTCTCAAGAAGTTCACGCGAATAGCTACTTAAGTCGTCATTTTCAATTAGCTCAAATAATAATAATTCATCAAAACGACTTCCTAGATTTTTAACAATTCAGTAGACATTCTAGTAAATGGTAATTATTTTTAAACAAAACCGATAAGCACTAGTTGAAATTCATTACACTTCTGAATCAAATACTTAACAGATTTTTGCGCAAAACTGTCATAATAGTAAAAAGCTAATGAAAAGTCGGACTTGCGACCTCTTGACCAATCAAATAATCAAGCAGTGTCATGGAATAGGTAGTTGAATTTGTCACCCAGACCTGACCAGAGGTTTTAATAAAAACAAGCAGTAACTAACATGGTAAGTTAGTTTAAATAAGTAAGGTAGAAGTACGACCCGAACATACATCAAATCGCTATCAGGAACATCGACCAGAAACATGCGTTTCTATTATAATTCATTAACAGGCTAGACCAAGACCATTAATTGAATGACTTATTAAGCCAGTTAGTTGAAACAGAGACAAGAAGTTTTCTAGGTATTCTATTTAAGCACTTAATTCTTGGACATTCCCAGTTACCAACCTTGAAGTCGTTTTAATTTTTTTCGAATCATAAAATTATTTTACATCTCCCTTACGTTCGATTTTTTGCCGCCCAAACTGTTTTAAATTAAGAACATAATTGTCGTTTGTGATTTTCCGTTGATATTTTAATTAATCTGTTTGTTTCTTTATTTTTAGCAATGATATTGTTTGACGTAATAAATAGCTGTAAATTACTATTCGTATTTTTATTGTTTTTCGTATTTTTAATTCAAAACTTTTTTATGATATAACATTCTAGAAGAATAATACCTAATGTTGGATAGTCCCAGTATTTAAAACTTCTTGGTCAACGTCAATGTTGAATATCAATTACTTTTGCCTATCCACTTCTCTACCAAAGGATATTACCATAAGTCTTCGATTTGTTCTATGACATTTGGATCTGAATCTTCCCAAACACCACCAAAATTGCTATAAATAATATACCTAAAATTGCAGCAAACCGATGTCTGTACGGTAAAGATATATGCATGACATTAAATGTAGTTTTTACATTAGTTCTAGGTTTAAATTAAAATATAGACACCATTTTAACAAGGTTTGTATAAAAGAAAAAGTCCTAGTACCTATATCTACCGGAAACATTGAACATTAAAACACTCACAAAGCTGGTACGGGCTGCTAGCCGCAAGTTCTAGAAGAGGCGATAGAATTATATCAGTAATTTATTTATTTGATCACATTTAAAAACCTGTCCAATTTTATAGCCTAATAGATTACAAATGGTAATAAATCAAGGGTTTAAAAATATAAAGAAATAACAATAAGAAATAACAACATAATAAGCATGTGTACGGATATGTAAAACAGCACCTAGATGTGTGATTACGGTTTTAATAAAAAGTTACAGCAAAAAGTGCTCGTCTTCAAAATTATGGAGATTTGAATTGAAGATTAAATCTGTTTCCTGTGTGTTTCAATTATAATATTACACAACTAGTTTTGCATGAACAATCGGTCGTTTCAGTGTAGAATTTTTGTACAATCAGCACGTCGATTCTATAAAATTTGTTTGATTTTGAATCGTGTTCGTGTGCGAAGTGAGCGTCGAAGTGACTTGGAAATTAAATTGTAGAATGCCACTTTTAACGTCATCCCATACCTTTATCCATCAAAATATTGCTGTCAATTTAGTTCAACTCGCAAGTGTAGCGCGTGCACTACTACTCACAGCGGATTCAGATTCGAAGTTTAGAATGAAGTCTTACAGAATCACACTGCAGTATTAGTAGAGGAAAGACGGCCGTCTGATGAGAAAGACCTTTTGTAAAAAAAAAATATTATTAAAAAAACAAAATACCCGACTGCACACTAAAAAAAGAGTAAAACAAGCCCCACAATACAAATTTACTGAATATAATTTATAAATGTTGATGGAAAGCATCGCAGGCGGGGACCAACAGAGGCTTATTTATAGTCATTTCTGTTGTGCACCATTTAGCAGAATTTTCGTTGGTGGCGGTCAAGGTGGTCCCCGCCTGCGATGCTTTCCATCAACATTTATAAATTATATTCAGTAAATTTGTATTGTGGGGCTTGTTTTACTCTTTTTTTAGTGTGCAGTCGGGTATTTTGTTTTTTTAATAATATTTTTTTTATTTATAACTTTTTAGCTGTTTTTATTTAACGTTACTCCCGTGATTGAAATGAATCTAATGATACCGCATACATATTTTTTAAAGGGAAATTTAGAAAAAACATTATTATGTCTTTATCCCGTGGGACTTTTAGGATAAAATGTATCCTATGACACTCCCGTAATCAAGACAAATCTAACGATACCTCATACATCAAAATCCATCAAGCCGTTTAGGCTACAGGAGGTCACAAAGGAAAAGACATACATACATACTTACATACACTCGAAAAACATTACCCTCCTTCTTTGGCAGTCGGGTAAAAATAATCTAATCTAATTTCTCTCGCTCAGGGAGAGGGGAGTGTCATACTCTTACTGACTAAATACCTTCCCGTTCCATCTCCCGACAGCGTCACTGGCAACCCCAGCTGAATATTGCGTTTCTCAGGAGTTTGGAAGAGGTTTGTTAGTTAAAAAGGAGGATATGTATTCGTCGGTCTATAAGTCGACCAGTTAACGCATTCGTGTCGTTAGTATAAATTAGAAACGAAAAACATAATTTTTATTTCGTAAATAAACAGTTTTTATCTAGAACGGTCAAGGTTCGTACAAAGCGCACAGAATGTGTAAGTACCATTACATCCTGGTACTAAAGTCGTTGATTCATTATTTCCTGAACTGTCAACAGTTCTGATTTTAGCCTGCTCATGCACCAATACATTTTAAATAAAAAAAATTCAATAAAGTTTCACATCGATCAAAAGGATGACGAAATTTGCGGAAGAAAACATTAGATATATACCACTTTTTCACTTAATATACAACAATGGCATACCATGCGCGTACGCACCCATTTTGATAACAACAATGTGACACACAGGTGCGACCTCCGCGTTTCCGTAAGTGAAATCGTCACATGTGACTTAGCACCGTTTTTCGCAAGCAACTGAGCTTTCATTTTGGAAAAGGCTACATTAGGTAATACTGTTATGTACTTACTGTAAACTAAGTCTGTTACCTAAACTACCTACCTATACTTATTACTACATAGTGTTACAGGTGTATAGTGTTACATAGTTGATAAAATTTAGATAAGAAAAAATAATTGATAAATGATTCACGCACACGTTAATCTTAGAGTGTCAAGCGATGCCCGACGCCCAGGTCATCTCTTATGTTAGCTGGTACGAGAGGAAGATAGTTCCCCCGCGAGCTCCGTCTCTGACTTTGCTAGCATGTTAACTTCACAGAAGGAGGATATAGTTTTTATTTCCTCCCTAACAGTCGAAATGTAGACAGGTAAAGCAGCTATGATTCAGCATTCACTAAATTTAAATTAAACTAAAAAAAAAGTGTAAGTGAGTTATTTACACTTTTTTAGGATAATTAGCGTGAAATTAGTATAGAATGTATTTTTTTGTTAGGGCAAAATCATCAAATGACTTTTCCCACCCAGGGTTAAGCGGGAGGGAGTGTCAGACTCTTATTGATTAAAAACTTCTCTTCTCTGGGCCGAGGTCGCAGTGCCTCATTGCGCTTACCCTGCAACCCCGGCTGTAGTTTAATATGATTGTAGATATTATTTGAACTCCATGGTGAAGACGAACGTACCCAAACACTTCATAAATATCCTTTGTTGACATTTCCATTGATCATAAAGAAACCGTTGCGTGACACACTTGTAAGGTCGCAGTAGTCGCGTTACGCATGCGCGTCACGGCGCCCGATCATTGGATCCGATCATTGATCGCGGCGCGGTCGCAATGTAAAATGTGTTATTAGATTAGGGTTGCTACACAGGAGGTGATTGTGTAAAGCGATTTATGGTTATTGTTTGTTTTCACTTTCGTTTTTACTATTGTATTAGTTACATAATATTTATTGTTACATCATTAAACTTTTGATTTTTTAACAAGGCCATCCTACGTCCCGTGTATTAAAATTAACTAACAATTTAAAAAAAGAAGTTACAAATCGACGTCCTTTTCCTATATTTTACTTCTTAAAGTAACAAACAATAAAAGTTTTACTTATTGGTTCTTATACATATATATAAGGCATAGCTTATTCTTTATATTATACTACAACAGTACCTTATTCGAAATAGCCTGGAGTCAATATTAATATGTATTTGCAAGGCCAAGTTTATAACAATATTATTGTGGTACAACAAATTAGGGACCATTCATCTTGCAAATTATTTAACAAAAGAAGGTGTGGTGTCTTAGAACCACGCCATCTTGGATTATTGACACAAGATTGATATGAACTGACATTACTTATTATCATTTTGAAGCCGATTAAATGCATAACCTTCTGTCCGACAGATTTTAAAACGTAAATATTTGGTGAACGAGCCTTTCTAATGATTGATTTGATTCCTTCATTGAACAATAGATATTTTATATAAATAATAAATAAGTACTATAAATCTGTATTTAAGTCACTAGGTACCTACACTATTATAGATAAAAAAAAACAAAAAAAACCAGCTTCAAGCCTGTGTAATATAAAATAATAAATGTTTGTCTATGGATGCTTTAGTAAACCTAGTTTCATAATGTAGATTCAAATAGAGAACAACGCGAAAAGATTATACATAGGTTATAAGAACTCATTTTTAGTGTTTTAAGTTAAAATACTATTCTTTATCGAAACGCAAACATCCAGAAACAAAATTAATGGATGTTATTAACTTAAGTTGACTAATGAGGCAATCTCTCCAATGGCATTTTTAATACAAACAGCGATCCGCTATAGAACGAAAGTGAAGGAAACGTGTCTTAGAAGTAAATTCTTAAAGGTGAACTCAATGTACACACAATAAGAAAGTGAATCCTGTTGGCAAAGCACCAGCTTTGTGTGGAATTGTGCAAGTCATTCACGTGTTTAACACCCGGATTGCAATCTAAAAACCTACTTTAGGATGATTCTACAAATAAACTTTAGCAAAAACATGAATAAGAAGCAGTTTTTGTATTATATTCTACACCAATTTTCCTGCCGAGACTGTGATGATATCTTCAATACTTACGCGTTTTCAATTAAGCTTCAAAAATCTTCTGTACGTTCTGGGTTCTAGAGCCGCAGTTCCAGTAGATTCAAGATTCTACTGGAACTGAAGCTCTGGGTAATGGATGGGGTCACTCTTGTGCCCACAAAAAGACAGACAAATGAATGAGGATACACATTTTTCACTAGCTAAGAAGTGGCTATGCTCAGAAGTGTTATATGGCAGGTCTTTTTTGAGCAGGGAGAGTGATCAAATGCCTTTTCTGCCTTGGGAAGAAGGAATGTATTGTCAGACTCTTACTCACTAGCCGAATCACCGCGGCCTCGGCCCAGAGCAGGAGAAGAACGGGGGGGGGGGGGAGGGTTTAGTCGGTGAATTATTGAGCTTGCATAAGTCAGGCTGGAATGCATAATGTTTAGTACTAATAAGGACTGATTTTTCAATGGTTAGATAAAAATTATCTGGGGAATAATTATGATGCTGTCGCGTCAGAATGTTTTTCTAAGAGAGTGACAGCAACAATTTTATTCCACAGATGACATTTATCTGACTATTGAAAAATCAGCCCTTAAAAATGTATTCGATATTTAAAATTTCATGATAAAAGTTTTATAGTACGTTTGTAATAAACAAGATAAAGCTATGTACGAATAAATATTTACCTTAATACTTGGACATTTAAGTAAATTTTCTTAGTTCATTGAACCGCGTGATTTGTAGTGATTGTTCAACTATAGTAACGCTTCGTAGATAGAGAAAGTGTTAAGTAACTGCTTACTAGTTAAGTAAGCTAAAATTATGTAGGTATTTAACTATTTATTTAATTTTTTCTGTGCCTATTTTTGTTGCCAGTTTTTCTACTTGGTTGATTTCTTTTTATTATCTTTTGTGAACATAAATACTCCAAATAATAAACTCCATAGCTAACTGTAAGCAAGGGCAAGTTTTGCGTTCTGTTCTCTATAATAGGAATATTAGATTTTTATTAAGTTTTAATTATCTATCAAGTTTAAAAGATCAGAGAATCGTTTGCTATCCATTCTAATTCATTCATAAGTTTAAGATCATTGTTGGTCATAAGTTTAAAATATCATTACGTATTCAATATCAGCTTATTCTTAATAAAAAATGCGAACTTAGTTATGTGCAAACTACTTAGGTACGTGCTTTTTCAACAGAGATATTTATCAAACTTAACCGCTACCAAAACATACCTAAACCAGTTACACCATCTACAAAAATAAATTATATATAAGTTCTACAACAAATAAACTACATAGTTTAAAAATACCATGTACAAAAAAAATACAAAATTAAAAATGTCAATTTAATTACTCGCTTCTCATTGGTCAACCCTAGTTGTGGGTTTGACATTTTGACAGTTTAATGTGTCGATAACAATTAGTGAATCGTCAGTACATTGACCTCTTCTCGATAAGGAATAGTAGGACGAAAATAGTTATTCTAAATCCGAACGAATGATATTTTTTACTCAGCAATACTGTTAGTCTATAATAATATCTATCTATACTTAATATTATAAAAATAATTTGTAAAGATATTTGGAACCACTGGTCGGATTCCCAAAATTCTTTCAGTTTTTGATAGCTAAATGTTCTCGATAGCATTCGGGAACATTTAGCTATCAAAAACTGAAAGAATTTTGGTAGGCTATAACATATCACGCTACGATCAAATTCAGCCGAGCAGCGGGTAAAACTGCGCAAGAGTAGCTAGTCTTCTATATCTATACTTCTATACTTAATATTATAAAGAGGTAAATTTTGTAAGTTTGTATGTAGGGGGTAATCTTTGGAACCACTGGTCAGATTCCCAAAATTCTGTCAGTTATTGATAGCTAAATGTTCCCGAATGCTAAAGGCTATAAAACATCAAGCTACGATCAAATGGAGCCGAGCAGCGGGTGAAACTGCGCAAGAGTAGCTAGTCTTCAATACATGTACCTATATAAAAACGGATCGCAAAATGTGTTGGTCAGCGCATATTTCAACAACTCCTGGACTAATTTTTACAATTCTTGTTTCGTTGTATTTGTTATAGTCAGGAGGAGGTTCTTATGAAAGAAATTGTTAAGAGAAGTAGTAAGTAAAATCGGAATCGTGCGAATCAGGGACATTCACTAATTTATGTATGAAATGTATGAGAGATTACTTTAGCTCTAAACGAACATGAAACATTCATAAAAGATCTTCGTCTTTTCTGTAATCTGCTCGTTTCCATACATTTTTTTATGTAGGTAATAGGTCGGCAAACTAGTAGACGGATTAACTGACGGTAAGCAATCAGCGCCACCCATGGACACCCGCAACGGAGGAGTTACGAGTGCGTTGCCGACCTTTTAGGGATTAGGGATTTGGAGATTTAGGGATTGAGGAGGGATTGGGGGAGGGGAAGGATTGGGCCGTGGTATCACTCCGGTCGAGCCGACCCATTCCTGCCTAAGCATGGCTCTCCCACACTTGATTTTTCCTGAGTGTTGGTAATAAAAAAAGTCTTGAACACACACCACTAAGTTCTGTGTTGTTGAAGGTGCTATAATATCCAATACTACGCAAACCATAAAAAAATATGTTTTTTGCAAGCTATTTATAGTTTAATTGATTATTAATGAAACAAAATCAAATAAATATCATATATAAATAAATTTCAATATTTTTATTGTAATGTTCTTTAATAAAATAAAAACTTGGCTGATTGAGTAGGGTTGCCAACCAACGATTTAGTTTGATAAAATAAATTAAAAAAATTTTTCTTCGTTCTTTTTAAGCTTTGCGATGTTGACTTGATGCTGAAACCTAACCATATACAAATATTATATAAAAATATATATTTAATACTCATTCTATTTAATTGCATTTACAATGACTATGGAAGTTTTCTAATGAGAACATTATTGTGGCGTAATCGAACAAAAAGCTTTACAAATATGCAATAAAAATCACTTACATAGTGTTCATAGGTACACCTAAAATCCCCGTTTAGGCTAACATTGTTGATTGTAAAATATGTGATAAGTTCCATGTAATAAGAGATCTAATTAGCCAGGGTTGCGAGTCAAGCGATTATGTATCGCGGCCCCGGCCTCAAGCAGGGGCATGTTTCGGCACGAGTGGGTCGGCTCGACCGGAGTAATACCACGGCCTCACAGAAAGCCGGCGTGAAAAAACCACTGCCTTTTAAGTGAGGTTACCGGAGGCCCAATCCTTCCCCTCCCCCAATCCCTAAAAGGTTGGCAAACTCGCAACTCTTCCGTTACGGGTGTCCATGGGCGGCGCTGATTGCTTAACATCAGGTAACCCGTTTGCTCGTTTGCCGATGTATTACATAAAAAAAATATTGTCCCTCAAAACAAGACCTAGTTTTTCTGAAAAACTAGACCATGTGTGATTTAAAGTAGGAATTAGGTACAATACCCCTTCTGTCAAGATATATTTATGTATTGTCACAGACAAAGTTACAAACCGATCGTGATTCGTGAGCGCAGGAAAAAAATAAACAGCCAAGGTCACATGTTGTTCTAGTCAAGTTGACATTGTCGTACTCGTTCTGTGAAAGGTAAAGTTTAAAATAGGAACATAAGCTTGTTATACTTATGTATTGTTAGAATTATATTATTATGTGTTTTGTTACAAGTACATCCAAAGAGGATATGACCACAAAATACTAATCGTTTTCGAGCGTCGCGTCGGGGCACTGTATGCGCCATCAAGTGATTATATCGTCATTGAGTACATCAATGAAATAAACAACATGTTTTCAGATTAAACAAGTTTAATCAGTAGATAAGCAATTAAGTAGGTACATTTATGTATGAAAAAAATAGATTTTACATGCGCCTTCATTGGCACTATTCAACCAACTTACCTATCTACACTTCCCACCCCATACTATCTGCCCTACCTACCTTCCCTTCTCTACCATCCTTTCCTACCTACCCTACTCTACCTACTGTGCTCCATTGCAGAATTAGTTAGTGTAAGACTATTGGATTCAATCTTTAACAATCACATTGCTCGGCAAAACAATATACATATATATTTAGCTACATTGACGATATCTCATGAGTAAATAACGGTAGCCCCCCAAATAGAAGTCGCGTTCCTACTAAAGTAGGAGACCTACTAGATACAAAATTTAAAAAAAGAACTTTTATTTAAATGGCTATAAAGTTCGCGAAAGAAACTTCATGGTTCCTTCGTTTTCTTCATACTCAAAACGTATTTGCTTGCTTAAATACTCATACCAAACATAAATAATATATTTTCATACAATTTCGAGAAAAAACCAGCGTTTTTTTTTTATTCAAATCAATGACCGAGTCTAAAAAATATGTAAATCCCTAAACCAGTGAATCAATTATATTTTTCTTCTTTATATTATAATTTGTATAAATTGAATAATAATTATTAAATTGATATTGTACAGAATAAAAAAAACAACGTTGACTGCCAAACAGTTTTTTGTGGTCGCACCTTTATTCCTTTGAATATCTTAAAAAAACTTTAATTTAAAATTGCCATAAATCAATTATTTAATTTTATTAAAACGTATTAGTATTTTAAGATGAATATGTGGAGGTAGTTGTATAGCTACGTATTGTAATGCGGTTCGAATGTCGTCGCGGCCCAGAGGTCTTTTTTGTGGGGGGAAATCATCTAATCAATTAAATGATGAGGCATTTGTCAAAGTCCAGTCTACTTTGGGCAAGTTTGGTGATTAATACCTACTCGAACCTTCTTCGTGTGAGAAGAGGCCTTTGCTAAACAGTGGTCACTTATAGGCTGATGATGTGATGTGTGTGAAGGACAATCCTCTGCACGGGCTGTGATGATGATCATATTAATTTCATTAAGGAGTTCTAGATACCAAGGTATCATAAATATTTTAAGAACACCATCCTTATAAAATAAAAACAATTAAGTGAACTAAGGCCTCGAGGGTTCAAACGAAAATATCGAGATCAAAACCTCTTTTAAACACAAAAACTAAAAAAAAAACTTTATATTGTACCATAAATGAGCGAAATATTTTTTAATATTAAAGCAAGAAAACTCACTTTCAATGAACATGGAGGATTTATTTAACAAGTATGGTCCAACGCATAAAGCCTTATTTTTATTATTAAGCAGTATTCCTCGCAATAAAACAGGATTTTACCAACAAAAGTGGGTCAAGATCAAGAGAGACATATTTTGCAAAATTTATATTATTCTAGAAAATTCCTTTTGAACGCAACGAGTTTAAATTTGAATAATATTATAATTTGCATATATTTGAGACGAGTTATTGTTCGGGTTAACAAGTGAAGGTCTAACTACAAATTTTATTGTTTGTATCAAGACTTTGGATTTGTGCATTGCGACCATTATTATCACTATAAATAACTTTTTTATGGAATAGATGCTTAGTATAGGTGCAGATGGATTAGATCTCGCTGTAAACAATAGGTGCCGTCTAGAACTTTCGTAATACGAAAGGAGTGCGTTACCGGCCTTTTTTGGGTTATTAGGGATTTAAGATAGGGAATTTGGAGCTTGAGGATTAATCTCCCCCCAGATTAGGCCTTCGGTAACCTCACTTACATTTCGAAACACAACGTAAGTATTATTCCATGCGGCTGTTGTATCAATCCGGTCTAGCCAGCCCATTGGGCGCCGAAGCATGGTTCTTTTAGAATTTTTCGGTATTTTCGCCACAAAAAATCGTATATTTTTTCGTTAATACAAATGCCAAATAAGTACTAAAAGATATTTCTAGTACTTAGTAATCGAAACTACATCTAAGTACCGTTTTAAGCAAATACCTATCTTATTAATAAATACTTTATCTCTCTAAACACAAATGCGGCACCTTAAGCAATTAAATTTAAATAAGGATGTCGGTATTCCTAAGTAACGAGTACTTATTGATAGTAGTTGTCCTTGAAACGAATTAGGAAGGAACTTACAACGTTTAACCAGTTATAACCATTCTTTAAATAAACCCTGTATTATGACGTGGTAACTCAATATAAAGTTGTGGCCCGGAGGTTAAGACGCCCGCTTCTCATGTATTAGGGTCCGATTCGAAGTACCGATGTGGCTGTGGATTTTTAGACACCACCTTTGGTGTTTTTTAGTTTCACACACAGTGAAAGAAAACATCGTGACGAAACCTGAACCTATTTCTATGTATAAGTTTGAAACTGTCAATCTACATTGATCAAGCGTGGTGATTAATGCTCAAACCCGTGTGAGAAGAGGCCTTTGCTCAGCGGTGGGCAATTCTAAAATTGCCCTGATGATGATGATGATGATGATACAATATAAGCACACCTGTTATTGCGTAAAAGTGTAGGTAGAAGTAGTCTTATTTTTAATGTAATATTTTCATAATTGTTTCAATTGAGAATTTTCCGAACGACTACCCGATTTAACGACAACTTCTCTATAGATGCACTTATGTTTAATCGAATCAAAAGATGCAGTGAACAATAATATCAAAAATATCTACTATTCGCAGTACTTACCCTCAAATCCCTACCATCCACTTCTTCAGAGGAACTATAAGTAACTACAAATTCAGGAGTTCCATTGACGCCCTGTCCCGGAAAAAAAAACATAAAATTATGAACATAAAAAAAATCTACATATAACTTTTATAAGGTATCAAAAAAGATCTTACGTAAAACCGTCTCGCTTCCTGGCCTTAATACAATTTATATATAGCCAGCCGGTTTATTAAAATCCAAAATTAATTGCTGAAAAATTCACTGTGATAAACTAATAATTAATTCGTTACTTTATGATAATTGCTACTCGTTGTTTCTTCCTATTGCGATTAAGCTTCACAATAAAAACTCATCGATATTTTTCGTGCTAAATAAAATAAATTAACATGACGCGATTATCAAATTGTAAATAGTTCTACAGCCACCGAAAAAAAGGTTTCATTCCTAGCACAGATTAATTGTTTGCGGGTTTTTTAATGTGCGTTATAAATTAAACTTAAACTTAGTTTTAAATGCAGTAAATAATGAATATTTTTAAATGAAATATATTTGAGATTGCAACAATTGCATATGTACTTTTCTGTATCTCTTATTGATTATTATTATTTACTTTTTAGTAGCTATAATTGCTGGCTTTACCAAAAATGTTCGGGGTTGCGGGTGTAAGCGCGAAAATGTACCACGGCCTCGGCCTTGAGCCGGAGAAGCAACAGGGTACATTAAAAACCACCCAGTCCTAATAGCCAACTAAAGTCAGTAAGATTCTGACACTCCCTCTCGCCTCATCAAGGGTGATTCACGTGATTTATCTGCATCTAAAAAACTGCTGATGTTAATCTACATTCATGAACCAGCCAATCTATACCAATATTGTAAAATTTGTAAGTTTGTATGTAGGGGGTAATCTTTGGAACCGCTGGTCGGATTGCCACAATTCTTTTACTGATAGATAGCTACAATGTTCCAGAGTGCTATAGGCTATAAAACATCACGCTACGATAAAATGGAGCTGAGCAGCGGGTGAAACCGCGCGAGAGTAGCTAGTTTAACATATGGTGTGAAGTGTTAATGGTGTCTTATTTCAACTGCATTTTTTAGACAATCGTGCATGTGTTCAATATCGCTGCTGCAGTAAACATGCACTACGACATCCAAGCTATTTTGCTGAACTTTTAATACAAATATCTATAACGACTTCATACTGTAAACTAAATACTCTTATTCTATGTCATGATGTTAGTATTCACATGGTGACTCTTTTTTCGGGATTTCTTGGCACTCCAGTTAAGGCAATGTGATTCAGACCCACGTCAATCTATCGTGACCTATTTAATAAATATTTAGTTCTTCCGGTTAGTTCTGTGACTAGAATGTGAAAGGATTGCCTTATCTAAAAATGTACATACACCTACAATACACCAAATTGAACTCAAATCAAATTGAACTTCATATTAGTCGACTGGGATCTCGTTGGTTGAGTGGTTGTTAGTGCGACTCTCAAGCTAAAGGCCTTTAAGAATTATTGTCATTGCTAATTTTCTCAGTAATAATACGTTGTCTAGAATTGTTTCTCCCCCGGTTCCCCCTCCTCCCTTCCTAGTGCACACAGCTAATGATAAGAGTGTGCGTTATGTGCCACTTAATGCTTACCCTGTTGCGGATAAAGAGCGTGGTGATAAAGAAATGTCAATGATGGAGATTGTTCTCCAAGAGATAAGTAAACCTTACAAGTTGAAGACCAAAGCCGGAGATGTTATTACAATCTTCAATAAAATTTCCTAAACCGTATAATTTGTAAGTTAATGCATACTTGCTACATATAAAAAGATGTATAATGACCGCTTAGTTGTTCTAGAGCTCGTATATAAACAGAAATGAGTCACGATCAAGTGCCTCAAAGTTAAGATAGGTAAGTATATGAATCATTGTATCTATTGTTTCTAAGTCACCGCATCAGTTAATGAAATACAATGTTTTTATGACGTTTAGTATAAAAATGATGTAATGATTTGGTTGTCGCATACCCAAACGTAATATACTATACTTAGTACTTATATATACTATCCTTCTTGATAATAAGCAGTTTGGAAATGGGCCCATTTACTAGACAAAACTTCTGGAAAACATATCTTTGAAAAAAAAAAGCTGGTGAAAAGTAGTAACCTCAACAAAAATGATGCAGATGGATTTCATTCTAAAGAATGTTGTTAAAACAACGGCTGGGGTCGACGACGTGTTGGTTTACGGACTTATAATCACCCGTTCCTTTTCCTACTCAGAGGCGGGGCAGATAGATTTCATTTTTTGACGCTTCAAGCGCAACAATCTACCACGACCCTGGGTTAGTTATGAAGAAGAAACGTCACCATACGGACAAACAGGTGAAGATACTTTTAATGTTCCCCCTAAAAAAAATGCGCTGTGGTGAAGTGACCAAGTAATTGCCGTTTTGAGAATTGCCCACGGATGAAATGGAAAATATTGGCAACTTGGCGAGATGTTATATTAATATAACAAAGAGGGCTATAGGATTTAAGAATTACTATGTAAGAGTACTCAACCAATGGTAGTAAGGATGGACGTGGAACATCTTCCACACTGTAGGGGTTCTTTTAATTGGGTAGTTTCCTAGGTCAAAAATAAATTAATTCGATGTTTCAATACAATAAAATATTGAAAAATAACTATACTTTTATTCATCGATCGATACACCAAGTTTTAGATTTTTTTAGCTAATTATTGTTAAATAAGTAAGCTATTTGACGCAAAAATGTTATGACGTCATAGCTCAGTTCTTCATACAAATTTCATAGAAAAGTATCGTTTTTGACGTTTGGATAAAAGTATTGAATTTGACTAGTTGGAAACTACCGTAGTAAATCTTTTATCGGATCTTCGTATGTTTGTTAGAAGAGAGAAGGTAACTTGTTTAACTAAATATTCAGACAAAATTATGTATTCTTCCACTGTTCTTCAATTGAATGGTTCCAATTCATATCGAGTCGGAAGCTATATGGTTCTAATAAGGAAAAACAAGGTGATATTGTTGTATATACATAAATATGTATGTATGTTACTCGCATGCTTGTCAGGTACATATCGAAGTACATGCTTCGATTAGATAGACATATATAGATATCCTAACCTAGAATGCCGGTAGCAACAAAGCATAGTATTAAAATATATTTCAAAAACGAACTTTATTTGATGATTATTTCACTTATCTAAACTGGATCAGTCGATGGTTCAGTAAGGCAGATAGTTACAATCAATTTTTAAAATTAATGTTTTGAAATAGACGTATTTTTCACGGCCACAAGAAGTGCCATAGATAAATACAAAAATATACATTCTCAATATTATTATGTAGTATATAAGTACCTATCTACTAAAGTACAAAAAAAAAATTACAAAATAATTTAAATCGGACTCGCGAACGTAGCGTTCCTAACCAAAATCATCTGTATCTGTATCTTGTTTTGCTTTTGTTATAGCAATAGAAATACTTCATCTATCCCAATTCCAACTATCTAGCTGTCACCACATTCATAAGATACAGTCTGGTGATAGCCTGATAGACGGACTGCGGAGTAATAGTTTCCCCGATTTTACAGTTTGGGCAGCGGATCTTTGATATAAGGTTCGTAGTCTGGATACCACCGCTCCGTAGCCCTACTACGACCTTCCCACAACGTTGCTACGAGCGCTACGCCGATAGCGTAGCAGCAACAATTGCCAAAAATTACGTTTTTTATAAAAAACGTGTCTATAAAAACCAAATTATTTAACATTTTAATTGATGTAAAGAATCATACCACTAATTACTATAAAAACAAAAAAATATGTTGATCCATCTAGAACATGTAACAAGTTTTGGAAATACCTTTAAAAATAAAATGGTTATTATTATGTTAATTTGCGGTTAGACTAGACGTGTGGTAATTATAAAACCTCGTATATTATGATATAATAGTTCTTGATTCGGGGATATCAGTGTTTTTAAATAGATATCAATATTCTAGAACTGGATTTTTGTATTACTTGGTATGGTTATTAGTGATCATAAAATCTAGAGTCTTAATCCTGTATAGGTGTTTTTTCTGCTTATGACATTTGAGTCTCCACTTCTATATACCCGTAATAGGTCAACGAATAAATAAAAAGAAATATATGTATTATTAAAATGTCATTGATTTGGATTTTTTGCCAATTAAAAATAAAGCCAGTTAAAAAACACACCAGCAACTCTAGAGGTCTCAGAAACGGCTGTCTATCAACAAGTTTAGGAAAAATATAACTCAAAATGATTTCATATCACGAATTTTCCCTATTGCCATACATTGCCTATCATTTGTATAGGATACTTACAACTACATACTACACAATCAATGGTTGATATTGCTTCCCAGATCATTATCTCACAAATTAATAAAAAAACAAATGCCAATTACCTCAATGTGAATAAATTACTTTTTATTGTGACAAAATGACAACACGTCAGTGATCCTATAGTTATTATAACAGTACCTCTCGATTATGTAGGTCTTATTACTTGTCTGTGGTTACCCTTGCACATTCTGTGGTCGCTTTATAAATAGTCTGTGGTTAACTGTCAACATCAATTACTCTATGGGTTCAAGAGTATTGTTATTTTAAATTTACGCATAAAGTTTACATGAAAAATTGTTGATAAGTTTCGATATTTATTTACGACATAACCATTTTTAAAATTATACAACGTAAAAAGACATCTTATAGACCTTATTTTAACAAGTCAGAATTATCCAAAGTTCCTAATTTAAGGACGTGGCCAGTTCTTGATGTGGATAATTTTGGATGGATAGTTTAAAAAAATAAATAAAACAAATATCATTTTATAATCATTTGCATGCTTGCTTACAGGCAGTGACTTTTAGGTTACACGGTCGTTCATTGTAAACTGTGTATTTTTTGCAAATGAATATCGAAGTAGTGAAAAAAAAAGTCAGGATCTGCCTAAACCAAATTTCACGACGTTTTTCGTGCTTTAAAAATTATATTGATACAGAATCCTTAAAAAAGTTTCTAATATTATGGAGATTCATTTAAGCTTTGTATAGCTTTAATAATTTTTCCACAATGAGATGACCGCTTATGACAATTTTATATTGCAATCATCTTAGTGATTAAGAAAATACTCATTTGTAGGTACCCTGCGATGAGCAATCTATGGTTTCCTAAGATCACTATTGCAATAGCAATAACTGTCGTGTTGCTTCCACGCAAATGCAATATGCAATTAATTATTTCATAATAAAGATTAGTATACTAAGTAGTAGTATTAGTGAATGATAATTAATTATTTTCCTTTCTGATTCTTAACATCAATTTAACAAAGATTGACGATGTCATTATCGACAACAGACAATTAAAAATTTTGCCGATTGAAACACAAATAATGATTTTATTAAATTAAACCGCGCCACAAACACAAGAAATCTATTAAATATCCACAAATCTCTGTCTCTGTCTGTCTGTCTTTTCTTTACGCCTAAACTACTGAAACGATTTCTGTAAAATTTGGTACAGACATAGTTTAGAACTCGAGAAAGGGTGTAGGATAGTTTTTATACCATAAATCTGCAGGAAGTTAATATTCCACGCGAACGCGGAGTTAAATAAGGTTTTAATAATTAGATAAGGAATAATTAATAAAACCACTTGTCAGTAGGTAATTACAAGCAAGTAAATATATGGGCAAGTTATTATCGACTCTCTTGTAAGTTTATCAATTATCGAATTTACTATTTTTGTAATCGGTCACGGTTTCTAGCAACGAGCTCGCCAAATAGAACATGATACTTGTAAATGACAAAAATCACGTGTGTTTGATTGTTTTTTTTTTAAAAACGATGACCAACTCTTTTTCGTTTTAGGGTTTCTCCTGTGTCGTGGGTGCGTTTACAAAAATACAAATTCTCATACACATCGCACCCAGACCCGGAACAACAATTTGCGGATCACACAAAGAAGTGTTACGTGCGAGAATCGAACCCGCGACACGTTGCACAGCAGCCAGTTGCCCAGCCACCTCTGTACTTGTGCTTAGCTGACTTACCGACGACGAGTACTCTAGACATAAAAATCGTGGAGTTATTCTTTCACATTTTAAAATATACACAGAGATACGTACAAACAAACTCAATCCTGATTGTAAAAAACTCAGATAGGTATTATGTATTTACAAAAAGAACAAACTATGCGCTATAAGTACTGAAAACAATAGATGGTTTCTCGCCGTCACCGCATCGAGTCGCCACTAATTTCAATACAATGCTTTCTTATGGTCATTCTTTTCATTGTTAATGTCGCTGTTAATTACGGAATATGCGTGTAGTACAATCATTACATAATAATCTAGAAATAAATGTTATCGAAGAAACGTCTATCTAGACGGTTAGAACCATTGGTTATAATGGAATAAACCTAATGTGAGTTAATATGAGATAGTTAAGTGAAATGTATTTTTTATCTGATGGTAAGCTATTTGCGCTGCCTATGGTCATGCGTAACACCAGAGGAGATACTAGTGCCTTAGTGGGCTTGAATGTATAGATGACAATAAATTACCCATAAAATAATCAAATGAATTACGTAAAAAAATGCCACATACAGACCTCGACAGTCAAAGAGCAAGTATAAGTATATAAGTACATAGTATGCATAAAGTAGGGATATTTAAATTTTAAAGAAAGAAACCCAAGTAATTGCACCTAGGTACTAAATTCACTATTATGTATAAATATGTTATTGTATAAAGAGCGCCTCTCGCCATCAAACGTTAAAGTTTGGCGAGTTTAGATGATAAGGACACTTTTCTGTAACTTCACTAAATAAATTATTTAAAAAAAGAGTTCTTTCGATTTTTCGAAGAAATAGGGATGGATACTTTCACTCATAAGTTTAAAAAAACAAATTCACTTGAAAGCTTAGTTTCATTGTTTTTGTAGCCAATAGAATAAGAGAAATAAGTACGATTAAAAGTTATTACTATAGTTTTGACTACTAGATGACAACTAGTAGTTAACCTTTATTAATTCACGCATACACACGAACATGTACATATCTAGAAACACTATAAAATACCCAGTCGCAGGACTGCTTCAATACAACAGGGAAGAGTGCAAGAAGAAGATACGTTCTTAGATGCATTGTATTAATGATCACTGAATAAGTATTATTTTAATTATTATAACTGTAGTACAAAACATTTCATTATAAAAAAAGGATTGGGCTCGTCCGGGATTTGAACCCGGGACCTCTCGCACCCTAAGCGAAAATCATACCCCTAGACCAACGAGCCAACTGTAAGTCTGTTAGAATTTTGTGACCTGTACGTACAACACACAAAATTATCTATGTAATACATTTCTGTAAATGTTAAAATATATAGAATAACTTACTCTTTTAATTTCAGATTCTATTAATTCTGCTCACTTAGAACCTGACTAAACTAATTAAAATCCAAATCCACAGAGCAAAAGTACAAAATTAAAAAAACTGTATAGGAAAAAGGTTGCATTTACACTCATAACATTATGGTTTTGGGCAACAATACTTTTCGGAGCAACCTTTTTTTTTGTTGGCATTGACCAGTTCGGAGGCTGATTGAGGTCAACGCACTGGTTTGCATGCTGCCAATGTAGGTTAAAAATAAACAAAAGATATGTTGTGTTTCGAACAGCATTGTTCATTATGTAAGTAGGTACCAAGCAAGTACATGTTGCGTGCCCAGCAAATGTAACTTTAATTTGACAGAAAACTGTTATGTTACTTTACCTAGTTAGTACTATAATTGTGATGTATTATATAACTGTTCGTATGAAACCGTTAAAACGATAAATAGCTGTAAATTATTGACGGTCGTTTAGTTAAATACCTAAGTATTATGTATTGTTTCAATAGTCTAGTAATCTATACTAATATTATAAAGAGATAAAATTATATATATTTATGTAAGTTATATACATGTAGTATCTATGTAGGGGGTATCGGTGCGTTTATTTCCTAGCATGTAAGTACATAAAAATACCACAATGTAAGCATACATAACATACTTATAAGTTTACTAACCTCGTTTTAATTCTAAAGCAAATAAACAAAACGCTATAATACATAAGTTTACCCAACTACGAACAAGGAGGTTACTCTTTTGTTTTATAATAAACAAGGAAATAATCAACGCATTCCGTCATCGAGTGAACGTGATCGAATGGCTAGTCACCTGAATACAAATACTTCATTACCTATGCTTAAACTCTTTATTATCTGTGGAATATTTGCGATGTTTTTTAATCTGCGCTATAGTTATATTTTGCCGCGTAAACACGGAAATGGATACTTATTTTTACACATTTTTAGGCAAATTAAGTGTTTGTGCAGACATTTTGCATTTTTGTCGTAGAAAATAAATGTAAAGTAAAGTAGGCATTGTTAAATCGCTTTTGTATGTAAAAAACTATGATAAAAAATATGATTGATAATTTGAACATTAATATATATGGGAATACCTGAGTACCGGCTTAATCATATACCTGCTAATTAAATACTGCACCCGAACATGAAATATTAAGAATTACGATACAATATTATGTTGCAAAAAAATTAACGACATTTGATTATCCACTTCAAATATAATCACGATCAATAAATTCATATTTCCCTCCAAAACTAATAAGCAGGTTGCAAGCATGAAGTGCTTATAACATACAATTAGTGCTAAGACTTTGAGAGGATTCTTAAAATCTCAGTTACTGTTTTATCAAGACGGCTAAAATTGGCCAGACTAAATATAAAAAACCTGTTTCAACAAGCTCAATTTTGATATTTTATTTTGAGATGAAAAAAGATTGGAATGTTAAGTGATAAAATGAATGTTATTGCAGCAAAAAAAAAATTAGCATCAGACACCTTTATCGTATACTTGTAAAATTGATTAAACTTGAATATGATTGATAGGGGTTGATGACAGAACACGATTCTTTCATATTGAAGTAAAAAGATGGAGAGAAAATTAAATCCAATTCCCTTGCACTTAGGTAGCTATTTTCTCGTTCTAAATTGTAGGTCCCTAAGGAGTCGAACGAGCAAGAAACTGTACAGTTAATCTTTTTCAATCAATTTCACACAGGGAGGGATCTACATTTCTTTTTTTTTGCCATGTACTAAAAAATAACGACTTACTACGACGTTGGCTGCGCGACGTCGCCGCGACGCGCACGCTGTTCATGAGAGAATTAAGAGTCCCGTTGTGACTTGAAACTAGTCGAGCTTTTCTGAGTTTATTCACGTGAGCAATTCTTTACTTTTAATAAATTTAGTATGTCTCACAATAGTATCTTTGCCATTTTTGCTTCGTTTATTCCCATTTGACTTCGTTATATGTTGATACTCTATACTATATGTAAATTTGGATTCCGTATCCATAAAATCTTTAGATGACTGTCTCCCCAACTCGTCGATTCTATAAAATTCGTTTAATTTTGAATCTTGTTCGAGTGTGAAATGAGCTTCGAAGTGACGGGTAAATTAAAGATTGACACTTTTAACATAATCTCATACTTTATTTATCAAAATGTTGCGGTCAATTTAGTTCAACTCGCAAGTGTAGCGCTAGTGTACTACTACTACTCACAACGACGGATTCAGATTCGAAATTTAAAATGAAGTCTTACAGAATCACACTGCAGTTCATTTGTTATGCATTTCAATAAATAAAGTAAAAGCTGCAGTGACTACGTGTACAGTAACACAACAAATATAACGGTTGCAAGGAACCTTGTACATCTATAAATCTAGGACATGTGGAAAGTACCGTTGGGGTTATTAGTGCTTATTTGGTGCAAAGTGAAGGGCATCCTTCAGCTCAATACAATGTCATTAACAACCTGTTCCATGCTTTGTATGGGATAGCATTGAACGCCAAGAACTCGGTAATTTGTTCGTAATGAAACAAGTCAAGTTTCTTTTGGCCCATTTTGTTCTTGTTTGGCAGCAAACAGCTTATTGGTTCTTTGATCCTTAACTTACGACAACGATATCTTATATTGTTTCCTTACCTTTAAATATTTGATTTTATCTTTTGAATTTATTTTCGGACACAGTAAAAATGCAGTTCCGATCTTTTATAACATTTTTAAGTGAGGCCATAAATAATGGCGCCTTTCGAAATACAAAAATCGGTTGGGCATAATTAAGTCTCACTTTTCGATTCCTTTTTGCCTCCCCACCGCGATGGCGCTCTTTGCGACCGACCGCTCGTACTATCGCCCTAGGACCCAGCCTGGTACAATGTACCTAGCCTACGTTCCAGTACTGCGACTAATAAATCCTAAAAATAATTTAATTACCAATGACAGCCTTTATGTCCTCGAAGGACCTATGACCATAAGTATTTTTTTCGTTTCATAAGAAGTAAATCGAAATAACGCAATACCATATCTTTCCAGGAATACTCCCAGAGGCGTTGAGGACAAAATGCGTCCGCTGCACAGAGAGACAGAAGAGAACAGCAGTGAAGGTCATCAAACGGTTGAAGAACGAGTATCCGGACGAGTGGTCCAAGCTTGCTTCCCGGTGGGACCCCACTGGAGACTTCACCAGATACTTCGAAGAGTTCCTCGCTAAGGAACACTATAATACCATACCAGGATCAGGTATCCAATATTATTTATGTTGAAAAGCAAATTAAGGGTTCTTGTTAGTAGGAAATAAGATGCTCTTGTTTTGGAGATTTCGGTTTTCGACATAAAGAAAATAGAAAGCAAGCAACCAGGAAAAGAAAAAATATTATGAAACAGAATACAGAGTACCTACATAGTTGGGGCAAGTGTGAAATCTGTGCCACAATTAGCGTTAGGACAACAAAAAAATATATATCAACAATGGAAATTCGAATGGAATTTCTTTTTTTCGCTACTTTTTCAATTGTTAATGTATACATTGCCCTTCTTCCCCTACAGGTAGTGCGCTCCCTACATCAGCACCGATAGCACCACCTCGTGTTTCACCATTGCCACCATCTACCACCCCAACCCCAGGCCCAACGGAGTCCACCCCGCCAAGACCACTTGTACTGAACAGGTGAGCAATATGAAGTGGTCTAAGCACAATTAAAGAAAGGTGTACAATCCAATATATTCTACATAACAATATCAAGTATGGGAGAGCCATGCTTTGGCACAAGTGGGACGGCTCGAACCGGAGTTATACCACGGCCTCACAGAAAACCGGTGTGAAACAACTACATCGTTGTGTTTCGCCTTGTGAGTGAGGTTTCCGGAGGCCCAATGCTTCCCCTGCCCAAATGCACTGCCCAATCCCTAAATCTCCCAAATCCCTAACCGCCAAAAGGTCGGCATCGCACTCGTAACTCCTCTGTTGTTGCGGGTGTCCATGGGCGGCGCTGATTAATCCGTCTGCTCGTTTGCCGAACTTCACATAAAACCGAATTTTCGAACGAATTATTAATTGAAATAAACCTCTACCTCCCATTACTTTTCATATTGCTATATATTTTCTACTACGGTTATATCTGATCTGCCTAAAGGACGAATAACAGAAAACTATGTTCTTAAGTTGTCCGATATGCAATAAATAATATATAAAGAATATATAAATCAGTTAAACAACATCCAAATTCCAAAATTGCCATGTCATAAAACTATGATCATGTTTCATCTCAATAGGTCTAAAAGAATTTATGTTAAAAATACTTTTTAATTTAAAGTAAAATATCCATTACATTACGCTCGCAGTTTATATCAGAAACTAGCGACACGCCCGAGCATCGTACAGGTGCAATGCTACTAATTTTCTCAATTATTTAATGGATGCTATTTATTATCCATATAAAACTGTTTCTTCAATCACTCTACTAATTAAAAACCGCATCAAAATCCGCGTAGTTTTAAATATTTAAGACTACATAGGGATATGGGGACAGAGAAAGTTACTCTATTTTGTTCTATGTAGTGATAATACAATAGTGATCAATATTAGTATTAACAAGATCGTCATCAATCATACAAGTATTTCGAAATTGTATCTCATAACCTAGATAATCGACCAAATCTTATATAATACGGATATAAAAAATAATTCTTTATGGACTTAATAATATAATAGGATCTAGATTACGTCTGGTTTACTATTGTGTCATTATTGTTATTATTATATTACGGATTGATCTTTCCTTTGCCAAGATTTATTATGTGAAGAAATTCTTTATAAACATCTTTCTTGACTTTAAACTTTGTTATTTGACGTTTATTGAACAATATCTGTTATTAGGTATTAGTTTTATCCAGATGTTGTCATACATACAATACATATTTACACAAGAAAACAATTTTTTACCTGATTTAAACTCTTTGTCAAAAAAGATGTTTCAGTTTAAACTGTAATTAAACTTTTGGGATAATTTGTCTGGAACAACTGGAATTAAAAACTTACTTGTTAGTAGACTTAGCAGCTAAAAAAAGCGAGAATTTTAGCTAAAGCAACGTGTCCAGCTATTTTGTTCGATAAATTGATTCTTAACCGTGAATGTTCACTAGCAAGAATCAAAATATCAAAATGGACAGACCAAGTGAAAGATTTATCGAGTTGCATAGTTTATTTAGTCAGAAATATAATATTAAATAACAGTATGGTACCTAATATGAAACTAAGGCAAAAAAATATTATACCCTAAATCATTGATCTGTCCATACACTTAATTTTCTACATATTCCAGCTATTTTTTGCAAATAAGTAAGTTAGCTAGTTAATGTAAAAATATGATGGTTCGATTTGATACTAATTGGACTCGTTGGAAAGTACAGTTACAAGAGGAACTGACCTGAGAAAGAGAGAGGTTCACAAAACCAATGCCAAGATTATATTTTTCTAGGTTTATAACTTTTATGCCAAGTTACATCACTAGCGATATTCAAATCTCAGTTCGCGTGTTCACAAATAATACAATCGATGTTTCGCTAACTCTAAACACGGTTTCCGATGGACTGGTTCACTCTGGACCTGATTCAGACATTGCAGAATTAATTGCTCGGTAACAATCGGTAACATGTTTTGTAACGTTTATGATAATCGATTTACTACGGTACTGTCTGTCGATTTTTTGATCGAATCGATTCGATCGGATCGCTAAATATATCCTCTTGATGAACCGTTAAATTTTTAAACTAAGTCTCCCAGGCTATAAACACATAAATGTTCGATTTTTAACATTTTACATGGAATAAAAAAAGCAGATGAAATATTTTTAGCACTAAATATTGTCCGCATTTTTTAAACTCAAATGGACATGGAATATTTTGCCAAACATCGAAAAGATACATGTTGGAAACCTGTTTGCAATTTTTAATCGAACTGAAATAAATCGAATTGAATAATTAGATGTTATATTAGCAATGTAGCACATCACTCCTCTGTATTAATTTTCAGCGATATAAGTCTCGTTAACACGACATAGTTTGCTTGAAATTAATTGAATTAGATTTAACAGATTGATTGCATCCTATCAACCTACCACGTCTTGTTTTGATCACACAAGTCAATTATTGCTTTAAGTTTTTTGTATCCTATAAGCTGAGAAGCTGGCATCGTGTAGGTAAATAGGGCTTTTTTGTTTTGACGTCTCCCACCGTAGATAGGACAAGAGCGAGGGTCAGACTCTTACTGACTAATGACCACCCTGTCCCTTCTTCTACTCCTAAGCCAGGCATAGTAAATAGGGCTAAAAAACCCCAGTTTGTGGTCAAAAAAAGCAAGATATTAAAAACACCTCGTTAGGTACATTAATCTGCAAACTAATGACGCTGTCATCCACATTCCTAATGCAATAATTGAAAACTAAACGCGATACAGCGATATATTATCTTCCACTTAGAATGGCATCAGCCCTACAATTACAAATGTTCCATGTAATTCTATGATTATACCATTCATTGTAACACTAATCTCTCTATAACAATACGCATAGCAACCATTCTATTCCCATGTTTAAGGATTAAGATTAATTACAACTTGTTCCTAGATATGTATTTAAAGGTAGAGAGAGTTTTTTTTGAATATAGATGTATTATGTATTTTCATGTCATAATAATCTTGGAATTGTGGGAGAGCCATGCTTCGGCACGAATGGGTCGGCTCGACCGGAGTGATACCACGGCCTCACAGAAAACCGGCGTGAAATAACCACTGCGTTGTGTTTCGCCGTGTGAGTGAGGTTACCGGAGGCCCAATCCTTCCCCTTCCCCAATCCCTCCTCAATCCCTATATCTCCAAATCCTTAATCCCTAAAAGGTTGGCAACGCACTCGTAACTCCTCCGTTGCGAGTGTCCATGGGCGGCGCTGATTGCTTACCATCAGGTAATCCGTCTGCTCGTTTACCGACCTATAACATACATAAAAAAAAAATTAAATATATCTATCGTGTGTCGTGGTGGGACGGTCGTTAAGGTTCGTTTCTCATGCATAAGGAAGTCGGTTCGTAACCTGGCAAGTACCAATATGACATTTTCCGAGTTATGTACTCTTAGATTATTTACACTGAAATACGATGACGGAAAACAACTAAACTATAGTGAGAAAACCAAACTAAATATCAAATCTCCACACCGCTTAACAAGCGTGGTGCTTAGTGAATAAACCGTCTCTGTGTGAGAAGAGGCCTTTACTCAGTAGTAAGCATTTATAGGCTTATGATGTATAATGAAAATTGTGTCTCGATTTTAATGTATCTTTGTATTATAAATTTGTAAGTTTGTATGTAGGGGGTAATCTTTGGAACCGCTGGTCGGATTTCCAAAATTCTTACAATGTTCCTGAGTGCTATAGGCTATAAAGCATCACGCTACAATTAAATGGAGCCGAGCAGCGGGTGAAACCGCGTGAGAGTTGCTAGTCATCTATTCTTAGCATCAAACTCTTGCCAACTAACTGACCTCTTAAAATCTTGAATACAAACGAGTGTCATAAATTTAAATTGTTAGAGAATCACGTAAATCTTGTGAGTTGATTTTCCTTGTACTTATTTCAATTAAGACAACAAACTTAGAATTTTTGTTAGCCTATAACATATGTATGTATATATATGTATATATATCTTCCGACAGTTCTTAGTACTTCTGTCACCACCCCTGAGTTCTCTTATTGCGAGTTCCCTAAAAGACACATTTGACCGACACCTGTACCTAATAAACTGTTAAATACAGCTGTCCATCAAAGCCGGGCTAATGAGCTTACCCCGCAAACCCGGCTCGGCCTAAAGCAGGAAAAGGAAAAAGGGGGGGGGGGGAGGTAGTAAGAGGACACTCCCTGTGGCCTTGGTCGGGAGAAGTCATTTGATGATTTTATCCTGACAAAAAAAGGTTTCCAATCAAACGAATAAATTGAAGCAATGTTCCTGTGTAGTGTATATGCTTAAAGCTTTAAAACTACGCAACGGATTTTGATGCGGTGTTTGTTCGGATTTTGATGCGGTGTTTGTTTTCCTTAACAAGGATATTAAATAACCCAACCAAATAAAGAAGTCATACCTACACTGTAAATCAGTGAACCGTACCTTGAAAAATTCTAATAACTTTAAAAAAGCTAACACAAATTATTACTATTTGGTATAAAGCGTATTAGAAGTCTTCTAATTCGTGACGGCATTTGAATTAATAAGCGTAAATAACCTAAGAAAGGACTCGACACGGCCATAAGGTTGTTTGCCATTTCTGAATGGAAAGGAGCAACTCGCGAGGTTAGCTGATCAAGTCGTTCGAGTATTATCTATTTTATTAATAAACTAGCGGCCCGCCCCCGCTTCGCATGGGCCCAACTATCTCGCTTTCAAAAGGTCACTTCTTCCTAATCTTCCCCTCTACTTTTCTAATATTTTCTTTAATAAGAACCTTCTCCTAAACAATAACAAAAACAACAAAAAAAGAGTTAGCAAAATTGGTCCAGGCGTTGTTGAGTTATGCGCTTACCAACACATTTTGCGATCCATTCTTATATATAAAGATAAATCCTTATTTTCATGCAATTTTAAAAGGAACTATCTTGTGATCTTGTCAAAGAAGTTGGTATCTCAAAACTTTCGATACCTATAAGAAATAGGGTCGAATAGTTTTAAAACTTTTGCATTTAATTTTTTGATGTTATAAATACTAGCTTCCACTGACGGCTTTCCCCGCGTGGTATGTTCATAAGAAGCCTATGTGTTAGTCCATGGTTTCACCTATCCACATACCTACCAAATTTCAACCGAAACGGTCCAGCCGTTTTAGCTTGAAAGAATAACAAACATACATCCATACATTCTCACAAACTTTCCTAGAATATTATTAGGATAGTAGGATAGGATCGGAAAGAAAATGGTCACCACTTTTTGCTATTTTAAATACTAACAGTATATTTTTGACTCTTAACCTTAAGTGGCACCACAAGACAAACGTAAATAACATGTACCTATAATTCATTTACAGTTAAAACCTTAAAACAGTATTCATGTCCCAAATACCAATGTTTACTTGCAAATTACTTTTTTGCTGTCTCAAGAGTTTTGAACGAAAGTATCTTATTTGAGGAGACCTACTTTTGTGGTCAGTTCAAACATAGTACACTACTATCTTTCAAGTTATACTTTTGGCCATGAGGAAGTTAAAATTCTCTCGACTGGATCTCTTATTCTAAGTATTCCCGTCTTGTACGAACTGAAGACGATATTAAGTGAAGCTTATCTTTTTTCCTAAAATACAAGCTTTTCAAAGGCCATTTTTTCGCTGCCTTTTCTCATTTTCTTTAATTTTTTTTTAGATAGATGTTCCTTACTTATTCATTCATCTACTTTGTACTAAAATTATATTGGGATACATCGTTACTGTGAGCGTGATATTCGAAAACACTATATAAAAATCATATTCTCGCAACGAACCCTGGGACTCTTTGCAACTGCATTTTTTTTAAATAAAACGTTGCCCCACACTACATGTTCCTTCTTTATTACACACACACACAGGTCATCCAGATCCGTAACAACAATTTGTAGATCACACAAAGTGTTGTACCGTGCGAGAATCCAACCCGCGATACATTCTGCAATTATTTGTATAAGTACTTTTATGAAGTCCAAAATCTAGTTCCCAATACTTCATTACCAGCTTTTCTTTTACGTTAAACTCATTTCGCGTCTTTTTAAATTCCAGGTTCGGTGACGACGGTGAACTGATGATGGGTAGTCCGTCGTCAGCGGGTGTTACTCCAAGGCCGATGACTCAGGCCACCACGAGGCCCAGCACAACTACAAAAACGCCTAGTACTAGGCCTGTACCACCCAGGTAAGACTATATAAACACCATACTTATGTTGTTACAAATTAATTACGTAGTTACATTTTCTTTTACTGACTAAAAACCACCTTCCTTCCACCTTCCTTCTCCTGGTCCATGCGGAGCCAAATGGATGTTTCCTTTTCGCTTTTCATTTCTAAGTTGAACGACCCATTCGTTTGCCGACCAGTATAACAAAATAGGTACCTAATAATAAAATTACGTAATAACGATAAATTCGTTTTAAGTTATATTAAAGCACATTTCAAGATAACAAAACTGAATTTCTGGTATTGGTACATAAACATTAAAGGTTCACGAAAGTTGATCATTGTTGACCTTCTTATATTTTTAAACTTGAATAAATATATGGGAGCTTAGTGCATTTTCTTACCAAGTTAAGTACAAAGAACGTAATTTAATATATTATTTAATTCAATTCATTTCGTTGTCAAACTAAAACTCTTAAAACTCTAAAAGACTCTGCATATAAACTTACGTTTCATATTTATAAGGACAATCCAAATCCCATCTTTTTGCCCTTCTCTTAAATTAGTGTCTAGTCCTAGTTATTTCACAATATCTTGTTACAAGATACCTGCCTAAAAGATACAGAATACTCTCCATATTTTTTTCTCCTAACCTTTTTCTTCTCCTCCTAAGCTTTATCAACTTCGAGGTCGCCATTAAATCTGAGCTAGATTTCGATGAATATATATTTATTATACAATATTATTTTACTATAAGAAACTCCCATCATTCTACAAAAGAAGACAGAAACTACATTATACCGACAAGCTCTTAAGGCTCCTGACTGAGTTTTACAACTTTTCCCATCTGCATGGACAATCATCCCAAGTTATTTCAGTCCAACCGTAAAATCTGCATCTTCACACAATACGATCATGAAATCACGAAATATAAAAAGTATTGAGTAACATTTATTACAATAGTTTATTTGTATAAACTCTACTATCAATAGGTCAAAAGTTTATAATATTTCGCAATGATTAAAGACAAGTTTTAAATACTTAATTGATATTTAACAATACATTTTAAATTGATATATCGTTATCTAAACGCGAAGCGCTATATAAAAAAATAACTGACCGCTTAAATATTTAGTCATGTTAGGAGCACTATTGTACCATATGCCATTGAACTGAGATGCTCCGCTGTATTTCCTGATTTTTAAGATAAATTAATGATGCTGGTATAGCCCTCAAGCCGTTTAGTTTGTATGTAGGTAGATGGCAAAAAGCTCTTTAGTATATATATATGTATATAGGAAAAATTTACAAACAATTACATTTATTAAAACAAAACTATAACACACTGCGGATGGCATAACAATATACTAAGTCCCCTAAGCTGAAGAAACTGCAAACAAAATTAAATGATCTACCATCTAGCATCGATCATTAACATAGATCATCTAATTAGACATCCTTTAATTTATTTTAATTAAGTATTTTATGCTCGACTTTAGTTGTATACAGATAGGTACAAAAAAGTTAATACATAAGTAAAATTCCATAAAATTACGGCAATTTCGTTGGTATAACATCCAGTGTCTGAGAGCTAAGGTTTGGCACGAATGGGCAGGCTCGACTGGAGTGTCACGAAAGTCGTTTTTGGTCTTCGTGGCTTCTCCCAAAAGGCAGAAGACCGAACGAAAGCTGAGTTTTTAGTGGGAGCCCCACATAACCTCACCGTCTCCCGGGGCGGTGTGTGTATGCGTAATGTATTTTTCTCAGCTGGAAAAAAAGGCTCGACTGAAGTGTTATTAGGGCCTCAAAGAAAACCGACGTGAAACAAACACAGCATTGTCTTACGCCGTGAGAGTGGCCCAATCCTTCCTCTCCCATCCCAATCCCTGAACACCCAAAAGTGCAACATCGATCTTACAAGTCGTCTTGTGGCAATGCCGATACTTAGTTTACCATAAGGTCGGCCCATTTGCTGCTATACGATATAAAATAAAAACAGGAGCTTTGTACTTTTAATCTATACGAAAAATAAAGTTCACCTATTCTAGCACTTAAACATTAAATCGATGAAACAGTGACGATGATTAAACAAAGTTTCTACCATCAATCATACATCATAAATTCCACTTTTATTGTCACACATAATATATTATGTATGTATAGCAATGAATAATATTGAATAATGGCCCGTGTAATGATCTTGTTTGCAAGCCCACAGTAAGACGTGGGCGTGGGACAAGACCTACCATTATTGTTAAGGCATCAACGTAATTATGTTAAGCCGGAAACGAAATGGTATCAATGTTTGTAGTAAAGCTGCTTATTAAGGCCTCGTTAGTCAAGGGATCAAGCGCAGGTGCAAAACAGGCCTGATAAAAATTATTTCAATTTTTCGAAACTTTTTCGAATATCTATGTCATTGCTTAGCAGTACATACTAATCGTATCATTTAATATGTAATTAGGTTGGACCTCCCCCCATCGTCAATCTCCAAATCCCTTTACTGTAAATTCCTAATAGCCCACACAAGGCGGGCAACGCACCTTTGATAACTTACTACTAGTACTCTTGTGGACTTCTGAGTGTTTATAAGCGGCGATTGCTTACCATCGATTAATAAGCATGTTGTTTGCCGACCTAACCCGTAAAAATAATACAACTTTTTTCATCAGGTTTGTTGTTAATAAATTACTTATAAAGTCTATATTTATTTTCCAGGCCAACAATGATGACTTGGGCAGGTGCAGCTTCCAACACACAGTCGACGCGTTTCCCGTTGCGACCAGTGTCAGAAATATCACCGCCATACTCCACAGCCATAACCCTCATCGACCAAATCGGCTACAAAATAATAAAGACAACGGAACTTGTCACCGATATACTCAGGAACACAGTGAGAGCAGTCGTTGGTCGGTAGACATTCAGAAAAAAAATCCTCAATACATAACGTGTCAAGTACCTAGATATAAAAGGCCTTATAACCAGTGAAAAAAAACACAAGATTCCAGTTTTGCCGTAATCCCAGTGTATGACAGTCGGCCATATTGAATTGTTTATTGCTGGTTGGTTTTCCCTCCATTTTAATTTCGTGAAAAAACCACCGACCTTTGGTCGTAATTGGAAATTAAATTTGCAAATGGATAGTTAAATTTATTACTGTGAGATTATAATTAATAAGAAATAATGCTACATATATGTAAGTTTATTGTATGTAGGAGATTACGAATTATCTAATTATGGCACAGGCCTATTGTAATTTGTCATTAATTTTAAGTGTTAAATTATTGTAATTTAGGTCGATTTTACAATTAATTAACTTAGCTAATTACATATTGTGATTACGCATTAAGATTTTATACTGTAGGTCCAGCTGTGACTCAATAAATGCTTTTATTTATAACTTTTTTGTAATTTAATTGATATTTTTTAACACCTTGATCCTTACACCTACACAGAAACTTCTGATCAAAATAAAATAAATCTTTATCTATTTTAGTTTTATTTTCAAATGAGGCTCGCAGAATATACATAGGTATGTTATCCTCATAAGGTAAGATTATTATTTTATTTTGTCAGGGTTGGCGCACTGAATGGACGACCGTCTTATGAAACGTGTCGCTACAAGGAACAGCTCTTTACAGGATCGTTAGGTATCTACAGAAAAAAAAGACCTCGAGTGGGACAAAACTTTTATACTTATACCTAACATAAAGAAAAGCTTAGAAATATTAGAATTAAAAACTTGGCTGCTTATTCTTTTCCATGATATGGAATCATACTTATTAATAAGATGATTTTTGAAAAAAAAACTTTGCCAAGGTTTTCCTCCTGTATCTATACTAATATTATAAAGAAGTATTATTTGTAAGTTTGTAAGTTTGTATGTTTTGTAAGTTTGTATGTAGGGGGTAATATTTGGAACCGCTGGTCGGATTTCCAAAATTCTTTCACTGATATATAGCTACAATATTCCTGAGTGCTAAAGGCTATAAAACATCACGCTACGATTAAATGGAGCCGAGCAGCGGGTGAAACCGTGCGAGGGTAGCTAGTATGTTATAAACAGACAATCTACAAGTGGTCGTTCCACTTGTAGATTGTACAAAGAGTTGTTCCGTACTGGAACCAACCCACCACACGAATAAAATAGAATAGATTTATTTATTTGCGATAGATTTATTTATTTATTTATTTACATTGAGAATTTACAAGTTAATGTTATACGTTCTGCTTGTTCTTGTAAACTAGTTTTGTTGTAATAAAGATACGATATTATAATTTAGTGTTATTTAAAGTGTATTTTTTCAATAGGTATACAGGTTATGTTATATGTTGGTTACTAAAAATGAACGAAAAACGCAGCCGCAGCAACCACGCCAACCGTGCAGTCAAAAGTTTATTTCACTGACAGACAGACATACTATTTACATGGAGTTAAAACGACAATCATCTTACTAATACCTAGGTACTCACTAAGCAAAAGTAGTGAGTAGTGCCTATAAACTTATATAGCTTGGACCTAAAAGGTTTTTCGACTTTGGAGACCACCACTCTAGTGTACCTACCTGTGTGTACTAACCTAAGTGTGAGAGAGCCATGCTTCGGCACGAATGGGTCGGCTCGACCGGAGTGATACCACGGCCTCACAGAAAACCGGCGTGAAACAACCACAGTGTTGTGTTTCGCCGTGTAAGTGAGGTTACCGGAGACCCAATCCTTCCCCTTCCCAATCCCTCCCCAGTTCCTAAATCTCCAAATCCCTAATCCCTAAAAGGTCGGCAACGCACTCGTAACTCCTCCGTTGAGGGTGTCCATGGGCGGCGCTGATTGCTTACTATCAGGTTATCCGTCTGCTCGTTTGCCGACCTATTACATAAAAAAGAAACCTACCTACACATCTCATCTCGCATTTGTTAGCTCAGGCCTCGGGGACTGATTATCGACATCGCAAAAGCGTTTTGCAATACTGGGACTTTGTGTCGAAGCATTCCTTCCGATACCGCATCGAAGGTGCGCTTTTAATCTCCCGCCTAGTCAGAACAAGGCAGGCAGAAGTACACGTTTATATAAAGTAATTATAACTTTTCACTCTCACTTCGGTCTCGTTGGCCATTTAATTTGGTTCATTGAAATCAGATGCTTTATATTCTAATTTGGAAAACGATATAATTTTAGAAAAACAATTTTCTACAAAAGCTAATAAGAATTAAATAACAAAATAATTAAAACACATTTACTTTATAATTGACTCCCATAGATATGCGCCTATTATTATTTCGGAGCAAAAAGAAGTTTCGATAGCGCACTATGTAATTAATTTTGTATTCATGATTGTACGTGATTATTACGTAAATTATAGTAAAAAATATATTGATTGAATTAAATGTAGATATTCATATAAATATATTTATAGGTAGGACAACATGCATGTTCTAAAGTTCGGGATTTAAAAAAAGCAGCTCTAAAAGTGCCTGCAAGTTTAATACAACTAAGTCTCGTTCTTATGTTTGTAAATCAATTGCTTGTCTGTTATTTCTAGGCGCTTATCGCTCGTACCATTCATTTTTGGGTAAGTATTGGTAATCGACCATCACCACCCGCAACAACAGAGGAGATTCAGATGCGTCGCTGGAATTTTAAATAGGAGGATACTCTTATATTGAAAACTGTTTCAGTCTATTAATTAAATACCTATGTGGTAGGTAATACCGTCACACCTACTAGGTAAATACAATATTAATAATTGATTGACATTTCAAGCATTTACCTACCTTTAACCACTATTTACCAATTAAAAGCAATTTTGTTAGTGCTCATTAATTTATCTTTGTCATAATTTATTAACATTTGATAAGTTATTCCTCTCTCTCAGGTCCTCGAGACACGAAACTCGGTAAGTACTTATTACAATTATTTGTACAACTCGATTACCTATACAATAAACGACACTGATTACCGTGCAAATTCATATCAACCCCGAGCATTGTAACATATAACTTTGAATTAGGACTTAAGGTTCATTTTGCAATACTTTACTGTAAATAATAAGATCGAACAAGTAGGTAGGCACTGACTTTCCAATTGGACTGATTTTGAAAAGTGAAAGTGTTTTAAAAGAACCAAAACTGGATCTGTAACAATCTTAAAACTCGAATTGTTTTACGTAACTTTAACTTCTTGCCTATTGCCTGATGCAGGTACTCTCCACAATGATATCTCAACAAATTGTTACGTATTTTAGGTACACTTTTTAAATGGTTTGCTTACGTTACGCCTAGTTCATTAAGAATCATAGAAAATGACCCGCATACAGTTGCTGTTTGAATTTATAGATACTTACTGAGTTTGGGAGAGCCATGCTTCGGCACGGATGGGTCGGCTCGACCGGAGTGATACCAGGGCCTCACAGAAAACTGGCGTGAAACAACCACAACGCCGTGTGAGTGAGGTTACTGGACGCCCAATCCCTAAATCTCCAAATCCCTAATCGCTAAAATGTCGAGAACGCAATCGTAACTCCTCCGTTGCGGGTGTCCATGGGCGGCACTGATTGCTTACCATCAGGTAATACGTCAGCTCGTTTGCCGACATATAACATAAAAAAAATTGGACAAAATATTACAACTCAGACCCAGCTGCAGGGATAACCAAAGCTAATGACTCAAAAAAAAGTGAAATAAAAAAGTTAATTTTAAGATTAGTAAGTACATGGCCATTAAAATGTATTTGTCACTTCATATTGGACGTTTAAGTATTTGAATTCGAAGATTGTTTCTTTTCTACTGCTGGCAAACTTAAACATTGCTAATTGAATAAAAATGGCATGCCTACCCAGCAAACGAAATTATAAAACATTAGCATTCTGATGATGTTATGCTAAAAATCATCTACAATGGTTCCCACGAGAATTAATGACGTACGAAATGGTACTTAAAACATTTTTGCTGTCAAATAAATAAAGAGGAAAAAGATAAATGCTTAGTTCTGCACCAGTATGGGGAATACCAAATGTATGGGGTTAGTGATTCATGCTATCTTTGTTTTTCTTAGGAAGCTGGGATTTTCCCTGTCCCTGGAAATTTTAGAAGAGAACTTTACAGATAATTCATTAGGTGAGGATGTAGTTGCCACTTTTTAATAGGCTTCTAGATATCCAATACATTACAAAAAAAAAACTTTTTTTATATAGGTAGGTATCAGTTATAATAAGTAGTTCATGAACCTGATTATATTCTTGTAATCTGACTTTTATAGGTTGCATTGCAAAATATCTCATTATTGACAAAATTTTCACATCATCTAACAACCATTACAATCATTAAAACTACTTAAAGACCCATTGCATGTTGAAAACATTCAATAAGAATATTCATTATCATTAACCATAGAGTATAATTTAATGGTAGATAACCTGTTTCAAGTGACCTCCATAATCAGTAATGAGACATTACATCAGACGTAATTAAAAAACAAGTTCAATGCTTCCACATTTAATAATAGGTATAAGTTTAAATATCACATTGAATATACTCTGATACATTTCACATGATATACATGACATACTTCTACAACATTTACTCTGAGATTGCTGTCTTTTTACTGTCCTATTTTTTACTTTTAATAAAAAATGCATTAACAACTCTTTGAAGGTTTACCTTCGATTATGAGTATAAACAATTTGTTACACTTTTAAAAAATGTAGACAAAAACAAATGCTTTTAATACACATTAAGTACTTTAAATATATATTAAACAATTTACACAACAGAATAACTTATAGTGTTTGCTTAGATCTACACTTGAGACACATTTACTTATATCTAAGTTGGCAAGTTTACTGGACAATCAGCTCAGTGACATTGTCCTTGGTGACCAATGCCACCAGGCTGCCACTTGGTGGACGCTCATTACCCTTGATCCATTTGTCAAATAGCTCAGCCACATATGTTAGTGGGGTCCATGTGCCAAAGTCAGCCTTAGGCATCCATTTCCGATTCATCTCAGTGTCCAGAGTCACAGGAAGTATGGCAACAGCCAATGAGTTCTCCGGCAAACCAGAGTCTTTGGCACCCAGGGATTTTGTGAGTTGATGTACTGCAGCTTTGGCCATTCCATAGCCAATCATACCAGGTGTACCTTCCAAAGCAGCTTTAGCACCAGTCAGGGCCAACAGTCCTCCTGCAGACAGGTACTTGGCAGCCACAGTGGCTGCAATGGAGGAGCTCCACACAGACTGGCGCCACATTAGATCCGCTTGCTTGCTGAGATCCTTGGCAGCGTTTCCGCCGGCCCAGCCACCCGCGACACAGATCACAGCATTCACTTTCTGACCTTGCAGGGCGCTGGCCAGTTCGTTAACGACGTGTTCCTCCTGTTGTACCCACGAAGCGTCTTTGGGCACAGTGATGTTGAAATCGGCTTTGTCATTAGGATTTAAGTCGATGTTGGCAACCCACCAGTTCGCTGATTTGAAGTGATTAACGCACGCGGCCCCTAGGGCGCCTCGCCCACCGTACACAACAATCCTTCCGCTTGCCATTATTAATACGTCCGAACACTATCGAGTCGCAGACTCAACTGAACCACTTGACTGGACGCGGACTAGTAAAAGTTAGCTAGCTATAACTTGCGCGGCGCGGTAACCTCGGCTAGTCGGCTCTCACTTTTTGTCGCTAGCTTACCAAAAGACAATAACAAGTGGAGGATACGCTTTTTTTATTTTTTTCACTTAGCGCTACAATATCAGTTATTTTTTGAATGCTTAATGTATGTTATTGCCTTTTTAACAACAAGTAATAATGTAGTTTAGTTGTAGACAATATTTTCAAAATTCCTATGACAGCAGAGGACAGCAGTCAGTAGACGATCAACCACTGCCAATTTGACTTTGACATTAACTTGACAGTGACAAAATCTTAATATATAGGTAATGAACTTAGACATGGGTCTTTTGCACTTAAGAAAATTGCATTTATCATGGGTAGGTATTTCATACTCCCAATTAAAAGTTAATCAATTGGTAAGTGATCAGGAACCTTATCACTGTATGATTGAAACATGTCTTAGAAGAATCCTTGTTGAAACACTTATTTACGGAATATTTAAATGATTATAGCAATTAATAGCAAAAAAGTAAGAATTGGGTAGTTACCTGGGTCAAAAATAAATCAATTCGACCTTTCAATACAAGAAAATATTGAAAAATAACTATACTTTCATTCATTGATCGGTCGATACACTTTTTTTTAGATATTTTTTAGCTATCTTTTAAGAAATAAGTAAGCTATTTGACGCAGAAATACAATGATGTCATAACTCAGTTTTTCATACAAATTTCATAGAAAAGTAAAGTTTTGACATTTGGATAAAAGTATTGAATTTGACTAGCAGGAAACTACCGTATTTAAGTACTTAGCAGAAATACAGAAAAGTATACAAATAAGATTTTCTTGCCCGTAACAAAACATTTTTAAAAATAAATTACGCGTAGTCTTGTTATTAATTGAGCTTCGTACGTTCGTCATTTGAAAACACAACGTCACGTGGTGACGTAGCGACCTCCCACTCATTCTCAAATAAATTGTATCTGTCTTGTTTTTTCTTTGTTTTTTTTTGATACGTCTATGTCATTATTACAGTAATTATTCTTGGTTAAAAAATTGGTTCAAAATGATCGTTTACGAATCAACCCCGAACGAATCAATACCTATTTGTTGATTTGAAACCTCTACCATCCAGTGCAAGCGTTTTGCTTCGTCGTTTATTGTAGGTACTACACACATCTAAGGTTTACTTACATAACTTGCCTGCTAAGGTCTTCCCGGCCAATTATGACTCAGGTGTCTTCAAAGCTAGAGAGGCTCTTAATAAACTGGTGCGCCTTACGATTAACAATTCCATCACTACGTACTTACCATCAGGTAGAATTAAAGTTAAGCACTAGTTATATGATAAAAAAATGTGGCATTTCATTTTCTGTCGCAAAAAGAAAAACTCCATGAGAACTGAGCTGAGAGGGGCAACAAGTATAGAGCATTCGTATTAAAAAAAGAGATAAATGGTGCTTAACTACAAAAAAAAAGGAATTAGATGAATGGTTAGTGTTTTATTATGCCGGAGCATTGGTGGATAGTTCATAAATAAAGTTAAACTATTCAATAATCACATCAACTTTATCTACTTTTGTTTTAGGTAAAATCACTTCCGTATTGTGATGTTTAGTTTCTAGTCTCACTAAGCTGCCGCTTGGTGGACAATTCTCGCCTTTTATCCAAGATTCTAACAAATCTGGTACAAAGCAAAGTGGCGTCCACGTACTAAAGTTCGCATTAGGCATACATTTTCTGTTCACATCTGTATCCAATACTTTTGGAAGAACTGCAACAGTTACAGAATTCTCTGGCATTCCAGAGTCTTTTGCACCTAGGGATTTTGTAAGTTGATGTACTGCAGCTTTGGCCATACCGTAGCCAATCATATCAGGGGTGGCTTCTAAGGCAGCTTTAGCCCCAGTTAATGCTAACAGGCCTCCGCTACACAGATATTTAGTTGCTACAGAGGCGGCAATTGTGGAAGGCCATACAGTCTGTTGCCACATAAGTTCCGCGTTTGCGTGGAGATTTCTCGCGGCATTACCGCGTCTGTAACCACCAGCTACGCAGATGATGGCATCTAGTTTTTCATTACGTAGAGCTGTGTCCAGCATGGTTATGACATGTTTTTCTTGTTGAAACAATGACGCATCTTGGGGCACAGTGATGTTGAAATCAGCTTTGAGATTGGGTTTTAAGTCAACACTTGCTACCCACCAGTTTGCTTGTTTGAAGTGGTTGACGCATACGTTACCCAATGCTCCTCGCCCTCCGTAAACAAGTAGCCTGTGGCTTGTCATTTTACTCCACAATCCACAACCCTCTGCGGATATAATTTAATTACTTCAATGTGTATTTTGTGTGCTTATATCCCCAATTATTATCTTAACATTTTACTCCAAAAACTTATAATATTGAAGTTTTCAAGAAAAAATTGACATCTACAGTATTGTTGATAATTATAACGATAATTTTATTTTACATGAATTCAAAAGCCTATTGACATAGCGCCTAAAAACCTGACATTTGATTAATTAATTTTTTTTTTTGAAGTGCATATTAAAATCTATGGTACCAATCGTAGGTTGCTATCTAAAAGAGGCGGCATAATGTCCCAAATATGTTATTGCCCTTATTTAAGGTTTTAAGAGACTCCAAAGAGTATAATATAAATACTTCGTTCTGCTGACTCGTTGGTTGAGTAGTCTCAAGTTGGACTGGCTCGCAACTGCGACTTTCAATTCGGTATATTTTGGTCGTGCAAATTATTATTACATTTGTTTAGAAATTTAGTAATATGTAGACTGGAACTCTGAATACTGATAGGGTCGCCAATATAGGACTAATTACAATATAATATATAATAACATATATATAATAACAATATCTGTGTACCTAACATTCCACCAAAATGTCGACTTCTGCCTTTCGGATTGCTTAATAATCCGCTAGTTTCCAACTAGCCAAATTCAACACGTTTATTATAATGGCAAATGATAGCTTTTCATGTTTTTTTTTCTCTTGCAAAACACCAGCTCCAGTTATCACAGTCGGCTACACGTCGTCACCGTGACATGCACGCTGCTTATGAATAAGATTATAAGAGTCCTTGTCTTTGAATTGTGACTTTAAACTAGCACAGATTTTTCCACGTGAGCCAGTCGTTATTTTTAATTTATCTAGTAGATAGACCTGTGTAAGTATTACGATGATTACTCGTCGAAAACAATTGACTGTTAAGTTTAAAAAAAATAAAGAATACTTTTTGTGTGTTATGTTTTATTTAAAGTAGACAATATCATCAAAAATGAGTATGTACCTTATAACTAGTCTACAACTTATTTATATTACAGTATTTTGCAGAAATAACTATCAACTAATTGCCTGCCTACGACAGAAATCTTACTTACAACATAAGGATATTCAAGATAGTTACAATATCTATGAATTTATATAACTAGTATTATAACGTAATTACATACAATAGTATAATAATAATCTAGTTGAAACTGAGTTTTATTTTGGATGTGAAAGATGATTTATTTGCCATTTTAATGACATACAATAATTCCAATTTCTTTAAAAGACTAAATTCTGTTTTCATAATGTCTGGATATTCACTACCCACCAGATAATATAATTTGTCGGGTAGGTACTTATATGACGGTGACTACAAGCAGGAAAGAGTTCACTTTTTGAATGAAAATTAAAATGAATTCTAAATTCAAAATATCAGGCATACTATTTTGAAAGTTTGACATGAGCGCAAAACGTTAATTTAAGGCATACAAACTTCATTACAGAGTTACTATTTGCAAAAAAAATTACGTCTGTGTAAGCAAGCGTGCTGCATCATTGTCGATTTGAATCGAATAAAAAATGCTGATGATGATATTGACAGTAATACTGAATACTTTGAACACCAAACTTATATTGTTTAATAATTCCGCTTTCCGATGATCAGGCTGATGGTTGATGTTGAATATAAAGCTGAGCACTACTGCTACTACGGCTGAAAACACCTATGCATGAAAAAAAAAACAAAAATAATAAAAACGTGCACAAAAAATAAAAAAAACCATATACCTACATAAAGAAAAAGAAAAAATGGAAACCAAACTAGTCAAGCCACACCAAGTTCCTACGACAACTTTGTGCCTAATTTAAAATGTTCAGAAGGACAGATAATTTAAATGCATCATGAACATTGTTAGGTAGGTACATACAGAAACTAAAACGGCTAATAATAACTTAAATTCAATAACTTATGCTGTAAGTAAATGAAGTTGAAATGCGTATTCAATGGCACTAATCGAACTAATGAGTATTATTTTGCACTCTAAAGAACGTATCGTATATACTTGAAGTTTTATTCCCAAGATAATCTTGCAGGGAAAGCGCGGGGTCTAGGCCAAATGTCATTTTGATGACGTCACAGAACACTACACCGGTCATCATCCCGACTGACGTGTGGTACAACCAATCAGCTAGCTTCTTTTGTTTATGGTTAGCTTCACCGTCCAAAGAGGATATGATTAGGGCCAGGACTCCCGCGCTTGCCTGCGTAAGTAAAAATAATGTATTAGCAAGTAAATTAAATTATCTATACAGTATGAACCATACCAAAAATAATAAATATCTACTTAATAAAATTTTATGCTCTAATTAGGTGGATGATAGAGATCAGTAATTGATAGGCATGTCTTCTATAATGTTCGGGCTTATTTCCGTAATTCTGTTTACAAGTCTCGTGAACTGATAAGTGCCTTATGTAAATTCTAAATAGTCCTTTTTAATGCAGATAAAAATAGAGAAACGTACCAGCTGAACGTAAATCTAGTTACTAAAATGTTGTATTTTTAGCTTGATAATATACTGTGTTTCATATCCTCTACATTTTTATTGGGCCATGAAGCAAATTAAATAATTACCTATAATAATAAAATATGTAAATAAATTTCAAGGTAAATATGCGCAAATTGTTTTTTAAAACCTTAAAATGATTTTAGCTGTCTTATTAATTATTATATTACCCGCGTTTTGGTTATTTTATTCATTCTTTATTTTTCTCAGAGAAATTATTAAAATGTTTTACCTAGTATTCGCGAAACTCGATGACGCCATAGACTCATTTACAGTAAGATTCCTAATTTAAAAAATGGTACATTTTACACAAAATGTTTATGAAACGTCACGTGGTGTAAGTAAGTACTGAATTCGACTGTGTGTTGCATGTTAAATAAATAATTTAGAGATCATAGATAACAGATAGCACCGAACTATTCTAAATACAAAATAAATTAGGTACTAACGCCCAGTAAAATTACCCTTTTTCAAATATTGGTCATTGATATAATTTAATCTTTCTAAAAGCAATGGGTTATTTGAATACTCTATGCCAAAAGCGGAAATGACGATGTTTATAACGGATATTACGAATATAAATATGACAATGACGTCATTGAGTATGATGGCTGATGGCTGATCCTCACGATCGTTCAGGTCCAAGCCCCCGATTACTACGAATAGTAATCCAACGAGAAGCTAAAACAAAAAAGGCATTTTTCAGCAGTTGCGAAATAAATAATACCTATAAGTACTACTACATGTGGTATTCGTGAAATACAAGTAATTCCTCAATAATTGGGTAGTGTCCTAGGTCAAAAATAAATTAATTCGACGTTTAATACAATAAAATATAGAAAAATAACTATACTTTTATTCATCGATCGATCGATACACTAAGTTTTAGATTTTTTTGCTCATTATTCAGAAATAAGTAAGCTATTTGACGCAAAACTGTTATGACGTCATACCTCAGTTTTTCATACAAATTTCATAGAAAAGTATCGTTTTTGACATTTGGATAAAAGTATTGAATTTGACTAGTTGGAAACTACCGTATTGAAATCTATGATATACCTAATAATATATCTAAGTTTATTTATTTATCTAAACTCCTACCACTAGGGGTCTGGTCTCCTAGCTCAGGTATTCCATATATTTAAAAAGAGGCCCTTGCCTAACATTGATTGCGAATTTTACCTAATGTGACAATGCAATTTTTGTTTCATTGCCAGAATATCAGATTGACATTTCCCTACATTTTCAGTTTTTTTTTTTGTGAGCGGAAAGTCCTCATATGGCTTCTTCCGCCCAGGATCGGGCGGGAAAAAGTGTCAGAGACTTACTGACTAATAACCCCCCGTTCTTTCTCCTGCTCAAGGCCGAGGTCGCGGTGCCTCATTGCGCTTACCCCGCAACTCCGGCTGAACATCATCCCTGTAGTGCCCCGTCTGTAGTGGTCTATTGGGTACGCACCACGCACAGAACGCTCTTTGGTCATTCATAATTCATCATTCATCATATCATCGAGACTGGTTCTGTACCCTTACTCGCAGACCCGATTTACACCTTTAAGCCATTTTTAAAGATTTAAGTAAGGATGATTATGAACTTCCCTATAATTAGACAAGTATGCATTTATTCAATTCACATTCAAACATGTAATAAGTACTTAAGCTAACTGATTCCTTCCACACGTCCGTAAAGTTTCCGGTGGTAAAAAAATGAATAAACTGAAGGTATCCAGTTGTTTCCGTTCTAAAAACCTTGTTGTACTTATTATAAAGTATTATTAACTATTATTACGGTAACAACGCATTACTCAATTGAACTGGGTTTTTTGTGAAAATGGCGTTTGGACGGACTAGGTACTTTTGAAACTTTCATGCGGGCTGAAGTCGATGACATCGTCGTGTTGGGAAATGTGTTTCGTGGTGGTCTGGAGGTTTAAGCGACCACTTCAAATGCATGAGGGTCGAAACCTGGCAAGTACCAGTGTCAATTTTTTCAACTTATAATTAGGTAGTAACTAATTCCTTCTGGCCTTCACTCAGAAGCAGGCACTTAAAGATGATATTAGAAAATGGGGAACGGAAAATTATTACTTAATCGAATATGACATTTTAGAAATATCGACAACTGCTTCTTCGTATTGTTACCCTCACCCAGAAATCGATTAGGAATTGCTAATCTAGCTTCATTATTTTCGGTAAGTTAAGAAGTATAAAACAAAGTCACTTTCTTTGTTCCTTTATCCTTAAGTAGGTATGCTTAAATCTTTAATACTACGCAACGGATTCTTCATGTATTGTTTTAGAAAGAGTAGGAATGTTTATATGTACAATGATAATCGTGAATAAAATCAGAAATTTTGTAACAGCATGGCATCCGCCGAAGGGGGGGTGGCTATAATAATAATAATTGTAATTTACATTCTTGTAAGTTAAGTGATGGTCTTAAGTAATGTCTATGAAAACTATTGGCAGTTGAATACTGCTTCAAATTCCTGTGACTCTATTAGACTAGGTAGCTAGATAATCTATGTCTTGGTATCTAGCAAGCGAGGAGTCAAACGCAGACACGAGGACATTAAGTACAGTGACGACAAACGCCGTGGCGGTGGTCCCATAATTGATGTTCAAGGCAGAGGTCCGGTGCCGTGGCCTGTGGAACCAGCAGTCCCTCCACAGGTTCAGGGACAGAAGCACGAACCCCATCACCACCTAAACACCTGGATACTGCTTGAGGAGTTCACGAAACCGAACACTTATTGAAGTAATGAGAATTGGAACCTAATATTTTAATTAAAGTTTTCATTTGTAGGTCAACATTGCACCTGTTCCTTAACTGGTGATCGAAGATGTAGCCGATGGAATAAACCTATGATAGGGTACCTACCAGTTCTGTTAGTAAACTAAGGTAAGTATTGCAATACTAGAATCTAAAATCTTGCGTGTTGGTACACGTCTGTTTGACCCTTCTCACAATAAAGTCCATAAGACCAAAAGAGACCAATATTTTTATTCTCACCTGAAGAACGATAGATATGGAGATGAGGATGACTAGTAGGGTGTAGAACTCGTGCTTAGGACCGACTTGCAGGACGTACTTCAGCTGCGACGCGTTGGACGTCAGCAGGGCAATGTCCAGCATGCCCTGCGCCACCGTTTTCTTCGTGGCATATCTGTTCGCGTCCAGCCCTTTGATCTGCAACAAATATTTCATGCTTAGAGGCTGTAAATCATAGACAAAAAAAATTGTAACCTTTGCCCCGCGCTTCGATTTTCTCCTGTGTCGTAGGTGCTGTTACAATCATACACATCACACCCAGACCCGGAACACACAAATTGTGGGTAACTAAGTGTGGTTCCGTGCGGGAATCGAAACCGTGACACGTTGTACGGCAACCAGTTGCTCAGCCCCCGAACCAATCGTGCAGTCAAATACTTATAGGACAACTATTTTTATTGAACTTCATGCGTGTAATAATCCGACGAGATTTTTTCACTTAGGTAGGTACAGTACGGCCAACGTATCTTGGCGAGTCTGTAGTTAGCTGTTTGTCTGCGCAATGGATCTTTTAGGAACAAAATTGTGTACTGCGCAGCTAATCGGCTAACTTCACACTCGCCAAAATACGTTGACGGTATTGTACTGCTGGTAAATAGTAAATCATTAATATAAAAATCCTTATCTAAAGAAAACGGTACTGATCGACCACGCTTTAGACCTCAAAGTCTTGAAACCCTACCTTAGCATTGTAGTATATACGTAATAATCTAATCTTTAGGGAATAACAATCTCCAAAATTCTTTAAGAGTACCTAACGATATTAAAATTGGAGAGAAACAGACTGCAAGTAAAAACTACACCAGAAAAAGTAAGTACTTGAGAAAAAACATAAATATTTACTTCATCACAAACGATGTCAGTGGGCGCATCCTGCTCTTTGGTGACGATCTCGTCACAATTCTCTTGATCACAGGCAGGGTTCTCTTTGCTGCCTTCCTCCATTTTGAATAAAAAATAACTCAACACAAACCGGTCAATTTTGAAGTGCTACTGAGATCGCGTGTGGATGGATACTGTTCTTTGCTCGGCGTTGTAAGTAAGAAACCGTAGTTTATTCCTCATTTCCTTTACACAAGGCCGATATCAACATTTGATCAATAATGTGCTTAAATCTCCTTAGAAACGCATCCAGCAGAATTATGTACCTAGCGTACTAGTGGTACTTAGCTACAGGATGCCGATCATCAATCGCTTTAATCGCCTAATCAATCAGATAGGAAATCGTCGAAGGAAAATTGATTCCTGATTTCCTGAATTTTTGTTTCTTGTTTAGCGAATTGTGGTTTTCCATTTTTTCATGATTTTTGGTTTGGATTCATGGTGTTTGGTTTTCCATTTTTTAATTTCAATCATTTGTTGTTGTATTTAGACGGATATTTTAACAAAATGTTAAGTAGGTACTACAATTCCTTTGCATGATTGACCTTGAGAGTGACACTGAATGAATACGTCAAATACAGTTAATTTTCACGGACCATTGACTAACACGTTTCATGATCACAAGGACTGCTGTACCTACTGAACGCGAGGAAAGATGGTTTGTAATGTCTACATAAGTAAAATACAAATTGCATTGGAAAGGAATTGTGGTCAATAAGACTGAAAGAAAAAAGATCAAAGTACCTACCTAAGTAGATACAATAAATTCGCCCAAAAGTAAATTATAACCTATTAGGTACTAAGCCGGGTTGCGGGGTAAGCGCAATGAGGCACCGCGACTTCGGCCCAGAGCAGGAGAAGGAACGGGGGGTTTTTAGTCAGTAAGAGACTGACACTCCCTCCCGTCCGACCCTGGGCGAAAGAAGTCATTTGATGATTTTCCCCTCACAAAAAAAACCTATTAGGTACTTAACCTATCTGTCTAGTTCCTCAAATTTCATAATTTTACTAAGTTAACCCTTTAGCTCAGTTCCTACACATAATAATATATAAAGAGTTAATTAAATGAAACAATGTAGGTACCTATGTAAGGTCGGTAGCCGAAGACCAATGACCAGCGGAAACTCGTTGTTTCTACTTAGGCATCCTTTCTGCGAGGTTACCGAGCCACAATATTTTATAGATAGGTATGCATAATTATTATACGAAGTGTTAATTACTTGTTATTAAGTATTTAATTGTACCGGGTATACCTACAAATTGTTTAATGTAGCTTTCAGCCTGTTTTTTTCTAGTGGAATTGTCAAGACAAGTCACGGACTTCTTTCGCCCTCAATAGGGCGAGGAATATCAGACTCTTACTGACTTAAACTCATTCCGTTCCTTCTACTGCTCCAGGCCAAAGTATATTATTACCCGCAACCCGTACTATATCTCCAGCACTCCAAGATCAAATGTTGGTACGTAATCTATGTCTAGCTTAACTATTTCAAAATAAATGAACTAAAACACGTGATTGTAGGTACTTATTTTCTAAATCAGCACAAACAAAACTTTTTACTGACACTAATTAGCTTGAACATTTTTAAATACGTAATCTAGGATAGATAAAACGAACAATTACAAAATTACTTAAATAATTCGTATATGATATACACAAAAACATGGAGAATATTGTGCGTTAAAAAATAACCATAAAAATCTCACCCCATTTCGCAATCCAGTAGGCAGAATGGCAGCCATATTTATTTAATTGTCAGTTGAAACACTATCACCTGAAAATAAACATAGCACCTACACAACAAAATATATAAAAAAACACACACAACAATGCAGGATTTTCCGTTTAATTTTTCCGAGTTGTGAATGTCACCACGGTCAGCCAAAGAATAAATAAAATCGATGGCGTTACCTGACGACGGATGGTACAACAACAATTGGCTATAGTTTCAGTAACAATGACGTATGTACTTGGAAATTGAAAGTTTGCTGACAATACGATTTAATTTTGAAGGTCTAATTTACGTACTATGATACGATGTTGAAACGAAACGTCAAAAAAAAAACATGGGCGTTAATGACCACGTAATGTGTAGCTGTTACAGTTACTTTACACGTTACCGTAATCCTTTCGTAGTAATTACTTAGGTAATAGCTTACTCGATATTATCTACATTACTTAGAACATACTAGGTATTACCAACCTTTATACGGTCAACAACTTATTCAGTATTTTTTAGGGTGTTTTTTTTATTCGACTTTGTATAGTAGGTCCGATTGAATGAATGCGTTTGTTCATCTTCGTAATCTTCGGAATCATCGTTATTTTCTTTTCAAACGCATGGAGAAAACATATATTTATATTGCTTAGGTAAGCCTACCTGTGAGTACCGTGGGCTTCGTGGGTACCTACTTACTATTAAAAATGAAAAAGTCTAGATTCATGAACACGAAAGAAAACATCTAAAGTGTACAAAGCACGAATATCCCTACGTATCTACTTGTCTATCGTTATTGCAGCGTGACCTAATATGTAATACCTACCTGAATAAACATATATGACCTAAAAGACAGACATTATTTATTAAATCCCAGTCTTATTGAATAATTAATTAATACCATGAGAATGACCACAGCTGGCTGATTGATAGTACCTACCTACTGACGATATTTATGTAGGGCGTGTAAATCTATCTCTTACCTTTGTAGCTATCACAGAGTTGAGGCTTTTTTTGTCAGGGGAAAATCATCAAATGGCTACCCCCGCCCAGGGTTAGGCGAGAGAGAGAGCGTCAGACTCTTACTGACTAATAGCCACCCCGTTTCTTCTCCTGCTCTAGGCCAGGGCCGCGGTGTCTCATTGCGCTTGCCCCGTAACCCTGGCTGAACATCAGCCCTATAGGGCCCCGTCTGTGGTGGTCCATTGGCTCTTTGAGGCACGCGCGGATAGAGTTGAGGCTGCAAGCGTAATAATGTACCGCGGTCTCGGCTCGAGCTCTGAGAGGTGACGGTATGGTATTTAGACAGTGTAAGAGTCTCTCTGTCTCTCTCTCTCTCTCTCGCCCACCCAGGGTGGGACAAGTTATTTGATGATCTACTATGTACATCGGTAGATTAAGATACGTACTTAGGTACTAAGTATACATTCAGTCAACAAAGTATCGGGAATGAATGTTTTTTTTATGGTTCCAAAATTGAATTTTAATTTTTTTTTGTTGTTGTTAGATTGGCATAACTGTTTTCCATTTTGGCGCGGAATTTGAGTTGCATCTGTTATTTATATTAAAAACAGTGCTGTTTTTAGTTTTATAATATCTAGTGTGTACTTATTGCGAATTTCATAATGGACAAAAACATCGAACAAAGAGTTTGTCTTAAATTTTGCATCGCCAATGAAATTTCGTGTTCGGAGGCACTCAAAATGTTACAGAAGGCTTACGGTGAATCGACTTTATCAAAAATACGTGCTTATGAGTGGTACAAAGCGTTCAAAAGCGGTCGAGATGTGATGGAAGATTTGCCTCGTTCTGGTAGGCCATCAACGTCTGCAACTGAAGTTAACATCGCAAAAGTGAAGGAAATAGTGACTGAAAATCCTCATTCAAGTTTGAGAGAGATGGCCGCCGAACTTTCTGTATCTCACGAGTCGATCCGTACCATTTTAACAAATAATTTGGGTATGAAACGTGTTGCCGCTCGGCTAGTCCCAAAAGACCTGAATTTTCTTCAAAAACTAAATTGCATGAAAGTCGCTGAGGACATGCTAGAACGAGTCAATACCGACCCAACATTTATGAAACGCATTGTTACTGGTGACGAGACGTGGGTTTACGAGTTTGACATGCAAACTAGTCAACAAGCTTCGGAATGGCGCCTTCCAACTGAACCAAAACCGAGAAAACCACGTCAAAGTCGATCAAAAGTCAAAGTCATGTTGACTGTTTTCTTTGACTATCGCGGTGTTGTGCACTCAGAATTCTTGCCCGAAGGTCAAACGGTAAATAAAGAATATTATTTGAGCGTTATGCGGCGTTTAAGAGAACACATTCGACGAAAAAGGCCAGAAATGTGGAAAAAAAATTCTTGGATTTTGCATCACGATAATGCGCCTTCGCACAAGGCCATCATTGTAAACGATTTTTTGTCCAAACACTCAACAAACACCATCGAGCAGCCACCATATTCACCAGATATGGCACCAGCCGACTTTTTTCTTTTTCCCACACTCAAATTACCCCTTCGTGGCACCCGTTTTCAATCGTTAGAAGACATAAAGGAGAATTCGCGGCGAGCACTGAACTCAATTCCGGAAACAGCGTTTAAAAAAAGTTTCGATGATTGGATTATTCGTTGGCGTAAGTGTATCGTTTCTGAAGGAGCATACTTTGAAGGTGATAATATAAATTTAGATGAATAACAAACATTTTGTGTATTATTGACTTTTTCCCGGTACTTTCTTGACAGAGTAGTATAGCGGCCGAAGTTAACCACTGTTTTCAATTGTAAACCTTTGGATTAAGGTTGCTTTTTCATAAAACTTTTATGGAGTTTCTGCTAAGTGAGTTTCGGTTTCGCACGGATATAATTCTGATACTTAATTTCACCACTAATTGATGAATTTTATTATACGCAATAAAACCCTTGCTCTACAATCTATATATATATTAAAAAACCGCATCAAAATCCGTTGTGTACCTACTTTTAAAGATTTAAGCATACATAGGAATGGATAATGGACAGAGAAAGCGACTCTGTGCTATACTATGTAGTAATTAAGATCGGTTATTAAATCCGTCCGAGAGTGGGATATATCGGCCCACGAGTTTACTAATTAATAATCACCTGATGTCAAGCAATCAGCACGGCATTCACACTTGCAACACGAAAGGAGTTGAAAGTACAACTCCTGGTTGCCAGTGGCAATGTGCTATGTGGATCCATTGTAAGTTGTTAAGGATCTGAGGATTGGAGATTGAGGATGGGATATCCTCCCGGGTAAACACAACACAACTTTGTTTTGTTCCGGTATTGCTCCGTTGCCCCGGCAAATTGACGCTGGAACTGTCAAAGAAATGTAAAAATAAGATCCGGGTCCTCACAGAGGTTGAAGAGCGGTATCTACTTATAAACCTTCGGTAATCTCAGCTAAGGCATCCGCCTAACATAGGGATTAAGTATACCATTTCTCAGAGAGCTAAGCTTCGGCACGAATGGGCCGGATCAACCATAGTGATATCACGGCCTAGGTATCTGGCTGATGATTGTATTTATGATGATAAGTATGTATGTATTTAACTCTGTGAGCCTACCTATAAATATCTTTATACAATACAAATATCTGTAGGTACTTATATAAAAATTTCGTGTCACGTCACGTGTTTGTCCGCGATGGACTCCTAAGCTAACTAAACCGATTTTAAATTTGATTTGCATTCCGTGTGTATTTTGATCCAACTTGAAAGAAAGGATAGCTTGCATCTCAATTTATATTTACAATATGCTATTATTAATTAATGAGAAAATAAAAAAAATATTTAATACTTAGTTATTCTACTTCCAATGTGTTCCTACCTTAGTTCATACTCCATACGAATAATTTTATTTCTTATTATTTCCGCTTATTTTTTTAGTGAAAAATCATCAAAGTGTAAAATCGAACGAAACCCACGCGGGCGGTGTCGCGGGCGACCGCTAGTAGGTATTCAAATATTTAACAAAAGCATTTTTTATCTTCCTCATGTTGTGGCAGGTCACTACTGAACCAAGCATAGGTAGAGGTTTGCCACAATTTCAATGACGAGTTATAAAGTGGAAGATAGCCATGTTTTGGCAAGGATGGGACGACGCGACCGAAGTAGTGACTGAAAGGTAGATACTTACCACTCCCTATTTAAAAACAGCGTGAATCAACGATTGCCCGCATGGTATTTCGCCGTGTCATAGAGGTTACAGGAAACCAAATCCTTACCCATCCCTCCTCTCCTCAACTCCAAAAAGGAGGGACGGCGACGATTGTTAAACATCAGGTGATAATAAGTCCGCTAGTAGGTATGCAGTCTTATTCCCTAAGAAATACCTAGTCGAGGTTGCGGGTGAAGCGCAATAAGGTACCTACCGCGGTACAGGCAAGGCTGCCTGGGGCAGGAGAAGTAACGGAGTGGTTTTTGCCAGTAAGAGTCTAAGTCCAGGGTGAGGCGAGAAACTCCCTCTCGCCTCACCCTAGACGAGAGAAACCATTTGATGATAATTCCCTTTTAAAAATGCAGTTTATAAGATTCAAGTTCATCAGATAATGGCGCTACCCTGTTTAACATAATGTGTAAATATTTATGTAAGTAGGTACCTAATTTCTGTATCCATGAGAAAACGAGGGTTGGAGACTAATTTGCCTACCATCATCATCTTTTTTCACCACTTACTTAACTGTGTGCGACACATACAAACATATAAATTAATTTGAATTAATGTAACGAAAGTTGAAGCTAAGTTTCTACGAGCTACTTAGGAATTCATAAGAAATTTTATCGCACGGACCAACGAAAGCTTGTTTCTATCTGTTGGAATTTCAATCTTATTAAATTTAAATCAAGTTAAACGGCATTTGATCTAACAAATAAATTCTATGTAGATAATTCTATAGAAAATATCAAGAAAGTATAAAGGTAATTTAAATACTTAGGAAACCTATATACCTACTTAATAATATTTGGACAAGATTTCATTTCTATTTTTTCACGATTTTCTTATGAGTTGTTTGTGTCATCAATATCAAAAGTTATAACAGGATCCACGATTTCCTATATAACTTAATATAACGAATTAATTAAATGTTATAAAAGTTATACTATTTAATATTAAAGAATTGAAAAGTTTTCTCATAACATGTAACAACAAGAAGAGCCGAACATTAAAATTGTTTGTTCAAAAGTTTTTTGTTGTAGCATTTACGTGTATTTGCTACGAAAATAGTCATTGTTATTATTATACAGGTAAATATCTAAGTATATTTAAAGACGTGGTATCTTACTTAATATTACTTTTTATAAAAAATATTTTAAAAATATTTATAAAGTTTGATACTACAAGTTCATAAAATGAAACGTGCGCGCGCTCCGCCCGCCCGATTTCGCGTCCTCGATCTGTCAAAAATGTTTCCATTCTTTCGATGGCTTGTGTTGTTTGGATAAAATCAAAACAATAATGTGTTATACATCAGATAATTCTTAAAAATCTCTTTGTTTATAGTAAAGTTTATAACGTGTTTATGTTGTGTTAAGTCTAAGTGTTGTTATCATGTAAATATTTTACGTATTCGTGGTGCTGTGCAGTTGAGACTTCGTTGCACGGGTGGATCGTAGATCTTCCAGATGCTGCCTTCTATGCCCATACTGTTCACGAGGGAGAGCCAGGATGCTTTTGGAAATAAAATTGAACCGAGCACAAGCTTTTTCAATCAAAATAATTTTCCCAAACCTATTATACAGCCAGAGGTAAGTGATTAAACGTAGTTGATGATTTTATGTAAATTCATGTAAGATAACTCTATTTATGTAATTCTCAGCCAACTTAAATAATTCTAGGAGAGTTTGCGTGTAAAATACTGTATATTTATTCGTAGCGTGGTCTTTTTAGAGGCGATGTAATATGAGCTAGAAGGACAAAATAAAATGTCGCCATGTTTTTAGATACGTGATCTATTTACATGACCTTATGATGTTATTGTTTCAGCCGCCACCCCCGAAGGTTGCGCAGGAGGTTACCAAAGTAGCACAGAAGGAACCCAAGAGCAAAACAAACACCAAGAAAAAAGTTGAACCGCCTAAACCTGATAGCAATGCTATAGAGTCAGGTAAACATTGCACTAGATGACAGTCCATTTAGCAGCATTTCCTCTTATGTAATGTGAAATAAATATACTATGTTATATTTAAAAGTGAAATTTAGGTCACAAAACTTATAATAGATGTGTATATTTATGTGTCATTTTAGTTTTTAGGTCAAAAGATTAATTACTGTAAACTTAGAACAACTGTGTTCATACTATCAAGATTGTGACACAGTTCCAACTCATCACTGTAGAATTTTTGCAATACATATTTATAATCATACATAATGATGCATTCTAAATGCTATGCTTTATGTTGTATATAACCTCACTACTTTCTATTTTTTTTATATGATCCTTCATGTACCAGCTATGTACATCCATATCTCTGACAAAAGATATTTGGAAATATTTTAATCTGAACGAGACATATTTAAAAATAGATAACCATGGTAATACAACAATGTGAACAAGTGAAAAACAATACAGCTAATTCTATGTAATAATACTTTTCCAGCTCTGGTTAAATCCTACTACACAAAAGTACAAACAAGGTTTTCCTCCAACCCATCGGTGCCTACCAATAAGTTTGTACAGTTTCAAAGTATATTAAAGTCATTTGATCCCGCTAAAGAAACCCCTGTTGATTTGTATAAGAAAATTGAGGAGATATTTGGTGAAGAACATAAGGATATTGTGGAGGAGTTTCTCCTGTTTCTCCAGCCAGGTCAAGCTGCAGAGGTCGGCCGTTTTATGGACCATTTCATGTTAGTGCAAATGACTGGTTTCATAGAATTGTTGCAAGTAAGTATTATAATTTATATCACAGTGATGCTGAGCGAATAGTTTGCCTATTAATTTAATAGAATGCTCTAAAATATCCATGTAGTTATGTATTTTGTGCCTTTTAATACACATGTTTAATTTGGTAGTTTTTGTAGAAATCTTGTAACATATTTTCTCTATATCTTGTATTCTCAATTAATAGAATCTCCATGACTGTTCATACTTTTCTAGAAAATGTGTGTGTGTAAGAAATTTTATTAATCACATCGACCCTATCTTGGTTTGGTATAAAAATTACCATTTCGTAGGAACAATATTTTTGGCAAGTTTTTGGCCATAAGTAATTTGTCTTTGGTCTGTTTGTTACTAATTGTCTATTATGATTTAAATATGTAAACTTATAAATGAATATTAAATTACTTAAAATACAATAATATTTAGTTACTTAAATGACAAATATGAAAAACTGATGTAACTCATGTTTGAACAAGAATAAAGTACTTAATTCAGCTTAAATTAGATATCATGTGCCTAATTTGGAAGCAGGCCAATTTATCTTAATTCAAATAATTAGTTACAGTCATGCCCTGGGTATGTGAGAATAATAATAAATAGACAGCAAACAGAATGGTGAGAAAGAAAATTTCTCTAAATATCTGTAGGTGTACATGCAAGGTCTACAGATTAAAAATTACCACAACTTGTAAAATTCATGCTAGATAGTATATAGCATCTGCATTTTATTATTTTTCAGTAGATATAAACTTTCTTTTCTAATAAGTACATTCATTATTAATATTCTGTATCTGAGCTCAAAAAATAATTTGTACATTTTTAAGGCCCAGTCATTTGGAATAAAAGAGTCAATGTTGCCATCTGCATGTAAGGTTCTCTTAATGAATGATATTGTTAGTTGATAAAAACATATTATTTATTCTGTAAGTGAATGGGTCCAATGGTAGGTGAATATTTAGTGTGTGGTCCAACAATGTAATTATTTTCTATTCAATAAACACATTTTTATTGTTCTGGAATAAAATCAAAATCCATTTGTGTGAATAAATTAGATGATGCCATTTTTCTTGATGATGGCAACACTTTTCTTGGCTTAATACCTGATACTGATTTTTGTTTCAAAATATTCCACTCTAATCCCAAGCTTCTTCTTTTGATAAAACTCTTTCAGAAGTTCCCTTCTCTAGTATAAAATCCCTTCTCTTTGACACCACCCGCTTAGGTCATTTTTTTATGTGTCAGGACAGCAAACAACCAGGCTGTCGTTAATCTGATGGTAAGCAATTGGCGCGGCCCATCCGCAACACTGAGTAACAAGTACATTTGGGATCAATCAAGGTTTGGAGGATTGGGAATGGGGCAAAGAAGAGTACACCTCACCCACACGGTGAGAAGTGTTATGCAATGCCGGTTTTCTGTGAAGCCGTAGTATCACTCCAGTCCCGCATGGGTCGCCAACAATTTTACCTCTAACTAATCTATATTATTTATTTTGTCTAAATTCCATACTTCGTTTAGTTTTCAAATTGGGAATCCTGTATTCTTTTCAGACAACGTTATCTCGAAAGCCGACGGTGTTGCGCAAAGTTTTGCGCGCGATTACCAGTGATAGCGGCAGCAGTGAGGAGATGCGCGCGCGCGTCCTCCCCCATTTGCGTTCACATCCCCGTCTTGCTACGATGTTCAAGTCGCTGTTCCCTGATGAAAGGCCACCTGACAGGTGAGTTGCATTAATGACATCCCATTTTTTTATGTTATAGGTTGGCAAACGAGCAGGCAGATTACCTGATGCTAAGCAATCGGCGCCGCCCATGGACACCCGCACTACCAAAGGATACCAGTTCGTGGCCGGCCTTTAGGGGATAAAGGTTTCGGATATTTAACGATTGGAAAGGGGTGAAGAAAGGGGGAAGGATCGGGCCTCCGGTTACCTCACTCATACGGCGAAACACAACGTTGTGGTTGTTTCACGCCGGTTTTCTGTAAGGCTGTGGTATCATTCCGGTCGAGCCAAAGCTTGGCTCTCCCACACTTTATCCAAAATCCCACACATCATCAGTCTATAAGTACCCACTAAAGGCCTCTTTTCACACGGAGAAGGTTTGATTATTCGTGGTGGCATTAGTCACCACGCTTGCTCAAGGGGAATTGGCGATTTCAAACTTACAATTAGAAATTATAAGTCCAGGTTTCCTCACTATGTTTTCCTTCACCATATGTCAGTGATGTCTAAATAATCATAGAAAGTACATATGACTCAGAAAAAGTCACATTGGTACTTGCCAGGTTACGAAACCCTCATGCATGAGAAGCGGGCACCTTAACCTCTGAGCCACAACGACGTTTTTGCATTAATCAAGCAAATATAATATGTATAAGGGTCAAGGAAAGTAGTTTTAAGTTGTTGTTGGGTAGTAGTAGGACATTTAGATAAGAGGGTTGAGCAAAATGAGAGAAGGCTAAATGCGTGTAAAGTTCGAGAAATATCCTATTGAGCAAGATATTTAAGAATCCGGCAAATTAAGTAAAAGTGTCAAGGTATAAGATTTTAGAAAAAAGGTTGTTCCAAAATTCTCAGATTTTAGAAAAAAGGTTGTTCCAAAATTCTCATGATTAGATTCCAGTTTCAAATATTCAGGTTTTTTGGAGAGTTGTTAGCCAGTCTCAATGAGACATGTAGTAAAATACGAAACTTGTGGGAAAAGACCACTGAAAAACGGATAGTGATTTTTTTGTTAGAACAATGTCCATACTTGTATTATCAAACCATCAACATGGCTTTTGTTAAGACACCTACACATTAAAATAAACCTTGTATAGTAGCCTATCTAATCTGATAATAAAATGTTAGATAAAGTTATATATTAAAAAAAAAAAACTATGAAAAACAGGAAAAACACAGACAAAATTTCAATCTAAACTTATATTAATATTGTAATCTTAAAACTTAATGTGGATCCACCTAAGAGTCCTGACACATCTGCAGCAGTTCTGTAGTGACAACACATAAGAAATAATATAAAAAACGAAGGTGTTCCTGTTGTGAGATATTGTCCCAAGTCCTGAATTCCTGATACGATACAAGTATCCCAGGCATGCTTAATAGGATTTTATGAAGGGCATTTTGCAGGCTAAAGCAAGGATATCATGCTGTTGCAACCAATTTGTAACGATACGTGCCGTATGTGGATGGAAAAATTGACGTGCATTAAGCTGGAAATTTTGTCCCATTTACTGTCTGTGGGGCAAGATTACCACCTCATCTCGGTATTTTAGAGCAGTCATATTGCCTTGTATCTAAACGAGGTCCGTTCTACCGCCGAGACCGAATTCCTGCCTCAATAAGTCAATCGGCATGAACTTGGTGCTGCGTTTAATTCGTACTTCTAAGTTCTTTCCAAACGCGTACTCTTCGCGAATCAGGATGACTCCACACCTGGATTCATCAGTGATAAGCACAGGTGACCATTGAGAATAGTTCCAGTTTTCGTCCACAATAGCTCTTTGTAATCTTCCTCGATTTCATCTCCTTGGCGCTGGTACTCGAAGTGATCTACGAGCACAAAAAAAAATATTTTTGAAGATATAGTGTCAGTCTGTCGGTCAGTCCTCTTATTGAAGCTATTTGCTCGTTCCAAAGTGTAGATTCCGATGGAGAAGAACGAGCAAGAAACTCCATGGTTACTCTTTTTAAATCAGTTTCACATATAGATTCCTTTTACAAACAGTTGGTTCAATTATGTGAGAACAGTGTATCAGCAAATGCTGCAGAGCTCAACCGTCCTGCCAGAGATGTGATATGGGGCCCCCATTGTAGTTTGTCATCTATGGTTTTACCCAGAAAAGTAGTTTGTTTTACAAATTCCAATTTCTTACCGTTTAATAATATGTCACATTCGTTACTTTTAACATTTGGCAAATTGAATCGTATACACTTTGTCTTTTTGTCGTTTAGGACTAAATTATTAACCGTTAACCAATTATGAACCTTCGTAATAGCATTATTTACGTCGTCACAATTATATGTCCGTCTATTTATTTTAAAAATCAACGATGTGTCATCAGCAAATAAAAAATAAAATCAGCAAATAAATTCCCGGTTTACGTTGAGTCATTTATGTACACTAAAAACAGGAAAGGACCTAATATCGAGCCCTGTGGTACGCCCATAGATATGCTGGCACCCTGGGAGTTCACTTTGTTTACTTGTACTTTGAACTGCCTATCCTCCAGGTATGATTTTAATAAATTGAGAGATACCCCTCGAATGCCGTAGTGTTCCAACTTCAGCAACAGTGTCGCGTGTTCAACGCAATCAAAAGCTTTGGACAGGTCACAACAAATCCCAATAGCGTCGTTTGACTTTTCCCATGAGGCAAAAACATGCTTAAGTAGAGCTACACCGGGCGTCAGTTGTGCATCGACCCTTGGTAAACCCATATTGTTGGTCATGAAAGATGGAATTCATGTTAAAGTGTCGTAGCATCTGAGAAAGCATTAGCTTTTCAAACACCTTACTAAGCACTGGTAAAATTGATACCGGCCTATAATTACATATTGGGATCATTGTCATCGCCAGATTCACGTAGGTTGACTTACCACGTCTTCGAAAAAGCGTAACATCAAACCATACTCTAGCCTTTGAACCAATTGCATCGCCGTTACATTTGGTTGATGAAGCGGTCTTGTACATGTTTTATAATGCAGAATCTGTCGTGTACATGATTGTGATGCGTTGAAGTCCTCGGTGCTGTTCCACCATTTCCCCCGTGACTAGATAACTTGACTTTAGCCTGGAAATAACGCTCTGACAGGCCTCCCTGGCTTCAGAATCCGCAATTTGGGTAGCGCCAGATTGAAATCGTGCCCGTGCATGATTCAATGAAGAGAAATGCGTTTAACAAATATTTATAGAATTTTATGGAGTTTTAATCAAATTACAAGTTAGTGAAGATTTACTTCTTTGGAAGGACCTTTTATGAATACGAATTTCAAATATTGAGTTAGCAATATTGAGTTAGAGTAATGAGTGATACCGTTGGTAAAAGCTAGTCCTACTTTTTACTATTTATTCTTTATATTTTATATAGTTCAGTCATCCTAACTAGAAAGTAAGAATGAATTGATGGATGTTCATGATTCTTTATGGTAAAACTACTGAACGAATCTGAATGAAATTGAGCTCAAACAGTCAGCAATATATTCTGGAATGATACATAGAGACGATGAAGTATCAAATACCTACTAACTTAATTTTTCTAGAGACAGACTTTTTGTGAAATTTAATCGAGATGCGCTTTTCGTATATTGTATCAAATTTTTCTTAATGTTTAGATATATTTAATTCTAATAAATTTCATACAAAAATTAAAAATAAGTGAGTATCTAGAAAAAAATAAGTTAGGAGGTATTGGTACTCACCCAAGCGGCTGGCATATGTGTTCTGTTGTCTTCAAACGTCCCTGTTCTAATTAGTACCTCATTCTTCCAGTTTGTACGAGTCGGGCACCGATATAATAGACGAGAGCTTCCTCACCAGCGACAAAGGCTACGACGTCTGGGAGTTCGACGATGAGACCGACAGCAGAAGGAGGAAACTAGATGTCAAAGAGTCGCTAGATACAGTTGTGAGTAATGCATTAATATATTTTTTGAGCGAATATAACTATTTCTTATAGTTTGTTACTCTATCACTGCCTAAGCGAAGTGAGATGTCGAAATTTTGAATAGCTCTCTGGTATGTTTCAATGGCAAGTTAAATTTATTACTTTTTGGGTAATGTCTAAATGATATAAGTTTAAATATTTTGCCTGCGATTGCTTTATTTTTTTTTATAAACGGGTTTCGATGGGATTTGAAGCAATTTACTTTTGACTGTATTATCATACCTATTGCATTCAGTGTTTAGCATTAATACCATCTCTATTTCACAGCAATTGTAATGATTAAGAAATGATCTGTATGAGGTCTTCACAAGTTGTTAAATGATGTTTAATATAAGCTTTATAACGCTTAATATAAGCTCCAACGTAAATGAGTGTGATAACTTTTTGTTAATTTGTTTTTCGTGTATTTCTGGTTCTCTCTCATAGGTTTGTAGGAAGTTTATTATCATTTTTGTACAAGATTCTAATATTAGGCCTAATATTCCCGCAGTACTTGCACGGGCGCGTGTTCCTGCAGCACGGGCGACTGCTCCGCGGCGCCAGCGTCACCTACCCATACAGCAAGGAGCCCTACCGGGTGCACGCGCGACGTCTCGCACCAACACACACCCTGCTCTCACCGCCAGACTCCGACGACGAACGATCCTCCCCCAAACGAAACGCCAAAACAAACTGCAAAATCCCACCTAAAAAGCCTAAAAAACAACTCAAATCACCCACGAAAAACGTTAAAGACGTCAACGACAACACAAAACACAAAGACTGCACAGTTAATTTATTGAGCCCTAAACCAACCAAAAAGTCTCAAAGTAATAATAAAAGTAAAGCGTGTAAGAAGGAGCCGGAGAACAAAAGTGAGAATTTGCAGAAGAGAGAGAGGAAAGACAGTAAGAGTCACACGTGCCAGAAGAAAGATGAGGGCTCTAAGGCCAAGCAGGCGAAGTTGGAGACTGTTAATGTAGTCAGTATAGAACCGAAGAAAATTGATAAAAATGAGAAGAACGAGATGAGTAGTTGGACGCGAGAAGAAGATAAAACGATGTTACAAATCCTAAAAGGAGAGGCTGTTTCTGAACAAGTGTTCGGGCGCATCAGAGAGCTACTACCACACCGGTCCGCCACTGAGATCAAGGAGCGGTTCTGTCACGTGATGACGTTGTTACAACAGATGGCTGTCGGTGAAGTTACCTAGTTGTAAGAAGAACTGAATTTAATAATTAAGTGGAAGTATTTATAATTTTGTAATAAATAGAAGATATTTTGACTTGATACTCTTGTGTTTTTACTGCTTCCCGGTGTTACAAGATTTAAAAAATATTGCCAAAATGTAAATTCTTATAACTCGTCCTAAACAGACCTTATTGACTTTTTTGAACAATTCGAACAATAATTTTAAAACATTAACGTCGATTGCAGAACTTGCGATTTCTTAGCAATCATACAAATCATTAAGAAAAATCGGCATCTGCACGTTACTCATTAGGTAGGGACATAAATTGCTTTGATTTCTTTATTATCTATGCAGCAACGTTTTGAATATACACTATATATACACTATATTCAATTCTTATTAATGACAGAAATATATTGATACAGTTCACCAGGAAAATTCTGAAATAATACTTGTAGGGCGACGGAGCAGTGTATGTAGGTAGCGAACGTGATGGGATATCACGCGACATTAAGCTCGCTAAAGCGTCAAGACCCGTTTCGCATATATATTTATGGTAACTGTTATCGTCAAAAGAAGGGTTTATTTTATTTAGAAAACCAACGCGCGTTACATGTCATATATTTAGTGATCGATGTATATTACAGAATATGCAAATTACAGTACTGTATAGCCTGTAATAGGTTTTCCTGCTTAACAAATCAAATACGAAATTTAAATGCGAACGGACTTAAAATTTAAAAAAAATACAAAAACTTGTTACTTATGGTTTAGAAAAAATAATGAACAGAACCTTAATGTTATAATAATGTATACTAAATTTTTACCTGATAATCCATGAACTGGCCGATTAGGTAATAAGTAATAAGTACTAATCAGTAATAAGTACTTATTGTAGTTAATAATAATTCTTATGGACGTAACTTTTTAATAGCATAAGTAGGTCGGCAAACTAACAGCCAGGGGGGAACCATGACATTCACAGCAATACTGTTTTAATCTTACTTTAGTGTGGGAAAGAAACAGAGCTAGATAACTTGTATAGCTCTTTCTCTTCCTTCAAAACAATCTTTGGACGTCATGGTTAGCCCCCAGGTTACCTGATGGTAAACAATCGGCGCTTCCCATGAACACTCGTAATATCATGGAATCATGGCAGTTACTACATGTGTATACAGGCTCTGGTGGGTTATAAGGGTGATTTTATAAGGTAATATCGTATGGATTTCATAACGTATACCTAGGTACATACGGGATTACCCCGCATGCAGAAAATGTCACGCAGCGTGAAACCCGGTCGTCTACAATTTAGTTTTATGCGGGCTGCTATACGTTGTGGTTGTATAATGGACGGCAAACTCAGAAAGTTATTAATCATTTACTTAATTTACAAACGACGAAAAAGGCACGGTCACAGTATGGCCTGTTATTTGAAAGGAGGATTCTTGCTGGATCACTCATGCACGCGGAGGTCCCGCATGTTGCCGCTGCCCAGGATCCCGCGTGTATATTCCATGCATTGCAAGAAATATTTGTATGAAAAGGACATTTGCGGGATTATGAAATCAATAACAAAGAATTATGATTATGAAAGACTATTAAAACACCCTTAGGGATTAAGGATAACGGGACAAGAACTAGGCCTCTGATAACCTCATTAACACGACGAAACGCAACGAAGGTACCTAACTACCTACCTACATGTGGGTACCAAGTCAAAGTATAATGAAGTAAAAATTGTCTCTTGCTCTCGCAGATATGTTCAGTCGATGCAATCAGACTGAAGAGAGAATTGCAGGTATATAACCTTCACCCAAGTGTCGAGGATAAAGTAATAAACGAGTATAATTGATACGTACAATCCAAAAAATTGCTAAAGTTGTGTTATAAGTTAATAGGTACCGCTTTCTTTATATTGTTACGAGCCTGACGTCACGTTCCTGACTATGCGGGCTTGGGTAACGGGATTGGATGAAATGAAACACTAATACCGGTTTTCAGACTTTCTATTGCACTTAAGTTACAGCGTCCACGGAGTTAAGTTATCGGCGTTCCTCTCCAGCAGAGCCCGGCCGACTGACACAACTTTGCCGTTCACGCAGGCTTAACTCACTTAACTGACTGCACTTCACTATTTCACTGCACTTCACTATTTCACTCACTTTTCTTCTTTTTCACTTCTTCCTTTTCTTCCGAATCGCTTTAGACTTAGAACTCAACTGCCAGCGGTGAGCCGCAGTTCCGCTTATATACCCCCGGTCAGGTTCTGGAACATTCAATTTCGTTATTCTTTTTGATTGTCATGACTCCAGAACCTTCCAATAATTTCGTTATTCATTTTTATTTATTCTCCTTCTCGCTCTTTGATTTTTCATTACTTTCACACCAAAAGCTTCCAGAAAGTTCCACAAAAACTTCCATCAACTAAAAAACTTCATGCTTACGGCGGGACTCGAACTCGGGGTCTCTCTGGTGTAATCCACACGCCTTACCGATTACACCAACTCGTGTTGACAATTCACGACGAAATTTACAATCTCTAGGCAACGTTTGACAACCATCCATTGACGTCATGATGTCAAAGAGTTTGAACCACTTTTCCGTCACACTGCCCCCCTCTTAGATTCGCTCGTCCCGAGCATCGTTGCTGCCGTAATACCTCGCCAACCTGTCTATATGGACAACTTTCAAAGGGCTCCTTGAAGACTTCCGAATTCTGTAAGTAATGTCATTGATCTTCGTGACTATCTCATAAGGACCTTCCCAACTCGGTTGCAGCTTCGGAGATTTTCCCTTCCTTCTGACTGGATTATGAAGCCAGACCAATGACCCCTCTTCAAACCCAACAGAATTGGCTCGTCGATCATAGCGCGTTTTTGCGCGATCACTAGCTTGAAGACCGGCCTCCCTGATCTGCTCGTAAATGTCCAACATTTTTGCCCTTAACTCGCTTATGTAATCGCTAAACTCGGTGCGAGTGTCGCCAGGTGGACAGCCCGATACAAGATCTGCCGGTAATCTAAATTCCCTTCCAAAATTTGCAAATGCAGGCGTCTTTGCGGTACTTTCATGTACAGCAGTCCGATAGGCAAGCAAGAAGAGAGGTATGTAAGTGTCCCAATCTCTCTGATGGCTGTCAACCACCTTTGCTAAGTGTCGCTCCAATGTTTGGTTGAAACGTTCGACCATTCCATCTGACTGTGGATGATAAGGGGTCGTTCGAGTCTTATGGATTCCCAAAAGTTTACAAGTTTCCTGAAAAACTTGAGATTCAAAGTTCCGTCCTTGATCACTGTGCATCTCCAAGGGCACTCCGAATCGGGTGAATACCTCGTTTACCAACTTCGTGGCTACAGTTACTGCCTCTTGATTCGGTATGGCAAAGACCTCCGGCCATTTTGTAAAATAATCCATAACCACTAAAACGTAGCGATTGCCCGAATCAGTGATTGGAAATGGTCCAGCGATGTCTAAGGCTATTCTCTCCCAAGGCATACCAACATTGTAGATTTTCATCGCCCCCCTGCTTCTTGTTTGTGGATCCTTGACAGCTGCACAACTAGTGCATTTCCGGCACCAATCTTCGACATCATATTTGCAATGCAACCAATAAAACCTCTCCTTGATCTTCACCAAAGTCCTCCTAATTCCCAAATGTCCTCCAGAAGATCCATCATGGAACGCTTTTAATACATCGCTTATTTTTGAACGAGGCACCACCAATTGCAAATGCTCGTCCTTGCCGTTTGTTGATTCCCATTTCCTGCACAGAAGTCCGTTATGCAGCGTAAGGCTTTTCCACTGTGCCCATAAACCTTTCGTTACCGCGCTATATTGGGCGACGTCACTCCAACTTGGCTTGTTACCACTTCGTAGCCACTCCAGTATTGGTTTGATATCCGCATCTCTTTCCTGTTCTAATTTCATCGCATCATCTCCCCATGCCTCGTCAACAGTATCAGTCCTTATCACCTTAAGAAAAGCAATTTCCTTCTTGGCACAATGCTTGCAATCTTCCACGCATGGGCGTCTCGATAATGCATCTGCGTTGCCATGAATTCTTCCGCCGCGATGTTCGATTTCAAAGTCAAATTCCTGAAGTTGTTCCAACCATCTGGCTACTTGGCCTTCGGGATCCTTAAACTGAAGCAGCCATTTCAAAGCAGCGTGATCAGTTCTGATCAAAAATTTCCGTCCCAGTAAATACTTCTTGAAATGGTGCAGAGTTTTGACTACGGCCAGCAATTCCCTCCTGGTCACGCAATAATTCCTCTCCGGCTTGGATAGTGACTTGCTGAAGTAAGCAATAACCTTCTCCTGCTCACCATCGCGCTGTGAAAGGACACCTCCTATTCCGATATTGCTGGCATCCGTATCAACTACGAATATTCCTTTCGCGCTGGGGTATCCGAGAATTGGTGTGTTACAAAGCCGTTCTTTTAGTTCTCGAAAGGCTTGCTCACAATCCTCGTCCCATATAAAGGTACGTTTCTCCTCTGTCAATCGATGCAATGGCTTGGCAATGTCTGAGAATCCTTTCACAAACCGCCGATAATACGAGCATAATCCAAGAAATGCCCGAACTTGCGTTTTGTCTTTAGGTGTTGGCCATTCCTTAACAGCGGCAGTCTTGGCTGGATCAGTATCAATTCCTCTCTCAGAAATAACATGTCCTAGATAATTCACTTCGCGCTTAAAGAAAGAGCATTTCTTTGGACTCAACTTTAAATTTGCTCCACGCAGCTTTTCGAGTACCCTTTCCAATTTCCTGAGATGATCATCAAAATCCCGTCCAACAATGATGATGTCATCGAGGTAAACTAGGCAGGTTTCGCCCAGTAGTCCCGCCAGCACCTGTTCCATCAAACGCTCAAAGGTTGCCGGTGCATTGCATAATCCAAATGGCATCACCTTAAATTGCCAGAGTCCCTTCCCAGTTGAGAATGCGGTCTTTTCCTTGTCCTTAGGATCCAAATCCACCTGCCAATAGCCGCTTTTCAGATCGAGCGTTGAAAACCATTTCATGCCACTCAGTGTGTCAAGTGTGTCATCGATTCTTGGTAACGGGTAGCTATCCTTCTTGGTTACATCATTCAATCGTCGATAGTCTACGCAAAACCTCGTTGAACCATCTTTCTTCTTGACAAGCACGACAGGTGAACACCAAGGGCTAGAAGAGGGCTCTATCACGTCATTTTTCCTCATATCGTCAATCATTTGTTCAACCTCTTTCTCACGAGCGAATGGTATACGTCTGGGCCTTTGACGAATTGGCATTGTATCACCTGTGTTTATTTTATGCTTCACCAAACCAGTTCGGCCAATATCACCATCGCTTCTTGAAAACACATCAGAGAATCGAAGAAGTAAATTTCTAGCTTTCATAGTCTCCACTTTTGTCAGACTTTTGTTTTCGTCTAAGATTTTCGTTACAAAGTCTATTCCCGCACTGTCCTTCTTCACAAGATTTTCCGAGCATTTTCTTATCCAGGCCACTTCTTCCAATACGCCCACAGGCTCTCCTTCTTCAATCGTAATTTTTGAATCACTGAAGTTGAATACCGGAATGCGGTTGACATCAGATGACCCCACGACAGTTCTTGCCGGTAGCCATGAGTTTACGTGTTCCGATTTATCAATCACAGCGCACCTTCGAGGTAAACTTCCTTCCCTCCTCCTAGGTAATGCAATTGGTACGAGAGTCTGTGATTTTGGTGCAAGAACAGTTCTTCTTAAACAGCAAACTTTTCCCAGGGTTCCACCCTTCATCGGAATTTCCTCAGTTCCACATAGTAATACTCCAGATTTTAAGTCGATGTTACACTGGTGCCCTTGCAGGAAATCAAGTCCCAGGATGCAGTCATCCAGAATTTTGGCCACAATAACCTCATGTCGATAAACATGTTCCCCAATTTTAATTGTTACATGCAATTTTCCACTTATCGGTATGCGCTGGCCGGTAGCTGATTTCATTCGTAGGCCAACAATTGGTTTAAGGTGTTTCCTGATGTTTTGCCCGAGCAGCCGAACATTCATCACCGTCCTTGAAGCTCCAGTATCTAACGTTAGCTGACTGTTTTTCCCGTTTACTTGACCGTCTATCACCAGAGTATTTCCATCGTTAGTTTGCTTGATGTAGATTGTTGGGGTTATTCCACTACCGGCCAGCGCCCACCCCGCAGCCCTGGCTGGATTTAGTTTTCCTGCTGGTCAGAAGTTGAGACCACCGCGTCCTGGCGGTTCACCTTCTTCGGGCAGTCGCTCCGCATGTGCCCACGCTCTCCGCATCCATAGCACATGAAGTTCCGACGGCGTGGAGGTACCTGCTCCGTTGTCGTCATTTCCCGCAGACGTAAGGTACGGGAGTTACCACGCACGGCTTCCACTTCCAGTGCATGGGCCAGAGCTTCTTTCATGTTCTTGTGATGGCCCAGATGAACAGCAGCTCGTACTTCGGGGTCCCGAACACCGTCAATGAATGCTTGGAGAAGCGTGCCTTCAATCATTGACGGAGTCGACCGGAAAGCTCGACGCACAAGTTTTTCGATTTCCACGTACCATTGTTGTAGACTCTCATTAGCACGCTGAGTACGCTCTTTTAATTGCGCTCTGTACACGTGCTCGAGGTGGCTGTCTCCAAAACGTGCCTCAAGTGCGTCGAGGAGGGCACTAAAGCTGAGATCCCCACTTGCGCCGATAGCTTCCAGCACTGAGAGCGCTTGATCACGGAGGGCCAGGGTGAGGGCTGACTGTGCTTCCTTCTGAGTCCAACCATAAGCCTCCATAAGTGTCTCAAACTGTAGCTTGAACGCGGTCCAAGATGTTGTTCCGTCGTAATGGGGAATCTTGAGCCCTTTCGTTGCGCTTGAGGCCACATTTGGGGTGTCAAAAACGGCTGCAAGACGGCTTCGGCTCTTCAAAGGGCTTGGGCTTGCCACTTCCTGTTTGATTTTGGAGATCTCTTCTTCCACTCTCTCCTCTATCGCCATGACGCGATATTCCAACTTGCCTAACCCTTCCTCCACTTCTTGTACCCGTTCGACAGCCTTTTGCAGTCCCTTCGTGAAATCCCTGTGCATCTCTTCCAAGCGACGCGCTTGCTCCTCTTGGCGGCGAGCTTGATCCTCTTGGCGACGAGCTTGATCTTCTTTCAGCTCCCGAAGCTGTTCTGCCTGACAGCGTGCTTGCTCTTCTTGGCGGCGCGCTTGCTCTTCTTGGCGGCGCGCTTGCTCTTCTTGGCGGCGCGCTTGCTCTTCATGGCGGCGCGCTTGCTCTTCTTGGCGGCGCGCTTGCTCTTCTCTCAGCTCCCGCAGCTGTTCTGCCTGACAGCGCGCTTGCTCTTCTTGGCGGCGCGCTTGCTCTGCCATCATTTGCTGCAGCTGTAGCAGAAGATCCACCTGCATAGGCTTGGCTTCTGCATCGCTGGTTTGAGCTGCAGCACCCTCTTCCCTCACACGCTGCGCTTCTGACATAGCACGGGTACTCACTCCTCTTACGTCCTGCGGTACTAGCGGCATTTTTCTCCAATCCCACTTCTGACACCAAATGTTACGAGCCTGACGTCACGTTCCTGACTATGCGGGCTTGGGTAACGGGATTGGATGAAATGAAACACTAATACCGGTTTTCAGACTTTCTATTGCACTTAAGTTACAGCGTCCACGGAGTTAAGTTATCGGCGTTCCTCTCCAGCAGAGCCCGGCCGACTGACACAACTTTGCCGTTCACGCTGGCTTAACTCACTTAACTGACTGCACTTCACTATTTCACTGCACTTCACTATTTCACTCACTTTTCTTCTTTTTCACTTCTTCCTTTTCTTCCGAATCGCTTTAGACTTAGAACTCAACTGCCAGCGGTGAGCCGCAGTTCCGCTTATATACCCCCGGTCAGGTTCTGGAACATTCAATTTCGTTATTCTTTTTGATTGTCATGACTCCAGAACCTTCCAATAATTTCGTTATTCATTTTTATTTATTCTCCTTCTCGCTCTTTGATTTTTCATTACTTTCACACCAAAAGCTTCCAGAAAGTTCCACAAAAACTTCCATCAACTAAAAAACTTCATGCTTACGGCGGGACTCGAACTCGGGGTCTCTCTGGTGTAATCCACACGCCTTACCGATTACACCAACTCGTGTTGACAATTCACGACGAAATTTACAATCTCTAGGCAACGTTTGACAACCATCCATTGACGTCATGATGTCAAAGAGTTTGAACCACTTTTCCGTCACAATATAAAAGCGTACCTATTTCAAATTAAACTATAAAAATACGTTAACTTTTTTGTGTTAATGTAGTTAATTATAGTCGGGTCTGGTTGTGGTGGTGGCCTGGAAGTTATGGTGTCCGCTTCTCATGCATGAGGGTGATCGATACCTGGCAAGTCCCAATGTGATTTTTTCGAAGTTATATGTTGATAATTTCTATGATTATTTAGACACCACTGACATACGGCGAAGGAAAGCCGAAACCACCAATATGCCTTGAGCAAGCGTAGTGATTAATGCTCAAACTTCACCGCGTGAGAAAATGCCTTTGCTCAGCAGTGGGCACTTATAGGCTGACGATGTCATGTGATGTAGGTACAGTTAATTAAAAAAATGTTGTAGCTAGGCAACTAGATTACTTATCAAAGCAATCTAGTGTAGCTTGGTATGATTTTAATTTGATATGGTGTATTTGTATTGACAATCACTAAAAATGGATAGTTTGAACGAAAACTACCATTTAAGAAAATGGTACCTTCAGCGAGATGAAGTACCGACTCAAAGGATGATGAAGAAAAAGATGTCGCCTGCTCTCGCGGGAATATATTTTCAGTCGATGAACCAGAAACTGAAGCAAATTGCAGGTTTGGAGCCTTCACTGAAAGGCGGAGGAAATTGGTACCTACCACCCGAAGAATTGCTAAAGGGGCGTGCAGTCCTTAGACCAGTGCAAAAAAGAATACTAGCAAAACTTAACCACCATAGCATTGAGGATATTGGAGAAAAGTTAGATAAGACACACCAAAAGACAGTCGATACTGACAAGAGAAAGGTTATTACTGAAAATGATGAGAAGTGGAGACTAACTATTACAGATATTTACTACCAAGAATGGAAAGACCTTTCAAAAGAAGCGAAACAGAAAAATACTGAGCAAATAATAAAAGCTATCGAATCCTTTGCTTGTATGTATAGACAATCTATTCAAAGAATTGAATCTTTGTGCCACGAAGTAGTCACAGCAGACATAAATACAATAAAATCAAATATTCAGCGAACAATGACAAAGAAATATAAAGTAACTTTAAAATGTGAAGCAATTTCTATGACCAATGAATATGATAAAAAGTTGATCGAAGAAAAAGCTAAACTTAAAGCAGAGTTTATAGAAAACGTAGAAAATCATCGCACTGACTTGGGTAACCAAATTCATGACATTTATGTAGACAAGCTAACAGCCACAGAAAATTTAAAGGACTATTTAAAACGATTAAACTTAGCTTGTCAAGTTTATGTTGCTCTTAAAGAACATGACGAATGCTTGAAAGAACGAATTGAATCAGAGTCTAAGCATCAGAAAGTAAGAAAAAAAATGACTAATACAATAGCCCTACAGAATGTTATTATTGAAACTAAAAAGCAAAGCGAAAATGTACTCCAGGATCATGTTAACAACTGGAGGAAAAAGCTCTTTCGCATGATACAAAAATTCCAATTGTTTGTGACTTATTGTCTGAATACTGTCCCAGGAACTGCAGATTTTTTCCTAAATTTGGAAAAGTTAATGTTGTTACAAATTAACCTTGTTCTCGAAAAACCTTCTGATAAAAGTATATTTGAAGCTGAAGAAGAAATATTTGATATTCCGCTGATACTACCAAAGCCTTTTTATGTGTTCTGTGACAAAGGTTACAAGGCCAAAATGGATCACAGTTTATGTTCGAAACATGGTGGTAAGGCTAGTGCTAGTAGTTTGCCTTTATCTGCAGTTATTGTCAATAAGCATTGTCTCTACGCGGCCTGTGACAACTTTGACCAGTTCAAATATGGATTAAACGAATATCTCCACGGTAATAGAGAAGACGACAGTGCTGTTCAAGATGATCACGTCTATGAAAATATTGAACCTTTGAGAAAGAAATCGCCGCATAAGTTATTTGAGGTAAAACCTGAAAGTTCTATAATGCAAGTACTACAACAAGAGATTAATGATTTACAGGAACTATACTTAACAAAGAAGCCTGAAACGTGCAATTTTTGTAAAATGCCTAATTGTTCATGTACTTTGCGAGAAGGTGTGTCAGTGGTCAACAGTAGGATAACCAAAACCAAAGTAAAATCTACAGAACCACCAAACGAAAATAATCCATCATCGGTCAAAGATATCAAATTGTTCCACGAGAAAGAACCTAAACGGGAAAATTTTCTTCCGCACATGGAGTCCAAAAATTGTGATTGTAGCAAAATGTGTAAAGCTAACCCGTTGCCTTCCTACATGACAAAAACGGATTACGGACAGTCCTTAATACCTAAATACGAGATTTGTCCGCGTGCAACGTTGAACGAGTTAGTAAAAATGGCAAGGAAAAGTGTTCCTGCTAGGAGTGTAACTGCACCAGCCCAGTCCAAAAAGAAAGATGCAAGCACTCAATACAATGATGAAGAATTTAACAGCATTTGCGCGTGTGTCGCTGACGAAACGGACAGATGGATCAAGAACACCAACAGCACCTACATTTGGGATCTGGAAGATTTGGCAGATCTTAGTCAGTTTCTAGATGTCTCAGGATCATCATCACAAGAAAGCAGATTATTTGCACAAGCTAGAGCACAGTCTTTGAAAAGTCTCTTCGAAAACCTAACCATCTCCCATTTCTGTTAAACACGGAATAATGACGTAGGTACCTTTTTTGAAGGATTTATTTATTTTTAGTGTTTTTTAAGTTTAGAGTTAAGTTTTGAAGTTTGTTATTAGATTTTCCTTTTATAATAAATATTTAAGTTTATTCTATTTATAAGGGTTTGTCTTCATATTGTGATAAAATTTATCGAATAATTGTTGCCCAATAGGTACGTTGTTGTCACCGACTTTCGTGTGCATCTTTTAACATTCAGGATAGCTGATCTGGTTAGCTGATTTTTTATTAAAAATCATGCTTTTGCTATCTACATAGATAGGATCCTTTATGTTGATTCTAGTAGGCTTATACATACGTTAAAACAGACACTATGGTAAGCTTTTGGCATTTCAGTTAAGATAATCTAATTGCCAAATTAAGTTAATTTTCATGTATATTTTATATTGATTTGCTTAAATGTAATTATATTCAATTAACACCACAATGGAGAGTCTCAGCGAAAATTCAAAGTTAAGAAAGTATTACTTAAAAGAACAAAAAGTGCCTACACAAAGTGTTATAAGAACAATAATGTCTGATAAGCTGGCGGATGTTTTGTTTAAATCTTTAAGCCCAAAGTTTAAGGGCCTAAGTGGATTTGACCATCCTAATAAAGGTGCTGGCAATAATTGGGTCATATGTCCAAAACAAAATCTTGACAAAAGCAGAGCTGTATTGAAACCACTGGACGAAAAACATTTTGCCAAATTTAACCACACAGGAATTGAAGAGTTTGGAGAACAAGCATTACTAGCTCATCGAACAGCTTCAAAGAAAGAAAGAGATAAAATAGTTTTCGAAGCTGACATTGCTTGGCGAAATAAAATCAAAAAAGATATAAATGAATATTGGAAAGAAAAGGTCAAAATATGTGAAAGATGTAACGCAGATAGAATACGGGACGTGTTCCATTTATTTTCAGATGTGTATCAAAAGTCGTTTAAAAAGATAGAGAAGGTCTTTCACGAAGCTATTAAGTCAGACGTGGAAACGACGCTATTAAGTAAACAGATGCTAATTAAAAAACGATATAATAAATTTTATAAAATTCAGTTGACTCGCTTAACAGAGGAATTCGAAAATAAAATTAATAAAGAAAAAGCAAGGTTAAAAGCAGAATTTATTAACAATGTGGAAAACAGTCGAACTGATATGGCAACAAAAGTTCACGATTTAAATGCGGACAAACATGAAGTCTACGAAAGTATGAGGAAGTTCTTGGAATGTCAAAAGATTGCTTGTCAATTATACGTTTTACTAAAGGAGAAAGAAGAATGTTTAAACGAAATTAAAGAATTGAAATATAAACACAGCGAGCATGTGCAGACATTGACAGAACAAACAAAATGGCAAGATGTGGAAATTAGGCTAGCGGAACAGAAAGAAAAGAAACAAGCCGAGCTCAATTCCATGTGGGTAAAGAAAGTTCGCCATGTTGTAGATAATTTTCAAAAGTTTATCGCTTATTCTTTATATGTCCTACCGCAACAAGCAGAATTTTTCATAAACATAGAGAAACTAATGCTGTTACAATTAAACGAAGCACTTGAAAATCCAAGCACTGAAAATATGTTCGAACCGGAAAAAGAACTATTTCACACTCCTTTACCACAAGCAAAGCCTTTTTATTTGTTCTGCGTCAAGGGTTACAAGGCTAAAATCGATCAAGATGTATGTCTAAAACATAGGCCCAGTGATTCGATGTTACCTGCAGTAATCATCAACGGGAGATGTTTATATGGAGATTGTGGCAACTTTGCACAGTTTACTGACGAAATTAAAGACTACAGCTTTATAAAACATTTACAGAACGCTGATGTGAATGATGATATTGATTACGGACATGTTGAGCCAGTAAAATACAGTGAGACGCAGCAGCTATTTGAACTAAAACTACAAAGCTCGTTAATGAACATGTTACAACACGAACTGTCAGGAATAAACAACGTGCCTTCAAGAACAGATGACATATCGAATTATTACAATACATTTTTTGAAGACTCAGATATATTGTCAGGTGAAAATGAGGATGACATAAATGAGGCTTCAGTTCCATCTACATCAGAGAAAAGAGAGATTCCATTTTCGGAAATAAGACATGATACAGAATACGGAAGAGAATCTAAATTGAAAAGTTACTTCGAATATGGGTCGGCCCAAACTCGCGACTGCATCAAAAAACCCGTTGTTCGAATACCACCGTATATGATGGACATGTCTAAGTATGGAACATTAGAGGTGCCTAACTATGAGAGATGTTCCGAAGCAACTTTGAAAAAGATGGTAAAAAAAGCAAGAAAGGTAGAAAAATTACCTCAAGGCACACCTAAAGCAATATCCAAAGTGAAAGACGCGGCAACTCAGTATTTTGACGAAGAATTCAATTATATTTGCCAGTGTTTGGGTCAGAGTAATTTCGATACAGAGAACCCAGTACCTATCTAACTTTATTTGAACTAAAGTTGACACGACGTTAGGTATGTCTCTGTGATCTAATAAAACGTTTGAAAATTTGCAAGACCTGACGATTTTTTTGTAAGATTCGATTGGATGTGCCCATAAATCACTGATTGAAGTTAGGAAACGCGCCGGACCAATGAGGTCGTAATATAAAGATAAGCTGTATACAGGTGGACACAAAACCGCTTTACTGAAAAAGAATATCCTACATAGGGGCCCTCAGATATACTTACAACAAACTTCCGCAAAAATTAAAAGATTTGCCGACAAAATTATTTAAAAAGTCTTTAGTTAAAATTTTACAGAACAGATGCTACTACAACATTAACGATTTCCTAAATGATGAATATTAGATTAAAAATTGTTACTGTAAATATTAAGTATTAATCAGCATATTAGATTAAAAATTGTTACTGTAAATATTAAGTATTATTATTATTTGTATGTCTTTACCAATCACGGGACCACAGGGTCCCGGTCATTTGGAAGGCGTACGAGGGGCCGGAGCCAACTGCGCAGAGGCCCTTTAGACAACTTTAATCTAAATGAAATGGGACACTAACCGGCGACTATCCCTGTATGCACTATGGAAATGCACCCAAGGACAGTCTCCGGTTAGTGTAGGACTATTGCGGATAATGGAAACAGGGGATAAGACTATGGGTGTGGATTGTTATGGACTGGTATGATGGGAACTATGGAAGGACTATGGCACCTGCCGAAACAATGTAATAAATACACGTAAAAATGGCAGGTGGAGACTCGCCAACTCACCGACCGGGCCCCCGGGAATGGTTGCTAGTAATAGCAACAGAGGGACAACGGAAATGTGAGTGGCTGGAGGGTGAAGAAACTGCCACCAGCTTTCTACTCAGATCATCTGCATCTGCCTAAGCATCCTGCATCACTGGCCCACTCGCCGCTTACGAACAGCTTCCACCCTCCGAGCAGGATCACTACTCTCGCGACTCCACTCTGGACGGCCAATGAAGGCAAGCCAGAGGTGGGAGACCTGTTCCTCGTCATCGTCCACTCCGGCCAGCCAATGAAGGCAAGCCGGAGATGAGGAACGGTGACTTCTCCCTGGAGCAATCGGGATGATGGTAGCCCGCGGGATCGCTAATTCCCGTCACCTCGCCTCAAGGTGCCCTGCGGGCTTATTATTATTATTATTTTTTATTTAGCATTTTTCTTTCATTTTAGTTTAGTCGTTTTTTTATTTTTATTTAGAGTTTTAATGTAAAAATGTTTAATATTATAAGTTTTAAGATAATTAAGTTAAATTAGTTGTCAATGTCAACTACTTAGTCGTTATATAACAAATACTTTGCATGCCGTAAGGCGAAATGTATTGAGACAATATAAATTAACATGTCACCATATCTGTAACATACATTTTCTGCAAATAAATTATTTCTATTTCTAATTCTAAATAATAGACATAAACAAAAGAAACCAATTATGATAATTTTAAATGGTTTGTTTAATTCCTACTTACATACGTATGTAGGTACATTGTTACCGGTGACATTGAACGTCAAAGCTCTGGAAATAAAAATCACTTGGTCGCGTACCTACTACACACGATATCTTGGGATTGGAGAGGTTAGACAAGGCGTTGCAATCATCAATGCCTTTACCTTCGGGCCACCACGACTTCATCTCAAAATCATAAAACCTAACGAAACCACAATATTTTTCCCACAATTTCTAAGTATTATTCCTAGCCTTAATCATACACGTTTAGATAGCGTTGCGTAGTAAAACTTCTACTATAAGGTTGTAGTCGCAACAACAGGGATGTTATATCTGTAATAAAAACTTTTTGTGTGTTTACTTTCTTCGATATCTTCTTTGATTTGATCTTTTGACATGCGTTCTTAAAACATTGTCAAATTCTAATTACTTATTTTTATTTGTATTTATGATAACATTTTATTTCTTTTATAATTAATTATCTGTAAACTCTATTTGCTGCCATGGATGTAAATCGAACAAAACAAATGAGCGATAACTATTATTTAAGAGAATATTACCTGAAAACAGGTCAGGCTCCCACTCAGAGTGTTATGAAGGAGAAAATGCAAGCACCTCTTGCAGCAATATATTTCAAGATGATGAATCCGAAGCTGAAGGTATTAGCAGGACTCGAACCTCCAATGAAAGGCGCTGGCGGCGACTGGTACGTGCCTCCCAAAGATATTTTAGAAGGAAGAGCAGTCCTAAAACCTTTGAAAAAAGAATACCTGTCCAAACTAAACTACCTTGGGATCGACAATATTTGTATGAAGATTGTCGAACAGCGACAACAATGCATGAAAGAAGAGCAAAAGAAGATGATTGCTGATAACGATGAGAAGTGGATAGCTTTCGTTAAAGCTGAAAGTGCTCAGTGCTTCGAAACACTCTCCAATGAAGCGGCGACGAAAAATACGCAAATATTGCAGAGAGCAAACAAAGAATTTTCTATTTTATATGAAAGATCCATAAATAAATTGGAATCATTGATGTATGAAGCTGCTTGCAGTGAGATTAAAAGAATACAGAATGATGCCCGTAAAGCTATGTCAGAAAAATGTGATATGGTAGTTTCACTTCAAGCAAGACGTACATACGACAACTTTAAGGATAAACTGGAAACAGAGAAGACAAAACTGAAAATGGAATTTATTGAAAAACTAGAAAAGCAGCGCACGGATGTCGGTACACAAATACACGATGTCATATTAGAAAAGCATGTTGCTATTGAGAAGTCAAGACAATATATGCAATGCCTAAGCCTAGCTTGCCAGGTCTATGTAGCTTTGAAAGAGAGGGAAGAATGCGAAAAAGAAATTAAATATCCTGAACGCTTGCACAAGAAAAAAGTAAAGGCTTTAAAAGATGAAATAGCATATAAAGACTACGAAATTTTTATGAAAATAAAAAAAGAACAAGCACAGCGAGAGCTGAACGAATCGTGGAAGAAGAAAGTTGTACGCATCGTAAAAACCTTCCAAATGTTTGTGTCATATTGTTTGAGTTTATTACCAAATCATGCAGACTTTTTTATTGATTTGGAAAAGATACTGTTGCTACACTTGGATGAAGTTTTGGAAAATCCAAAAGCTGAGAGCATCTTTGAAGGTGAAGTGGAACATCATGAGTTCCCTGCACCCAATCCGCATCCTTACTACCTCTGTTGTGATAAAAGGTTCACTACAAAAGAACTTCCGATTCGTAAAGAACTTTGCCCAAAGCATTGCACATCTAGTGCTTCTAATATACCAGTCGTGGTTATAAACAAGCGCCTCATTTATGCGGCTTGTGACAACTTCCAACAGTTCACGAACAAAGTAAAGGATTATTTACATGGTCACAGAGGGGATGATATCGATTTCGAAGATCGACATGATTATACACAGGATGTGCCAGTAACATATACAAAGTCGCAGCAATTATTGGAACTCAAGTTAGAAAGTTCTTTCTTACAAATACTTCAGCAAGAATACGAGAACGTAAGGGAGGTTCCTGTCGTATGTGAATATTGCAAATCACCTTACTGTTTCTGCACGCAGAATTACGGCGAAAAAATAAAATTAACCCAAATAACAGTTAAACCTAAACCACCTGCTCGTATTTCTCAAGCTAAACCGAATACTTATATCGATGTAAAAACTAATTTCCCAGCAGATAAATATTATGAGCCTTATGTTAAGCCCAAAAGGTGCCAATGTGGTAAGATGGCTAAAAAACACCTCCAGCAGTTGTTGCCTGCGTACATGAGAAGTAAATCAATCGATGAAGCTTCTTTGCCAGATTATGAGCCATGCCCGCTTCATATGATCAAGAAAATGGCTCGAGATGCAAGGGGGCGCAAATCTGGTTTGCCTGTTGAACGAAAGCATTCAAAAAGCAGAGACATAGCTACTCAGTATGAAGATGAGGAATTTAAATTACTGTGCGAATGTTTGTCTGCTGAAGCCTTCCGAAGTTTGTGGGATGACCGAACGGTTACCGGCTCCAAACTGTACTATACTTCAATAACGGCCAGTCAGTTTCAATTTATCAATCCCTTTTCATCATCCACGGAGTCTAATCGGGACGGTTCCTGTACTGAAGATGAGGCACATGCATCAAAGGATTGGCCTGATTCGCCTGATATTGAAGAATTATTCAAGGCTGTTCGTAAATAACTTTTGCTTCATTTTCTTTATAAACGTTTCCATGTGACGTGTACCGATCTTCTAATTATTGTTAAAATAAATTCTGTATTAATTAATTTCTGTTTAAATAAATCGAAACGTATTAATAAAAAAACTGTGATGCCTTCTCATTGAAATCTCACTAACTGCTGTCGGATGAGACTGTTTTTATTTTTAATCAAGCTCTTGCCCTTAGTGCCAGCTAGCTAAGTTTAGTATCGATGACGCTGGCATTTGTACCGAGCGAATCTTTGACTTTACAGAGTTACACACCATAGCGACCAGTCCTCAGCTATGCTATTCTCAAAAGTTTATTTGCGAAATCACTTGTTTCGTATTCTCAAATGGAGTGAAATCTACTTTAGCGCCACCATATGAATAAAGAAGTGAAAGGAACTAAAACATGAGTATTTTGTCGTTTGTGTACAGGTAAGATGTTATGCGAAGTGGTTTGCGACTTTCGAGATGAGTTACGAGGCGATTTACCAGCTTTAAGCTCTGCAGTGCAAATACGATCACATTTATGTAAAATAACGTACCTCTGAGGGTTTGAGCGTATTAACAAATAAAAACGTATTTCTAGTCTATAAAAATCTTTTATTAAAAAAATCACTGTAATATTGTGTTTAGTCGGCGTGGTTGCCGAGGCATCCCCACCGACACCGCCTACGCACAGGATCTGGCAAATACAGTAAAGTTAACAATTACTCTATCATATGGTGATCTTACAAGCTCGCCGCTGGGGCGAGCGGTACATACACAAACATTATTTATTCAATTACAACTAAACATAAGCAAATCGGAACAGAAACAAATGCTATCGAATGATTCAATTATAAAATAAATACATTTACATATTATTTATTATTAGACACAGATTGGTAGAAATGTAACCGACCACGACGCGCACGCCGACTTTATAATATTTTGTCTCTCGAACGGAGAGAGGCTGCCCGCTGGAACCATTCGGTCGCTTCTCGAGTCCGAAACACCCATTCGCTATGTGAACCGATAATCTTAAGTAGTAAGGTCAGTCGTAGAGACCTGCGGCCGGCGCCAGTGGGTGCGCGCGCCGCTTAGCTGTACAGGTCGTCGTCGCCGCCCTCCTCCTGGAACGTCGGCTGGTCCCCGCCCGACGTACCCGTGCCGCCCGCCGCGCCCCCGCTCGCAGGGAACCTGCGACACACGCACTCTTACTCTCCGCTCCCAATACATAACAACAATTATTTACTTTAGCCGTTTTTACAATCACGTAACTTAGTTCACATCATATCTATTACAATTTCTAAGTATAACTAGGACAGCCCTGGGGTAATTGGTTGTTTTAAACAAGCTTTCGGACTAATCAGCATAGGTACTCTAAAACCTGGCGAACTCACCAAAACCAAATACGTGATGCCACCTAAGTGAATTGTAAATTGCAAAAAACAGTTGCTTTATGTAGAATATACAATGTGATGTACAATCTGATTAAAGTTAGTATCTTATTCGAAACAAGTTAGAAAAAGTCAATAGTATTTACCTGAAGTTGGTACCGAATCCCCTGCTCTGCTGCAGCGTCTGTGCGAACATCTCGTACTTGCGGATGTCGTTGTCTGAGACGGAGCGGCGAGCGAACTTCATGGCCTCCTCGAAGTGGGCGCGGCTGATCTCAGGTACAGGGTCCTCTTCATCCATCTTTTCATCACAACAATAAACGTTAAAAACGAACGAAACCACTCAGCTCTTCAGTAGTTGAGTTTAGACAAAATAAAACATTATGTTTTACTTCTAACTAACGAGCAGTATAATAACTACACAATAGGTATGCCACAAACTATACTCGGAATTTTAATTCCATTCCAGATTTGACAATTTCAGTGTTGCAACGTACGTACGTACGTTGCAACACGTACGTACACGTAATAAATAGTGACGTTGCGAAATTATTCGATATGGAAATCGAATATTTCTGAATCGATTCCTCTCGTTTATAAATTTACTCTTGTAAACTAAGTTTATCAGGAAATAAAATATTTCTGAACCGATAATTTAGTTTTGACAATTAATTAACGATCTGAGACTTTTCTTTTGTAATTGTGTGTGAAATTAATAAAAAACGTGATCGTGAAGGAACGTGACAAATAAAACAGACATTTTATAAATTGTCGCCGTCATCGCTATCGCTATCGTCGTTACTCTGTGTAACATTTATTATGAATTGTGTCTTTGATATTTATTGTCAATTAACATATCTAGCTTACTCATTTTTTCCTTTTCTTTGAAAACATGGGATACACATTTAGATCATTCGGTAGCCGTATTTTTTTGAATGCCTTCCTGAAACTGATTCACTGATTGTTTATCGATTTTTGTGTTCATCACTAAACTGTTATATGTGGTATCATTATTTCACAAAATGACAGTGGTCAATGTCAAATCAGGAATCGAATTAAAAGTCTGACTATAGAGATAAATTTATTAACTGTGTATCATACAAATATTACTATCAAACTTAAATGCACAATTCCTTCTAACCAAGTAATCGAGGATAATGATGTGTTCATCTAATAATTTATTTTATGATGAAAACCTACAACTTTTCGAGCAAAGAGATGAATCGAAAGAACATAGGGGTACTCACGTCCATAACAGCGGCGGCAGTCTGTTGCTGACGAGTGCGCTCGCGCTGGATCTCCGCCTCAATGGCCTGTCGGATGGCCAGCTTGCAGGCACGCTGGCAGATCTCTGTCAGATCGGCACCACTGAAACCTTGAGTCACCTGCAAACAGCAGAAGTTTGTGTAAAAAATGGAATAAAATTTAAGCATATGATATCATAGAAGTTCTTTACTTTATCCAATTTGTACAAAATATAGTTGAATTTTTGTTCAGTATTCATATAAAAGATTTACCTTAGCGATGTATGAGAGATCGACATCTTTGGCGATGGGCGACTTGCGCAGGTTGGCGCGCAGGATGGCCTCACGCGACTTCTCATCGGGCAGTGGGATGTAGATCAGCTGGTCCAGACGTCCAGGTCGCAGGATAGCCGGGTCGATGATATCCGGACGGTTTGTCGCACCTAACACACAAAAGATACATTTTGTATTAGTAATATAAGCAAAGGGCACTCTGCGTCGACTATCACAATATATTTTTCAAGTGACTATCACTTATTTGGCAGTGATGAACTTTAGCCAAAGTCTTAATCTTAACTTAGTGCATTTAGGACAAAAATGAAAGATTCAAAGTCAAATTACTCACCAATGATGAAGACGTTCTTCTTAGCGCCCATACCGTCCATCTCGGTAAGGATTTGGTTGATGACACGATCGGCCGCGCCACCGGCATCGGACACTGAGCCTCCACGAGACTTTGCGATCGAGTCCAGCTCGTCGAAGAATAGTACACAAGGAGACGCTGATCGGGCCTATTGAGCAGTAATAAAGGACACTTATTGTTAAGAGGTTTGAAGAGTCATCAGACTAAGTGGGTACTTCTAGTTCAGTATGTCTCAAGAAGTAACTAACTATAAAAATAAAAAACCATCTTTAACTGCCATTTTTATAAAAAATCTCTTATTTATATCTATCTGAAGAATATGGTATTTTCCAACTAGTCAAATTCAGTACTTTATCTGAGTTGTCAAAAACGACACTAAGGCGTCGTTTACGTTTAAGCGGTGCGTTGTGCGGTTCGTCATACATTGCTCGTGATGTTCATAGTTTGTGTTTGCACGGCCTTTGACACGACTTGATACTGTAATGTACGACAAACGAAATACGCGCCGCGCAACGCCCCGCGTGTACGTAAAAGAGACCTAAGATTTTTCTATGAAATAGCATACTTATTTCACTTTAATTATCCGAATCCATATTTATACATATCGTAACATTTATAAATAAATGTGAGATTTAGGTTAGGTTAGGTTAGGTTTTGTAAGCTTGAAGTAATATTTTTTTTGACCAAGGACTCAACCCAATTGCTTTTTGTATGAACAAAAATTTTTGTAAAAATATAAAATATTAGTAGAATCAAGATTGGAGATTTGAGATGATCAAGACTAAGGTTGATTATTAATATGGACAGTTAGAGCGTAAATAAATGTTGTTCAGATAGAATTGTCTAGAAAAAATTCACGAAGAAAACAGTAATTCACGATTATATATAAAATGATTCTGTGTACAAACCTTGTCAAAGATGTCTCGCACGTTAGCCTCGGACTCTCCGAACCACATGGTGAGGAGTTCAGGTCCCTTCACGGAGATAAAGTTGGCCTGGCACTCGTTAGCGATAGCCTTAGCCAGCAGAGTCTTACCTGTTTTCAGACAAACATGTAATTGAGTACAATTGTAAGTTCAGCAAGTACTTGTAGATTTAGAAGTGATTTGATGATTATGATTTAATTTTTGAAGTATACTAGCTGACCTGGCGGATTCCCTAAGTTTAGATAGCGAACTGACAAACTCCCCAAGTTTAGATAAGGTTAATATTGTTCCTTATCAAATATCTAGTGTCACTTTAAAGGACAGTCATCAGTATTAGAAGTAAAATTTTTAGTCAGTTGGTTGTGTTTCAGTCTTTTAGCAAGACTAACTAACAGCAATTAGTTTTTATATGACAAGACAAGATTTTTTCAACCTAATTGGCTCTCTTCATAGTTTTGTTTGATAAAATATAACATTACACTTTAATTTACTTTTTTAGAACAGTTTACTCCTTCTTTGGACTTTCTTTGCTTCCGGAGCTGATAAATAGCGAATAATATGGTTTTTACATAATTAAATTCAACATACCGCAACCAGGTGGTCCATAGAAGAGCACACCCCTGGAGGGCTGCATGCCGAACTTGAGGAACTTGTCGGGGTGCTCCACCGGGTACTGCACCAGTTCCTGCAGCTCGCGCTTGACGTTCTGCAGGCCTCCGATGTCGCCCCATGTCACGTTCGGCACTTCCACGACTGTCTCACGCAGAGCCGATGGTGACGACTTCGTCATCGCGTACTGTACAATTCAAATTGTTATAAATTCTCTAATTATTTGCAAGTGCAAATATTTTCATTATTATCACTCTTTGTACAATATTGACATTGCACAATAAGAGTGAATTGTGCTATAAAACTTTTTGGGCTAGAAGTTGTAACACCAAATTCATGGCCCAGCACCCATAAAAAAAATATTGCTAGTTGTGTGTACTTGGTTCCCTCAATCTTGATCATAGCCATATACCACCAGACTACTAAACATCCTTAGGGGCTAAATTAAATAGTTTCTTTCTGCCCACAAATATCAAACTAGCCAGTTAAATAACTACCTGAAACTAACAATACGAATATAAATCTTACCCGGAAGTTATCCATAGACACGGCGAGAGAGTTGAGAACCTCGGCGTCAATCTGGTCATCCTCAAGATCAATGAGGTCCATCTTCTCACGGATCTGTTGGAGAGCTGCTTCCGAGCACAGTGACGCCAGATCAGCGCCCACGTGACCGTGAGATTCTGCTGCGATCTATAGGAGGAAGAAATTGATTTTAAATGAGGCTTTTATTATTTTCTATAGTAATATTATAAAGAGGTAAAATTTTAAGTTTGTATGTAGGGGATAATCTTTGGAACCACTGGTCGGATTGCGAAAATTCTTTCACTTATAGGTAGCTACAATGTTCCTGAGTGCTATAGGCAATAAAACATCACGCTACGATCAAATGGAGCAGAGCAGCGGGTGAAACCGCTTGAGAGTAATTAGCTAGTATTAGGATAACTAAATTTGTACGCAAATCGCAATGGTAATAAGTAGGTGATGAGAACAATATTCCAGAAAATATTGTAATACTTTGCGAATGAAAAGAACGAGTTTATAAATGAATACTCATTTTTATTTTAATTAATGCGCTAGAATTTTTTATCTCAATTTTTTATTTTATGTTGATGCACAAGGATTTGTTTCTGTTTATGTTTTATTTTTAGCATGTAAGATGTAATCTTTGTTGGAGATCCAAATAAATACAAATCTCATCGTTTTGGTGACCCAAAATCGTATATTGAAAAGGATCGAGTGAAAATACTCATAAAATAACAATTATGTTCTTACCTGTTCCAAATCAACATCATCGCCAAGTTTCATGTTCTTGGTGTGGATACGCAAGATCTCCAACCTGCCGGTAGCGTCAGGGATACCGATGTCGATCTCACGGTCGAAGCGACCGAAACGACGCAATGCAGGGTCGATAGAGTTAGGACGGTTTGTGGCCGCCATTACGATTACGTGGGATGATTTCTTCATGCCTAAGGAAATATTTTATAAAATCAAGTCAATTATTCACCCCAATAGATCCTTGAGAATCCTTTTGCTTTGTTGTAGTCAGGTAGGAATTAAGATGTTTTATCAATTAAGGTTCTAAATTCATTCTCATTATTTATTGGTTGAATTTATAATCAATAAAAAGAACTGTTGTTGTTTGTTGAAGTAAACTGAAAATGTCACACTAATGATGGTGTGATATCCATTTCGAAATTTGAAACCGTTTCGAATTTTGGCTAGTGGTAATCAACCAGAATCCTAAAGTTTTAAGTAAAATGTAGAATTAAGCTTACCATCCATGAGTGTCAGCAGTTGGGACACGATCCTACGCTCCACTTCTCCATGAGTCTTCTCCCTCTTGGGTGCAATAGCGTCCAGCTCATCAATGAAGATGATAGCCGGAGAGTTCTTGTCAGCCTCCTCGAATGCCTTACGCAAGTTCGATTCGGACTCACCAGCCAGTTTGGACATGATCTCAGGTCCGTTGATCAAGAAGAAGAATGCACCTGATGACAAAGATCAAATATTTTATTGTAGATGAATCAATTTTTATTTTTTTAAATAAGTAGGGTTTTTTTTTATATAATAAATTGTTGTAAGCCTGTTTTAATAAGGAGTATGACATATAATAGAAAAAGATGAATTAGTCTCTAGTTGGTTTAGTGTAGCTAAATCTTATGTAAGTATAATATATATTTCTTATAATTTATAGCAAAATGTGTTGGTAGGCTAACGCTTGGACCAATTATTCATTAGATTAGGTTCTTAACAAAGGTAATTCAAGAAAGTAGAGGGGGATATCGCAAAATTACAACCCGTTGGATACCAAAGCAAAGCTGGGGTGGGCTGCTGGTTATGAAAATAAAAAGCTTTTAGACAACTCTAACTGCAACACATAGAATTGCTGATATTTGTCAAAATAAAATAAGAATTGGTCAGAATGAAAGTTACACTATTACTTCAATATTTACAGATCAGTTGGCCCAATTATTTCTTTTGTATAGTTACAAAACAATAAACTCACCAGTTTCATTAGCCACAGCGCGAGCGATAAGAGTTTTACCGGTACCGGGGGGCCCGTACATAAGGATACCGCGTGGAGGCTTGACTCCGATAGCCTTGAAGAGAGACGGGTGGCGCAGGGGCAGCTCCACCATCTCCTTGATCTGAGCCAGCTGCTTGCGGCAGCCGCCAATGTCGTCGTAGCCGACAGCATTCAATGCTTCCTCTTCCTCCTGTTGCCAGGCAAATAGAAACAGTGAGGAAAAGCACTTACAATAATTAAAATTTAAAAAGTGATTTGGTTCTTTCTTTATTTTTTTTCTTTAAACAAAACGTTGCCCCGCATTAGGATTTTCTCCTGTGTCGTGGGTGCGTTTACAAACATACAATTTCACATGCACATCACACCCAGACCCGGAACAACAATCTGTGGATCACACAAAGAGTTGTTCCGTGCGGTAATCGAACCCACGACACGTTGCGCGGCAGCCAGTTGCCCAGCCAGCGCGCCAACAGTGCAGTTTGGTAAATTTAATTTTCTGAATAATTAAGATATTTAAAAAGTATTTGTATTATATCCGCTTTAAAATACTTACTACAAATGTGAATTAGTAAATAAAAAACAAATACCAATAATAACAAAATACCAAAGATTTTTTCAACTAAACATACTTGTCGTTCTACTATTATCAGTTAGTTAAAATGTCAGTTCAGTGTACAAACTAGTCTTGGTATCAAGCAACACAGATTATACAACTGTGCTAGTCACTGATAAGGCCATGTTACATGTTTGTGGGAAAAAGTTTTTCCAACATAACTTGAACAATATGTAATAAGTGTTGTCAGTATAGTTATTTTTTAATGTTTTGTATAACTTTTTTATATTAGACTTAGATTATTATTTTAAAGACCAATAACCAAATTCAAGAATCAATTCAGAATCAAGAATTTGAATTAATGGGCAGGTTTTAATGCTATGAACACTAGACAAAGACTAGAAAAAGCAAAGATGACTTACTTCACGTTTGATAGGGTCACCCTCGCAGTGAATAACGGTGTCGGGAGCCACGATACAGTAGGGCGACGGGTCAGTCTCCACGACCTTGAACTCTACGGCGCGCATACCTCCGCGCACCATGAATGTGTCGTCACGGTGGATTGGTCGGTAGGCTTCCATGAAATACGGCTTCAGGTACACCTCGAACAAGTTTCTATAACAAAGAAATAAGTAAAAATAAGACTGCCAATATTTATAAATGTTAACAGTAAAGTACAAGTAAGTAAGATATTGTTTCTATGGCCATGAAACAAACCCCAATTTATATTGATTTTAGTACTAAAGAGTTTGTTATTTGTTTGTATTTAAATTAAAACATAAGTTTACCCAGTCAAGCCCTCAACGGAGTCATCAATGGGCAGTATGTGGACACGCTTCCCGTACTTAACGGACGGGCAGGGCGCGATGGACACCACATCAGATAAACGTACACGCAGGTTGTTGCGAACAACGCGGTTCATGCGGATCTTCTCATCAGGGCAGTTGTCATCTGAGAGGACAATGCAAACTGTCTCCTTGCGACGCTTGCCCTTCAGGAGAACTGTGTCTCCGCGGAACAACTGCAATTGCTCCATTTTTGCCTGTGAACAAGATAAGTGTTGGTTGAGTATTTTTTAATTCACAATGATGTTATGTAATAAATTACAAATTACAATTTATTACATAGGTATCATTTCTTATTTAATGTGAAGTTAGTTCTAGGGTCTCTTTCCAGTTGAATTTGTTATGCAGTGGACAAGCTGTGGATGATATTTAATATGAAGTAGGGTAGGATAGGTATGTGGTTTGTGGAAATATAAACATAGGAAAAGCTTGAAGCTAAAATTACTCTTTGATTTGACATTGGTTTCCAAGCACTTAGGTATTGCTGTATACTTGGTTTTACGACTGTTTTTTGTTTACATATTTTGTGTACTTCCCTTTTTAAATGTGATGTAAAACAGTTTTAATTTAAACCTTAGTAAATTTTACTATGCAGTAGTTTCAACCTATTAAAATTCAAACAATACTTTTCTATGAATTTTGTACAAAATTGCAACATGACATATCAGTCATATTTTTATAACAAATATTACAATTGGTTTTGAATTATTCCTTACAAAACTACAACCAATTCCATTGGGAAATTTATGAATGAAAGCAATTATATTTTAATAATTAATTTTATTGAAGTGTAATATATTTGTTACCTAGGAAACTATCCTAATTCTTATTATCAATGTAAAACAGTATTATTATTACATTTATAAATAACTATTTTGTAAACTGGTATAAAGGAATAAAGAAGAAAACTACAAAAATCTATATTCAAACTAATATTATAAAGAGGTAAAATTTGTAAGTTTGTATGTAGGGGGATTGTAATCTTTGGAATTGCCAAAATTCTTTCACTGATGGATAGCTACAATGTTCCTGAGTGCTATAGGCTATAAAACATTACGCTACGATCAAATGGAGCCCAGCAGCAGGTGAAACCGCGTAAAAGTAGCTAGTTAAGAATATAAACAATGATTGTGCAATATTGGGAAACTCATGAATCAGCATTATAATTTAAATAATTGTTAAAAAAACTTATTGCCATAATTTCTTGCAATTTCAACAGAGACCATTTTCTGTCTAGATAGAATATACAGAGACATTCAAGATGACCATAAAAAGAAAGATGGGATCTTATAAGAATTTTATTAAATACTTATAAGAATTTCTGACATAACAAAAATTTGAATTAAGCACAAATTACAGCATGAATCAGGAACAAAAAAAGAACATTCAACAATTGTAGTTTTCTTCAATTCTTCAATGTAACATATTGTCAAATTGGACATTTGCTTGAGCCTAGCATTTTGAGCCTAATACGAAGATAAGTCAGTATTGGGCTGATATTAGTTGTAGTATGCCTAACACTGTCAATAAATGTACTATCAAATACAAAAATGATTATTAAATTCCAACCAGCAGTTTTAGTAGATAAGCATAATCAAAAAAACAAACTCTTCATTATCGGTATATATTACTTACTTGTAATAAACTTCAGAATGTAGTTTACAAGTAATACTAAAGTTGTTAATATCGATTTTGTAATAATGTCATGGGAACATTTCTCGCACAGAGCCACTGTTTGTTCTACAAATTGTAGTTCTGGGTTGTGTGTGATGTGTATGTGAAATGATGTTTGTAAACACACCCACACCACAAGAAAATTCTAGTGTGGGGTAAAATTATTATTTCAAAGATTAGTGGCAATTGTTTTATTACAAGTGAGTTAGCTTAGTAAATGCTAAGTTTATTTATGTAACTATATCTACTGTTCATGTTTTGAGTAAGTAAGATTTAAGTACATCATGATTGCAAGTAAATAGTGAATTACACATGAAATTATCCATTTTGATAATTAATGGAGGGATGGGTAAAGGTATCCACTAGGTAACACCCATTTTTTCTAGTTTTGCTATGAGTCTTATGCAGTAGAAGTGTGAAGTTGTAGTGTATTCAGTTTTAAAGGTAAATGAGTGTGTATTTTCTTTTCATTTATGTTGTGTTGTTTTACCTTTCAATTCACCGGGGTTTGATGAATTAACACAACATTTGACCTTAATTATTTTTTAAGATGACAATTGATTGGTTTGTAAACACTGATTGTAGGTTATTGAGGTTCATTTTCAGATATATCTACAAACACTAAAACTTGTAGCTTTGTATGTTGTTATGGGGTAAACAACAGTACAGTTACACTACAGCAGTGACATAGCATTTTTGGTCAAACTTTTTTTGTATTAAGTTTGTAGACAAAGTAAATACAAGAAGTGTTTTTAAAGACATTTCCAATAGATACTAGCAAGTAAATTATGTAGACAAAACAACAAAACTTAGATATAATTCAGTAAATACCAACTTGATAGACAAAAAGGTCAATAAACTATTAGTATAATGACATTAGCATAACAGATTAACAAAATGAGTAGGTATTTTTGGTGAAGTTTTTTAGTGATTTATGAAATGATGATTATATAGTTGTTCTACTGAGGGTGCTTTGCTGTCTAGGAGAATTTGAGGATATGTGCTGACACCAGACAGAACCATCATACTTATACTTACTTATCCTAGGTAAGTATATATGCAGAATTATGTTGTAACTATAGGTAATAGAGACAGCAGTTCTATTGATGATGGTGACAAAGCATTTTGATGGTGACCATAGTGTAATGGAAACTATGATGTACGTAACGCCGCTGTTTAAGACAAAGGGCTCAGACCTGTGATAACGCCACCACAGAGTTGTCATCGCTGACCGCCTCCTCCACGATGAGACGGTTGGGCCTGTCCTTGCGGCGCAGGATCGCGGTCGATAAATCATCAGGATTACTGCCGAACAAGAAAAAATATCAATCAATCACCACTTAATATAACCAAACCCTCTAAATTTCAGAAGTTCTAAGCACAAACGCTATAAGCACCGTCAAATATAAAATCAATTAAGCTTTTCCCGGAAAACAAAATTTTCTTCTATAGTGAACTTGCAAAATTCGATTTCTATGAGTCGGTTTGTAACTCAGACATGATGACAAGCCAATTTTCGAAGAATCATTTGCCGTGTACCGCTTCGATTTATAGTAAAACAATGCATTCAATTAAGCTATGCAAATATGTTATAAATAATTATATGCTTACCCTTTACTATCTGCCATTTTTATAATAAAATATAAATTACAATTTGTAAATTCACTAGTTTTTAGAACGCCGAATGAACAATCACTCTACCACACTGACCTCTATAATAAACGCTGGACTGGCTATCCCTAACAAAATGACAGCTATTTTCTGTGCCGATTCAAAGCGCCCCGGTGAGAGTACTGAGAACTAATTAAATTGCAAATGGCCGTTGTTTGTTGTTTAAATGCGAAGTATCTTTGCGGAATAATACGTTTTTTAAAGTATTTACTGCGATTGTGACATAAATTAAGTGTTATAATAGTGACAGTTATTGTATCATAGCTTCTATTAATGGACCAACATGAAATCGTGCGTATATTGTGAAATACGATACGAAAAGAGCAGTGGCGTCACTTTTCACAAGTAAGTGAATCTAAAATATAAATACTTAGTAGGAAACGCTTAAAGCAGTGTATTCTTTCAATAATAAACGTAAACAGTTCGAGTTTATGGGATTTTACGAACATTTTTATAACCAATAACTTTTGATAGGGATGGTAAAGTTCATATATCGATACTTTCGTCTGGAGTAATAAAACCAGTAATGCTATGTTTTATTTTATTCATAATTAAAATATTTTATATTTTTAATATTAATTTGCGTCAAATACGACACAGCTCTTTATGGTTTTTTAACAATTCATAAGTATTATTGGCAAAATTGTGGTGTTTTCCACAAAGGCCTAAATAAGAATTTAATTGAATAAAAATATTTACCTTCATTGTAGAATAATAATAAGCACAATATAATGATCTCTAATAATAGCAAAACACTGCAAGGTTTATAATTATCAGAGTCAATAACGAATAATTTAACATTTATGATTAATAATTTTATTGAGTGATCTACCAAACCTAAATTTAAGTATATATATTTGTAATAAAATAACACATTTTTACAGAAACCAATTCAACCTTATTACAAACTGAGATGTCTAAAAGCTGATCAACCAACAGAATACCAATGCGAGAAAGATATTGAAATGAGCTTGGATGAATTTAATTCACCATCAGTACCTGTACAAGTTGGGTTACTAAATGATGAAGTCCATGAAAAGTAAATGTTGCCATGTGAAGCCCTTGCAGGTAAGTTATTTTAGAAAATTTTATAAATACTGAGCATGGCTTGCTGAAGTACTAAGTTTGCAACTAACAGTGGGTAAATACTAAACAATTTTTAAGAGGTGAAAATTATGTACACTTAAGGATTTTTATGCCTATGTCCAACAGTGAACATCTTTCCGTTCAAATGATGATGATGACATACCTTTCCCAATATTTTGAAACATATTTTTACTAGGTATCTAATTATTATCTTTCTTTGAATAATATAAATAATGAAATATAATTTCTTGTTACAGTTCCAAGCACAAGTTACAAGTTTACAACACAAGCTACTGTAGCACACCAACAGAATCTAGAACTTTAGCGGAAATTATTTCTAGTGTCAAATTAGATCACAGCTACGAGAACACCCCAAAATCTTCAAAAAATAAATTGGAAAGGGTCTAAAAACCTTGAAAATGTCACAAGCTCGAATTAAAGTATTGTCACAAAATATTAAACGTATGAAAATTACTGTGTCTACTTTAAAATCTGTAATTGCTGATTTAAACCAAAAGAAACTGGGATGTGATGATTGTGTTTATATGTTAAATCAGTATGATGATTTCAAACCACAACTTTTTAAAAGAATAACCAAAAATGTAAAACGTTTAAAGTAATCTCCAGAATTAAGATAATTTGCCATTTCTTTACATTTTTATTCGCCAAAGGCATATGCATATGTGCGTAATAGGTTTAATTTGGCTTTGCCTCATCCTCGTGTGATACGCTCATGGTATAGTTCCATTGAGGCCAATCCAGGTTTCTCAGTCGAAAGTTTCAATACCTGATTCTAATATTAATGAGGCTTTATAATTCGATCGATATGAAAGTCAATAAGCAACCTTTTAACGAAAACCAATGAACTGTTTCCTAAAAGATCACTTGAGAGTCAGTCTGTTATGTCTCAGACAATTTTCATAATCATGTTCTTTTAAAAGAAATAATAACCAAATATATTGACATCCATTTGTACGCAAAAACAAAAAAATACTTTTTATTAGTAACTGGAGAGAAAGTAAGACATTTTTTGACCCAGCAGATAAAATGGGCTCGACGATATATTTTAAATAATAAAATATGTGATTTAAATATGCTTTTTTAATTTCCCTGTCCCTTCCCTTGCAGTAGTTAAGCTGTTAGAAGTTTATTACCGTAATTACAGATCTAATAGTAATTATTGTGTCTTGTGCCGCATGGCGACATGGGATATCTTACTAGTTAGATATCCCACGTCGCCATGCGCAAGCAAATTAATCCCTTACCATAGAGTGTATAATACATTCTATGAAGGGTAATTTTATTATTTATTAATTCAATAGTGAACTTTTATCCAATCAAGAAGAACAATGAAATGAAAGAACGGGTCAACCGGACACGTGATACCTATTGATTACAGTCCAGAAACTAGTAGATACTACTATTACAGATAAGTTTGTTTGTCTCGTAGTAAGTGGCTCTGTCTGCTATGCCGCAGATCATGGGTTCGATTCCCACTCAGCTGTCTGATACATAACACAAGCTCTGCTTAACTTGGGACTAGATGGTGTTGTGTGATAGTTATTTAAGTCTGAACGTATTTTATGTTACAAACCATATTTAAAAAAAATATCTTATGTACCTATATGTCCTATGTACAGCCAGTTTATTCAATAATTTAGATTCTAAACCAATTTAATATTAAAAATATCGTCAGTAATATTTTTGTAATTGTTGTCGATATCAGTAAAGTTTTTATCGATATCAAACCATTTGTTGTCAACACTAGTATTAGTTCCATTCCCCCTCACTTCTGCCGTCAGCGCCAAAATGGCGATTTTCAAATAGGCACAAAAAGTTGGTACCAATAGCCAGTCCAGCGTTATTATAGAGGTCAGTGCTCTACCAACTTCAATACGTGCGTGACGTTGCCGTATTTCATTTGTTCGTCGATGATCCTAGTGTTGCCAGAGTAATGATAGTTGTTTATGGTAAAAAAGTCTGTTCTCGTTAACTTGTCGGTTTTTACGGTTTTATAAAAAACAATAAAAATACGATATTTATGTCATCGCGTAAGATAAGTGTATTTTTCATTCTTGTCATAGTTTTATCAAATAGGTAACGTAAATTTAATGTGATGTTTTATGTGATGTATTTGTGAATTCTATGTTACCATGCCCATTCGTTTATAAATACTAACTACTTTAAAAACAACTTTATTATGATTTAATGGAAGTGAAATTGTATAACATACTTTTAAAACTGTTATTTATTTTTTATTATATTCTATCTAGTATTTACCATAAACCAGTGCTCGACAAGACAGGGCTGACTAAAATAAAAAGAGAAATGATTAGATTCCGAATAGGCAATTATTTAGTAACACTTTCACAGACAGTACTCTCTTGTCTAGAGAATATCAAAAAACTCGCGGCATCCTTTTACAAGGTTTGTCTGAAAAAAGACTCAGCTAGCTTTTCAACTAAAAAAATAATGTTTGTAATTGCTAAGTATGAAAATGCATTGTTTGTCAAATGTTGTTATGCACTGAAAACTTATTTACTTTTGATGTTTTTTGGGATGTGACAAAAGTTTGCTGGTCTCAGTTTTGGATATGAATGAGATGTCAATTACTAGATCAGAGAGACAAATAAACGAACAAACATTGGTCTGGCAAAAAAAGCTTGTTACATTTATATATGTAGATATTAACTTACTTTTAAATATTTCCGTTTCTTTAAATCTCACATTTCTTCTGTTTCTTGAGTGCTTTTTCAAACGAACCATTTTAATTTTCACATACACACACCTGATGCCCTGACCTGGGACAGATTGTGGATAACAAAAAGAGTTGTGCGGGAGTCGAACCCGCGACACGTAGTCCGGCAGCCGATTGCCCAGCCACCGCGCCAACCGTGCGCTTATTTCTGGTAAGTATTTAGGTACTTTTAATCAATTGAACTTTGTAAATTGTCGATGACTTACTGACTAAAGAGTGGCTTATCGAATATTACTGTATTATGTATTATATACACATACTTTTCGAAATAAACTGGTGATATAATAAAAGTGGAGGGTATCTACATAATAATACAAAGACATGTTAAACGATAATTTACAATTATTACTGCTGTTGCTACTGAAGTTCTTTTGTCTAAAAATCATGCCTTTGGTACCCTTTTTATGTGAGCGGAAACTCATCAAATAATTTCTCCTGCCTAGAGGGAAGGAGTGGGGGGAGTGTGTCAGACTGTTAATGACTAAAAACCCCCGTTCCTTCTCCTGCTATGGGCTGACGCCGAGGTGCCTCATTGCGCTTATACCGCAACCCCGGCTGAACATCAGCCCTGTAGGCTCTTTAAGGCTCGCGCGGAACACAACATGCCGAAAAAAGACTGGGTCTGCTTCTGGTCGGACGACTAGATACATGCCTTTGGTACGCTGAAGAACCACTTCTGTTCTTTTGATGATATTATAGGTAAGTCCCATAGGGGAAGACCTTACAGATATAAGTACCCTGGAAAATGAGCCGGCATACAATAAGTACACCGACCCAGTTCCAGACCTCATCTTTGTGCTGAGAATTTTAGAAAAACCGAAATAAGGCCTTTCATATTTTGATGATAGAGACAGCAGTAGTTGGTAGGGCAGGCAGTGAAAATCACAACGAAAAAATTATTAATTTATTGATATATTTGAATTAAAAATAATATCCCATAAAAAGCTTTCTATTTATTCAATGAATCAGGTCAAATAGGTATATTACCTTATTCAATTATCATCATATTCTTTAATCGCCTTGACTAATTTCTTTTCTAATATCTTTTGCTCCCCTGCACTCAATTTGTGAACGCAATCCACTATCATACGCAGAATATTCCTAGTTTGTTCAACCAATGTCGGTATATGGTCGTTTCCGAAGTCCAACATGTCGTGGATGTAGTCGTCGAACCTTAAGTTTTCTTGCAATGTGAATATATCATTCATAGCGTCCAAAAAAATTTGACGGTTTGTTAATTTTTCGTCGTATTCTTTTCTATATTCCGCCATTTCTTGTTCTATACCGTCGCGGTACATTCTCGACAAATACCTAAAATGTTTCGCCAATTGCTCCGTATATTTGAAGCCAAATCCACTCAGTTCTTTGCTCATCATCCTGCAATATCTTATGAGCTGTTTACCGGTAAACGCTGTTGATAGCATGTCGAGGTATTTTCTAACGAACCTCTCAAAAATTCCTTCACTTTTGATTTCGGGATGTACTTTCCAAGTTGGCAGCCTCAAAAGTGGACTGTTGGCATTTTTTGTATCAACTATTCCCCGAATACTAATTGCAGTCCCTGTATTGATGGAACACGCGAATAAAATAATATTTAAATACAACGAGCTCATGATTGTACCGCACTAATACTGACTGACAGTTCATGTTAGTAATGCAGCCTTCCGTTGAATCAATGTCACGGCTGATTCAATGGGAAATTAAATAGATGGTCCAGCGTGGAATTGTAATTAGTCCTATTTAATCTGTTCTCCCAGTATTCGATTACAGCAGATTTGAATTTCAGTTCGATCTTATCTTGACGGTTTTCATCCAATCGGTCATATCTGCCAAAAATAATACGCTCGAATATGCGTCTTGTTTCAGCCCCTATGTGTCGTACAACTCCTTTCCCATAATTTTTAAGTAAATAGACATAATCGTCCATTTTCCTGTCATCATCCACTGAATATATAGCATCCATCGCCGCGAAATATGCTATCTTTTTAGGTTTTCCATCAGATATGAAGTCCAGAAATGCCTTTGCTTTAGATTTTAACTTCTTTTTATTATAAATGGAGTACTTTTTCAACTTTCTTCGGAATCTTCTTATCCATATTTTTTGTATAAAATTTATGCCGAATCCTTTTAGAGATTTGCTGAGTATATGAAAATATTTTCCGAGGTGTTTTACCTTAAACTTAGGCGAGATCAACGCATTACAAATGTTTCTTAAAAAGCCAAAGAAAGGTCCTCGTGGTAATTTAGGATCAGGGGGAGCCTTTGTGACTGCCAAGAAAGGCGGGGATACGGTTATATAATTCAAGGTTTTGGTTTTTTTATGTCTGAGGGGCTGAGTATTTTTATTACCAAGAAGCATATCAATGGACATTCCATGATGTTCGTTTTGTAAATCTACACTTTCACTTATGTCTTCACTACTGTCACTATCACTAATGGTTTCACGAGGTCTTCTTAGTTTCCGTGGGATGACCACACCACAGAATATAGCCCAGAACAGAATATACAAAGATTGTGACCGCATTTTTACAGGGTTTGTTTCTTAAGACTTATCTCATTTGAATGTCAGTCTTTTCTCGCTGATTCCTGTTTCCTAATCCTCTTCGTAGACGCATCATTACCTGTGAAGCAAAAAAATCTTATGATTACTGAAGGAAATTTTACTAACAAGTAAACTGGTTTGGTTTAAATCCAAACTTTTTGCTTTGAAATACTCCTTTGTGAAAGACAGTTGTCTGATTCAAAAGGTATAAACGTGTAAACGATAACTTAGGTCAGCGTGGCTAATCCTAAAATGATTGCGATGTATGTAACAAATCACTACTAGTCAGATAATATGATTGCACGGTTGGTGCGGTAGCTGGGCAACTAGCTGCCGCGTAACGTGCGTGTAGGTTCGATTTCCGCACGGAACAATTCTTTGTGTGATCCACAAATTGTAGTTCCGGGTCTGGGTGTCATGTATATGTGAAATTGTATGGTTGTAAAAGCACCCACGACACAGGACAAAATATAAGAGCGGGTCAATGTTTTTTTTTTAAATCTGAGGTTTGGTACACTTCGAAGCAAAAGTAAAATTATTTTTTGTAATTAATCGAATCAAATGTCCTTCCAATTAGATATAAAAGAGTATAGTATATAGAGTATACGCTTGGCAGACAGGTTGGAGATCCCAGTTTAACAAGATCTGCGACTCCTAGCCAAGTTCAGAATTGATATTCGTTATCGCTTCAGAAAAGAACAAAGGTATGAGAATTCCTTTATTTACCACGTGACTAGTCGATGACCTTCAGAAATCTCCTTGCCCATATTTGTTTCGTTTTTACAGCGATAACAATTATCGACACCGAGCTTGGCAAGGGGGGCAGGTTAAGACGTTAGAGAGCGCAGGAAGTGTAGTGATAGTGGCTCGTAGAAGAGTCACACCACAACATATCACAGACAGCATAAAAGTGTCCACTGCTAAGAAAAGACCTCTTCTCACACTAAAATGGTTATTGAGTATTAATTACCAAGCCTGCAAGCGGAATAGCTATTCTTAAAATTTGAAATTAAGTCCAAGTTTTTGCGATTTTTTCCTTCATCACAAACCAGTGGTACGGATCTTAAAAAGCACATATATATGTAACTGGAAACTTGGAAAATGTGACATTGGTAGGTAACTTGTGAGTTTTGAACTAGCATCCTTATGCATGAGAAGCGGGTCCATAACCCTCCCAAAGTTTTGTATGCACGAAGTGAATTTTAAATAAGTCTCACCTGCCACACTAAGAGGGTGACCAAAACAGCTATCAGAGGCTCATCTGTCGCTACCATCAGGCTACCAAATAGCATGGCTTCAAATGTTACCAGAGACCACTCTTCTCCCCACCTTCAAATATAAATTACAAAAGCATTTAACGTAAACTATAGAAACTACTAGAAAAAATGACTTATCTTAACACAAAAACTTCAAAAATATATCAATAGATGGCGCTGAAAAACATCGCAATAGCGACGCGTAGCTACCTTAGATCTAGTAACGAGTAGTTAAGAACTCAGTGCTTACCAAGTAACAGCTAAACACGAAGGTGTGCTCTCATCGGGATCGTAAAGCAAAGTGCTAGTGTTGCCAGCCTCTCTCGTATTCAGTTCCACGTTAAGTAAACGTTCTAATACAGTGCGTTCACTGGCAACCCAGCTTAGGCCGTCCAACGCCTAAAAACAAAACCTCTTTCAACAATGTCTTATTGTTTATTACTCATTATATTTATAACTATTCGATATTTATATTTTCTTGTTTGATTTCAATAACAAACTTACCCTTTCAAAGAACGCTGCCAGGAACCGGGATAAGAGCGATTGACGAGATTCAGTTTCTCCTAAAGCTGAAAATGTAACATTTTAGATTGTCAGTCTGCTTGCGACCATGACTTGTGCAACCAGGTTGAAACGACAAGCCTACCAAGGTATTTAAATAAATTTTCATGTTAATACACGCGTACCTAATTACATGTTGTGAATATGAAACGCGAAAGTTTAAAGTTAGTATAATCTATACTAATATTATAAAGAGGTAAAAGTAAGTTTGTATGTTTGTACGTTTGTAAGTTTGTATGTAGGGGGTAATCTTTGGAACGGCTGGTCGAATTCCAAAATTCTTTCACGGATATATAGCTACAATGTTCCTGAGTGCTATAGACTTTAAAATATCACGCTACGACCAAATGGATCAGAGCAGCGGGTGAAACCGCGCGAGAGTAGCTAGTTAGTAATAATTTTATAGTTTTCGACTGCCGACATGACAGAAAACTGTTGAAGGTAATCCTCACCTACCATCGTCCATCGGTGTCCTACATTGCGGTCAATGTTTTAAGCAAGCAATTACTTTGAGACATACATGGTCTGGCCGTTAATGACTAAGTCGCACACTTAGAACGCCATGTCGGACAATGGTGTCCGATGCTAGCGGAGGGTTAGCCTTCAACAGTTTTTGTCGGCATTCAAATGCTTCATAAGTATTTGAAAAAGCTTCTGGAAACGTTGGTTTCGGAATTCCAGTAATATATATTCCATGACTATCGTGAGTAATACTAAATTTATTGAGAACAAGAACAGCGTGCGCGTCGTGACCACGTCATTCGATCGGCTGCACTGCAAGTTAATCCACGTAAGTCGTTATTTTCAAAAAATCTATTCCGTAAGTTGTGATTACCTTGATAAAACACTGAATTTATTTTTGCAAATAGGCCATAAAACGGCACTTTTACACGTCAAATTATATGTGAAAAACTAGATGAAGCCGGCATTTCCTATCTGACTACTCTGAGAAGAAATGCCGAAACAAACTCAAACTCCTTAACTTTGACTTTCAGGAAATACTCGCTGTAATACCTACCTTATGTAATATTAATTAAGTTAGTTTGTAATAATGGCTTTACCTGGTATCGATAGGGACAGCTGTTTATACACGATCCTGAAATAAAAATTTCATTTATAATCTGTTACTACTACAGATATTAAATAATTCATTTCTAGTCTAAGTGTGGGAATGCCGTTATTCGGACCACGGGAACGGGTCGGATCGACCGGAGTGATAACACGGTCACACAGAAAACTGGCGTGAAACAACCACAGAGTTGTGTTTCGCCTTTTGAGTGAGATTATCGGAAGCCCAATTCTTCTCTCCAATTATCTCCCTCCGAATACATAAATCTCTTATCCCGAAAAAGCCGGCAACGTACTGCTCCAAAAAAAACAGAGTAACAAAAATGTTTACTAATTACACATGTAGGTTATACACTTAAAAACAAAACATGATCAAATAGAAGGTGCGTGACTATGTGCCCGCTATTTGAAGGAGTGATTGTAAAACTCAAACCAACAGTCGACACTAAAAACCGATAAATTATGCAAAAACTTTTGACAGTCCTGTATTTAATTTTATTTGACAACGCGTTAGTCTAGGGGTGTTGGGGAGAGACAGCTTTTAATTACTTAGAACAGTCACGTACCTGAGTTGTGGAGCGCAGACTACGCGACATGCAGCCAGCGGCCCCGCTATAGACCTCAAATCTTTGGAGTCATCGTTCCTGAACAAAATCATTATTCACTAACTTGTGAGTTCGCCATAGGTATACCAAAGTCAAAAATTTTTCCATCGTTACCAGTGGAACAATTTTTATTTTAAATTATATTTATCGATCGATATTAAAAATTCAAACATTTGTCAGTGACTCCTATCATTCCTGAGTAGTATATGAAACTATGCTATAATAGTAAATCAAATAAAACATATTCTTATTTGTTTATATTTCATGCAAAGTAGGTATATAGGCCGGGGTTAAATCCTCTACGGGCGGGCTTAACGCGTTAGGAATTTTCTACCGGTTGAGCGTTGGATGATGCAAAGATGAGCCAATGGTTTGTTTGGGCAAGAAGCAAGTAAACATACATTATTTTATATAAGATATACATATAGAAGAACAAGCCTTCAATTAATGAGCTTTATTATTACTGCATAGTATAAAACAAAGTCGCTTTCTCTGTCCCTATATCTTTATATATGCTTAAATCTTTAAAACTACGCAACGGATATTAATGCGGTTTTACTTATTCGATAAAGTAATTGTTAACAAAGATTTATATGTGTAATAACATCAAATTAATAGAGAAATTTAGTACCACCGGTGCGAATACGAGACGGATCTCTAGTTACAAAAAAAAAAAAAAAATTAAGAAGTATTACAATTATTCTCACCGTCCATGAATATAATGAGCGTAGTGTTCCTCTTCAAACACCAGTAGCGATAGTCCAACACTGCTGCAGATTTTTGGCAGACCAGTAGTCGGGGACCCCAGTATCCTGTCAACCCCCCATCGACAGGACAGCAGTGTGATGTATGATGACCACCAGGCTATTGTGGCTACTGCCCACTTATAGCCTTGACTTGGAGGAAGGTAGGATCGCCAAGGTTCCAGGAGCTGTTGTAATAATGAAATAAATTAAAGTGTAGGAGAGCCATGCTTGCTTTGGCACGAATGGGTCGACTCGACTGGAGTGATACCACGGCCGCACAGAAAACCGGTGTGAAACAATCACAGCGTCGTTGTGTTGCGCCGTGTGAGTGAGGTTACCGGAGGCCCAATCCGTCCCTCTCAGCATCCCTTCCCAATCCTCAAATATCCGAAATCCTTATCCCCTAAAAGGCCGGAGATCTACTCGTAACTCCTTTGGTGTCGCAGGAATCCAAGGGCGGCGCCCATTGCTTACCATCAGGTAATCCGTTTGCCGAGCTACCCAACAAAAAAAGTATGTTTTGTTTTTGGTTAATTTATAAATGTATGTAGAGTTATCTCCTGTTCATTATTTGAGAAATCGATATGTCATTATCAGCCTGTTGTCGTCCACTGCTGGACATAGGCCTCCCCAATTGCACACCACTGAGCTCGACATTCAGCTCTTCTCATCCAACCACTGCCAGCCACCTTGCCGATCGACATCTACATATACAAACTTGACTAAGTAACTGTTGATGAAAAATCTATACCGATTTTGTCTGCCTGTCTAAATCACGTATAATAGTTTGTTTGTCTTTGCAATGGCCTAGCTGTTGGTATGTGTCCACTTTCTTGAGCAAGAAACAAAGCTGGGCATTGGAAGCTCGTACAGTTGTGCCATAAATGGGCAATAATGCACGTTAAATGTCATCGACGCAACATTTTTTGATTTTCAATCAAGTACAATACTAATTATTATGTTTTCGGCTTACTCACGTACCTAATAATTTGACGAGGTACTCGACTAGTTTTTGTAAGTAAGCCGGAAACATAATAATTAATTTAGAATGTCTCACGAAAGTTATAATAAAAACAAGTACAGTACTGTTTACATATTCGCCATTTTAATTAAATTAAAAAAGACCTCATGCTAATAAATATAGATGGCACATAGCAAAGGTCATTAACCCATACCAAGTTAGCAACCGAAATTACTGTCATACCCACATCAAATAATATTGTATACATAGTCATACTATTTCTTTAATTTACCCATTTATTCATAACTGTTGACACATTTGACAGGGATCGAATTGATTAGCCTATCAGCAACTTGGGACTTTAATATTAACTGGATAATCGATCGTTATTTAACTTTTTAATAAAAATATATCATTCAAATATGGATTTATTGTAGAAAGAAAATTTTGTAATTTTATTATGAATGAATAGATATTACTTTTTCAAGTAAAAACTACCTACTTTATATGTATAAAGTAGGTAGTTTTTACTGGTCCGAACTGGTGGTTACTTGGGTTTAATTAATTGAATAGTAAAAACAATGGAAGCCTGCTCCCTTATCCAAGATTAGTTTCGATAGTCGTTATTGTTTTAAAAACGAAACAAATGCCTAAATAAGCCACACTACAGTCAATGAAATAACATAAAGTAGGTACCTACATTTCATTTTGACGTTGTTATATGGCAAGCTCAGAATACAGAACAAATGGCAAGATGTTTATCCTTTAACAGTACGCTGTCTGGTATTTTAAGAAGTAAAAGAAAATATGTTAGTAAAACCTACGAGTACGTACATGCAACACAAGTAAGGCCAAGCTGGCGGTATACCCCGGAGACACTCTTCTCATAGTCTGCATCCTGGACCACTCTCTGGCTAGAGTGGAGGCTCTCCAATTGCTATATTTTTCTGTCACAGCTCCTACAAAAATATTGTTAATCGACCGATTTAGTAATATAACTTATAATGGACAGTTTCTAATATATACCTTTATATGGTGGATTGTATTCGGACCAATCCAAAAAGAACACGTCACATCGACATTGCTTAAAGTTGAACCACGCCACTTTAATAGCCTGAAAGAAATAAAAGAAAAAAAAAACATTTGAATCGCGTTCGAATAATGAACGTATATAACTATTGTACTTGTATTAATAAGTAAGGTAGATATGTTTACGAGGGCCGTAATTTAAGTTCAATCGGATGGTAAATTTTCGTAGCCTTTGGACATTTACAAGACAAAGTAATTGTTTTTAAGTGATAAAATTGTCGGCAATCCTCTAGACCGATTATCTAATGATAAGTATACACTGCCCATTTTTTTGTCAGGGGAAAATCATTAATTTTCCCCTGACAAAAAATGGGCTAAAATGACTTCTCCAGCCCAGGGTCTGGTGGAAGGTAGTGTCACACTCTTATTGACTAAAAGCCCCCCTGTTCCTTCTTCTGCTCTGGGCCGAGGTCGCTATGCCTCATTGCTCTTACCCCGCAACCCCGGCTGACGACACTACCCATGGAGATTCATAATAAGTGATGACCATGGTACGTCCATTAACACCGAAGCGTGGCTGTTACAAAGTACTTTTGATGATGCAAAAACCTACAGATTTTTTAAAATACCTATGTTAATTATATTTTCTTAGCCTGGTACCCTTAACTAGAGAGTATTTTGCTCTAGAAAAAATTTTCTTTAGCACCAAGGGGCTAACAAGGGAATGAGCTATACATACAAGTTTAAAAAAATCTTACTTTGAATGTCATGGTGACTAGACATGGGTACTATATTTAATACCTTATTTACGGGACGCTACGCTAGCGGCTCATATAGTCAACCAACCTTCAATGACACAGCAGTGTATACAAATGCAATGATGATGCGTTCTTCAGCACTCGACAGTGGTAACGTCAATCCGAGAGTACCAGCCTCCGCTGCCAAAGCGTGTAGAGTTGAGAACCACGCCGCCTGCCATAGATATACATATATAGTATCATAAACAATAATTAGCCAAATTCACTATTGAATGAAACAATTATATTTCATTGTTGATAGTCAAATAGTATAAAACACAAGACTACATAAAAATGGGTCGATTTTAGCGATATCGTCAGATTATTTAGTTTTTATTTCGCGACAAAAATTTCGCGATTTCAAACGGGTATTCAAAACAAGTTATCAATAATATTATACAGAAAAGACAGAATCACAGGGTTCGCTCACTACTTCATGCATGTATTGACAGGTATATCGGTAGTCTGTCTTACATGGATTTTTGTCGCAAAATAAAAACTAAATATTTTTCCTAACATTTAATGTCAAGGATTTCCGCAAACTAACGCCTGATTCTATAAAAGATATCGTTAGAGTCCACCTTGATAGGATTTGCAATAGTCCCCTATTGCAATCCTTGAGGCGCACTGCAGAAGTTGGTTCAGGGGGTGCCAAGATCTATGGCACCCCCTGAATTGGTCGCCTTGAGCCCACCATCCCCTCCCCTCTACGCCGGCGCACTAGTTGTCAATCTTCGTCAAATCGTACAATAAATTACCGAAGCGTATCATCTGGCGATGCTTAAAATCGATGTTATTGTTGTGTATTTTATAAATGTTGCCATTCACAGCATCGAAAACAGGACAAGATGGAGAACGATAGGCCATCAAAACCCGATTTATCGAAGTTACAATCGTAGCTATTATAAATCATCACAATACATATACCTAACCGACATTAGATGGGACTGTCTCAAGTTTTTAATTTAGCTCAATAATTATATAATTATTATTTTTACTTACGAAGTAGAATGTATCAGAAATAGCAGCAGCCATTAAAGGAAGGACGGAGATATAGAGTCCTCCTCTGCGGACCACTCCTCGCCATTGTACCATCGCGTACAAAGTAAGCAGGCAGCCTAGAACCCCTCCCCATATCTACAAAACAATACAAATAAATATGCCGGTCAAAAATTGTAAAATATCGAATTCAAAGTGAACAAAGTTTTTTAGTACCTATATCTGTTTCTAATTATAATGAACTAGCTTCTGTCTGCGGCTTCGCCTGCGTGGTATATTGACAAAAAGCCTATGTGTTAATCCCGGATGTCACCTACATATCTACATACCATATTTCAACCAAACCTGTCCAGCCGTTTTTGCGTCAAATTCAAAATATACATTATAATTACATTTGGAATTTATAATAGTAGGAAGTAGGATTTTAAATAAGATTGTTCAAATATTTTATTTGAACGATCTTATGGTCTCGGTTTAAAAAGTACAGAATAAATATTGCCGTTTAACGTCAGGAAAACCTTTATTTATGACATCAACTTTATGAGCGATGGTGACTTTATTGCCTTAATTTTTGAAATTATTTCCTGTTTCAGATTCTCAGAGACGCCATTCCATAAATTATTTAGCCGACTCCCAAGGGTGGCGAAATACTTATGCCGAAAAAAGAAATAATTATTTACAATAAATATTTACTCAAGCATTGTAAAAGAATATCCACTGTTATTTAATTGCCATTCATGAGTTTTTAAGACAGATAGGACGCATGTCTGAAGGGAACATAAGAATATTACTTTGATAAACTTATATGTATCAGTTGAAAAACTGTGAAACTGGGCATGTTTGCCTAGTGGTAGGCTTCGTCTTAATAACGTCACGTCGTTTTTCTTGAGGGAGAAAAATCATCATACGACACCTCTCGTCAAGGGTGAAGAAGGCAAAAGAAATGTGGTTGAGACTCTCACTGACTAAAAAACAACCACGGCCATTCTCCTCCTCTAGGATCACGTGTGGCAGGATGAATTAAGATGGTGGATTTTCTTGAGCAGTGGCCATTTTCTGGTAAATAGGGATAATAAAGAACTTACCTCCAGTCCACGATGAACTCCTGCTTCAGGCATAACATGTGTCACCTTAAGAGTCGTAACGATGGACTCCGAAAAAGGTGACTTCGATGCGTAACTGACTTCAACTGATACTTGCACTCGCAGAGAACTTGGAGAGGCTTTGTCACGCTCAATTCTACGTGGAATGAAGCAATAATAAATAACGATACGACTGCACAGTTGGCGTAGTGACTGGTCAACTGGCTGCTATGTAACATGTCGCGGCTTCGATTCCCGCACGAAACAACACCGTGTGTGACAAATTATTGTTTCGTGTCTGGAATTTGTATGTTTGTAAACGAATAATTATAAATTAACTAACCGGCAAATGTTTCTAGCCTTATTTTCCATTTGACTGATATTTTTTTTAGTTATTAGTATGTAAATAAAAGATAGACCAATTTATTAAAATTAGACTCTCTGCTAGGTATAATATTATTATGAACGCACAAGGTGTTTCTTAGTATTTTTTTTTTGAAGCAACGAAGCATTTTTTATCTCTGAGGAGGCTGAACAGTCGTATAGGCAAAAGGATACTTTATTTCTTTAACGATAAGGACAAAGTCGCTGGCAGAAAGAGTAAGTAAACAGAAGTAAAGCAGAAAGTAAACAAATATAGTCCCTATTTCTAAGTACATAGTTCTATGCGAAGGGAATTTACAAGCATTTATTTACAATGTTTATAATGTTTTATTTTTCGTGGAAAAGAGGACCTTGTTATTAAGACGGAGGCAAAGTTTACTTACTGTAATTTCATCTCCATTGTGCGTAAGAATACGTAATTCGTGGTATTTGTGACTATCGACAGAGATCTGTCCATTATGAAGAATCGTTTAAATTTACTGGAAATCCAAGTACCTTTCTGTAAACAGATACATCGATATAAATATTATTATAAATAATAAATAGGTTATTACATTTTAATGTTTTAATATCAAAGATCTAGATACAATTACATTGAAATGAAAAATATAAAATAAACTAGGTATATTACAAAACATTTATTTAAATTAAAACGAGGAGCAAAAATGTTTTAATAAATGTCAAAATTTGAATGATAAATGAAGGAACATGTTAGTTCGGTGAAAATAGACTTCAAATAATTTTATTTTGTTAAAATTGTTTGGCACAAATCGTGTCCCGGCCGCCGGCCGGTAAAGGCCTGTTAAGGCTCCTCTTGCGTAAGGAGAATTCGAAACCTAGCAAGTACCAATGTAATTTTTTTTTTCGAGTTATACAAGGTGTGTCAAAGGCAGTGGTTCAGATTTGATAGGCTGATGTATGTTTGAATACAACATTCTACAAATATTATTCAGTTTAATTCACGGGAAACAACATTTTTGGTGATGTTATCAAGTTTCTATCTTCCATTACAAAATTTAGTAACATATTAGACTAAAAAAATATTTATTTTTATTCCTCTGTTCTGTTTTTTTTAATGCTAAAAAAAGGAAATATAAACATATTGTATATAAAAAATAATTACAAGTCAATTTAGATACAAATACCCGTCTAACATACAGATGTGATTTTAAAAATGTGAACACTGTCATTACGTATATACTTAAAAAACATGCCTGTGAAAGACAGATTACAATCCAAATGATAGGTAAAAGACAGATTAAAACCCAAATGATAGGTTTGCCCACTGGAAATAATGATATCCCAGTATCTACACAAAAGGAGAAGATTTTTCTTTGAAATACGAGTAGACATTTTGTGTTATTGCAAGATCCATTAAGTTACCTAAATCATCAGCATTTTCACATTTTAAAAAAAATTACTTTATTCGTAAATAGTTACTTTTATTATTTGTATGCCAGATACAAATAACAACTTCTTTGCGCAAATCTAGTGCGCCTACTGCACTGTAGACAAAAATTAGTTGTGAAAAAAATATTTTTTAATTTTGAATATAGAAATATGATTTTCTCTTCATTTTTTGTCAATTGTACATCTATGCCTACAAACATTTCATTTGAAATGATTGGTTATTTTTTGGAATAAAATCATGTTTATTTTGAAAAATATTGTGTATACTGTAAAATATTGTATACCTGTATGGGATGTCCATTAGGTTTCCGAGGATAAACTGGTATTTGAACGAGCTTTCCGTCAGCATACAGATAAGGAGATATCGTCTCGTCCAAATCTTCGGTAAGCTTCGATACATTCATGATGCAATCGCGACTGTAATGTAAACTGCTGTTAGAAACTATGTTTTAACAATGAGCATATATTTTAAACTATACTTAGGAAATATTTATTGCGAAAGTCAGGATAGCTAGCTAGAATACAATAAAAAAGTTTGTATGTTTTATTTAATATGCAAGGCAATAAAAACATTCTATTCTTTATTCAAAAACCGTAAAAAGATATCCCAATACAGATCCTTATTTTTAGGACCTTTTTGGTACTCGGTTAATGAAAAATAATAAATAGAAAGTAAGATTGTATCAGTTGTTTCTTTAATCACAATTTATTACGGTATTTATAAGGTAACGTACAAATTAAAAATATGAACAACAGAAATGACCAATTAAAACATTCAATTTTAAAATATATACATTCATAAACGGAATGTCGAAAGTTTTGATAATTATCTTCATGGGCGTAGTGCCACAGTCATAAGATAAAAAAAAACAAAAACGAAGAAAAGTTTTAATCGCCCATCCACCGGCCATAAAATTATATTAACGCTATCCAAGAAAATAATTAGGTTAGATCTGTTATGAAGGAAAGATAAATTAAAGGGAATTTATTTTATTTTATAACTCTCTTGACCCGCGTAAAGGTTACACGGTAAACAATATTCTCATTGATTCCAAAGTTGACACGGTGGCTGGAAAACCGGCTGCGGTTCAACGTATCGCGGGGTCGATTTATTATATGTAATAGATCAGCAAACGAGCAAACTGATAACCTGATGGTAAGCAATCAGCGTCGCCCATGGACACTCGCAATGGAGGACTTACGAGTGCGTTGCCGACCATTTAGGGATAAGGGATTTGGAGATGTAGGGATTGTGGGAGGGGAAAGATTGGGCCTCGGGCAACCTCACTCAGACAGCGAAACACAACGCTGTAGTTGTTTCACGCAGGTTTTCTGTGAGGCCGTGGTATCACTCCTGTCGAGCCGACCCATTCGTGCCGATGCATGGCTCTCCCACACTTTCTTCGATCCTCGAAATAACTCTTTATTTGATCCAGAAATTGTTGTTCCGGGTTTGACTGTGATGTGAATATAAAACTATTTTTTTGTAAATTTTTAAAAAACCCGTGATGTAGGATAATACAAGTGTAAAAAAACTATTATAACTTTCTCGGACTCTATTTGAATTAAAGTTTGTTTAAAATTGTTGTATTGTATCAGTCGATATAGATAGGTAGTGTGTCGCGGACTTTGCAGACATTTATAAGATCTATAATTGATTTGAACATTTTATGGGTCTATTTTCTATAGTTTACATAGCGTATGCAAATTAAGTAAGTTTTCTAGTTGATTTTAAGGGATCCCAATGTTATCAAAAATAATATAGTATAGCCTATGTTACTTGCGGATAACGTAGCATTCAAATGGTAAAAGATTTCCTCTTTATATAGGTATTATAAGTGGATATAAAAAATTTACATATTTAACAAATAATTAAAAAATATTAAAACGAAGTCACGGGTATACCTAGTACAGACATACGTGTCTAAATGACCTGAAAAAACACAAAATAGAAACGTGAGCCGTTATTTACTTTTTTTCTATTCTAGAATTCCGATTTATGTTTCAATTTCCGGAGATATATTTGAAAGGCATGGGTCCGATCTTTTGAAGATAAAAATGAGAAACAGCATTGAAAGCTTTCTTTTTACAAAAGATGTATATTTTTTTTATTCATTCTACTGATATGAATTGAGATATAAAATGTTGATATCTGTTTATCTTTTTCATAAATCTGCGTGGATGGCGCAGTGGATGAGTTACCGAAAAAGCAGTTTGCCATCATTTTGTTTTTTTTTTATTTATCGTAGGCGCACAGAAAACAGTAAAACAACAGTCACAGAAAAATAGTGCGAAACAATCACAGCGTTGTTTCATCGTGTGAGTAAAAGTTACCGGAGGCCTAATCTTTCCTATCCACCCATCCTCCCTCAATCCCTAAATCTTCGAAAAACGAATCCCCAAAAGGGCAGCAACGCACTATTCATTCCCGGGTCTCTATAAGTGGCGCTGATTACCACCCAGGTAATCCGTCTGCTTGTTTGCTGACGAATCATATAAAAGAGGTACATTTTCCAATACGAATATAATATATGTATATGTAATATCTGTCTCTGTGTTCCGTAAGTGTGTCCGTGATATCACCAGGCCCTATCATAATACGCAGCGGTATTTTTACCTACTGGTGAATAATCGCAGCGTATGCTGAGATAGTGGCCTTTTTGACCTCACACAGGTCTTTTATTTTATCTTTTATTATTTTTTGTACTTGTTTTGTTTTTTTTTGTTTTTCTTTTTTTATACAAAATATATATAATTACTTATATAAAATGTAATTGTAATTGTATATATTTTCTGTGCGAGTCTCATACAAATTATACATCACAAGAAGTGGGTTAGAAACAGTAATGAAATAATTATATCTACATGTTATTATAGGACTTATTTTGTTTAGACGAATATAAAAATATTTGTGCGTAGGTACGTGAACTACATAAGTATCGTTAATTCTTTTAAGAGCACGTAGAAGAAAAGACGGGGACAGAAAATCTTTGATCAAGTTGAAATTGTAAGAATTTCGTCAAGTTTTATTGAGTTTTAATGTTATTTATTTTGATACATAAGTGCTTATCAATGTTTGTTGTTTTTTTATTTATCATTTCATGACCTTGTGACCTTTTTGCAGATTAGAAGACAGAATAATTTCTTTCATTTGAAGTTATAATTTACAATGTTATTTGAAAAACAAGTTTACTCTAGATATGAGTATGGTAATGTTTTTGAGTATAACGAGTACAATCAATAGTATAAAATTCATTTCGAGTCAGCATTCAGCTTAAATAAACAAAAAATTTAAATTCAATAATTTAGAAAAAGTTATAAATTAGGTTACGGATTTTTTTAAATATTTTTTTATTCCGAATTCAAAAAGAAAAACGAAATGGAAAATTATTTTCATTTAATACAATGAACGGAGTTCTTATTCTTATTATAAAACCAGTACTCATAATGAATAAATCTACCAAAATGTTATATTTTTGCCTATTATTATTTTCACAAAGACTAGAAAACAATACAAAATTGCGTGGTACTCATTACCGGTGGCGAGTGAGTGTCACATTGTATATGTATGTATAGGTAAACGTATGTTTATTATGTGACATTATGTTATGGTATACCTACTAGCTTTTAATTACGGCTTCGCTAGCATCAAATCTAAAAATGTATAAATATAAAATGTGACAATGTTAACGAGCCTTCAATTTTTTGATTTTGATAATTGCCCAATCCTTGCCCGCCCCCAATCCCTCCTCAATCCCTAAATCTCCAAATCCCTAATCTCTAATCCCTAATCCCTAAAAGGTCGGCAACGCACTCGTAACTCCTCCGTTGCGAGTGTCCATGGGCGGCGCTGATTGCTTACCATCAGGTAATCCGTCTGCTCGTTTGCCGACCAATTACATAAAAAAAAAATTGCTCTTATATGTATGGTTCAAGAAAACTGGTACCGTGTAAATGAACCTTATTTAAATTTCTCGAGTCTACAGAGTACGAAACACAATATCCATAAAATAACATTTGACCTTAAACGTAATTGGTCATCTCTTAAATTTTTCCTTTCGAAGTTCAGACGTAATAGCTCTAGAACATCGTACAATAGCCATTTTACGAGTTCCTCGAAATCCTTCAGAACAAAAGCTAAAAGATTTTCGTTATTCCCAGAAATTCGAGGAGCGAGGCATTGTGTTTCATTTGTTTTCATCACAAATATTGTTTGGAACTCACGAGAAGTCTCGACCGATTCTAATTTTAACGGGAAGACGGCACGAGGTATGATCTTGGTTTGAGTCCTTCATAAACTTGAAACGGCCATCCGATGAGAACACTGCTGCCGCAATCAGTATGGAGTCCTGCTGAAAGTTTAAATAGATTTAATGAGAAGATTTTCTTAAGACAGGAAAATCGTCCAGTCCTTTCTCTCGCCTTGGGTGAGACGAAAGGAAGACTCGAGCGATGAAGATGTGTTTTTATTTGTGTGGAATTGCCTTCAATGTTTTTCAGTACAATTTTACGTACAAGTATTACAAAAAAGTACTGATACCGTGGCGTCAATTATATAACCGATGTTCTACGGGGTAACCTGATGTAAACGGGTAACTCTTGGGGGATAAAATGCGTGTTAACATAACATAATATAAATTAAATAGCGGTACAACAATCATGAAAGAAAATTAGCAGAAAATAAAGTGCGTCTTGCCTTCGTACCTTTCTCCTTCCAATATAAGTTTCCCCTGGATTTTTATCCTCCAACGTTGATTCCACAATGAGTCGCGGTAATGCTGTAATAAAATAAAAGAAAATAAGAACATTCTTCTACCATTGTTTTTTAATAAAGTTCTTTATTGCGTAAACAATAAGATTGGATTTCGTTCTCCTAGTTGGAAGAATAAACCGTTTTTTATATGCAAACTAGTAGAATAAATCCCTTTGGTCTAAGTGTGGTTATAAATTACTTCATCATAAATTGAAGATGAGCTTCCTTTTTCTTTTAGTGTTAAAGGAAAAATCTTCGTATTAATTAACTTGGTATTATTTTCAAATGAATAATGTATTAACGTGTTTTGATAGTAATTAGTTGGGAGCTTCGAATTACAACGAAGTTTTGTATAACGCTACGAAGAAAAAAACATTCTGAACATCGCATTTTTAACTGTCGTGAGAAATAATAAGCTCAGCAACTTTGTCTATTGACATTGTGAGAGTCCAAGTGTGACTGTGTAATGTGTAATTCACGTGAGAGTGTAAGTTTTACATGTTTCAGATCCATTATTTTTAATTCATGGCTTTTTTAAATAACCACTTACGCTACTAAATTAACTGGGAAAATACTTTACTAGTTTCAAATCACAACACTAAACTTATGAAGGTTACTCTTTAAAAAAATAAAAGAAAATTATTGGTTTTTAAAATGAAAAATAATACATTTATGTTAAAAGTTTTCTTGTATAGGTTATCAAGTGAAATAAACGATAAATTTAAAACTCATTCGATAACTTGCAAAACTGCCAATCCCTGTCCATTCAAGGGTTATCAGAAAGAGATCGCAGAATGCGATATGACCTCCCATTTCATATTTGTGATATGGTTTAAGTTTTTGTTAAATGAAGCTATTATATGTTCAAATTATATAATAATGAATACATGGATAAAGAATCAAATTATATTATACTCTTTACTCTCGCACGGCTTCACCCGCTGCTCAGCTCCATTTGATCGTAGCGTGATGTTTTATAGCCTATAGCACTCAGGAACATTGTAATTATCTATCAGTGAAAGAATTTTGGCAATCCGACTAGCGGTTCCAAGGATTACCCCTTATCATACAAACTTACAAATTTTACCTCTTTATAATATTAGTTAAAGCTATGTATATGTATGCAGTTATAGATTTATACAACATTGATTCAGTGCATGGGATTTATATTACCTACGCATAAAGGTAGGCTAGGCAATGTTGTTGTGAATGTGTAATAAATGCCAGTTGGCTTCCAACACTCGGTTACCTCGCTTGTCTCATATAATTACACCCTAGACTCTACAAGTGTTTATCATAACCGCGACCTTCAAAATAACAAATTGGAAAACTGAGACATTGGTCGTACAGAGTAATATTTTATACAATATCCAATTTAGATAATCCTCGTTGCTTTGAGCCTATTAAAGAGCTACGATGTCATTACACAGGTCTCCTTAAATGATTTTCAGATAAATCAAACATCCAACAACTTGAAAGAAATAAAACTTACTACCTTTAGGTGTAGCCAATTTAGGCTGTATCCAAAGTCGACAGGGTCCAGCTGTATCAGTCGAGTAGAAGTTCCTGACACATTCATTAGCAAGAGTGTGACATGCTCGTAGGTCATTTTGCTGTGAAATAAGCAAATAATTATTGATGGCTAAGATTTCGTTACGAGCTCGTAGACAGAGGCGTAGCATATAAGGAACCGTAGCGACTACGGCGTAGCAAGCTACGACTACTACCACTAATATTTGCCGGTTCTTGTCTAAGACTACAAATGAGGGAGCTTGATAAATGGCATTGTATAGATTAAGGTTTTTATATGGCTCGATGAATTATAATAGCTCATAAGCCCCTTTATCAGTTAAGAAGGGATTTCCACTTACCATACACAAATATTCATGTTTAACAACATCCAAAAGAGCAAGTGGATGCAAACTATTCTCTTCATATTTTGGCCTGGAGTTCACATAAGTCTTCGGTATACAGAGGCCTCGAACAATGATCTGGTTCTTCGCGCATGCGCATGACTCGCAGCGTGTGCACACGTTGTTTACTGGCTTAAAGCCGCGTGCGCATCTGACGCATTGAACCTCTTTGAGGGGAGACCCGTCAATATTTTGAGTGACTGGAAGAATAACCCTTATTATTTGTGAATAAGATTTAAGTTACTAGAAGTCGTTGGTTATCAAAAAGAGTCTAGATAAATTGAATTTTGTCTTTCTATTCCTACGAAAAATGAGTGAATCTTTCAAATTCAAGCCCACTCACCCCCCATCTTCGACGCCAGTTGCTTACCATCAGGAGATCCATCTGATCGTTTTTATAGTGCATGTTCTATAAAAGTCATAAACAGAAATCCTAATCCTATCCTAGTCCTATCGGACTAAATTGTTTAACTGCCGTGACTCCGAAATTATTTAAGATTATAAATATTTCTAAAATTATTTTTTCTTAATCTTCTCAATAAATTAATTTCACACTAAAAAAGTAAACGAATCCAACCTGTAATGTAATCATTAGGACACTTCCTACACGCGATCCTGCCAGACACGTTTTGACATCGACGTGGTACACAAGAGTGGCCATCAGCTGACACCACTTCAGTGGCATTGCAAGGCTTGCATCTACCTATACCCACTGGCACGCTATGATCTGCACATGAACAGCCAAATCCTTAAAAGAAAAAATAATAATTTAAAAATCGAATAATGGAAACTTTTTCAAATATCTAAATATCTAAAACGTGTGGGAGAGCCAAGCTTATTATTAAATATCTAAAACGTGTGGGAGAGCCAAGCTTCGGCACGAATGGGTCGGCTCGACCGGAGTGATACCACGGCAACTTCAGTAGTTGTTTAGATTTAATAACCTATTTTTTTTTAATATCACATAAAAAATGTCCAGTGCGTCTCTTATAGGCTGCAAGTCCTAAGTCGTCTTTTAAAATACGCGACATGGTTCTAGGTGCTATCTTCATCTCCCGAGATAAAATGTTTTGCTTTCGGCCAGGATTTCTTCGAATTCTTTCCCTTACTGCTTTGACCACCTTTTTCGTACGAACACTACGTGGACGGCTAGATTTTTTTCTGTCACAAACAGAGGAGGTCTCATTGTACCTATTAATAGCCCGGTACACAAACATTTGACTAATGCCAAGCGTTTGGAGAGTTTTAAAAATTGCATTTGGCTCCATACCCACTTTGTGTAATGCAATCACAGCGATTCGGTTCTCTTTATCACCCCACTCCATTTTAATATCGCAAAATATTGAACAATTTATTGGCGCCAAAATAAGAAAACACAATGAAAAATTATATAAAAATGACAGATTCCAAATTCAAATGTAATATTTTGTTTATTTTTAATTGTAACAGTATTTATGGCCAGACTATGTAGTATGTTATACTATGTCAGTATTTTATTATTTCATTGATTTTCGGCAGGTCGGAGGTTAAGCCGCTTTTCATGCGTAAGGGTGAGGCTTTCAAAATGTGGCAAATACCAATGTGACTTCTCCCAAGTTTATATGTATATAGTATTTTCTAAGATTATTGAGATATCACAGACAGGTAAAGGATAACATCGTGAAGAACCTGGACCACATTGAGTAAACGTGCTGCTTGCTGATGCTGGATGATTAAAATTTTGTCGCGTGAGAAGGGGCCTGTGCTCAGCAATGGGCTCTAATATGATATGGAGATGTTGTGAATAAGTTAAAAAAAATACTTAAACTTACCATCAGCAGAAGGTACCAAAGAAGCATTAGCAGGACAAGCCAAACAACCTAGGTTACTAGGTTCATAATAAAAACCTTGTTGACAGCTACCCGGCATTTCTAATTCTTTCGCGTTAATTAACATATTTATAGTTAAAAAAAGCCAAATTAAGTTCCACAGATCTTTCATTTTATTACCTCTCTTAACTTACACTGTAATCTATACTAAACACATAGTTCTATAATAAAGTAATAATTAAGTTTTATAAAATATTAGACCAATTAAACCGCAATCCCTAAAACAATAATTCTAATTAATGAGGGTTTTGAAATGAGTAGAGCGAAGTTTCATTTAGCAATATGACGTAATTATTATATCACATCATCTTATAATTAAATTGTTTTTCAAATCTTAGAAGTTAAACAATGTTCTCGATTCTGTTTTGTTTACTTGTGAATGTTGTTATTCGCGTTGCTATGGTAACGCATGGCTCGGTACGCAGGCGCGCAGTGATGCAGAAAAATGAGGGAAGTGGAGTCTATTGATAGCTTTTTTAACAAACAGATATTTTTTGTGTCAAATAATTCAGATAAATTAACATTGGTCACGCACGATTCCAGGTCATTAACCAAAAAATTCGTAATTAACAAATCACAAAAATGAATATGAATCGTCACCGATGTCGAATGGGTCGGCTTGACCGAAGTGATACCACGGCCACACAGAAAACTGGGGTGTAACAACCACAACCTTGTGTTTCGCCGTGTGTGTGAGGTTACCAGAAGTCCAATCCCGCCCAATCCTTGAATATCCACATCTCTTATCGCTCAAAGGCCGGCAACTCACTCGTAACTCCATTGATGTTGCGGGTGTCCATGGCGACTTATCCCATAAAAAAAAGATATTGGTGCATCTGGGATTCGAACCCTATCCTCCTACTTATTCTTTAGATATGTCTTAAACCTGTAAGATTTACTCATTCAGGTCTTAAAACTGATATCAAAATCACACTCACTTAGCCGGGGTTGCGGGGTAAGCGCAATGAGGCACCGCGACCTCGGTCCAGAGCAGGAGAAGGAACAGGGGGGATTTAGTCAGTAAGAGTGTGACACTCCCTCCCGCCCTGCCCTGGGATGGGGTCATTTGATGATTTTCCCCTCACAAAAAAAAACCCACATATCTTTTAAACAGAAAGATAATAGATCAATAGTCATTACCCATTATAAAATGATTTATCACAGTTAGGAATACGTTTAGTTTTGATTTAACAACTGCATTAGCTTCATGTATCCATCAAAAGATGGGAAACGTTGGCTAACACCAACGCAACATTTGAAACAAAAGATGATTTATTGCCTTTTAAAGTCAGAAACATTCGCAATCCATCAATTTTCCAACAAAAAGTTTTCACAGTCATTTTTGAAATAGCAGTCGACACTATAGTCATTTCCATTCTAAAATGTTCTGTGTAAAGACCTTTTATTTTGCAATCGTTTTTATAAAAATCTCATTTTGCTTTGAGAGACGAGACGATCTCATTAGCTGCGCTATAGAAGTTGCAATTAACAACTTTAATTACAGACATGCAGCTTTAATTCTGTACAATGATATTGACAACAAAATGGTGACCGATTTCGTGAAGGCTTATGAAGGAACGGTAATGATTCAAAGTAGAGGAACAGAGCCTGCGAAACAAGTCGTCATCATAGTGGATAACTATCAATCCTTCATGAGGCTCCTCAATAAAATGAGGTCGGATTTGAGAGGACGCAACTTATTCAATGGAGGAGCAAAGTTTCTAATCGTGATCAATTCAAACCGAAAAAAACTGGACCACATCACCACCATTTTATGGAGCTTTTACGTCACTGATGTAATAATCTTAACGAAAGACAAGAAGAACAAAATTGCCATGTTCACTTACTATCCTTATAGAAATCATTTGAATTGTCAGAACACGGAACCGACCCTCATCAGTTATTGGAAGCCGGACATGTCTCTGAGAAACATGTACCCAGATAAAATGAGTAACATGCACGAGTGTCCTTTATACATTTCGACGAATAAAATCTACCACCAAGGAGGCACTGACCGAAAAATTCCGCTGCAAATAATCAAGAAATCAATAGTGAGATTGCTTCGGGATATCATGAATTTTACGCCCATAATATCAGCCAGAGATTACATCAGCATCGATTCGGATCGAGCCAAGAATTGGTCGGATTCTTTAAATGACGTTATAACTGGGTTTGCAAACATTTCTACGTGTACCATACCTCTGGGAGTAGACAGATTAGGTCTTCTAGACTATTCTATGCCGTATTTTCGTATTCGTATTGCGTGGTTGGCTCCTCCGGTTGCTCCAGGGCCTATGTGGTGGCGACTACTATCACCATTAAATGGGTATCTATGGCTTATTCTCCTGGTAGTTACATTCATAGTCATCTCCCTTCCTTTTGTATTGAAATTTAAGCGCACAAAACGGTTCTGCAATCGTTATTTTAAGAACTTTGACAAGGTTCAAGGAGCTGCTTTTAGGGTTTGGGGAGCTATGCTAGGTCAGACTATCAGAGTTGCCCCAAGAAGATTCAGGGACTTCTACATTGTAGGACTGTGGATCTGGTTTACTTTTGTCGTCAGGAATGCATACCAAAGCGTCCTTATAGGCGCCCTGAAGACAGATACCCTTACAGGAAATTTCGCGAATTTGAAAGAGACTGTTGACAATGGGTTTAAATTCGGCGGCAGGGCTGGCATTTACGGCCATTTCGAATTTGATCCCTTAATCAGAGATGGCTTTGAAATAATTCCCGAAGTGAAATTTGAAGATGTTTTCCGCGAAGTTTTGGAAGGGAAGAAGAAGTTTGTGCTGGCTACATCCTTGGAGTATGCCTTTGCTTTTTGCTTGGCACAAGGGAAGAAAGAGAATGAGTGTGGGCATGTGTTACCAGACTCAATACTAACTGTCCCATTGGTGGTGTGGATGAAGATGTACTCTCCGTTTGTGAGACCGCTCTCTGTCTGGTTACCAAGGATGATTGAAACCGGTTTGTTGGAGAAGGAAGCGAACTTGAAGACGACGTACGTTCCTTCCATAAATTCTGATCCTTCGCCATTGACTCAGCATCAGACCCTTACTTGCTTTCTCTGTCTCATGTTTGGCTGTTTGATTTCTTTTATAATATTCTTTTGTGAGATTTTAAGGAAGAAGTCATCTAACTATACCATCGTGAAAAAGAGTAAGTTGGATGCGATGACGAAGGAGCGTGCGTTTGTTAAAGATTATAAAGAATAATGTATATTTCGATTAGCTGCTTTAGGATCTTAGATGGTGACCTTTTTTATTTTGTAGGAAGAGTACGGGTAGGTCTTTGACCGCTATCTCACCTTGTGGTAAGTGATGATGGGACATACGATAGAGCAGAACCTACCTATAAGTAATCTATTCACTTGGGCTTAACGAAGCTTACCCTTTGTTAAACACACATACTGGCAAAAAATTCCACACCTTTGGCGGTTCATATAAAACTGGAGTCCAACCGCTTGATGCTTGTGGGTGCGATATTCTCTGTGAAGAGGTGACGTTTTTTCGATTGTCTAGACGTAGTTACGATTTGATTAGAATTTTGCTCTCGTAATATTATGTGTAGGTTTTGTTAACGCCAGTTGCTGGACTGGGTCGCCCATCCAATTAAGAAGTTTTGAGCACAAACAAAACTACTTTCTGTTCATTTTCAAATAAAACTACAATATTAATAAATTTTCGTATTTATTTTATCACCAAACATGGAAAATAATTGTCATTTTTCACAGTTAATTGACGTAAAACTAAATAAAAGCATCCATTACAAATAAATTAGTTTTCAACATTCATATAAAAATAGACATTTAGAGACAACGATATTTATTTTATGGTTAGTATTTATCGATAATATATAAAGAATTGTGTTCTACGATTCAGCTAGATCTAGAAAAAATGTAATTTTATTTAAAGAAATCATATACTAAACAGTTTTATAAAATAGGATTTGATATAAATGATAGATTGATATAAAAGAGATATTTTATTTCTTATATCTAGATTTAAACTACAATTTACACGAGTAACTAGACATAGGCCGCAGAAGATATAATTTATTAATTATTCTTAAGTACCATTCACATTAAAAATATCATAAAATACCAACCAAAACCGTAAAAAACACACAGTAACACTTATGAAATGTAACAAAAACATATTTACATTCTTTTTTTGTAAACAGTTTGTATAAAACTAAAAAAAAATTTTTTCAACATTCGCCTAAGGCGGTCGAAGCGCTACAAGACGATAAGCTTAAAAATAAAATAAGGATAGACACGTAAGTATTTAGAAATAAGTATACAGTGTAGAGAAGTCAGAAACCTCTACCGAACATTTTTATATTTTTTTTTAGTAGGTGATTCCGACGTCACATTTCTTATACGTAGCCAAGGGATGGTATGGAGCTCCGAAACCATAACCAAAACTGTATCCATTTCAAAAGTTTCGGATAGTTTCGAATAAGGGCTGAACTAAATAAAGTATGTTCCGACAGATTTTTATTTCACCTTCGCTTTTTGCAAATTGTTTGTCATTTCCCATCATAACATAACCTTTTTATAGGTTGTTAGTTTATTGATTTTATTTCAAGCTAATATCCCTTACCAAAGATAACCAACATAGATAATACCAAATAATTACCTAAACCATATTCGAAATCAATATCATTTTATTCCTATGTACTGAAAATCTGCGTAGTGGACTCGAATCTTCTTTGACAGGGCACCGCATTAAACTGAACGCTAATCATTTTTCGCTTCACATTTTTTTTATATTTGGAATATTTTTCTTCTTCCTTTCATATCCATATCCCTATCTAGATCCGAAATACCATATCAATAGCATCCCTGACGTAAGCCACAGATTATAAATGTTCCAGTACAGTAAAACCAGCCGTAATTTTAACTTATACTCCTTCATTTGTCAAACTGTACGCACATGAGGTGTAATCTACCGTAGGTTATGTTTTTACGCTCCAAGGATACACGGAGTAATTTTCAGTTTAATATTACTAAACTTGTTGAAGATATTTAAATTTGAAATTTGAATTCTATTCTGCAATGCCTAAAATGTTTATTTAAAAAAAAGGTTTGTTATTTTACGGTTAATATTGTTCTGCTTGGATTCTTTAACAATAAAAATATTTTCTGTTTCGCGTACGATAATATATTTTATGTGTGTAGGAATGACCTACATTGAAAATAAGCAATTTCAAAAGCAAAATATAAAATTTCTTTTTCCACTTTTAACCCGTTTGTAGGAAGGGTATTGTTTTTATTTTTGCAAGCTTTCTGCAAAAGTATAATTTATTCTGTAATATTATTTAATTCAAAACGCCAGACTCCGGTATAGCTCAAAGGCTAATCATATCCTTTGATGTCTAGTTAATAAGAGAACTTAAATAAAGATTAAAAAGGATTTCAGTTAATATTATTATAAAATATTAATGAACGAACTTGGTCAAATACGTAAAGTCGAAAAACACAAGGATAACTCGAATTTCATTTGAATTTATTTTATCATAAGTACCAAATATCAGAAATAAAAAAGTTTTTTTCATTCTAGAATATTCAATCGTTTTAAATAAGCGCTATTTATAATTTTTATTTATTTGTTTATTTGAACGTTCGAAATTCGAACATCCCAAGTGACGTTAACATGTTTTTTTTTTTTGGAGTTTATGGCTTGGATACAAGTCCTTTAAGCCAAGACGTTAATATGTATCCGAATGCATCACAGATAATATAGAAAGTCCATGTAGATTAAATGCAAATTCTCTCGTTATATTACCATTGTGATATAAAGCTTGTAAAATGTAAATGTTATCACTGTCAAGTCATTAACTACTGGAAAGCGGATAAAATACTCATAAAATTAGCATTTTCACTCACGTTCTTGTTTATTTTTGGTTTATCCTTCCATATTTTATGTTTTATCGCTTGGCCTGGTTAATAAAAATTGTTTGGAATTTATCTTGAATATTGTTTATGGCGGGCACTTTAGTTATTGATGATTTAAGACCAAGTAAAAATATTTATTGTTTTTGTTCGTTATTTAGAAGGCATATTAATGCTATGAAATAAAGTCACAAAATGTTTTAACATTCAAAACTATACATTCAAAAAGGAAATTGGAAATAAGATATCTACAATACACACTTTCAGACACAAATATAAATAATAATCTCTTCAAGCAGCTAAAGTAGGAGGTTCAACAACTAAATAAGGAACTTGTAACGATAAAGCCGGTTGTGGCAATGTTGGGAACAGTATAGGATATTGTGGAGGTGGCTGGAGTCCTTGTGTTGGTGGCCTGGCTTCGGGCTCTGAGCAGTGCAGCAGCCAATGAGTGAGCATCCTCCCACGACCCTTGAGTTCCACTTCACCACGACGCTCCACCACGAAGGTGCCCCATTGGTCCAACAATGCTCGAGTATTCTCGCTTAGATGGATGCGCAAAGCTGGAAGAGATTGACAAGTTAGGTTTCTTGGAGACGATGTTAGGTTTTGTTTATGTTGAGGTTAGATCTTAGTTTCAGAGTTTTTTTTCTATTGGGTTGTAGGAGTATTTGTGAGACTTGGCTGAATGATAAAGCTTTATTTTCGATCTAACTACTTTCACGTGGTCTCACTCGCTTCTCGGATCCTCTAGATCTTTGCCTAATGTTTTATAGCCTATAGCACTCAAGAACATTATAACTATCCATCAGACAAAGAATTTGAGAAAAACCGAGCAATGGTTCCAAAGATTACTTCGCATCCAAAATTACTTACAGAAAATAAATACCTATTAAAAGAAGGTTTTTTTAATAAGAAAATAGATATTAAAAAAAGGTTTATTTTCCGATTGAATTCTTGACGAGATTGAACATTATGGAGCTAAATGGGAATAGCGAGTTTCGAGCTCTCTTTTATAAAGAAGTATTTCGTTTCATAGTAATATTAAACTAAAACTATTATATATACTATACTAACCATTAACTGAAACTGAAAAAGATTAGATTTTTCATATTACAATTACTTTGGTAAAGTTAGGTTACGATACCAATTGCAAATAGTAACGAAGACTTTTACTATTCTTCGAAATGGTATACACAAAAAAGTCTCATTTCAAATTTTAATTAAAACGGCTCTGTTGACAGTGGGATTGTTTGTTCTCGCTATAAAGCTCAGAGAAATAAACGCCGAATCCTTTGACCGACGTTTATGATTGCTCCGCTACTTTATTACGGAGTTTGTAATTAACAAATCTGGCAGTGAACGTAGGTACTTCTTAAGGAAACCTGGCTCGTTCTGTCACCTAAATCTTTGTTCCGTTGGTATTTTTATTTCCGCGTAAATTCGTGCATGCCAAGTTTTATGTCTACGAGGTTACATTTATGTTTATTCCTGGGACTTCCAGGAACAATCATTAAGTTGGAAATTACCGATACATTGCTTATTGTGCTGTTTTACTATTGTGTCTCATATTAAGACGATTGAAAATCAAAGTCAAAGGATTTATTTGCTCTTGAATACAGTTACATAAAAGGTGTTTCAAAATACCTATATTAATAAGTTCCGTATACAGTCAGAAGATAATGACATGCAATTTTTTTTACATTCTATTCATCAATGACATTACTTTGGAAACTTAAATTTTGTTTTTGGTAATAACTTTGTATAAGAAATATCTAGATTTGAAATAAAATAACGTTTACATGTGACTATTTTATACAGAACCTTTTAGGACTGGGTGTAAGCTTAAATTCGTTTTATAACAGAAATAAACAATATTTGTCTAATATTTTTTCATTATTTAAATGCCAGACTAAATTTTTTTTTATTAAAAAAAAACGTTGTGTGGGGTCACTAGGATTTTCTCCTGTATCGTGGGTGCGTTTACAAACATACAATTTCACATGCACATCACACCCAGACCCGGAACAAGAATCTGTGGATCACACAAAGAGTAGTTCCGTGCGGGAATCGAACCCGCGACACGTTGCGCGGCAGCCAGTTGCCCAGCCACCGCGCCAACCGTGCAGTCATAAATACCTTTTTTGATTTTCATATTCTGTTATCATCCCTATAATTATAGTCGGAGTCGGATTTAATAAATTTTAGTCTTAATCATAAAACCTTATTAACTAAATCAAATAACTCACGTTGTCCAGTTGACTCCATGCGACTGGCAGTGTTCACAGTGTCTCCAAACAAGCAGTAATGAGGCATTTTGACCCCCACTACTCCGGCGCAGACAGGGCCCGAGTGCACTCCAATACGAACCTTATATTAACACAATTTAAATTACATTTTAATGTTCTCCCAAAATATACTAGTGTAACTTCATTGAAAACTGCACTTCCTTGATAAATGAATTCGTCTATCTAACACAAAAATTAATATTAAATTCGACCTCATAGTTCTGGGGTTCAAAACAGCTTTAATAGTACATAGGCTTATCAACATCTACGATAGCTTTCAATATTATTATGTATACCTCTAATCGATGTGTAGGTCGGTGTCTCACTACAAATCCTCTGACAGCTTCCACAATAGCCAGTGCCATGAGACAGATCTCCCGAGCATGAAGGTCGCCGTTCCTCTCCGGGAGACCAGACACCACCATGTAGGCGTCGCCTATTGTCTCCACCTTTATAATAAAATAGGAATTAAGGAGATTGGCTGGTGAAGGTTTTAGTTTTTAAAAGGAATGAAGATGCTTGTATAGTTCAGAAATTGAACATATAGTAATTATGGAGTACACAATTAGGGACAAAAAAAATCTCTACCATAGCGATTATGAAAATAAAAAGCGGCTTTCGCATCATGTTTTCTAAAACATGTAAAATTATATAATAGCCGTTATTCAAGACTTTTCAAAAATATTCAATGACAAACAGAAAAACATAAAAGACATTAAATAAAGTTTATTAGTCAACGCCAGTACACAGAACACATCTAAGTACCCCCACACGCATTCCGTTCACTAAATGAAATAGGACTTTACCTAGTACGTAGTACAAATAAAAAAAAAACAAAATCACTCACCTTATAAACATCATAGAATCCAATAATCCTGTCGAAGGTGCTGTAGAGGTCATTGAGGAGGTCCACCACCTGCATGGGCGTGGAAGCGGCACACAGCTCCGTGAAGCCGACGATGTCACTGAAGTACACCGTCACGCACTCGAAGCTCTCTGGCTGGACCACTTCACCTGCCATCAACTGCTGCGCCACTGGCCTGAGTGAAAATAAGATTAAACTGTCATGTTTGCTTTTGCTTACCATCAGGTCAAAAGATAAACGTGGTGAAATTTGTTGTCTCGAACTGAATGCAAAGGGACTACGTATGACTTAGCCCAAACTTTTTTAGAGGCTCACATACACACATTTAAAAAGAGCTCAAGAATAAGAAAGTTTCAGTAGGATTTTCATAATTTTGCTTAATCAGGAGAGCAACTCCAAGATACATACATTCAGATTTCACATCGGCAGTCAGAAAAAAAGGTCAGGTTGATAATTTACAATTAATTACTTCAAAAACTTGCTTCGCAAATTCGCAAATTACGGTTTTATGAAAATTAAAAATGTATAAAACAATTTTCATGACTGAAGTTTGTAACTACAATGTCGAAACCCAACTCACCACAATGTTCTGGCTTCGTGTCGAATTTGATAAATTTAATTCGTGTTAGTTTATAACTTTACATTTCATAATTTACACGTAAATGTCACGTGAATTATTTGGGGTAAATACAATTATTTAACGTGATTTAAATTTGTGATTTATATTTAACATTTCACTATTCTATTTTATATCAATTTGTACATAACGCTGTTTTTTTTCCTTTCTTCTACTTTATGATTAATTCCACCACTTTTAATTATAATATGTATACTTGAAATTATATTAACATAACATTAGTATTTAAATAAAATATTAAAGGAATAAGACAGACTTGTATAACGACGAAATCTTTTATTATCGTGGTTTTCTCCAGGTGCGCTTGGACAAATGACATGAACACCGGTAGAATAAAATCAGGATAATCAATCAATATATGCGGTTGGCATAACTTGCTCATAATAGTCTTATAATTTGTGTATTATTTATTCTACATTCTATATTATTCACTGATATTAATACCTCGGTAGCACTTGATACAGTAGCTCCTCCGATCTCCGTTTCTCCAGCGACAATTGTTCAGTTTTCTCCTCAACGAGCGACTCCAAGTTGTTCGCGTATTGTTCCATACGACGAAGGAGGTCGTCCATTAGGTTGTCACAGTAGCCCCTGGTTATACAAGTTATATAAATATAGGAAGTAAAAAAATTATGATGTAAAAAAGGAATAAAGATAATACGAGTAACTAACTAACTTCAAAGAAAATAGCTGAATTGGAGAGTCCAGTAGGCTGCGCGACATCGACACGCTCATGATGAAGAACCCCTCTGTGGTTCGAAATTAGTAGAGCTTTTCTCAGTATATCCACGTGAGTAACCCGCGATTTTTAGTTAATTTAGTATGTCTCACGATAGTTGTATAGTAGGACACGCTATTCTTGTACCCTATCGCACGGTAGAGTCTGATCGGGTTTGTTTTCCACGTCAGGAAAAGTCCAAATAAAATAACCATTGCTAGCCCGGAGTCAGAAAGAGATCTCAATCTCAATCTCAAGAGATCTCGAGCGCTCTCTCCAGTCTCGTGCGCGCGCGCTCAACGCACGGTCGTGTGTATCGTTACGTACTAAATTGTGAATTAATAAAAACATTAAAATAAACAAAAATGGTGCAATGTAAGAAGTGCAATCTTTTTGTATCTTTAGTTAAAGACGACATAGTGAAGTGTAAAGGTGAATGTGGAAATGTTTACCACAAAAAATGTGTAAACAAAAAGTTTTTAAATAATGCATTCTGCGACGACTGCCAAATAAATAAATGCAGCCCTAAACAATGCGCTGAAGATGCTTAAATTACTTTAAATCCGAGGGAAGAATCTGGAGAGAACGTATTAGCCGAGGTCAATAAGAAATTGGCGGTGATTTATAACCTGGAAAAGAAAATAGAAGAACTGGCCAATAGCGTCGAATTTTACGCTGATATGTACCAAACATTAATGGATTTCAAAGAAGAATCGCAGAAGAAAATTAAGGCTCTGGAACAGAAGAACGTGTATCTGGAGAAATGTAATAAAGCTTTAGAGGAAAGAATACAAGATCTGGAGGTAAGAGATAAAGAGAAAAACATCGAAATTCACGGATTAGAGAAACACGGAAACGAAAACACCAAACAAGTAGTTAGAAAACTGGCTGAGAAACTAAAATTGGACCCAAATGATATCGAAGATGCGCAGAGGGTAGGCCAAGAAAAGCCGGATGATACTAAGCCCAAGACTGTGCTGGTCACGCTGAGATCTAAGTCTGCCCGAAATAACTGGATGCTGGTAAAAAAGGAGTCTAAGATATATAATGACAAGGTTTATGATAACGGTAGCGAAAACAGAATCTATATTAACGAAGATTTACCAAAGTATAAGCGACAACTTCTTTGGATGGTAAGGAATAACCTTAAACCAAAAGGTTTTCAGTACATATGGGTTCAAAACTGTAATATCTTGGTTAAAAAGAATAGCGAGGAGAAAAAAATCTATAACATTAGATCGGAAGACGATTTGAAAAAGTTCGAGGAAAGTACGTAAACAAACGCGTACTTAACGCGGCGCGTCACACACTAGGTGATATTAAACAGCAACATTCGATCGTATAGATGACATATCCAGTGACTTAAATTTTAAAAGATATTCTGATATAATGGCTTTACAGAAGGACTTATCCCAAGATTCAATCACCACTAAAATACTACACCTTAATATAAGATCCCTCCGAAAACATTTTAACGAATTAATAGTATTGCTGGATAAAATTAAATATAATATAGACATACTTATATTAAGCGAGATAAATATTAAAAAGGAAGAACTACCGCTATACCAAATTGTTGGATATAATACTTATATACATTCGAGGGAAACCAAACGAGGAGGAGGATTACTAATATATGCCAAGAACGAATTGAAATTTGAAGCTGCAATAGTTAACACAAAGGGAGTAGAAACAATACATGGACAACTAAAGCACGGGAAAAATAAAACTCATATTTTTGCGATTTACCGACCACCTGCCAATAATAAAATAATGTTTATCCAACAATTAAAGACATTAACAAAGTCTATTCCAGCATGTGACAACGTAATTGTGATTGGTGACACCAACATTAACACCTTAAATGACACCTCGAACCCCGCCGTAACGAGGTACAAAAACGCCCTGTGTGAATGCGGCCTGCTGTGTGCAATACCTAGCGAAGAGGTAACGCGCGAAGCGATCGTGGACGGCCGGCTCGAGACTTCGTGTTTGGATCACATCTGGGTGCGAGTGAGACGGAGCGAGTGCGACGCGAGCGCGTACGTCCTTGAGACGCGCATTGCGGACCATCATGCAGTGGGTGTATCGTTAAACTTATGTGTGAGTGGTAAAGAAAATGAGTGTGTGAGTGTCAATAGCAAAAGTATTAGTGTGCGCGAAGTGATTTGTAACAAAAATGTGAGACAAAAACTGAGCGAATATGATTGGAAACAGTTACTTGATATATCATGTCCGACAGTATTGTATAAGACTATGTGTAGTGTATTTGAACAGATTTACAGAGAAAGTACAATTAAAGTTAAAGTAGGTAATAAGAAAACAATAAGACAGCCATGGGTAAATAGAGAATTGTATACAATGTTATTACGCAAAGATAGTTTATTTAGAATATGGAAAGCGGATCCTCAGAATATGAATAAGCGATTAGATTACACAAAATTTAGAAATAAAGTAAATAAACAAATTAATGATGCAAAAAATAAATACAGACAGGAACAAATTACAAAATGTAATGGAGATTATAGGAAGATATGGGCGAATATAAATACATGGTTAGGTCGAAATAAAAATAGCTTAGATGATGTTATATTAAAGCATTTAGGAAAGACGGACAGCATAGAACAAATTTGTACACAGTTTTCTAAAACATTTACGGAGGAAATAAAGGCAATTAAACATACCTGTAACTCAAAATTCTTAGATAGAAATAAATATGTAAAACCGAGTGAGGTGAGTTACAGATATAAAACAATCACTCCAAGAGATGTAGAAAAGGTCATAGAGAATTTGTCTTCTGAAAAAGCCCCCGGTCCAGATACAATAAGAGCGCAGGACATTATATGTATAAAAAAGAGAATAAGTCCGGTTTTAGCTTTATTTATAAACAATTCACTAACTACTGGTACCTATCCCGACATGTTAAAAAAGGCAATTATCCGTCCTATTTACAAATCAGGTAGCCATCTGGAATTTGTAAATTACAGACCAATCGCAATTCTATCAGTTATTGATAAAATTACTGAAAAAATAATTGTAGGTCAGATTAGTGGGTTTTTAGAACAACATAAAATATTATGTGACACACAACATGGTTTCCGCAGAGGACGGAACACTGTCTCTGCTTTATTAGGTTTTTCTGATTACATCAATGGTTCGCTAGACTCGGGGAAACAGGTTATAGCTCTTTTTATTGATTACAAAAAGGCATTTGACACATTAGACCATGATATCTTATTACAGGCGATGGACGATTGTGGAATACGTGGGTCCACAAATAATTGGTTCAAAGACTATCTAACCAATAGAAAAATAAGTACAATGATAGCTGGCAAGACAGGGGAAGAGGCGGGTGTAGACCTAGGTGTGCCGACTGGATCGGTGTTCGGGCCAGTGGGATACATAATGCATGTGAATAGTGTGTCAAATGTCGTCAACAGATGTAGAGTGTTCATGTACGCTGATGACATGTGCCTTATCTATGCATCCAAAAATATAGTGGAAGCCCAAACGTTTATACAGGAGGACTTTGAAAATATTAGCAAGTGGGCACACGATAACGGAATTATCTTAAACACTACAAAAACTAAAGTTATGCATATACATTCCCCGTACAATCATATTGCCAGATCAGTAGACAATGGACATATCACACTAATAGGGCACACTTATGAATGTCTACATAGAAATAAAAACAACTGCAAATGTAATAAACTAGATAATGTACTTCAATTCAAATACCTAGGCCTAACAATAGATAAAAATTTTAACTGGAAATTTCATGTTAACGACATTTGTAATAGACTAAGATCTGTATTAAGTAAGATTTATCAATTAAAAAGTGTACTGAACAAAAAGACTCTCAGATTAGTTTACTTTACTCTTGCAGATTCGTTAATAAGTTATGGCCTCCTTGTGTATGGTCGAACATTTATTACATATATAAAAGACATTAAAGATATACAAATAAGACTGATAAAGTTCCTAGTAAGTAAAAATGTTAAAGATAGTTGCAAAAAAGAGTATGATAAGTTATTTTCTATTTGTAAAATTTTACCCATAGACAAAAAAGTAGATTATTTAGTAGGTTTGCAATACTATTTTAATGACGATTATAAAGTTAATATAAAGAACAAATATAATACGCGTAGGGTTAGAGAAAAAAAACTAATATTACCAGAGATAAAAAATTATTATGGCAAGAGAACATCCGCATACTTAGTTCCTAATATATTTAATAAAATAGAGATGCTAAGAGAAGAAGGGAAAAAGTTACCCAAAGGATCTCTTAAGTCAAAATTAAAAAGCTTTATATTAGATTATTAATAAGAAGTAAGAATGTTATGTTTGTGTGTGTTTTTATGTTTTGTTTGTTATGTTAGTCAATAATAATTATTATATAAACTGTGTCATACCTAGCTATAAGTACATAGTATGCATAAAATAGGGATATTTAAATTTTAAAGAAAAAAACCCAAGTAATTGCACCTAGGTACTAAATTCCCTATTATGTATAAATTTTAATATGTTATTGTATAAAGAGCGCCTCTCGCCATCAAACGTTAAAGTTTGGCGAGTTTAGATGATAAGGACACTTTTCTGTAACTTTACTGAATAAATTATTTAAATTAAAAAAAAAAAAAAAAAAAGAAAGGGATTAGGCAGGCACGTTTTGTGGGAGAGCCATGCTTCGGCACGAATGGGTCGGCTCGACCGGAGTGATACCACGGCCTCACAGAAAACTGGCGTGGAACAATTACAGTGTTGTGTTTAGCCGTGTGAGTGAGGTTACCGGAGGCCCAATTCTTTCCCGCCCCCAATCCCCCTCAATCCCTAAATCTCAAATTCCTAAGCCCTAAATCTCAAATACCTAATCCCTAAATCTCAAATCCCTAATCCCTAAAAAGTCAGCAACGCACTCGTAACTCCTCCGTTGCGGGTGTCCATGGGCGACGCTGATTGCTTACCATCAGGTAATCCGTCTACTCGTTTGCCGACAAACTACATAAAAAAAAAACGAAAGACGGGCCACAATGATCGACATAAATTAATTTACAAAGTAAAAATACTACAACTGAACCACTTACTTGATATAATTGGCGTTGATAGTATCAAAGCTCGGTCTATCGTCAGCTGCCTCAGCCCAGCATCTCTCAGCCAGGTCCAGGAGTTCCACTGCAGCACCACCGCCACCACCAGCGGCTGCACCCACCTCACCCACACTGACGACTGGCCGGAATGGTGGCGATTCCCGAGCGCACACGTGGCTTACTATTTCTGTTTATATAAATAGTAAATAGACTAAAATTGGGCTTTTGGATTTCAAAATCTTAAAGGTTCATTGGATCGAATCAAGTCCCCTTTTTGTGATTATCATGATCAATATCATACTTTAAGTGTAGGAGAGCCATGCTTCGACTCGAATGGGTCGGCTCGACCGGAGTGATACCACGGCCTCACAGAAAACCGGCGTGAAATAACCACTGCGTTGTGTTTCGTCGTGTGAGTGAGGTTACCGGAGGCCCAATCTTTCCCCTCCCCCAATCCCTAAATCTCCAAATCCTTAATCCCTAAAAGGTCGGCAACGCACTCGTTACTCCTCCGTTGCGAGTGTCTATGGGCGGCACTGATTGCTTACCATCAGGTAATCCGTCTGCTCCTTTGCCGACCTATTATATAAAAAAAATGATTATCCTCAGCTTTTCAGTATCCAGTGTTTGTCAAAAGTCTTTTCTTTCATAGACAAGATTTGAGAATTAATCATTACGGTTTCTCAAAGTTTTGATTTATTATTTGAAGTTCATGTCAATGTTATCTGAACAATATTATAAAGCACATATAACTCGGAAAAAGTCACATTGGTACTTGCTAGGTGTCGCTCACATGCATTAGAAGCTTGGCTTATTCAACGTCTACAGTATTTTATCATCATCATCATCATCATCATTATCAGCCTATAAGTGCCCACTGTTGAGCAAAGGCCTCTTCTCACACGGAGGAGGTTAGAGCATTTATCACCACGCTTGCTCAGTGCGGGTTGGCGACTTCAAACAGTATTTTAAATTTTATACAATCTTTAAACTCATCATAAAGGCGAGCAACGTTTTAACGTAACAACGTGTGGAACGGAGTTCATTTTGTTACTTATGTTACATAAATATTTAAACACGTACGCTGGGTTACTAAATGACTGCAGAATCACGTGTGATGAAATTTCTTAATAATTTTAATATTTTACTAACTTACGTATAAAATACAATATGGTGTAAAATGATTTCAACGAGAACACTTTCATTTTATTAAAAAAAAACTGCTAGTAAAGAATCACACGTGTTGTTTAGCAAAATCTTCATATAAAAGTCAAAATCACATATTTTAATCCACCTGACACTTTTGAACGCCAAACAAAAGCAATTAAAAAATATATATTTCAAGAGGTTTAACTTTATGCGTGTTCCTAGGGAGAAGAACGAGCAGGAAACTAAAACGTGGTTACTCTTTCAAAATCAGTTTTACAGTTCATTTCTTTGTGACACCATTTAGTCGGTTCTGATATGTGAGAACAGTGTAACACTAATGTTTAGGCAAAGAATCCGAAAAAGAAGTTAACCTCAAGGACTACATATTTAGACAGCCTGGAGATGACCAGTTCCAATTGGCGGCACCCGTTCACGAACATAACACGTACACCAGCACCGCCCAACTCTACCATATTATAGGGAATCGAGCGATCCAGTGCCCGTGCCACCACCAATGAGACCTCTGAGTGAGCATGCACACACAAGTATCTATATTCTAACTTAATCAAGCCTAACTTAATTATAATAGGTTATAGGGCACTTACATTTACAAAAACTTTGAAGTTCATCAATAATTAACAACATGGTGTACAATTTAATAATTGAAATCAAAAATTCCTCTTAACATCCTGTGGAGTAGGACAAGCTAACCTCTCTTGTTTATAATCATTGTGTTGCCTTATATTAAGGGCTACTTTGAAAAATCTTATAACAAACAATTTATGTTTATTCAGGAGAATGATAAAATTAACTAAACAGTAGTATTTATTTGCTTTAAAACTTCGATAAGTATTTTGAGAATTTTGATGAGTTTGTACTTCTTCCCTTATAAATAAACTTTGTTGTTATGAATTTTCATTAATTTTGAGCTGTGTTACGTTTCAGTCAATTCTATGTATAAATATGAAGTAATTACTTGACATTTAAGATTCTGTTCTTATTTAACTTTGGTTGGAATTTTGATCTTTCACAATATCATATTCAAATATTTTCGTTTTGTCATTTTAGGAATTCGTAATTAAATAACTCGTAGCACAATTACTACGGCGTAGCACCTACGCAATGTTATTTTACTATTGCTACGACTTTTGTTGAATTTCGTGTTTAATCGGTTAACCAAGGTTTCTGGCCTTTTCTTGACGGGGGAAATCATCAAATCTTCTCTCGTTCAGGGTGAGGTGAAAGGGAAGGCCAAACTGTTACCGACTAAAAATCAAGTCGTTCCTTCTGGCCGCGACCTTTGCACTTGCCCGGTATCCCCGGCTCGATTAGTTGAGGTTGAAGTTGTGTTAGTGTTTATTAGAAATAATACAAGTTTATACGTTTAATGGTATAACACATATATTTTTTAAGTTTCAGTGTGTTGACCTATAAATAGTACGCAAAATAATAAAAAAATCTAAAAACGAAAAGGTGATAAATAAATAAATATTTCAATGCATGAATGTTTGTATCCTCCAAACTTCTTATCATAAGATTTTTTTTAAAGATTTGTTGTGTAAATTACGCAGAGACGTTTATAATGTACATTTATATAATAGGTCGGCAAACGGCTAGAGAAATCGCCTAATTGTAATAATAATCGGCGCCGCCAGTCGCAAAACTAGACGTGCTACGAGGGAGTTGTCAGCCTTTTATGGCTTTCTTTACCTAAAGAAACAATTAAAAAAGAGAACTACAATTTATTAGTTAGACTTGGTCGTATACGCGTAATGAATGCAAGAAGCGCCGACAGAGTTGTCCGCTGAGCCGTGAAAGCATAGACAATATAAATAAAAGTTGTTCTGTTGCGGTGACCTACAAACAACTACTGAACCGTCACATTCCATTAAAACGCTTCAAGGCCTGAAAACGTTACTTTTTCAGCTTTATAGTAAGTTATTTTAAACTGAATGCAGTTGGAAAACTGGGGTATTTAAAAAAGTAGTCAGTAGATTTTATTCAAAGTATTAACTATGCTTTCTGAATGGCCAACTGTGGAGGAAATACCTAAAGTTTTCAAAAAAAAAACAAGAAACTGGCATAACGTTCTTTATAGGATCATTGCGGGTTTTCAATTTCTTTAGAACTTCTCTTCCATTTGGGCAAATTGAAGAGATGTTGTGTTTCGATTGTATATCACCACAACAACAACAACAACAACTGGTGAAGTGGATCTTACACTTAATATGTGCAATAAACAAAGCCTATATTGGGTAAGGTTAGGTGTCCCAAATATTGTATAATTGTATTTTTTTAACAATTATCACTGTATTGCAGTGTTCTCTCTCTTTCTTTAAACCGGCGTGAAATAAACATAGCATGGTTTCGCTGTGAGTGCGGTCCCAAGCCCTTTCCTTCCAAATCCCCAAAAGGCGATAAGGGGGCGCACGCACTAGCAACTCTTCTTTTGTTGTCAATCAAGTACTAAGTCTGTTAATTTCCCGTTGTATAAATAAAAAAGAAATTATTTTCAAACACTCACCTTTACTAGACATCGTGTTAGTATAATTGTGGAAGGGTCCCGCTCTCAGCACGATCTCTTCAAGAATAATGCCGAAGCTGTACACATCACCTTTGAGAGAGGCTGCAGCACCGGGGTATATGCTACTGGCCACCAGCTCAGGAGCCGTCCATAGCAGTTCTGTAAATTACATCTTATCAACTTGGATATAAGGGTTAAGTTTTGATAAATACTCGTTTATATAGTAGAAGCTTTTACAATTTATTATACTATTGATTGACTAAGGTTCATTTTCTGAACACTATGTACAGTCATCGGTCAAAAGCACTCAACCAATTTTAAAACGTGTAAAACTTCTTTGTGTTTAAAGTTCAATGATCTAGCCCTCGACTACGAGTTATAAAGAAATTATTAACTATTCAGCATTGGTCAAATGCAACTACACTATTACTACACAATCGCTGAGTGTACCAGATAAATTTGAATTTGGAACGTTCTCTGTATAAATGATGTGCCACAAAACTTTACCGGGCACAAATGAAGATCATCTTCATTTGTGCCCGGCAAAGCCAATTTTGGCTATTAAAGGAATTTAGTCTATAGTGTCATTTATTTAAGTTCTTTTTTTACTTTCCACGTACTCTGATCCCAAGTTATTTAAAGTTTGCGATGTAATATAAATATTATTTAATTTCATTCTTCAGCTATACACTATTACCACACAAACTTATTTGTCTTTTAATCATAATTCAAAAATATCGTCAAAAAGCGCCTGATGAAGCAGGACCATGGAACGTCACTCTTTCGCTTCTTATACATTCATCAAGTTCTATAAGTACGTTTGTATATATTATATCGGCTTATATTAATATTTAATATAACCTTTTTTCAAAATATTGGTTTCGCCGACTTCATAATCATTATTTCACACAAATACAGTCGTTTTGTCTTTTTAACACGTAAAAAGTTGTTAATATAAAACCTCCGGTTTTGTCGCCCAATTCATTAATCTTTTATTTTATTCCCACTAATATATTAATTAAACAAATAGAACATTAGTGAGTCTGTGTACAATAACAATAGCATTAATATATTAAATTTACGCAAGCACTTAAGACATTCAATTAGACTTAAATCACAAACAAACCAGCGACTAATTTAATTAGCACCGCAGACCACGTACTTAGATTCAAATAGCAAAACAAATTGAATAATAAAAATATAAGAAATTCCACAAGAATTTATTTTTTTACAAAAGTTTTGTGCATTGTAGGTACGTGGTCCGTTGAAAAGAAAGTCAATGAGCAAATAAAAAATAACAAGCAGCAACAAAGGGATTTATGGGAAACTGCAACATCATCCACTATCAAGTGCGAGGGTCAAAATACTGTGAATTTTTCATTCTATTTTCCACTTTATATTATCTAAACAATTAAGTTGAAAATCTTTATGTGACGAAAAAGAGTGGGTTGGCCTGCTGGCTATTGTAACATCTGGTGTCTTTTTGCATAAACTCAAAAACTATTAAACATAATTATATGTGATTGTCAACAGCTGGGAAAGTGATATTTGAGGTAGATTTGTTTAATTCATTTATTTATTTGTAGTAGTTTATTTATTTGTAGTATGTTTGAAAAAATACTGGTGGGACCCTAGTAGTTATAGTAAAACATGTAAGTACGAGTAAAAAGCATTATAATCCTTTTACAAAAAAAAAATACTTATATGAAATGTAGTATATATTAAGAGAAGAAAAATAAATGTGAAGTGTAATGATTAAAATATAATTACTGTAATAATATGTGTCGTCCTTTATTAAGTCGGTTGGCGTGCACAACGTATTGAGGCCATAGTCGGAGATCTTCAGCACGAAGCGTCCATCGATGAGACAGTTTGAAGACCGCAGCTTGCCGTGCGCACCCAGACCGCCATGTAAGTAGCACATGCCCTGAACAACGGAAAATATATTTATTTACCATTGTTTATAAATTTGATAGCAAGTTAGTTTGTAAACTGATTTAAAAAAATAAGGAAGTTTTTACTTGATGTTAGCTCAATCAATATTCATGCGAAAAAGAACATAGGCTATACAGACAAAAATGCGGGGAAAACTGAAGAGATATTTTCTAAGAAAGCAAAAAAGATATTTCTACAGAAAGGCTAACGATATGCGGACGACATGATAGTAAGCAATCGGCATCGTCAATAGACACCCACAACACCAAAAGAACAAGTGCGTTGCCAGTATTTTTATGAACTTGAGGATTGGCAATTTGGGGATTGTGGTTTCCCTCATTCCACTACTCGGGATTTGGGCCTCAATAGCGTCACTCATAAATCATAACTTAAACGTTCTTTCACGTCAGTTTTCTGTAAGGCCGTGGCCGTATCACACCGGTCGAGGCGACGCATTCTCTCCTACACTTTCTCCTACACTATAATATTGCATGTAAATGTTTTTAATTCTATTATTACAACTGGACCACCTACTTCTACAATACTCCGTCCACCTAAAGGTTACCTGGTAGAGATCGCTTTTAGCGATAAGGCCGCCTTTGTACCTAGTACGGATTAGATACTGTATTTTTTGTATATGCTTGTCAACACTTTTGGTGTACAATAAAGTTTATTTATTTATAAATTTCTTTTTTTGAATAGTAACTATCTTGAGACAGCCCGGGTTGCGGAGTAAGCGCAATGAGGCACCGCGACCTCGGCATAGAGCAGGAGAAGGAACAGGGGGGTTTTTAGTCAGTAAGCATCTGACACTCCCTCCTGCCCGGCCCTGGGCGGGAGAAGTCATTTGATGATTTTCCCCTCACAAAAAAAAACTATCTTGAGACATACTAAATTTATTGAAAATTACTAAAGGTCACAACGGGATCTTTGTTCATGAACAGCATCACGTAGTGCTTTACACAGTTAATTCATACAAGTAAGTCATCATTTTCAATAAATAAATTTCTTGGTTACGCGACTAATTTAAGCGTTGTTAATAAAACGAAATAATTAGTTGATCCATTGATCAGCCTTCTGATTGTGTTGATCAAGTTAAGGAAACCTTTTTTTACAAAGAATCGTTTTCGTTTATTATTTTTCTTTTTTCCATTCAAGCTTGCTTTTTAAACAAAGGTACATAAACTTGATCTTGAAAAAAATTTAAGTAAAATTGAGATTTAAGTGATTTTTGTTGAATAATGTGTGTGTAAAGTGGTTTCTTGAATATCAAACTGTGACTTATATCGAGTGAGTCCTAATTTGCTCCCCACCTACACTATAACTACGCGTCAACCGTACAGTTATTGGTGGCTAAATTATGTATTTTGGGTTCAAACGCCATCTTCTTAACCACGCTATTATTTCTTTCAAAATATTTATGAGTAGGATTTTTATAATAACAGCATCCATTTCCGAATATTTTAGAGCGAATTTAGGCTGATTTTGCATTCAGAGACAAACATGTATTTTTGATGCTGACAAAATGAGCAACTTTACAACAGTCGTTGTAATAATTAAAAGAGATCAAAGAAAACGAAAATATCATTAGATAATTATGACTAACTATACTATACCTAGTTATAAAGGATAGAAATAAGCTTACAGCCGGATTCTTTCCGGCCAGAGTAACAAACGCAAGTGAAATAATTTACCATGACAATGGAGGAGGCAGACAAAAGAGTATATATTAGCACATAATGCCATATTTACAATGGACCTTTTAAATTTTTTTTTGTAACACCATAAGAATCATTAGACTACCACATATGGACCAACAAGGCCGATGTTCCCGCAGGGTTACGGAACAAGCGCGATAAAGTGGTTTTTAGTCAGATAAGAGTCTGAAATTTCTTCTCCTCAAGGAGAGAGACATTTGATCCTTTTACTCCTTCAAAAAAGCATGGTTCTTTCCGTAAATATGTAATCTAACTCTTAAATTACTAGTCTGCCACTTACTTGTACGATATCATGCACCAGCGATGTCCTGAAGTTCCAGTCCAGCTGCAGCTCATCATTAGAGAGGACGTCCTTCAATGATCCCTTGGGACAGTACTCTGTCAGCACAAACACCAGAGGACAATCGACGCACGCGCCGATGAACCGCGCCGTGTTCTCGTGGGATACATTGCGAGCCTAGAACAAAAATAGTTTTAAAAATAATTGACAATGTCAATGACTGCACGGTGGCTTGGAAGCTGGCTGCCGTGCAACGTATCGCGGGTTCGATTTCGGCACGGAACACCTCTTTGTCTGATCTCCAATTGTTGTTTCGGGTATGTGAAATTTCTTGTTTGTAAAAACACCCAAGTCTTACCCGGATTATTAATATCACTTATCAGGAACTTATCTCCGATGGAATTTAGATACCTACTACATCGGGAACAGATTCCAAGAACTTTTGTCACTTCAATTTACTACTTATATCAACCTTGTTAACTTCGTGACTGTAAGGGCTTGAACCCTTACAGTTAATGTTGGATGTTAATAAAATAAATGTTAATGTTTAAAAAGGTATTTTAATACGAAAATGCACTAAAATAAAAAGAAATTAATTAAAAATGTTATAAAAAATGTTAAAATGTTAAATGTTGCGCGAGCTCGATATTATACCGAAGACTGGCCTACTTGAGTACGTGACTATCTTATATTTTATTATAAATTAACATAATTTGCAGTATTCTAACTAGGCCAAATCAAAGTACAATGTGCGGTTGCTTAACCGTACATCTTGGCGGGGCAAAAAATTAAGAAAACTTATAAAATATCCTATCAATGTAAATAAATTCATGTAAAACAAAATGTAAATAAAATTATAAAAATGTAAATAAAGTTATATGTTAAAAGAATGAGGTGTCGCGTAGGTAGATGCTGTAGCTCTTGGTGGTTTTTGGGGCGGTGATCTGATTGGCGTGTCGGCGGCGCTGACGGCGAGCTTGCCGCAGCGTTTGTAGTACACGTAGGCTCCTCCCGCGACGAATATGGACAGGATCAGAAGTCCCATCGTAGAGTACGAAACGATGTATTGATGGACATCGTGTTGCGACATTTCAGTCTGTTTGGTCTGATCTTCTAATTCTTTTAACGAATTATGAAGTTTTTCATAATCGTTTTTCACAAAATGCGTGTTATGTTGGCTTGTTGATAAGTCAAGCGGTTGTATCGATGTTAAATTGTTGATGTCATCCAGGTCTATCAATGGTATTTCCGGGTTGACATAAATTTTGTTCGTGTAATAAACTTGTGTGTAATATGTTTCTTCATTATTTCTAATTATGCATCCTTTTTTGGCTTCTAAAATTCCCGTTGACCGTATTGCCTTAGTGGTCATACGACCTTCACAGATGATCTGCAGTTGACAATCCGTGCAGCAGACATAGAGCCAGGTATTTGGTTTTTGTAATGTTATCCATTTGTTGTTGCACGACTCGGATGTGTAGATACATTTTGATAATGTAATATTTGTTATTGCGCCGATTTCGCATGGAATTTGATGATTTCGCATGTTGCGTGTTGGTTTGTTCAGTGAGCATACATATGTCCTTGGTTCTATTTTAATACAATGTTCCAGGTCACTGTTTGTTAGCTGCATGTATGTCTCTTTTCTCACATTTACTGCAACATATTCTGAGTTAGTTTTCATTGTAATTGACTGGTTGTTATTTTTGATCATAGGAATGGGAATTGTTTTATATATAGTGAATGGGGTGTCGCCCGTTAGTGGTAATGTTATTTCGATGATGAAATACTTATCAAATAATCTAGATTTTACTTCAAGTAGTTTGTAAATATCGGCTAATTGGTTTTGAATGTTGTCAACGGGTAGCGATAATTGTTGTGGCAATTGTCCAGATATAATGTTAAGCTCCTGAAAGAGTTGGTTCTGCGGTAAAAGTCTGGTGTCTACATGACCATGGTGAATGTTAATAGCTGTGTCTAACAGCATCTGTTGTATGTGGCGGAGTTTGGACAGAATTGTTGAACTTGTCAGAGCCATGATGTTAAAGTAGTTCAGCGCTTCGTCTTGTTGAACAGCTTCGTTCAATTTCTTTAGATAGTTCTCTGTTGCATTAAGGTGTTGCTCTAATAGATTGAACTGAGAGTTCATTGCTTCTTCGTTTCTCTTTAAAATGTTATTGTGTGCCTCAATTATTGAGGTTTGACTTTTGATCAGATTTAATAAATGGTCTCTGTTGTTATGTAATGTTTCTATGTCCTTTTTATATTGTGTTGCGAACCTTTCATCTAGCACGCCGAATAGGCTGTTTGCAAGGTAACCTACTCCATCGACGAGGCCTCGGGTAACGCGCCCCCTGGTTTGCCCATGATGAGTTTCTAACATGTAGTTGTTATGATCTAGTTCATTGAGTTCCTGTTCGAATTCAGTCATAATTGTTTTGCACAGCGTTTGGTAAGCAAATTGCTCACATCTTTCTCCTAGGTGTTTCACAACTCTATGTATATTTTCCATGCCTTGCCAGTAAGTTGTCATGTTATAATAAGTTACTATCTTCCAGTCATCATGTACGGTTTGCAAATTGCCGATTTTGTCAAAATACACCCCTCTATTTGGTTCAAACGGCGTGACGTTTATGCCGTCACTGCTCTGCCTTGTGGGCTGAAATAATGTTAGCAATGTTACGAGGATACATAGCAGGCTGGAACTTATCTTGCTTGATTTAAAACGTTGTTTAGTATTATTTGTTACAGCCTTTTGTGGTTCACTGCAGCTTTTGTCATTGGAGGTGGTGGTGTCAGGTACTTCTATAGGAGAATTTGGTACTGGGAGTTTCACTAATTTTGTTATTGGTCTTGTTAGTAGTCCTGTTTTAGTTTTTAACGTCACTACTCTGACCAGATTGTCCTTCCCAGGGTGAACTTCCTGTATTCTGCCAAGTGCCCATTTCGCAGGAGGAAGGCAGTCTTCTTTAATTAAGACAATATCCCCTATTGATAAATTATTTGTTTTGTTAAGCCATTTACTACGAACTTGAAGTTGTTGCAGGTATTCTGATGACCATTTGCTCCAAAACCCTTGTTTCATTTTGTCTAACAACTGCCACCTATGTCGAATGTTGATGTTTTTATTTTCGATATTTTCCGTAGGTAAGAATGTTAAAGGTCGGCCAATTAAAAAATGTGCAGGTGTAAGGTAATCAATATCGTCTACATCCTCTGTTAAGGGGCAAAGTGGTCTAGAGTTCATACAGGCTTCTATTTGCGTAAGAAGTGTTAGAAACTCTTCGTATGTCAACTTTTGCTCTCCTAGGACACGCTTTAGGTGATATTTCATAGACTTAACTGCAGCCTCCCAAAGTCCTCCCGCAGTCGGCCAGCTTGGGGCGTTGAAATGCCACTCTATCCCCATCTCGTTACACTTTTTCGATAAGGTGTCGTTGTTAAATGTTTGGGATATATGCAGTTGTTTGGCTAACTCCCTTTCGGCTCCAACAAAGTTTGTTCCGTTGTCCGAATAAATATGTTTTGGACAGCCTCGTCGCCCAATCATGCGGTTGAGAGCCAGTATAAATGTTTGCGATGATAAATCTGATGCAAGTTCTAAATGCACCGCCTTTGTTGTCATGCACACGAATACAACGACGTAACCTTTACTCGTTCTGACGCCCCGGCCCTTGTTTAATTTAACATTAACAAACCCTGTGAAGTCCACACCTGTGTGATAGAATGGTGGTGATTGTGTTATTCTCTCCCTGGGTAGGTCAGCCATTAATTGGTATTGTTTGGTTGGTTTGAAGCGACAACATTTAACACAGTCTTGCAGGTATTTTTTCACAGTGTTATTTCCTCCTGTGATCCAGTATTTCTGTCTCAATGTAGCCGTAGTTAGTCTCGCTCCACCATGTAGTGTTGTAGCATGCGCACGGGCAACTAAAAGATACGCCAGTTTGCTGTTTTTTGGGATGATAGCTGGGTGTTTTGTTTCTTCTGGTAAGTTTGAATTCTGTAGTCTCCCTCCGACCCGTAATATGTTATTTTTATCCAGGTAAGGGTACAGTTTCTGGAGTCCTATATTTTTGCTTATCCTTCCTTTAGTCTTTAATTCATGGATTTCTTGTTCGTAATATTCGTTTTGTACATGTTTTATTATTATGTTAGTAGCGCATCGAATATCAGAGAGTGTTAAATTACATTGTTTTGACGCGGCCGGGTCATTCATGTTTGGATGATCCATAGCTGCGTCTTCCCCGTGCCGACGGCCTTGCGACGTGATTGTTATGAAACGCGACACCCAAGCTACGATGCGTATTATAGTCATAATACAGCTGTTTTTGTTAAGTAGTTCAGTTACAAAGTTAATGTTTTTGTTTTCGGTAGTTTGTAACGTAACTGCATGCACCCTTTTTAGTTCTATTTCAGGCATCTTTATCGTGTCATGTGTTTCAGGAATGGTTTCACTGTTAAGCCATTCAGGTCCATTAAACCACAGAGGAAAGTTGTGCAACTGAGACGGCAGTAGTCCACGTGACGCACAGTCAGCCGGGTTTTGTTCCGATCTCACGTGCTTCCAACTCCCTGCGGGCACTACAGATATGATCTCTTGAACTCTGTGTCCGACGTAGGCTTTCCATCGCGAGACATCTCCCTTTAGCCAGCCAAGTACGATCATCGAGTCCGTCCAAGCTGTTACTTTAATGTTAGGCTTATCAAAGCAAAGTTTTATTTTATTTACCAGTTGAGCTAACAGGTGAGCGCCGCATAACTCAAGTCTGGGGAGTGTTTGATGTTTTTGTATTGGAGCGACCTTTGTTTTTGCCGCAACCAATGCAATCTGTTGCTGTTTTCCTTCAGTAATCTTACTGTATACTACGCACGAGAACGCTTTTTCTGATGCGTCACAAAATGCGTGTAATTCACAATTCTTGTTCGCTCTTAATCCAAGCCATCGGTTAATTTTGAAAGGTTGCATGTTTGTTAATTCTGTTTTTAATGTTCTCCATTCCTTTTCTATTTCATCTGGAACAGTATCATCCCATTCGATTTTGTACTTCCAGATCTGTTGGAATAAGATTTTTGCCTTGATTGTAATTGGCGATAATAACCCCAATGGATCAAAAATTGTTGATATGTCGCTTAAGATTTGCCGTTTGGACGACTTGTTGTTGGTTTCCGACTCGGTTTTGTTTTTTAGTGTGGTTGAAAATATAAATTCATCTTGTTTCGGATTCCATGCCAAGCCTAATGTTTTAGACGCTGATGCCTCAGTAAAGGTTAAACTGACTGGACTAATCATATGTTCTGGCAGATCTTCTAGCAGTTGACGTTCGTTACTCGACCATTTTCTGAGATTGAACCCTCCTTCCTTTAATAACTGTATAAGTTGGTCTCTTGTATCTCGGACCTCGTCCATGGTATCCTTTCCGAATAACGCATCATCTACAAAAAATTGGTTGAGTAGGATGTTTTTAGCCTCCGGGTACCTGTCACCTTCGTCCTTTGCTAGCTGTTGAAGTGTTCGGAGTGCTAAGAATGGAGCGGCCTTGGTACCATAGGTAACTGTACATAGTTGATATTCTCTTAGCAGTTGCTGTGGACAATCCCTCCACACTATTTTCTGTAGAGGTTGATGTTCTGGATGCACCATTATAAATCGATACATTTTTTCAATGTCTGATGTTAAGACATATTTGTATTGTCTCCATTTCAGCAAGATACTAAAAATATCTTTTTGTAGGTTCGGTCCTGCCTCCATTAAGTCATTAAGACTGCGTTTTGAACTTGTTTTCGCCGATGCATTGAACACAACTCTAAGTTTCGTTGTGATAGCACCTGGCCGCACTACCCCATGGTGTGGAAGATAATATTCCATGTTGTTGTTCTCAGTGTTGTTTACGACTTTCTCCATGTGACCCATTTCTTCATATTCTTCCATAAAGGCCTTATAATTCTTTGCAAACGCACAGTTTTTAACCATCCTTCGCTCTAGCTGTTGAAATTGAGCGATGGCCTGTGGTTTCGATGTTCCTAATTGTTCAATAAAATTGTCCTTGAGGGGGAGACGAACTTGGTATCGTCCATCAGGAAGTCGCGTTGTTGTCTCTTTGTACAGCTGTTCGCACTTGTTGTCTGGGTCGAAATCTTCTTTCTCTTCTTGCAAAGACTCCTGTTCCCAGAATTGGGCAAGATCCTGAATGTTGTTGACAATTACATGGCAATTAAATGTTTTGTAATTACCACATACTATCCAGCCTAAATGTGTTTGTTGTGCTATAACGGATGACGTGTTTGTTTTTAGTAGCCCCTCTAACAATATTTCAGAATATACCTCTGCTCCCAATAGTAAATCTATATTCTGAGATATGTTAAAATCTGGATCAGCGAGTTGCAAATGTTGTAAATGTTCAAAACTATCTTTATTTATTGTCTTACTTGGCAGTTTGTTTGTTATTTTCTTCATAATAAACGCATTAATGTTAATGTTAAAATTGTTGTATATCGCTTGGCATTTGAGATGGAGCACTCCTTTACAGTTGGTGGTGGCTGAAGCACCAACACCTGACACCACCGCGCTCATCCTTTCCCGTTTTAACTGCAATTTTTGTGCAGCATTTTCTGTAATGATGCTGACCTGAGAGCCCTGGTCCAATAAAGCGCGTAAAATGACAATAGTTCCGTCATTGGCTATTGTCTTGACCTGGGCAGTGGCTAGTAATACCTCATTCGAGTTGTCATGAGCTAAATGCGTGTTTACTTGTTGACCTACATTAACTCTGTTAGTTTTCGATTTCGCAAGTCCAATCGCGTCATGTAAAATGCTGCTATGCGACTCATCGCAGTGCTTGCACCTTTTTTCCGACGTGCATTTTTCGCCGTTATGACTAAACAGGCAATTTAGACATACATGTAGGTTGTTAGCGGTTTTTAACCTTTCGTCTGGTGACATACTTAAAAATTCTCTGCAATTATAGAGACCGTGTTGCTTATTACATTTAGGACAAGTTATAAAAGAATGATGAGATGTTTGTTTGTTGTGGTATGTTCTCGGCATGTTCTTAGCTCCACCTGGACTGGTCTGTTGCTGCGCTTTAGGCTTGCTGTATGTTGCATTATGTACTGTTTTCGGCTGAGTGTTTTGCTGTTGACTGTTAGAGTTCCGCGGGCGGTTCGGATTTGCACCCGATTCCATTGACATAAACTTTGTTTCGATGAATTTCAGTAACTCGTTTAATGATGGCATTTCCTTTGGTTTTTCCATGGATTCTTTGAAGGACTGGCATGTGTCTGCGTCTAGCTTTTGCATTAAAATGTGAACCACTAAAGGATCCCAACTGGAAGTATCATATTTCAGGTTCTGAATAGCCTGAAGGCACTCAATGGTTGTGTCATGCATTCTTTTCAGTAGTGATGCCGTTGGGGTTTGTATGCTGGGTAGACTCAGTAACATGTTGGCTTGGTAGGTAAATAACAGTCTCTTATTGTCGTACCTCTGCTGAAGAATCCGCCAACTGGCTTCGTAGTTGTCAGCACTAATGTTCATGTGCTGTATTAATCGCTCGGGCTCTCCCTTTAACTTTGCCTTTAAATGTTGCATTTTTTGAGCGTTAGAAATAAAAGTGTTACGATGCACGATTTCCACGAACAAGTCTTTAAATGTTGTCCACTGGGCATAGCTGCCACTGAAAATCGGTAGTTCAATTTGAGGCGTGGATTTTTCCTGGTGTTTGTTCTCCCAAATCTTCTTGTTAATTTGTTCCTTACTGAATTCATACAGCCTTTCTAGTCTGTTATAATCACTTTCAAATGCTTGCATGTTGACTAATATGTTATCCAGCTTCCAATACGTCGTATCGACTTTTTCCCAACGTTGCGTAACTGACCTCAATTTATCTTCAAGTTGCCACTTTTCTTTCAAATTTTCAATGTCCATGTTACGTATTGTTCGCTCAAACGCCTTGATGTTTGACCGCTGCTCATTTAACATATCTTTAGTCCGTTGATCAACGACTAACTCTTCATTTGACGTCGTGTTCTTCACATCATATGTGACCTCTTCTCGTTCCCGTTGTTCTTTAACCACCTCTTGAGCACTCGACCTTTCTTCTTGTTGTTGCAACTGAGTAAACGAAGTAAATTTATCGTCTTCGATTTTCGCCAATAATCTTTGTTTCGACTTATTTATCATACTCTTCGTCTCTTCGTATATTTGTTCCAAGCGCTCGTAAACGCGATTCTCATAATAAGGTCCAGACTTCTTGCCTTCAAATAAGGCTAATTGGATGTCGTTGTTTTTAAAGTCACTCCAATACTCCTCCAGCTTCTGAAGTCTTTCATCGTGATACTCAAGAGTGGTTTTTCGTGTAGGACTATCTTTCTTAAAGTTTTCATTTATACGTTTAATAGCGTTAAGATTGTCCGATTGAGAGTCAAGTAAAGCATCGTAAGAAGACATTGTTGTTTCGCGGTTCACAAATCCAAAATTTTAGAAATTTAGGTAATATGGAACGTGCTCACCGGATTCGCTGCTTACTGCCTGCTGCTTATACTTCACCTCGTTCTGTGTACTCTCACTGATTATCACTGATCACACTGTTTGTAATGTTCTGTTGAATGTTCTGATTAATGTCTGAGTTTAATGTTCAAATGTTCCCGCGAGTGAAACCGTACCACGGCACTGATTTTACACTTAACGGCTCGAAGGACCAAAATGTAAGGGCTTGAACCCTTACAGTTAATGTTGGATGTTAATAAAATAAATGTTAATGTTTAAAAAGGTATTTTAATACGAAAATGCACTAAAATAAAAAGAAATTAATTAAAAATGTTATAAAAAATGTTAAAATGTTAAATGTTGCGCGAGCTCGATATTATACCGAAGACTGGCCTACTTGAGTACGTGACTATCTTATATTTTATTATAAATTAACATAATTTGCAGTATTCTAACTAGGCCAAATCAAAGTACAATGTGCGGTTGCTTAACCGTACAGTGACAAATAAATGACAAAGTCAGGTCTCGTGAGAATTCACTTGAATATGTAAGAAAATAATATCTTTAGATTGTCGTCACCACTTGATACTTGCAGTAACTACCTATATACTATATAGGAGACTCTAATGCCATCGAAAAAAAGTGAACACATAATATAAGTATATGTATATAGCTTTTGTCTACGTATCATCCTGTTGTGAATAATAATTTTAAAAATCAAATTATTTTTATTTCTTTATAGTACAACATAAATATATGTACAGAAAAGTTTCAGATATACGTAATGTACAAATTATCTATACTTAAATTTTTCTACAGGTATTATTGAAAAGCCCTGTAAAAAATCGAATATGATCCTTTTACTAATTCCATTGATGGAAAGACACAAGTTAAAAGCTAGCAATAAATATTACTGGAACTCCTCAATACTTGGTGTATTATGTAAAGCTATCATATCATTTATAACTCAAAGCTTTTACATAAATAGCGTTGAAAAAGCATTTTAGATTTTACTCCTCTGGCAATAACGTTAATTCTCAGATACAACATAACATCAATCAATCATCCATTAATGATCACACCATCCATCATCGTAATTAGTAATCTATTAATTGAGGGTGAGACGCCAATTTTGTTACTGCACGGTTGACGTGGTGGCTGGGCAACTGGCTGCCCCGCAACGTATCGCGGGTTCGATTCCCGCATGTGATGTGTATATAAAATTGTGTTTGTAAACGCACCCACGACACAGGAGAAAAACCTAGTGCGGTGCAAAGTTTTTTTAACAACAAACAAAAAATAAGCACTATTTATATACTTCAGGTCCTCCCGTTCAATATACGTCATGGAAACTTTTTCATTTTAAAGGTGTTTAGTTAAAAATCTCATTGTTTAAATTGAAAAGAGTATTAATAAATACATTTCTGACCAACAGAGTTGAAAAGCCTTCCAATACTGCTTCGCTTACGGCCATAAAATCAACAAGACAGATTTCGATGACATTATAAAAATAACAAAAAGAATTATCAGTACTAACCTGTTTAATTTCCCACAGCAATTTCTTATTAAGGTCTAACTTTTTTCTGTGGATCTTCTTCACTGCCACCCTGTTCCCCTTGTAGAGGCCCACGGTGAAAGAAGAGAGAGTAAGAGATGGAGTGCCCAGGGTAGATGCTGCACCTGTACTCCCACGGGTACTCCAACCCAGTGAAAGCTATTTAAAGAAAAGATAAAAAACATTAAAGTGAACATTAAGTTATTCCAGCTAAACCGTAAAAAACAGAAACTTTTGAATAGTTAAAATAAAATATAGTCTGTCAATCAATTCGTCAGTAAAGCTAGGTGCTCGTTCCAAAGTGTAGATTCAAATGGAACGAGCAAGAAAATCCAACATTACTATTCGCAATTATTATTGATTATGTTCAAGGGCTTATTCACTTCGCTGATTGACGAAGTAACCCGACTAGTTTCTAGCCAAGCCGAGGGCTTATAGTTATAACCAAAATTTTCATTTAAGGTTAGAAACTTGTTTTGTAATATTATCGGGGACCCAAGCCTACACGCTTTTACCTTTTTCAAACCCCAAATCCTACGGCACGAAACTAAAGTCAAACCCTCTTCTCGCCCTGGGTAGGGCGAAAGGGAGTGCCAGACACTTACTGACCAAAAACACCCCCGTTCCTTTTCTTGCTCCAGGCCGAAGCCGCGATACCTTATTGCGCTGTTAGGCCCCATCTGTGGTGGTCTTGCGCGGAACGCTACGTGCCGTACGCTCGTATCTGTTCTTGGGCACGCGCCGAGCTACCCTTTACGTAAGGCTAGGTTATAAATGTGTTTATGAATTTGAATTGCCATCATAAATAAACAGTTATCGCATTTGTTCTGTATACCTGGTCTAGCCATAAATACTGTAACAAATAAAAAAAAATTCTATTGCAAATAACATTTATTACTTTTACAGTATGTAAGTTTAATATGTATATGTATAGTTAATTAATTAAATAAGCAGGGTATTCGATATATACAAAGTCGTAATTAACCAGCTTAATAAGCACAAATAAATCTTTATCTCTTTCTTTGTAGTACACCAGGTAAATCAACAACACCCACATATTTAATTGAAGCTAATAACATCTTATCATGACACACAAAGAAAACAGGAAATTGCTTGATTATCGAATTAAGCCGATAATTAAGAGGAAGCTGTCACTAGGGAATATTTGTTACAGGATTATGAATCGTAAGACAAAATTTAATTTAAGAAACAACTATTGTTTGGCGCTGAAATTACATAAAATACTATTAATCTATACTAACATTATAAATAAGGTAAGTTTGTAGGTTTGTATGTAGGGGGTAATCTTTAGAACCGTTGGTCGGATTGCCAAAATTCTATTCTAGCTACAATGTTTCTGAGTGCTATACGCTATAAAACTTCACGCTACTATAAAATCGAGACGAGCAGTGGGTGAAACCGCGCGAGAGTAGTTGGTTAATTCCAGAAGGCGTCATCGCGCTTCAAACTGAAGTAACTAAAACCACTCATAACTAGAGTAGTATGAAATTTCTACGATCAGTCAATTTTGGCACGTGGCATATCGTGACGTATTTACGAGTATCAATTTTAATTTCATTATGCCGTCTTGTGTTATTACTACGAGTAAAAATGCGGCTGGAAATACGAAAAAAGTGGATAAGATTACATTTCATCTGCAAGCATCGACTGCAATAGTATATTTAATTAATTATTGAATTATTTTTATCCATTTATTTTTCTATGAAAATGATGCGGCCATTTTGTGAGTGTTGTCATTTTTGGTGAAAATTTTACCCACTTATTTATTTGTTGTAGGTTATATTTTGGTCCATTATGGAGCCTATGTCATATTGGTTTACCTGACGACTAACAAAAAAAAAAACATCTTACAAAGGGCACGGTTAGATTAATTTCGGAAACCATCTAGCCAGAGCATAGTTTGCTCAATTCACCTTGAAGACATATATTTATGACAAATTATTTATGACAATATTAATTTAAATTATGACAATACATATTAAAAAAACAAAACCAGCAAAAAACGCAATAAAACTTTTGTACTTATTGAAGCTTTGTTTTATTTGTTGTGTGTAGTAGGTGTAACTAAAATTAACACAATCAGAAATCGTTAACTTTTATGATACCTCTATGAAATGTGTGAACAACAAGTCTGTTGCATTTTTCGTAAGTTTACCTATATTGTTGGGAAAACCAAGGGAATTGTTCCACTGTCGGCAACACTACGCGGGTGGGAAGTGCGGTTGGCGGGGGGATTGACGTATTGTTTTTGGACACATTTGACGACATGTAATTATGAGTGAACGCGGATTCTGGTTTGTTCTGTATTCTGAGTTAATTATAAAATTTGCTTTCATAAAACCAACATACTTGAAATATTTAATTTATGAAATTAATATCAAAGATATTTACTTGCTTTCTACCAGAGGCGTTATTTCAGTACATAATACTAAAATATTTAGATAGAAAATATAATTAAAATTGATACTTGGGAAAGGTTAGTTGTAGATCTAATTAATAAACGAATTAGGGTTACTTTTAGCATGAAAATCAGTTCGTTTGAGTATGTTTGAACTAACGTAGAACTTAATTACTTTGGCAATGTAAACGTGTTCAGAGATAATTCCGGCAGTAACCTTTCTAAAAATAAATTATTCCTTTTGAATTTTGTCCTTTGCATATTACAATTCTGTGAAATTAAACAGATTCTATTAATAAGACTTAATAAGATTTTTTTCTACATAGGTACATAATATATTATTCGTATATTTATCATTTCATAACAGTTGCAATCAGTGCATGCGGCGTGAAACAATCACAGCGATGTGTTTCGTCGTGTTGGTGAGGTTACCGGAAGCCCAATACCATCCCCCATACCCCCATCCCTTCCCAATCCTTAAATATCCGACACCCTTATCCCTAAAAGGCCGGCAACGCACTTGTAACTCCTTTGGTGTGGTGGGTGTCCATTGGCAGCGCCGATTGCTTACCATCACATAATCCGTCTGCTCGTTTGCCATGCCATCACATGAAAACCCCCACATACACGCACACATATAAACATGCAAGCTCTTGCAAAATATTAAAGAAAATACCTTGAGTACTTCATTAATGCTGTGTAGCGCTGGACTGGCTCCAATCCCAGTTCCAACCTCAACTAACACCTCCTCCGGTCGAACTCGCCAAGAAGTATTGTTCAGCTCGGCGTCTATTCGAGCCTGTCTGTTAGAATCACGAATAAAGGAATAAGTAAACTTAATTATTGTAAACTTTTGTAGTTAACGTTGTAAAGACGCATATTTTTTATCTTTAACGTAAAATGATATTTAAAAACCAAAAATAAAGATGGCAAATGAGCTGATTGATAATCTGGTAAGGAATGTTATCAAAGAACGAACATAGGATTCGGAAGAAGAATAAGGTATCCTTGACCTTTTAGGTTATGTTTTATTAGATATAAAGTCCTTGTGACATGTCTATGTGACAACTCAGACTACTCTATATTACGAAATATCTTCGATTCTTTGATTACATCAACGAATTGGATTATCAAAGAAGCTTAAAGAAAACCTAATTTAATTCGGATTAATATTCCTGAAAATCCTTGGGAATGTCTAATACTTTATTTGCCAATTAAGCTTAGAGAAAACTTAGACATAAGCTGGGATTAACAATACCAGTAGGCTTACTCTTCATTACAATTCCGATCGATCGACATTGGAATTTTGACGTTCCGTAATCTTGAATTCAACACTAGCGCCAAATTGTTTTAAGATTGTGTGGCCATTTTGGGGAACTAAATGGGATTGGGATCGGTATTGGCTGAGCACCTAACTCTACTCTTGAGTTTGTTTTGACAGTTGAGTATTGCGGCATTATTGTGTTAGTATTGTTTGTTTATTGTGAATTTTTCAATAACGAAAGTGTAACTTTTTAGAAATTGTTTTGTGTTAAAAGTGTTTTTAATTAAACAATAAGCTTATAACGTGGCTAGATAAGTATTAATGAACAATATTTTACTAAAATCGCGTGAAAGGAAATTAAAACAAAGACGCGATGAGCGTCGAATGATGCGATATACCGACAAAGCTTTTTCTATGCCTGAAGACGAATTTAAAGCAAAATACCGAGTGAGCAAGTATTTGTATGAGGAAATTTACTAAAATATAAAGGCCTTTATGCGAACTCCTAAGAGAAGAAGTGATATTTCAACTTAAAAAAAATCAATTTTTTTTTTAAATTAATCCATTGAAGTAATAATTTATTATTTTTGTAGATATAATTTATATTATTGTTTATTTACTTACCAACTGTATTAACTTAAAACTTGAACAATAATAATAATAAATACAGTTGTATTCGTGTAGGCACAACTAGAACCCAATAGACTCGATTTTTAAAATTGTCGCTCTATTACGACTTTTTTTTAAGTAGCAACGACGTACAGCCGAAGTAACGGTTAATTTTATGATTTTAATAATTTTCTTATACAGAATTACATTAGGAATTCAAGAAATAATAAATAAAACCATTATTTATATCATATTTATTAATTAGCGTTGTTATTTATTAGATACAGCATTTTAAAGCAGTATTACCGATGTATTACTTCATACGTTAGAATGCAATCTTGGGGCAATCCCGATTTCAATCCAATGTTAACAACATTGCTTTCAAGAGTACGGAATCACGTGACCACGAAATTAACATTGGAATCGGATTGGTTTTAGATTCGAATTGATATTAATTTGCAGAGTAAGCCTGCTGGCCAACGTAAATGTCAATAAAAACTTTAAAGAACTCTAGAGCTAAACTAAAAATTAAGGTCCAAAATAAAATAACAAATTAATGTAACAAGCTGATCCTCTCAATCAATGATAAATTAATAACCACAATATTTTTTTATTATTCATAATACGAAAATAAAAATAATTTTAAGCTCATGATTATCTTTTTTTTCACAATAATGAGATGCAACGTAAACTAATAGCGACCATCTTTTAATAAAAGAAAAACAAAGAATTATAATTAACTTAGTATGTTCTATTTTTATATTTTCTTTTAATTACATTTTATTCATAATATATTCGGCTGAATAATTCTGTACCAAACAATTTGCTACAGAATTATTCAGCAGAATATAAATAAAATTATAATGATCAAAATAAAATGTAGCTAAGAATAAAAAAAAATATATATATAATAATAAACTACTATATCAAATTATAAGACAAGTAAGTACATTTATTTGGTGTGCATGTACAAAAATATGTATCGATTTAGTACATTTTCGGTCACTTTTTTATAGCCTATTGTGTCCCCCTGCTGGGCAAAGGCATCCTTCTTTTTTCGGTTACTTAGCAGTAAAAAAAATATTGAAAACCGCATATAACTTAGTTAAGCAATAGCTACTGTATCTATAACAAGTCAGACGTGATTTTCTAATAAGCATACCAACTAAATGTAACCTCAACCGATATGGGCGAAACACAACGTACGCGTTGTTTACGCCGGTTTTTCAGTGAGGCCGAAGTATTATGCATAGACATATGTAATGGTATATATAGGTATTTATGTCAATACACCTGTCGGTTACACAGAAATTTTATCAGATATTGTGAAATATATCTTTCAACTTACTTGTAAGCAACGCACGCAGCAGTGACAGCGAAGGTAAGGAAGACTGCTAGTCCGATGAAACAATAGATTATGACAGTCTGCGCCTCTGTCCGGGCAGCGTGCAACAAATATTGTACATAGCAGACAACTATGTCAAGCATAATTCTACCTTTTACAACTAAAGATCTTTTTTTTTTTAAGTATAAACATTATTACAGTCTTCACTTAACGCTAAGATCCGTAAACGCTCATGCCTGTTGTTGTTGATTACCGTGCTTCATACAATTGATAAAACATAATATAATACTGTTCTCAAAGACATACGATTATTTTAGCTATTTCTTAGTAACATATTTTTCCCAAAACAGTTAACTTTGTGTTAGATACTGGGTTGAGTAACCATAAAATAGCAAAAAAAAATCAGTTTTTACATTGTAATCAGTTAAGTCAGTTAAATTTATATTTTCGTTTATATATCCATAATCTTAATCAGTTCGGTCATCCACTATCACAAATGTATATAATCTAGTTTATTTTTTGAGTAGGGTCATCAATCAATCATGTCATCCCTGCTGCCCCATGGAGTGCCAGACTCTTACTGACTAAAAACCATCCCTCTCCATTTTTTTACTTCGAGATTGCGGTACATCATTTTGCTTGTACCCGCAACCAAGGCGGAAAATCTACCAAAGCTAATGTACATGAATAATTTTAATATGAAAAAATATTCTATATTTTATAGTGCTATTTTTAAAATACTTTTAACAATATCAATATCTAACTATGATATACAGTTTATTGAAAGTCACACGTGATTTTATATAGTGGTCCTTCATCTTTAGAAGGTATTTTATAAGGCGTATAAGGCGACCTTGAATTATGAGGGCGATGTCTTGGGAGTATTGACCTGTAAGATAACGTACTCATACTATACTATTTATAGGTATTTTATAAATATATCTTGGCTAGGCTATTTCTACATGAGGGTAGCGGTCAAATTATGATAATTCGTACTTCGAAATTCGAAATATTATGCCTTGATAGACATTAGTTATTTGTATGTGTCGTTTGATGCTTTCGATGGTGTTTTGTTTATTTTTTATTGTTGTTAATATTTCAGTTCAGTTAGTCATTCAGTAGTAGTAGTTCAGTTTTACTTTAGTAAGTAGTTGTTTGTTTTTTTTTATAACGCGAGTTATATTTTGTAAAAAAGCCTAGTGTGGTACTAGGCTTTTTTCCTGTGTCGTGGGTACAAACATACAATTTCCAATTGCCCAGCCACCACACCAACTGAGCAGTCACAAATGTCCAAAAATAATTTGATAATCTAAGTCTAAGCTGTGCTATGAAATTTGATAAAACATAAGTAATTTTTTTACGAGTACGTTTTTTTACTTTACACACAATACTTATATATTTGTTATAGGATGTGGATTACGTAAAAATATTGCCATTTGAAAAATGTTTAGAGTGTGTATGTTATTAAAAGTCCAATGATCGGTCACTATTAATTATTATTTTTTACCAAAACTTACCTACTGTTATTATGTATGTAAACTTTTGTTTCATAGACAAAACCACATAATATATATGTATATATAATACTTTTTAGTGCACACCCTGAGCCAGCAACAGACAATTACAAACTTAAAGCAATTTAAAAGTTTCTCAGTAAACCTGTCTCGGTTTAATTAAAAAATGATAAATAATTTAGATTGGACCCGGGTACGTCCTAAAACTGCGACCAAACACCGAGGAATGGGGAGCAGCATTCTTTAAAAATTATCGGTGACCTAACTGCGCTCGCCAACCCGCCTGCCAAGCGTGGTGAGTATTGGCAAATCCCCCCATATGAACTGCTCAGATAAAACCAGGCCCCCAGTCTCCGGCAGTCCCGCCGTTCCTGGCTACCGTGGTAGCGGTCAGGGTAACGGCGGGACACGGGGTGCTAAGAATCCCCGGAGGTGGAGAAAAGGCTACCACCCCCGACGACGACTGGCCCTGGTAACACACAATGTTCGCACTTTGAGGACAGACGAGAAGATTATTGAGCTGGAAGAGGCATTGGGTAGGTTGCGCTGGAGTATTGTGGGGTTGTCAGAAGTCCGACGAGAGGGCGAGGACACGATAACCCTAAGATCCGGCAACCTATTCTACTACCGGGAGGGCGAACAACTGTCCCAAGGTGATGTCGGGTTCCTCGTCCACAGGTCCCTCGTCAACAACATTCTTACCATCGAAAGTGTGTCGAGCAGGGTGGCGTACCTGATACTCAGGGTATCCAATAGATACTCGTTGAAGGTTATCCAGGTTTATGCACCGACCTCGACACACCCAGACGAGGAAGTAGAGGTTATGTATGAGGACATAAGTAGGGCCATACATACTAATAAAACCTACTTCAATGTTGTTATGGGGGACTTCAACGCGAAACTGGGAACTCGAGGCGATAACGAGCTGAGAGTGGGGCAATTCGGGTATGGGCAACGGAACCACAGGGGACAGAGACTGGCTGAGTTCCTGGAGAAGGAGGACCTCTTTGCGATGAACTCCTTTTTCCAGAAGCCGTCTCACAGGAAATGGACCTGGATGAGCCCGGACGGTTCCACAAAAAATGAGATCGACTTCATCATGACAACAAAGCGACAGATGTTCAATGATGTCTCTGTGATCCATAAAGTAAAAACCGGCAGCGATCACCGACTGGTCAGAGGCACATTGAATATCAATATAAAGCTGGAAAGATCACGTCTGATGAAGTCTACGCTCCGACCTTCAAATGCACATATCGGTTGTCCCGAGAGCTTTCAGATCGAGCTATCGAATCGTTTTGAGTCCCTGGAGAATTGCGAGTCAGTGGACGAGATTAGCAACAGGTTTGTAGAAACTGTCCATGCGGTCGGGTCGAAGTTTTTTAGACCCCGCCGAAAAGACAGACCGCAGAAGCTTACCGATCGCACCCTCAAACTCATGGCAGAACGACGTGCTATGGTACTCCAGACCTCTGCCGATGCTAAAGCACATCGGCAGCTCAATAGACAAATATGGAAGTCCATGCGACACGATATCCGCAACTTTAACGCCAATAGGGTTAAAGAAGCGATAGAGCGGAACCAAGGCTCCAAAGTGTTCGCTAGGGACATGTCTATTGGGCAAACACAGCTGACGAAGCTGAAGGCGGAGGATGGCAGTGTAGCGTCGACGAAGGCCGAAGTTTTGGGTGAGATCGAGAGGTTTTATGGACAGCTATACACATCGGTCACTAGACCTGTTAGCTCAGTCGCCGATCCAAGAGCTAAACTCACCCGACACTATACCGAGGATATCCCGGACATCAGCCTATACGAGATTAGGATGGCCCTCAAGCAGCTCAAGAACAACAAGGCGCCGGGCGAGGACGGAATCACATCAGAGCTTCTGAAAGCGGGCGGAACGCCGGTACTGAGAGTCCTTCAGAAGCTCTTCAACTCCGTCATATTCGAAGGAGCAACGCCGGCGGCATGGAGCAGAAGTGTGGTGGTACTATTCTTCAAGAAGGGAGATAACACTCTACTGAAAAATTATGGACCCATCTCACTTCTGAGCCATGTCTACAAGTTATTCTCGAGGGTCATCACAAATCGTCTCACACGTAGGTTCGATGACTTCCAGCCTCCCGAACAAGCCGGTTTCCGGAAAGGCTATAGTACCATAGACCACATCCATACGCTGCGGCAAGTTATACAGAAGACCGAGGAGTATAACTTGCCACTATGCTTGGCGTTTGTGGACTATGAGAAGGCTTTTGATTCGATCGAGACTTGGGCTGTGTTAAGATCTCTCCAGCGGTGCCATATTGACTTTCGGTACATCGAGGTTTTGAAGTGCTTATACACAAACGCCACTATGTCGGTCCAAGTACAAAACCAGAGCACTAAGAATATTCCTCTGCAGCGAGGTGTAAGGCAAGGAGACGTCATATCTCCGAAACTGTTTACCGCTGCATTGGAAGACGCTTTCAAGCTCTTGGAATGGAAAGGATCTGGCATCAACATCAACGGCGAGTACATCACTCACCTCCGGTTTGCCGACGACATTGTAGTCATGGCAGAATCGCTGGAGGATCTGAGCACAATGCTCGATGACCTCTGTAGAGTTTCTCAACAGGTAGGGCTCCGAATGAACATGGACAAGACGAAAGTCATGGCAAACGCCCATGTCACGCCCTATCCGATATCAGTTGGGAGTTCTAACCTCGAAATTGTTGACGAATATGTATACCTGGGACAAGTGATCCAGCTAGGTAGGTCCAATTTCGAGAAGGAGGTCAATCGTCGAATCCAACTTGGATGGGCAGCGTTCGGGAAACTACGCAACATCTTCTCGTCCAACTTACCTCAGTGCCTTAAGACGAAAGTCTATAATCAATGTGTGTTACCAGCGATGACCTATGGAACTGAAACGTGGTCTCTTACTGTGGGCCTTATAAAGAAGCTCAAGGTCGCTCAGCGCGCTATGGAGAGGGCTATGCTCGGAGTTTCTTTGCGAGACCGTATAAAAAACGAGGATGTCCGCAAACGAACAAAGGTTTCCGACATAGCCCAGCGGATTAGTAAGTTGAAGTGGCAATGGGCAGGGCACATAGCGCGTAGAACCGACGGCCGCTGGGGCAGAAAGGTTCTCGAGTGGAGGCCACGTACCGGCAAGCGCAGCGTGGGACGTCCACCCGCAAGGTGGACAGACGACCTGATTAAGGTCGCAGGAAGCCGCTGGATGCAGGTCGCTTCCAACCGGCCTATCTGGAAGTCAATGGGGGAGGCCTATGTTCAGCAGTGGACGTCCTGTGGCTGATATGATGATGATGATGATGAAATAATTTAGAACCACGTAATGGAGAGATGCTGTCTGTCTAGTTAAGTCTCACTGGTTATTAAAATTACATCAGTTTACTTAAAACTGAAACTACGATCGCAGTTTGGAACAAATGTTTCTTCAAAAAATTGTTTTTATTTTGTTCTATTGTTGCCAACTATAAATCCAAATTTACTTCGGATCATATACTTACTTATATAACTAAATAAATTCTATATAATCCAAGTACCTCAAAATGTTGATGAAATAAACTTAAAAAAGCCGTCTGAAAAGTTATTTCGTTCGTAACTCAGTTTTGACAATTCCGTTTACGAAGTAACTTCAGAATTGTGTGCAAAGTAACTTTCGCTTTGTATGTTCAGGCTACAATCCTTGAAATTCTATTTTTTTCCTTCCACATTTAATAAGAAAATAATAAAATCTGTCTTCTCAATTTGTGTCAAGATCGCTACGCCGTAGCAGCTACGGCGTAGTAACTACAGCATTTACGACTACGCCAACCGTAATGAGAACCAGTAGGCTGTAGAATTGTATAATCAAGTACTTTTAATTTATGCTTTATATACTATGCTTCTTTATGATAGTAAGTAATTTGTATTGTCATTTAACACGTGAATAATGAACTGCTTACTAGCTTACTTGTTATATCAAATTTATAACAAGGACCTTATTATAAAATTTAAAATGCAGAGTATGTCTTATTTCGTTATCAATAAAGTAAATTCTGCTTTATTACTAGTTTCTTGAACATGTTTCGTTAAATTTGCATATTATAATTTAAAAAAAATCTTTTGTGTATATTATGAAGAAAAATATTTTCAACCACTAAAAACAAAAACCTTTTATTTCAGCTGCCAAATTAAAGGTTTTATGTAATAAATTATAAATGTCTAGCCACTTTATATTATTATTTCATTAAATAAAAAGTATTGCTCAGCATCAAGAAAAATTGAAAATTTAATTAATAAAATATAACAAGGCTTGAAAATCCTAACACAAATAATATTATAGTACTCGTAATAATAAAAATTGCTATTAAATACTTACCACCCTGGCACATGGGGTCGTTCCACAGGAACCCACAGCGAGGGGTGTCTGGTGGTGGACCTCGTCGACCCCCAGGCCAGTGGATGGCTTTTCCTGCGACTGGCTTGTAGCTACTGTTGAGACCGTGGAAGAATGCCACCACCTAAACAAAATATTTATTACCTGTTTTATTCAAACCATTTAGCAAATGACTGTGTTCTTTCTGATAAATACTGTTAATGTTTTATTATTCATATTTTATTATCTCTATATAGTATGAAACAAAGTCGCTTTCCATGTGCATTTATTGTTTAATCTGTAAACCTTAACGACGAAGTTTTCGTGCGGTTTTTTAAAAGACATATCCACTTATAACTTTTAAACCATTGAGGCAGATTTTGAATTTTGAATCTTATTTTCACTTACGTTCATTTAAATTACTAAAACTGAAAAGCCTGGTTTTAAGGCTGACAGTAATTAAAGAGAAAGTTTTATATGTATAAAAAAAACTATTGGACCCCTGGGAATCCGAGGTGAGTCGCTAGTAAACTTTATAGAATCATAAACATTTATCATAGAAAAGAAATAAAAAACAAAATTATTTAAGTCGATTCGCGATCTAAATATTTTGTGACAGAACAGGTGCTCATGCAAATTGCTTTGTCTATAAAACAAATTATAAATACAATTTATATTTTATTGTGCCTAATTACACGAACAGATGCTTTAATTAACAAAAACTTCAATCGTGACAGATCTAGTGTACAAACGTTAATTAGACAAAAAACAGACTGACCTTAGTAAGACTAAAATACATTGTTTTTCAAGTAATTTTTAGATTAATTAGTAATTTGATGTATTTATCTGAGGTTAATTAAAGAAATGATTTGCCATGTCCAGAGCCACTGTAAATAGAGTTGGCAGTTTGGTAGGAGCACGCGACTCTCAAAGTAATTAGTTCAATCCCTTAGGTACCCACCAAACTACGTAGTTTAGAAGAAATAGTCTTGTTGAGAACATTCGCGATATTTGTTTAAGTTGTGTTTTCGTGGATAAAAATATTATAAGTATTTCATAGTCGAGAAGTGGATCTCGTTGAAAAATTTAGAATTAATAATAATGATAATTTAAAAATTATAGACCGATTACGTGTTTACCAACGGTCTATAAACTTTTTACATCCATTCTGAGAGCAAAAATTACAAAACATATAGAAAAAAATTCCATCATGTCTGTCTCTCAGAAAGGATGTAGAAAGGGGTCACGTGGAACTAAGGAGCTACTCCTCATTGATATGGTCATTAGCCAGCAGGTTCGTCGATCCCGAAAGGATTTGTCTACATGCTGGATAGATTATAAAAAGGCTTATGACTCCGTACCACATACATGGCTTATGAGGGTGCTGGAGTTGTATAAAATTAATACAACTCTGCGCACCTTCTTACAGTCATGTATGAGGCAGTGGAGTACGGTGCTTTCCTATCCAGGATGTAGGCAAATCCAAAGGAGTGAAGAACCTGTAAGGATAGTGCGAGGAATTTTCCAGGGTGATAGTCTGAGCCCACTGTGGTTCTGCTTGGCCTTGAATCCTCTCAGTACTTTACTTGAGGCTTCAGGGCTGGGCTATCGTTTGCGGAGAAAAGGTAACGTTATTTCCCACTTACTTTACATGGATGACCTCAAGTTGTTTGCACCAAACAAGGAGGAGCTGATGGAACTACTAAAAATAACTAAAAATTTTAGTAGTTCCATCAGAATGGAGTTTGGTTTTGATAAGTGTGCGGTCATGCATGTAAAGCGAGGCGGGATAGTGGAATCTGAAAGTCTAGAGCTGTCAGATTTCACAAAACTGAGATCACTCTCCGCAAATGATACCTACAAGTATTTGGGTATGTCGGAAGGATTGGGTATTAATGGGCCGCACATGAAACAATCCTTACAGGAGCGCTTCTTTGGCCGCCTGAATAAGGTACTGAAAAGTTCGTTATCAGGCGGCAACAAGGTACGCGCCTTTAACGGTTGGGTCATGCCGGTCCTGATGTATTCTTTTGGCATACTCAAATGGACTCAGACTGAACTTGACACCCTGGATAGACGAGTCCGGACGCTGCTGACTGCAAATCGAATGCATCATCCTCGTTCATCAGTCATGAGGTTGTACATCGCGCGGAAGTGTGGGGGTCGAGGCTTTCTAAACGCTAAGACTCTTCACAACCGTGAGGTGTGCAATCTCAGGGAACATTTCCTTAAAGTGGACGAGGATATGCATCGAGAAGTAGTCATAGTGGACAAGGGATTCACACCACTATCCTTGGCTAAAGAGAACTGGTGCAAACCCGTAGTGCTGAGCGTCAATGACCGCAAGGCGGTATAGAGTAGCAAGGAGCTCCACGGACGCTTCTTTCGGGCTCTCCACGGGCCCGATAAAGATTTTCTAGCGTCCGTAGCTTGGCTACGATTCAGTAACCTCTTCGGAGAAACTGAAGGATTTGTATGTGCAATTATGGACGAAGTTATCCTCACGAATAACTACCGGAAATATATTATGAAGGATGGGACGGTTGACATATGTCGGGCATGTCATAGCTCCGGTGAATCCATCAGACATATTATTTCCGGCTGTGGTCGTTTGGCTAATGGCGAATACTTGCACAGACATAATCAGGTGGCCAAGATGACGATAACGGTCAAGCAGAACTTCCTTAGCTTGAGTTAATCGGGCGGCCATCACAATGGCCCCAAAGTGGTTCATGAGAGCCTCATCCACCATAAGTCGACGACAGCTCCCACGCCCCTCCAAACTGTTTACCAATACCTACTAATATTATAAAGCTGGAGAATTTGTTAGTTTGCTTAAACGCGCTTATCTCCTGAACTACTGGTTTAAATACAACAATGATTTTTGTATTGGATAGTCCATTGATCGAGGAAGACCGGGCAACGAGTAAAACGTGGACGTAGCTAGTACAAATAGAGAACAAAACTTGGCTACCATCATTGTATATACTATTCAAGACAACAGACCGTTGTCAAAGCATGTCAATATCGATGTTATCAAGTTGACTAGTTTCAAAGACTTTCTAAAACAATCCGGAAGGTACCTTTGTACATTATTGAGTACATAAAACATGGTTATCGAGGCGTAGTTCCAAAAACAATCCTAATGTTTACTTCATAAGAACACTATTCCAATAGTTCGATATTTAATTTATTAAGTATTAATTTTGCATATAGAGTTGATATTTTTATTTGTTTTAAATTCTTATATAAATCTGTTTTTAAGGGATGAGTTTTATTAAATACAATATCCTTAATGATTTCGATGTACTTTCGCCTTTATTTTCTTATCTTATAATTTGTTTTCGTTGTATTTTTGTTGATTGGCTTAGCGTCCAACAAAATGTTCCCCTTAGATTTCATAATTCCTGCTGAATATCTAGCATTTATAATGATGCAAGCTTTGTTGGTCGTCCATGTTCATTGTCGATATTTAGGGCTAGTTTCACTTCCTTTATATTTATACCCAATAAACTTATGGGCCACATCACACTTAATTTAAATTACGTCCATATTCAAATTGATTTGTTACATAGTATGTGCTATGGGCTATCGAGACATTATGAAACAGGCCGTTATTTTTTCCTTCCGAAAAGATAGAAACCGAAAGACATATGTATAGTCACCAAATAATCAATAACACAACAACAAATTCAAAAATTTCGCGTACAATAATATTAAAAGACGACACAATACAATATTATAAGGGTTCTGTGTTATTTGAGAGCTGTTAAATAAAGTAAACATTGTTTCAACAATAAACACGTGGGCGTGAACTTTCATAAAAGGCACTTGTTACAAACAATGCCCTATCTTTGAGTAGTTTCAAAAATAATGGATACATCAATAATGGATCAATAATCCTACTAAGATTATAAACTCAAAAGTTTTTAAGTACGGATGTTTGTAAATCTATCACGTAAGAATTACTGAACAGATTTTAATAAAAATTGGCACTCCGATAGTCTGAAATAACATAAGGCTATTTTTCATTCTGGTATCGTAAAGTAGTGCGTATACATATATTGTCCTGCAATGTTTTTAATTAAGTACATTGGTCTATGTTTTGCGCCCACATCAAACTTCAGATTCCATTCCACATGTTCATCAATACATATATATTGATTAATGATTACACTGTATTTTCTGTAATAAGGTAGTAAGATAACTTGTACCAACGATGTCCAAAATAACGAAAAATTCAATCGATTTAAACAACGTGCGTTCAACTTATCAGAAGGTAGAAAGAACTACAACTGGAAATATATTTACATATTTTAAGTTGTAGTTCGTATAAATTGGGCGTCCTTTATATTTTCTTTCATTTCATGAAATAAAAATTGATCCCACTATATATATATGTATACTTAGTCGGGTCATAAGTTCTGTCACAAACTTTTGATGTAATAACTTATACGCCTTTTGACAATTATTTAAAAATTATATATGAAATGAAAGGTCATTAAATGTACAATATAATTTTATTTACATTATTCGAAATGCCCTCCCCCATTTTGAACACATGCCCTTAATCTACGCGGCCAGTCATCGATCGCTGCACGCACCACATTCATATCTATGTCTGCCGCTGCTTTAACCAGAGATGCTCGGAGAGACTCCAAATTCGGGTGAGGTTTAGCACAGACTTTTTCCTCCAAATATTGCCATATCTTGTAGTCCAGTGGGTTTAAATCTGGACTAGAAGAGGGCCAGTCTTCATGCCGGATGAAGTCAATTCCACGAGCGATCAACCAGTCTTGCGTACTTCGTGCCTTATGAGCCGGTGCAGAGTCCTGTTGGAATATCCAATGCCTGTTCCTGAACATTGTCTGAGAAAGAGGTTCCACTATGTTTGTTAGGACAGTATTTTGATAAACTTCGGCACTAGTTCTCACACCTTTTTCACAGAAAAACACCTCAGTTACGCCTGAATATGAGACTCCAAGCCAAACCATGAATGAGGAAGGGTAATGCCCACGCTGGACCCTCGCAATACGCGCGCTTGCTTCTTCACTGCTGTGGGCATACACCTTATCATTTTGTTTGTTAAAACTTTCTTCAATAGTAAAAATTTTTTCATCCGAAAAAAGAATTTCGCGGTATTTTTTTCCCGCGTACCGTCGTAGCAAAGCGCGGGATCTGTCTAGCCTAATTTTTTTTAAACGCTCGTTCAAAAAATGTCCTGTCTTTTTACGATAAGCTCGTAGTCCCAGGTCTTCATTTAGTACTCTTTTAACAGTGGTTCTGCTTAGCCCCATCTGCAGAGCTAGGATTTTTTGTTTACGTACGGGATTTCGTTCGATTCGCGCCTTCACTGCTTTGATGACCTTATGTGTCCGAACTGTGCGAGGTCGGCCGCTTCTCTTACGATCTTCGAAGCTTGACTCTTCGGTGTATCGTTTGATAGTACGATAAACAAACCGTAACGTTATTTTCAAATTTTGAAGAATATTGAAAATGTCTTTTGGCGCGTAACCACAGCGGTGCAACGCGATAACCGCGATTCTGTCTTCTTTATTCGACCACTCCATATTTAAAAATGAATAAAAAATAATTTCTTTTTTATTTTCTACAAGCGCGAAAGTTCTATTTTTAAAATAAGTCGAAGAATTTCTGGCCAGTAATCGAAAATTAAAAATATAAGGTTTTGACAGAACTTATGACCCGACTAAGTATAATATGTGTATTTTGAAATGTATATTTAATGTTAAATTAAGAATCAACACCGCGTCTGCAAACGCAATTAAATGAAGATGACAATAAATGCATTCCTGAGGTTTCCACTGTAAGGCAATGGACTTTAACAAATCCATCATGGTGGACCATTTTATAGCCATAAACATAATACTATATATAATGTCATACGCCACAAACGATATCAAAGATCATTAAGTGGCCAATATCGAGTCTTTATATGAATTCAGATAATAGCTTATAAACATTTTCCATTGCGTTCATATAGGATAGTGGTAAATCTCAATGTTGTCGGGTCAAACTGAGTTACGTAATCAATACATAGTATACCTAAAACAAAATCGCTTTTTCTATCCCTATATTCCTATGTAAGCTTACATCCTTAGAACAACGCATCGGATTTTAACACCGTTTTATTAAAAGAGTTTTTTAATGGAATAGGTCGATAAACGAGCCGACGGATTACCTGATGGTAAGTAATCAGCGCCGCCCATGGACGCCCGCAACGGAGGAGTTACGAGTGCGTTGCCGACCTTTTAGGGATTAGGGTTTTGGAGATTTAGGGATTGGGAGGGATCCTCCGGTAACCTCACTCACACGGCGAAACACACGTCGGTATTCTGTGAGGCCGTGGTATCACTCCGGTCAAGCCGACCCATTCGTGCCGAAGCTTGGCTTTCCCACACTTAAATAGGTAATAAAATGTTTATGTGTATAATAACATCCATTAAATAGTTGAGAAAATTAAGTATCATTATAGAAACGCGCGAAATCGGAGAGCGTGTAAAATAAAATAAATAATACGCATTGTAGACAAAGATCTGTAAAGGTATATTGTATTTGAAGGTGTGCTAGGCATGAACTAAACCATTCCTTAATTTAATACTATTGTAGAGAATTATGCCCAAACCGAATAGGTACCGGTTACCAGATCTGTGTTAAGTCCTGAAAGACTTAAAGTGAATCGGAAAGCCCAGAAGTGAATTTTTATCGCAGTCAAGCATTATCTATAGTTTAATTTAAACCATAAGGTCAAAGAGCGACTCAAGCGCATTAATATTCCGCGGCCAGGACTTAGAGGGACCCGGAAATAATTTTTAAAACCGGCTTAGTAGTTTTTGAGCTTATTCGTTACAAACCTACACACATAAAAATCATCTTAATTAAATTAGTGTAAATAATTATATACTTCACTGGCAAACAAATTTATTTTGTAAATCCCATTACTAGTTTGATTTGATTTTGAATAATTTTAAACTAACAAAGAAACTAAATTTAAATCAATCGATGGAAGTTTGTTTCCAAATATACTTAGAAATCGGTGGGCGTCAATAATTGGTATTGTGATTGTGACCACGGGGTTATTAAACACTTAAATAATATTAATATCGTATTTCTAAAAAAACCTAATAATAGGAACTCATAAATATCGACCTACTTTTTATTTAATTTTATGTCGAAAGGAGTCTTCATTATGCCGGAGAACAATGCCCCGGTACAATCGGGCCATGAAACAACTACAACGATGCGTTTCGCCATGTTAGTGACGTTATCGGTAGCCTCATTGGTCCCTTCCGCCATCCCTCTCAAATCTCTAAATCCTCAAAACCTCTTATCCCCAAAAGGCTGACAACGCACTTATTACTCCTCTAATGTTGCAAGTATCGTACCACTAGGTGATCCTCAGTAAAAAATGGACAGCACGTCGATTCCATAAAATTTGTTTGATTTTGAATCTTGTTCGAGTCCGAAGTGAGCGTCGAAGTGATGGGGAAATAAAATTTCAGAATGTCACCTTTAATGTCATCTCATACTTTATCTATGAAAATGTTGCTGTCAATTTAGTTCAACTCGCAAGTGTACCGCTAGTGTACTACTACTCACGGCGGATTCAGATTCGAAGTTTAGAATGAAGTCTTACAAAATCACACTACAGATCGACCAGAGTCATACCAAGGCCTCGCAGATATCCGGCGTTGTGAAACCACCAAGCTTACATTATGTTTGAAGAGATTTTTAAAGGTATATTTATAGTCTCCTACTTTAGTACATTTAGCCCTTACCATGAAAGTCTCGCCCCCACATACGCTTGGTGATGTTTCTCCCATCCCTGATATCTCCACCTTCTGTCAAGGTCTCGTTCAGCGCCATACCGAGTAGGTACACCCCATCATAGAAAGCTCCGATGAAGAAATTGACCTGGCAGAGAAAAATATTCTATAATACTGAATTATCACACAATATATAAAAACTATTCCTAAACCGACAACAACAAATAAAAAAAATTAACGTGAACAATGTACGAGCTATGCTATAGATTGACCTTAGTTATGTATATGTATACCAATGTCATGTGTGCCATGGCAATTAGGCATAACATTATTTACTTCAGTAGCAATAAATTAATTACAAAGTTCCGAAGTCTACTCATTTCTAACAAACATTTAACATTTCGGACAGTGTTCGAACTTACAAACAAACAATCATAACCACATTATAGCGTTAAACCCCAATAAACTGATAACAAAAAACAATAGCTAAATTTGGTATTAATAATAAAATAAAATGAAAATTTTCTCCTCTCTCACAACCCTGATTGAAACCACTCGACGAAAGAGATAGTCATTTGAATTTAATCTGCAGAAATTACTTATTTTTTGGACCTCGTAGAAGGAGGTCAATCCTAACTAGATTGTAGTCCGCCTCGTGACGTCAGCGAGACCAAGGTCGGTTACAAATTGAAAATGTTGAAAGTTATACAGATAGCTGAGTCATTTCGAAGTTATTTCCTCTAGGATAAAGCTGAATTAAATGTAGGCATGTACCGACGTCACAACTTAACTTTTAACTAGCAAGCAAATATCTTGGTAAGCTTTATTGAAAAAAAATTAAGGGTAAAGTTAATAATAAGAACAATTTTTCCCATTTTGGTGCTTTTGGCTTCGGCCCCTGGTACATCTCCCAATTGACCGGGACCCTATAATCTCGTATGTATGCACACAAATAGGGATGCCAACTGAAAATCAGTGTTGGGTGCTCTGTGTCCAGCTTTTGCTGAGTTGGGGACCCATTCGGATTGGGCATGTCTGCCAACCCCGGGTATAGTACCTGGGGTTGTTAGTCGGTTTTGGGGTTGTTAGTCTGTTTTAGGGTTATTGTTTTGATTATTTTCTTTTTATTATTTTGTTATTCAGTTTTACACAGTATTTAGCCTTCATGTATAATTCCGAATAAAAACAGTTTTCTTTCTTACAAATAAGAAATAAATTATAACGTTTTTTTCAAACAAATAAAATACTTAACTTATTTAGATACTTTTATTATATTACCAAGAGACTAAACTTTTCTATTCCATCCTCATTTATATTGTATAATTTGAAATAGATCCAAGAAATATTACAACACAATACCATTGCGTATCATTTGGATATGTTGACAACAAAAAAAAATTCTTATTCTCTGGATATGTAAATGTACAAGGATATTCATACGAGTGGTTTGAATTTTCTTCTCTAGAACGCGTTCGGAATAGTAAACGCGTCTAGCTCTGTGATTGGTTGATTAACTTGAAGCAGGCCAATCAGAACGCCGAATGTCATAAACATGGCGATGCAAACTAGCACTAGGCACACGGTTGTTCAATTTGGGTAGTTTTTTTTTTAATTTTAGTTGTTTATCAACAAATGTACACTTATAAAATTACAGGAAAATCTTGAGTAAATATAACTTAATGTAGTGTCACAATTTCTTACAGATCATCACCACATGACATATATATATATACTAAGAGTGTATGTTAATACTTAAGTGAATTATATACGAGTTACGCACGAGTGTCGACACGAAGCGCGTATACACAGGCTATATGGCGTAAAATCGTAATTTACAAATTCATTGCTACTTTTTCCTCCTTCTCTCCGAACACTTATTTCGTAATACCATCGCTTGTTGTTTGTAAACTGGCGCTCCCATTGTTTTGTTCCGCATCATGAAATATATATAAAGGGCGTTCATTTTAACGCAAAGTCATTTTCAGAACGTTTGAGGGTATATTTTCACGGCGTTCATGTTTAAAAATTGAATTAGATTAAAAATTAAGGATAAAATTTAAATTTATTGATGACTAAGATTTTTTGGAAATATTTATTAATATTTTAATTTTCTATGTAGGTACTTGCAAGAAAGTAAAGCTACCTTCAGAATAAAGATAACTCATTATACACCTTACGACTTAACGATAAATTTCAAAAATCAATAAACTTACCTCTTCTCCATCAGAGAATGAATAGTTATAGTGTTGTTTGGCTCTAGCTCTGACTGCATCAGCGAATTCATCGAATCTGTCTCCTGTTGGTAGTTTGAGGGAGACTCGGAGTAGGGCTTCGTAGGCTGCTCGAGCTGCAGTGTCCCTCTCATCATCAGCTGCCCAGCCCGTCTCTCCCCAATACCCACCCTGGATCATAATAAAACGATTATCAGAATTACAGTACCTATTATCAAATGGTAAAAGGATGTACTTTTCTTATGTTATTTATTTAAGTTGTTACAATATTTTACACCATGGTATTTATTTTTGGAATTCATCAGCGGTAACATGATATAAAGTGAAAAGTCAAAGTGAAAATCATTTATTCCAACTAAACCATAAATAGGAACTTTTGAAACAACAATAAAAGTGGAATGTCTGTCAGTCTGTTCGTCAGTGAAGATAGGTGCTCGTTCAATTTGTAGCAAGAAACTTCATACTCACACATTTCTATTAATTGTACTACAAATACACGTACGCATTATTTACATGACATATTATATAAATCTTGAATCGCGTAATTGAACTAGAATGAACCCTTCCCTTATTGAAATGTAAATGACATTCAACTCTAAAGTGCTTAGTGACATACTGATTACGAATGTATTCCAACATTATTAAGTGTGGGAGAGCCATGGTTCGGCACGACGGGTCCGACTCGACCCGACTGATCCCACGGTTTCACTGAAAACTGGCGTGAAACAACACTTATAAATATACGTTGTATTTCGCCGTGAGAGTGAGGTTACCAGAGGCCCAATTCTCTCTCCCTCCCTATCCTCCACCAATCCTCAAATCCTCTATCCTTCAATCCCGAATAACTTTTTTCGATCATTAACCAAACATTTATATATAGCTAAACAAAAATTGTTTTAGACAACTTCAGCATAATATGCACGGCTTTTCTACCTTTCTTCTCATATAATCAAATGACAAACCTCCACTTATCAAACTCCAAAACAAATGCAAATCGCACCTTGAAAAAGAACATTATGGGGAAAAGCAAGTTCATGAACATACACACAACTTTGAACATTATAATCAACAGTATGAAGGTTTACCTTCGCTTGAAAGGTCAAGGGAGGCGTGTGTAGAATGCCTGATAACAGCTTGATTGAAGGGACGCATTCTAGAATTAATAGATGAGCTTAGATAATCTGTGGTGGTATATGCGTTTGTGATTGGTTCCGGGTTTCAAGGTAAACTCGGGATTGGAGACGTCTTATGGGTGGCGTCTGAATGTGATCTAAAAGGCCGAAGATGTTTTATTTTGGAAAAAAACCTAGGTCTGTAGTCAAATGGAAAAATACAAAACCCTTTTCGGATATTATTGTCTGTCTAAAGTATGCTGTTCAAACTTGGTTAGATCCTGAATGTATTCTGTGAACAAGTTTAACATGATCACACAAAAAAACCATATTATATGTTTTAGAGGTTCCGATACTTAGAACTGGCAGTCAAAAAATGTTTTGCCAATCCTCTGACTTATTAAATAATAAGTATTTGAAAATTATATTGAGGTTCCTAATATTTGTTCCGAACCGCTTTTTGTAAAAACAATTACGGAGACGTAGTGCTCGTGGGATCGACTCAACAAATATAATCAAATATTAAAAAAATATGTTGCAGAAGTCTATGAACGATCGACTACATGACGAGACAAATTTCACTTAGTAGGCATTATGATACAAATCCATTTAATTTATTAAAAGCAACGGCGAGTCGAAACTTTTTCATCATAAATATTTGCAACAACATGTTTTTGCACGTCTACACTAGAGGTCGCTAGTGTCATACTGTCATAAACCCACAGAGTATTAATATCGAAAATCATTAAAACTGCGATCGTACGTGACGATACGTGAAAATTAAATACTATTATTTTCATATAAACCGAATAATATGTTCAAAAACTAATAAGTATACGTTTACACTCCATTTTTATATAATTATTGTCATTGTATGATACTGTTAGTTTTCGGATTGAAATTGATTGTAACACTATTATTTTTCTAATTTATTTTTACAGAATTATATTCTCGCCTATATAGTTACCACTTCTACTATAAAAACTAAAAACATGTTGCCGTGTCGTAGTTGCATTTACAAACATTTGAGTTCAGATACACTTGACACCCAAACTAGGACCAAAACTATAAGGACCACAAAATATTTAAAATAAAAACACACATGAATCGTCATTTATATTAATAATTGAAAATAATTTATTGTTGAATGAGAAACATATTCAAATTTCGAACGTAATCTCTCATTCAGAACTTGTACATTATATCAGAGTTCAAATAAGATCTAAATAAATAAATTAATGAAAAATACTCAAAGACAAACCAACCTTGGTTTTCTTTTGATGAAATGAAGTTTGCAACGAGATATGCATATTAATTTAATGAATATTTTTTTACTAATTAAAGTTTATAATTGAAAATGCACGACGATTTTTTTAGTCGTATCACTCATTGCTGTCCTTGAAAGGATCTGAATGCCTAATGCGCGTGTGTTTTATATGAACGCGATAGTTTGGAAACAGCCCTCTGATTGGTTGGTTAACTTTGAGCTAGCCAATGAAAGCGTCGTTGAAACAAATTAAATTGTTAACAATATTTTAGTTATACTTCTACTTTAATTAGCAAGTTTGAAGTCAAGACTTGTTCGATCCCCGTACGGAAAAGTTCTTTGTGGTCGACATATCATAGTTTAGGTCTGGAGACGAGAGATAATACAGGTATGAGAGAAAAGTTTAAAAAAAAATTACCTGAAATATTTCAACGTCGAGGAAGGCCCAATCACCGCGCGTCATTCCAAGCGTGTGCGCAGCCAATAGGAACTCACGCACTAGCGAGCCACGCACGCTCAGTATTACCACTGCACAAAATAATAAAACAAAATATTACTTGTACTAACACAGTTAAAAAGAGAGCAAATTAAGAGCATCTTGCTAATTTACTTCTATAACTTAGTATTATAAAAACTATTTAGGCAAGTAACTTATTTTTTGTCGGGAGAAAATCATCAAATGATCTCGTGTCCTGGGTTGGACAAGATTCATGTCAGACTAGTACTGACTAACCCCCCCCCCCCCCCCCTCGTTCTCATATTCCAGACCAGGACTGCGGTACATTATTGACCATGCCTCGCAATCCCTGCTGAACATCGCGCCGTCGCCTATTGGTTCTTTGTCGCGTTTGCGACGGCTACGCGCCATGCGCTCCCAAACTTAGTGTACTTTCTACCTTATTATACGCTTATACAGTATTAAAACATAACTATAGATATACCTTTGAGGTGATATACTCCTTGCTGATTAGTCAAAGAGACCTTTTAATAATGTCTTATGCAAAACACGAAAATTATACACCTACCTACCTATATATAAAAACAAAACAAAAGTTATAAAATAAATCAAACACAGTAAATCAACAGTTACCATCAAGAGAAAAAAAATCTCATCAATTTTAATAAAAAACAGGACTGAAAGTGCAAAGAGGAAAAATAACGAGCGGCAGAGGAAATAAAAGTGGTAATATCTGTCAGTTTTCCAATTACCCACAGTCTCTGGAAGCAGTGGTTTGCACTTTCCAATAAAAAGAACATTGGACGCAGCGATATCATAACCTTATTATTTTTTCTATGAAACTAGCAACCGACTCGAGTGGAATCAAGCACTCTCGAACGCTATCCTACACCGATTATTTAAATGTCGAACGCTTTATACATTAATTGTTTTAATAAAGAACATTATTCATTTATTTAGTTTTTTATTTTGTATTTCTATCCAACAGTCAATTAAGAAGTTATTACGAAATAAATATCTGATTGAACAGGGGTGGACAGGAAAATATAACTAAGGAGCCTAATTTGAAAATCGAAGATAAGTTTAAATGAAATGCCTATACAGAATTATGTTTTCTCTATTTGCTGGTGAAGACTAAAAAGCAAAGAACAAACTGAGTTTTAATCCAAATATTTTACTCTGTAAACCTAACACACTACTTACATTCAGGATTAAAAATAATAACCTATTGAATAAATCGATTTGCTCCAGGAAGTCGGAATATTCCTTTAAATCAAACGTGTCAAATTTCATACATAACCTTACATTCTAAGTGAACCTTAGTTTTAAAAGGATTCAGCTTCGTATTTACTACATTTCGTATGTACAAATAAAAATAACCCTTGTTACCAATAAATTAAAAGCTATATAAGCTCAACAATGAAACTGTTTTCTTTAACACAAAACTAACAATACCATAAAACAAATGAAGAACGTCCTGAGATAAATACAAATAACAACACACGCTTCATTCCACAAATTTAGACTACAATGTTTAGCTCTTACCAATATGAATCCTAAGTCTATTTACATAAGGTTTGTTTACCTCTGGCGTACATGCTGACATCTTTGAGTAGTGCTTCACAAGACTCCCTCTCGTTGCCGTCCAGTTCCCTCACGGCTTTCAAGACTCCTTTCTTCCGAAGTCCCCACTCCAGGCTTTTACCTGCGTGATGTAATAAAACCGAAATAAAAATAAGATGGCTAATATAAAACAACCTTTGTGTTTTTGCATAAGTATACTATTCGTGAGTATAATCTGTCAAATCTAAGGACATAGGACTACTGTGTTACAAATGGGGAATGAAGTCTAGTTATTTAGCTTTTTGACAGTTAATACAATATGAGCAAAGGGATAATCGAACAAATAACTAGAAAACCACTTTTACTAGATCTCTCTGTGATACATGTGACCCTAATTGTTGCCAACGTAGTAAAACAAATAATTAACTGTAGGAGAGCCATGCTTAGGGCTGGCTCAACCAAAGTGATACCATGAAAACCGGCGTTATACAACGCTCCCGTTGTGTTTCGTCTGATTATCAGAGGCTGAATTCTTTCCCACGCCCTTCAGTTCCATTTTCTAACCCCCTATCTTCAAATCTCCTAATGGCCAGCTACATACATGGAATAACTTTGATCCAGTTTCACCAGATCGATAACACTAAGCGTTTACTATTGATTACCGCCCTGTCCAATAAAAAATATTTCGGGCGTCCATGGGCGACGCCGATTGTTTACCATCAGGTAATCCATTTGCCGACCTATCCCATAAATAAATTACGAGTACAATGAGGTCAATATTACTTTGTTCCTTCACCAGTTTTTTTCTCGAAACATCTTAACACTTACTCGTAAGTTTCTATAATTTACAAAAACAGGCGTTACTTTGCGGAATGAAAACTAGATATTTTCATAAAACTTAACTTAAGTTTCTTACACCAGGTTCCTGAAAGGCTTGTCAACGCTAAAATTAACTAATCTCCTGTTAAATCTGAACTATCAACAACCAATCAGATGACTTGACAAGAGATTAAATTGATTTTAACATTAATCGGCCTTTCGGAAACCGAGTGTTACTCATACATTTCAATTTCCATTACTAAATACAAAACAAGTCTACAAATACTGTGCTATATTGTGCAAGGAATAACCCCATAAATTCCACCTTCCTTGGAAGTAGCTTGCAACAACGTATGACCTCTCAACATAAAGCAACATTTTATGTACCTTATAACTTCAGAATACAAGGTATTCTGTACCTTACCTCGCTAAGCTTTTAAAAGCCCATTTTGGTAATAAAAAAAGGTAAAGTTTGTAATAAAAAAAATCCTTTTATCACATAACAGAGGACATTTAACGGTGAGTCTGTAAATTGGTTGTGTCTTAAAATTCTTTATTACGAATCTCTTTGTACAATCAGACGCGTTTAGAGATTTTAGTAATAGGTTTAGTGTACCGTGATAATCTGATAGCCTTTGAGTTTTCATTTTGATTGCATTTAAATTGAGAATGCTGTTTTATCTTCTGAAAAATTCAATGCCATTGTAGTCTGAGGCGATATAATTTTATTTTATATGACACAAACATTTTTTGATTGAAATGGTACGACTAGTTGTAACGTTCTTTTTATTCTTAATTGATACTTCGATTATCAGTTAAGCATTATCTTCCAATACCTCTAATTGATTTAGAAACTCTCATACGTACAGAGAAATTATTATATTTTTCGTCGTGTGTACTATTAGCAAAAACAAAACACAACTAGAGACGTGCTCATATGTAACAAAAATACGATCATTAGCGATAAAATGCCAGAGGCATCAGAAACTGAAGATACGATTTGAACTGAAATACGATCATTAGCGATAAAATACCAGATACATCAGCAACAAGAAACTGAAGGGACCATAGAATAGAAAAAAAAAAACAGTTACAACACATGTTCTGTATACTTAGAGAACTATCCTCAACTAAATGGATAGTACCTAAACATGGTAATAAACGCGTATCTGCCATAACAATTAACAACAACAGAATCTCACAGTCACATAGTCTAATTAAGCATCAAACAAACACAGAAACACGAAACTAAGTGTAATAAGCACCTATACTCAAGTGCTATTCAAAATGATCAAACACGTTAGTACCCAAACGGATTTGAGGGGAAATCAATCGGTTAGATCAGGGCTTACCAACCCATGGCCCGCAATCCCAAACATTCGAAATACAAATTAAATTTCGATTTTATCGTACGATTAATCGTTCAAAGAGATCAGTTGATGAAAAAGGTTGTATATCCATGGATTGGATTATAATTATAAAGCAGTAATTTTGTTTTCAGTCTTTCAATATTAACTATCATTACGGATATTGTCCAATTTGCAACAAGGAAGTATTATTTTTTATTCGAGTCGTCCTTATCGATTGCTGAGCGAGATATCTCTGTTTCATTTCATCTCTGTTTAATATACATACATATGTAACTATGTACTATCAGTGTCATAAGTGCATGGATGATTCTAAATCAAAATCGTTTGTACGGCGTTTCATCGCCTTAATTATATACCATGGACGACATAGATGGCGCTAGTATACTAGTGGTATTGAAAAATAAACAATTATAGTTTTTATCAGATACAAAGTTATTAACTTAATAAATTTTTATACAAATTAATGCTTCGATATTCCAAACCTTTTTAAAGCAAAGCACGCAGTAACCAGGATTCGAACTCGGTAGCATAAAATTAACCGGTGCCACTAGCCATTAGGCCATTACGTAACCTTGAAATGTATTGAAATTATCCTACTCTTTATTATATTGAAGTTGTTTAGCAACTATAACCCGATCATAAATCTCAAAACAGTTGAGGGTAATTTAAAATTAACTGTATAAAAATTAAACCTTTTTGTTCAATCATAACATTCTTTACTATCTTTGAGTGAGTTCAGTCACGATTTGTTTAACAAGTTTTTAATATTTATTTTTATTATGAATTTGCGTTCAAATGTTAATATGGCTACGAGGGCCCAAATAATAGCATTGCATAATCAAAGCTTAAATTATACTGGAATTTCTAGAGAAACTGGCTTAAACGTAAGTATTCTTATAAATGACCGTTTATTATTTATATTATTATCCATGGTTATCGATACATGAAAATAATAAATAATACACGTCCGTTACAGGTAAAGACTGCCACTTTATGGATATCTAAAGCTGTTTCAAGAAGAGGGTTCATTGGAGCACCGTAGTGGATCTGGCAGAAGACGTGATATTGACTCAGACCAGTTTCAACTTATGGGGCAAGGTTATGAGGAAAATTACTGGAGCATTGTCATCTTCAGTGATGCAAACAGTGAAAACTACATAGATGTGCTGAAAGACGTCATGAAGATGTGCTAGTGATAACGTTCGTGCAGGATAATAAAATTGTGCTATGTGTAATGTTCCATAATTGTGCAAGTGTTTAGTCAGCAATCAGACATACGGATTATTTCTTGGCGAGCGAGATAGGAGAAATAGGATCGATAAAAATGGCGGCTACACTAGTTCTTAAAAGAAAAGACATTGTTGACTATAGGATTAAGCAATTACAAGACCGGGGTAGCTATAATTTATTTAATGGATAAATGTTCAAACTTAGTGTTAGTAGAATAAATTTATTGACTACTTTATAACCAGCGACTGTTATACAGTAATGATTTTAACGTTTTACTAAATATGAGAAATAAAAATAAAATTGATTGCAAAATAATAAATTATTTATTTATTAATTACTATGAACAATTCGTCCCATATCTAGTTAATGCTATGTCCCGGTCTTAGAAATGTTACTGATTTAAGGTCTAGCTTCAATTTCTTCCTTGTTCTGGAACGAATACTTAAGCTATGAGCCTTTGTCATAACATGGTGCACAAAATGAATCACTTTAGTCAATACTTTAATTAAATTTTATGGGGAGGTAAAATAGTTGCAGAAGTAAGGTTGCATATTATATAGAATCGTATTATAACATTGTGTTTAGAACTAACTAATAAATGACTAGCACAACACAATTTTGATTTAAAATACTTATTAATCTTATAAAAAGTGTAATAAATAATGTGTCAGTTAGCTGAAAAGTTATTAGGTCAGGGTATACACTATATAAGAAAGAAATAAATATTATGTTTTAAGAAATAAATGTCTGAAATTAAAATGTCACTAAAATAGTTTTATTTGTTATCCTTTATGAGAATTAAACTTAGTATTAGTCTTAATCTGTAAGAAAAATATGTTACTTTTACATTAATAGTTAGCACATATTATAAAAGTTATTTATATATATTTATTAATATAATTTTATTCTAAAATAATATATTTATTTATTTTTGTTATCTTTTATAAATATTAAACGTCAAATATTTAATTTATATATTATTATTATTGATTTTATATAAAAAATATAAAAAAAACATTGTTAAAAAACCTGAATTTAAAAATGATAACCCGGAATTGGACCGGTGCCCTTCGACTTCATTAAACTATCATTCTTATTTATCCGAGCTACCGATCGCATTTTTAATGACATCGAAAATGCGGGTTAGTTTATAACTTTTATTATTGTCTATTATTAATTATTGACGCCATCTTTTAATTGGTTTGCTTGACTTGACTTAGATGGCGCTATATTAAGTCCTCGGAAATGTGAAAATTAACATAATTTATGTGTATTTGAATATAAATATATTATTGTTTCTTAATTATTATTTTAACCATTAAAAACCTTATTGTGTGCCTTTGCAGTGTAAAGTATTCAAGCTTTGCAGGGTTATTTTCATTTAAAAGCAGCGCCATCTAGTTATCAATGGTAGCGTTATGCAAAACCTGTCAGTCAATAGTCGACCTTAAGCTCTCCATGCATTTTTGTCACCCTTAGTACCTATATACGGAATATTGTTTCACTCCATTTTTTGTTGAATGATAGAACAGATTTCTTTATTTTACATTTACTTCATGTATAGTACCTAGTAGGTTTTCTCTTTTCATGAAAAAAATGTCTTATATTAAGTTAATTACCCACTCTCCAAATACTCTTGATTTCATATAATGTTAGGCAAGAAACTATATACACATATAGTCATAGTACGTTTGTTTGTTTATTTACAAACTTCACAAACAATGGATCGAATCTGCAGTTCGGGCAAATATTTGTTTTGTGTGAGGATCAAACCAACGGAACGTAAATAGCGTTAGTATGAAATGGACAGTCTCGTGGATCTATTGCTTGTAAAAACAACAACATTTAAGTGTGGGAGAGCCATGCTTCGGCACGAATGGGTCGGCTCGACCGGAGTAATACCACGGCCTCACAGAATACCGGCGTGAAACAACCATCAGCGTTGTGTTTCGCCATGTGAGTGAGGTTACCGGAGGCCCAATTCCTCCCCTTCCCCTATCCTTTTCCAATCCTTATATCCTCAACCCCCATCCCCAAAAGGCCGGCAACGCACTCGTATCTCCTTTGGTGTTACCATCAGGTAATCCGTCGGCTCGTTTGCCGACGTATGTATACCATAAAAAAATGGCTATCTTTTTTCTATAACATACATATTTATTCCTATTCATTTAACTGAATCACACTGTAACATATTTGAAATAAATTAGGCCATGTTATCACATAATATTCAATACTCTTTATGTTATTGAAAAATAAATAAACTATCTCTATACACATCCATTTAAAATTAAGTTTTAATACAGATTAATAGTAAAATTTTTTAAACCATTAAATAAGACTATTCTTTATCATCATCAGCTAGATCCACGAGCTGAAGAAATGTTTGAAAGAAATTGCAGAAAACGCAATATCGTAAAAGAAATATTGATCATACTGCTTTTCATTCGAAAAAAAGCTGCCAAATTAAAATACCATGCGGTCGCGTATTAAGCATTCCACCCACATGACGTGGGATGCCGCATCTCCCGGAATCCTGCATCTTTTACAACGTTCAAGGTGATGCGTGGTATGTACAGCCGAAAATTTAACGCGAAACACTTCTGAAATATAGGCGATGTAATATTTCGAGAAGCCTTATAAGAAATATATTATGGAAAGCATTATTTCTTAAGAAAATAATTAAAATTGTTTATGTGATAGTTCAGCAAACGAGCATCCGGATTACCTGTTGGTAAGCAATGGGCACCACCCATAGACATCTGTAATACCAGAGGAGTAACGAGTGCGTTGCCGGAGTTTTGACTTTTGGGGACTATGGTTTCAGAGATTGAGTTTGAGATTAGGGAAGGATGGCGGAGACGAAGGTTTGGCCCTCCGGTAACATCACTCATACGGCGAAACAAAAATAGTTGTTTCTTGCCGTTTATCTGTGTGGCCCTGGTATCACTCTACTGCTTATGTTCGAATATCTAACTCCAGATTAACAAAAAAACAATTCTTAATAATTCCGATTACTCAATGAAACGTAAATAACGAAAACATTTCTGACATTTCTACTTATAAGTATTTCTGTCCATTATACCTTTATTAAAGGACAGACATTTTTCTTTGAACACAAAGAAACTTACCGACAGTTAAAGAGAAGAGATCTGACTTGTCGAGTAGCAACGCGACGTGTGCCCAGCCAAACCTCTCGAACACGCTGCTAAAGACACGAGGCAGACGACACTGGCAGTACGACATCCTCGTCAACGTTGGGTACTTTCCTTTGTCGTTGAACAGCGTTTGTGGCTAATGAAAAAAAATGGCAAGATTTTAATTGGTTATTATCATAAATTACTGGTCCTAGCTTCGTATGAATGCAAAGCTGACACAAAATTGTCTCTCTATATAAGGGATGTTATTTTAGATATAAGTCAAACTATATAATCACTCTGCCTACTAAAAAAATTTCATCAAAATCTGCTGCGTACTTTTTTAGGTTTAAGCATACATAAGGATATAGGAGCAAAGCAAGGGACTTTGTTTGATACGAAGGAATATTTCACAAAGTGTTATCTAAGGTACGTAATTGAAATAGTGGAACACCAAATACTACTCGTACTTCAACAATGATGTACTTAATCTATGTAGATCATATTTCAATCACATTTCAATCTATAATTGTTACATATCGAAGTGTTATTATTATATATCGAAGTACAGAAATTCCGGTGGCCTTTCTGGTGTATTTAACAATAATAAAAATAAATACTCACTCTAGTGCCCTTGCGCAGGTTTCTAAGGCGATGCATACGACTGACCACACTAGCCGGTGCAGCCAGCTCTCCCTCGGATGGGGGCTACAACAAAAACAAAATACAATTAAAACAAATAGATGTAGACAATATTATACTCATTTATTTATTATTTAAAGGTATGTCTCTAAAATCCTTATCACTAAAAAGCCAACAATACACTCGTAACTCTTTTAGACATAACATATATACTGCGCCGATTGCTTACCATCAGGTAATCCGTATGCCCATTTACCGACATATCACATAAAAATGTTAACTTCGCTTATGTCTTTACGAGTATAATGTGGAATACATATACCTACATCAATACATATTTATTTACAGTATATACATATAAATCTTTTTAAGAGCTAGGAAATTTATAATCTCGTATTTAATTTACCGCATCTAAAGTAGGCTAATGATAAATTCAAGAATATTTTTCCATCTCATCAACATTTATATTATAAAGAGAAGTGCGAAAGTGATTGATGTGTCCCTGGAAAGCATTTTTCACGTTCGCTTTACTTAGCAAGAGAAATATGGTCCATACATAATGAAAGGGAAGAATACACCTGTCTTAGCGGAGTATGATAATAAAACTCGTTTGTAGGTCAGGTTTTACATCGTGGTATAAATGTAACACACCAATAATACCATATCATTTTCGTAAAGAATTTAAAAACATAAATAAAGAAAACAATTATTTAGAATCATAATAAACTGTCAAAATCGCCGAAATAGTTGATCATTGTCTTTTTTTAATAGACAGTTTAATGTGATACTGGTTATGACTATAATTATTCCCAAAACAAATGCGAAACATTGAATTCTATTTGGGTGCGAGATCGTGCCTATGAATTTTGAAATCTACGAGTGAGTTCTGAATGTCTACGTTATTAAATCAGAAGGCCTTATCACAGCACTTACACTTAGGGATACAAGATGGCGCTGCAAGCCGTGCAAACAAAGCTCCGTGAATAAATTTTGTAAAAAATAGTAATTCAAGTAATTAAGTAATATAAGTGATTTTACAGTGAACTATATAGTGCAGTTAGTGAGTGGAAGTGTTATCTCAATAAATCTCACATTATCAAACAAGATTTTTGTGTTGTAACAATTTGATCAGTAAACTTGCTCATTTTTTTAAATAAAACAAAACGGTGGCGGTATTGTAACAATTAATAAAAACACAGTGTAAAACAAATAGTTTAGTGGAATGAGGAAACATTTCTTGGTTAATAACTGTGGTTAATAATCAACAAAAACAAACCAAAGTGCAAAAGTGTCAATAAAGAAAAAAAACTGTCACCTTCAAATTCAAATTTGAATACTCATTACTTTGAGTTGATGTTCTCAAACATTCTAATACTTTTAACAGATACTTAAATTCGATCAACTTGTAAAGTGTCGAGTTGTCTCTAATCTGAGGCAATAGGATTGCTGATCACTTGTAACCTGGGTCGATTCCCGCAAAACCGATCACTTTTTGAAATTACAAATAACATTATTTGAACTATTTAAACAGAAACTCAACTTGAAGTTTACAAAAAAATTAAATAATACTAAATATGGATTTCTTCGAAAATGTTACAATCTTCAGAAAAAAACCAATGCAACGCACTCTGTCTCTGTCAAACAGTACATTGAACGAGGGAGACCTATCTTGCAACAACATGACACTAGATGGCACCTCTCACAGCTTACCAAATATGTCAGACGAAGAAAACTGCGATCAAATAGAGACGTTAAAGAACGAAATAAACAGGTTAAAAGCTGAACTGGACGCTGCGCATAACGAAATTGATAATCTGTCGATAGTCAATACGGAATTAACTCAGACAATTTATGATATGAACATAAAACATGAATTGGTAAAAAAAGCAAGCAGAAAACTCTCCATCGATGGTAACAAAGGTACTCCAAACGGAAAGAATTGTTTAAAAATCTCTACTCCGTTGAACTGCCAAAAGAAACAAAAAAACATTTCTTCTACAAATACTATTTCGAAAACGAATAAGAGGTCAGTCATTGACACAAATTCACAAATATCAGAAACAAATAAAGAGGACCCAAGTTCTTCGCCAAACAAAATAAGCGGGGATGATGGTAGTGATAAAAACATGTCAAAACCTATAAAGAAGAATAAAATGTGTATCTTGAGCACCAACAACGTCTTAGAACCTTTGCCATTGATTGAAAACATTTTCTCTGAGCACTTTAATTACTGCCGTTACATGTACCCTAATAGCACCACAAAACACATTATAAAAAACATTGACAAAAAGCTGGACCAATATACGTTTGAAGACTACTGCCTTATTTTTATCGGAGAAAATGATATAAGAGGGGATGTAAACTACATAAGCGTAATCAATGACATAAAAGAATCACTACGAAAAATTGTGCACACCAACATAGTGCTATGTTTGCCTATATATATAACGGGATCACCAATTTACAACTACAAAGTAGAAATGTTTAACAATCTCATGGACTTAGACATGCAGAACAATAATTACGCATATATCTTTGATTGTAATAGGGACCTAACGATCGACATGTTTTCTTACAAAACGGGAAGAGTGAACAGACAAGGTATGATAAATATATATAATAGAATCATGGCCAACATCCTTGTTGATCAGCAACTATCGGAATTGGAAGAAGAAAGAGAAAGCACTCAGGGCGGTCGGCAAAGTAACCAGCTTTTTCTTCAATAAACACATGTACATAATGCATCAGAACGTCGCTGGGCTTCTTAATAAATCTGACTTATTGAAGGTGCACATTCAAGAGCTACAAACTGAAAAAAATATAGACGTTGACGTTTTATGCATTACCGAACACTTTGTCATATCTGGTCAAGAAGAACTAATAAACATACCAAATTTCAAACTTGCGACATATTACTCAAGAAGTATGCAGAAGAGAGGGGGCACCTGTATCCTTATAAAAAATGGATATGAGTATAAGGAAATTCCTAACAAGTCCATCACAGGTATATTTGAATATTGTGCAATAGAATTAAGTACTCAGGGTATTATTATAGTTTGCATTTACAGACCGCCTAAGATGTCATGTATAGATGTATTTATGGAGAGCTTGGAAAATTTGTTACAGAAATTATGTACCAATGTCAACAAAAAAATTGTCTTATGTGGAGATTTCAATATAAATATACTTAAGAGAAACACCTTATCGTTAGATTTTGAAAACCTTCTGTTGAACTATAATCTTAAATTGCAATTAAAAGAACCTACTAGAATAAAAAGTGGCACCTGCATTGATAATTTTATACATAATTATAAACAGAAATGTGAAAGTTCAATTATTGATTTTGCTTTATCGGATCATACAGCTCAAATAATGAAAATACATGTAAGTAAAACTTGTGTATTAAAATCCTGGCGTATTAGGAAACGCAACTTATCAAAAGGTAATTTAAAATTATATAAAAAGCACCTTCAGTGCCTTTCATTTTCAGAGGTTCTCGAATCTAATGACCCAAATGGGGCATATAATAAGTTCATTGATTTATTTTATTTACTGTACGATTTATGCTTTCCCTATAAATTAATTACTGTCACGCCATTCAAAAAAGTAAAATGGATTTCACGAGGAATAAAGACATGTAGTAGAAAAAAAAGAAAATTGCTTTGGAAATACAGAAAATCTCCTTCATGTGAAAATAAAGACACATTTAAAAACTACTCTCAAAAATTAAAAAAAATAATAAACCTCACTCAAAAAGTTCAAAATAATTATAAAATCAATAATTCAGAAAACAAAAACAAAGCTTCGTGGCAAATTATTAATTCGAATAAAAATCGATCAATAGAGCCAATAACACAAATCTATATGGGGGGTAACTTAATAAAAAACCCTAAACGAATCGCTGATTCATTTAATAACTTTTTCATAGATCAAGTGAAAGATATCTCTAATAATAATGATTCAGAGATAAAGTACAATATTCCCAATTTTCCAAAATCATTATTTATGCATCCAGTAGTTCCTCAGGATATTATACGCGTGATTAAAAACTTAAAAAACAAACATAGTTATGGGTATGACGGTATCCCCACTGCAGTAATTAAGTATGTTTCTGACGTTATAGCAAAACCTTTAAGTCATATACTTAACACTTGTATAAGCGCAGGGAAATATCCTGATAAACTAAAAATTGTTATTATAAAACCGCTCTTTAAAAAGAATAATAAGGAGGACATTTCTAATTATAGGCCAGTAGCTCTAATTTCAATATTTTCAAAGATATTTGAAAAAATTATATACGAATCCATCTATTCATTCTTATCTCTAAATAAAATACTATGCCAAGAGCAAAAAGGATTTATGAAAAATAAAAATATCAACATGGCAATATTTGACTTTATAAAAATAGTAATGAATAATATTGATAAAAGGAATCCAATATGTTCCATATTTACAGATATGTCAAAGGCATTTGACTGTGTTAAATTTGAAACTCTTTTAAGTAAACTTTATAGCTATGGCATAAGAGGCAATATATTAAACTTAATTGAATCTTATCTCACTGAACGAAAACAACAGACAGAAATAACAAGAATTTGTACCAAATCTAAACGTGAGATCAAATATCTATCAGACTGCAGAGATACTAAATTTGGAGTGCCACAAGGCAGTGTGCTTGGCCCGTTATTATTTTTACTTTACATAAATGACTTACCATCTAAAATTGATCAACCAATGACCCTATTTGCAGACGACAGCACAGTGACTATTGAATGCGATGATAGAACCAACTATGAAAAAGAAATAAACAATTCACTTGAGTCAGTCATTAACTGGCTACATAAAAATAATCTTATAATTAATTTACAAAAAACTAAAGTCATGCATTTTCACCAAAGGAAAAAGACAGAAAATATATTAATAATGTATAAAGACCAAATAATAGATACGACTTCTGTAACAAAATTTTTAGGAGTCCATATAGATGATAGATTGACTTGGAATCCTCATGCAGAATATTTATCCCAAAAATTAAGTAAATATGCCTTTATACTTTATAACCTATCGAAAAAGTTAAATGTGAATACTCTAGTAACAGCCTATCATGGCTTAGTAGCTTCAATACTAAGATTCGGAATAATATTCTGGGGTAACTGTAGCGAAAAGGAACGTTTATTTAAAGCTCAAAAGCGATGCATTCGTTCTATGACCGGACTAAAATCTAAAGAAAGTTGTTTGGCAAAATTTAAATCTTTAAAAATTCTAACGTTACCGTCTTTATACATATTAGAAGTAGTACTTTTTGTGAAATCGAATCAACACCTATTCACGTCAATGTCGGATATAAGAAATCGCACGGGACCTATGAGGTCGCAATACATAAATCAATTATATACAGGTGGTCATAAAACAGCTCTATTGAAAAGGAATATTTTACACATGGGTCCTCTCATTTTCAACAAGATTCCTCAAACTTTAAAAGAGTTGCCCATAAATAGGTTAAAAAACCAATTAGTCAAACTGCTGCAAGATAAATGCTACTACACCATAAATGATTTTTTAAATGATAAAACTATAGATTATATGTTGTGTTCATTGTAGGATTTTTTCTGTGTGTATTTGTCCTTTTTAAATGTGAGAATCTAATTTTTAATTTGGTCGATTTGTGTTATTTATGATAAACATGTTTTGTAGTATTTAATTTTGACCTTTTATGATGTAAATAATTTTATTAAGAAGTTTGTTCAATTTGTATTCTTCTTTGACATTTTTATTAATTTAATATTTGGTACGATAGAGTATTTAACTCTATTATGTCAAAAAAATCTTATTAATTTGTGACTAGTTTATTAATTGTAAATTGATACTTTGCATACCGTAAGGTGAAATGTATTGAGACCATATAAAATTGTCCATCCTTTTTTGTAAACATACATTTTTGCAAATAAATGATTTCTATTTCTATTTCTATTTCTATTAGGTATCAACCCAACGTTGCCTAGGTTGTGGGTCAATGACATACCACGACTCAGCTCGGAGCAGGAGTTAGAACGGGGTGGTTTTTCTATACTAATAATTATAAAGAGGTAAAATTTGTAAGTTTGTATGTAGAGGGTCATCTTTGGAACCGCTGGTCGGATTGCCAAAATTCTTTCACTGATAGATAGCTACAATATTCCTGAGTGCTATAGGCTATAAAACATCACGCTGCGATCAAATGGAGCTGAGCAACGGATGAAACCGCGCGAGAGTAGTAGTTAATAAGACTCTGACACTCCGTTATCCGTCACCAAACACAAGAAAAACGTCAAACAAACCCTATTTTTATATATTTTAAATCCAAGTCTTCAATACATTAAACCAAACTCCATTCTAAGCAAATCATCTAAATACTTAAGTAATTTCACTTATATCGCAATAAAGAAACTAAAACTAAACTGTTTACTGAAATCTGTGTGTTCATTGTGTTTTCGAAAACATTTCATTTTCAAAGCAGCTTTGTGTTTTCAGTGCCTGAATTTCGAGTACTTTATTAACTGAAATGAATACAAAACCATTTGTTTACGCCTGCTTAGAGCTCGAGAACGGATTCAGGTTTTGTTTGTTTTTAATTACGTTTTAATTAAGCCATTATTCGACATTTGTTTTTGAAACGAAAATAATAATAATTGTGATGTGATTCTATAGTTCTGAGGTACTCCCAATTAAATTTTAAGGTTGGTGATTGGTGCAAATGTTTACTACTATATACTCTCCATCCCTTTTCGCAAGAGGGCTGCTCGTTTCCCGCCTTATACCATAAAAAAGCAATACTCTCTGTTTTATAACTTAGCTGTTAGCAATTAAAGTAGCTAATTGTGGAAAAGTAATTATATTTGGAAACATTACAACAATGGCAATTATTCCAAACTTCTTGAAATTATTGATTTGAAATAGCAAATCTAACGTGTGCTATTTATAATACAGAATATACATAATTTGATCAACATTATTAACCCTTAAGATTGAGAAAACCTTAATTATATTTTATCGGAAACACCATTTAGAGCAAAAGCAACAAAAAATAAAACGAAAGAAATTTTTTGTTAGTACACTAAACCTATATGGACACTTAAACTCGATTGTGGAAAAAATCTGTTCGTTTTATACTCTTTTTATAACATAAAAATATGAACCTAGCTTAGCGTCCGATACTTTTAATGGAGTTAGTAATTGGCTACGTAGTTACTACGCCACACGCTACGTCGTAGCAAATATCCGGTCTGCTACGAGAAAGCGTCAAGCCGGTTCATTGTTTTTTGCAGCGTATAGTAGTGAATAGAAACTGTAACATTGTTTCAATGTGTAGCTTATAGAAAAACGTCACGGTATTCCTACCAAAACATGGGTAAATAGACCTCTACGTCTATAGGACTCAGATTTCGATAGTTAAACTTTTTCAAAAAAGTTGCAATCAATATTCAAATCGAAGAATAGCTCAAAAGGGAGCCATATAATAACAATATAAAAACAAACAAAAGAGAATCTCATTCAAATCCCGTCGCGAATAAAACCAATAAGAATTTTTTATTTCGAAAAGGAGACAGAATAAAATATCTGTCGTTCACCGCCTTTAATCACGTCCACAACGAAGGTAACCAGCTCCAATAAGGAAGCTTATTTGCCAAGCAACGTGAAAAAATACTACAGAACCGTAACGTGATATACATCGTAAATTCCAACAGAAAATAGATCTTACTATCTTGTTTACTCGGTTGAGAATCCCTTACTAACATGTTTAGTCAACGAGTACCTTTACGGCTGCTGTTTGTATTGTTAGCACCTTTATTTTGTTATCGTAAGGGTTTCTTTTGTTGATTAAGATTTTATACGATATTTTTTGTTGACACTCGGTCTCTCACTATTGATCTTGAAACAATGTCATTTGTAATAAGTCAAAGTCCAGCCAAAATCAAAGTCAAAATCAAAGTCAAAATCAAAGTCAAAATCAAAGTTAAATCAAAGTTAAATCATTTATTTCAAATATTTTAACCTCAAACAAAATGTTCCAATTTGTGTTTGTGTCATTCTATCGGTCTGTTCTTTTGTGAAAGAATCATAAAAAGCCTCTGGCTAAGGTAGTCACAGTCCTGATTTAAGCCTGTTTCTATATGTTTCCATTTATAACATAATTATCAAATCTCTTCATGTGTATTGTTAGCGTAATTTAATTTCAACCTTTTGAATAGTCCGATAAGTTCAACGTTCTTTTGGATACTGTCGCTCGGTAAAAATTCTGTCTTATTTTACTATCGAACCTTTTTCGTTAATCGGTAAAAAAATCCCAACATTTTTAACCACCGAAATATTTCTTTGACATTCGAAAGTGACTGTATGAGTCTAATTGAAATAAATTATTTTGACTTTTGACTATAAAATAAAAAAAATTAGACCCCCGACAAAACAGAAATATGTAGTAGATAATAAAATATTTGGATTGGTCCCCCAACGCCACCTTTTTTTTAATTATCATTTTTAAAGGGACATTAGTTTTTCCGTCGGGATTTTTTCAAATTTTTAATTTATTAATTTTTCTCTGATACTTTATTAAGTTATGTGAAATTTTTATGCATATTTCTTTCTTGAAAAGTGTGTTTAAATTATTTTGTTTGTTTATTTAGCAATATATTGCTTATTCTCAATGAATCTATGCCGACGAAGATATTTATTTAGCCTTCGTAATCACTGTCTAAATTTAAAAAATGATCTTTATGCATTTATCTTAATACTTAATACATTTTATCTAACATTACCTCTAAAACTAACAGAGATAGTTCTAAAATATTTTCCAATGCCTTGAACAAACAAAAACTTAAACAATTAATTCCATTCGATAAACTTTGAATTATGTTTTAATTAAAATGAAAACAATAAGGAGCTCACAAGTAGAAGGGTGCACAGACACAAATACGAGAGCCTTCAAAAGTACTTTTAATTAAGTTTCCTTGAAAACTCATTGAAGTGAACGCATCATAAGCATTAGAGCCTGCACAGACGAGGGACTTTTGTTCCAATGAATAAAATCAATATAATCAGAAGAAAAATATAACAAAAAAAACATTTGTATGAATTTATATACCTATTATCATGATTGTTACTTTTAAGTACAATTTTTTTTCTAGAACTAAGCTTTGAAAAAAATCAATGAATCAATGACATGACAATGAAAAAGCATCACAATTCATTCATTCAATGACAGTAAATTACATTAAAAATATTACTTTTGCCAAGTTGTAAAGCAGTTTGTAGCTCCCTTATACAATTCATTTTATTTAAATGTATTATAAAATACCTTTTACATTTAATTTAAACATTATCTATTCGCAGAAGTTATTTATTTTTGTTTCGTTTTTCTATATTTTAATATTTCATCTCTCAGTACATTTTTGTCGATATAAATCCTTTTATTTCGACTATGTGGTGATGCAGCGACTGAATAAAATACATTTAACACAACTCCTTTGTGCCACATGTATCTAAGACCCCGACTAGGGGACTAAATGCGATATTTTGCAGTGATACCACTCCGACTAAATGGATTTGTTCGCCAAGATTAAAGAATATAGAAAATCCCTTATATGTAGAAAAGGTATTGTGTAAGTAAAGTTACCGGATCAAACCTTGACTCCTACCTCTAATCCTCAAAACTCCTAACCATTTATAAAAATCAACGGTAAGTGCGTCTTTTCTCTGGGAGTTGGTGTCACAGATCCATGGGCGGCGACGATAACCTACTACCAGGTAATCCATCTGCTTGTTTGCCGATTACCCCAAAACGAAAATCTCTCGTCTGTAAACCTTTATTGTTTTGCTTCTGGGAACAGACAACAAATTTATTTAATTACTCGTCATATTGTTCTAAATAGATTGTATATAAACTTCTATTCCACATTGTAGCAATATCTTCTCTTCAAATGTTTATTGAATGAAATGAAGACCTTGTACAAGACAATATATGGATGTAATTTAGTTATTACATATTAAATGTACCTCTACACTGTTTTATTGGAACGAATTCTACACATATGTAGATAGTATAAACTCGAAAACTTGTACGTTTTGATGAAAGTATGTCACTTTTACAAAAACTGCACAAAATTCTACGTGAAAACAACTTCATGTATCCTAATAGACACAGAGAGTCTGCAAGTTATAAAAAGAGCCAGATTATAAAATTATATTTTACATAAAAGCTAATTTTTGGTCTTTTAGTGTAGAGTCAGGGCCCTGGCAACAGCTAGTATTAAAAAAATAATTAAATTGTGACTGTTGTTGATTTTATTTCTTAATTATATTTTTATTGAAGTATGCAGTGAGACTGTGTGGTTGTTGCCATAACTGTCGCACGGAATAACTCTTTGTGTGATTTACGAATTGTTGTTCTGGGGTCTGGGTGTGATTTGTATGTGAAATCATATGTTTGTAAACGCACCCACGACACAGGAGAAATCAAATGTGGAGCTAAGTTTATTAATTTAACTTCTCAATCGTGGTAATTCGGGACACAATAGATGCACGAACGCCGGCGTTTGTTTGAAGTTTGATGAGTTAAAGTAAGAGTAATAAACTACAAATAATATTGCACTGCCACTCCTACAAGTCAGTTTCAAAAAAATATATCAAATTGATAGACTCTTTGACATCAGTATAAGGAAAATCATATACGGTCACAAAATGACAAACTATCAGTAATGATAGTCATTTACCGAATGACCATACAGCAAACCATCACATACAAGTTATGTATGATTTCTCGGACATCATTAGTAAAGCCATTCATATTTCATGACCAGGAATTACATGATTTCGCTTTCATACATTTCATGAAAGGGTTTCAACGTTCGTGGGTATAATCTATAAATGTATGTATTTAGGTAATGTATGTGTCAGCCTAAATTTTGGTGGCCTATATTTAAATGTGTTGGGCTATTTGCCCACCTATCTTCAATGCATTTTAATGAAAACTAAGTAAGTAGATACTTCTTGTAAATTCTTTTCAGCGTCTTGCTTTAAAAAGGTTTTATGGATTTCGTTCACTGCTTATTTCTTCTTTACAAAGAAAAGTTAAGTAATAGTTTGTAATGAAATACTTCAACTCCAGCTGTATGGTTTATTTTATTTGTGACTGACTTTCTTCAAAGATTTTTTAACCAATCGATTTTTTTTCTCAAAAAATGTATTCAGCTTGTAGGTTTAATATGTACTATCTAAATCAATTAAATAACCGGTTTGTAATGTTGTCATAAACAAACCCAATTCTCTATTTCTTGAAAAACTTAAATATTTTAATCTATATCTGGAATAATTAAATATTTTCCCACACTATGGAATCAATATTTTATTTACTTTATCCTATTATGTGCCTTACACTTGCATATGTAAATTTTAATTACAAAAGTTAAAAATATCTTATTACTAAATTTAAATTTAAAATGGACAACAAAATATACAAAATTTAAATAAATAATGTAAACATTCTAAATTGAAACATTTAAGTAATTTGAAATTTAGAAACCAGATGGTCAAAACACAAAATGGTAGCCAGATGCCAGGGACCACAGACATTTTAAACTTTTTAAAATACGAAATGAGTTCTTACAACAATCATTATGTAAAATGCCTGATTTATTTTGGAAGTAAATTTGTTTGTGGAGTTTATGGGTGAACGAAGGCAGTTAGGAGGACGTCAGTCACCGTGATATAGGGCTGACATTGTGTGCTTACGTACCTTATTTTGACAAATGACACCCCAGCTGCGGGCAACACGGTTTATTAATTTATTTGGAAGTTTCTCAAGGTTTCATAAATGTTCTTTCGCAGTAAATATTGAGGCGAGCAGGCAGATACTGCGTGAAATTTTTATGCCCTGACTTAAGATGAGAATACAAATACAATATTTTTTTTTTTATGTACGGCAAACGAGCATACGGATTACCTGATGGTGAGCAATCGGCGTCGCCCATGGACACCCGCAACAAAGAAGGAGTTACGAGTGCGTTGCCGACCTTTTAGAGATTAGGGATTTGGAGATTTAGGGATTGAGGAGGGATTGGGGAAGGGGAAGGATTGGGCCTCCGGTAACCTCACTCACACGGCGAAACACAACGCAGTGGTTATTTTACGCCGGTTTTCTGTGAGGCCGTGGTATCACTCCGGTCGAGCCGACCCATTCGTGCCGAAGCATGGCTCTCCCACACTCCTTATGTAATTTTAACACCTAATATCACTTATTGGTATTCCGAATAAAATTAAATAAAAATAGTAATAAAACCAAAAATAAACATACCAAATAACGAGTGATAAACCAACAACATCACTAAACCAGCACATCGAAACTCATTCGCAACCAAATCAATCTCTCTGCCTCACAGATAAACAACAGTTCTCACTAAAGTAGAGAAGGGACTACTAAACCGTACCACATCGTTCCCTGGCTCATTACACTGCAATCCAATCACATTCCCCGTCAATGCCAAGTTCGCCCGAGCTCTCTCCCTGATTTCTTTGTACCCTTGACCATAAGGCTCCATGCGTCACTCGATAGTCGATACACTCCGATAAAATGCCCATCACTATTACATTCCAATCTCGATCAACATGTGTTCGAAAAAAAGTAAAAACAAAAAACAACAATCAACGAAAGGGAAAGATATTATTTTGTACGTCTAATACTTTTTTGGCGTTCCCTTGTTATCTTTGCGTTCGCTCACAAACTTCTGTAACCTTAATTATGACAATAATAACTTTAAGAATCAATAAAACTTATCAAAAACTCCAAAACATAAACCACCACAAGTTATAAAATTTGCAATCAAAACAAGAAATCCAAACTAATATTATAAATGTGAAAGTAACTAAGTCTGTCTGTCTGTCTTTTCTTCACGCCTAAACTACTGAACCGATTTCTGTGAAATTTTAGTACAGACATACTTCGGAACTCGAGAAGGACATAGGATAGTTTTTATATATCAAAAATCAGCAAGAAGTCACTATTCCACGCGAACGGAGTCGCAAGCAAAAGCTAGTATCCTAACTAATATTATAAATGCGAAAGTAACTCTGTCTGACTGTCTGTTACGCTTTCCCGCTTAAACCTCGCAACCGATTTTAATGAAATTTGGTACAGACAATCTTTAGACCCTGAGACAGAACATAGGCTACTTTTTTTTCGAAAAACAAGGGGTAAAGGGGTTGAAATAGGGGTTAAAAGTTTGTATGGGATTTCTTAATTTTTAAAGATAAAACCATAAAACTTAATATTTAAGCACTTGATAAGAAAATATGAAATATTTGTTCTAGCATTTTTGAAATTTCGACCAGCTAGGGGGTGAAATAAAGGTTGAAAGTTAGTATGCAATTCGTCAAATATCACGTCATAAGAAACAAAAAATCGTTTGTACTAGCTTTTTGAAAATTCTATCAGTGTGATATGTAGTGAAATAGGGGATGAATTGAAGATAAGACCCGGAATGGATTCGGAACGGGATCTACAAAGCCAACCTTTATGTAGGTATACGAAATCAATGGCCAATAAATGCAGACACTGTGAGGCACTCAAGTGGAAGGAAGAGACCCTAGGTATGTGCTGTTCTGAAGGCAAAGTATCAGTTACAACGCTTGGTGACCCCGAGGAGCAACGACAGAAGAAAGGACAGCAATGAATCTTGGCGATTTTTCCTGTCATTATGCCTGGATTTTCACCCACATTTACGATACAAGGGCAAGTTTATCATAGGATTGGTTCTTTGCTTTCCACAAACAATGATCAACCAAAATTTCTACAGATTTATTTTATGGCAGACGAAAACAGCGAGGTTGACCGTTGATGTCAAAATATTGAAGGAGATGAGAGGGACATTGTTTTAAAAATTCAAAGAATATTGCATATGAACATAATGCCCTGATTAACACCTTCAAAACAGCCTTGGAAAAAATGCCACGGGAAAATCACAAATTGGTAATACTCGCAGATCGTACGCCAAGCGGGGAACATGAAAGACGTTATAATGCACCCTTAATAAACGAAGTCGCTGCCATGGTGTGTGGTGAACAGTTCGCATCGCGCGATATTGTTTTTCAAACCCATGATAACACATTGATCAGGGTGTCCGACACACACAAGTTTTATGACGCACTACAGTACCCGCTTATGTTTAGCAATGAGCAAGAGGGGTACCGTTTTACTTGGTACTCCTGGGCTGGCCCCTGTAAGAGTCTCTTAGACATCAGGGACCAGGATTGACAAAAAGTAATTTGACGCGGGCGAAGCCGCGGGCGGAAGCTAGTATAATAATAAATTCCTTCCCTTCAAAACACAGTAAGTATAGGAGACAACGACAAACATGTTAGCAAATTCAGAAATTACTTTAATTTAATACTAAGAAACACGGAAATTTCTGCTCAAACACGTCAACATAGGGTAGTCATTAAAATATTATGTTCTAAAATAGAGCTATGTTAGCAAGAACAGATGATTACACAGTATGTTCAATCTCGTATGATATATTAGAATATCGTCTAGGCCAAGAGCGCGTAGGTGTAGTAATATCCACAGGATTTTCGGAATCAATCGACGTTTACACTCGATTTACTTTTATAGAAGTTCTAGATTCCTCTATCGTCTTAACTCCTCTGAATTGTTCCCATATTTTTGACTGAAGTATATTAAGTACGACCACCAGTAGGCCCGGAGGTTAAGGAGCCCGCTTCTCATGCATGAAGGTGTTGGCTCGAAAGCTGGCAAGTACCAATGTGACTTTTTCTGAGTTATATGTACTTTCTTTGATTATTTAGACCACTGACATAATTATGGTGAAGGAAAACATCGTGAGGAAACCTGGACTTATAATTTCTAATTATAAGTTTCAAATCGCCAACCTTCTCCGTATGAGAAGAGGCCTTTGCTCAGCAGTGGTCACTTATGGTGCTGATGATGATGATGATGATGACATTGCTCTCACATGACGATTTTTATTGTGACTCATAGACGAAACTGCATATCAAGCAACCCGATATGCCAAAAAAGACTATAGACAATTTCATGCCCATCCATCAACAGAATATAAGTGTATCAAGTGGGTTTAGGTGGATACCTTTGAAGTTTGAAGATAATTTTTACTTTATTCATGATATTCCTATAGAAACATAAAATGTTTTCGATTTCCATTTTCGGATTCAATATTTCATCATATTTATGTAATTAATATAAACACTTTTTTAAACAGAAGCTGTCGTAGGACGCACGCTGCTCATGAATAAGAGTCCTGTTGTAATTTGAAACTAAAAGAGCTTTTCTCGTAGGATAATTAATTTACCTGATTAAAAAAATCAATAAAAATAAGCACTCACACAAACTGGCTTGAAACAGTACAATTATAATAGTAACTACAATAAAAAGGGTTTTGAACTTCGCTTCGTCCCCTCACATATTTACTTCACAAACCCAATAGACCAAGGGTTAATAAATTGATAATTAATTTGGAAAAAGGTCCCTGACCTCACACGAGCGTACCTTACTACACACAGGTACATGAATTGTAATATTTGTTTGAAAATCAGATCACGCACGGAAAACAGCCCTCGTGAAAAGTCATGGCCTCGTTACATAACTTTCGGATCTCGCAACAAAAAGAATGTTATTAAATTGTAATTAATTTTATTAAAAAAAAATGTGTCTTGTCATACTTAACAAGTATCGATACAAAAATATAGACCCTACGCGATAACATAGACACCTATCACGAAATTGCAAAAAAAATCCTAGACTTTTTAAAAGACTTACCAATTTTGTGTATTCGAACACACGTTGATAAAATAGTACAGATTATTAAGAACGCTGGCACTAAACAATAACCAAAGCATTTCTCCTCAATAAAAAAACATTGGTGTGGAAATAACACAATCTGTTGCTGACAATTTCACACGAAATCTTTACTCATAGATAAAGAACAGGAAATGAACAATTAAATAATTTTAATTGTCAAATGATTTATCACAAAACAACGGTCGTCGAGCGTCGTAACAAAGAACCAGAATTACGAAAACAATTGAAATTAAAGCTGTGTTTCAAACAAAAAGATAAAACAAAAGGTTTTTGTTACAAACGAGCTTGAAGGTCAGAGGATTAGCGAATCTACTGATGTCATTAGTGTCGTTGAAAAAGCGACATTATAAAAGTGTCCACAAAGTCACAAATCAATAATAATAATATTTTTATAATGTAACTAGTTTTTTCCCTTCGGCGTCCCAAACATAGTCATAGGGAAAAAACTTAAATCTCTTTCCAGCCTTTATCCCCGGGATTGTAGGTGCAAACTCAATGATGTACCGCCGCCCCAGACCAAAACAGGAGGATTATATTTTCTTTCCTATATTATTTTATTATTTCTTATATATCCTGTAATCACACACATAAAAGTGCCACTACATTTCGCCAGTTATAAGCCCCAAATAAAAGAAAAGAGCCTTACAGACGCTAGGCTCAAATCTAAGCCCCGAGCTATTACCAAAAAGGTTACCCACAGTTGAAAACCAGCGATTACTTGCCAGGTCACAGCTATTCAATAAAATAGAACTGTTTTCTTACACTCCGAAATAGAGCCTCATTTTTGGCAAAAAAAATCCTTGAAACAATAGCACTTCATACGAATCACCATTATAGTAAAACAGGTTCTGTTTAGCAACGTGACAATAACGAGAATGCGAGGTCTTATAGTGTCGCAGCAACACGAAACACTTAGTGTGAAATGACCTTTACACTCCAATCTAACCCCGAGGTATTTCTAATTGTTCCGACCATTACTGACGAATCACGGGCGCAAACTGTAATCACTGAACAGATGGCCATGGCCTTAACCTCAGACTTTCCTTAGAGACCAATCGTTAGAAGAATTTATTTACAACGATGTCTAATGACTCAAACTAATCATGGTCAGCATGCGAAGCTCTGAAAATACTTTAAAATCTCAAACTAAAAAATGTTCTTTATTTACGCGTAGAGAGGGTCGAAATTAGTTTTTTTTTTTCTTCTTAAATAAAAACGTGATGTGCGTTAAAACTAGTTACTATTATTTTTCTGGCTAAAAAGTGTCTGGCTATATATTTAACTAAAATAAAGGCATTAGTATTATTTTTTTAATCATACAATTTATAATGAAACTGGACATATTCTATTTGTTGTTTTATTTGGTATTATGAAAAAAGTTTAATACGTGGTTTAGATCAAATAGTACACAATGTTACAAAATATAGAGGACTAGCTTTTGCCCGACACTCCGTTCGCGTAGCTGCTGATTTTTGGTATAAAAACTATCATATGTCCTTTCTCGAGTTTCAAACTAAGTCTGTATCAAATTTCATAGAAAACGGTGCAGTAGTTTAGGCGTGAACAAAAGACAGACAGACAGAGTTACTTTCGCATTTATAATATAAGTTTGAAAATTTGGATGGATAAACACGACAGCTCTTTTTAAAGGATCTAAACCTAAAGAAGTTCGGCGATTCAAAGTTACTTTTCATTCTAAAAAATAATAAAAAGCGGTCTACAACGACCCAACAAAGATTGAAAGGACCCATACATTAGAAAGTTATAAAAACATTATAGAACTTCAGATTACTAGCAGCCTTTTACAAAAAAACTTTACAATTTAAAAAGAAAATATATTTTAAAAGCACTCCGACATTCTTATTTTAATCTGAACTCATTTCAAATGAAAAATAATAATTGTATTACAAATCTATTTCAAGTTCTTATCGAAATTAGAAACTCTTGTTTATTTTAAAACTTATCAAATTGAAAAAAGTCTGTACATATTATGGAGAATGAATTTTTGGTATCAGATGACTAGAATGGTTGATAGTCAATCTTTTTAAAGCGTAATTGAAGGTACTAAGCAAATATTTGCATCGACATCTCAGGTTAATGAGTTCTGAACTTGAAAATTGATTGATAAAAACCATTAGCCTCTTTGAAGGTCTATCCTTCGAAAGGCTAAGTAAAGAGTGAACGGTCTGACAGCTCATAAGGTCAGAGGTGTCGAGATAAGGCATTATATTAGTCTCTTGAGTAAGTCTGCATCTGATGGCTCTAGTGGTCAATTTTGATATAAACTTTCGATAACAGAAAATAAGATTCAAATTCAATTTTTTGATAAATATTGAGGTCACTGCTATTTTAATGCTTCGTTCTTTGATAATGTACCTACTATCAATCATTTTTTTGGAAAGTAACATGTAATCTACCTGTCTTCTTTTTAGTCTACCTCAGTCGCTTACTGTGATACAAAAACTTTAAATCAAATGAAATGAAAATAATTTATTTTACAAATCAAAAAAACTTTATTGGTTTTGTCAAAGTGGTGTGCACATATAATGTAAGTATGTAAATATAAGTTGAATGCACATGACGAAATAATAACTTTATTGTTAAAACAGTTATTACTTTTATTTCACACTAGCTTTCCAATATTTATATTTATAAAGTAGCCTATGTCCTATTCTGAAGTGTATCCTATGCCAGTGCCAAATTTCATCCAGATACGTCCAGCCGTTTTGGCGTGAATGCGTTACAAACGTCGTAACTTTCGCATTTACAGCGCGAACATGTATAAGTGTTGATGGATGTTTGTTACTCTTTTACGTAAAAACTACAGAACGGATCTAAACACAATTAAGCATAGAGTTAGATCATAGTCTGAAATAATACACAGACTACTTTTTACCTTGGCATTGTGGGCAAAGCCGCCGGCTAAACTAGTTATCTATAATAACCAAAAGTCCCCACATTTTTACGTAACAAAATAAATAGTTCTTAGTATTAAGGCTCTGCGAAGGTTTAGGAGAATACAAACAATTGAACGTGCTCAGCTATTTACAAGTTAGCCCTCCCTAACTTAGCGTTAGCTGTTCCACTAAACTTAACTTACTTAACTCTCACGTAATAACTTCACGTTAACTTAGGTTTACATAGTTTAGTCCTCAGAATACCACCACGCTTGTGTGTAAAACCAAGTTAATTAAAAACTAATTAAAACTACAAAATAAACTGTCGAATATCTCTAATAGTATTATAAAGATTAAATATTTGTTTGAACTTATAAAATACTCTGACAGAAAACTCTTTGACATCATGACGTCAATGGATGGTTGTCAAACGTTGCCTAGAGATTGTAAATTTCGTCGTGAATTGTCAATACGAGTTGGTGTAATTGGTAAGGCGTGTGGATTACACCACAGAGACCCCGAGTTCGAGTCCCGCCGTAAACATGAAGTTTTTTAGTTGATGGAAGTTTTGTCGAACTTTCTGGAGTTATTTGTGTGAAAGAGATGAAAAATTAAAGAGTGAGAAGGAGAATAAATAAAAATGAATAGCGAAATTATTGGAAGGTTCTGGAGGCATGACGATCAAAAAGAATAACGAAATTGAATGTTCCAGAACCTGACCGGGGGTATATAAGCAGAACTGCGGCTCACCGCTGGCAGTTGAGTTCTAAGTCTAAAGCGATTCGGAAGAAAAGGAAGAAGGAAAAAGAAGAAAAGTGAGTGAAATAGTGAAGTGCAGTGAAATAGTGAAGTGCAGTCAGTTAAGTGAGTTAAGTCAGCGTGAACGGCAAAGTTGTGTCAGTCGGCCGGACTCTGCTGGAGAGGAACGCCGATAACTTAACTCCGTGGACGCTGTAACTTAAGTGCAATAGAAAGTCTGAAATCTGGTATTAGTGTTTCATTTCATCCAATCCCGTAACCCAAGCCCGCTTAGTCAGGAACGTGACGTCAGGCACGTAACATTTGGTGTCAGAAGTGGGATTGGAGAAAAATGCCGCTAGTGCCGCAGGACGTAAGAGGAGTGAGTACCCGTGCAATGGCAGAAGCGCAGCGTGTGAGGGAAGAAAGTGCTGCAGCTCAAACCAGCGATGCAGAAGCCAAGCCTGTGCAGGTGGATCTACTGCTACAGCTGCAGCAAATGATGGTAGAGCAAGCGCGCCGCCAAGAAGAACAGCTACGGGAGCTGAAAGAAGATCAAGCTCGTCGCCAAGAGGAGCATGCACGCTGTCAGGCGGAGCAGCCACGGGAGCTGAAAGAGGATCAAGCTCGCCGCCAAGAGGAGCAAGCGCGTCGCTTGGAAGACATGCATAAGGATTTCACGAAGGGACTGCAAAAGGCTGTCGAACGGGTACAAGAAGTGGAGGAAGGGTTAGGCAAGTTGGAACATCGCGTCAAGGCGATAGAGGAGAGAGTGGAAGAAGAGATCTCCAAAATCAAGCAGGAAGTGACAAGCCCAAGCCCTTTGAAGAGCCGAAGCCGTCTTGCAGCCGTTTTTGAAGCCCCAAATGCGGCTTCAAGTGCAACGAAAGGGCTAAAGATTCCCCATTATGACGGAACAACATCCTGGACCGCGTTCAAGCTACAGTTTGAGACACTTATGGAGGCTTATGGTTGGACTCAGAAGGAAGCACAGTCAGCCCTTACCCTGGCCCTCCGTGATCAAGCGCTCTCAGTGCTGGAAGCTATCGGCGCAAGTGGGGATCTCAGCTATAGTGCCCTCCTCGACGCACTTGAGGCACGGTTTGGAGACAGCCACCTCGAGCACGTGTACAGAGCGCAATTAAAAGAGCGTACTCAGCGTGCTAATGAGGGCCTACAGCAATGGTCCGTGGAAATCGAGAAACTTGTGCGTCGAGCTTTCCGGTCGACTCCGTCAATGATTGAAGGCACGCTTCTCCAAGCGTTCATTGACGGTATTCGGGACCCCGAAGTACGAGCCGCTGTTCATCTGGGCCATCATAAGAACATGAAAGAAGCTCTGGCCCATGCATTGGAAGTGGAAGCCGTGCGTGGTAACTCCCGTACCTTACGTCTGCGGGAAATGACGACAACGGAGCAGGTACCTCCACGCCGTCGGAACTTCATGTGCTATGGATGTGGAGAGCGTGGGCACATACGGAGCGACTGCCCGAAGAAGATGAACCGCCAGGACGCGGCGGTCTCAACTTCTGACCAGCAGGGAAACTTAAATCCAGCCAGGGCTGCGGGGTGGGCGCTGGCTGGTAGTGGAACAACCCCAACAATCTACATCAAGCAAACCAACGATGGAAATACTCTGGTGATAGACGGTCAAGTAAATGGGAAAAACAGTCAGCTAACATTAGATACTGGAGCTTCAAGGACGGTGATAAATGTTCGGCTGCTCGAGCAAAACATCAGGAAACACCTTAAACCAATTGTTGGCCTACAAATGAAATCAGCTACCGGCCAGCGCATACCGATAAGTGGAAAATTGCATGTAACAATTAAAATTGGGGAACGTGTTTATCGACATGAGGTTATTGTGGCCAAAATTCTGGATGACTGCATCCTAGGACTTGATTTCCTGCGAGGGCACCAGTGTAACATCGACTTAAAATCTGGAGTATTACTATGTGGAACTGAGGAAATTCCGATGAAGGGTGGAACCCTGGGAAAAGTTTGCTGTTTAAGAAGAACTGTTCTTGCACCAAAATCACAGACTCTCGTACCAATTGCATTACCTAGGAGGAGGGAAGGAAGTTTACCTCGAAGGTGCGCTGTGATTGATAAATCGGAACACGTAAACTCATGGCTACCGGCAAGAACTGTCGTGGGGTCATCTGATGTCAACCGCATTCCGGTATTCAACTTCAGTGATTCAAAAATTACGATTGAAGAAGGAGAGCCTGTGGGCGTATTGGAAGAAGTGGCCTGGATAAGAAAATGCTCGGAAAATCTTGTGAAGAAGGACAGTACGGGAATAGACTTTGTAACGAAAATCTTAGACGAAAACAAAAGTCTGACAAAAGTGGAGACTATGAAGGCTAGAAATTTACTTCTTCGATTCTCTGATGTGTTTTCAAGAAGCGATGGTGATATTGGCCGAACTGGTTTGGTGAAGCATAAAATAAACACAGGTGATACAATGCCAATTCGTCAAAGGCCCAGACGCATACCATTCGCTCGTGAGAAAGAGGTTGAAGAAATGATTGACGATATGAGGAAAAATGACGTGATAGAGCCCTCTTCTAGCCCTTGGTGTTCACCTGTCGTGCTTGTCAAGAAGAAAGATGGTTCAACGAGGTTTTGCGTAGACTATCGACGATTGAATGATGTAACCAAGAAGGATAGCTACCCGTTACCAAGAATCGATGACACACTTGACACACTGAGTGGCATGAAATGGTTTTCAACGCTCGATCTAAAAAGCGGCTATTGGCAGGTGGATTTGGATCCCAAGGACAAGGAAAAGACCGCATTCTCAACTGGGAAGGGACTCTGGCAATTTAAGGTGATGCCATTTGGATTATGCCATGCACCGGCAACCTTTGAGCGTTTGATGGAACAGGTGCTGGCGGGACTGCTGGGCGAAACCTGCCTAGTTTACCTCGATGACATCATCATTGTTGGACGGGATTTTGACGATCATCTAAGGAAATTAGAAAAGGTACTCGACAAGCTGCGTGGAGCAAATTTAAAGTTGAGTCCAAAGAAATGCTCTTTCTTCAAGCGCGAAGTGAATTATCTAGGACATGTTATTTCTGAGAGAGGAATTGAGACTGATCCAGCCAAGACTGTCGCTGTTAAGGAATGGCCAACACCTAAAGACAAAACGCAAGTTCGGGCATTTCTTGGATTGTGCTCGTATTATCGGCGGTTTGTGAAAGGATTCTCGGACATTGCCAAGCCTTTGCATCGATTGACAGAGGAGAAACGTGCCTTTATCTGGGACGAGGATTGTGAGCAAGCCTTTCGAGAACTAAAAGAACGGCTTTGTAACACACCAATTCTCGGATACCCCAGCGCGAAAGGAATATTCGTAGTAGATACGGATGCCAGCAATATTGGAATAGGAGGTGTCCTTTCACAACGCGATGGTGAGCAGGAGAAGGTTATTGCTTACTTCAGCAAGTCACTATCCAAGCCCGAGAGGAATTATTGCGTGACCAGGAGGGAATTGCTGGCCGTAGTCAAAACTCTGCACCATTTCAAGAAGTATTTACTGGGACGGAAATTTTTGATTAGAACTGATCACGCTGCTTTGAAATGGCTGCTTCAGTTTAAGGATCCCGAAGGCCAAGTAGCCAGATGGTTGGAACAACTTCAGGAATTTGACTTTGAAATCGAACATCGCGGAGGAAGAATTCATGGCAACGCAGATGCATTATCGAGACGCCCATGCGTGGAAGATTGCAAGCATTGTTCCAAGAAGGAAACTGCTTTTCTTAAGGTGATAAGGACTGATACTGTTGACGAGGCATGGGGAGATGATGCGATGAAATTAGAACAGGAAAGAGATGCAGATATTAAACCAATACTGGAGTGGCTACGAAGTGGTAACAAGCCAAGTTGGAGTGACGTCGCCCAATATAGCGCGGTAACGAAAGGTTTATGGGCACAGTGGAAAAGCCTTACGCTGCATAACGGACTTCTGTGCAGGAAATGGGAATCAACAAACGGCAAGGACGAGCATTTGCAATTGGTGGTGCCTCGTTCAAAAATAAGGGATGTATTAAAAGCGTTCCATGATGGATCTTCTGGAGGACATTTGGGAATTAGGAGGACTTTGGTGAAGATCAAGGAGAGGTTTTATTGGTTGCATTGCAAATATGACGTCGAAGATTGGTGCCGGAAATGCACTAGTTGTGCAGCTGTCAAGGGTCCACAAACAAGAAGCAGAGGGGCGATGAAAATCTACAATGTTGGTATGCCTTGGGAGAGAATAGCCTTAGACATCGCTGGACCATTTCCAATCACTGATTCGGGCAATCGCTACGTTTTAGTGGTTATGGATTATTTTACAAAATGGCCGGAGGTCTTTGCCATACCGAATCAAGAGGCAGTAACTGTAGCCACGAAGTTGGTAAACGAGGTATTCACCCGATTCGGAGTGCCCTTGGAGATGCACAGTGATCAAGGACGGAACTTTGAATCCCAAGTTTTCCAGGAAACTTGTAAACTTTTGGGAATCCATAAGACTCGAACGACCCCTTATCATCCACAGTCAGATGGAATGGTCGAACGCTTCAACCAAACATTGGAGCGACACTTAGCAAAGGTGGTTGACAGCCATCAGAGAGATTGGGACACTTACATACCTCTCTTCTTGCTTGCCTATCGGACTGCTGTACATGAAAGTACCGCAAAGACGCCTGCATTTGCAAATTTTGGAAGGGAATTGAGATTACCGGCAGATCTTGTGTCGGGCTGTCCACCTGGTGACTCTCGCACCGAGTTTAGCGATTACATAAGCGAGTTAAGGGCAAAAATGTTGGACATTTATGAGCAGATCAGGGAGGCCGGTCTTCAAGCTAGTGATCGCGCAAAGACGCGCTATGATCGACGAGCCAATTCTGTTGGGTTTGAAGAGGGGTCATTGGTCTGGCTTCATAATCCAGTCAGAAGGAAGGGAAAATCTCCAAAGCTGCAACCGAGTTGGGAAGGTCCTTACGAGATAGTCACGAAGATCAATGACATTACTTACAGAATTCGGAAGTCTTCAAGGAGCCCTTTGAAAGTTGTCCATATAGACAGGTTGGCGAGGTATTACGGCAGCAACGATGCTCGGGACGAGCAAATCTAAGAGGGGGGCAGTGTGACAGAAAACTCTTTGACATCATGACGTCAATGGATGGTTGTCAAACGTTGCCTAGAGATTGTAAATTTCGTCGTGAATTGTCAATACGAGTTGGTGTAATTGGTAAGGCGTGTGGATTACACCACAGAGACCCCGAGTTCGAGTCCCGCCGTAAACATGAAGTTTTTTAGTTGATGGAAGTTTTGTCGAACTTTCTGGAGTTATTTGTGTGAAAGAGATGAAAAATTAAAGAGTGAGAAGGAGAATAAATAAAAATGAATAGCGAAATTATTGGAAGGTTCTGGAGGCATGACGATCAAAAAGAATAACGAAATTGAATGTTCCAGAACCTGACCGGGGGTATATAAGCAGAACTGCGGCTCACCGCTGGCAGTTGAGTTCTAAGTCTAAAGCGATTCGGAAGAAAAGGAAGAAGGAAAAAGAAGAAAAGTGAGTGAAATAGTGAAGTGCAGTGAAATAGTGAAGTGCAGTCAGTTAAGTGAGTTAAGTCAGCGTGAACGGCAAAGTTGTGTCAGTCGGCCGGACTCTGCTGGAGAGGAACGCCGATAACTTAACTCCGTGGACGCTGTAACTTAAGTGCAATAGAAAGTCTGAAATCTGGTATTAGTGTTTCATTTCATCCAATCCCGTAACCCAAGCCCGCTTAGTCAGGAACGTGACGTCAGGCACGTAACAATACGCTACGACACTACTGGATCGGTTCCAAATTTTTTTTTACTATTGGTGTGGTGTATGTCAACTCAGCAAAAATAGTACAGGGCAGCTTAGTCTTGTTTTGAGAATAACACAGTCTACTTTTTATTTCGCTATTTATAAAAAAGATATAATTCTTGCTCGTAGGAAATCTTCTAAATTTCACACAGGCGAAGCCGTAAGCACAAAGTAGTTTCATATAAAACCTGCGATAAGGACTCAGCTGAAAACCACACACACACAAATCAAAAGTTAAAAACATTTATATCAATTAGACCCTTTCAGGCTCTTTCAGAAGCTCAAACAAAGCTTAAAGATAAAAAGTGTCGGTCTATCGGTCAGAGTGACGGTCTTTGCTTGTTCCTTGTGTAGTTGTGTATGTGTATGATGTGTAGATTCTGAACAAATTGGAAACCCCATATTTCTTGTTCGTTCTTCTCTTTCAATCAGTTTCACATACAGATAATTACTGATTCTTTGTTACATTGTTAAGTTGCTTTTATTACGTGAGAACAGTGTAACACTAATATTTAATGGAATCATCATAAAAATGAAATATTTCAAATTAGAAATACTTAGTCTAGTCTCAATGGCTATTACTGCAATACAAAATGGAGTCCATAACCATTTATTTGATTGTCGGATTAGTCTAGTAATTGTTATACGAACGATACTCGTAAAAGAAATGGTTTCAATATTAAGAAACTAGATTTGTGTCGTATGCCTAATAATAGAGCCGTACCTTATAACGTTCGACGAAGAACGTAGACAACATAAAATAGATTTCCGGTACATGCATCACCATTGCTTTTTTATAAGAATTTAATTCACAAATCATTTTTTGCAACCTAATTCGTAAAACCTTATTAAACTACAAATAGAATCATGACGCATCTTTTTTTAAATAAAACAACATCACTGATACTAATAACTGCCCACATACCTCATACAGACGTCTACATAATAATATGACACAAAATCCAAAATTAACTGACCTTGGAATGTACCGAAAAAGCATACAAAACAACCATTACAAACTGGTATAAATATCTATGTAGATGTGTAATAGGCCATTGTGTATATGTATACAAAATAGTACAGGCAAAGTCAACCAGAAAATAAGTTATTAAGACCAATATCTTTATTGCCTACTAAATACTTTCTGCCCACAAGCACTGCTTTGCTTTTCTTGACCTTGAGATAGACTTGTATTAGAGTACGTGGCTATTTTAAGGTCAAGCAAAGATTCTAGAATGTTGAAATACCCGAGTGGTCATCGACTAGCGACTTAATCAAAAACAGTTAATATGTATAATACCGATCACACGCCATTTTACATTATCAAGACAACTCTTACAAATTATGCTATAAATAAACATGAGTGTATTCCATGCTGTATCTATCGTATGACATTGTTGACTGCACGGTTGACGCGATAGTTGGGCTACTAGCTACCGCGCAACGTGTCGCATGTTCGATTCCCGGAAATAACAGTTTGTATGATCCACAAATTGTTGTTCCAGGTCTGGGTATGATGTGTATGTTTGTAAACGCATCCACGACACAGAAAGGAGAAAATCCTAATGTGTGCCTAAGGTTTTATGAAAAAAGAAATTGCTCTTAGGCAGTAAAAACGATAGAATTGTTTGTTCAGTTGCGTACGGTTTCACGAACTTATTCTAAGACTTTGGTCAACACTCTGAACTTAAACAAATCTCAAATTTGAACGATACGATACACCTTCCATAACCACAGCGTCACTTGAGGACGATTGATTTACAAGGTAACATTATTCAAATTGTTAGGACTGAGACTGAAATCGGTCCGTAGCACCACCACCTCTAATCATATATGCCGAAACTTACATATGTACATATAAACGTACATAATTTAAGCCATACACATTTCATAATCGTATTAATAACACAAACCATTCGAAATAGTCCGTAATAAATAATACGACTAATAAAACAAGTCAGCTAACTACGCCTACGCGGCTACGTGCTACGCGCTACGCCACGTACGTAGCAGTACTACGAGAATAACAATTAAAGTGTTGTTCAGCTAAGTGCTTGTTTATAGAACATTATTTTTGCAGGGATTTGCCTTAGCAATTAGTGTGATTTACCGAATTATTCATAATGCACCTTCGTAATGGCCGACCTTCTAAGACAAAGCAAATTACAATCCACTTTATTAAAGCATTTCACTTTTTTTTATTTAAGTTGCTTGTTTTCGTTGCGTATTGTTTGCAAATTTTGAGGGCCTTGGTTTCCAATAAAACTTGTGATAAAATAAAATATAACGAACAGTGTACTCGTAAAAAGGCTAGACGAACTTGAGATATGTGGCTACGTAAAGATTAGGCAGTCTATTTATAGCCATCTCCCTTCATATGTCAACACGTAGGCACTAAAAATATATTTCTGCAAGTCAGCTGGCTTATGGATTATTTACCGTTTTTAGAGTACTTGGGATACTTTCAGTATTTTTATAGGCTTATATTCCTTTCTTACAAGGACTTGTAAAGTAACGTTCTAGTTCAAAATTAATCGGGCGAAAGTGAAATAGTACAAATTACCAAAATGAAGAAATGAAAACTAGTTGTTGTATTTGTATGTATATGCACTTGAATGTATTCTAATATTTCTAATGCGTACTAAATCTAAAATTGATAATAGTTAAGGAAATGGCACTTTATCACAATCGGACATGAATCGAATAGAAAGAAGGTGCACATTAACAGATGGTTCCTCTTTCGGTAAGGGACTAAAGCCAAATCAGAATACGTAACACCAGAGAACAAACAATTGCGTTGCCAATCTTTTAAAAATAAGTAAAATAAAGTAAGTAAAATTCAAAAACTCTGAAATACAAAAACATGAACTAAGTTAGAATATTCAAAAAAATACAATTGTCTTACCTGGTCTCCCATACCAGTAATGATAGGCGTATTCCAGTAGGCTGCTAGCCTTGCGACTGGCTCGAGGGCGAAGGCACAGGCTGGACCTATGAAGGCGATCACGTCATCCTTGAAGTGCATGTCTGCAGCCAACCCTGGTGCTATAGCTCCAGAACACGATGGATAGCTGCGAAAGAATTGACAAACTTAATGCAAATTAGAGCATAAAACTGTAGGAGTTAGGAGGTTGGATGTAGAAGTTTTTTACTCCTTTTGTTGAAAATATACTTAGTTATTCGGGAATGAAAATGTGATGTAGAATTTCCAATAGTTCTTGCTTGTAAGCCTGCGTCTATAAATATAATCCAAAATTCATAAAATTTTCAAAATTTTTCAAAAATGGAATTCAGTGATTGGCTTGCTTGGTGGTCACGCTTAGAGACTTATTTTTATATGAATGAGTAACTTTTAACTATCTACCTATCACGGTTTACAAGATACAACCTCGTGACAGACAAACAGACAAAAGGACGGAATAACAGAGGAGTCGTAGTAAAAAGGTTCCCGTATTAAAAAATAAACTTATATTTTTTTATGAAACTTTAATTAAGTATAATACTCGTGAGTGAATTTAACTCTGTCATTCTAGCTCACTACTAAAACTTACTAAAAAGAAACATTATCATAAATCTGTATATAACTATCAAAATATCCTTCACCTATACTTAGCCCTGCCCTGACATAACAGAGACCTAAAATTGTAGGTCTAGGCAAAATTTAATCAAGCACATCATTTATAACTAGATTCCATTATATTAATGGAGGTTTTAAAGTATGGAAAGGGTAATGAACCTTTGTACGAGTGTCAACGTAATTTTACTAAAATATGTGATTCGATGTATGATATAACATGGTACGTCCATACGCTCCTGCTAAATTAAAGTAATTTTTATTAAAAATTCAACTTAATAATTTTTAGTTTTAGTGTGGGAGAGCCATGCTTCTATATTCCATCTTCAAAATGGCGTCTATGTCTCCTGGTTATCTCTCTACTTATTAAATCGACTTAATACATTATGACTCCTCTTTAGTTAGGTCATCATCTCATGGGATCAAAGTGAAGTGAAATGGAAAGAAAAATTGTATTAGTTTTTTTTAATTTTATTGGGCTTCGTAATGTAAATGTGTTATGAAGCACAATGAAATTAAAGTAAGTTTACTTTATGCAATAATACTCCATACTCAGAATAATGTAGTTGTTATTTTATGCAAGCATTTGAAATTATTTTCTGAAATAAATTGTTATTAAGAAATACTTAAAGTTATCATAAAATATCTTGAGTACAGCAATGTCAATGATGTCAGTTTATGTAATAATAACTTCATAATTTACGACCTTTATCACACACGTGAAACACCTTACTAAGCGCTCAGAATGATTTTTAAATAAAGTGAACTTTTATTTGAAATTCATTTTTGCGTTTGTTTAGTCCGATTCAAATAATTATGATGCCATGGACTTTAAAATGGAATAAAATTCAAATATGATACCTTTGAACTTTAAAATATATAACTCACACAATTAAAAAATGGAATAAAAATTAGAATGACAATTCAAATTTCCACTATTGTATCTCACATTTGAACACTGAACAACATTGTAGCAATAAAAATATAGTATTTTTTCCGTACATTCACGGTGACTGCAATTCATAAATATATTGAAATATATACTTCAGTAAACATGATCCACGTGGATACATCAGTTTACAGGCATCCATCACTGGAATTGACGTCGCGTTGTTCCACACGGTCCTTTTATGATATTGTTTTATCATATTTTGAGTAAAGTATCGGTTTACAAAAGTGTCAATAACTTTAGGTTGATATAATAATAATAATATATTTAGGTTTATACTTGTGTTCTGGGGATAGAAATTTATTTAAATTTCCTTATAAAGCACTAAAAACTACTGCAAATTAATCGCATTCCACATTGAACTTTGTGTGATTCACTGAATAGTTGTTTCGGGTCTAGATGTGATGTGCATTTGATTTTATATGTAAATAAACGTATCTATGACACAGAAGAAAATCCTAGTGCAGGCTTGTGGTTGGAAAACCTTGGAGTCGATTCTGAATCACTCAAACTGGTAGTCTTACTTACTCAAAAAGCTTTACAAATGTCATATAAGAAAATATTTTTCCCAAACTATAACAAATCTAGGTTACGAAAGCCTCCTTCAGAGACGGTATCTAACGAGGAATACTCCTAGGAATCAACTATATATCAACGTTGTCGATTTTTTGATGAGAAGTCTATAACACTTATTTTTTAATATAGTGAGGATTAAAAAATAACTCTTCTGTTACTTTAACCCGTGTCATACTAAGTTTTCATCAATTAGGTAAGTAAGTATTTAGTCATATAAACTGCTGTAAACGTCATATTTTATTTCATACATAAAATACTTGTAAATTTGACTTCAATTATTAGAATAAAGCCATCCAGACTGTGGCCACTCCGCACCGAAGAAATTGGAAGGAAAATAGTAAAATCAACAATTTTCTTTTGCCGTAAAAACTACTCTTTAAGTTCCATTTGATGAAATATGGGAAAAGTATTGAATTGTTTCTTCTTGTCAGCACAAGAAAAATACGTCACACGATCGGCCCAATCCTTCCATCCCTCCTCAATCCCTAAATCCCCAAATCCCTAATCCCTAAAAGGTCGGCAACGCACGTTTGCCGACCAATTATATAAAAGGTCGAGATATATCGGTATTTTTTCTAAATCAAAATTATTACCGCCTTTAGAACATTGGGAAATAGAAACAAATGACACGTCAGTGACGTCAGACCCAAAACGGCAAGGACGGATATATCGTTGCCTTTTTCTAAATCAAAATTATGGCCGCCTTTAGAATATTACAAAATAAAAACAAATGACACGTCAGTGACGTCAGACCCAAAATGACAAGGACGGATATATCGTTTTCTTTTTCTAAATCCAAATTATTGCCGCCTTTAGAATATTACAAAATAAAAACAAATGACACGTCAGTGACGTCAGACCCAAAATGACAAGGACGGATATATCGTTGTCTTTTTCTAAATCCAAATTATGGCCGCCTTTAGCACATTAGAAATAAAAACAAATGACACGTCAGTGACGTCAGACCCAAAATGACAAGGACGGATATACCGTTTTCTTTTTCTAAATCCAAATTATTGCCGCCTTTAGAATATTACAAAATAAAAACAAATGACACGTCAGTGACGTCAGACCCAAAATGACAAGGACAGATATATCGTGTTCTTTTTCTAAATCCAAATTATTTTGTGACAACAAATAGAGCAACAATTATTTAATGTCATTTGGGTACTAACTTTTCTCCATAAACTAAGAACAATTTCTCATACAAATACCAGCTGCAGTGTGATTCTATGACTTCATTCTAAACTTCGTATCCAAATCCGCTGTGAGTGCAATCCGCTCCACACTTGCGAGTTTTTTTTTTTTTTATTTAATAGGTCGGCAAACGATCCGACGGATTACCTGATGGTAAGCAATCAGCGCCGCCCATGGACACTCGCAACGGAGGAGTTACGAGTGCGTTGCCGACCTTTTAGGGATTAGGGATTTGGAGATTTAGGGATTTAGGAGGGATTGGGGGAGGGGAAGGATTGGAACGAGTTGAACTAAATTGACTGCAACATTTTGATAGATAAAGTATGAGATGACGTTAAAAGTGGCATTCTATAATGTAATTTCCCCGTCACTTCGATGCCCACTTCACACTCGAACAAGAATCAAATCAAACTAATTTTATAAAACACAAGACCCTAGTTTTGAATGCCGGTTTTAGTAAAGTATTTAATAGTAGCTGTTTCGGCTGACTCTGTATAGCTTCAAAATTAGGTAATACATAACAGTTTTTTTCATGACATATCTACCCTACTACTAACTGACCACCAGAATATTGTTTCGTTCGTTATTTTACTTGCAATTGTTTCACTTTTAATAACTTCATAGCTAAAAACAGCTAAATCGGTTCAGCTGGTTTTGTGTTTTTTTTTTATTACTAACGAATTGCAGTTTATTTTTTATTTATAAGTTGATAACATTTTTGGAATTTTAAGTATCATAAAACGGTTGAGTTTTTCTACGCGTCTTATTCCTAAAATTAGTCTTATTCATTTTTAATACTTCCAGAATACAGAATTTCATCCTGACTCTGAAATCGGATCCGAAAACTCAACAATCAGCTCTTACTTAGAATTCTCTTTTATAATCGGCTGTGTTATTTTCATAAACCAGTCTATTCTCTAAGAAAAATAAGACGAATAAAGTTGACTGGCTGACATTTCCAGAAGCGAACATACTCAATACAAACAAAGCAAATGTGGAGGAGGAAACCCTCCCAATACATCTTCCTTACCATATGATAATCAAAGAGTGATCCCATTCAAATAACTTCTGTATCTACGTAAATTTATTCCATACTTCGCAGTAAAAGGTTTATTGAAACGTCTGCAAGTTATTGACACTATAAAAATGTTGCATGAGACGAATGCCAAGTAGCCTCTCTTATAAACACTTTAAGATCATGTTTACTTAAAATGGAGAACAGTGACAGCCCTATTTCTTTGTTTATACCTACTTATACAAGGTGTTGCGTTATAACTACACGAATCAGTAATCTTGTGAATCTTGTTTTAATCTCCTAAACTAGGTATTCCTGTATCTAAGGAACTTTATTTATAAATGAAGGAGGTGTGATCCTACAGAAAATTAAAGTTGTCGACATAGCGTGAAGAATTAGGCCGCGGACCTCAAAGAGCCAGTAGACCACCACAAATGGGGCTCAACGGGGGTTCAGCAGGGGTTGCGAGACAAGCGAAATAAGGTACCGGAATGGGGCGATTTTTAGGCAGTAAGAGTCTGACACAAGCTCTCGCCTAAACATGGAACCTGTGCATGGAACTCAAAGGATTAGAAAACTGAAATGGCTGTGAGCAAGTAACATTTGTCGAAAAACCGAAAGGTTCTCTGGAGTGGAGGCCGAATCTAGGCAAACGTAGTGTAGGGCGCCCACCAGCAAAATGGTCTGACGATATCCGCATGGTGGCTGGCAGTGGTTAGATGAGAAGAGCTGAACATCGAGCTTAGTGGACGGAAACAGGCTTTTTTTTTTTGTCAGGGGAAAATCATCCAATGACTTCTCCCGCCCAGGGTAAGGCGAGAGAGAGTGTCAGACTCTTACTGACTAAAAACCCCCCCGTTCCTTCTCCTGCTCTGGGCCGAGGTCGCGGTGCCTCATTGCGCTTACCCCGCAGCCCCGGCTAAACATCAGCCCTTTAGGGCCCCGACTGTGGTGGTCTATTGGCTCTATGAGGCGCGCGCGGAACGCTACGCGCCGTACGCTCGGGTCCGGTTCTGGTCGGGCGGCGAGCTACCCTTACTCGCCGTCCGCAGACCCGCGCTTACGGTGGCCGGAGATCATCTCTCGATCCCCGACGTCCGGAATGTCGCCTTCTGCGGCGGCTGGGGCGCGAGGAGGATAGTTCCCTCACGCGCTCCGCCTCCTCCTTTGCGAGCATAACTGCTTCGCAGAAGGAGGAGATAGCTTCCCAGTTCCTCTCACGCTGCACCATGGCCTCGATTAAGGCCGGGCGCGAGAGGTCGCCGCCGCCGATCACTTCCCTGAGAACACGGCGGTGCTCAGCCCAAGCAGGGCACTCCGCCACCGTATGCTCCACCGTGTCCTCCAGGTGATCCGCACAATGACGACACTCGGGCGTTTCCTCCCGCTGGATCCGAAACAGGAACCTACCAAAGCTGCCGTGCCCGGTAAGCACCTGCGTCAGGCGGAAGGTGAGGACGCCGTGGCGTCTCTCAAGCCACTCCTCAAAGAGGGGTCTTACCGCTGCTATAGTAGCGTGCCCGGGACGGAAACAGGCTGATAATGAATGAATGAATGATATAGGTACTCACAGGGGTTATTTCATCAATATTTGTTTACTGGTTTTTGGTGATAATAGAGGAATTATGACAAACAAATGCGTTGTATTATATTATAATTATATACTCTAAACCATTTAAACGAGAATAAATACTTTTTGTTTGTTATTTAGTTTGAAGTTGTCAAGTTGCGATGCGCACGCTATTCATAAATAAGAGTCCCGTTGTTACTTGAAACTTGTAGAGCTGTTCTCAGTTAATTCACGTGTCGTAAGTCGTTATTTTCGATATATATTTAAATTAAGTAAGTAACTTATTTATTTATTCATGTAAACATACGTTTTAAGATACATGTCGCAGAACCGCAGAACCGTATCTATACCAATATTATAAAGAGGTAAAATTTGTAAGTTTGTATGTAGGGGGTAATCTTTGGAACCGCTGGTCGGATTGCCAAAATTCTTTCACTGATAGATAGCTACAATCTTCCTGAAAGCTATAGGCTATAAAACGTCACGCAACGAATAAATGGCGCCGAGCAGCGGGTGAAACCGCGCGAGAGTAGCTAGTTTTCGATATATATTTAAATTAAGTACCTATTTATTTATTCATGTAAACATAAGTTTTAAGATACATGTAGCAGAACCATATAATATAAGTTATAATATGTTACGCAACATAAGTTAGATTTCATCTTGGAAGAGACCTAAATTACAGATACATTATTTATCAATACAAAATATTTGACATTAAAACAACATTTTGATAAACAAAAATCAAAAGCACATCTGTTTAAAAGTTTACGAGTTCCATAATAAAACCTGTTTGGAACAAATTAAAAGTGTAATTGAGTGTTTGAATACTTGGAAACATTACACAGTGAAAGTTTCCATTCTCTGTTGGCTCTTATTTTAATTCGTTGCCCGCTCGAGTGAGATGGATGGACAATTCTAGAGTCAAGTGTTAGATTAATGATGTCGTTGGAGATGTACTTACATAAGTACCTATATACATATAAACAGAATGTCCGTATATATGTTATGAATGGATAACTTTGAAACGCCTTAAAGGAAACATATACTAAAAATACTACTTTAAGATATATTTGGTTTCGTTCGTATTTTTTTTCTAATTGTCGATAAAATTTTCTATTTAAGATTTATATTTAAAAGGCAAAATTGTATTTAGTAAATTTCATTATAATCAAATTTAATAATTCATTTTTGTTTGGAATTACGCGTGGTGAGTGCCAGTGCTATTATTTCTTGTTCCTATTACATTAAATTCAAACATAGGTAAACTAATGAAAAATGAATGTTACATTGTACTGAGTCATACGTCTGCTCTGGTATCCTAACGAAGATACCTAAAAAGTCATGATGTTATCGTCACTACATAGTATAAAACAAAGTGGCTTTCTCCACCCTTATATCCTATGTACGTACTAAAACGCAACGGATTTTGATGTAGGTAGGAAGAGGATGAAGAGTTAGGTTTATATGTATAACTAGCATTCGCCCGCGGCTTGATAAAAAGCAGCACAAAATTGACATCTCTACAGATTTATTATAAGTACTAGCTTTTGCCCGCGGCGTCGCTCGCGTTGGGGGTAAAATAATAATTACTCAAAATCCTTTCTTAGCTGATGCCTACTTCATAACATCTACCTGCATACCAAATTTCAGTCGGATCCGTCCAGTGGTTTGGGCTGTGCGTTGATAGATCACTATATCAGTCACCTTTGAGTTTTATACCTATGTATACCTATACATATTTAGATAGATAGTCAGATATAGGTAACATCCATTAAATAGTGGAGAAAATCATCAGCCTTGCACCCGTGCGAAGCTGAGGCCGGTCGCTAGTATATTATAATTTTCCCTTCTCAATAAATGTTTGTACTATATGCCATCAACTTCTTAACTTTTGTATAGTACTTCCTTTGTCGGCGTCGAACTATTGGCATGTAATTCAAACTAATTTAAGCCGTCGCGTCGCGTTTTCATACATATATTTGATAATTCAGGTATTGATTTCCTGTAGTATTACTTAAAAGGATGCGAAAACTTTTCACTAAACGGTAAGATCATGTTATTTAAGTACTGAAAGTTTTTTTTGTTTTTTGAAAATGTTTTTATTTACTAAAAGGTTTCAATACGTTCTTAAAAGTTTTCGATAAAGTTATGTAGATCATACTTCATACAAATTACGTTCTGTATATTCAAATGTATGTGGTATACGGTGAATATTCAGACGTTAATGTTAATTAGGATTTAGCCTTACAGTATTCTTTATAATAAAATTACTTTAAATCTAAATATTTTAGCTGTTCGTTAGTTTAGCTGGACCGATTTGGTTCATTTTGAACTTGCAATATTTGTAATTGTCCTGGGAAGTTTCAAAAGTTGAGAAAAACAGTATTCAGTGACTATTTGAAAGTGCAAAGTTTTCCCAGTCAGAGAGTAACAATTTTTTTTTATGGAATACGTCAGTAAGCGAGCAGACGATACCTGATGGTAAGTAATCAGCAGCGGAGTAGTTACGAGTGTTGCCGATCTTTCAGGGATTAGTGTTTTGGAGATTTAGGGAATGGGAGGGATCGGGGGAAGGGAAGGATTGGGCCTCCGGTAACCTCACTCACACGGCGAAACACAACACACACACGCTGTAGTTGTTTCACGTCGGTATTCTGTGAAGCCGTGGTATCACTCCGGTCGAGTCGACTTATTCGTGCGAAGCTTAGTTCTCCCACACTTAAATTTGAATTAAATTATTTACAAATTATTTATTTATTTATTTATTTATTTATTTATTCTTTATATACAATTGCATATCGGAGGACTTAATGCTAGAAGCATTTTCTGCCAGTCAACCTTTTGGTTGTTTAGTCAATTTTATTTAAAGTAACCCTGACTCAGAAACTTACAGCTATGTATTTAAATATTTTCTTTACCTAGTACCTAATGTTTAATGACTAACCAACATAGTCTACTCCTACTTCTTAGCACGATCGTTTATTCCCTCGACCAGAAAAATACTTCTAGATACTGCTTTAATTAAATTTCATTATTTAAAACTTATATAAATACAAAGATCTTCCAAATAATTTAATTCGTATGAACTAATTGTGATCATAACTTATTTCGTTTCGAAAATGATACCTACATTTTATAAATTAAAAAATATAAAGAAACAATATAAAACAGCAGCAGGAATAAAAAAAAAATTTCTCTCCTTCAAATAAAGGGGTAGGTGAAACATTAAACTATAAGTGTTCATTTCACCTTATATTAATTGTCACTTTGAATAAAATTCCATTTAATCCAGCTAATATTGAATAACAAAAACATATCTAGACAAACAGAAACTTTTTATTAGTATTACCACGTATCACGTACCTTCCCTGCACCTTCTGCAGCTCAATGCCGTGATGAGCAAGAAACTTCTCGTTGACCTTATCCAAGGCCAAGTCAACAGCAGGACCACAGCGCTCCAAGTCAAATGGGGAATCCAAACGAGAAGCCATAAGTACCCCTACTTTGTACACAATCCGCGAACTCAGAGAACCGGATAAAACCGGCGCGAACAGGAATATACAGGATAAATGCAGAATATACATTTTCATCCCGTTTTATACACTAAACATTGTTTTAAGAGAATTTTTATAACTTGTTGTTGACACTAGTTAATATAATAACCTCAATTTTTTGATAGAGAATAACGCGTCATTAATATTAAGGACGAAAACTTATCATAATTTTAGGTTAAAATGATAAATGTTTGTAAATAAATCAACAGCGTCAATCTCAGCGTGATCTTAATTGGACATTAATAAATAACAGAGAAAATATTCCAAAGAAATGTAATAGTAAAACATTAAAATTAAAACTTTACTTTATCAAATTGTATCCTTCTTTTGTTTTATATGAACATCCAAATAATACTATTTACGATAGTAATACGTTTCGCGGGACGAAGCCAGACGAGCGTGCGTGCTTCGTGGTCCACGTTTGGGGAGCGACTGGCCGGTCTCGACAGATTCTGGATAAACCCGAAGATAGAGTAATAAAAGGGAGGCTGGGGGCGCAACAGGTCCACTTTCCCGCGCCAAACCAACACCCTAGAGACATGTAATTGGTACAAATCCCGGTAACATTATATGCCCAGATTATTTATTAAATGTTAATTTCGAATAAGTAATAAAACTGTTGTGTGTGTAAAAATAAACGTAACATAATGGTGTAACATGATAAATCTTCCTTTTAATCTATTTTATTTTTTGACTGTTGGCGCCCAACGTGGGTTTTTGTTGTGACTTTTAGTTGGTACATTTCATTATAAAATTTTGGTCGTTTTTGGTCATTTCTCACAAAAACTTTAACATTTAATTAACAAATCATTATCTTTCCAGTACGTTAAACATCTAAGTTAATAATTATAATACATTTTATTTCATCGATTACTTACGAGCAATCGATGAAATAAAATGCAGAAGAGAGTTTCAATCGGTAGAATTTTAATTTTTTTAAACATACCATTATCCAAAAGTTAATGGTATATTTAATTTTTGAATCACCCTGTTATATTATATTTGTTTTATATGTTATTACTTGCAATAAAAACGAGACTCTCACTAGTTGGATGAACAACATCGTCAGAATCGAGGGCAGCCATTGAAAATTAAACCCTTTGTTCAGCTGGGAACGTTTTCCGGTTACAAATAATGATGTGTGCAAAACACATTGTTTTTTAATTTTTAATCAAATCAAACTTTATATAAAATTAACCAACTGGCCTTGTGAATCTTCTGCATAAGAAAGAAGGTAGTAACACAATTTACATTTTATCAAATTACTACTTAACACAAGCAATCCCTTAATACTTCCCTTAGAATTAAAGCATCTAGCTAATTTAACTTTATGAATTTAATATCAAGCAATTCTTGTAGGTACAACATGGCCGTTCCTAACTGGCTTGACGTAAGTACAGACGAGAATTTGCATAAATGTTGACGTATCTAAGCATAAAGCGGAGATTACGTTGTATTTATCTTGTGACTGTGAGATATTAGGTAATACAATAGAGTTACAGTAAACAATAAACTAGAGATACGATTTAATTAAATTATGTATGTAGGTAGGTAGGTAGGTACTAAAGTTATCGACATAGCCCAAAGGATCAGCAAACTGAAGTGGCAATGGGCAGGTCACATTTGTCGAAGAACCTATAACCGTTGGGGTAAATGTGTTCTAGAGTGGAGACCACGTCTAGGCAAACATAGTGTAGGGCGCTCTCCAGCTAGGTGGACTGACGACATCCACAGAGTGGCTGGCAGTGGTTGGATGAGAAGAACTAAACATCGAGCGCAGTGAACGACATCAGGCTGATGATGATGTTAATATGACATTCAAGAAAATACGTATTCCTTCTTGCACAGCCTTCAACACACTTGTAAAGTCTCTGTCTGTATTTTGCTGATGGTAAGTAATCGCTTACCATCAGGTCATCCATAAGCTCGATCGCCTCTTTATCCATAAAAACAAAATAGTAGATACGTTTAGTTATCTGTGTGTTTATACATATTTTAGTTTTAGTATCTGGGTAACTGGCTGCTATAACAACATGTCTGGGATTACTTTGTATGTTTGTAAATATCTGGAGAAAATTGTAGTGTACAGCAACGTTTTATTTATTAAATATTTTTTGAAGATATAGTCCGCTGTTTAAAAGGTAGCTTTCAAAAAGGGTTAGGATTTGTGGATTGGGAAGACAACACAAGCGTTTTGTTACGCCTGTATTCTATACAAGCATGATATCACTGCGGTCGATCCAGTAGAACAATGGCTCTCCTACACTTGAAAGAATGAAAAAGAAAAAATAAAAATGATTTATTTGCCACTTTCCACACTTAATTTTATAATGAACTAATTCAATACTGCTACTGAAAATAAAATAAAGAAACTTAAACGACCAAAAAGTACCAATATACTGCTTAAAATTGGGTCCAGAACGGTTATTGAGTCGGCTGGGTCAACGATGGAATTTGAATTATCTTTTTAATTAAGTTCCCTTTTCAGCCTTCACGGTTAATGCGTGTTTAGGTTGCCCTTCTAATCCCCTTGAATATTGTTATAAAATATCTATCGAGCCTTTAAGTGGTCCTTTCATGTTCATTCATGAAAAACTAAAGCATATATATGTATGTATTGCGCGACAGTGGCCGCGTCGCGTGTCGCGGAATGCTGCTCATGAATATGGGCCTCTAGCACGGCTTGAAACTAGTCGAGAATCTCATCAAATTATTACGCGAGTAAGCCGAAAACATAATCATTAATTTAGAATGTCTCTCGAAAATTATGATAAAAATATATATGTATATTATGTATTCTTCAAAATATATTCATTTCTGTCTGTTAATATCCGTGGGCAGCATTTAATTTTTAATTAACTACGTATGGTTTTTTTGAGGTAAACAAAGCATCTAATGCTCTCTCTCGCCCTATACTGGGCGACAGGGTGTGGCAGCCTCTTATTGACTCAAAATCACACCGTCAGCCTCTTACTGACTAGAAACCATCCCGTTTATTCTCTTGCTCCAGGCCGAGGCTGCGACACATGACGCTTGTATTGCCTATTATGACTGTATCATGCAGTTTTTCCCCCTATTATCTAGGTAGCATCTACCAAAACCGTTGATTTTTTATGGGGCTGCAAACTAGCATATATGCATAATCTGATGGTAAGCAATCGCTTCCGCCCATGGCCACCTGCAACAGGAGGAATTAAGAGTACGTTGCCGGTCTTATGGATTAGAATTTTGGAGATTAAGGGATAAGGGAGGGTTAGGAGGAAGGATTTGGCCTTCGGTAACCTCCCTCACATAAGAGAACCAATACGCTATTCCCCGTAAGACCGTGGTATCATCATGGTCGAATTGAATCTTTTCTGGTCACATATTATGTTTTTTTATGAACAAATGTGTTTTAATCCATAATTCGGTAAAAATATAGGTAAGAAGAATATTCGTAGCACCCGTAATTAATAATGTAATTGCATATTGTACCTTCGAGTTAAACACTCTCTCTCGTCTCACACAAGGCGACAGAAGTCATAGAATGATTAACCCGTCAATACAAAGCCTACTTAGGAATGTATCAGTCCCCAAATCTATTCACCGCCAAAAGGAGCCCGTTCACCTTGGCTCCTGCTTTTCGGGATGTATCCCTGGAGTGCACCGACCGCCTTCAGCTCTTGGGAATGGACATTGCTTCAAACCTCAACTTTGGGCGGTTCATTGAGTCCAGAGCCAAAGTAGCTGCTAGAAAACTCGGCGTTCTTGCAAAAGTCCTACGGTACTTCACACCGAGTCAGCTTGTAACGTTGTATAAAGCTCAGGTCCGATCATGTGTGGAGTACTGCAGCTACATATGGGCTGGTGCTGCAAAATGCCACCTAGCGGCTTTGGATTCAGTGGAAAGGCGTGCAAAGAGGCTGATTGGTGATCCAGATTTGGTTGGGTCCAATCTTCAAAGTCTCGAGCACAGGCGCAGAGTAGCCAGCCTTGCGGTTTTCTACAGGATGCATTTTGGAGAGTGTGCCCAGGAATTGCACGATTTGATTCCGCCATCCCAATTTCACCTTCGGACATCCCGGCGTACGGCGAATATCCACCCCTACGTTGTTGAGACACCTGCGGGCCGGACTAAGCGTTTTGCCTCGTCATTTATACCGCGTCTGCAGTCTTTCCGTCCGAATACAATTTAGGTGTCTTCAAGGTTAGAGTGAATAGGCTCTTAATAAACTAGTGCGCCTTGCGCCTTACCATCAACGATTGCATCACTGCTTACCATCAGGTGGGATCGCAGTCAAGCACTATAGTTTATTGCAAGTAAAAAAAAAGTCCATGTTCACACATTAGCATTATTAGTTTCTTTAAGAATATAAATATTTAAATTAATTAATTTAAATTATTAAATATAAAAATTTAGAATATAAATACACGCAACACATCAAACATCCTACTCATATAACACAAACTACATCAACATGCCTAGACCTAATATTTACGAATTTTATTTTTAAAGAATCAAACACATCTGTAGAGGACCTAGGATTTTCAGATCATTGCTGCACAATTTTAAATCTTAACATACCACAACGACCACAACAAACGCTATGGTACACAGAAAAACGCCTATACACTAAAACAAACATAGAATCTTTTAAATCTGCTCTAAAATTAATCAACTGGAGAGAAGTCTTAATAGAGACACGGGACGCAAACCAGAACTATAACGCTTTTTCCAAAATATTGATCGACACACTTAACCAACACATACCCAAAATAAAAATAAAATTAAGAACATATTACAAAAAGTACTGGCTAACTAAAGGCATTAAACAATCATGTACAAATAAAAGACTATTAAAAATACTTAGTATAAAGACAAATAATGATGTAATAAAAAAATACTATAAAAAGTACGAAAAAGTCCTAAAACAAGTTGTCACTACATCTAAAAAATTGCAATATATCAATAAAATTAAAACCTCAAAAAATAAAGTTAAAGCGATGAGGAGCATAGTAAACGAACGTACAAATAAAAAAACGTGTTCCATGAAAAATAACATCAAATTAGAAATAAATAATACTGTAATTGAGAACCCTAAGGAAATAGTTAACCTATTTAATAACTTCTTTGCAACAATAGGTAACTCATCGCCGCATGCGACTGGCAATGAGGCTCAAGGTGTACCTGTCCTCAACCTTATAGAGAATACCCTATTTCTTCGACCTTTAGATATCCGAGAAACAGGGAGAATCATAAAATCCCTAAAGAATAAAAAAAGTCATGGCGTAGATAAGCTGTCCCCCTTATTAATTAGACAATGTGCTGACGAACTCGCGGTACCTTACTGTGTCTGTATAAACCAGTCGTTTGACGAAGGTATCTTTCCAAACCAATTAAAAAAAGCCATTATTAAACCAATACACAAGAAAAATACTAAAACCGATCCCAGTAACTATAGACCAATAGCTCTTCTTCCTACGTCCTCCAAAATATATGAAAAAGCTATGTGTGATCGTGTTTACAACTTTTGCGAAAAATTTAAAGTGTTTGACGAAGGTCAACGCGGATTTCGAAGACGACGATCCACTTCCCTAGCAGTCTATAAATACATGCAGGAAATACTAAATGCCCTTAATAACAAGAAGTACGCAGCAGGAATCCTTTTAGATATGACCAAAGCATATGACAAAGTGCAATTTAAAATACTTCTAAAAAAATTACATGATATAGGGATTCGCGGAACAACACATAACTGGTTTGCTTCATACTTGAAAGACAGAGAGCAATATGTTGAAATAGATTACTTTGATCACGACCTCAAACAAATAACACATGTAAGATCCGACAAAAAGATTATTAATGCATCAATCCCACAAGGTAGTGTCATTGGATGCCTCCTGTTCATTATCTACATCAACGACCTACCAAAAATAATGGATGAACCATGTGTGCTGCTATTCGCAGATGACATAATTATCCTTACTCACTGTTAGCCAGAACGTCAATGATATAACTGAACAGTTAAACTTAATATTAAATAAAACAATAAAGTGGTTAACTGAACACAACCTCGAAATAAATTATAAAAAAACAAAAGTAATGACCTTTCATCCACGACAAAAAGCTCCAATTACTGTTAACCTAACAGCTGACGGCACACAAATAGAGGTCGTTAACAATTTTTCATTATTAGGTCTCATCATAGATACGCACATTACCTGGAAACCACACATCAAACATATACACTCAAAAATCTCAAAATTTTGTTACGCACTACGAGAAGTTAAAAAAACTACCGACATACAAACCGCCCTCACCACTTACTACTCCTACGCATACTCATGGCTCAGCTACGGCATTATTATGTGGGGAAACAGTACTGATGCCCATACACTATTCATTCTTCAAAAGAAATTAATTCGTATAATAGTTAATTTACAGCAAACCGATAGCTGCAAACCAGTTTACATAAAATATAAAATATTAACATTACCATCTATTTATATCTTAGAAATATGTAAATTTGTAAGAAAAAATACAAACTTTTTCACAACCCGTGGAAATAAACATAGAGATCGGCCAGTAAGACACAAAAACATGCTAATGCACCCCTCTTCACACATGAAACTTCACAGCAATAGCCCTTATGTAATGTCCATTAAATTATTTAACAAATTACCAGATTCTTTAAAAAATGAAACTAGCGAAACTAAGTTCATAAGCGCACTCAAGAATATCCTCATCAACAAAGCCTACTACTCAATTGATGAATATATAAAAATGATAACAACATTGTCCATGTACAACATAACGCATAACAACAAGCACATTACCATGATACATTTATTGAATTTTCATATATATATTAAAATTAAAATATATATAAAATATATAACAATTAAAATTAAAATATATATATATATATATTTCATATATATATATATATATATATTTTAATTTTAATTGTTTTAATATATATTTTAATTGTTTTAATTTTAGATGTAAGTTTTATTTTGCTGTGCCCTACAGGGTCCACGATTGTACTTAGCTCTAAGCCATTCTGTAACACATCTTATACGTTGTGGAATGCAAATAAATATGAATATAAATATGAATAAGAAAAACAATAATCCGATAAGCCAAAAATTTGTCAGTCAAAAGTTTACTTTTGTCAAGTCATTCAAAAACTCTGATTTATGTATCTAACCTTCTAACTAAAATATAAAGTCTAGAGCTTAGAACCACTTGTAAAGTACTGTTTCTAAGATTTCCTAACGTTATGAATCCTCCTTTTGCTGTGAAATGACAAAGGTTTGTGAAGCGTAAAAGATGTCAATATTCCCTCATTTTATGAGCGTCCGAGTGACCATAAATTTTGACATTGCTCCACATGGACTAGGGATGATATTGTACAAATAGCCAGCATAATAACATATTATGTTTTTTCCACTTGAAAAATAGTGACGTCTTACGAACTGTACCACATACTTGATTTTATCCTTTATGGTGCTTGCATAGATGCGTACAGAAATCTGTTTCTATCAGAATCGTATCTGTAATAGTTGTTTGTGAATTACAAAAACAATTGTTTCATTCGGGAAACAAACGTTGCACAACAATAAGTTGCGCAGCAGTCGGTGGCCTAGTCAATGCGCTGATAGTGCAGCTAATTTGTGATATTTATATATGATAATAAGGCAAACGAGCTTGCGACTTATTACAATGAGAATTTCATAATCGGACATAACGACTCAACCTGGATCACGGTCCAAAATTAAGACCGGACCTACGATCCCAAGCAGTAGAACCACGGAGTATAAGAAGAAAGAGTAGAACAGTCATACAAAAATATGAAAATTTCTTTAGCACAACCCTAAAACAGTTAAATCTGTGTCATGTGTCGAGTGTCGCCCAGTTCTGGCAACCCCGGCGCAATCGTAAACTTGTTTATAATCCCGTCAACTGAACGCCGTTAACTCGTTAACTGTTCTCACTGACCACTCGTCGTCTTACTGTCATTTCATCATTTTATGACTTCCATGATAACATGGAACAACAAAAAAATGAAAAAAAGAGAATAGACATAACATAACTGTTGAATAGAATATACTTACATAAGTGTATTCTCCTTCTTTTGATTTTATCTTGTCCCTAACGTCTCGGCGTGGTTGCCCTGAGGTTAAGGCTTAAGGCTTGTCATGCATGGGTGCTGGTTCCAAACCTGGCAAGTACCTATGTGACTTTTTCCGGCTTAGGTATATGTACTTTCTAATATTATTCATATTATAATGCATGGTGAAGGAAAGTATCCTGAGGAAACCTGGACCTGTAACTCGCCAATCCGTCTTGAGCAAGCGTAGTGATTAATGCTCACACCTTCTCCATGTAAGAAGACGCCTTTACTGAGCAGTGGGCACTTCTATATCATCATAAACCTAAAATAACAATTTGTGGGTCACACAGAGCTGTTCCGTGCGGGAATCGAACCCGCTACACGTCGCGGTCGCGCAGCAGTCAGTTGCCCAGCCACTAAACCAACCGTGCCGTCAATTGTGCAGTTAATGATAGGCTGTAAGTACAAATCGTTTCTCGGGTATGGAAAGGGAAAGATGGTGTTTCTACGTAACTTACATGGGGATGTATAAAAGTCGACGTTTTTTGGCTTAAATGATAATGATGGTTATGATACAAGTTCACAACATAATAGGCAAAGATCATTTATATCAGATTTATAAATCTAAGCTGCTTTACTTTTTTAATTTGCCAGTTTTAAGTGTTTACCAGCGTGGAGAGATGACGTTATAAGTATTATAATTTCTATAAAGATCAATACCACTTTTCATTGTTAAAGAACGGGTAAAACAAAATGATTAAGTTTTGTTCGCACTGTTTCTTGGTACTTTGTCTGCTCGTTTGCCCTCCTATCACAAAACAGGTAATTAATTTTAAATAATAACTAAATTTTAATTATTTGATAGAAAAAGTAGGCTGTACCAGCTGTACGTGTGTACGTGTGCCATACAACGGGACTCATATTCAGAAGCAGCGTGTGCGTCGCGATGTCTCTCTTAAATAATAGTAACTAAACACGATAAATCATCGATCACTGATGTTATTTATCTGTGAACGATGCTATAAACAAATGCTGGAAAAGTTTTTATTATAACTTTCGTGAGACATTCTAAATTATTTAGACATTAACTCGACAGTCGAGTATCTCGTCAAATTATTACGTGAGTAAGCCGAAAACATAATAAATAAGCTGGAAAAGTTATGGAAAGCTAATAGTCTAATTCCTAAAGCTTACCCCAATTTTTTTCTATGGACGCCTCCTCTTTTAAAACTGAGAGGTTACGTTAGTAAGTACGTGTCAATCTACTAGATGAACATTAAAAAAGTGTTTTTAAAGGAAATGAAGGGTAAAAAGAAGCCACAAATTTTCGAAACATGACATTTATTCAACAAAATCTCTACACACTGGTTACAATTCTTGCATTAAATATAATAATAATCTGAAAGGTACTATTTGGTGTTATAAATTATTTCAAAATAAGTAAATATCTAAATATGCATTTATAAATATATCGACCGAAACAAAAATATACAACAATTTTATTAACATATAAAATTTTTGTACATAAAAACACGAAATATTTCATTTTTTCGTTAATATTATTGTTCAAATCACCTACTGTAGGGTAATATACTCTCTTAATAACCTCTAATCTATGGAATATATTAATTAAACATTTAAATTTATATGCGTTTTAAGCGTCAATCTCAAATACAATACAAGTGACTACGGGCTTCGAACAACTAGTTAATAAACTTCTAAGTTAGCTCACTGACGAAACATACAAATTATAAACACCCAGCAATTCAACTTACCCCCTCTCACACAAGAAACTTATCTTCTTGTAATAAAGTCTAAAATCGATTGACGAAGGAAGCAAGTTGAGTTGCTGTTGTTTGTACATATATAATATTAGTATACATACACATACATACGTTAATTCATATTCTATATGACAAAATAAATTTCAAATGGATCATCTATTAAAATGTTATAATGTAGTTATTGCACCATTTCATATTAAAATTATTCGGATTATATTTTAGTTACAGTTTTAAATGTTTGAGATAGAAATCACGAGGTCTTTCAGCTTATCTTCAAAGTAACGATTCTATTTTTAAAATACACAAATAGTTTAAAATGTTATAATTCAATACATATATGCAAACAGTGCCATAGGAATTGGTCATGTCATTAATAATAGTCATTAACTGTCTCAACACTACATGAAGCTGAAATACCCCGTGATAAATAAATAAATATTATTAAACTAAAAGAAACATAAAACAGATTCATCAAATTAGGCCAGTTACACTGCCGAAAAATACGTAGACAAATATGGAATACGATTTTTTTAATATGGTAACATTTATTACTTTATACTCTGCGCCGCTGTCACATACAACACGCAAGGCAGTGATTTTGAAAATGGAAACAATTTACACACATCACACCATAAGACGTAAAAGAAAGCATACATAATGAAAGTTACTTTTTTGTACCACTAGATGGCACTAATGTTGCTGAAGGTTCTTTTGATCTCCGTTAACGCCAAGCAAGTTTCTTGCCTGTTGCACACAATTAATTAAAGCAATTATTGACTTGTAGGTATGTTCTAAACGAAGGACAACGAACGGGCCTTAAATTTATTAACATTATTACTCCTGTTTGATCAAGACACTGGTATTGTGTAGATGAGGCTTTAGGCTATATATAAAGTCTAAGCAACTGTCAAAAGTTTACTGTCACAAACAGTGGTTCACTAGTGCCATCTGGCGAACAAAATAATAATTTAACTAGCAACCCGGCCCGGCTTCACACGGGTGTAATTTTACTATTATTATTCTTCACTACTTAATCGACATTTTTATCCATATAAAAACATTCCGCGTATGTCACAATATCAATTAAAAAAACCGCATCAAAATCCGTTGCTAGTACGTTTATAGATTGAGGCATACATAGGGATATAGGGACAGAGAAAGCGGTGATTTTTTCAAGTAACTATTATAGCCTTAATTATAATAGTTAGTAAAACACTACTAAAAAGTGGTGAATAAGTGCGTATTCAATTGCGTTATAAACATGATCGGCCTTATTACAAAACAAGGTTTTACTTTAGGACTAAACTATTGAGCCAGTTTTCGTATTTCGAATTGAAGGTAGATGACAATAAGATTCAAAATTCAAAACCCGACTCAATGGTTTAAACCTGGACTAAAGATAAACCTTGTTTTGTAATAAGGGGGGATGTGTTGTAAATATGTTTCCATCGATAAGTTCGTATTCCATAAAGACAATATGATTAGTACTCGTAGCAAATTACTAATGAACAAAGGGGGTTTGTTCAGTAGCGCTAATACCTACTACAATATTATTTAATAATATTGTTCTGGTTCACTGGTAAATTAAAGCTAATTTTCGATTTCTTTTTTAATTCAAGAAGAAAAAAAAGTTGTGAATTAAACAGGATTAGATGGTAGAAAGGCAAATAGCATTAGTAAGCGGTACGGAAAAATCTTTATAGATCAATAAGAACTTATGTCATTTAAAAGAGATTCATGAAAAATTGAGAAAAATAAATAAATTATCTATCGCTCGGATACTCAAATGCTATTCAATTTTAAGTTTTAAGTAATTATCGCGCTCTCTCTATCATTTTACAAAGAAATTGTAAGGATAGAAAAACTTGACAGCATTCTTAAAGTATTTGAATTTTATAGAAATATATTAAAATAATATAGTGTAAAGTAATAAACCTGAATTTACCAGTGAACCGTCAATTATAAAGTTAAGATGAACATCTATTAACAGCTATACCAAAAACAATAATGACTAGAGTTAGAACTTATTCATACGATACTAGGGGGTCTGGCAGCGTTCACTAATGGCCAGTCACAATCGCCTAATAATCTGTAATGTTGTGATGTTAATGAAAATAGAATTTTGACACTAGATATAGTGAGTGAGCCATGCTTCGGCATTACTGACCCGAATTGACCAACGCTTGCGTTATGCTTGGCCATATGCTTGAGGTTGAAGGCCCAATCCTACCCTCCACCCAAAAGACCATCAATGCTATACGATAGTTTCTGACTAGTCAATTTTATACAAATTTTATTTAAATGTCAAAAAATATACATCTCTACAAACTTTGTATGAAATCGGAGCATGACGTCTTAAATGTTTTAACGTTAATACCATAACAAATCATTTTAAGTTTTTTCAAAAAACCTAAAATATAATATCTGTATACCATCAAATCAACGGAATTAAGATTATATTTGAATATTACATTGTATTCTATAGTCAAAATATTTTATTTATGATTACAGAAACTACCTAATTACATCTTTTAAAGGGTTGCCATAAGCCGCACGATAATGCTTACAACCAGGTAACATTTTACCCGTTTGGTGAAAATTCAATGTGTCAAAATTCTATGTGCACGGTTAAGTTAGCATTGAGACTAGCCATAATTCTCCATTCTAGCTAAGTCTAGTTAAACAGTCAACCACTATTCTGACACTTATAAACCAAGTTATAAGGTACATAATCGCACAACGAAATGAAGTTATAACTTATTTTTTTATTCTGATATTTTGTTTCGATAGGCAGACAGAGACAAAGAAACGTAAAATGTTTGTTTCATCTAGATTTCCCAATAATTTAGTTCAATCCTGCTTGTTATAAATCCTTTGATATATAGAATATATCAAAGTAATAAATCTGAAAATGTACAAGACTAACTATACTTAGCTAGAATCGAGATTCACGTGAACATAAGACGTCCTGAGAATACAAACTCAACGCAAACAACGACGACATTAGAACATTCACTGTACAAATTAAATTGTACTTTAATCAAACATCGTTAAGGACTAAATTAGGTTATATTAAAATCCCTTGTTAGGACAATAGGCTTTGTATGCCTGACGGCAAAGCTCGAGCGCTTTGGAGCTTTGAAACGAGTGGTGACTAGGACTAGTACACAGTTTCAAGACAAGGTAATGTAGAATATAATTTTCTTAATAGATGTAGTAGGGTTTGTTGGAAATTGAACCTTAATCCAGTTTATTTTAGTAATATTTTTGTTCATGTGTAATCATCCCCCACTCGCCACCAAGGCTCCATAGAACGATTACCCTAGTTTGACACCAAGTTATTGCACTATGGGTACAACATGGCCGCGTCGCACACGCAGCACAACCTCCCCGCCCGAAACATTCGACAGTACAAACTACATTAATAAAAAACACGAGAAATACATCAAAATCTACGTTGAAACATATTAAATATGGGGGTTAAATCCGGTACGATCCGGTTAGACAAGTACTACCATTAATATGAATTAAATGTAGACACAGCTAACATCCACATCACAATTAGTTACCACATTAGGCGTTTAATATTGCTCGTATTTAGGAATCTCTCATTAACATTAATATTTAACCCTACATGCTGCACGTCAATGTTCCGGGGGGCGGAGCTAACACACACACCAACACACGACCGTACGTAACGACTACACTAGTATTTGTGCGTATCGACCTAGTATAATACAAGTTCACACACATCCCCGCCTCTGACCGCTCCATATACATACACCTAGTACTCTATAGTTATACATAAATATATTCATATACTTATTGCTGCATCTGTTACACAGATAAACGAAGAGCTCGACATCTCACTTACATTACTTAATTGTACTCCAAGGTTCAATGTGAATACCAAAACTTTTACTTTTTAAAACTGCTTTGGTTGGGATACACGAATATGGCATTTGTATAATACGTTTGGAATTTCGTTTTCATATGTAAGGTCCCCTATGACTTATGGCCAGGTCTGTGAACCAACTGGAATAAATGTGAACTAACAATGTCTAATCTAAGAGAACTTCCATATCATCTAATATAAAATCTTACTCTAGACTAGTCAATGAAATCGCCTAGATTATAAATTTACATTAATCTATACAGTGGCTTATTCAATAATATTCGAACCTCATCCCCAATGGTGGGTGTTTGTTGAGTGTGGACCCACCTTTACATTAAGTATCTGAGATATTTCGTAAATAAATATTTGTCCTTGAATTAAAATCGCGACTGTCATTATATTATCAAAATAAATTGTATCAAAATATGTGTATGCGCTTAAAGTATGGTACATCCATATGTTCCAGTTGGTCACCAGGCTACACCTACCTACAGCTACGTTACAATCTATTTAAACATTCAAACTTGTCTCCCAAATAAACTTAAACGAACAATAAAATAACTTCTACATTTATTTATTGCTTTCACGGATTCCGTTTCTCGGAAGACGTATGGTCTAATCTATTAAATACTCAAGCCAAGATGTACAAATATAATTTTTCTATTATGGGGTTGAAATATTACAACAAATGGCACCGGTTTAACAATATTAAGTACAATATCTGTACAATGGGGTTTAGTATATCAAACATGTAAAATTAATCAATATTTATTACCTATTTATAGAGTACAATACAGTTGAAACTCAACAATGATTTGTGACATTAGCAATTGCCAACAACTGTCACTTAAAAGCAATGTCATCTGTCACAACTTTAAATAGAAACTTGTCATTTAGGCCTAAATTCCTTCTAAAATTAACTACTATAAAAGGGGTCCTAAATAAATTACTAATTATATCCAATTATCTAATTAGGAATTGTTTAAGAGGTAGAGGACCAAGGTATCCTGTTGAAGTAGCTTTTATGGCAAGGTTTTTATTTTAAATGCATAAAGTACAGCATTTCCAAATGGCAACTAATTTCTATGGCTTTCATATTAAGTAACACTTGGTGGAAATATCAAGAAAGGAAGAATGTTTAAAATAGACCTATTTTCAGTTATTGATTTAAAATCGCAAAATCGTTTCCATCGAGCGCACGGCAGTGGACCGCCAAGTTTTGATATTTTCAACATAATTTTACCTTGACAGTTATTCGAATTCCTTTCACCTTGACTCGTATAATTCGTAAGACATTACATTAAAACAGATAGACGTTTTAGTATCTCACTTTATCTTAGGCCTCATTTACTAAGTTGACTAACACAGACTAAGCATACATTAACTTTATTGCTCTCGAACAAATTCAAGGAAGGCAATATAGAGCAAGGATTTTGGCATGTTTAATGCTGTTTACTTTTATATTAGTGCCTGCAACATTTAAATATTCGATAATAACAGATCACAATTTATTGCAATATGCAATCTCGTAAACAGCATTATAAATATTATAGAAGTTAACAAATAATATACTACAAACAAATAAATACATGTTACTTATCGCTCTTTTACGTAACGATAAATATTAGCATCACATTGAGGTAGAAGAAGGGGCATATAAAATTCAATTAGTTTAATAAATGCACGAAAATCTCAATCGATATTCCGCATATTTAAACTTTTTTGGTTACTTTCCAATTACATATCAAAAGTCATATAGTAAGTAGTACGTGTAAAAGTTTAGTTAATCATAGAGAATAGAAACTTTCGAAGACATAGTTGCCAATAAAAAAAATAAACTTGAATATACGTACCTAAACCTTAATAAGTACGTTAGTTTCTATTACACTTTATCATATCAATATATTTTCGTCGTTTTATAGTTATTACACCGTGGTAGACATAACAAAAGTTACGTTTCTTAAAGTTAAGATTTTCATGCTTATCGCAATGTCAATTTTATGGAATATTTCACATATTCACATAAAAATATCTTATCTTTTCCATATTAGATAGTACTGGCCTGTTGAACCTCCATGTGGTGTGTTTAAGGTGATGTGTGATGCCTTCTTCTCCGTCGGAAGACCAAAGCGAAGATGCTTCGAAGACGTCGCCACCGTCTGCGTCCACCGCTCGTCGATATACCTGTTCCCAATATTGATGCCTGGAATATAAAGAATTCGTTTTAAAACGAAACTGACTTGGCGGTGCACTACCACACTTACAACATATTTAATAAAAAATATTTTATTCCCATCAACAGGTTAGGAGGACAGTTAATTTTGTTTTAATCAAAATTCATGTTAAAAGAGAATGTTAGTAAAAAGTTTCTGGATCTATTATCACGTTATTATCAAGTTTACCTACTGAATAGTCGTGCAAATTCTCTCACTCACAAAATAAAAACAAAGTTATGTCAATTTTGATTACATAATTACCTGTCTTTGTCTCTCCAGCCGTCGTATTTCCCTAACGAGCGCGTGGAAGGCATCGTCCACAAAATGTCTGAGTGCTGCGGACGTCTCGAAGAATGGACAACCGAGCTGCGTCGCAAGTGCTCTGCCCTCTTCCGTCGTCACCTATAGACATGTTAAGAATGATTATATAGCTTTATTCACAATTTATGCCAGCTCTGGTTAAATCATCCACAAGTACACAAATTGCCTATGAATTATTAAGCCTTTGACTGCCGACAGAAAATTGTTGAAGGCAAATCCTTCACTAATGGAGGTCACCAGTGTACCCCCATGGCGCTTAACATGTTAATAATTAATTAACTTAGCAAGTGCTAAAACAAAACATTGATAAGCTAAGTATATTTTTTATTGCAGATTTATTATTATTTTATCTATTTTCAATCTTATCACAAGGAAATTTGATGTATTGAAGGCCAAATGTATAAAAAAATAAACTACCTGTCTAAACCTGGGCGCGAGATCCAGTTTATTTCCTACAAGCACAAGGGGCAGTCTCTCGGAGGGCCTCGCTTGTGCCAGCAGTCGCCTGTACTCGGCCGCCGCGCGGAACGACCGCCGATCCGTCACTGAATAGCACAGCACAAACCCTTCACCACACCGCATGTATTGTTCCCTCATTGCCGTGAACTCCACCTGAATACAAAACATTAATCGAGACTTAAGTGTGGGAGAGCTAAGCTTCGACAAGGCTTCGTCAGCTAAACTGGAGTGATAGCAAATTCTAATGCACAAAATACTGGCGTAAAACAACCAGGTAAAGAACCCGGAGGCCAAATTCTCCCCCTCCCTCCTTCCCTCCCAAATCCTTAAACATCCAAAACACTAATTACTACAAGGCTGGCAACACACTCGTAACCCTATTGGCATTGACAGTTTGTCCATGGGCAGCACCAAATAGTTACCATCTCATAAAACCCTATGACAATAACACAGTACAAACATTTAATGCCTTTGTTCTTTGGATTGTCTTTATTTTTGAAGGTATTGGTATGAGCATCTAAATGATAGGTAATGAAATCTTACTGGTGTATTCCATGAGCAGTTTTAGCTTCCATCGGAAATTGAGAAAGACTGATAAAGACCATTCAACCAAAGATACAGTCAAACTATGTCCACTCAAAGGTCAATGGATGAAAGGATTTATAATAGGATTACCAACCTGTCCTGCAGTGTCCAGTATGTCCAACAATGCTGGCTCTCCATCTATCACTGCTTGCTGTTGGTATGAGTCCTCTGTAACCATAACACACATTATGGCTCATGGAATATATTCCCATTAATCCTATTAATATAATAAAGGTATAGAATTGACTATGCTGGCACAATGGCTGAGGTTTCACACTAAAAAGTCCTTTGACCTATTAGTCCTAGAAATTGTTGGTCTAGTTTGTTAGTAATGTTGCAATAACACAGAAGAAAATAATAGTGTCAGGTCAAAAAGATGTTATTAAGTCAATGATTGAACCTAAAACCAATCAATAAAACAAAAAGAGGGTGAATTAATTTTTTAGGCAAAAAACAGATTGTCAGAAAACATTGCAAGAAATTGGTGTTATTTGCAATGTATAAATAAACAAATACAGATAATTAATTAATACATAATAAAACATGACATTACTATTATTAATCACTTTATAATATCTTTTTTTCTAGTAGTTTAATTCTGAATGTTTTGTTCCTAGTAAATGCATATAAACAATTGCTAAACTGTTATAAAATGTAAACACAAGAATAAAGGCACTCCAAGTGTTTAGCATATAGCAGCTCTAGACTAAACAAACACCAAGTGACAGTACTCAATCAATCCATATGGAACCACAATGACCATCATAAATGAGCATTGTTCTCGTCATACCTGCAAGCAATAGTTAATATCGAATGTAAACAATAGTTGGAATGTGTTAATTGCGGTAAGTACCTATAGTAGGGTCATGGTAGTCCAAGAAGCTGTGACTGACGAACTGCAGCGTGACGGCAGACTTGCCGACACCGCCGTCGCCCAGCACCACGATCTTGTAGACGCGGAGGCCGCGCGACGTGCCCGCAGCCTCGACCGCCATGCCGCCGCATGCCTGCGCCCGAGAGCCGCGCCCGCCACCTTCACACCGCAACCACCGCCATGGCCCGCCGCACACGCCCCCGCCGAACACTAACACCACCGTGCCGAATTATCTCACACCACTCAACACTAGGAAAACCCTTTCATTTAACAATGCACATTTTGGTTTATATACAAATAATTTAGGTGTCTTCTACTTCTTCAATAAAAAATCGACAGCTGATTGAAAGCGATTGACATTTCGATTTTGTTTTGATAGGTTGGCCATCTTCAGCTATAACTTGCGTTCTGCTTCCACCAAATATGACAAACTGATTCTTATTAGTTCAAATGATACAAGTAAAGAGTTGATGATTTTAAAAGATTAATATTAAATGTTCATCTGACCATTTGCTATACAAATAAATTTAAGAAAGTTTAGGGGTATTTCTTTAAACCCATAATAGTAAGGTATTTTTTTTAATTGAACGCATCTACAGTGTTTTGTAATGTTGGTACAAGTTGAAGTTTCTGAAAACGTTCATAAAGGAACTCATTTTCAAACCTTAATCAATCATTGATTTGCAAAAAAAACTTTTTTGCATAAAAGTAACTAAAAATTTATACTACGGATTATTTTATAGAAAGTTAGCTATAGCTATAACGATCTAAACACGGTTGGAATTAATTTTTCTGGCATTTCTAAATACACTGATGTCTACTAATAGTCAATATGTCAATAATTGTCATTTGTCAACAAAATTATAGGGCAGCTTCTTCGTTTTGTTTTATTTTGGTAAATAAATAAACTTCCAAGGTGATAATGGCCCATATACAATTCGTTGATGAATTAGTTCGAGAATATCTACTTTACCGAGGATTTACATCAACAGTGAAAGCGTTTGACAATGATTTGAAGGCTGATAAAGACAAAGGTTTTAGAGTTGATAAAATAGTTGAACAAATTGTGCATTATATTAATGTTTCCGACCTGAACGGATTTAAAGACTATTGGTCACACCTTGACACCCTTGTTTTCTCAAAATTGGAGATTCATGTTCAACCTGGTGAGTAGAACAATGTTGTAGAACCATACTTTCTAATATTTAATTTGCCCTCATATTTCATCGCCTTATATTCCTTTGTTGTAGCTGTTCGCAAGCTGGAATACAGTCTGTATAAGTTATACTTAGTGACAGCAGCACAAAGTACTGGTGGAGCACGGAATGAAAGGATCACAGACTTCTTATCTAAAATGTTACCTGAACTGCAAGGACAAAATGAATGGAGAGACTGGTTCAGTAAGTTGAGCTTATAATATTCATATAAGAATTATGTGGATAAGAATTCATCTCTATACTAATTAATGTGAATGCAATTGATATTATTGATGTTAATAATTACTTAAACTATCACATTTCAACTCAATTTGTATATGATATATCACAAAACATATATGAACATTTATAATAAATGAAATATATTACAATACATATTAGATTGTTCTCAAATTCATATTTACATTTTCATTTTCCCATTCAAGAAATAAAACTGAATATATCTAATATTATGATTTAAACTTTGGGTAAAATTTCTTAAACAAATCTTATTAAGTACATGCACTCATACAAATATTATTTTAATAGAATAAATCTGAAGGTTGCTAAGCATCAAGTAAAAAATATTACTTTAACAATTACAATTTTTTTAGCTCAAAACCAAATTCCAAAACAAAAGAAGGCCACAAGACCCGCTTTAATATCTCTATACCACTTAAAAGTTGACTAGTAGAATTGCCTTAGGCATTAAGTCCTCCTCATAAAATATGCTTAAAATAAACAATTTAATTTATTTGAGACCCCCTGTTATAACAGCCAATATTTTTTCAGTGTTGCCATTTATCCAGAAACCGGAAGAGAATCCGTCATTCAGCCTCTATTTTACAAGAGCATGGCAGGACAGTGTGCTAGTGTCACTCCACAATCTGCTGGCCACTGTATTCCAGTGCATGCCACAGCCCACTCTGACCAGCTATGAAAGTGATGCAGCCATGGTGAAGAGACTTCAGGATAAACTAGCTGCTGTGTCAGGAAAGGTAATGAAGTTTTGTCTTTTATTTTGGCCCTAGTTACCATCCATCACCTCAGGTTCAACTCCTGCTGGATATAGGCCTCCATTTTCCCCATACTGATTGATATTGTTCATTACTAATATACCAATGTCCTTAAATATTAATAAAAAGTGGTCTGTTGTATGTCTATCTGTATGAATTAATATAACATAAACTGAGAGATAGATTTTTGTAGTTTTTAACTTTTTACCAGTTGATAGTAGCATATTCCTGAGTTTGTAGTAGGTGTAAAATTATTATGGCTTTGTTGTGAATTTGGATAGCTCATACAGAAAATTAATATCATATTAAAGCTCTTATTCATGACTATGTAGATATAACAGATCAGTACTTACATTACCAATGTTTAGATTTTATATGAGCTAATGTAATTAATTATGATTGAATACTTTACTTAACATTAATATTATAACTCCTATGCCTTATTTTTAATTATGCTAATGAATTTTAAGAAATTTTAATTAACTTTTATCAACTAAAATCCGTATTTTCAGAGTCAACCACAACAAACGGAGAAGACGTCGCCTATTGGTCACCAATCTCGACTGTCTCAATACTCAGAGAGACTCAGTGGCCCACTACCCTTGGTAGATGACTTCTGTGCAGTGCCTTCCGAGCAACTTGAGAGCGGAGTGCGCGAAGCTAAGGGCCTCCGAGGTTTATTACGACAAATGGGAGGCAGTCCAGTAATGGGCAGGAAAGCCAGTCGATCTCATAGCCAAAACTAACTTGTATAGTTCCTGTACTTATATCTGTAAATAAACATTCCTATATTTTAATTGTGTGAAAGTACTATATGTTATTATATGTTACAAATAAATATAATTTTAATCTGTACTTCTTTTGTTTTATTGAAGTGTTTAAGTAGTTCATGAACTCGGAAGAACTCAGATAGCTAGGAAGTAGAAGTTTAGTTATTACACGGGCGGTTACACACCACTGTAGGTACTACTCTTAAAATAAATTATTAGAAGTAAGTAATATTTATTCGATTTTAATTGGTTATCCTCACTAATAGGTACCTACTCAAGCTTTATGTGTGGTGACCTTTGCTCAGATTAACATTAAAAAGTCATACCTGACAACAAAAATGTCAAATCAAAATTTCTGTGTATTATCAAGACGTAAAACTGTAGTTTAATAAATTAAACAAATGTTTTATTTATATTTTGTAAGTCTAAATCCTAAGTCTTCGTAGGCACCTGCTTGAATATGGCGCACGCATTTTACTCGGATGCGGCGAAAAGGTCAGAACGCCGAAATAGAAAATGGTACATGGATAACTTGTTGAATGTCCTGCAAGCAGCCAAAGAAAACCAAGTCAGAGAGATCGATGCGTCTATTGTGCTAGCCGAGGAACTTATGCGGGTCGGTATTGAATTAAGAGTAGGCTCTTAATAATACCTACACGATCAAGGTGTAGGTAGGTACATGTTAAAATAAGGTATCAAAACACACTTTTCACTAGTAATGGTATAAAAGAAGCCTGTGTAATACGAGGTAAACCTATAATTGCTAACGGGCTTTAGGTATTCTACAAAAACTCGAAAAGTAACTGTCGGGAGACATAGGTATTTAATTTATTGAAAACAACGACTTACACACGTGAGCAAACTGAGAAAAGCTCTAGATATACTATTTGAAGCCACAGCGGGACTCCTATTCTTGAGTATTCGTACACAGTAGTCGTGATTCTGTCTAACTAGTTGAGCTTTCCTCAGTAATTATCTATTCTCAATACTTACCTAAATGAAAAAAACTCGAAAAAATTTACCTCATTCTTTTTTCTTTTTGCCTGGTGCTGCTCGGTCAACAAGGTAGTTATACTATGTACAAACAATATATACCTACCGGGTTACCGATATTATTCACTTTTTTGTTACCTACACTTAGGTAGGTAACCGGTATATCTTGTCGATTCTGAAATCCGCCTTTTATCTGTAAATTAATTTCAGGTATTGAACGAGCCTCTATCGCCGCCGCCAGTAGTACCCTTGCGAAACGTGGTACCTACTAAAATAGACGCCGTTATGTACCCGATAGAAGAAAATGTCCTCGACATATTGCGGAAAAGTACTGAAAAAGGGTCTGCCACTAGATATCTGAAGGAGAGATATAAAAAATCACCGGAAGAAAAGTTTGTACCTACCTCATTCAAGAAACTTAACTTTATTTACTCATAAGGCTTTATTTGCTTATCTTTTAAAGGATTAGCAAACTGAAGTGGCAGTGGGCAAGTCACATCTGTCGAAGAACCGATGACCGCTAGGGTAAACGTGTTCTACAGTGGAGACCACGTCTAGGAAAACGTAGTGTAGGGCGCCCTCCAGCTAGTTCGACTGACGACATCCGCAGGGTGACTGGCAGTGGTTGGATGAGAGAAGAGCTGAACATTGAGCTCACTGGCGTGCAATTGGAGAGGCCTATGTCCAGCAGTGGACGACAACAGGCTGATGATAATGAAGGCTTTATTTATTAGTTTATCTGTTAGTGACCACATCGCCGAAATGTTCCATTGTGACAACATTATAACGTGCTCTTATTATTTACCAGTGATTTATCTGTATTAATTAAAATGATAAGAAGTAAGCAACAAAACTTTGGTCGATAAAATTTACCAGGAAAATTAGGGAACAAAATAAAGAATCTTGAAATAATTAAACTGAACATAATTGCAGATTTCTTTACCGCGTAGCCACGAGTTGGGATTACGGCTGGCAGCAGAAGCAGGCGAAGGTGAAGGCGCGCGACGTTAACTTTGGCCGTAGTTTTATATTGAAGCATACGTTCTATCGGAAGAACAACTTGACACCCGACCCACCGCATTATGCCCAGCCCAGTGGAGGACAGACCTCGATCTGCAGCGAGTACTCTTGTAACTTCAGCTAATAAGTTAAGATAAACTATACGACGGCTGAAACTAGCCAAACATACCTATTGCATGACTAGCTTCCGCCCGTGGCTTCCCCCGCGTGATATGTTGATAAAAAGTAGTCTATGTCTTATTCTGGAGCGCATCCTATGCCTGTGCCAAATGTCATCCAGATCCTTCCAGCTGTTTTGGCGTGATTGACTAACAAAGATCCAAACATCGTAACTTTCGCATTTATAATATTAGTAAGAAGTAAGATTTATGAATCTAACCCAGGTGGTATTGTATAGGATCAGTTTCGACACAGTCGTCATCAGTATAAATAATAGACGAAATATAGCAAAAAACATATATTTTATAATTTTATTATTTACAATAATTCAACTTTTATTTACATATTAACAACAGCAAATGTACCCTTTGTCTAAGGCCACATCTAACTGTTCGAAAGGGAATTACTATAAAATAAAAAATGTGTACAGAGTTCTTTCAATTTTGTTTTTACGAAAAGTTGTGTGATTAAGAGGTTGGTTGTGTTTAATCTCAATAGAATCATTTCTAGATAAAGAAAACAGTTGTCTCTAGTATATTACAAAAATTATATGAACATGGAAAGATATCAACAGTTATTGTGACACTATGTACTATGGTGAAACACTCTATTGAGATCAACTACAACAATCAAATGCTACTATAAAATTAATTAACCAGCATATCAACAACATCCACTCACTCCTAACAAGATACTAAGGAAAATAACTAATAAAATAAATGTTAATATAATTAATAATAAATATGAGACATTTTGTTCTTTCTCAAGTTCATATTTTGACACATTATGTACAATTAATTTATATATCAGTCCGTATTATCTGCATAAACTTTTACTTCGAAATTTGCCCACAATTCAACTGTGTATTGTGCAAAATAAGACAATTTATTATGCTCTCTCTCCTTTGGTGTGTTGTCTATTTTTCCAGGGTTAATCAAGTTACTGACATGTTATATCCTCCAAGTATGGCCCCTACACCTCCCAGGGGGAAAACCAACACTGTTACTATTCATTATTGCATCTGCAACAAATTGATATAAGCAAGCATTAAGGCCCAGCTACTTACAGATACTCTACTCTTTTACAATTAGTAGGCTATTGTCAGTTGAAATGGCAAATAATTGAAAGTTGAATTGTTTCCACAGTATACACACTGTGCTAGATAATTGAATGTATTGTTTGGATGTGTGTAGCTGGGCCTCAAGGACGGCAAAACAGTATACTATACTGTTAAAGCAAACTTAGCCAATGTACCCAAAATTGGCACTGAATCACTGTTTTTCACAACATTTACTAAAGAAAGTAACAAAAGGTTAAACTCAAGATGTATATAGAAAGCTGAAGATCAACTGCAGATACCAGTTATCTTCAATAAGGCAGTTACATAATTGTACTTAAGTAGGTGCAGCAATCAAATTGTTGATCAGCTGTAAATTAACTGCATTTTCTAATTAATTTACAAATTGTAAACAAAATGCTCACAAGCCATATAAACTTCTACAAGTTCTGACACTGCCTTTTGTATGTAACCCCATTAAAGAAAACATTAAATAGAAATGTCATTTGTTAATTTGATACTGATTACGGTAACTTCCCCTCAGCTCGCTTTGTATGTGATGATGATAAATGAATGAGATCAGACATTTATGAGAACCAATAGCCAACCAACCAAGCAACATCTGGTATCACGACACCTCCGCGGTGTGCCCACGATACGCCCAGACACATACTAGTCTGATATGATATTATTGTCACAACTTTATACAAACTCAACAATCACTCAAAGATGATCCAGTGTCATGTAGCCCACAAGAAACCTTGCCACTTTTACACAAATTTTTCGTATCAATGTAATGGAGCAGTTAGTTTGTCAGCTTAGCTATATATTCCATGACATTCGGGAAATGAGGGGATACAATTGAGCAATATTAATTGCCATATTCTACAACCCTAACCACAGCGCGACTGATAAACCCAAGGGTGAGGATGTACAATGAAGATGATGTTAATTGACCATATAAATCAAGCTTTACCTATGTATTACTGGCTAGGTTAGTCGGATCCCCTCGGCCCCGCGGCGGGAGCAGTCACACTAACACGCGCGCAGTATCCTCGTTATAATCAGATCGTAACGTCCGCACATGTCACAAGGTCCCACACTATCACTATGAATGTCTGTTAAGTCACTGGCGTGGAATATCACTGCCGGGAATAGGTCCTGGAGTCCCCCCTTAGGCCGATGACAGTGATCTTAAGGTTGAGTGTAGTAGTAGAGCGCTCGTGGTCCGGCTCGGGCCCGGCGCAGTCCCACGCGCACTAGGGCTGCGGCGGCGGCAGGGCGGGCGGCGGGCCGCTCGTCCACTGCACCAGCGCGTGCTGCGCCAGCTGCGTGGCCTGGAAGTGGTCCTTCAGAAGCGCCTGCGAGAAGTTGCAGTGCATCTGGTACGCCTCATTCTCCCGCTCCGTGTCACCCGCCAGCCGGTACAAGTCTGCCGATCAAAATTCATGTCAGATTTTACCCAAACTTCAGATTGATTAAGCAACAATTTAGGCACAGGAATGCTGTTGTAAAGTACAGGAATTTTTGTATTAAACCAAAAACATACCTTTCAGTATAGCAGATGCCCAGAGCTGCACATGCACATCGGGAATCTTGCTGGCCAGCTGCATGGCAGGTGTAACCATGTTCATGCTCTCCCGGGAGTTGTTAATGGACAGGAAGATATGTCCCAGCAGTACCAGGGAGCACGATGTCAGTCTGTTCAGATCCTCTGCGTTCGCCATTTTCAGCGTCTCACGGAGGTACCTCCTACACGAAATAAATAACAATGAGTAAGAAATCTACAATATCTATAGGCTTTAATAAAAATTGTACAGAGAAAATGTAATAAGTCACTTTAATTGACTTTCTGTGGTGACTTACTTGGCTTCATTATACCGAGCCTGGAAGAAAGCTTGCAGTCCCAAGACGTAGTAGGAGGCAGCTCGCAAACCATGCGCGTACGCCGGTAGCGCTTCTGGCCTCACCTGGACATTTTATCACATTAACATTGAAAACTATTTTCAAATACCTATTAGATATACATATGCTTACCACAGAGGGCTTTGGGGAATTGAAACCAAAGGTTACTCTGGAAAAATGATTAGAATGAAAATGATAATAATGTTTGTACCTGTTCCATAAGTATGGTCAGTTCACTGTCTCTCCTCCCTCGTAAATATACAATCGCCAAGTTGAGTTTCGCAAACATCCATAAATCTCTTTCTTGTGACATCTGTAAGCAAAGTATTCTCATGAAATGGTACGATATTATTGTATTTAGTAGATCATAATTGTTGCAGATTATTTTAATCCTTTAATGAATACAAAATAAAATTTTGTAGGTTTAAGAGTTATAATAATAATTTGTATTATAACCAAACGCCATATGACCCTAGACTGGACTACACCATGCCGTATCCAGGCCGACTCCCATTTGTGCCACGAATGGGCCCGGGTGGACATAAAATGTCAGTTTGATTTACATATATGAACTAACTAGCTATTCTCGTGTGGTTTCACCAGCTGCTCGGCTCCTATAGATCGTAGCGTATTTTTTATATAGCCTTCCTCGATAAATGGAATCTTGCTTGCCCGTGCGGTGGCTGACGTACGGAACCGGCCCCAATCCCTACCTCTACCCCCATTCCTTCCCAATCCTTAAATATCCGGTACCCTTGACCTTAAAGGCCGGCAACGCACTCCTACTCCTTTGGTGTCTGTGGGCGGCGCTGATTGCTTACCATCAGGTGATACGTCTGCCCGTTTGCCGACCTATTCCATATAAAAAAATATTCTATTATGATGGAGTACTCACGTTGATGGCAGTGTGGAACTGTGCCTCGGCGGCGTCCATGCAGTTCATGGACATGGCGTACAGCCCCAGCAGGCAGTGCAGTTGGGGAGTATGCAGTTCTGCCGTCGCCGCTACAAGTATAACAAATTGTTGTAACATCATAATCTTACTGAGTAACCTGTAGTAGTAAACCTGTAGTCCAGGGAAGATGTTTCTTTCTGCCGACTTGACTACTTATTAGTTAATTCACATGAGTAGATCGTTATTTTCAATATATCTATACACGACAGACACGATATATAACCCTAAGCATAAGTGTCTTTGTAGAGTTGTAATTCATTTAAAATACTAACGCTCGGGTGCCTGCGTGAGCAGATGCGCGGCGCGCGCGATCTCGTGCAGCGCATGTGCCTTCCCGCCGGCGACGAGGCGACACAGCGCCGCGTGCTCCACCAGCGCCATGCGCAGGCGCCACGCCAAGATGGCGCCCTTCCGGCTCCGGACTCGCTCTCTCTCCTCCCTCTCACACTTCTCGTTGCCCAGAGCGTCCTTTTCGCACGTTTTTGCTGTAAATGTAATCATACTGTTAAGAAAAAGTCTAATTTTCTTCTAGAACCAACCTAGGATACGTCAAGCTTAATTTTAGATTTCATCATAGAAAATATCTCATTATTAGAAGACACAAAAGTAAAAAAAAAGATGAATCCAACAACTCAGTGTAAATCCAGAAGAAAATAATTCCGAATCAACTTACAGGTAAGCTTATCGATCTGCGCAAGCGCCTTCTCGGTATACTTGTGTGCTTTCTCCATGTAGCCAGCCTGCGCGGAGTGCATGACGGTGACGAGGTACACCAGCACGTACAGTTGCTGCCGCGACATCCACACGAACGACTCGCCTTGCACGCTGCCGCATACAGCTACACAACAGAAATGAATATAGTATAAAACATTTATTTAAACTACTTTTTTTCTTTTATAAAAATGTTGCCCCACGCACAGATTTTCCCTTGTGTCGTGGTTGTGTTTATAAACATACAATCTCACATACACATCGCACCCAGACCAAGAGCAACAATGTGTTGATTACAAAAAAAAGAGTATTTCCGTGCGGGAATCGAACCCGACACGTTGAGCGGCGGCCAGTTGCCTAGCCATCGTGCCGACCGTGCGTCAAGTACCTACGTAAGTAAAGTCAAGTCAAACTTCATACAGATACTGTAAAAAACATCAATTTAGTCCGTCAGTAAGTTAGTAAAGTTAGGTGCTCGTTACAAAGTGTAGATTCGAATAAAGAAGAACGAGGGAGAAACTCCATATCATTAATTAATACTCTTTTAAAAATATATGTTTTACAATCTTTACCTTATTTGATACACATTATTGTACGCCTAGGCATAGAGCAGAATAGTTAAAACACAGAAAGAACAATTTCCTAAACATTACATTTTAAATCCTTTATCGTCTTGAACATGGCGCTCACTGATGCATAGTGACAATCTAAAAGAAATCATCTTCTCCTATCTAATTGATAATAGGACACAATCCAACCACATACTGAGTCTTAACGTTTCTCATCATTGTTATGGTGACTGTATATTTCTACCATTTGTGTTGAAGTTACATTTATATAAAACACTTAGCGGACCACCTCCGTTTTGCGCGAGTTCAACTATGTCGCTATAAACGAAAGGGTAGATTTTTCCAATAGTCCTCTCTACTTTACTGATATTTTCTCTGATAAGAACCTTCTCCTTACAATAACAAATACAACAAAAAAAAATGGGCACTATTGGTCCAGGCGTTGTTGAGTTATGCGCTTACCAACACATTTTGCGATCCATTTTTGTATATAAAACACTAGCAGACCGCCCCTGCTTCGCACGGATATCCTACTACATTGGTTTGGTGTCAGTCATTTGTTTTGCAAGTGCAATGCTACGGCACCGAAAGGATTGTTGATTCCCGCTATTCCCCTTTATATTTGCAAAGTTTTCTTGCGAAAGAACCTTCTCCTTACAATAACGAACAAAACAAAAAAATAATTAGCAAAATTGGTCCAGGCGTTGTTGAGTTATGCGCTTACCAACACATTTTGCGATTCATTTTTATATATAAGATTAAAGAAGATTAACATGTTACGTAGTTTATTCATAATGTAGAATATAACTAATAAACTTTTTTTTCGATACCGTCTAGAGTCAGAGTCTTGAATTTAAACATACAACAATTTATCGAACATTTTAAATGTTTAAACATCGAAAAATTAATTGGAAAAGTATAATTTAAACGATACTTACTGTCATCGTCAGGCCATTGCGGCGCCATGATAGCTTGTATGCTCTGCTGCAGCTGCTTCAAACATGGCTTCACGCTCTTCACCTGCCCGGCCATTAAATAGTGACACACCTGCCGACAAACATATTCAAGGTCACAGATAAATGGTACGATACGGTCAAATTCTATTACTAGAATATGCGGTCAAGTGGCTACAATCGCACTACCGATCTCCGATTGGATTAACGCGCGGGTCGGGCATTTAATAATTATGAAACTTTATAGGTAGAACGTAGCTCCTATATGCATTTGCAACTTAAGCGAATGAATTTGACCGGAAAAGTACCACCGTTCCATAGAATATCAGAAAAGCTACATCGGTCATACGGTCTTCAAACATTACTTCTGAAAATTAGTAACTTAACAGATCTACAAAATCTAATATTAAAAAAAAAATACAGCTACACTACGAAACAAGCAGGTGGTATTGAGGTCTATGTTGTTTATTTTTGGGGCGACAAATGGGCATCCTGCATTTTCTAAAACTTTAAATACTTTACGAGTACCTAACCTATCTAAGTGTAGGAGGACCATGCTTTGGCACGAATGGGTCGGTTCGACCGGAATGATACCACGGCCTCACAGAAAACCGGCGTGAAACAACCACAGCGTTGTGTTTCGCCGTGTGAGTGAGGTTACCGGAGGCCTAATCCTTCCCCTTCCCGGACCCTTCCCCAATCCCTAAATCTCCAAATCCCTTATCCATAAAAAGTCGGCAGCGCACTCGTAACTCCTCCGTTGCGGGTGTCCATGGGCGGCGCTGATTGCTTACCATCAGGTAATCCGTCTGCTCGTTTGCCGACTTATCACATTGAACATTACTCCTAAACCCTAAACCCCAAAAGGTTGGCGACGCACTCATAACTCCTCCGTTGTTGAGGGTGGTGCGCATAGGCGGCGCCGATTGCTTACCATTTGCTTGTTTGCTATCCTATCACATAAAAAAACCTAGATCTGGTGTTCTCTGTACCTCATTAAAGTCGTCTTTACAAATTAGCCGCTTTTAGTATGGGGAGACATGCTTCGGCACGAAGAGGTTCGGCTCGACCAAAGTGATAATATGGCAAAAAACAAAATAATTTATTCTAACTAAACTGAAAGTCACAACAGAATAATAGTCTGTTAGTCAGCGAAGCTAGGCGCTTACTAAAAAATGGTGTGTGTGACACCACCATAGCATTTAATTTAACCGTGTGACTGAGGGATTTAGGAGGTAGAATCCTCCCCCTCCATCACAACCAATCCCCAAATCCTAAAGCCCCGAATCCTTTACTGCCAAGTCCCGGCTTGGATTGCTTTCATAAACATCCTGTCCAACTTCGAGAGTTGCCAATTACTCGATTCAAGAGGGCATTACGTAGATTTTTTCAATATAAGTTTCCCAAAGTAATATTATTAATGAATAATATGTAAAAAGCTTGTTATGAAACATTTGCATGTCATTATCTTATGACTGAATATTGAGGTAATTGATATTTTGTAACACCTTTTATGTAACTGTATTTAAGAGCAAATAAATCCCTTGACTTTGACTAAGATCATCTATCTTCTCATTGGGTCTATCACGTAAACAAAATGACCATATTTTGAAGACTTAAATTTATGATAAACATCTTTTAGATGGCGTCGATACTCGTCTTGCATAGATAACCTTGCAAGGTTTTAATAAGTCCATTGTATTGTAGTCATGGTGATGTAATGAAGGTTTCATTATGTTGACAACTAAGCAAGGAGGTACAGACTATCAAACAACAAGCATTTTTTTTATTTCTATTGACAATTTTTTTTTTATTTGATTCGGCGCCAGACTTATCAAACATACGGAGTACCTAATAAATAATAGTAAGCAAACGGCGCCGCTTATAAACATCCGCAACATAAGAGGAGTGTCTAGTAAGTTGCCGGCCTTTCGGGGATAAGCCGTAATAAGCCAAGTAGCCTTTAAAAGTAAATAGTTAAAGGTATCCTTAAATCGGATTTCAGAGACCCAACAGCTGCGTCTGGTAACCTTTAACTATTTACTTTTGAAGTTTATAAATCAACTTTATATTTATTACGGCATTTGCTATCTGCCTACTCTAAACTAAGAAGTCTGTCACTGTAAGAGCAAAGACAAATATAAAATTATGGTAAGAAAATATCCTGGGTTTTACTCACTGGCTTGTACCAGATTTTATAGTTTTGATAATTTCTATACTCGGATTCCTGATTTGACAATTTCAGTGTTGCAACGATATGTACTAAATAGTGACGTTGCGAAATTATTCGATATGGAAATCGAATATTTCCGAATCGATTACGCTCGTTTATAAATTACCTCTCGTAAACTAAATTTATCAGCAAATTAAATATTTCTGAACCGATAATTTAGTTTCGACAATTAATAACGATCTGAAACTTTCTTTTATAATTGTGTGTCATATCAAATTAATAAAAAAATGTAATCTAATATGGTAATTTATTATTATTATTTTTTTTATTTTTATTTAATAGGTCGGCAAACGAGCTGACGGATTACCTGATGTTAAGCAATCAGCGCCGCCCATGGACACTCGCAACTGAGGAGTTACGAGTGTGTTGCCGACCTTTTAGGGATTAGGGATTTGGAGATTTAGGATTTAGGAGGGATTGGGGGAGGGGAAGGATTGGGCCTCTGGTAACGAAAATTATCGCTGTCATCGCTATCGCTATCGCTGTTACTTTCTCTAAAATTTATTATGAATTGTGTATGTGATATTTATTGCCAATTATAACATATCTAGCTTACTCATTATTTCCTCTTCTTTGACAACATGGGATACGCATTTAGACCATTCGGTAGCCGTATTCGTTTTTTAATTCCTTCCTGTAACTGATTCACTAATAGTTTATCGATTTTTGTGTTCATCACTACGCTGTTATAATATGTGGTATCATTATTTCACAAAATGACAGTGGTTAATGTCAAATCTGGAATCGAATTAAAATTCTGACTATAGTTTTGAACATAGCAGCATTTTAATATTCAAATTCAATAGAAAATTGTAATATTGTGGTAGAAAATTGAAAAAAACTTGTTTCATTGCAACAATGCGTTGAGATACGAAATTCGCTATTTGGTCTTTACTTTGATTGCAACAACGCGTAGTGTTCGTTTCCATTAGAGCTATAACACGAATTTCTCTAGATGGATGTTTTACTGTGACCACAACTCGTTGTGAGCTATTTTTCTACTCAATGAGCGTAACATATACATTTATGCGAATACATTCCGAGATAGACAGATATGTTGCGGTCGCAATGTAGCAGAAACAATGCTGCACGTCAGTTTCGCCTTACCGCCGCGACAAACCAATAGTGGCGGGACTGCTACCGCAGAATGAGTATCTGCTTGAATATCAAGATGGAAATACACTAGGAACAAAGCGACACTGCTACGTTACGTAGGAACACTTTAGTGGCAGCGCTGACACTTGTGGCCGAGTCCAGAATCATACCTTAAGACTTTAGCCCACATGTAAATCTAATTTGACAACTTTGGATTGACAATTGCACAATGACCAGAAAAGTAAAACCTTCAAATAGCAAAAGAATGTGATAATTTACCTGTAGAACAAGGAAGAAGACTTTGAGATACTCTTTCTGGTGATGACTGCCACTCCATGCATCAACTAGATGACCAGCTTGATTCAGCAGTGGTAATACCTCTGTGATCCTCTTGTCTATTAACAACAGCTGCAATAGAATAATAACATTGGCTTATTTTCAATATTACAGATATCATCACTTAAGCTTTTATTTAATTCACATAATTCTTAAAGGTCTTTTAAGAAAGACTACACTTGTTTTATGAAAATTATTAAGTACTATATCATAAATAAACTCACCATAACCCTACTGAGTAAGAAAAGGACGCGTGTGTAGGCCACATTTGATATCTGAGCATAGTCCACTCCAACTCCCAACAAACTGCTTGCCACTTCATACTCTTTCTCTGTGGCATGAATTTGCTGAAAACAAAATTAGTTTAAAGATCATCATTCTTATTGGAGTTTCCTTTGGGTATAGGTACACTTTTTCTTGTTGCACTTAGGCCAAGATTAATGTGAATATTTGTAAAAACATAATAAAAAGGATAGACCCATAATAGGATTACATCCACAGGATCCACAAATTGTTGTTCCGGATCTGGGTGTCTTGTGTATGTGAAATTGTATGTTTGTAACAGCACCCACGACACAGGAGAAAATCCTAATGTGGGGCAACATTTATATAAAAAAACATCTTATTAATAATATTAAAAGTCTATGTTTTCCCATGCTTTAAATATCATGGCCTGCTTCTCATGCTTTAGGGTGTGAATTTCAAACACCAATGTAGTTTTTTTAAAACTATATGTACTTTCTAATTAACACTAGTAACAAATGTTAAAGAAACCCTGGACTTATGATTTTTAATTATAAGTGTCTAATATCAACTATTCATCTTGAGCAAGTGTGGTCCTTAATGCTCAAACCTCTGTGTAAGAAGAGGCATTTGCTCAGAATAGGGCTCTGATGGGCTGACAGTGTGTTCATGCTCAAGTATTAAAGTGCTAGTTTGTTTTAAACATTTCACATGAATCTGAACCTAAGAGTAGTAGAGTTAAAACTTCTATTTATAAAAAATTAACATTGGTTTATGAAAAACTCCCTGTATTCCCATGGGCTAAAAGCATGAATTGTAGTAATAGTATTTAAAAATTGTGTATTAAATTAAATAATTACACTTCTGCTATGGTGCATTCTATTAAACATTGAGTGATGTTAAGTTAGGAAAATATGCCAATAAAAATGCCTGTATATACACTCTGTGCTCCTTGCCTTATTATAAATATTAAGTAACTATGTAAGTTTTACTCTTCTAAAAAACAATCATTTATCACAGTTGATGTTTCCAACAAAATAAAAAGAAATCTAACTTAAATATGTACTTTACCTGCCATTAGTAGGACAAAATAATAAAAATATCAGAAGAATGATTTAAACAACAAGAAAACAATCTATCAATTAGAAAAATATTAGAAATAGGAAACAACTCGAACAAATAAAAGACTAAACAAATGATTAACCCTATGCATAACACCTGATTATAAAACATATCAATATATAACAAATAATTATATTATGAAGATAATAATTGCCATCTCATTAAGATAATAAATTTATGTACCTAAACTTCACTCAAAACAATAACATTCAAACATTCAAATTCCAATTACTATTACAATAATATTGTAACTGAGCATTACAAATTAAATGAAATGAATATCTATTGTAGTTATCATACTCAACAAATGTATCTGAAATCTAGGATTAGGTTTACAAAGATCAATGTTGTTTATCTAAGCATCTACAAATAGTATTGATAATATAATACACATTCCATAAAGATCAAGGGTTATGTAAATGACTTTAGTAATAAATATGTTATACTTACTGCTAGTTGGAATATTAGCCTGCAGTGCCAGTATACACTGTGCTGTGACAACTCAATGGCCTTCCGTAGAATGGGCTTTGAATGTGATGGCTGGCCCTGAGCCTCAAACAGATCTGCCAGCACACTTGCTGCCTCAAACTTAACATCGTCGAACCCATTGATAGTCTGTGACATACACCACTGAAACCACAACACAGTAAATTCACCATATGACCCACTTCAACTTTGTTTACATACTTTAGGAAAGTAGTATCTCATACACCAATAAACATTCATTTGTTATAGTCATACGACTGGAACATCGTAACAAACGGTCTTCCGAAACGCATTGCTATGTTAAAGTTTAAGAATAACAACAAAAAAACTTACACTCTGCTCTAAATGCGTTCTCGCCAAGTCGATGTTTTTGGTGTGTGTCAAAAGAATATTTCCGAGTTGTAAATGTGTCCTGGCCTCGACTCTTTGTGGTGGTTTGAAATTAAATACGGCTTGTAGGCACTGGATGCAACTTTTTATGTCAGGAGGATTCGATGTACGGAAATGTTCTGCTAAACCAAGTAAAGAAATATACCAAGCGTCCTGCGTTGACGCCATTTTGACATTTCTGCTTGGAGGGAACGATGTTGCTAGACCACGGTTTGAAGGAGTTTTTTTATCCAGTGTTACCACATTTCAGAATATCATAGACAGTATTCAAACGAAAACAAAATTGTAACTTGAGGTCTTGTGGTAATATAACAACATTATTGTATCAAACTTTACTTACAACAGTTCATTCATTTACTTTTTTGTTCTCTATACAATAAATTCTTTTGCTTTGTTTGTTTTCTCAAACTTATTGGTTTATGTTGTTGTTGATTATGAAAATGTTTGGAAAGCATAGTAATTAATATGTTAATAAAAAGGCACATAGTATTTTTGTAAATGTTAACAATTCATCTTATCTAATTTTGCTATAGGTACCAAATACATTTTAAAATTTTTGTTCTTTAGTTCTACATATCTGCTAGCGTCATCTGTTATTAGACATCAGAACTATTGTATCAAAGACGTGAAGTGATAGATTAAAATTTTAGTGATGTACATACCGCGACATTTTAAAAGATATAGGATATATTTTTTGGATTTTTATAAAAGAGTTATTATAAAATAACGGTTTTATTTTTATGGGATAGATCGGCAAACGAGCAAATGTGAAAATGATGTCTAATGTCTACGTTCTGTAATAACGACACGACACAACACAATAGTATGCATACTCGCCGCTATACGACACGGAGCAAGAGAAAACTATAGCAGTGATACTTGCAAAAAAGGTGGCGGAGAATATGAGAGAACTATCCTCTTTACGCTCCAGCTGCCGTAATAAGAGAAACTTCGGTTGTCGGAGATCGCGTGACGATATCCGGTGTCACCGTATACGCGAGTCTAGGTACTCTGCGAGAAGGCAACAAGGGTAGCTCAGCGCCTGAATAGGAGCCAATAGACCACCATAGATAGGCCCAACAAAGCTGATGTTCAACCGAGGTTACGCATCTTAGTCTGGGGCTAAAAAAAGATCGAGTATTTCACGACGGTTTTCTGAGAATCACCTGAATCGATCGAACACGCAGAGTAATAATACATCTATCATATTAAAACTTTCTGTTTTAGGATTTATTTTATTAATATGTAGAGATTTGATAATGAAAACAATATCAGTTATAATGAATCAGTTTTGGGCGTATTGCCGTAGCTACGTCAGTGTAATATTGAGAAGTAAAGTGGTATTTCACAAGGGTGGCTTACCGACATCCTATTACTATAAATAGGATGTCGGGTAATCTTTGAGACAGACTGTTAAGTTTTATTAGACGGAAACCAAGTGCAGAGGTCCATTTCATTAAATAATTGGTACAATAAGTACACACTTATTATTACACACTATACAAAAATATTTTTCTTTAGTCGTGGTTGCTATTACAAACACCCAGGCCCGGAACAATATGCCCGAAAATATATAGTGGCGGTGTGCTCTGCTTGACACAATGATTACACTCGGGCATATTGTTCCGGGCCTGGGTGTTTGTAAACGCAACCACGACCAGAGAGAGGTCGCCGCCGATCACTTGATCGGCAGCGACCTCTCTCTCGTCGCACCCGGCCTTAGTAGTCGAGGCCATGGTTCGTAGTGAGAGGAACTTGGGAAGCCGTCTCCTCTTTCTGCGTAGCAGTAATGCCCACAAAGGAGGAGACGGAGCGCGTGAGGGGACTATCCTCCTCATGCCCTAGCCGCCGCAGTAGGCGACATTCCGGGCGTCGGAGATCGAGAGACGATCTCCGGCCACCGTAAGCGCGGGTCTGCTGACGGCGAGTAAGGGTTGCTCGTCGCCTGACCAGATCCAGGCCCGAGCTGACGGCGCGTAGCGTTCCGCGCGTGCCATAGACAACCACGGACAGGGTCCTATAAGGCTGATGTTCAGCCGGGGTTACGGGTTAAGAGCAATAAGTCACCGCGGCCTCGGCCCAGAGCAGGAGAAAGAACGGGGGGATTATTAGTCAGTAAGAGTCTGACACTCTCTCTCTTGTCTTACCCTGGGCGGGCGAGGTCAATTGATGATTTTCCCCTGACAAAAAAAGGCCCGGAACAATGTGTAAGCGCATGTTTAGAGCGGGAATCGAACTCGTGACAGTTCTTGTCAAGAGCCAGCATTAACTCCGCCAATCGTGCAGGTGAAACGGGGTGAATGGAAGTCGAGGGGTAAATAGACGCAGAAGAGGAGTGAATAGATAGGTTTTATCGTAGGTACCCATCTCTTTTGGTATACAAAGTGGAGTCAGCACCATTACCCCTATCTAATATTTTGACCTAGGTACCTACGTGCTGAAACTAGCTACTGTGCTATGTGCATTTGTCGGTTACCTATATATTTTAATTCATATTAGGTACCTATTCAAACCAATTCATTTTTTAACTTTTATAACCAATTCATTTTTACACCAATTTTTTTTTTCACCAAATTTCACTTTTATACCAATTCATTTTTTAACTTTTGTACATGTCTGTACTAAATTTATAACACTATCCTACATATTTTAGAAGGTACCATAATGTTCTGCGTTTTCGCTTTTTCGTAACCACCTAAACTTGGTCGGCTTACCACGGTCATTCACTTCTTAATGACTTTAATAGTATTATCTCATTAATTATCCAATGTATTGAGCTGAAATTTTACTGATATACAACTGATCTAAACAACTAATTATTGACATAACATTCAGTTCATATATCCAACCCAGTGGCCAAATAACACCGCGTGCATTAAGACCGTGCTCGTGAAGAACTGAATATCATCATAACTTGTTAAATACTTACGGGATCCTAATGAAACTTCACATACATTTGAAGGCAGTTACAAGCTTTAAAATTACGTTGATAGTAAGTCTTTAGACTTCTTATTGAGAGTGCTGAGGCCAATTGAAGTGTTTTTCTATTTAATGAAAAAACCTTTAAAATATGCATTATTTTGGTTTTGTTATTGCACAACAAATTTAAACTAAGTCCTCGGAAGTCGTGTACAAAATATGATAAGAATCCGCTTAACCATTTCAAAGATCTAGCAAAACCAAAAACGTTACCGCAGCAAAATCTCGAATAACTTCGCAACCGAAGAAAGAACAAATACAAAATAAGGCACAACATTTACTTTATCTAGACAACTAATTTTATAGCTAATATTTATTTAAATATTCCCATTAGAAAGAAAAAGGTCTGGCTGTGGTAACGTTACACCAGCAGGAAATGTTTTTGTGAAATAATTAAAAAACTATAAGCGCAACAAATTTAAAAATGTGCGCAACAATTACAGAAGCCGCACAACTAATTATCTATAAGATTCAAATGACCATTGTCGACAACATCTGGCCTGGGTAACGGACACCATTTATTCCAACTAAACCATAAATAGGTACTTTTGAAACGTCAAAATAGAATAGTAGTCTGTCAGTCTGTTCCTCAGTGAAGCTAGGTGCTCGTTCCCAATTGTAGTTTCGAATGGAGAAGAACGAGCAAAAAACTCCATAAACGAGTTTAATTAAAAAGGAACTTTGATTTACTACATTTATGACGCCCAAATATTTGGGGTTTCTAAACTGACTTGGAATCTAAGTAATAAGCTAAATGTCGCAGTAGATCCAGCTTTTATCCGGTATTTCTAAATAAAAATAAATTAATCCACTCGACGAGTCAGGTATCATTGTCAACAGCGTGATGGCGTCCACTGTTGGACATAGGCCTCCCAAATAGCACGCCACTTTGCTCGATGTTCAGCTCTTCTCAACCAACCACTGCCAACCACCCTGTGGATAGCTAGCCCACCTAGCTGGATGAGGGCCTATGCTATGTTTGCCTAGACATGGCCTTCTAGAAGTATCACAGGAACATAGGTATGTTCCTGTGATTCGGACCTGATATCTAAGTAAGTAATTGATTGAAAGGTCAAGTAGGTAATAAAACACATTTTAGTTACACTTATATGTTAGGTTTATTCATCAATGGTCAGGGCACCAGAGTTGATGTCATTGATGAGGTCATGTGGAGGCCTGCCTTCAACTGTGCAGCCAACAGACTGTGCGGTACCAAGGATTTCCTTGACTGTCCCGGACAAGTAACGGGCCATGGATCTGGCTCTCATGGTCTTGGCGATGCTGATAACATCTTCAAGAGTGATGTTACCATTGTGCTTGACTGAAAAAGAAAGAATACTTATGTATTTCATGTCAAGTTAAGCTAGTTAGTACATTACATTAGATTGCTGTAAGAAAAAAAAAATAACAATCTTTAAATAAATAAACTTGCTTATTCTCAATATACAATGGAAGCCCTGTCACCTTTAGGACATAATTATAAAATAGAAACAACTTTTATGATAGTATCTCAATTTCTCAACCCCTTGTTTAACATTGTGCAACTGCTTATAAATACAATTACACTATTTTAAAAGTTATTAGTTGCAAGCATATTTTTTAACATTTCATAGAGAGGAGACAGTATAGAGACTTACTGTTCTTTTGCTTCTTGCGGTCACGTGGTGGCTCTTTGAGTGCTCTGATGATGAGGGCAGCAGCAGAGGGCACCACAGAGATCTGGGCCTGTCTGTTCTGTACAATCAGCTGCACAGTGATCTTAAGACCCTTCCAGTCGCTGGTAGCCTTGGCAATGTCGTCACCAACCTTCTTGGGGGACTGTATTTGGAAATAAATATTAATAAGACATTTATGTACAAGCTGAACAATGACTGAGTAGTTAAGATGAAACATGGTTCTCTTAGTACCTGATATACCAGAACCTTGAAAAGACCTTTAACCTCTGGATATTGGCTACAGAAAAGTAATAATAAATATAATACAGAAATAGATTAAAACTTACTCCGTTTTAAATATGAGTGGGTACCTAGAAAGCATGACAGTCACATTGCCTGGTCCGCGACTCCTTATTGGACATTCGGAGTAGCCGCGACAGGGAAATTATCCTGAGTCGCGGGTTCCTTCCATCCGCCACCCGGAAGGACGCGCCTGGTAGGGAGGCACCCCCCAGGATGATCAATTTGTATACGAGACCACTCAATTACATACTTTCTCCACCTCTCACCATATTGAAGATTACAAGGAAATAAATTTGTGCTAGGTTCTTAGACATAAGCTTTTAAGCTTATATAGTCAGCTAATTCATTGAGATGTCTCTATTCCGTACCACTAATCCAGTGGTAGTCTTATGGTTTTGGTATTCGGACTGCCATGCGAAATTTCTAGGTTAGGATGGTAAATAGATAAATTGTATGCTCACCAGACCAAGAGGACCGATTTTAGGAGCCAAAGATGAAGTGGCACCAACTTCTCCACCGACGCATCGCAAGTTTACTGTAAAATACACACGCAATGTTGTAGAACACCATCACTATTAGACCGGTACATTTTACACTGTTACGAACTCTTACCGATTTTAATTTCATTAGGATCGAACTTAGGCGGCATTGTGCTGTATTTTTAAAATACAAATTAACGTATTTCAAACTATTCCAAGATGATTAACTTGGATTAAAAAGGCGAACTGCAATCAAACGTTTAGTAACGTTGACAGCTCACCGAAAAAGAAATGGTTTGTAACAATTTGACATAAGCTGGCTGTCTATGTCATTTTTTTTTTGTTGCACCGGTTCTGGTACCTAGTCGTTTAGTACAATTATTTACATATTATGGGTCGTGTTCGGTTAAAATGTTTTTAAATAATTTATGTGTTGGTGGCAATTTTACGTGGTTAACACTAAATGAATAAAAGGTATAATAAACTTGATTGATATTCAGAGAAGTATTGTATTTTGGGCGAGAGTCATAAATATTTTCTATGGGAAAACTAATGAAAAATAAATATTTTGAATTTATTTTATTTGCCCCTCCCGCCTTTTTAAATTTATAAAAGTATGAATACAAACATTTAATTATTGTTTCATTATTGATTAATTATTTATATTATTGTGTCAGCTATATTTCATTAAAGTGCATTACATTAATTAATTAAATGATTAATTTAGTAGATTTTCAGAAAAAAACTAAACATTTGTTTGACTAATTCGTTTGATGACAACACTTTAACTGTCTATGATCAATGATGTGATTCTGTGATTTTATGATTGAGGATTTTCTTAGTAATTTTCAATTAATTGGTGAGTTTTGTTTAATATTTTAACAAAAATATATTAAAACATGGCTAACGACGACGCAGTGCTAAAACAATACCTATCTAAATACAAACACCGTGACTATACGGCTCGGGAAGTTGTTAATTTGATTCAAGTGTACAGAAGTTTGACCTATCGTTTAGAAGCCTTTGTGTTTAACAACGGCGCTCGAAAAGACTTATTAAACCTCGAAGGTACTATTCCTGTGAACTATAAAGGAGCCTACTACAACATACCCGTGTGTATCTGGTTAATGGACACACACCCTCAAAATGCGCCGCTGTGTTTTGTCAAACCCACGTCAGACATGTCTATTAAAGTCTCAAAATATGTAGACAGCAATGGAAAAGTGTATCTTCCCTATCTCCATGAGTGGACACAAAATGGCTCGACCCTACAGAAGCTTATTCAATGTATGATTTCGGCTTTTGGAGAACTGCCCCCAGTTTATTCAAAGCCTCGCAACGAAACTAGAGCGCCTTACCCTGTAAATTCTTTTATGCCCCAGCCAACCGGATATCCATTCCCTCAGGGAGCTCCGCAACCAGGCTACCCCACACCAGCACCTTATCCAACTGCATCAAATCTACCTTACCCAGGTTATGGAGCACCATATCCTGGTTCTGTCAGTAGCAATGGTTTGCCATATCCACCTTCTTCATCAGCCACACCCTATCCACCTGCATCGGGCTACCCAGGGCCCACTGTGACAGCAGATGTGGCAGGTGGTACCATCACAGAAGAGCATATCAAAGCCTCACTGCTATCTGCAGTAGAAGATAAACTACGAAGGAGGCTGAAGGAACAGTCACTTCAGTCACAAGCTGAACTAGAAACTCTTAGACGAACACAGCAGGAGCTTCGTGAAGGTAAAGCCCGTCTTGAGGAAATTCTTTCAAGACTGCAAAGGGAGAGGGCAGAATTAGATAAAAATGTGTCAATCTTGCAAGAGAAAGAGAAAGAATTGCATACTGCTATTGAACGCCTAGAAGAACAAGAAGGTATTGATGTGGATGAAGCTGTTGTAACCACTGCTCCTTTATACTCACAGCTCCTTAATGCTTTTGCTGAAGAAGCTACTTTGGAAGATGCCATCTATTACATGGGAGAGGCTTTACGGAAGGAGGTGATTGATTTGGACACATTCTTGAAGCAAGTCCGTACTCTAGCCCGCCGGCAGTTTACCCTGCGTGCTCTGATGCACAAGTGTCGGCAGAAGGCTCAGTTGGCGTGCTAATAGTGGCGTCGTTTCTGGCAATGTTCCCCTAAGCCTTTGCCAGAAATGAAATACTCTGTGATTTGTTTGTAAATGTTAATGAGTCATACTCAGATGATGTTGCATCATTTTGTGATGGACTGACTTACAGTGTTGGTTGAGGTTGATGCCTGCAAAACTGTTAACTTGTTAAAACTTCCTGTGTCTATCTTTATACATATAACCAACTTGGCTTTGAATTCTGTGTGACATGTAGACCATGCTGTTTCTTATAACTTGTACAAAGGCCCCATTCAAGAAGTGTATCACCTGGCAGTATTGGTGAATATAAATATTATTGTTTATATAGTCTTTAGCCTCGACAAAACTATTATATACTATGAAGAATAAAATGTAAATATAATATCAAAGAATTACTGTCTTTCAAATCCATTTTACTTTGAAAAGGGTTTCTGGTTTTGGCCATATGAAATGAAATTTATAGCACTATAAAAGTTATAACTAATTGCCCATGCATTGAGAAGTCCTGGTAAAGAATCAGTACTACAGCTGAGGGATTTGATCTGTAACTTGAGCAAGTCACCGTTATTTTGGTTTAATAACATTAACTATGGGTTTGCTTGATAATACTATGGTAACATTAAAATGTGGCTATCAATGTATACAGCATAATATTCGTTGGGGATACCATAGTATGTTTACAACATTATATGACAACTAGCAATGTGACATCACACATTTTTATTAAATTGCTTTATCTTGTAGGAGTCAGTGACTCATTGGAACTAGGATTGATAACACCTATATTTCATTGAAGTGCATTACATCAAGAGACTATTTTGCACCATGTTTCTAGAATATATGCATTTATTATGTAATCTTAAAGTAGAACACTAGATATCATATGTAATCAATATTGTAATTAGTGTTGTAACTATCGTAATATAAATATTCAAAGCTTTAGACCCATATCCTATTATCTTAGTTATCATTAATTAAACATATGATCATTTAATGTTGTTATGGAACTCGTTTTTCTGAACTGAAGTCTTTAAGAACTTTATTGCAATAAGTATATCTCCCTATTAGGCCTTGTAGCTGGCTAAAATAATAGTTTATTCTATGTAACACCTACTTCTCACCAGTTTTGTTATGGATGAGTCCCAGGTAAATGTAATAAGTAAAAACATTTACAAGAAAAGAAAATTGTGTTTGCAAACTAGTTGTAAGGTAAAATGAGCAATTTTTGTGGAAGATAGCAGTTTCATCATCATCACCAGACCATTTCCGTCCACTGCGATACATAGGCCTCTCTAAGAGCTTGATGTACAAATCTTTAAAGGGGTCTTGTCGCCTTATTATGGAACATAAGGGAAATAAACCTGTTCCGCGCCCTTGGAGGTTCCTCCGAGACGAAAACGTTATCAAACATGCATTGAATTCGTACGAGCACTGGTTTGCCACCTGCCTTACGGAATCGTCATCTAGTGTTTGAGACCCTCGTTTTAACTTTTCTTACCATCCTCATTAGCTACGTAAAACACCATAATTAGACAATTAATACAAACGGTAACAGATCATTCCCATTCACATATGTTGATGGAACATGGCAGGGATTTTTCTGGCTCTCACTCTTAGTAAACTGAGCAGGGTCAACTTGTCTACTCGCCGGTCGATAATAACTCCATATGACTCCCAATTTTTCAGAGATAGTCCTTCGCAACCTCTCGATAATACATTCCCTCCCATGCCTAGTGCATGCCATGACGGATGTTTTGGGTGGATTCTTGTTGATCCGCTCATGTGGATGTCGAAAAGGGTTATTTGCGAAACTGCTAAGTACATAGGCCCCGAGATTAAGGCGCCCGCTTCTCATGAATCTGGCAAGTACCGATGTGACATTTTTCAAGTTATAATAACATTCTTAGTTTATTTAGACACCACTGGCGGCCTTTGCTCAGCAGTGGGCACCTATAGACTGATGATGATGATATACTTGAAAGGGATCTCTTAGAGATTAGTAGTTGCAATGCACATCAAAATCACGAAAGATACCAATTTCTCGGACTTCGTCTTTTACGATTAAAAATAAAACGAAGTAGGTAGATACCTATTACTTAACAGGAAGATTTCACTTGGTCAAAGTATGATTACCTTATTGAAGTCTGGATGAAGGGTTCCTTAGATATATTATTATGATACATTATTATAGATAAAAAGCGAAATATGCGAAAAGGTTTTTTTTATATTTTATTGGTAAGTTATATGAAATTACTAAATAATAGGCAAATACTTTTGATTTGATGTTCACTGTATCCAAGATAGAGAATTTGAGATACAGGGTTCCGTTTTTAAGTGGTAGACAATAAAACATCATTTACTAAAGTGCTATGGGCGTTGTGATCTGGTTGTTAATCAATGTGCCATGACGAGGCAAGGGATGATAAATAATTTAGTTAATATGTATCGTTTTGTAACTTCATAATGGTACCTTATAATTATTAGTAGCGTATATGCGGTATGGGTCTCCATACGAACTTTCAAGTTTATAATCATTGGAACTACTGCACAATTAAGATAGGTACATATTGTCATGGTCTAAAAACCTTATTAAGTACATTTTAGAAAATAGTTATAGAGAAAGAAGAAGAAAGAAAGAAAGAAAAACATCCTCGCGCAAGCGCACACACAGAAAACAAAAATACAAAAAAAAAAAAGGAAATAAAATATACTAAAAATCTAAACTAAATGATACAGATAAAAATTAAATGACTTAAAATAAATTAATAACTAAAAAAGATAATTGCATAACCATGCAAACATAAAATTACCAATATCTGCATGGTTTTAAGGAATATCTCTAAAATGTACTTTCACTTCTCATAACTTCTCAAAACTTGGAAGTCATGTATCAAACATGAGTTCCAAGTTTCATTATAATCGGCCATCATCAGTAGTTTGTAATAATTTTTACTTGAAATGTATAAAATTCCGTGCCGCATAAACCCTCTTAGTGAACAGGCGTACTTTTCTTTGTGCAGAAACAGTTTATATATTTTAGTTCTGATTTTTCGATTATTAGATAAAAGTTAACTGGGGAATAATTATGATGCTGTCGCGTCAGAATGTTTGTACCTATAAGACAGTGATAGCAACAATTATATTCCTCAGATAACATTTATCTGACTATTGAAAAATCAGACCTTATTAATCAGATTATATCTAAACTATAGAATGGTACCGTAAATTTATAAATATGGAAGTTATTCATAAAAGCATATTTAAAAAAAAAAATAGAAAACATCTAGTGTTTAAACTTGTAGTGTAATTAAACTGCTTGATCAAAAAAGCCTACATGTATACCTACATTCTATATATTTCTTGTGTGTACCAACTGCCTGTCGCATAGCAATGTCACGGCCGGGATAATTACGGTGTCGCGCCATGATGTCATGTATCGATCAAGCTCCAGCCATTCATAAGTCGTTAGCAAGTACATAATTCTAAGTAGGTACTATCTATTCTATTAAGCTCGATTGCGAGCTCCTATACTAGGTACTCACATAATCAATCATAGTCTAGGAGCTATAGTTAATTATTATTTTATTATCTAACGGCAAATGAACGTTGCGTGAATCCAGTAATTATCTACCTAATTATAGTAACGTAGGTATTTCTATCAACTTCAGCCCTTGTTTCTCGTTCATAACATCGAGTTATCTTATAATATGTCTACGATTTTTGCACTACCAAGACTGTGTAAATAAGATCTTCTATTAATATATACGTACGTATCTCATTATATTATATGGACATTAAAAATTCTTGTAATTACGATAAAAGTTGCGATTACGGAGTGTTTGTTTTAGATTTGTAGCATATTATTATATTCTTGTTTATCGTTGTCTGTATGTATTTAATATAATAATTAATAAGTCACTTTTTTAACATTATAATGGACACGTAGATGCGTTGATGCAATTTATTTAATTGTTTTTTTTAGCATGGAGCTTTCTTACCCTATTCGTACAGATTATGTATGTATGTTAGCTTCATGTATTTATAACGGGATTTTTTCCTGACGAAAATGTTATAACATTGCACATTTGTTAGTTGTGGAGTTCGCTTTTAAACCTGTGTAGTGTTTTGTCATGTTAAAGTCCCGTTTAGGTGCCCATTTGTGAGCGGTTCAGGGTTCCACAGACAATCGTAAATATTCTATCAAGTTCTAGTGCCAGGTACCTAGATACTGTTATGAACTAGTACGTCATTAACAACAAATTTAAAAAAATATTATTTTTGTCTGTATGAATTATGTTTCCAACAGTACCAACACAATCACAATGTACCTACATCCATATTATAAGATATTATTATTTATCATCATATATCTTGACGAATGTAAATAGTTTAAGTTTGCATTGGATATAATCGGCGCTGACTGATATTTGTCACAATAAATACGAAAATAGCAAGATTATGTTTTATTATTTTGGTACCTACCTAATAATTAGTTTCAAGATAAATGTATAGACACAGCTTAACAACGTGATAAAATCTGCCCTCAATTTTCGACTCTATCATAATGGGATCATGTTCAAATTCTCTCTGGGAAAGAAATTGATACAATGTCAGTGCAATTGTGCAGTGTTAAATCCTTGTAGACGGCTTTTTTCTAGGGGAAAAATCATTAAATTTTTTCACTCGCCCAGGTTGAGGCAAGAGGGAGGCAGCCTTCAGCCTTCTGATTGGTTGGTAAATTTGAGCAGAATCATAGTGCCGAACCTGATAATACAACACACGGGTGATAGCTGTGTTATAAGGTACTGACTTCTGCGTACATTATTTTGAATGACATTATTGTTGACTCATGAATGTTGCGAGCATTTGCAGACGTTATTTCCATAATGATAAGATAAATAATTCTATTCGTCACTTTTAGCTCCTGTTATCAATTGTTTGTCTATTTGTTTACAATGCGTTTATAGATAGTGTTGTTGCAGCGTCACTTGAATCGACTAAACATGCGATTAATCGGAGTCATAATGGCGAAATGGAAGGACAAGTAGGTAGTATATTTTTCTATTTTTTATCTTCGTATGGTATTTTTTATAGTTAGGCCACGAAAACTGTGGAACGAAATACACATGAGAGATAAATATAAAAAGTGTATCTAATGCATCAATAACTAAGCAGAATTTTATTTGATGGTGGCGCCACCGTAATATGAGAATGAGACTCCACACTCTTAGGTACGCTGAAAGTAAACTTCATAAGGTTGAGAGTTTATGAGAGAAATAAAACCAACTATTAAATTATATCTGGCCATTCACTTAATTTTGCAAAAATATTTTAAGCTTAGTGTAACAAAATAAATTAAATGCTTCATACACAGGAATGGTATATTTATGCCAGCATATTACTTCTTGCTCTTGTTTTTCTTGGCGGCTGCGGCAGCTGCTTCCAAATCAATGGGGGCTGGTTTCGTGAATGGAATCAACTCTTGGTATTGCGCGGGCATCCATTGTTTCAAAGCTTCTGGCACCTGGATTAGAACAAAAAAGTTCTTAGTAGTGTATACGTAAGATAAAATTTCAATATTACCTCCCATATTCATTCTTTGCTTTATTCTTTGGAGGATCCGATATTGTGTCCTCATTACGGCCTACCAATTATGTAAACTAACATAGTATGTAGATTTTGGAATGCAATAAACAAATTGCGTTTTGATCGTGTGTTCATACATGACAATAAGTATGTTAATTCATTTTAGAGTAAAGCAAGCTCGATCGAATCTACATTTTTGCATATTGCAACACATGTTTCCCTTTAGATTAGGTAGAAACAATAAAATGCCAAATGAATAGAATTTATAATACCTCTTTTTTAGGTGCTTTTACAGTCAAAGTCAAAATGAATTATTCCGACTAAACCATTAATAGGTACGTTTGAAACGTCAAAATAGAATAGTAGGCTGTCAGTCTGTTCGTCAGTAAAGCTAGGTGCTCTTTATGTCAAGGAATTACAGTGTGTTTGAGAGCTAGTTACCTTGATACCCTCCTCAGTCTGGTTGACCTCGAGTATGGCACAGATGACGCGTGTGGTGGCGCACATGGTCGCGTTCAGCATATGCACATACTCCGTCGCAGTGTTCATCTTCTTAGTTTGACCGTATCTGCAAAATTACAATACAAATAGATATATATTTGATTTCCGCACAAAACAACTCTTCGTGTGATTAACAAATTATTATTGTTTTTCTGGGTCTTGGTGTGATGTGCATAAGTTTTATGTTTATAAACGCAACCACACGAGAAGAATCCTAGTATGGGACAATGTTTTTTTAAATACAAAAGACAAACACAAATATTTTTTGTGATATTTCATAGCATCTGAATATACAAAACACTATTACTTCCGTAATCAGTTGGGTATTAATTGCTAAGGAAATTTTCGACTTTAACATAAGATAATAAGGTTGAAATTACGCATACTGGTGGTCCATCTACTTTTGTGTAGAATACAGTTCCAAATCTGAGAGAAATTAGATTTATATATTTTGATTTCTTCAATTTACCTGACCAACAGTCTTCTAGCCTGGTACTCTAGACAGTTGCTGCAAGACACCAGCTCACGGAAGGCTCCAGATCCAGGGAACCAGGCTTCCAAGTCCAGTTTCTTGGAGGCAGCGTGGTTCAGAGCCCCAGACACGATGTTCACGACACGATATGGTATATTCAGTAACTTGTAGAACTCCTCTGCATTCGTGATCATTTCATCCATCATCTTCCATGAGGCATCGTCGTGGGGGGAGGTTAGCACGAACTGTTCCACCTGGTGAGGAGAAGATGCATTTTTACATTTAGATGAGGCGAGATGTAGTGTGACTATGACTGACTAAAAACCATCCCATTCCTTCTCCAGGTCGGAGCCGCGGTGCAATTACTGATCTTGACACGCAAACCTAGGTCCTTATATTAATATAAGTAGCCTTAGTAAGACTAGAAATGACAATAATGGCAACAAAATTATTATGTTAATAGTTTTATCTACACAATACATATAAGTAAGTTAACTAGCTAAAATAGCCCTTACGCAAAATATTCTACTAACTACCACAACTTACTGTAGTAACAGATATAAACACAACATCAATCTTTGATAAATAATAATAAATATACCTTTTCAAATTGATGTACCCTGAAGATACCACGAGTATCACGACCGTGGGAGCCCACCTCTTGACGGAAGCAAGTTGAGAGACCTGCATATCTGAAAATATACAACGATTTGTTACACACTATTGAATATTAATTTCTAACCCTTATTTTTGGTAGTTTTTTCGCCTAAAAAACTACTTTTGTACTAATTAATTTGAGAAAAAACAAAACGCAATCAATTTAAGAATTTACGTATCATCTAAACTACAAATCAAAATTGCATTCATATTTATTACATTGGCAAGAAATTAACTGTTCGTGTTTCAGACATGGATTTACGCGAGATATTTTATTATTTACCAACATACAATGGGTTAAAAGAGATTTCTGCAAAAAATATTTTGACACATGATCTACTCACTTAATAGGCAATGAGGCCTCAGGCAACCATTCATCCCTGTGGTAAGCAGCGATGGGCTGCTCGGAGGTGGCGATGAGATACTTCTCCTCCACAGCGGTATCACCCTTATTCTCTGAACCTTTGCCCACTACTTTGTACAACTCCTCGTCAAATTGAGCTAGTTGGGCTACTTCTTGCATCACCTGCAATTAAGCATACACCTGATTTTTGTAAATGGGTTTCGCTGAGAATTTATTTAATTAATAGATTTTTAACTGTAATACAATGAGATAAGGTTAAAAGATACAAAGTAAAGTTAAAGATGTTTTCAATTTCAAATATCTGAATATTAGAAGAGGATGTTTGGAGACATAACAAGTTTTATAACTACAACTGCTTTTGTTACTATGTATAGTAACACAGTACATTAAGGGATGTGTACAAACCTCTTTCCTCATGAAGAATGGAGTATAGAGTGGAGTGTAGCCTTTATCTAATAGTATCCTAAGGGAGAGCTGGATTAAAGCCTGCTCTAGGAACACTGCAGGACCCTTCAGGTAGTATCCTCGGCCGCCAGCCACGGCTGATCCTCGGTCGCCATCCATACCTGGTGATATAAATGAGAATCCAGAAAATCTTAGTTATAGGTATGACAAAGAAAATGGCTGATCATTGGTTAATTATTTGCAGGTGCAACATGCACTAAATGCAATTCTATTGATATAAGTACATACATTTTTAGGTTCTCTGAGTTTCTCATTGTAAACAGAGTCTGGGGGAAATGTATGTTTTAATCTTGTATAATGTTTTAAGAAGAGGTAGTGGACCGAACAGGATAAGGGGAAAAACATTGATAATGGTTTTACAGACTATATTATATGCAAATAGTCATCCGAAAACTATGATCAATGATTAGATAAGCAAACAATTGAATATAACTTGAATATGAAATTCATATAGGGGCATTTCATTGTAAATATAATACATGTATTCACTTGAATGGAAACTTATGTTTACACAAGTGGAACAAAACATGAAACAACTTAATAATTATATGGATGTCAGTAATATGTTGTTGTCAGTAGGAATAAAATTTGATATTCTTCCTCTATGATTATACACAATCTTTCTTTTTTTAAGCATACAATTAGTAGGTGGAAAATGAGTAGATATGAATAATAAGGTTCAAAATAAATAGACATTTACCAGAGGAGTCCAAATGTTACATACTATCAAATTAGGATATGATTAAAGAATACACATGTGAATATGATGTTTTTAGAAATACTGTAAAAATAATATGGCATCACAAGTAATGTCGACCAAAATTAATTCTGCTAAAGTAAGATAAGCTGTGATGTAATTGTGAATAATGAGAAAAATAAATATTAATTTATTCTTACTATAATATATTACGATATTACTTTAATAAAATTAAAATTATATTAATTTAAGGGAATAAATTACTGACATACAAGCAGCTAAATGTGATTATATTTCCTGGAACCTACATAATAAAGTCTTAAACCAATTAGGTAACAAAAATTCAAACTCACCATCAATCATACAAATAAGGTCTACATGAGAGTACTTGGTCCTGAATGTGCAGTCTCCATATGTCCTTTCCACTTTGTTGTGGTCCTCATCATCATCCACAGGTACAGATTCATGCAGGTGATTGCCCACTTCTCGGAGAGCTGCTGAGCGTGCCTTCTCTGCCAGTACTAAAGCTTGCTCATTCTTCACTATGGCCTCATCTATCAGTTGTCTGACCTAAAAATGTGATGGATTAAATACTTGTGGAAAAATAGTAGTCACTCAACTTGTAACAATTATTTTTTCAATGTATTGGTTTTATTAGTTATTTAGTTATACTTAATAAATTAATAAATAAGCATGTATTCTGCACATTACTATTTATGCAAAACATTCATGTTCAATCATTCTTTTATTACTTTTAACAGTGATTTAAATAAGAGTCACAAAGCACAACCATTTGAATGTGTTGATGATGCAATGTTATCAAACTATGGTTCACTGAAATCGACAACAATGTTATGGCCATACAGTTTATTTAGAACCTTTTCATTAACTTTAGTTTATCACTTAATATTCATATTATGATAACTAAATAACTTATAAACAATATTGTACTCCTAGATACATATTATTTTCTAAAACTGTATCAGTTTCATATTCTTTGTCATTTTACCATATGGAATGCTTTTATACATGCCACACATGAATTATGAGATAAGTTAGACAGCAAATACAATTTATATATTTTTACTAAACACTTCCTCTCACCTTTTTGATCTGGTTCACTGTAAGAGGCTTCAAGTCATCTGCTGTGAGGTCCACCAACTTCTCAGCCAGTTCGGATGGTACTGGCTCATCTTCTGGCCCTAGAGGCTCCTTGTTCTTCATCTTCAAACCCACAGCTTTGCTACACACATTCTTCAGCTTGTTGTAATTGTCAGCTTCGTGGCGCAATCTCCTCCAAAGGGTATCCTGTTCCACCACGGTATCGACGAGAGCAACATCTTTGAACCTCTTACGCTGATTTTCACGGATTTTATCCGGGTTACCATCTTTGTCGGCACGGAATAAGTCTAAGTCAAGCACCATGATATCGCACTGTGTACAGGCCTAAGTTTATTGTAAAAAATGTGAAAGAATACAGTGCACGTAGCACTGCATGCGGTAAAAGAGAGAGGGTTCGTTCAAAATCCTGTTTTTTTAACACATCCTTCAATCATAAATTTAGCCATTTTAATAAAATTAAAGTTAAAATTGGCTACTGCTATTGGCTTTTAAATTGGCTATTGGCTTCAATCATTTTACAGTCCTAAAGTGTTAAAATGTTTCATAAGATTTAGAGAGCTATTCGAAAATATTTTATTTTCAAAGTAAGAATTTGTAATTTTATGGATTCTGAACGTACAAAGATTGACGTTTTAAAATTTTTGACATTTTGGGAGAACCATTCAGAACATTGAGATAGAAAATTTCCTATGTCAATGATTCAGAACAGCGATTTCTTTCAAAAGTGCAAAACATTTTGAACTTTAATTTTAACGGAGGTTGTTGTTGTTAAGTCCACTTTAGCCCATCATAGTTTTGTTACATGAGCTGTACAAAAATAATTAAATTACTTTTTCTTAGATTTATAAATGTATTAAATAATACTAACAAATTCGTAGTTCAAACTTGTACGTAGTTCTTAAAATTTAACTTTAAATTTAAGAAAATACCGATGAATGCATTATTGCTAATATTTTAAAATAAAAGGCGAAACCGTGATTAGAAAGTCGTAGAAAACATGACTTTTATTTTTAATATTAATTGACGTCGACTTATTGTATTTTTACAAATGGCTACATCTGGTGTAATTGTCAATTTGTTGAACGATTGGTCGGTCCTTTCTCGAGCTCTTGTTCATAAATTTTACGTTTATTTGTATAATATGTGGCTCTTATCGGATATCAGCTGAGAGTATTGAAGCTTGTTTATCCATATACAATTTGTGAGTATTTGCTTATAGTACCTAGCATCGCGAGTCGCTTAAAACTGTGTCTGACTGTTCCTTGTTTACACGTATTCGATATCAATGGTTTCCCGATCTATTTACAAAGGGGTGGATTGTTCTCATTAAATTCTGTTTAGGTTCCTGTTGGATGGTTTTCGTTTTGAATTACGATTACTTGTAGTTCTAAGAGGTTATAGATTGATGGTACTGGTTGATGCGCTTCAGATAATTAGGTAAAACGGGTTTGTTATTGCAACCCACTTTTTCGTAATTCGCACAATGCATTGCCGGTTGTGCCCTAATCATCGACGATATTTTTTAAATAAATTTTAACACGGATCTACTTTGAAATCAGATTTATTTTATGTATTGTACAAATCAGTTAGGATTGAGAGGTGTTCCTGACACATTCATGATAAGAACTCGGCCCCCAAGCTAAAAAATGAATCAGATTCTGACAAGAGTGGTTATCATATAAACATTGATTATAAATATAACACACAGTTGCAGTAAACTATTTGTTGTATGATTTAGTTATAGAAGTAACTAATGCCAATCAGGATACAAGAATTTATTATATTAGTTCATAAATATATTTTAACTCAGTCTGGGAGTAAAACATGTGATTTGTATGTGTTTAACATAGGCTGGACCAATATGGCATATTCTGGTCTGGACATATTCTTGGATATGCAGGGAAGGTTTAAAAATTCAGATGACTAAGTAAATTATTATTTGTAAATGCTATGTATGGTAAATAACATGTAAGTAGCTAGTCATTAAAGTAAATAATGATTGTTTCAATGTTTTATTGAGTTTATATTGACATTCAAAGATTCTTTATTGTATTTCCATATTACTGTTCTTAACTTTTTGGAAAAAATAAAAATTAACCAGTTAAAATGCTTTTATAATTTATAACTTATTCACAATCTACAATAAGTAATAAGTTTATTTAATAATAAAAAGGGAACTGATCTAAGAATGGCCCTAGATTAACAAAATCTCAACTTATAAGTACATCAGTAACAAAAGGATCAGCAACTAATCTTAATGGTATAAATATGTACCTGATAATATTTAGTGATACTAAAGTAATCCAGCCAGTCTACAAGTGATGAGTCATTATATGACTAAAAGTCTGAATTACATCATAGAATATCTGATGCAGAAAGCAAAATGCAAACTAATTTTGTGAAGAAACTAACTTTTTTGAACATTATTATGTAATGGTAAAAAATAAACGATGCAATTGCAGTATGACACAGATAAACTTAACTTTTAATAGCATATACTATTATTAGTATTACAAATACAAAAATAAGTTAGCTTTTTGCCTCTTCCAATTTTATTTATTTAATCATCCTGTTTCCCAATTAGAGTATAGGCTAAAATGATTTTTGTTTATTCATTTCTTTATGCATGTTATTACTTAAAATACATAAAATTAGGCAGGCAAAGCTGTATGTAAAATAGAGTACTAAATATTTGTAAACAATGCTCCTAAGTAATGCTCACTTTATTTGTCCGTAGGCGATGTTAAGATGATTCCATTAAAAGACAATCAGGATGTGGCATCATTCCTTGTCACCAAACACTCATGGAGGGGGAAGTACAAACGAGTTTTCTCCATTGGCACTCATGGTATTACCACATACAACCCGGATTGTTTGGAGGTAACCAACAAATGGCTGTATGCAGATGTAGTCACTATTGCATCCGCAAAACATTCAAATTCGACCGCCAACCATGACTTTACGCTTGTCATGAAAAAAGAAAAGAAAGTGGATTCGATGAAGTTTTCTTCGGAACACAAATGTTTGATTCTCACTGAGGCTTTTAAGTACAGACATGCATTCGCTGAAAAACCTAAGGATATTTATGTGAGTATTTAGTGTTAATTTTCAGAAAGCCCAATATCTAAATAGGTATTGTTTACATACATTTTCTGTTGCCTAGTAAATATCACTTTTGACCAGTAAATACAGGCCTTACTACTTTTATTTAGCTGTAACTCAAAATGGGTATCATTCTTGATAATCGAATTTAACATAGGATGGCAAAGCATTCACTGGCTCACTACTGTTTATTTACCCAACTGTCGTAGTTTACCGCTTACGACATTTATTTTACTTACAGTCAGAAAACAAGCCATTTATATATTTGTGTTTCCAGAGATACCAAGCTTACAAACACCATTGGAGTGGGACTCGTCTGCCAGTAGTACTAGAAGTTGGTCCTTGCGCCTTAGAACAGCTGGACCCATCCACACATACTTTACTCGCCAGCTATCCATACTGCGATATGCAAGGAATACTACCAGTCCGAGACGTACCAGGCGGCTTTGTGCTCGCCGTCGGAGGCTACAGCAGACTCCATCTCTTCTCCAATGCCATGGACCATCAGATTATCATCAACAAAATGCTAGAAATGGCAAGCCTTACTCTAAGCATCAGTATCAAAGTCTTGTCTACGATGATAACATTAGACGATTATCATGACCAGAGATTTGGAAAATACAGGTATGAATTTCAGTTTAACTTTTAAACTAAATGATTCGTCATTCAGTGTCATATGCACACATGGCTGCATAGTAAACACGGGTACTGGGCAACTGGCTACGTCTCTACTATTGGGCCGTGACCTCAACCGTGATTCCGTTTTCCCATAGTCTACGTTTTTCGTTTGCCATTGGTACTTGATGCTATCGATGTTGTAAATCGATTTAATTTTTACGATCTAAAATAAGTAAATACGAAAATCCGTTATCTACAAAATATAAGTACTTATACAATTTTACATGAATTAGTAATATTAGAAAAAAATAAATGAAAAACGATATATATTTTTTTTTACCTGAAAATTTAGACTAGTTATACTTATATAAACTAGGTACCAAGTTGTCCTTCTAAATTAACCATATAGGTACATACGTAATTAAATTTATTGCTCATTCGCATATGTGTTACCCTACATTTGATTGTAGCCTGTTGATTGGTGCGACCTTGAGTGTGAACTCATTTATCTAACGTGATACGCTCGTTTTGTGGACGGATCAATTTTGTCCATTATATCTCTAATTATGATGATATTTTAGGAGGAAAAAGTCCGAGGAAATTTTTTTTTGCTATCTTGTACCTATGTATTATACTTAAGTACACAAATAAACGAAGAATATTTCCTCATTGTAATCTAAACTTATAAATAATATAAAGCCCAAGCTAAGCTCAAGTACTAGTTACTGGTGATAGTACATTTAACGAAGTAGACTTTAGGCTTTATAACATTACGCTTTGACCAATGGGAGCTGAGCAGTGAATGAAATCGAAATATAAATACTAAGAACTAGCTTTTCTCAAAGGAGGTTTTTAGTCAGTAAGAGTCTAACCCTCCCTCTTACAAAATCATGGGCGAGAGAAGTGATTTGATAATTTTTCCTGTCCGAAAAATATGATATAAGTAACTATACATAGAAAAGTCCATAGGCTTAAGACCCCTTTTTCTAAGCTATAGCACAAACATCGTGGTTTTATGTGATAGATTAGTATTATAAGTATGAAGGCTTCTGTGTCTTACCACATAGTGGGCGTATTGCTAGCGAGAGAAGCGTAAAATTTATTGGGAATAACGACTCACGAGGATTCGGTAACAAGAGCGTTGGAAGCGCGACGTCGCGCCCGCTGCTCATGAATAAGAGCCCCGTTGGGACTTGAAAGTAGTAGAAAAGTAGGTTAATTTACGTGATTAACACCCAGTTTCGGAAAGGCCGATCAATGTTAAAATCAATTTAATCTCTTGTCAAGTCATCTGATTGGTTGTTGATAATTCAGTCAACCAATCAGATAACTTGACAAGATATTTAACAGGAGATTAGTTAATTTTAGCATTGACAAGCCTTTCAGAAACTGGGTGTAAGTCGTTATTTACAAAAAAAATTGTATGTCTCACGATAGTTACTATTCACAAGCCTAAAAACCTTGTGGTCATTTTCACCTATAAAAACAAGTTAGGGACGGGTGCCTAATACGGTAGTTTCCAACTAGTCAAATTCAATACTTTTATTCAAATGTCAAAAACGATACTTTTCTATGAAATTTGTATGAAATACTGAGTTATGAGGTCATAGTATTTTTACGTCAAATAGATTACTTATTTCCTAAAAATTAGCAAAAAAATATTTAAAATTTAGTGTATCGATCGATTGATCAATGAAAGTATTGTTATTTTTCAATAGTTTATTGTATTGAAACGTCGAATTAATTTATTTTTACCTAGGAAATTACCCAATTCGACGCTACATATAATATGATTTTGAGCTTTTGCACCTACGAATACAAGTTTTCTTTTACATTTTCTAGTGGTGACCAACATCAGACCTCTCTAAGCGAATTTATAGTTCACAAAGTGAACCCAGCTCGCCACATGGAGCCGATGCGACGGACACTCTGCCTCTCTGACACCTGCATACTGGAGCGGGATCCACAGACATACTCTGTAAGTTCATATTTTTATAATCTATACTCTATAGATATACTATATTAATATAATAAAGCTGTAGAGTTTGTTTGTTTGAACGCGCTAATCTCCGGAAACTCTGGTTCGATTTTTTTTTGTGTAATAGGTCGGCAAACGAGCAGACTGATGTCATTACATGATGGTAAGTAATCAGCGCCATCTATGGACAGCCGCAACGGAGGAGTTACGAGTGCGTTGCGGACCTTTTAGGGATTAGGGATTGGGGAAGGGTCCGGGGTGGGGGAGGATTGGGCCTCCGGTAACCTCACTCACACGGCGAAACGCAACGCTGTGGTTGTTTCACGCCGATTTTCTGTGAGGCCGTGGTATCACTCCGGTGGAGCCGACCCATTCGTGCCGAAGCATGGCTCTCCCACACTCGAATTGAACAATTCTATATTCATAATCAAATTCAATAAGAACCTTTTTACTTCATAATTTGAGATTAAAGTCTTTATACATTTATCGAGGGAGACTATAGGCTATAAAACATCACGCTACGATATGTAGGAGCCGAGTAGCGCTAGAAACTGCGTGACAGTAAGTAGCTATATGAAATAGATGCAGCATTGACTTGATATGCTTTGAGTCACATGTGTTGGGGAACAAATTTCTTGTCCCTCTACGATATGAAATCGATCGAAGATAAAACCGATACCTATACGAGCGATGTTGTCCCTAGAAATACAATTTTGGACAGCAAATATCTTGTTTATAATAAAAAAAAACGAAATTTTGGTGTTGTGGTTGTGTTGCCGATACAATTTCATATACTCATCGCACCCAGACAAGGAACTACAATTTTTGAATGACACTAAGAATTGTTCTGTGCGGGAATCGAGCCTGCACATCAGCCGGCTACCTAACTTCTGGGCTGATTACCTGATAGTAAACAATCGGCGCCGCCTATATCCGCAACACCTGAGGCGTTAATTAGAGATTGCGGAGGAATCGTGGAGGAGAAGGATTGGGCCTCCGGTAACCACACGCACAAGGCGGACCGGTGGCTGTAAAATAACGACAGCGTTGTGTAAATGTCTTAAAACATTTTTCTTTTGCAGGTGGTATGCTTGCGTCCGTTGAGCGACGTATTCGCTTTAGTACGGGACACGGAACATCCACAGAAGTTCTCCATCGAATATCTAAATGGACAGACACGTACATATTTAGCGGGAGAAAGGTATGACTCGTGAATACAGATTTTAATTTTCTAAAATATGATAAAAGATTACGTACAAAAAAGTTTTAATAATTTGTATCAAATCAATCATGTATCTTAACGTATCGAAATTACTTATGTATAATAATTATTGACCTTCTTATACCTGCTTCTTCATATGGTCTAACTTTACTCCTGAAGGTTAATTCTCAACTTTTTGAAGTCTTCTTTGTCATTGGTCAGTCAGAAAAATTGTTAGTATTGGCACGGGACTGTCTGCGTGGTGATTACTAAAAAATTGGAGAATCGAGTTAATGAGTACTTACGGCAATTTCTACCTCTGCTTTTTTCGTCAAAATCTCCCTTTAAAGAGACAGGCTCATTTTGTCTGGACATATTGTCCAGTCGCAATTGCGGGTGCAACCTCAATAATGCATTGTAGCCACGCCTTTCACTTCCTGGGGCGGCAAAAGTCATAGGATGATCCGATATTACTACCACTCAAAAAACAAAACAAAAAAAATGTATAGAGAGTGTTAATAATAGCGCTTAGAACAAGTAATTTATTTAATTTAATTTATTTAAACTTTATGCAACAAAACATTACATAGGCGGACTTAATGCCGTAGGCATTCTCACCAGTCAACCTTAGGGTGATGCAGAGAGAGTATGGTAGGTGCAACAAGAAGAGAACTAAATAACTAAAGTATGTGCCAACAAAAATAAAATGTTATAGAAATGCGCTGTATGTTACTTATGTATAATTATGAAGATATCAAAACTTTATATTCTAAAAAATTACTACACACAAAAATTCTATCAAAACACAATTAAATAAAAAAAAACAGTATTTCTAACTTATATTTTGTTGTTTTTTAGGGATGCGTTACTGGCATCCTTGCTAGACGGCGTGAGGTCCGCTGGGCAGCGCGATGTACACGTGCGCTCTGTACCTACTCCTCGGGGCTACCGTTTGGGACCTCTACACCAACCAGTTGACGAGGAGACTGAGTCCAATCACCTCAGGTAAGTAGCAAAATAAATCTTAACTGCTAACAAATAACGTATTATTTTGAAAAGCAGTTTAACCTTGCGATCCTGGAAATCCAAGACACAGTAGAAGAACAGTAGGCGTGTTCGCGTGTGTTTTGATGAATTAATTACTTCAGGCTTCGACCAAATTATCATCTTAATTGTTAACAAATAGAGTATCTTTTTTAAAAACATGTTTACCTTGTAAGCTATAATTATACTCATAGAAATCATAGACAAGAATGTCCTGAAAAAAAAAATGTTGATGCAACATGCATTTCGGAATTAAATAACTTAAATTTTGTGCTTTGCGGCTAATTAGAAAATCTTTAAAGAACCAATTCACAAGCAGAAATTCTTAAAAAAACTACACTACCTTTATTCTTGATTGGTGGGTTTAAAACATTGATAAATATGAATACACCGATGAAAACATAAGATATCGATAAATTTTTGAAAGAGCGAATATTTTCCTTCCAGATTATTCCAGAACCCAGTGGGCATGTCTCGCGCCGAGGTGATAGAACGATTCAACGCTAACGTGGGCTACAGCGGCCTTATATACTCCGTCAGCCAAGACGTAAGACATTATTCTAACACGCTCTATAACTGCACTATACATGCATACTATACTAATATATTAACATACAAAATTTTCATATATTTTTAAGTTTTATTCTAAATTCGACCTTATGACTATAGAGTTTATGTTGCAAATTGTATAGATTTTCATAAAAAGTATCATCTCATTAGGATTCATTCTAAAAAGTTTGTTTTACGCATTCATATTTAGTACGAGCATACATTGACATTGATGCATGTTGTAATTTATATTCAGTGGAAAGTTTAAAATTAAGTTCATTTTTGAATAATGTTATTTGGGTTACGAATCGGGAATATGAAACCTACATTTCATTTTTTATTTTTATTTTTTTATTCTTTAGTTTGTTTGTTTTTTTATTTATTCTTTTATAGGGATCTGCTTTCATTATAATGTATTGATGGAAACTAAGAAAGGAGTTTAGAATACATAATGAAACTCATGTCACGCAATCCACAAACATCACGCTTTCTATATATTATATATTTGTATTATTGTTTCCTGGGACATATTAATGTACCTTGTGTGCCTTTATATAGGCCCGTCCCCTGTTGTGGCTGTTTCTTACGTGGGATCTTGTAAGTCCCCTGATAATTTTATTATTTTACACCCTTATATTGCTACTCTGTACAATGAAGGTAGAGGGAGTGTCTACCAAATCTTCCCATCGCTTTAGGGCCTCGTGGTCGTGGGTTAGAAACATCCATCTACATGTAAATACCATAGAATATACTATGCGATGTCTGCACTAACTATTGGAATGTTGTACATTAAGCATTATGTATTTTGTTGATACTTAACTAAGTCACGGGTTCTTTATTTGAATTTGAATTGGGGTATTTTGTTAAAAAGTTGGGATAACAGTTTTATATTTGCACGATATTGTTGATAAATCTTGAGTATCCGACATGATATCGTTGTGTGAGTTTACCAAGCTGAGTGCGCTAAAATGTTGCATCGCAGCGTCTGTTCGCGGAGAACAAGGAGAAGTTGATCACTGGCGCTTTGTCCGCGCTGGTGAGCAGTGCGCCTTCTGGCAGCAACTTAACGCCCCGCGAGCTTGAAGCACAGTTCCACGCGCTGAGAAGACTTTGTGCCAGCAAAGTTGGATTTGCTGCCTTCACTGCGTTACCTGGGTGAGTTTTTTATATTTATCCAGCTAATATGACTGCACACGGTTGTTGCGGTGGCTGGGCAACTGGCTGCCGCGCAACGTGTTGTGGGCTCGATTCCCGCACGTAAAAACTCTGTGTTATCAATAAATTGTGTGATGTGTTGTGTATTTGAAATTATATGTTTGGAAAAAACGCACTCACGATACCGAAACAATCCAAACAATCCCTACACAGGAAATATCCTAATGTAGGGCAAAAAGTTTTTCGTAAAAAAAAAACAAAAATCAAGCAGTATACATTTACCTTCTCTATTTACGGGTCTTTCGGGGAGGCTACAAAATTCCAATTGCGCAAATGTATCTTAAGAGAGTATTAATATTATTCTTGTACCCTCTAGAGCAGCCGGGATCGCGGGGCAAGCGCAATAAGGTGCCGCGGCCTCGGCCTAAAGCAGAAGGGGTTTTTAGTCAATAAGAGTCTGACACTCCCTTCCGCCCCAACCCGGGCGGGAGAAGTCATTTAAAAAAAGTATTAATATTAAGTATGTGTAGTACATAATACATATCTACTGGGATGTCTATTTCCAATAAAAAAATCCATTGTCACTTAACGTTAGAAGTTATCTTTAACTTTCTTGACATTTCCAAATATTCTATTCTATAAATAAAAATATTCTATTCTATTCAACTCTTGAGCCGTGAAAAGGCTTCATTAACTTGATGGATAATCTTATCTTAGTCGATGAAAGGGGGGCGTGTAATGTTTCCGTGTTGTTGTTGTTAGTATAATGGACATATGTTGATAAAAGACACATGTTTCTTATCTTTTGTTTATTGGTATCTTGTGCCAGTGCTTTTACCCTATTTGTTAACATGGTTTGAAGATAAAAAGGGTGTTATTGTAATGCTATTGATCTATGATACACTTGGGTTATTTTTATTACACAAACTCTTGTTGGTATTTTCTAGTTATAGGACTATTGCATATTAATGGCAAACGAGCATGCGTAATACCTGATGGTAAGCAATCATCGTCGTCCGAAAAAAAAGAAGTAGCTACGAGTGCGTGGCCGACCATTTGGGGATAAGGGTTGTGGAGATTTAGAGATTGGGGGAGGGGAGAGACTGCATCATAAAAATAAACTAACTGACTGATATTTCGTAAAGTTTTCGAGAATGGATCGGCACGGCGACAGTGGCGGCACTGCGGCGTGGCTCGGCGGCGTGCGCTCACGCCGCGCTCGACGCAGTATGCGCCCTCTTACAACCAATGCACGCGGAACCAGACCTGCGGCAGGAACAGCTGAACAAAGCCAGCATGCTGTCGTCTTCTACATTCCTCGAAGGCCTGCTCACTATGTGGGCTGATCATGTCGTAAGTACCTAAGTTTGTGCTGTTTGAAATTGGGCTTTATGCTGTTGCGATAAGGTTCATATAGCGTTAAACTTAGACTATCGGTATGTCTACCCTTTTTGAGGAATCGATAAAGTCTCATATCCTGATACTATTATAAATGGATGGATGGTTATTATGGTGGTTTTGTTCCTTTTTCTCGTAAAGTTTACTGAAACTTTTCGTTGAAGGTTTATGTTGGCAATATCATTTGCAGGAGCTTGTATTCTATAAGAGACTATACAGTAAAGTACAGTAAAACTCTATTTCTATTCTCATAAGGTCTATTTTTCCCCAGACTGGCGGCAGCGGTGCCTTAGTAGTGGCGGCCATGTTGGATTTCCTGACGTTCGCACTGTGCGTACCCTACAGTGAGACTACGGACGGCAAGCAATTCGACCAGCTGTTGGAAATGGTCTCCAAGAGAGGACGGGTGCTGTTCAAGCTATTTGAGGTAATAAAATAACTTCATAATGCCACTTTTGGTATGGCATGGTTAAAAAATACGTATTACTATTCCTGGGAGAGGGGAGTCTATGAAATGTAACCACCTGTGACACGGGACGGGGACGGGAGCAGGGCTCAAAAATCATGAATTTCATGTGTCATGGGGATAACCCCCAGTAGGGTTGTATTTTGAAACATTTTCAAGAAAGAAAAACACCTTTTTATTATGAGAAATATGAATATGATGTTCTGATTTGGTAACGTACATGCAGCACCCTTCGATGGCGATAGTGAAGGGCGCGGGGCTGGTGATGCGCGCGCTGGTGGAGGAGGGCAGCGCCGCGGTGGGCGGGCGCATGCAGGGCCTCGCCCTCGCCGAGGCCGCGCTGCCGCGACATCTGCTGGCCGCGCTCTACGCGCCGCCCCGACTGCAGCACCGACATCTTGCCAGGCATCTCGTCGCGCTATGGCTTGTCGACCATGCGCCCGCGCATTGCTTGATGCGACGGATCATGGTATGTACTAAGTTCGAGAGTTCGAGACTAGCGATTATTTAAATTTTCTTCACTATATGTATACTGTAGTTAACGGAATTACGGGTGAATTACTTGATTGCCCGTTATCTGCAAATTTGGTTTAAGTCTTACAATTAATACCTTGTAAAAATATTTTCTTAAACAAATGTATCTTGCCGAAAACATAAATTATGCATACAGGCAACATTATGTCTCCTGATGCATAAAACAGCCATAATCTATTAGTTTTTAACTCCAAAATCGTCCCCCCCCCAGCCATCAGGTCTGCTAGCATTCCTGGAGTCCCCGGACGCGCCCCCGGCAGTGGCAGAGAGCGACGTGGAGCCCGAGCGCGACAACTTGTCGCTGGCGCAGGCCAGCGTCAAGCCGCGCGCTCAACACTGGGAGGCGCTCGAGAGGCAGGTCAAGTACGTCGAGAAACATTTAGAGGTGAGTTATAGTCCAGTAGTAGTTGATGTATACTATAAAAACAAATTAAAAAACCTTGTCATTCTCTTTCTTCCTCTCTTTTCATCTCTGCGTGTGAAAAAAATGTTTTTTTTTGTAAATTGATGTAATGCAAAATGGTATCAAAACATTGTAAAACGACTGAAACTCATCAAAAGACTTGTGCCGCCGTGGTTAGGGCGAGAGCGAGTCATAGACTCTTACTGAATAAAAACCACACCATTCCTTCGCCTACTCTAGGACAGGGTGACGAAATATTTTGCGGTTGGACCGTAACCCCGGATTGTAAAGTGACAAATGTTTTATATTTTATAATGTAATAAAAGCAGAAGTTGTCATAAGACAAAATGATAAATCTGAGCAAATTCTAAACCAATAGAAATTAAGAGATAAAAGATTAGAAAAAAGAGAGTAAGAAAAAGAGAATGGCTCGGAAAAGAAACGTTGACAGACCAGCCAGTTTTAGTAGTTTTTAAAATTTTTTGGATTACCTAACTAACGTATATATTTATTTTCCTCATAGCACTACGCCCAACTTGCCCTCCAACATTGGGCAGCTCGCCTGGGCCGTCCGGCGACGGAGCGGAGGGACGCGGCCCGGGAACGTCCCGTGGTACTGCGGAGACGCAGGGAACGGGTCAAGTCAACTGCCAACTGGCCACTGTTCTACTACCAGTTTCATAAAGACCATGCACTCCCTAACCTTATATGGAATCATACTGTAAGTGCCTTTGTACGGTTCTCACCGTACGTTTTTTGCTGATTGAGATATGATATTGATATTTAAATCAAACTATACTTCGTTCCATAATTAGAGACCACAATTTGACAACTGAAAATGTCAAACTACAAAATAATGTGGCCAGATTTTTTAACATAGTGATGGGCCCGTGTACGATGATTTAAAATACCGATACCGTTTTTGTTAATAAATTAGCCTGAGCAAAACAAAACAACGTTGCGTTGATGTAATTCTGGGCTTAAATTATGTTTGACATTCCATCTGTCAAATTTCTGCGAGGGAATACCAAAGCTGACCATAGTTTCTTGTAAAATAATTACATCATATCAATGCTAATAATTAATCGTTTTACAAATTATTTTCGGTCTTTCGGTAAATACCGGTCACGGGACTTCACTATTTATGAAATGGAAAAAACTAAAACTTGCAACACTCGAAATGTCAAATTGTTGTCTCTAATTATGAAACAAACTATAGATTTGTTTTGAGATAACGTGTATTGAGTCCACTTCACTTAGAATTAATGTTTTGATGAATGACGCGCGTACCGCTGCGTAAGCCTCAATGATAAGTCCTCTCACCACTTATTTTTTATATCTTTTACTGTGCCCGACAGGGTCCACGATTGTTACCTATATATGTCTACCACCTAAGCCTACATTGTGGAATGCAATAAAGTATTGAGTATTGAGGTTAGCGTGAACAATATGTTCAATTATGTGTGGAAATTAATACTATTCAATATTGTTGATAGTGCTAAATTGACAATGTGCGGCTTCACCGTACAGGTTTCATTATGCAAATAATTTCTGAAGACTTCTTTGTAGTACTCGGTAGAAAAATATTAAGGAATGTTAGCTTTGTAGCTTCCATGTTACGTGCATATTCTAAAAAGTGTTTTATACAGCTTTATTGAGGACTTTCGGTCGTGTGACAATTTGCGTGATATTGATAGTATCAAATGAAATTCGTTTACTGATATTTGAAAAAACTTATCGAGCTATTTTTTAAAGAAAGCATTATCCGAGTAACTTCCTTTAGTAATCAAACGAGTATCTTATACTCATAAGCATAAAGTCTATTTTCCTTTCAAAAGACACGAGAAGAACTTCGTAACGCTTTGGAAAACGAACTTCGAGCGTTTACATCGGACAGAGAAGTGGCCGGTACGACCCTGACATCATGGAACCATGCTGAGCTGGAGGTCCACTACCAGTGTCTGCAGAACGAGGTCAAGATCGGGGACTACTATCTCAGAATACTTCTGGAACAGAGGGATAATGATGACAGCCCTATTAGAAAGTCGTAAGTGATTCAATCTTTTTGGTATTTTCTTAATCGCAATACTTTCGTAATAGTAGTGTCAACTGGAGAACAACACAAATATATCCACTATAAGGGAAGTAAGGCGCTATAAACGTTAGCTGAAGGTAATAAATGCAATATTTACGGGCACATGACGTCTCAACGAATAACAGCATAAAATCTCTAAAAAATACATAGTTAGGTATAATCATAAAATTAATCAATGAAGGTGTGATTATCTTGATGGGTTTTATAACATAAATACATTAATTTTATGCTTGAGAAAACTGCCAATGGGCTGCTTTTTTAGCCTAAATTATTCTATACCTATTCTAATCTACTGAAGGAACAGCATGAAGAGTGTATTAAGATATTATAAGTCAGTTTTAATGAATACTATTCCATTCCAGCTACGAATTCTTCAACGACCTATACCACCGGTTTCTATCGACACCTAAAATCGAAATGAAGTGTATGTGTTTACAAGCAATGAGCATTGTGTATGGACGGTACTACGAGGACATCGGACCCTTTGCAGACACCAAGTATATCGTGCAAATGTTGGATAGGGTAAGTTCTTTCTGTATGTCACATACACATAACTATAAAGTGATTATGAATGCCCACTACGTAGCAAAGGCCTCTTCTCACACTTAGAAGGTTTGAAAATTTATGGTCACGCTTTTTCAAGGCGGGTTGACTTCAAACTTACTATTATAAACTTTCCCTTTACTCATCTCTCCTCAATCCATAAATATCAGACCAAAAGACCGGTAACTCTCTGATTTGGCGGGTTTCCATGCGGCGTCGATTGCTTACCATACAGGTTTACCGCGTAATCATTTGCCAACCTATCACAAAATGAAAATGTAAACAAAACTTTATACGTTTGGGTTTCCTTACGATGTTTTGTCCACCGTATGTCTGATGATTAAATGAACTTAGAAAGTAAGTGAAAGATTGTCGCACATCAACTTTGAAAGTACTTTAAAGCACTTTGATCTAAATTGCTGATAAATTATGTGATATAGTTAATAGTAATTACATTATATATTCAAATTTATCTGGTGCATATCAGCTATTCAGTTCAAGACATTCTGAAGCAGGCTCTTAGCAAAGCATATAATAATATTTAACCTTTCGACCACCATGGACGACTATAACCTACAAACCAAATGTAGGTACTTATTTATCACATTTTGTGGTCGGCTATGCTCGACATCGGTGAAATAGTCTATTTTGCGTTAGTCGTCTATAGCCGACCATGGTGGACAATACAGATGTTTAGATATTGCTTGAGGCTTTGACGAACGTATTTTTTGTTTCAGACATGTGATAGAATGGAAAGAGATAGATTAGTTCAGTTTTTATCGAAATTAATATTACACAGAAGAAATGTTAGCGATATTTTAGAATGGAATGGTGTTAGGTGAGTAAATATTTATAATTATATTACTTAAGACTAAATAGTATATATAAGGACTAAATTATATCACATACGGTTGTTTAGATTTACGATTTTTAATTTTTGGTAATAACTACGATTTACTAAAAACGACGGTGGCGCCAGTGAAGTAACAATCAATCAAATTTCAAATTTTTTCATCAATTAACATTGGCGCCAACTTATAACTAACAAAAACCACTACTCATGTTATTTTTTGTGTGAAAAAAATATAAATAACGTGAGACGTACAACATTTGTTAAAAATAAAAAAAGATTGCAAGAGGCTTTTATTAATGAGTAGCGTACGCGTCGCGTCGACATCGGACGGACGTTGGATAAGAGTCCCGTTGTGACTTGAAATTTGTAGAGCTTTTCTCAGTAATTCACTTCATTAAACCATTAATTTCTACACATAAGTTATATTTGTTTTAGATATCGAAATTAAGATTTAAATTTATTTATATTTTCAATAAAATAGACTGACCGTCGGTTGCCGAAAGGCCGATCAATGTTAAAATGAATTTAATCTCTTCTCAAGTCATCTGATTGAAAGGCTCGTCAACGCTAAAATTAACGAATCTCCTGTTAAATCTCTTGTCAAGTCATCTGATTGGTTGTTGATAATTCAGTCAACCAATCAGATGACTTGACAAGAGATTTAACAGGAGATTAGTTAATTTTAGCGTTGACAAGCCTTTCAGAAACCGGGTGTTACAGTACAAGGGTGATTCTCCAAAAAACCTTAACTTTTATTTAACAAGTCATTATCCTCCCAGGTTTTTAAGCATCTTAGTAATTTATTTTATACAATATTTTTAATCGGTTGCTTGTAAGCAGTGGTGAGATTTAATTTAATAAAATAATTATCTGTGTTTTAATAAGCAGACTCGTTAATTTTCGGTTGAGGATAATGACATTATTAAATTTTTTTTAATTGATGTGAAGAATCAGATTGTCATAGACGTATATATTACAACTTGGTACAATATGTTACGACTTGGTACGTGTGGGTACCAAGTCGTAACATATTGTACCAAGTTGTAATATATACGTCTATGACAATCTAAAATATCTGTTTAAATTAAATTTACTGCATCAATGTGATCAGGTTTTGCAACTGACACATTTATGCAAACTTACAATTTGTTTTATAAAAAAAGAAAAACGAAACTGACTTTTATCCTAAATACTAATTATCACAATTCATTTACTACGTATGTATAACATAGTGCATTATATTCCTTCTAGGATCCTAGTAGAATTAATGACACTGGCACACTTGCACACGTCCCGCGCCACGGTGCCGACACAGAGCAACGTCATCGAAGGGCCGCAGCAACAAACCGGCGGGGACCGAGAGTGGTACTACAACGTCGATCAAGGAGATAAAGTGCAGAGGAAAGGACCTGTTAGCTTTCAACAGGTATGGACAATATTTATGGACTGTTACTAAGAAATTATGATGTGAAGGGCCTTTCTTTCGGTAATCTGTGCCTCTCGTGCCTTGCCTGTCTATGAGACAATAGGTCACACACCATAGATGGGTCCCAACACGGCTGACGTTCTGCCGAGGTTGCGAGGCAAATGCAGTAAAGTACTGTTGAATTTAAAAAAATTTAAACTCGATTTAATAGATTAAAAAATCGCATGTGACATCTCAGTGAAGTGGTTATTTTCGACTGGCGAGAAGGTAAATGTAAAATATTATGACAAAACAAAGTTATGGGAATAATACATTTTTATATTTATATATAATTTATTGTACACATTATTAAAAAACAAATTTAATTGTTATTTATTTATTCTGAATTTAATGTTTATTTTGTTTTTCAGTTAAAAGATCTATACAAATCAGGGGAGATAAACAACAAGACGAAGGCGTGGGCCAACAGTATGGAGGGCTGGCGTGCAGTGGGCGGCGTGGCGCAGCTGAAGTGGACGCTGGCGGCGCGGGGCACCGCCGTCTACGACGAGAGCGCGCTCGCCGCCACCGTACTCGACCTGCTCATTACTTGCGCCAGATACTACCCCAGCAGGTATACTACGATTAGCCTCAAGTCTTTTGTTACAACTTCTGAGTCTGTGTGATTAGGTTGCTAATGGGTAGGCATGCTCAATCGTAGGTTGCATCATCATGTATTTTATAGGATTAAATGACAAATTAACAGATGGGTCACTGAAAGTAAGCAATCACAGCTGGAAAAGTGGAGGAGTTACAAGTTCTTTCCCGCTTATTTGGGAGTTGGAAAGGGCATGCCGTGGAGAACAGTTGATGACTTATAACTATAGACTTCATAATAAAATGAAAGATACAATTGATGTCTGATTGATCAAAAAAAGTATAATTTCCTTTACTTTGTACCAATAAATCCCTATCTTACTGTACCTATCTATCTAGAGTTTATATAGCCGATAAAACATTTTCTCCTTCGCATACATATTTTTCGCATATATTCTAGTGTATTTTTTACTTAGAATTATACCTCAAAAATGTTTAACCTTTCTGTGTATTTTAGGGACGAAGAGGACGCAGTTATAAGACCATTACCAAAAGTAAAGCGAATGCTATCTGAACCAGCTTGTCTGGCGCATGTTGTACAACTGTTACTCACATTTGATCCAATTCTCGTCGAAAAGGTAAGAAAATATGTGTCTAATTAAAATTCCTACACGCAATTTATACATTACCAAAGTTGCAGTTAAGTAAGCAAAATTTTATATTGGGCCGAGAATAAGTCCTTGAGGAACACCAATTTACAATGTAATCAATTGTTTGAACATTTTCATAAAAATGAATTGAAACAATTATAATTTCGGTATCTAGGTTAAAAATTCTAATAATATTGAATTGTAAGTTTGTTTTGTATTCAAACACCATGTTATAGTAATTCTGACATGTTACTAAATTAAGGAACGCCTTTGATGCATCATAAAAAACACATTGTTTTTAAAATATAATTTATCTTTAATCTATACTAATATAGAGAAAAGGTTTAAATGTTTAAAACTACTAGAACGATTTGAAAAATCTATCACTATTCGAAACTACGCGAGTAAAACCGCATTCCACAGCTAGTATTTTAATAAATTTACATTTTTCAGGTAGCAACTCTCCTGTACGAAGTTATGCAAGATAATCCTGAAATTTCAAAGTTATATTTGACCGGAGTATTCTACTTCATGTTGTTATACACAGGATCGAACTTGTTGCCGATTGCGAGGTTCCTTAGATTGACTCATATGAAACAAGCGTTCAGAGCTGATCAGGTTTGTATGACACATTTTTATGCGCAAATAACTTTCTTTCGTTATTGGCAAACTATTTTATTTGTTATGTGAACCGAACAAGGTTTAAAATGCTATAACTTTCTTAAGTTTTTTAGGTTAAAATATTTTTAACGTTTTTATAATATTTTCTGTCTCTAGTCAAGTTCAGATATAATGCAGAGGTCGATATTAGGCCAGTTACTGCCAGAAGCAATGGTTTGTTACTTAGAAAACCACGGCGCCGAGAAATTCGCGCAGATCTTCCTCGGAGAGTGGGACACGCCTGAGGCTATATGGAACTCTGAAATGAGGTTTGTGGTTTTAGATAGTGTCTTTGTATACTGAGTAAGGTATAAATCTAAAATAGTTATATGGTTATCAAGGCCATTACATAGTGGTGGTTCCACCAGAGCCACCAGAGAGTTGGCCAAGTCAACCCTAATTTATTTTTACTGTCTCCTTACAGTGGTGGGGTTATGATAAAATAACTAGCTACTTTCACCCGCTACTCGGGTCATACAGATCGTAGCGTGATGTTTTATAGCCTAAAACCTTCCTCAATAAATGGTCTATAAAACACAAAAATAAATTTTCGATTCGAACCAACAATTTGTTCAAACGTTCAAACAAACTTTTCAGCTTCATAATATAAGTACAGATTATAATAAACCATCTTCTCCACCCCTCAGACGGATGCTAATAATGAAGGTATCAGCTCACATTGGGGAGTTCACCCCCCGGCTCCGCGCCCACGTGGCGGCGCGGTACCCGTACCTGGCCATCCCAGCAGTCTGCTACCCTCAGCTGCAGCATGAGCTGTTCTGCAACATGTTCTATCTACGACATCTTTGTGATACGCAACGATTCCCCGATTGGCCTATACCTGATCCCGTAAGTATCATTATGTATTTATTGACTGCACGCTTGGTGCGGTGGCTGGGCAACTAGCTGCCGTGCGACGTGTCGCTGGTCCGATTCCCGCACGGAACAACACTTTGTGTGATCCACAATTTTTTGTTTCGGGTTTGGGCGTGATGTGTATGTGAAATTGTATGTTTGTAAACGCAACCACGACTCAGGGCAAAATCCTAATGTGGAGCAACTTTTTTTTTAAATACAAACAAACTTATTGTTATGGAATAACTGAGAATATGTATGCTTCTAGAGAACTCTTTCAAACTGTATATAAAGTAACTAACTCTTTCTCTTACCACTTATTGGGATATTTACCTTGCGAGAGCGAGAGGGAGTGTTATAGTCTTACCAATTACAACCACCCGCTTCTTCACTTCGCCTAGGCCACGGTACATTTTTGCGTTTGCACCTGCTATCCTAACTGATATTTATTAAGAAAGGAGCCTTATAATCAATATAATGTTATAGTTCGAAAAAAAACGAAGATTAGTAGTAATAAGGCTCGTTTGTTGATTAACTTTTTAATAAATCTATGCTCGTCGACTTCAATATGTAAATTAGTGCGCTGTCATTCGATAAGGAAAAAAATATAATCACCTTATTTCTAACAATTAGGTTGGTCTTCTCAAAGACGTATTAGAAGCGTGGCGACGTGAAGTAGAGAAGAAACCTCCGTCCATGACAGCGGGCGAGGCGTACGCCGCCCTAGGCCTTACTACTGGTCAACACGACGAGGCCGCAGTGCGCAAAGCTTACTATAGACTTGCGCAACAGTATCATCCTGATAAAAATCCTGAAGGAAGGGTAAGTTATTAGTTTGTATGTAATTTTCAGTGACATAAGTTCAGTTCATTCGTTTGGTTGCGCAAACTTTTTGCGCAATTATGCGCATTTTTTGCGTACTATTGTGTGACTTTTTAGGTATTATTCAAACTTTTTCTCAACTGTGTACTAGAGTCGCGAAAGTTTTAACACAGAAATATTTCAATTAATAAATGTTTTCTACTGTATGCCGAATGTGTGTGACTAAATGAATAAATAAAATATACAAAATATGTTAACAAACTCATATAAACTGGAATTGTTGACTTAATTCAAATACAAATTTAAACACGCCTCATTGCCATATACGTAACAGCGATGTTAACTGTAAATGTATTACTGTACAGGATCGCTTCGAAGCCGTCAACCAAGCGTACGAGTTCCTTTGCAGCCGTAACGTATGGACCGGTGACGGACCTAACACCAACAATATTGTTCTCATACTCAGAACACAGACTATACTCTTCCAAAGATACTCTGAAGGTAAGGCCTTAGAACATTTGTTTTGCTTTTAAATGTTAAGAGATAGTTGATAAAATTAGTGATTAAGAAAAGAGTTGGATTTGTTCAATATGTGTTTGGTTATAAGGCCAGGGTCGGGTGCAAAATGATTGAATTCAACTACAGACACCGCCGCATGTTGATAATGATTGTGAACTCCGTTAGTGACTGTAAATTAATCGACCATGAGACGGTTATGATATAAAAATAAGCTCAACATTAAGCGTGTGTCCATTTTTTTGTGTGATAAGTTGTCAAATGATCAGTGTGGCGTGGTGCTAAGCGATCTTAGACGTCTATCAACACCCGCAACACCAGAGGAGTAACAAAGACGTCGCTGGCCTTATGAGACTTAGGTACTTGAGAATTTTGGGTTTGTGGTTGTGTCCTCCTTGAATTGGGTCTCCTGTAATCAAACTCACACGGCGAAACGCAACTTTGAGCCTATTTGAGCCTGATTTTTCAACACTATATTTTGTTGTCAGTGTTGGCCCCGTACAAGTACGCGGGCTATCCTCAGTTACTGCGCACGGCGCGGCTGGAGGCGGAGGCCGAGCAGTTGTTCGCGGAGCGGGACTCCGCCCCCCTGCTGCCCGCCGCCTGCGAGCTGGCACACGCCACCGTGCGCTGCTCCGCGCTTAACGCCGAGGAACTGCGCCGGGAAGGAGGTTTACAGGTAATTATGAGTTACAAGTAGTCTTGTTTTGTATCTAATTTTGTCCTGCAACTTAGCCCAAAATATTTTGATACCTCTTTAAAGTTTAAAGAGACAGTTTCGAAGATTTTGAGTCTGAGAGTAACTTAAAAAATCTTTCAGGTTAAAAGTGCATATAATACCTAGCGACAACGATCTGAAGGAAAAGGCTATAGAAGGTTGCTTTATTAATAAAGAAAATTATTTGGGTTGGGATGTTATTATAGCGTATATTATTATACATTTTTGTGAATGTCGAAAATTGCACCATGAGTACCTCATGCGTGCGGGGTTGCGGGGTAAGCACCATAAAACGCCGCGGCTTCGGTCTACAGCGGGAGAAGGAACGGAGGGGCTTTTAGTCAGTAACACCCGGTTTCTGAAAGGCTTGTCAACGCTAAAATAAACTAATCTCCTGTTAAATCTCTTGTCAAGTCATCTCATTGGTTGTTGATAATTCAGTCAACCAATCACATGGCTTGACAAGAGATTAAACTGATTTTAACATTGATCGGCCTTTCGGAAGCCGGGTATTAGAGTCTGACACTCCTTCTCGCCCCACTCCCTCCCCGCTAGATCACGTGTTAACGCCTTCCCGCAGGTCCTGCACGAGGCGATGTCCCGCTGCGTGCCGGTACTGTCGAGCGCGCGCGGCCCGACCGACATATCTGCGCAAGTATGTGCGCACGCGGCGCGCTGCTTCGCTGTGGCGGCCGCCTTCCCCGCCTGCCGCGCCCTCTGTGCTGAGATGCCGCAACTATGCGTTGATCTAGTGCCACTGCTCAAAAGACCCGTAAGTATATTTTTTTATAGTAAGTAATTTTATGGCGATATTTCGAGTTCTTTAGGTTTGTTAAATGTCATCTCATCACTTTTATATTATATCATTAAATTCTTATCTAATCTCTCCGTTTGTATTTTATCTTTTTCTTCTTTTTCATTTACTTTACTTTCTATGTTTACGTATTGATTTTGTGGAACCACAGAACGGCATAACGTACGTAATACAAAAATGCCACAAAAGTCTGCGAGTACCCATCGAAAAGAATCAAAAACAACTCAACTTTTTATCAAACATTTTTATTTCGTATAATATTAACCCGGAACGTAAATAAAGGCGAGATACAATGTTTTATATTGTGTCTCAAATACCGGCAGATAAGAGGGTTAATAATTGTGTAGTTTCTTAGGTCAAAAATAAATTAATTCGACGTTTCAATACATTAAAATATTATTTTTTTTATATTTTTTAGCTAATTTTTAAGAAATAAGTAAGCTATTTGACGTAAAAATACTATGACGTCAAAATTTGTGTTTTATACAAATTTCATAAAAAAATATAGGTTTTGACATTTGGATGAAAGTATTGAATTTGAATAGTTGGAAACTTAAGGATTAACTGGGTGGATTTTGTTGGCAGAACCTGGGCGAGACAGCATGCGCGGGCGCGGCGGCGGTGGGCGGGCTGGCGGCGGAGGCAGGCTGCCGCGCGGCGCTGGCGCGGGCCGGCGCGCTGCAGGCGCTGCTGCCCTCCGCGCTGCGGTACGACTACACGCTCACTGAGTCCGGCCTCGACACGGACGCTAACCCTAACAAACAGGTACCCACTTCTTACACCAACCAAACTTGTCAATGTGGAAATTACTTACTTATTATCCTCCTCAATCCGAAATTATTTAATCCTCGATCACTCTTACCCCTAATAAGACGACTGCGCTCTTATAACTCTTTGATGTGGACTTCCCATGAACACCCATCCATGGGCGACCCTGATTGCTTACCATCAGATGATCCGTCTCCGCATTTGTCCTATAAACAAAATATAACTTACCTACTTTTTCACTCAGGAAGACTAAGTTCCATCTAAAGATAATTTATTCTGTTATGAACTCCAAATCTTTCTCTTTATCTATTATTCACTATTGTAAGAACAAGGTTCCAAATACTTTTGACCAAAAGATAGAGACCCAAAGAGGGCTTGTTTGCCGCCTTATCCCATAAAAAATAATTTTCTTAAGGGTAAGAATAGGAACAAGGATTAAACTGCATCACATAGCTAATAGTCCACACGCCTGGACACTAGCAACGAGAGTCACAAATACCTCACCTGCCTCTTGGGAGGGCGAGTCCTTATTATTCGTCCTACCGTACCTTCGTCTTTATTATCCTATATTATCTAATGTATTTAATACGGAAACTTTTTCTTTAATAGGAATAAATAAAATAAACTTGTGTTGCTTTGTTACCAAAGAAACGACTTTAAAAGTTTATTTCTTCACAATATTAATTATTCTATTTTAAAATATTTAACTTTTACAATTTTTCTAACAGAAAACAATTACATAAATGACTTGTCAAAATATTTCTTCTTTTTAACATGAACAAAACCACGGAGGTTTATTATCATCACATTAACATAAAAACTCTATAGAAATAAAAATGAAAATAATAACAACATTAAAATAATAATTAAATCCTAAAGAAAAAGTAATGTATGTTTCTTTACATGTATATAAATCTATGCCACTTTTTGTTGTAATGATATAACACAACATTGTCTTTACTGATTTAGCTAATGTTGAGTTTTGAATAATTCGCGGAAGTCCAGAGAAAGTTTGTATGTTGAGATTTTTTTTTAAATCTTGAAAAAGTGTAATGTCGTCGTCTACGTGGGCGACCGCTAGTCTTATATAAATTTATCTTATATTAATTTGGCTAGAGATTAATTTTTTTTTCGGAATGTCAATAAACTCTAATATATCTATATTACAGGAGATAGCAAATCAATTAGCAAAGCAGTGCGTGGTAGCGCTAGCTGCGATGTACGGGCCTCATACAACGCCCTCACCGTTGGACGAGAACATACAGAACTCTCTGCATTTGTTACTGACGCCGTATCTGTGTGGGAGACTGGCGGAACCTGATCAACATGAGGTATGTAATAATATTTTAGATGGTCATTTGGTTTATTTAACAAAAATAGTGTACTTTCTGTATCTCTTACTGTAGTTTTTATCGTAAAGTTTTGATTTTTTATAAACTCTAAAAATTCATGAGTTACTAACGAGAAATATAATAAAAGTTATGTCGATTTTTGCTACAAAGCAACTGTCGTAGATTGTTATATGATAACAATTTTCTTGCATTGAAACCCCAAAATCACTACCTAGTACTCAACAAAGTCGCATTATCTGTCCTTATATCCTTTAAATACTTTAATCATCAAAATTACGCAACGAATTTTGCGGTGCGGTGTTTTTAATAGGTCGAGTATTAAAGAAGAAGGTTTATAAACATAATAACATCCATTAAACAGTGGAGAAATTTAGTGTCGGGGTGGCTCGTCAGTTATCTTAAGTATAATAAGAGAGAAAGTTATTACAAGCAACTAATTTCCTTTCAAGCCTGTCGCACGCATCTTTTGTTAAATCTTTTTCTCTAATCCACAGCTCCTAAAAACCCTAACATCGAACTGGCGCACGCCCTATTTAGTATGGGACAACAGTACGCGCGCTGAACTGAAGGATGTACTGCGCAAATCACGCCCTCTAATGGAGGATGAGGGACCAATCATTGAGCCCTTCACATACTCAGCTCATGAGGGACTTGTGTCTGTCGGAGGAGTGTACATAGATATTTATAATGAACAGCCCGACTTCCCTATTGAGGTAAGATTTACAAATATTTATTTCGTTAGTTTTCTTATAATTGTAGTTTTCTGTTAGTCTCTTCAATTGTTTTGGCTTTACTGATAGATTCTTCTCAATGCCAGTCTTACATAACCTCATAAATTACAGTAAGCGCAATATTGCGCAAAATCACGGTAACATTACGGTTGCCTTTTTCAAAAGTAGTATCTATTCATTTTTAAGTATCAGTCAGCACTTAAATATTTTTTTATCAAATCTCACGCCAATTTAATATTAGGGCAAGTTTGCGCAATACATAGACAAAATATATAGATAAGCAAATAGTCATCAGCAATTGTTGCTATCTTTTTCCTAGAATCCACAGCAGTTTATCCTGGAGTTACTGAAGTTCATCCAGGAAGAGACACAGAACGACATGACGCCGGAGAGGGTGCAACAGGTCACGTACGCATTGACTGCACTCGCCAACGTCATTATTAAGAATCCTGGTAAGTTGTTCCTATAATCGTGTTGCTTTGGAATTAATCCTGGGTTTCAAAAGAAATCAGTAGAATAAAAACCAACTAGTTCGCTAATGTCGAGTCCTTGGTCTGCTTGTAATCGGCCAGTCGTTGGACTTCATAGTCTACTTTAAATTATGGCTCACATAAATTGCGGGGGTTTTGAGAAGATATGACAGGTTGTAGGAAAAATTTCGTACGACCGAAATATAGGTTTTGGATTTTTTTTCCAATAAAACATTCGATATATAATTATACGCGTTTATTGCCCGTTATACAAACCAGGTTCTAATATTATTATTTTATTCTCAAGTGTTAATAACAACCCATTTTGTTTCTAGGTACGGAGATCCAATGCATCGGTCAGTTCGGTTTGATCTTCGGATTATTGTCTGCGCGGGCTCACCCGCAGCTGCAGGAGGGCGCGCTGCGCGTAGTGGGCAGCGCCGGGGCGCGGCGCGAGTGTGTGGAGGACGTCGCCGCCAGCGCCGTGCTGGGACATCTACTGGCATTGCTGGCTGAGAGACCGCCAAGACCTGCTACCCTAACGGCTCTCGCTGCCTTACTCGCCAATACTGCTATAGTTAGAGAAGCTCTTAACAAAGGTATGTCAATTATACATCAAAAACAAATATGTTTATGCATGGATCACTTAAAATTATTGATTTTTGTTGAACATTGATCGTTGCGCAATTGTTGCGCATACAAATGTTTTGCTCAACCGTTGCGCTTATCAACTCATTGTCTAATTGTATCGCTTATGCAATGTTTGTAGATGAAAATGCTTGCGCAATCGTTGCGCAAACCAACAATAAATAAATAAGGTAAAGAAATATTTTTTTCTAAATGTAATATTCAAATGTGTTCAAATATGCTTTATAAATCAAAATTGATTTGAAACGTCTAATATTACGTAACTTTGTCCTCACAGGTGCTGTGATATACTTGTTAGATCTGTTCTGTAATAGTAAACTGCCGGAGACGAGAGAGGCAGCAGTTGAACTGTTGGCTAGAATGATGGCAGACAAATTACATGGACCCAAGGTAATTAACCAATTATCCTTTCTTTTTATTTAAATGTAGGCAAAATCATGTATTAATATAAAGCTCATCAATTAGTTTTGCCTAGCAAAATGGGTTTTGCTAAGTTTTTCAATACTCTAGTGTTTATTTTTTTTTTTTTTTTTCAAGAAAATACAATCGTATGTATCTTAACTTTAAAACAACGAAATTCCGCAGTTCAGTAAACGTCAGAAATTGTATGAAGCAATCTAGTTATCGCCATCGACTATCAATAGTTTACTGGTGAACAACAATCAAAAGGATTATCAAATATTCAACATAAATGTATATTTGTATTTGTATCTGCATTTATTTCGATGTCTAACAAAGATTACACCTCACATGCGAAAAATGGCGGGGGTTGAGGGGTAAGCGCAATAAGGCACCGCGACCTCGGCCCAGAGCAGTAGAAGGAACAGGGGGGTTTTTAGTCAGTAATAGTCTGACACTCCCTCCCGCCCGGCCCTGGGTGGGAGAAGTCATTTGAAGATTTTCCCCTTGCAAAAAAAAAACATGCTAAAAATATAACATAAACAGATACAAATCCTTCTGTATATTCAATTATAGGAGACCACAACTTGCATTAACATATCAAACAACCAATTATTAAAGTAGATTATGTATTTATGTATAAAAAAAAAATTACGAGAAAAAAAAATATCCAACATAATCTTATTTCCCTGTAGGTTCGTCTAACAATATCTCGGTACATTCCGGGCGTGTTTGCGGAAGCGATGCGCGAGTCCAGCGCCTCGAATGCAGTACACATGTTCGATGCCCAGCACGAACACCCTGAACTCGTCTGGACTGATGACACGAGGCGAAGACTTGCCACACACATCGCGCAACTAAGAGACCGGTTAGTATTTCAAAAAATGTATTAGGTATAGTTCGTTCCATAATTAGAGACAACGATTTGACATTTCGAGTGTTGCATGTTTTGTAGTTTGACATTTGCGGTTGTCAAATTGTTGTCTCTAATTATGGAACGAACGTAGGTATTTATTTCACTACTGGCAATTCAACTTAAAATGTGCAAAGGATGGTAATTCAGAAAATGGTATAACATAAGCTTACAATAATATATATAATAATGTAATGTAATGGTAATAATATGACTATTTTATTTGCGATGAAGTCGGTTAATAAAATAAAATTGTTCGTTTCTCAAAGTAAGCAGCTTACTGGAAACTAACAAAATTATGTTCAGATGACAATTTTTTCCGTGATTCCAAACGAAATACTTATCGAGAAAACTGAATTAATTTTATTCAGTTTTCTCGGTAACTTTTATTAAAATAAGTACCAAATAGGTAATGTACTTCTAATATAATTCCCCTTTTAAAATCCCACTTCAGACACCAATCCGACCAGCTGCGTTCCCCTAACGCGACGTTCGAGGACCGCGAGACACTAGAGCGCGCTGCGTCCGGCGAGCAGGCGTGGGCGCCGCCCGGCGAGGTCGTCGTCGACGGGGTCTACCTCAAGCTGTACCTGCAGAACCCTCACTGGAACCTACGCAGTCCTAAGCGGTTCCTCCAGGAATTGCTAACGGAGACTATTGCAGCGGTCAATAAAGATGCTTCAGAGGTATGTGTTAGTTGAATATCGTTTGATCCTTGCTAAAGGCTGTTAGAGTAAATATAATTTGATAGGTAAAAACGTGGCTAATTTGAGGCAAGCCTTACTCCATTTACCATACACTACCTATCCTACTCTACCTACCGTACTCTGTGTACCCTACACTACTTACTCTTTTTTACCTACCCTACTCTACCTACCCTACTCTACCTGCCCTACTCTACCTACCCCACTCTACCTACCCTACTCTACTTACCCTTATCTATCTACCATACTCTACCTACCCCAGTCTACATACCTAGCTTACTCTACTAGCCCTACTCTACCTACCCTACTCTACCTGCCCTACTCTACCTACCCCACTCTACCTACCCTACTCTACTTACCCTTATCTATCTACCATACTCTACCTACCCCAGTCTACATACCTAGCTTACTCTACTAGCCCTATACTCTACCTACCCTACTCTACCTACCCTACTCTACTTGCCCTATTCTACCTACCCTACTCTACCTACCCTACTCTATCTACCCCACTCTACTCTACCTACCCTACTCTACCTTCCATACTCTAACTAACCTTATCTACCTCTCCTACTCTACTTGATCCTACTTCTCTACCAACGCTACTCTACCTACCCTACTCTGCCTACCCTACTCTACCTAAACTAATCTACCCCTCCTACTCTGCTTGACCTACTCTACCTAACCTAATCTTCCTCTCCTACTCTACTTGACCTACTCTACCTTCCCTACTCTAAAACCTACTCTACCAACTCTCAAACCTACTCTACCAACCCTACTCTATCTAACCTAATCTACCTCTTCTACTCTACTTGACCTACTCTACCTTCCCTACTCTATCAAACCTACTCTACCAACCCTACTCTACCTACCCTACTCTACCTACCCTACTCTACCTAACCTAATCTACCTCTCCTACTCTACTTGCCTTACTTTACCTTCCCTACTCTACCAACCCTACTCTACCAACGCTAGTTTACCTTCCTTACTCTACCAACCCTACTCTACCTTCCCTACTCTACGAACCATACTCTACCTCCCCTACTTTACCTACCACTCTACTCTACTTGCCCTACTCAACCTACCTCGGCTCCAGGACGACAGCACAAAACCAATCCAATTGCAGAAAGACGTAATTTCTCCTAAACTGCTTACGAAGTTTACGAACGCATTGGAGGACGTTTTCAAGCTCTTGAACTGGAGTGGCTTTGGCATCAATATTAATGGCGAATACATAACTCACCTGCGCTTCGCCGATGATATAGTCGTTTTGGCAGAGTCGTTGGAGGACCTGAACACCATGCTCATCGACCTTGATGTCGTTTCCCAACAGGTGGGTCTGAAAATGAACATGGACAAGACGAAAATCATGTCTAATGTCCATGTTGCACCTGTACCGGTCATCGTTGGGAACGACATCCTTGAAGTTGTTGACCATTACACATACCTTGGTCAAATCATTCAGCTAGTCCAACTTCGAGAAAGAGGTCGCCCGAAGAATCCAACTCGGATGGGCGGCGTTCGGGAAGTTACACGATGTCTTCTCATCAAAAATCCCACAGTGCCTGAAGACCAGGATGTTTAACCAGTGTGTGTTGTCGGTGATGACGTATGGCACTGAGACGGGGTCCTTAACTTCTCGCCTTCTTGCTAAACTCAGCGTCGCTCAGCGCGCGATGGAGCGGGATATGCTCGGGGTCTCTTTGCGCGACAAAATCCGAAATGTGGAAATTCTCCAAAGAACCAAAGTCACCGACATAGCTCGTTAAATCTGCAGGCTAAAGTGGCAATGGGCAGGCCACGTCGCTCAAAAGACGGACGGTCGATGGGCCCGAAAAGTGCTAGAGTGGCGACCAAGGACCGGAAAGCGTAGTGTGGGCAGGCCTTCCGCTAGGTGGACCGACGACATCGTCAGAGTCGCGGGGAGCCAATGGATGCAGGTGGCAACTTGTCGCTCGACGTGGAGAGCTAAGGGGGAGGCCTTTGTCCAGCAGTGGACGTCTTCCGGCTGATGATGATGGTTATTTTGGTGTGGTGTTCGTTTGTATTTTGTATTGACGAGGTGCAGACCTCGTGTAACGTTTATGTCCCGAGTAAGTAAGTAACACTTAGTAAGTGGTGGAACGTAATGTTTATGTATCCCTTGTTGCGCATGCAGGGTGGTCGCGGGGAGACGTGTGCGCTGGCGCTGTGCGCGGCACTGCGCGCGCGGCCGGCGCTGGGCGAGGTGTGCGCCCAGCTGGGGGAGGTGCCGCGCCTGGCGCGCCTGCTGCCGCGCGCGCCCCGCCTCGCCGCGCCGCTACTCGCCGCGCTCGCGCCCACACAGGTACTGTACTCATATTGCGCTGGGCGAGGTGTGCGCCCAGCTGGGGGAGGTGCCGCGCCTGGCGCGCCTGCTGCCGCGCGCGCCCCGCCTCGCCGCGCCGCTACTCGCCGCGCTCGCGCCCACACAGGTACTGTACTCATATTGCGCTGGGCGAGGTGTGCGCCCAGCTGGGGGAGGTGCCGCGCCTGGCGCGCCTGCTGCCGCGCGCGCCCCGCCTCGCCGCGCCGCTACTCGCCGCGCTCGCGCCCACACAGGTACTGTACTCATATTGCGCTGGGCGAGGTGTGCGCCCAGCTGGGGGAGGTGCCGCGCCTGGCGCGCCTGCTGCCGCGCGCGCCCCGCCTCGCCGCGCCGCTACTCGCCGCGCTCGCGCCCACACAGGTACTGTACTCATATTGCGCTGGGCGAGGTGTGCGCCCAGCTGGGGGAGGTGCCGCGCCTGGCGCGCCTGCTGCCGCGCGCGCCCCGCCTCGCCGCGCCGCTACTCGCCGCGCTCGCGCCCACACAGGTACTGTACTCATATTGCGCTGGGCGAGGTGTGCGCCCAGCTGGGGGACAATTTTCTGATCTTGTTTTCCTCCTGCGTCATCACCCAGGTTTGTATAATATGCAGTTACTTTTTCTTCTTCTTCTTCTTCAAAAATCTTTGCCTCACATTAAGATTTTCATTTACTTCGTAAGTGCGTTTACAAACATTGACATTGATATGATGCCAAGACTGAACGACAATTTGTTGTTCCCATAAAAAGTGGTCCCGTGCTAGAATCTTATCTATGACATGCTGGCCGACAACTAGTTGCACTGCACAAGGCAATCAAGACTGTTGATTGATCCTACCAATAGTTTCGCTATTTAAAAGCTAAATGTATTACTGACAAAAACTTTTATATTTCACCTCCATCAAAGAAAATGTTTGGGTTGATATCATTCTATCAATTATTTCATACATTTATAAATCATTCGTTGTGTCGTTTTTAAATCATCTTTATTATCTTTTATACAAATATATTTATTCTTTCTTATTTTTCTTATTCTCCAGGCATGTGTAGTGGCCCTGTCGCAGACGGACGTGATGTCGGGCATAAAGACGGCGGTGCAGTCGTGCAGGGAGGCGGTGGGCTCGGCCTGCGAGGCGCTCGCACTCATATTCTCCAGCAACGCCAATACTGACCGACTGGTCTTACAGGTCACTTACATTTTTATGTTTTTAACCATGTAGTTTCAATAACTTCCAAAGTCAAAATTACTTAACAACATTTTTTAATTTGTTCTATGTAAAGTTTCCTTTTTAATTTACCCGGAGTTAAAGCGCACGCTTTTCAAGTAGGTACCAATGTGACTTTTACAGAGTTACGTGTATTTTTCTATGATTATTTAGACACCCATGACTTATGGTGAAGGAAAACTTCGCGAGAAAACCTGAACTTAAATATGTAAATATAAGTTCGAAATGGCTAATCCGCCTTGAGCAAGAATGGTGGTTAATGGTCAAACCTTCTCCGTATTAGAAGAGATCTTTGCTCAATAGTAGTTATTTATAGGCAGATGATGTGATTGATGAATATTAATCTTTATATAAATATCACCAGGCACTAGAAACAGATCTAATAGGCGAGCTGCTGTCCCTGCTGGAGAGCCGGCTGGACGGCGCGACGGCGGCGCAGCTGGTGCGGGCGCTGAAGGCGATGGCGCGGTCTGCGCTGCACGGCGAGCGCGTGCGCGCCCTGCTCGCGCGCTCCGCCGTCTGGGAGCACTACAGCGCGCAGCGACACGACCTCTTCATCACCGCCGCGCCGCAGAATAACTTACTCACAGGTACCATTGCTATTTTATAATTATACATGTTCCTCCGAGACACATTTATTCAATAGTATTTTACGGGATTATGGCGAGTAAGCAAAAAGAAAATCAATAAAAAAAATAAAATGGTATAGAATTGGTGATTGGCCGGCGACACAAAACCATAGTCGTGGCCTACGCGATACATACATACATACATACATACATGAGAAACATAAATTTAGCGAACAATCTATAAAACCATAAGCGCAGGCGCAGCAACCAAAATTTGTTACAAGTACGGAATTACGGTCAACGTTTCCATATATTACCAAGACGAACGTTCCAAATCAACGATTCCAACCGACTCTCTATATCTAAATTGCGGGTACACCTTGGAGATTATTTAATTTAATTATCCAAGATATTCCGAATTACCCAGATTATGATTAATATTGTATAAAAACAATCTTCATAATCATTTATCAAGAACATCGTGCTTCCTCTGCAGGCGCCCCTCACACGGCGGGCTACCTGACGGCGCCGCCGTCCAGTATCCCGGCGCAGCCGCCCCCCATCGACTGACCACGCAGCCCCGCGCTACACAGTACTGCCAGTACTCGCCCCCGCCTCAATACAAACACACGCATGTTTCTGAAAGAACAATATTGCTGATCAACCGACTAACGCTCTAGTAAGTGTACTATAGAATCTCTCATTACTGAAAAACTACTCTTTTACATCGAACATTCTAAAAAACTTCATTTGTAAAAAATAAAAGTAGTTTGGAGTTTTTACCTGCTATATAGAATGAAAAATGTTTCATATTATACAGTAAAATAGTTCAGCCGTACGCGCCTTTCAGAAACAAGTAGTTATAGCGAATTTGTCTTGGCGTACTCCGCGACCTGTCGCTATAATTTCAGTGTCGGATACCGTAACATTTATATGTATTATAGCAATACTTCTATAATGCGCTTAAAGTTCAAATTCGTGTGAATTTCGTTTAGCCATCGAATGTAGTACTAACAAGGCAAATTCAATTGTACTTATGTAAAAATAGTTAAGCTGCTGGTCTTTTATTTCGTAAGCGGTTCGTCGATGTCTCATTGTAAATTAAAAGTATACTATATGAACACAATATCCGACCAGTGTGTGGTACGCTCGAAGTATTAACAGCCAAAGTTATGTGTATGTATTTCTGTTGTTTGTCTAAAATAGAATTTGTATAAAAGTTTGATCTCTAACGAAAGGCAAATATTGTTTACATCATTCCTAATAACGTTAGCGACATAAGATTTTTATAGGATTCGCACTTTTTTATGAATGTAGATTAGTGAATATTATGGAAGAAATCGCACTTATATAGTGCTAAACAAATAATTATTGTTTGCTTATAAATATTAATGATACTCTTTATTGCCGGCGATTTTTATGTACCAATGATAATTGTGATTTTATAGCAATATTAACTTAGCAATTGCAATAATTTGTCATATTACCACGTGATATAATATATGTCGATTTCCTGGTTTCCGCATTAACACAAATCGTCTAGCGAAATTAATGTATGATATTCATGTCAATAACGTAATAAATTTCGCACTTTTTTACGAAAATAGTATTTAAATATTTATATATTTGTATGTACCTAATAGTCTGTGCGTTCATGACATAGTGCACTAGTACAGTTTTTATATGTGTATCCGCTACATATAAAAGCTTTCTTGCCATGTTTAGTTGTTGTATTGAGACTGAAAATCAATTAATAAATCATTTCAATTTCGGCACTAAAAATTTAGGTATACGAAGTCTCTGAGGCTTTTGGTGTAACAACATTTTTTTTCGGATTATTATAAAAATTATTATTACCATTTATTTCATGTATTTTATACTTTTTTCGATTATCTGTTGTAAGAAAAATACCTTCTTTTATTTGATTTATTAAATATTAGATGAAAACAAGCTTTGTAACTGATCAATAAGTAAACTATATTTAGCTTTTACAAATTAAAGTTATGTGTTTACATCAAAATTATGTGTGATATTGTAAAGGAAATTATAATGTTTGGTTTAGTCATATCATAGAGTTTTAAGGCGTTTATACTTTATGGAAATTATGATACTCTTATGTTCGCTCATCGAGTACGTCCTAATATATATGTATTATAGTTATATAGTATGAGTGAGTACCAACTACTGCGATATGTTGATAGCTAACATACGCTGGTATATAATTTTTAATATTATGGTTTGTTTGTTTGCTTCTGTACAAAGCTTTACCGTTTTATTTTTCTAATGTGCCAGTAGTTTTAATAGTCGATAAATTGTGATAGTTGGTACATCACTAGTATCGATAATAAAGGAATGTGATTGGTCGTGATGTTTGTGCGACTGTATTTATTACTTTTCTACAGTGTAATATCAAAATAAAATATACAAAAGTGTTGGCAAGCTTTAAGTGTGTGGGTACAGCGCACACGCATCACGAATGGATATATCGAAGGGCACCATGATGGAAAAGCGAGGTGTGATCATATGGATATTTTTATATCTAGAGATAAGTTATATTGCTGTAAAATATACGAAGTTAATATATCAATCTATTCAGTGTTTTTTTAATTCGGTGATTCTCCTAATGTGCTTTTTTGGCCAGTTAATCGTCACAAACATCGTTCAACTAAAATATATTAAAAAAAACACGATAGTGGCCTTTGACTGCCGACAGAAAACTATTGAAGGCAAATCCTCCTCTACCGTAAATTACTGGTTACCTACATGTCGGCTTACATGTTAAGTATTCTAGACTACAGCGAAGACTAACTTGTTTCGCCCAGAAAATCGGTGAAAAATGAAAATGTTTCCTATAATCAGGCAAAGGACCCTAAACTTCTTACGTTTTTACTTTTCTAAGAACCAAGTTCGCAGTTCATTATATCGAATAGGTTAGGTTTGGACATCTTTATATATAAAAATGGATCGCAAAATGTGTTGGTAAGCGCATAACTCAACAACGCCTGAACCAATTTTGCTAATTCTTTTTTTGTTGTGTTTGTTATTGTCAGGAGAAGGTTTTTATTAAAGAAAATATTAGAAAAGTAGAGGGGAAAATTGGGAAAATGTGACCCCTTGATAGCGAGATAGTTGGACCCATGCGAAGCGGGGGAAAGCCGCTAATTTAAAATAAAAACAAGTTTCAGTTCACATTTTTAATGTGTTCTATCAGTGCTTTATCTAATTTATTGCTAATCTTACGTTTTATTTAAGTACAAAAATCAATACTTATTTACAAAATTACTTCTTATATAGCTTAACATTATTCTTACGAAGAATCTTTACAAGAACAATACTTTTAGTTACAAAATGTATAAAATAATTTGTACATTATACCTACTTATTTTTAAACACACAATTTAGCTAATTTATTCTAGATTTCTTAATAAATTCGTAAAATGAATCTTGTATTTAAGAGTTGAACTTATAGTCCAATTTAGTTGACATATAACAAATAAAAATGTATTGCTTATATTTCTATATTGTCATGGTAATCTTTATGAAAGAGAAGCTCTTCGCGAATTTAGGTTTCAAAAACAACTTTATTATTTAATACTTAAAATTCTAAATGTTTCAACTTCAACTTCTAAGTTATATACAACTAACTCTGACACAAACAATGTTAAATTCAAAATCATTTTCGTATTATACATACATATATATGTCACAGCCAATCTGGAATGGTAGGTAAGTTACCATTGCTACCAGAATGACATTGAACGACGATATAATTGATTTTGCAGGCTAAGCCGTTTATGGAAGGCAGTTTGCTGCGACAGATACATACATATATACTAAAACTCTCTCCCTCCCTAAGCATTGTATAAGTATCTTTAATTATTAATTATTTAAAATACTTACAAATAAAATTTAAAACTACAGTTATGTATCACAGCACAACACAGCAAGTAAACACATTATGTTATGTACAGATCATATCTTAAAATACATTTCATAAACAAAAACATATATTTTTTTATATATTTATCACATCATAGCCCTCAATTATCATAGATTCAAACAATGGATTGAAAAAGAGATTTAAAACACATTTAAATTATAAAATTTATTAAAAACTGTTTTTTTAGAAGTCGTGCACTTGCTAAAGCAGTGCGAATTAGCCATACATTATCACGATCGACACGTTATGACGTTCGGCGTTGTGATTGGCTTGTTCTAAATCTACCAACCAATCACAGGGCTAAACGTGGCAACGTTTCAATCGCGTAAACGTTAACCAAACTTGCACTAGGCACTCTGTATACCTACATTTTACTTTTCATATTTCTGAGGGTATAGTATAATGATAATGTATAATTATATTAATTATAGTTAACTATGGATAGGATTGGCACGAGACTTTCAAGCGTTTGAATAGGAGATAGATGTCTCATTAAGTACACAGTTTAAAGTATTATGTTAACTTTGCGAGATTACCGGGTATTCGTTTTCAGGTATTGAGAGCAGGTCAGGAGGCGGGCTGCGTGCTGAATGAGTCTGGCGGCGAGGTGTAGTGGTTGCTTTGCGGCGCTTTCAGCGGACGCTCGTACGTTTCGCCACGGGACCATGCGCGCTTGCCTCTGTATTTTATTAACAAACATTTATAAGTCTTTCAACACATTATTAATTTCGATATATGTATAGTTAGAAGTAGTAGTAGTAGTAGTAGTTTGGTTAACGGAATAAATAGTTAGGCACTCTCATTGAGTATTATGTAGAGGTTATCATTCTTGCAATATCTAGATGTCGCCACTGTAGAGTATGGGACTGTCATTTTAATTACTATTAAATAATACCTTGCTAATGGGCATTATTAGACAACACGTAGTAAGTTCAGAGAACTCACCGCGGCCTCACAAAAACACCGGCGTGAAACAACGACACCATTGTGTTTCGCCGTATAAGTGTGGTTACCGGAGGCCCAATCCCTCTCCCTCCCCCCATCTCCCAATCCTTAAATATCCAAAACTCTTATCCTTAAAAGGGCGGTAACGCACTCGTTACTCCTTTGGTGTCCTTGGGCGGCGCTAATTGCTTACCATCAGGTAATCGGTCATCAGCTCGATTGCCGACCTATACCATAAAAAAACCACGCGTTATTGTACCCAAGCGACATATTTCATTACCTTGGTCCAGTTAAAAAACTCTAGACTTCTAGGTAATTAGGACTTACCTCATAAGCATTTTAATGTACCGATGATGTTTGGGCGTGGGCGGTGCGTCGTCTGCATCAATCTCTAGCGACAGGTACTGGTTGGCGCACGCACTGTTCAGTAGCTCGTCGAGGCGATGGTGCAGGTCCGCGAAGGTCGGCCTGTCGCGGGGGTGCGTGCGCCAGCACGATAGCATTATGTCATACCTGTTGTTGACATTTGAAAAGGTAAGTGTTAAAATACAGGTAATTTCGTTGAGATTTTTTTTCTCTCCGGGTAAAGTTACTGCTCTAAGAGAAGGTTTAAGAGACCTCTGAGTTTGTTTCGGCATTTCTTCTCAGAGTACTCAGATAGGAAACGCCGGCTTCATCAAGTTTGCAAAAATAAATTCATTGTTTCTACATAATTATATCGGATTGTTTGAAAGTATAGGTATCTTCAGCTTCTTTGCATGTAACGCTCACATTAAAACTAAGGTGCTTACTAGTGGTAGATAATGACTCGATCCCTGGTGATCCGGGGCAGCTGAAGAGCCTAGCCATATCGTTAAGGCTTTTATTTTCGATAAATTCAAATACTGTCTCTATTCAGTTAATACTACTTTATTAAGCGATTAGGTACCTACCACCTTAATCAATATAATGTAGTCTTCTCAATTCATAATACTTAGTTGTATTGTAACTAACACATGAAAAAACTGTTATATGATAAGAGTGTACTTACAGCTGCGGACTGCAGTTATTAGGTTTGGGCATGCGGTACCCTGCCCGCAGCAGTCGCGGCAGCCGCGCGGCCGGCACTGCGGCGTATGGAGAGCCGCCCACCGTCGCCACCTCCCATACCACCACGCCGAACGACCAGCTATAAGGGACACGTACAAATTATATTGGTAAGAGTTACGTTTTATCTACATAAAATATTCGTATGCTGCGACGAACTTCGATCTTGGAGTATCAAACATGACTTTTGCTAGAGAAGACCTTTTTGGGTTTAAGTTTTCTTCAGGCGGTAATTTTGAACTCAGAAGACTAAGCTTTATACACATTTTTTATGTGGTAGGACGCAAACAATCAGGCGGATTACCTGATGGTAAGTAATTGGTTCCCCTCATTTACACCGACAACCCCAAAGGAATTACGAGCGTTCCGGGCCTTTTAGGGATAAGGGTTCCGGATATTTAAGGATTGGGAAGGGATGGGGGAGGCGGAGGGATTGGACCTCCATCAACTCACTCAGCACGGCGAAACACAACGATGTGGTTGTTTCAAGCCGGTTTTCTGTGAGGCCGTGGTATCACTCCGGCCGAGCCGACTCATTCATGCCGAAGCTTGGCTCGCCATTTCAGCAATAATCCTACATATGCCATAATCCGACTAATACTCACACATCGCTCTGCGTAGTGTATATCCGTCGCGTCAATGACTCTAAAGCCATCCACCGAATGGGCATCTTTCCGTTACCCTTCTGTTTGTACTGGTTCTCTTCGTAGACATCCCTTGAAAGACCAAAGTCTGCTATTTTCAAAGTCCTGTCTGCTGTCACCAGAATGTTTCTGGCGGCTAAATCTCTGTGGACCACTCTGTTGGCAGCTAGGAACTCCATCCCCATTGCTATTTGTCGGCAGAAAGAGAGAAGGTCTAAAGCAGTGAGTTCCTTGTCACAGATCTCTTGCAGTTCATACAGCTTGTTGACAACCAGCTTAGAGCTCTCCATCTGCGCTTTGCATTTGAACAAGTCGTTCCTGTAGTCCGAAACGTCTATGTTGTTGTTGTAGTATTTGGCGTTACGTTTGGACAGCATAACGTCCCATGTGCACCTGGAATTTATTTGGCAATCTTTAGTCTTTAGTCCATACAAATGAAAGTTGTGTTAGTTACACTATTTATCATGAACGGCTGAACCGATTTCCTTAAGAATTGGTAGGGATGTAGTTTAAATCCAGAAGATGAACATGCTTTGGCTAGGGTAGCGTAGGTAGGGTAGGGTAGGTAGAGAAGGATAGGTAGTTTTATCTTTTTACTTCAAATAAACTTCTAACCTATGGATAATCTCCATCTAATATCGAAGAACGGTCCTCGTACCTTAAGTAACTGAGCAAGTCCCCCCGACTGCAGTACTCCGCAATAATGAGCGGCCTCCTCCCGGTGCAACAACCGACCAAGCTCACAAGGTGCGGGTGCACGCCCACGCTCTTCATCAGCTCCATCTCTGAACGAAATGATCTGATTTCCTCCAGCGATGGGAAATCTATTACGGAAAGACGAAAAAAAAAAATAGAACTTCAACTGACTTTTTTCTAGTGAACTAGTTTTTCGCCGCGAAAAAATAAAAATTGGATCTGATTTTTTGGTTTATATGGTATACTTAGGTACATTGGGTGATTGGTACAATGGTAATTTGTTCACCATTTCCACCAAAGGTACCAATCCACCAAAGGTAGATTAACCATTAAGCATTGGTTAATTAGAGTTTTTATATATTTTCGGTATTTTATTTTTTAATATTGTCCAGATTTTTTTGGATTTTTTAGATTTATTTACTTAGGTAAGTATGGTGATTGGTATGATGGTAATTGGTTATGTTTTATCAGTTTTACCTTTAAGCATTTTAACAGCGACGAGCAAGGAGTGCGGCGCGAGCGTGGCCCTGCGTACGACACCGAATGCTCCTTCTCCAATGACTTCGTGTAACACGAGCTTGTCTGCCCGCACTTCCCACCGGTCTTCTGTCTCGCTCCATACTTCTAGCACATCTGTGTCGCCTTCTTTCAAAGGTTTGTCGTCCTGCTGAGGCCGTTTATTGGGGTTATTAGATTATGTAATTAGTTTATAAGCTTACTAATGATAAATAAGTATCATTTGGAAGGTATTTGGAGAAGAATAAAGTTCAGATAGGGTGGTAAATGCAATCGTTTTTCTCTGTTGATCCGTGAGCATCAACATCAACGCATTAACCTGTCAATCGTTCTAATTCGAGACACAATAAAAGTCAATAGCTGCGCGAAAAGAAGAACAATAAGCGCGATAGGTTCGCATTCGCTTGAGGTTTGATGAATTAAACAACGTAGAGAGGATTTTACTGTAGGGTTTTTATTGAGTAAAGGTTTAAGTTACCGGTTTGTAAGACGGCACAGGCAAGTGGTCCCTGCGACGGCGACAGCGGCAGAGCAGCGCCAGCGCGGCGGCCGCAGCGCAGCCCGCGCCCACGGCCGCGACGCCCGCCCCGCCCGCCTGATCCTCGTCGCGCGCCGCGTCCTCCGCAGTGTCTGGCCACGTGCAACACTATACCACGTTATTCTCATTCTATTACAACTTATATTCATTAACTGGGCAATTGCTGGGAAGCGGCCAAGACCGTGAACAGTGGCTTCCTTTTTTAGTGGTATAAAAATCAAATAAAAACGAGTAGACCTATTAGCAGTTGGTAAGCTATCGGCGCCGTCCATGGACACCCGCTACATCAAAGGAGTTACGAGCGTTTTGCCGGCCTTTTGGGGATAAGGGTTGCGGATATTTAAGGATTGGGGAGGATTATTCTCGCCGTTTTTCTATGAGGCCGTGGTATTTACTCCGGTCGAGCCGACCGTAGTAATACCACTTCGTGATGAAGCTTGGCCCTCCCACGATTAAACTTCCTCTCTTATTGGAAGCCATGAATCATTCTAAAGCACTGAGCTGGTAGACTGAAGTCTGTTAGTTCATGTTAATAAGCTACTGTATGTTACCATTGTTCATGCTGTGCAGAGTAACTAACGATGTGCTTTTGGTGTTTCAGCTTGGCTGATTGTAGTATAAGGACTTAATTATTTTCTTAGAAATGACGGTTCTTGTGTCTTTCGTCTATTATTTAGTTAATGTTAATCTAGTATATACATATGTGCGTATGCGTGTTTGCATGTCTCCATTTAATGGGCTGTAGCTCGCTACAGATACGGATAAAACCATAAGCTTTTGTTAATTATATCAATACAGATTATAAATATTTGACTATAAGTGACTCATCTGTTTCAGTGTTTAATAACTTGCATTCTGAGAATTAGTCTTTTTGTTTTTTTTTATGTAATAGGCAAACAAGCAGACGCGCGATGGCGCTGATTGCTTACCATCAGGAAATACACCTGATGGTAACAAATCAGCGCCGCCCATGGACACCCGCAGCAGAGGAGTTACGAGTGCGTTGCCGACCTTTTGGGGATTAGGGATTTGGACATTTAGGGATTGGGAAGGGGAAGGATTGGGCATCCGATAACTTCACTCACACGGCGAAACACAACGCTGTGGTTGTTTCAAGCCGGGTTCATGGTCGAGCCGACACATGCGTGTCGAAGCATGGCTCTCCCAGACTTTCATTTACTTTTTGGTCTTTAGTAAGTTCAATATACTTAAGTTTTCAGTTTATCATTTTTATTTTAAGAAATTTTTATTCTTATTTAGTATAACTTTTTGTTTTGCCTACCTACTGTCGTTGTTGTAATTGATATTTGTTGGCGGGTCTCTATTTGGTGGATCTTTATTTATGGGTAAGTAAATGTGAGGCATATTTTTTGCCTTTGGAAACTTCCTAAAGTGTTCATGTACCTACAAGTACCATTGGTAGGAGGAGTGCTTTGTAAGTCTTCCTTGTTAATATGTGTGTGATATAGAGGGTACGAAAAATGCGTTCAAGTCAGTGGTGATAATTTATTTCATAATTAACACGTGTAGGTTGGAAAGAAAAAGGCAGACGAGGGGATTGTATGTTTGAATTTATTAATTTACTAAGGCTTCTTCTGTGTTGCAGCTATGGTCCTGATACTCTAAGACTTAGAGTCTAAGAAGATGAAGGGACAGTGTTTCTTTGAGGTTCTGTTCGAAGTGTCTATCAGCATTTGTGAAGTGTTTTAGTGGTAAACAAGTGACCACGGAAGAAGTATGGTAACTTTTTTTACCATACACCCAGTACACTAAAGTGATGTCGTTTGTCGCTGTTCAATGTTCATGCTGGTCATTGTTCTTCATCGTCGACGGTGTACTGCAGAGTGAACTTACCAAGGAACTGTGCTGCCCTGCTGGTGGTGGCTGTCTTGTTGCCCAGCTTAGACTTGATTTCCACGTTGAAAAACCCCCACTTCTTGTTACTTGTAACGTTTCTAAACACCGTTTCTGTCGCATCCTGTAAATGGGATTGAAGATAGTTTTAAATAGATAGATACTTACAATCTGAAGATTGCTCTATTAGCCACGTTCTCCACTCTACAATACATCTAACCTAACAGGCAACGCCAGTTCTTTATACTGTGAGTTTCCTTAAATATTTAATTTAAAGGGAGGAGTGCTTTTTTGTGAGGGGAAAACATCAAATAACTTCTCCCGCACATGGTGGGGCGGGAGGGAGTGTCACACTCTTACTGACTAAAAACCCCTCGTTCCTTCCCCTGCTCTAGGCAGAGTCGTCGCGGTGCCTCAGTGCGCTTGCCCCGAAACTTTAAAGGAATGATTGCTAAGACTTTAGTAATTAATTCTTGCATTTGCTCAATTTAATGCATGTTACTTCAAACAGCGTATTTACATAATTAACATTCCTTCTTGTATGTAAAGTTTAGTAGGTAAACTAACCCCAGGTAATGTGAGTATCTGAGTTTCCTCGCCGTCGATGATCAGGGTCACGCGGTAGGAGTCAGGGAGAAGATCTGGCTTGGCCCAGCTCACGTGCACCTCCCAGCTGTCGAACAAGTCTTCTATCGCTGCTATTGTGATGTTGCCTGGCATTTCTGGCTCGATCTCAGCTGGTAAACAAAATACGTATTGTTTTTAAAAAAAACGTTGCCCCACTTTAGGATTTTCTCCTGTGTTGTGGGTGCGTTTACAAACATACAATGTCACATACACATGACACCCAGACCCGAAACAACAATTTGTGGATCACACAAAGTGTTGTTCTGTGCGGGAATCGAACCCGCGACACGTTGCACGGCAGCCAGTTGCCCAACCACCGCACCAACCGTGCAGTCAAAACATATAACATATAAACGTATAAAACAACGTTGTGTTTAACCTTGTGAGTGAGATTACCAGAGGTCCAATTCTTCCCCTCCCCCAATCCCTAAATCTCCAAATCCCTAATCCCCAAAAAGGTCGGCAACGCACTCGTAACTTCTCTGTTGTTGCGTGTGTCCATGGACGGCGCCGATTGCTTATTTATCATCAGGTAATCCATATGCTTTTCTACCGATAATCACATAAAAAAAAGGAAAGGAAAGAAGAGGAATACATGTACTTATATACTAACTAAATTTTTAGTAAGTATCTAAACATTTTAGTTAGTATCTAACCTCTATTAGAGGAAATACGAGTACGTGACAATTTTGGTGATTAGGGTTTCGGAGATTTAGGGTTTGAGGAAGGATGGGGGTGCTGAAGGGCCTCAGGTAGGACACACACTACGGCTTTTCTTCTTCGTTCCCACCCTTGAGATTTGCACAAGCTGTTCAGTTGCCGAAAGTTTAGCTTGAAGTAAATGTTGACCTTGCTGCCCTTTCTACAGATAATGACTTTATAAGGTACTTACGAGGCACACAGTTGTCCTGATAGCAGGAGGGCGTTCGATATGTCAATTTAGTGGTTCCGTACAAGCCTATAACATGTATGATGCAATCATCTTCCACAGGCAGCTTGTCAAACACCACATACGGCTCTTTACTGTTGTTGGGCTGCAATTAATACTTATAAGACTTTTCTGTTTGAAAATTCGAAAACTTTAATCAAATTACAAAGCTTTCTTATTTAAAATATTATTTAATTAGCATTCATAGTATAAAACAACTTTCTCTGTCCCTATATCGCTATACATAACCCTAACTACACAACGGATGTTAATTTATTTATTAAGATATACAACATTACAGCTTACGCCATTAGGTTGTATTGTTAATTTTATATAAATACTATTATCTAGGTACTTTAAAAAAACTAATTAGGATTAAATACCAGAAAAACAATACAAATTTAAAAAACAAAATAAAAGTACTTAATACAGCCGAATGACAAGATTGGTGATCATAGTAATCTTAAACTAAAAAAAAAACATTATAGTTGATTTCTTTTTTTAATAGAGTGATAAGAGATGAAAGTTTATGCGTAATAATAAACAATATTAATGCGAAGCCGAGGCGGGTTGCTAAGTATTTTATAGTAGAGCTAAATGTCCACGGACTCATGTCCGTGCCCATGTCGAAATGTCCCAATTTTGGTTTCCTTACTAGTCATACCCGGGGAACAGATGTTTTCGACTTTTGTGTCGAAGTTTTAAAGATTAATTTTAGGTACATCTATCTGTAAAATTAACGGTAGCTACGGGTACAGATTTTCGTATACTTCTTCTATACAAAAAGTTCTTTTCTTGAAAGATTTCTCCACATTATTTTTTCATTGATGCATTCATAAGTAGGTATAACTCACCCAAACTTTTTTGTGTACCAAGTGGGACTTCTCGCAAGAGTTCACAACGTCGAAGCATACGTCAGCATCTGCAAAAGCAAGTGTTTTTTTATATTTTCCTTCAAATTAATCCATTTCAACGACATTCCAAATACCTAGTTTGAATACGGATTTTAGGAACATTTGCAAAAAGCAAATAAAAAAACATATTGTCAATATCGGCATAATTATACTGTCACTTTCGTATGGGATTGTGAGGTATGATGTGACGTCATCCGTTATACGTCAAATGGCATTTACTTATCTATGTCTTGAAAATAATCCATTGAATATAAGAATATATCGTAAAACCAATGAATGAAAAAGTGATAGTTTTTAATTAAAATACGCATTTCAAAATCGAAATAATTTCTTTGCTTATTTAGTGAAGTAATTGTTGTTATGTAAACAGTACCTATATTTAACTTCTTACCTCCATTCGTGTTCCACGTAAACCTGCCATCAAGAACCGAAGGGTCCTCATTAGGATGGAAGTCCTTTTTGATTTCATACGTTTTATTTACTTGAACTACGTCATGCCGTGGAAACGTTTCACCTCTCCGCCACATTATAGGTGATCCCTCCTTGAGTTCCGTACTCCATAGCGTGTAGTTAACCTGAGGAGTTACTGCAATTTCTTCGAATTCACTCCAAGGTTCTATAATACTGTGTTTTATCTGTAACAATTAAATACTAATTAAGAATGATTTTGATCTTAATCTCAGTCCATACACTACATACTTATTTCGAGTTCCGAGTAATTTCTGAAAAGTAAAACAGATTATACATTGGTTCTATAGTTCTATGGATCATATTGTTTTCCCGAGTCATTAGTTATAATTTTAAAAAGGAAAACAGTTTGTTTACGAAAACAGGCTCTTGTAAGTAGGTACCTATTTAAATGCTGTTAGAGTTCAAGATTCATTTAAGGTCGTTACATTATTTTTTCCCGTGGCCGGAGTTCATGAGTTTTACTTCTTTTCCTGGAGATAACGGTTCTTTCGTTGATATAAATAGAACAGTATGGACGTTTATTAAATCACTTTCCCGCCCGCTTGTTTTGTTATCTGCGAAACCCGCATTGACGTGCGAGTGCGGATAAATTGAATGAATTCAGTTATTGTTACAGAAGTATGACGAATTATAAGTAGCTATGGAAGATCCTTAGTCATTTTAGCTAACTTATACCTTTATCTCTTTCAAAATTGCAAGCTGACTGTATCAAAGAGATTAAGCAGCTAAAGGTAAAGATAGAAAAAATGCCATGGTACTTAAAATAATTTGAAGTATGTAGGTTATATTTAATAATACCGGGAAGAATCGTGCCCAAAGGCGCTATAGCTAGACTGATTAAAAACGCAACAGGTGGTACTGAACTGTACGACTTGAAGTTCGTAGGAACCACAAATGGGACATTAGCAAATGTAATTAAAACTTCACGTTCATAGTTAACAGGCACATAAGGGTCCCATAGTGTGAATTCAATGATGTCATGTGCGAAAAATCCCTTCGTAAGCGTTGGTAGTAAAATCTTTGTTGTATCAAATACATATGACTATTAAAAACAACTGTATCAACATCGTCATCACAAACAATAATTTCATACTACAATTTGTTTTTCCTCTCCCTTGTTGTAAGGCTAGTGTGAGTTTTTTTTTGTCGTGTAGTGCCTTGTGACACATAAGAGGAGTGCGGATTTTCCGCGTGTTGAACATTTTCCATTGATGTCGTGTCAGACTGTTAATGGCCTAAAAACCACCCCGTTCTTTCTTCTGGATGATAGTCTTGGCCGCGGTTCATCATTGTGCTTTGTTTTTATTGAGGATTGAAAACATCATATAACTTCTAGTGCCCTAGCAGGGACGAGAGGGAGTATCGGACTCTTAATGACTATAAATCACCCCATTCCTTCTTTTGCTTCGGGCCAAGGCCACGGTTCATTCATTCTGGAGGATAGCAAGCTATTCTTTATATAAAGTATGTATAACTAAGTACTTACATAAATACTGGCATTGTTAGGATCTGGCACTAACGCCACAAGCTGGAAGTTCTCTGAAGGTTCTATTTGGAACCAAATGCTTTCGTTTCTCCAACATCGTATCCTGACGTGTGGTGATAATTGTGGCATGCTTTGTTCTGGTGCTAGGAAAGAAAAACGATAGCTATAAGATTTGTTTTACAAAACATAATATGTCACCACATTATTATCTCGAGTTCTAAATGCTCAATTCAGACCTCGAAATAATAATAGGTAGGTATGTGGTGCAGCTACTATATATTGCAGCGTCATTTTTGGCAAGCTCTCCTTCCTGGAAATAATGTCGTAATTGAACAGTTTAATGTATGGGATACCTCTGGTGTTTCAACTGTAAGTAGTAGGGATACTGACCATCAGGCAGGTTAAAGAAGGCGCCAAAATATTGTGTATAAACAAACATAGTCTATTATTTAGAAAACTCTGGAATTAGAAACCCGTAAATCATTTTAATTGAGGGGTCTCGATAATAGCAAATATTAAGCGGTTGTTGCTTGCGAACTCTCGACGAATGGCCAAGTTTTATGGTTTTAAAAATTCAAATGTATAGAGGTATTTTCGATACTTACCCCAGTAGCTTTCCAAGCACGAGTCTATTGTCTGAAACAAACAAAAATAGGAACAGATTTGAAAACAAGAAAAAATCTGCCGTTTACTTGCATGGCTGGGTAAACGACCTCTTTTACGTAAGTAAGTATGATTCACTTTAGATTTACGAATTGTGATCTTTTTATGTACATTCTCGAGATAATATGAAAAATTGTACAAATGCAGCTATCGATTGTAAGTGGTAATTTAGTTATTTCGGTATAACTTAATGGAACGTAATGGGCAAAAAGTACCTAATCGAATATAATGTAAATGAACAATGCTAGCATACTTACAACTCTTTCAGACACCTAATAAAAAATGTGGAGTGCCTAGACCAGACGGATAAAAAATAAAGTGAATCAAGATTTTATCAGTTTTTTACAACCTTTACATAACGCTCTGAAGAAATCAACGTGCATTAAAGGATTATTTTTCGAATTGAAGCGTCTAACAAACTTCCGTACACGATTATTTATCAAGTAATATGGAATATACGCCCTATTTTAACAATTAAAAGGTCTCTTTTTATAGAACAAGGTATGAGAGTGGATGTGTTTGGGACGTAAAGTGACTCGCTCCAATATGCGCGGTTGAATCATTGCAGCGATGCACAGTTTGTCAACATACACACAGAAATACCACAGAACGGCGAACTTGGGGGCATTATAGTAGATTCTAATTATAACTAATTAGACCATGGCTCAGTCTGAATGTCCTTATTATTTACTTACCTCAGAATTATTACTATTAAGTAATGCAATAGCGTCATGATTCTAGATTAAGAATTTAACAGCAGGTTCTACGTACGATTTTAGTGCTTACCTAAACAAATGAAGAAAAAAAGTAAGTTCCACTTTGTTATGAAATGAATTTTAGTAGTAGTAGTAATTTCCTCAGTCAAAAAGAAATTATTTCAACTTTAGCTATGAAGAACAGCATTGACGAATTAAAAAATACTTAAAAATATCACATATTGATTCATTTCTTTACGATATACTTAATATTCGTATTTTTAGATAGTAAAGAAGAAATGAGTATAGTATTTGACGTAATATAATTATGATGTCACAGCTTTTTTTGTCAGGGGAAAATCATCAAATTACTTCAATCAGTGTCAGACTTACTAAAAACCCCCCGTTCCTTCTCCTGCTCTGGGCCGAGGCCGCGGTGACTATGACTTGCGGTGTAATAGAATATTCCTCAAAAATTTACCTTTTTGACATGAATTTCAATTCAATTTCACTACCCTAATATTAAATGTATTGGAATCATGGATTATTTTAGTCATATTAGATGCTTGGCGCTCGCGGGTTATCGATATACAGAGTGCGTAAATTTCTCCTACAACGACATAAACTACAGAGAAAGTACAACGTTTGTTGCATTTTCAATGGTTGAAAAAGTAGTTATTCATACAGGTCACACCGAAGCGACGGTGTAGATCATTTACCTACGGCACACGTTCGATGCTACGTCACAACTGGGACATACATTAATGCATTTTAAGTACTCTAGTTTTACCTACAAAGGTTTTACATAGGAATATATTTATATTAATTTGCGTAGTTTGTTATCTATTACGTAGGGATTGTAAACTGTTTTAGTAAGTATTTGTGTAGGGTTGTAGGTACCTTTTGTTGCTGAAGTTATGTTTCTATTCCTATCTTTGACACTCACAGGATATTTCGAGAAGCGAGTAGGATACGGGTCTCCTGATGGTAAGCAATCGGCGCTATCCATGGACACTCATAAGACCAAAGAAGTTAATGTTGCAAGCCTTTTATGGACTGTTACTAAAGATTTGTTTCACGCCGGTATTCTGTGAGGTCGTGGTATCATTCCGGTCGAGCCGAAACATGGCTCTCCCACACTTAAGACTCTGGGTAGGTACATTTTGCGACAATATTAATTATAGTTTTAATGACTTCCACCTACAGGAATGCAAGTTATGCATTCAATTACGTACATTCTGAACTATTTCCGAGACAGGAACAAGAGAAGTCAATCGCGAATTCGCGAATGCTCGCCCACGATTTCAACAGCAAACTATGTTCATTATCAAAAGCTAACGTACCTATGCCTAGATTGTAAAAAAAATATCTTCAATTCTATACAATTAAATAATGTGAAAGATTTTCACGAACAACAGAAAAAATAACAGAGTACCTATATTATTCTAGTTAACTGGTATTTTTCATTTTTAACCGACTTCCAAAAAGGAGGATTGTTCTCAATTCGACCGTATATATTTTTTTTATGTTTGTGAACTGTTGATAAACAGTACCTATGTATATCACAGTACCTATACTATATAACTATACTATTTTAGGACCATATTTTCTAGAAGATAAGAACAACCAAAAAATTCCAAAAAGAAAAACCCAAATAATGATTCGAGTAAGATTAGGCAAAATAGTTAGGTACTAAAAGCAATCAGATACTGAAATACGATTTATCTGTGCAGGAGCGGTGATAATATCAATTCAGAATCTCTCTCACACCCTGTTGCCTGTAGGTATTACAATTTGCGTCATTGCCATCGTCCAATCGATTTGATAGTGAGTAGTGAGTGACAAAACAGAACATTCAAGTTCAAATCTTTCAGTGTCATTGCCGACAGAGTGCTGTACGATAAGCAATATTATACAGGATGGAAACCTGTAAAAAGAATTTTCAATACAAAGTATAAAAAAGTAGCTTTCTTTGTTACTACATCACTATGTTTAAATCTTTAAAACTACGCAACGGATTTGGATGCGGATTAATAGACAGAGTGTTGGAGAGAAAAGTTTCTACATATTTAATCAGGTATAGATTACATATAAACATGTATTACACACAAATTCTCGCGTGACCGCCTCTTTGGTTCACTGGTTGACTGCCGAGCAAGGGTTGGTTCACCGTCTCATTAAAGAATTATTGATATTTTGGTATGTTCAAAAAGTTACAGGCTAACCCCTATTATGGGATTACTACAACAAGTACATACAGCGTACACCACATTGTATTATGTGCCATGATGTTTGAAGTAAATGTGGGAGAGTCATACTTCGGCATGAATGGGTCGGCTCGATTGGAGTGATACCACGGCTTCACGTAAAACCGGCGTAAAACAATCACAGCGTTGTATTTCGCCTTGTAAGTGAGGTTACCAGATGCCCAATCTTTATCTACTGATTCCTCTTGTGTTGGTGTTGAGGGTGTTAATGGGCGACGCCGAAAACTATCAGGTAATCTCTCAGTACCTTTGCCGACCTATCGAAAAAAAAAATACAATCGGCGTACCCTCATGGGGATAAAAGGCGTGACGGTATTTTTGTTTTTAGTTCTTGCATTCGTTTTTCTATTTTAATGGTGCAGAACTGTAATTGAGATATTGGTAGATATTGGTGGTAAAGGTGTTATACTTAATTCAACACACCTCAAGCGAACGCTGGCGTTCTCGCACCTTTTGTCTTAGAATTGTGTCATATATTACCACGATTAAAAGGTTAAACACCCTGTATGTTATCAGTTGTTTTATATTATTCGGAATAACTGCAGTTAACATTTTCGGCCTATTGATTGTTGGTATCGGTTGAAACGTAGCCACTATCCGTATGGTAGCGATCGCTGATAGCAATCACCTTTAGCCTATGAGCTGTTTTATTATCATCAATGAATTTTGTTTATGTTATGCACTTATTTTAATGTGTCACATACATCGTTATAGTAATCTTTACAATTATTATTTACTACTACTTAATTAAGTATTATTAAGTGTAAAGTGTTTTGTGTTGCAATTAATTATTTTTACATATAAAACCTATTTTAAGAATGTGCCTAGGTGTACGTCGGTCGTCGCCTTTGTGATAAGATTCTTCTTCGTAATTACGTCTTTTGTTTTGTCTGATGAAGTTATCGAAATCAGTTTTTAACTATGTATCACTATAGTGGATATGCCAAAAAATTGAAATTGGAACGTGTTTTTTTTTAAATCGTGTGCAGTGAGTATTTTCTTTCTTCCTTTCTGGGTTGTAAAATATCATCTGTTTGTAAGTAGAGGTAGGTTTGATAATTTACGTAATATTTTTTTGATGTAATCAATCTTAAATGATACGCCCACTTCTTATCAATTGATAATGAAATCATACGACATTCGACGACATCTCATTATTTTTTCATTTGTGATTGCATCGCGATCTTGACAATATGACTGTGATTAAAATAAAATTAACTCGTTGTGAATCTCCTAGAAGGTTTTAGGGTCAGTGGGTAGCCTTAGGGGCGGATTTTCTTTTCCGCTGTGTATTTTTTGATATTATGATCGTTGAAGAAAATTTACTTAAACTTTCCCCGTTTTAAAACACCACCTCATTAAAACTTAACGCCACTTATGGACCATTTAAAATTTAAAATAATATAAAAGAATATCTTACCACATTTAGAAATAATTCCAATTGTGTGCACACGTCTAGCGCCAAATCTTTTAACTGAAAGTCCGTAAATATTTTACTGTTTTCACCACCCGTCGGTTTTCCACTCACATACAGTGTCAAGGTTATATGTTTCAGCAAACATAATGCTATGTAGCGTTCAAACGTTTTGTAATACATTTTAATAACAACTTAATCAAAAACATGTAGAATCAATTAAAATCACACGTCAAAAAACGAAAATAACAAAACACGAAATACAATAAAAAAATTACCGCAATTCTTAATTTAAATTCTTATTTCTTTTTTTTTAAAGAGTTTGTCCGAAAAAATAAGTAAACAGAAAAAAGTTTGATATTATTGCAAACTTTCTGCTCCGATAAAGTGTGATAAAGTACAGTCGCGTGCGGTAGCGCGGTGCTGCGGTAGTTGTGCCTTCGCGCCGCCCCTCAACTCGTAACTGGGGCGCCACGCTACTGAGCTTTACACGTAACCGTATCGCAGGGTGCTCCCAAAGCTCTCTTATTGGAGTGGAATATCTACCTACGATGCGTCATTCCCATTCAACTTTTGCTTGTTTTGAAATAAAACAAAAAAAGGTCCTTCAGGTCACAAACGAATTGCCAAAAGGACTTTTTTGTTGTAAGCAAACGCGTATGTACAAACTGTGCAGTTGATGAAAAAGAACTGGCTGTTTGCCATTCCTGCGCGTGTGAAAATAATCTTGTTTTCCTTAGGTGCTTATAGAGCTACGCACCCATTTAGGAGATAAATTTTCACTTTTTTTCTTAGTCAAATACTTACTAGTAGTTATTAATGAGGTTATCCCATAAATTTGACTTTGGAACCACCACACTATTAGACTTAAAAATAAAGCAGCCGCATACTCTAATTAGGGAAATTATCTAAGATCATTTTTGTTATTCTTAGGGATGGCACCTTAAATTTAGACTTGACATAATCTTTTCATTCATTTGGAAGTATGACTAGGTACTAAGCTTATTATTACCAATTGAATAAAAAGTCAGGCAGTCGTGCAGGTCTGTACGTGTCGTATACTTGATAGTGTGCCATCTCAAAGTTATTCCGAGGACATCGCTTGGAATTTAACTGGCTTGTTAAAATTGTTCGAATTGCAAGTTTCTTGAGCACTTACTCACTTATTTGAAAAGAACTTGCTGATAAAGATTTATTGATATTATTTATTATCTTGGTCAGTTTATATGACCAAACTCGACGATATAGGATCATCGATGTTAGTTTGAATGTGACCTGTTATTTTTATTTTTGACCCGTTTTTTGGATAATTGATAACAATAGTTCGCAAGAGTCTCCTGTACATTTTGTACTCAGATTTCATTCAATTAACCCAAATGAAAATTTATTTTATTATGAGAAAATGCACTTTTACTTAGGTTTCAAAGGTGAAATTTAGTGAGTTCTTTTTCCTTCTAATATACATAGATAATATGTAATAATTACGCCACATTAAACAAACTTTTCACAGTGATTCATCTTACGATTCGTAGTAAACACGTCATATTAAAAGTATTTAATGAATGCCGTCTATATTGTTACGTGCTACGAATATTTGTACATAATAAATTGAATGAATATATTAAATTCAGCGGAAGTTAATGAACTATAATATAATTGCGCAATCGGAGACGGGGGCACTCCTAAGTATGTTAATTTTAATGTTAGCAGCGGATAGACTGCCTCGTGGTTGCGAACATGCGACTTTGGAGCACGTGGTTTCAGGTTTGTTGTCCGGTTCGAGCAAAGTGCGGGAACAACGTAGAAATGTGGTGTATTCAGGAGAATGTAGCCACTTTTAGCCTGTTGTAATCTCATTGTGAAAGAGGATTTGCCATTTTCCTTATTTGTACAATTGTAGCACAAGGGTGGACTTAATGCCCAATTTTGCCCAAAATTATTTACGGTTCATTCTGGAGCTTTCATTAAGACGTAAGAATCTTTGATTGAATTCTTGTTTTTTTTTTTGAGATTCCTATTTTTAATGTCACGTGATAATTCTATCTACTCGACTGGTTGATCGATTAATACATCACAAACGTATAATTAAAAAATGAATCTTGAAAGTACATTTTGGTATGTAGCCACATTATAAAAGAATCCGGAATTAAGTGTCCGTATCAATTTGTTTTGTTCAATTTTACGATTCAATAAAAAATCTTGTAAGTAATTGCAAAAAAAAAGTGTTCGACAAATTCTTTTGAAGTGGATTATGAGTCAAACTTGAACTTGTTGTTGTTAAAGACAGGGAAGAATCTAGTAAGTTAAAATTTTCCAATTAACTGGTTGTTCACATACTTTATTCGTCGGGCAGCAAACGAGCTGACGCTTAACCTAATGGTAAATAATTGGCGCCGCCCGTAGACACTCGCAACACTGAAGAATCACAAGTGCATTGCCAGCATTTGGTAGTGATTTTAGGATTGGGAATTTGGGGATGCAGGACTTGGTACAGCTTACACACAGACTGCTCCCTGTGACCACGACCTGTGCAACCAGGCCGAAACGTCAAGTCTACCAAGGTATTTAAATAATTATATGTTGTAAATATGAAACCGCGAAAGTTTAAAAGTGACACGCCGCCGCAATAGGTGACACACTGGTCGTCGCGTCTCAGGGATCGCGTGACGATCTCCGGCCACCGTATGCGCGGGTTTGCGGACTGCAAAAAGGGTAGCTTGCCGCCCGACCATTCCTCTTACTTACAAGCTATTGATGAACCATCTATAGCTTGAAGAAGTAAGAAGAATTCCCGCCTAAAAAAGAAGAAAAATCCTCAAACCATCTGCTGGACATTGGGTTATTTTTAATAAGGAGTAAGAACTTTCCTAAACAAGATACTGTTTATCAGTCCATTTCGTTTGATGGTGATAATCGACTGCACGGTTGACGCAGTGCCCGGGCAACTGGCTGGGCAGCGGTTCCGATTCCCGCACGGAACAACACTTTGTGTGATCCAGTAATTGTTATTTCTGGTCTGGGCGTGACGTGATATGAATTTATATGTTTGTAAACACACCCATGACAAAGGAGAAATTCCTAGATTGGGCAATATTTAAAAAAATGCTGATGGTAGTCATATCACTATCGTATGAAGTTATTAATAAGTCTACGCAGTTTTTATACTTATAGTAAACCGTACACATCGCTACATCTAAGATATATCTATCTATACTTATTCAAATGTCATTACAATTTTAATGTCATTTTTTATTATATTTCCTTTCCATTTGAACTAGGTAATTTATTTAAGGTCGTTGCACATATAAAGTTTAATTAAACCGGGCCCCTTGACGCGATATAGTCATCTAGGATAGGATCAGAAAGATCGTCTCGGTCACCTTCAGCGTGTTACCTTCTAGTATTAATTATTATTTTAATGTCAATAAATCTTATTGACATTTAAACGAAGTTATTATTCAATTCTAATATTATAAAGAGGTAAAATTTGTAAGTTTGTATGTAGGGGGTAGTCTTTGGAACCGCTGGTCAGATTTTCAAAATTCTTTCACTGATAGATAGCTACAATGTTCTCGAATGCTATAGGCTATAAAACATCACGCTACAATTAAATGGAGCCGAGCAGCGAGTGAAACCGCGCGGGAGTAGCTAGTTATTCTATAATCTTATATAATAAACGCTAAAGTTTGTAAGTATTAGTGATATAGGATGGATGTTTGTTACTCTTTTACGTTAAGTAAAAACTACTGGATGGATTTTGATGAAAATTGGCACAGAGATAAATTATAAGTAGTCTGGAATAAACATAGGCTTATCCGAGTGGTGCGGGCTAAAGTGTTATGATAAATTGTAGGTACATTTGAATTGAGAGGTTGAATAGGTTGTTAGGTTTGTGTAGGCATCGGAACTGATAGACCAAATTAACGTCGGTGCCTAGTAAATGCTACATACCAAGCAACAACAGTATTAGAAAATTATATTCATCGGTAGCTACTAATCATCAAACGAATAATAGGTATATGTATAGGTAATATCTTTACACTATTATTGTTTTACTTGGCACCGAATTCAAGATTGTGTAAATAGTTATAAAATGTTATTTTCTATTTAACTTAATGAAAATACGTACCTATTTCTTTGTACAAAGCAAGTTTATTTTTAGTTTAATTTTTTAAGTCGGTTTATATATTTTTTATTATTTTATTTCACACTAGCTACTCTCGCGCGGTTTCACCCGCTGCTCGGCTCCATTTCATCGTAGCGTGATGTTTTATAGCATATAGCACTCAGGAACATTGTAGCTATCTATCAGTGAAAGAATTTTGACAAACCGACCAGCGGTTCCAAAGATTACCCCCTACATACAAACTTACAAATTTTATCTCTTTATAATATTAGTATAGATATCTATTCAATAAAATTTTATAAATTGACGTGAATCCATATTATACGCGATAAGTATGGCATACTTATAAAGAAACAAACTTTTTATTGACTTATTAGTTTCTTTCCTGCTTGATGGCTATAAATAAAATTGAGGTGTGTGTGGTCTGACGTAATTACTATCTAGTCTCACATTATTAGTATTGCAATAAAAATACTAGATTAATAAATAATCACAGTTTTATAAGAATTATAGGTATCATGTTCATTTTCAAAATTAAGTGTGGGAGAGCCAAGCTTCGGCATGAATGGGTCGGCTCGACCGAAGTGATACCACGGCCTCGCAGAATACCGGCGTGAAAGAACCCACAGCGTTTTGTGGGTTCGTGAGGTTACCGGAGGCTCAATCCCTCCCCTTCCCCTATCCCTTCCCGATCCTTATATCCGCAACCCCTATCCCCAAAAGGCCGGCAACGCACTCGTAACTCCTTTGGTGTTGCGAGTGTCCATGGGCGGCGCCGATTGCTCACCATCAGGTAACCCACTTGCTCGTTTGCCGACTTATACCATAAAAAATCTGGTGTAATTTGACGATGACGAATAAATTCGCTTAGGATAATATTTTAAGACCAAAATTACTTATATTCGTCCAGCCATTCGCGAGACCAACGAAAAGATATAATTTATTTTTATTAATGTAAAGAAAAGATATGAATACCTATTTTATTAAATATTCCGTGATAAGCAACGGTGACCGTTGTTTCCAAGTTTTGTTGCTACTGTAAGAGCGTTTTCGCACTAATTACGTCCGATCCATAATCGTAGAAAATATTCTATAGAATTCGGATATTTCCTTGAAATAATCATTGATGACGGACGGATATAGATTTTAAGTATGGCAGAGCCATGCTTTGGCACGAATGGGCCGGCTCGAACAGAGTGATACCACGACCTCAGATAAAACCAGCATGAAGCAATATATACTTTTGTGTTTCGCAATGTGAGGGAAGTTACCGGAGGCCCAATCCCTTTCCCCATCCTCAATCCTCCAATCCCCTATCTTTTTTTTCAAAGTCAAAATCATTTATTCCAATAAAACTATAAATAGGTACTTTTGAAACGTCAAAATAAAAAAGTTGTCTGTCAGTCCGTTGGTCCGTGAAGCTAGGTGCTGATTCCATTCCAAATTGTAGATTCTTTTTTTAAACTAAAAAAAAATGTTTTACAATTTCAATAATATAACATTTAGTACCTATTCATTATTATACCCCTATGTGAGAACAATGCAGAAACAAGTTGTAAAAAAAAGAACAAATGATGGGACCTATCATAAAATTTTAATTCTTTGTCGTCTCGCTCGGACATGGCGCTTACATATGAGTACCTACTCACAATCTATAAGAGTGCTTCTATATAAACTCTTTGGATATTAATTAAAATCCCTAAAAACTCATAAGAGGCCAGCAACTTACTTGTAGTAACTCCTTTGATATTACGTGTGTCCATAGGTGGCGCTGATTGCTAACATCAGGTAATCCGTGTGCTCGTTTGCCTACCTTTGACATAAATAAACTTATAACACCTCGCTTTAGCTACCTCTATCTTTTTCCGTCGAGGGTTAAAAAATAGAGTGTTAATATAAATCATAGAAGTAGTTTTACAACTATGACGAACCACATTATCATGGTTTCAGATTGGACATAGTTCGAAAGCTTTCTCAGTAGGTACTTAGTACAAAAAATGTTTAGACTAATTAGTTAAGATCAAGACCTACTCGTACCTTCCTTACCTTCCTAAGTCATTGTATCAAGATTAGTTACAGTACAGAATGACCTCCGATGACCGCCATGCGTTGAGTTCACTACCAGCTTGTCACACCAGCCCTTCTTTACCAGAATATCTGAATGAATTTGCATTCATCGTAATCCAATAAAATACACGATTTTTAGTACAATTCACATACCAATACCAACATTATAAAATTGAGTTCTTTCGAGAATTCAAGTCCTTAACGGTAAATGAAAACAGATTTGGTGACGAGATTAGCGGTGTATTTAATTTATATAATTGTTTTTTTTTTAATAATATAAATCAGATTTTTTTTTATTTAAGGTAATTACGTAGGTAATTTAATGTTTGGTAAGAGGGTTCTCTCTGCGTCATAACTGTTTTTATTATTTAGTACTTACTTGGGTTTTAAAAGAGAAAAAGTCGTATTTTTTTTTATTAATTAACGTCATTGGGGTCATTGATTGAATTAATATCATCGTTACAAGTAGCTCTTAAAATTGTAATAGATGACTTTATATCTTATATTTTACTGGCTTCCCCTAGCACGCGTAAAAAAGAATTAGCGTTTAAAGTTATAATAACTCGACTAAAATACGTAATCGTATACTCGATTTTATAGCTAACTTTTCAGAAAAATTTAAGCTATTTATCAGTGAACGAATTTTAGTTTACCTCTTTATAATATTAGTAATAGATGAATTTCGAACTCGTGAACTATGGTTCTCACGACACCTTATAAGTTGTGAGCTAACATTAGCTATCTAAGCACTTGAATGTTGAGAACGAGAAAATTATTTTCTTTATCAGAAAAGTACAATTTTATTGTATTCTGCATCATTTGAGTTAATGACACTACTTGACGAGGCATTTAAGGTCGACACGGAACGCGACGTCTCGCCAACGACCTCTACCGGACATTTAATAGACCATATCTAATATAAGAACTAGATTCTAGATTGTTAATGTTATAGTTATTTCTTATATATAGATGGTAAATATTCGATCACCGCCGGGCCCCACAAAAACACTAGATTTTGAAATTATAATGTCCGCACACCTCAGTGTCAGGCGAATGATGTATTTGACTTTGGTTAGTATAGGTCGACGACTTATCTTTTGTCACTTGTAAAGTTTCAAACAATCGGTTTTATTTTTCTATGTATGTGTATTGAATTTGAAAGAAATGTTATTGGGACCGTAAGTAACGGACTGCAGATACGGTACTCGTTTGTGAAGCGTTAATTATTATAAAGCCAGCGATAACAATCTGCAGATAGCAAATGATTGGCAATTACTATAAAACTGTTTGGACATCGAATAAAGACTCGGTGTAGACTCGGTACTCTGCTGATTAACCTGTTCCTTTTTTTTATTACATGGCAATACATGCGGCCCACTTAATAGGTACTGATCAATAGTGGACGTTGTTCGCGAATACTTAGGTACATGTATGCCACTCATCTCTAAGATGATCTAAATTAGCAAATTTGAACTCCAAATTGAATGACGTTTTAGTATTCGGGTGATTTTCTTATCGGGAATGTTCTAAGCGTGTTTATTATTTATTTAATGTATAAAACACGTGGCGTAAGAATGAGCAGTGCCTTTTTTTAAAGGGGGAGAGGAAGGTGTCTCTTACTAACTAAAGACCACTCCGTTCTCCTCTCCTGCTCCAGGCTGAGGTCGCTGTTCAAACCTGACATAATGAGAAGTCAATGACGATATCATCATCAGCCTATAAGTGCCCACTGCTAAGCAAAGCCCTCTTCTCATACGGAGAAGGTTAGAGCATTAATCACTACGCTTGCTCGATGCGGGTTGGCGATTTCAAACTTATAATTAGAAATTATAAGTCCCGATTTCCTCACGATGTTTACCTTCACGGTATGTCAGTGGTGTCTAAATAATCATAGAAAGTACATATAACTCGGAAAAAGCCACATTGGTACTTGCCAGGTTTCGAACCCACACCCTCATGCATGAGAAGCGGGCTCCTTAAACTCTGGGCCACCACGACACCTAATGACGATATAACCACACCCTATGTGAGAAGTGCATGTGTTAGGATAGAACGTATCGTAACGACATTAAATTATAGATTACTTGCACAGAGTTGAGTTCGACTCAAGTAGGCGCTGCTGCGTACAGCGAGCGCTTGCCTAAAAAAAATAGTACAAATATTACAAATGTAAAATATTGTAGCGTTCAAAAATATAAAGAACAGGCTACAGTCTAAAATAAGATTGGTAAATCAGAAGTGACCGAGTATGCATAATGTATTGATGTTTGTCCCTGATGAGGCGATAATATGCCGGGAGCTGGATATGTCTGACGGACGTCTTATTCATTTGCATCACACCGTGTTGCTACGACAGGAATTATATTTTTTACTGATTTATTATTGTGTTTTTTTTATGTGATTGGTCGGCAAAAGAGCAGACGGGTAACCTGATGATAAGAAATCAGCGTCGCCCATGCACACCTGCAACAACGGAGGAGGAGTGACGAGTGTGTTTGCGCGAGACCTTTTGGGGATTAGGGATCTGGAGATTTAGAGAGAACGGATTGGGCCTCCGGTTACCTCACTCACACTGCGAAACAAACCGCTGTGGATGTTTTCTGTGAGGTCGTGGTATCATTTTGGTTGAGCCGACTTATTCTTGCCAAAGCATGGCTCTCCTACACTTGTATTTAGATATGTGATGTATTTTCGTTTACGTTTTTTGGAAAAGTGTGCGCATAAGCACTTCCTGGAAAGCATGTGCCGTAAGAGGAAGAGGTTTCTAACGAAAGATATTTTTTTGAACAAAATAAAAATATGTAGGTACCTACTTATTATGAAAAATATTTATGTTTGACAAACATTTTTAAGTATTCTGATGTTTTAAAACAGAAATGGGATGTTACCCATGAGACCTATCAATTCAAATGAAGCTACAGATCCCTCCTTTGTTTTTTAAAGTGATACCTACGCAAACATAAAAGTTGTTCCCATTTCTCTATTCAGATTAACCGAATGTGATTGTGCTAAAAGTTGATTTTGGCAAGTGTAACATCACACTTGCCATGTTCTTCATTTAAAGAATTTATATTCGGCGGTTTTTAAATCAATATTGTTTACAGGAATTCACGTTGGTAGCCAAACTTAATTTCAATGGGATATCAATCAATATGTGTAATATATAAAAATGGATCGCAAAATGTGTTGGTAAGCGCATAACTCAACAACGCCTGGACCAAATTTGCTAATTCTTTTTTTGTTGTGTTCGTTATTGTCAGGAGAAGGTTTTTATCAAAGAAAATATTAGAAAACTAGAGGAGGGAAGTTAAGGAAAAAGTGACCCGTGAAAGTGAAAAGCGAGATAGTTGGACCCGTGCGAAGCGGGGGCGGGCCGCTAGTGTGTAATAAATTCAACAGAGTTGGCGGTCTTACATAGGCCTGGGTTCTTATGTGCAATTGTGCAATAAATTCTTAAAAAGGGGAGGTCTTTCACAAATAATTTTCAGTTGACAAAATATTTGAAACTGAGGATCCAAATCAATAAAAAAAAAAAATTGGTTTTCTTTGGTCTTTAACGAACACGTGGAGTGTTAATAAATATTTTCTTTTTTTAAATCTAGCTAACCTGTCTATTAGCGTCAATTTATTATTAGATATTTCTAAATCCAAGTCTTACAAAACATCTTCAAAAGTTGCATCATATTGTGCTTGTGTTCCAATACCTGCTCAGGTAGTGACTTATCTATTTTTTGGGTACAATTTCCTGAACACAAAGGTGACTCAGGGTGGTTCTTCGAAGCTTTGGCCAGTAAAAACTCTTTGACAAAGTTATTTTTCATGAGAATTATATTCTCGCCATGGTGATTGATGATGTCCAGTCACTATTTCGAAGAATATTGAAAGTAAATATTTGAGGAAACTTATAATAAGTACCTAGGTACCTACTAATCATGTACATTTTTTATTAGAACATATCAAAAATATTAACGTAGGTAGGTCTTAAACCAAGATCCAAATCACAAAATGAAGCGTTAATAAATATATTTTTAATATTCTATTTAACATGACCAAAAATATTCATGCAAGTCCTTTTCACACGAAAACTGTTTAAGCATTAACCACTACTACGCTCTTGCCCCAAATGTTCAGGGTCACAGAGGTCATCTGCTCCGTTCTTTAATGAAGTCGGAATAGCTTGCAAGTGTGGTGATGATGCGACGTAGCGTGCAGCTATCTGTCAGTTTGTGTAGGCTTATATTTACATCGAGGGTAGATGAAAATAAATAACCTTTATCAACGGAGTAGTATCGCCGAACAGTCTGCTTGTGACCACGGCAAGTGTAACCCGGCCGAAACGTCAAAAAAAACAAATACATCCCGTAAACAGTAAAGTATTAAGTATATGCAACGAGAAAATTTCTAGTATAGGTAACCCCACCCCGCTACATTATAAAAACTGAACTTATATAAAATCATGACTTTAGATTTAATCCTGATGTTTTCCTTCAACGTTTGTTAGTGGTGTCTAAATAGACCTTCGAAGTACTTATTAAGGTTTCAAAAAATTGCTGGTTTTAAAACCTGATGCCATGCCGCGTAAAATGGAATTGAGCGTTCTGCATCAAATTTTTCCCACTATCATCATATAGGGTGCTATAGTACCTAAATCCATTACCAAATTAAACCCGAGTATATGCAACCCACAAGCTGTATAAAAGGTAATGCAATAGCTTTAAATAATGATATTTTGTCACTAGTGGAACAACGAACGAACCATGAGCTGTCGTAGCTCTAATCAACGGAGCCCTTCGTTCCCTTTATATGTCGTCACGTAGATTTGAAACAAGTATATGGCCCAGACATTTCAATTGCTATCTATAATGTCCAGGAAAACACCTTTTAAAAACTAAGCGGTTGTACACTTTCTCTTGCCCCACCCACGGTGGGAGAATTGAGGGGAAAATCCTCAAAAATTAAAAAGATGCTACAGACAGATCCTTCTTTTTTTAAAACTGATGCGTAGTACGTACACATAATGTGCAATGCAAGCACAATAATATGCCGTAGCCACGGCCTAGAGCACAAGACGGAACGGGCGATGTTTAGTCAGTAAAAGTCTGCCATTACCTTTTTCCCACTATCTATATCCCACACGGGATGGGACATTTGATGAATTTCACACCTCAAAAAAAGAATGGTATCTAATCTTTCGAAAATCTTGTTCGGACTTTAATGTACAAATAATGACAAATTTTTAGGAATGCTCCGTCATACCATTTAATGGCAGTATCCTTGGATTGTGCCGGTAGCTGTAAGCTTTTCTAACGTTATCTGATAGAGATACTTTATTACCTATTACCCAAGAAGTAGCGATGGTGACATTTAGAGTGCCACCGATGAATCAGAGAAGCCCTCCAAATAGAACTTTGTACCCTCGTAATCAAGTCGTCGAACCTCATTTGGTCATTACCTTTTTAATAAAATAATGCCTTTTAATGCAAAATCTGCATTCTGTTGAGTTCGAAGACCAGACGAAGGGTTGTTGGCCGACATTGAATCTACCTACCATCGTACTACCCCGTGCGAATAAAACGCGTGAGGTAGCAAATGGTTTCTAAAATCTAAACGAGGTCGTGCACCTTTAAAAATAATCAGTTCCGCAAGCGAAAAAAATATTTTTTTTCTATAAAGGACTCGTGGTGGCGTTACCTTGACTTGAACAGATACAACCTTCGAATATATTTCGTCACTAAAATAGTCGGTCGATGAACTTCATTGACTAAGGTAATGACGAGAATTATTTTGCAATTAAATTTATATTAACATTTTTTGGAACAAATGTCACGTATCGGCATTTGAGGACCGCCACCCGTCACCTACCTGTGCGCCAAACATGATAAACACTTTTTTGCTCGTTACTATATTGCTTTTAGTTGTCTTTAATTGGATTTAATTTGCATACATATTATGAAAAATGTGTTTTAATTTTTGTAAGTCGGTAGGTTCTTTGGATCTAATTTTTTACAAGTAGGTACCTACCTAGATGAAATGAGATTGTAGTAGTAGGTACAAGTCTAACTAAATTACCTACCTTGTAAGCGTGCTTCCAGAATCGATTACTTTCTGAAAGAATATTAAGGTACCACAATTTTATCCCAGAATACGAACTGGCATCTATATCTAAGTATAACACCTAAATCTAAGCATTTCGGTGCCATTTTCCACCTATCCAGGCCCCTCATAAATTAATATAAAATTCAAGAATAACAGACAAACAGCGCAGCGCGTCTAAAAAAACAACTCACGCCATTCCTATGTATGTAGAACACATCTGCGTAGGAAGACTACTAATAAATAAATATATTTTAATTCTTTATCGATCGTGTTACATACATCTAGTACATAATGATTAATTGTATTGTAGTTTGGCGCCAAAATTCCACACAAAAACGTGGCTGAACGGCCGTGACTCTTGAACGCAAAAAACTGTGAAGGTATTAAGTATTGGACCTGCTTAAGATACTCCACTAGATATGAATCTACAACGCTTTAATCTACGTATAAATAATATTCAATAATCAGCGCAGTTCACCATATAAAATGATAGTTTTTGCTGCTACTTAGCGCGTATTCAATGCAATCTTTTGTGTTGAGATTCATATTTTTTATGAGATAGATCGGCCCAGGACACTAATGACACTAGAGGAGATCCAACAGGTTTTAACAGAGACTAGAGCACTAGAGATTTTAACAGAGACTAGAGCACTTGAGGTTTTAACAGGTAGATATATTATATAGGTAATAACAGACCACCAGATATTACACATCCGATCCTTGATTGGTAGGTCGAAACGTCAGTAATCAGTTCCAAACTCTGATGGAGTACCTTATTTTTATGTACCTCATAGGATTACCTGATGGAAAGCAATCAACGCCACCCATGGAATCGCCACGCCAGAGGATTTACGAGTGCGTTATCGGCTTTTTAGGGATAGCTTTGGAGATTTAGAGATGGGTTCGGGGATTTAGGGATTGGGGAAAGGGATTTAGGGATTGGGGAAAGGGAAGAAGGATAGAGCCTCCGGAACCCTCAATCACTCAGTGAAACAAACCGTTGTAGTTGTTTCACGTTTTCGGATTCCGATCGAGCCGAACACATTTGTGAAAACCTTCTTAGGCTGCAGATCAGAAGAAATGCTTGCATCAGAACTAATACACACGGTATCAAATGTTCATAGTTCACAGGTAAATATTTATGTCTTTCAGTATTTACGAAGATAAAGGTAGCATGAATACAACAAGGTCTTTGAAGAAAAAAAAGATTTTGCATAATGTTAAGGGTATTTATTTGAATGCTTAACAAAACATTCCGGAACGTCGAAGGACATTATGTTAAGCTTTTATAGAACTAAAATACGACGCAAAATAGTTTAATGTTGGTATTTTTCATTCGTGCATCCTCTAAAACGAAGTTTAATAGCTGTCGATTAGCGGTGAGGAGTACCTCTTATCGCCAGTCAGTTTCTTCAACGAAATCTGACGGTCACGCTCCCGACGCATTGCCTAGAAGATACGCTTATTTTAATTGATATATGAAGGTGTCTGGAACTGCAAAAATGCAGAACCCATTATGTAAGTTATGTTCAACACAATAGCTGCCAAATTATTTGGGCAATCTATGGACTACGGGAGGACTAAGTAGGAACTATGTAAATATGTAGGCAGGTAGATACATATTCTATATAGTCAAAACGAATTAATAAAAATTACTACTTACTTAATAAGTGGGTAGGTAGGTACGTAGAACTTACATAAAAAGAAATATCTACCGATATCTACCGGCAATTCAGCAGCAGGTACCTATCCACCTAAAGTTGGTATTCTAACCAGCGTAAGCGCCTGATAATTTTAACTCAGTATATCACATTATAATAATCGTTTTTCGCCAGGCGCTTAGCTAAAGTTTATTACAATCTATCTAGCTAAAGGATGTGAACAAAATGCATAGGTATTATATTAACAATTGTAGGTAACGTACGTAAAATCTTTTGAACTGTTTCATATTGGTGTGGCACTCGCGGAAATCATCGACCAAATAGTTACATTTCACTAGGCCTCGGTCCAACCCATACGCCTCCAAGCAGTCCATCATTGCCATCTCCTCCCTCTGGCAACGACCTAACATCTGGTAGGAATGGATGCATCCCGTGAGGTCCGTCCAAGGAGAACGAAAAAAGGGCGATATATTATGCATTTTTTTTAACACTCGACTTTAAAAAATATAATAAATATTAGGTACTTAGAAGAAAATCCGTAGATAAGATTGATATTTTGTACAAAACGTCAATTTGACATAAATATTTAAATAAAAAACAAAACGGATTTAAGAAATAGTTTAGCAGTATAGTATAGTAGCTGTTTGTAAAATATTTTTCACACTTTACTTGCATTAGGTATTTTTATTAGTTTTTGGCTGACTAGTTTGTGATCATGATCACCAAAAAATCACTAAAGAATATAGTCGTGTATGGACGACGCGCGACGTACAGTGATCCATAAATAATTATATTCAGGCATTAACTTGTATTATCTGCCTACTCTTAATAAGGAGTTGTGACCTGAAAGTGCGCTGAGGCATCGCGTGCTCTTTAACCATATTTTATTTCGACTTGCTTACCTCGCAGTGTTATTGTGAGACTGTGTGTTATACCTAAGTATATTTTATTGAAACGAGTATACCTCCTTGAATTATTATCATACAAGCTTTCTTTCCTAAAGAGTAGGCACAGCTGTATTTCGGGCCAGTGTTGGATTGGCCTTATATGGTAGTGTCAGTCAGATATATTTTTAGTATAGAAAAAAACGAGACTTCCCTCTATCGCCTATCGACATCGATATTCGACTACCCACCTAGACCAACGGGCTTTGGGCTTCCGATGTCATAGTGACCATTGGTTATAATCGATTTATGCAGTGGTCTATTATTATAATATTAGAATAAGACATATATTTTTTCTTTTCTGTGCCATGATTAATGACTATGATCATATTTATTTATCCAATTAATTACATACCTAATGGGGTGGCTTGACTTAGTAACAAAATAATTTCGACTTGCCAATAAAATGCAACAAAATAAAAAATCGATGTATACAACATTTATTTTTAAGAAAGAGGTATGTCCTCTATTGTAAAAATATGAGGTCATGACATACAGCTCTGTACAAAATTGAAGTGGCGACCCCTAAGTTCCTCTAGTTTATTAGTACAAAATTCTTCAGCTGGCTATTTTGACAATTCAAAAAAAAGGATTAAAATTGACAGGTTGTCAAGCTGTTTCTTGTTTTGATTAAATTTCAGAATCAGTATGTGCATTACTATTTCTGAAGCACAGCTATTTATGACTGTTAATAATTTTAATTTTTTAGTATGTAAAATATATAAAACAATTATTCTGCTTAAAAAAATGCAATACAGACAGGCAAAAAACAAAAGAATATGTTGATTAAATTATTTTATTTACACCAGTATTACAGTTTATTCTGTTGCAAAAATTAAAGTAACTATTGGAAAAGGTTGCGCTATGTAGAATTAGAAACTATCAATTTTCGGTGACACAAATTTGTTGTCTCCATTCAACTTTCCTTCTGCAATTTGTCTCTCACGCTCTCTGCGCATAGCCTGTAAAAATGTAGGAAATCTCAAGTAAGATACTAACATAATACAAAAAGGTACAAACATAATACAAATTTGTCTGCTGGGTTTTGCATCATTTATTTAGTGGTCTTAGCTACTATAACAGTACCAGCGCGTGCCAGTAGTACCGGTGCGTTACTATGCATAGTGGTGAAGGCGTTCTTCCAGCCTTACCCCAATATGCACTTAAATGTGGCATGATCAATGACATTGTTATAATAAATTGAAGCTGCAAGTATCATATTCAAACACATACCACGAATCGTTTGTACTGCTTCATCGAGGTCTGGCATTCATGGAAGTCATCAAACAAATGTGCGCATTTGACCTTTCCGCGCTCAAGACCGTAGGCCTCCAAGCACTCCATGTAACGACTCTCCTCCTTCTGGCAACGACCCAGCATTTGATGGGAGTGAATACCTCCCGTCAAGTCCGTGAACGGAGAGCGGAGGAATGGTGAAAGAGACATTGTTATGTCTGAAACACAAAAAATCTTCAGAAACTACATTTAGGTTACAAAATTACGTAAACAAATGACATCAAATTTTGTGACCAGTGTTTACAGATTTTCATTTATTTATAATGCATTTTGAACGTGTTTATTGTAACAACTGAAGGTACTCTAATCTTTTCTTCCATGAAAAACAAATTACCTTTTAAATTCTTTCAAAAATCGAATTTAGTCAATGATTTCTGGTCGAAAACAAATGTTTGACATTGACAGCAATGCGTAATGACAGATCGTTACATTCAACACAGATAAAAATTGATGATTTTGGTAATTTTTGGAAAATATGTTACTTATGGTGTGAATACCTACGCAACTTGTTTGCTTGTACACAAATATGAATAGTATATTTTTTCTGAGAAATATCTTGATCTCGTATTTTCAGTAACAGTGAAACGGTGTAGACGCAGAAGAAGGCTGAATAGATACTAGGAAAATTCGCGAAGTCCTATTCACCCCTGAAATCCTATTCTCCTCGTTTTACGGTATTTTAAACGTACAATTTCGTAGGAACTAGAGATCTTAAAAGAATATCGATATCGACAAGTTTGGTCAATGAGAAATCTATTCGTCTATGGGTACGGCACTTTCTGTCACTGTCACAAACAGCTGGACTGATTGAAGTTCATGAATTCAAGTTTCCACGTAAAACAATACAAGTTATTGCAAAAAAAATAAGAAAGTACATTAATTCGGTAATTATGGAGCAGTGGATTAGTGAAGGATTATCCAAAATTTTGGATTTCCAGATACCGGATGATTTAATAAAGTATGTTACAACGGGAAATCATGTTTCTGTTTTTGTTCTTTAATTGGTACACCATATTACATGGCTTAAAGACTATTAAAAATTCAGGTTGTCTGTAATTGTATTTATAAAATGTAATTTTTCACTTTTAGATACATAATGTCAATAGAAAGTGAGAATGATTTGAATGAGTACATGAAGACTCTACTCGACTTTGATAACTCACAACATAAAGGTTTCTTCTTGGAATTGTGCAAGAAAAAGTTTCCGAGCCGGGGTAAGTTACATTTATTTCTTAACCTTACACAGATTATTACTTTTATGTTACAGTAAGTATGTATATCAAATTGCAAAATATTTTTTGTTAATTTTAGTATTGTTGCGCAATGTTAATAAGTACATTGAAATCATCATCACCTCATTATCCAAAGAAAACTGACCTCTTAGTTTGTTTCGACATTTCTTTTCAGAGTAGTCAGACAGGAAATTCCACTTTCATCCAGTTTTTTTTCATATAATTTTGACATATAAAAGTGCTGTTTTATGGCTTATTTGCAAAAATAAATTCATTGTTTCATAGATGATCACAGTCTTAACAGTCAGTTTTATTACCACATCAAAAATTAAAATTAGAACTAAAACCTTCACACACTTATATTTATCATTATTTAATACATAAATTCCAGCCAGCTCACAACCAAAGCAACAGAAGAAGAAAATATCAAAGAACAAGCAACAAGACTTCATCAGTGCCCCACCAGTGCAGGAAATAAAGGAACCAGTGGAAACTGATGGCAAGTCTAAGAAGAAAACTAAGTATGTCAACTTATACTCTCAAGAAGGGAAAAATGCACAAGTTGTGTTGCTAAAAGGTATTTTTGATTTTTAACTTTATTTCAATTCTACATGGTTGAAAGTTTATTGAACAAAGTCTAATTAGGGAAGCTTGTGGTACTATGATTTGTTAGTTAGAAACTCCCACACTATTATGTTTTATAATGTTTGTGTTTTTAAGAGAAAAATTATGGTTTTTATATTGGTTAGTAAGATGAAGATTACAACATTTATAACTTAATAACAAATTTTTGACAGTGATAAAATTCATGAAAATTATGCCTTTATCTGAAATTCCAAATTAAAAAATCCTCTATTAACACAATTTTTTTTCTAAACAAATAATTTAATGTTTTGTTCTTGTTAAGATATGTTACGAATTGTTATGGTCTTGTTTTGCAGGCAGACATCGCTGTGACTGCCAGGCTTCCAAACATGATTTGGTTAACAACTGCATCCAATGTGGACGCGTTGTATGCACGCAAGAGGGCTCAGGACCATGTCTGTTCTGTGGCAATTTGGTAAGAAAATTTACAGAAAATAATATTAATAAGTCTTTTATTTAATCCTAAATTTTGGTTATTGCCACTTTTTCCACAAGCTGTCGACATCATCATGCTACCTGTTTCGCCCTTATAAACGGTTTTAAAATATATGTCTTTTTCAAAATTATCTGTTTTTAGAATATTTTTGCGCAAAGATTTTGGTACTTGCGCAAAATTTTACGCTTAAGTTTAACTGTTAATAGTTGGTATCGTAAAACCTCTAATTTATAAAAAAACATTGTCTTCAAGGTATGCACTCCAGAGGAACAAAAAGAGTTAAATTCAAAGACCAAAGGGGCTGCCAAGCTGATGGAATCTTTAATGGAACGCAGTAGACCTAAGGGATGGGAAGCTGCTCTGTCACACAGAAATCGTCTACTGGAGTACGATCGCACAAGGTAAAAAGCTGTAGAATATTTTACTTTTTCTAAATAATATTCCATTTCATCATATATTTTTTTTCGTTTCTAGAGCCATCCTCCACGTTCTTGTTTGTTGTTTCTGTTATTGATAATTTTAGGGTATAACAAAAATATCATTTTTATTGGCAGTGAGCGTCGTACCCGCGTCACGGATGATGATAGCGATTATTTCAACGCAAACAGTGTGTGGTTGAATGCTACTGAAAAGGAGAAGCTGGAGAAATACCAACAATCTCTCCATGAAAAGAAGCATGGCTCAAGGCTTAACAAGAAAATGACATTTGATTTTGCCGGTAAGTGAAGCATACATGCGCAAAGTAGACCATTCATGCGCAAACTGCTTTTACGCCTCTTGCGCAAACGCTTATTTCAGCATATAAATTATTGTCCTTTGTTATTCTACTTATTAGAGAATATTTTATTATGAGATTGAAATTGTTCCTAAAATGTGTCTTCTCTAGTTTTTTTTTTGTGAGGGGAATATCATCACGTGGCTTCTCCCGCCTAGGTGAGGCGAGATAGACTGTCATATTCTTACTGACTTAAAATCCCCTGTTTCTTTTTCCTGCTCTAGGCCAAGGCCGCGGTGCCTCATTGCGCTTGCAACCTCGGCTAAACAACAACCCTATAAGGCCGCGTCTGTGGTGGTCTATTGGCTCTTTGAGGCGCGCGTAGAACAGAACGCGCCGTAAGCTCGGATCTGGTTCTGGTCGGGGAACGAGCTACCCTCATTTGCCGTCCGCCGATCCGCGCTTATGGTGGCCGGAGATCGTCTCTCGTGCTTTAGTTGAACTTTGATTCATGAAATATACTTATCTGTAATATACGTCTATAATATGTACTACTAGCTTTAGCCCGCGAGACCATTCGCGTAAAATTGTGACTTCCAGCAGATTTTTGTTGTTTCTGGAGTTTCAAACTATGTCTGTACCAAATTTCACTGAAATTGGTTCATTAGTTTAGGCGTGAAGAAAAAACAAACAGACAGACAGCAGACAGACGGACAGACAGACAGAGTTACTTTCGAATTTATAATATTAGTTTGGATAAATAAATGAGTAACCTGCATTTTCCTTCTCAGGCCGTCAAATAGTGGAAGACAACACAATAGACTATGAGCCAGACGAGGATCAGATCAAACAGATGACCAGTGACAGTTCTAACAGTGGGAGCAAGTTGCAGCATGATATGTTCATTGGAGTGGCCAGTGACAGGGACGTGGCGCCTGGAGTTAACGCACCACTTTTAAAGGTCAGTATCTAAGTCAAAGTAATATTTGTTTATGAAATAAGACGGCAAACGAGTACATGAATTACCTGGTGGTAAAGCAATGAGCGCCGCCCATGGACACCCGCAACAACGGAAGAGATACGAGTGCGTCGCCTTTGAGGCGCACCTTTTGAGGATTGGGTTTTTGGGGATTTAGGCAGGGATTGGAGGAGGAGAAGATGGCCCCGGTAACCTCAATCACAAGGCGAAACATAACATAAGTATAAGCATCTCTAGTATTCTACGAGGCCTTGGTATCACTCCGGTCGAGCCAGCCGATGGCTCACCCACACGAAGTTTATAAATTGTTTATAAATGGTATTTCAGTTCGACCCCTCAGTGGAGACACAAGGTTACGCTCAGGTGACCAGAAGTAACCCTGGCCAACAGCTGCCTCGAGTACAGGACTTGGAACTGCAAGAGATGAGCGATACGGGCCGTTGTCTATCCATGCACCAGCCCTGGGCCTCGCTGCTTGTTGAAGGAATTAAGCTGTAAGTACCTAACTAGTATTAGATAATATTTTTAAGTGTTGTGTGTGTTTTTACCAACATACCAGGCGGGCGAAGTCGCGGGCGGAAGCAAGTTTCGAATAAATCGACTTAAAATAACATCTGTCGTCACGATTTAGTACATTTCATACTAATTTGGTTCAGTCAGCTTCAAATATATATAGGGGCATTCAGGGTACTAAATATCGCAAAGCGTCATAAATATCGGTACAGTTTTACTGTCAATGATATCGAGTATCGAGGTATCTTAAGTGTTCAAAATTATGAAACACATTAGGAAAATGAACTTTATACCATAGATGTTAAGTGTTGTGTTCAGCGACTACTGCTGTCCTTTTCATTTTGAGCATGACGTCATGTTTTTTGTTTTATAAAATATTCCGTGCCTAATCGTTTACATATCTGTATTGTGCAGCAGTGCTAGCAATGCGCAGTGAACTGAAAATTCTTATGAGACCTAGACATCGTGCAAAAAATAAAAGTACGTGATTTAGAGTTAAATAAAGCTATAATTGTGTCAAAAATTTTGCATAACCAAATTAAAAATTGCATCACTCATCCTCCCAACTTGAAAAGTAAGTCAAGCGTACCAGGTGATCGATATTGAAATGGGTCAGGGTTACCATGACGTAGCGAAACTCGCTTGCGCGGTACGTGACCTCGGTACAAAGGTCAACTCGTGGCCCGTGACGTCACATGCAACTAACCATAGATGTCGCTGTACACTAACGGAGCGATTAGAGTTCAAATTGATTTCAGAAACTAGATGGCGCTTAGCATTGAGAGTTGATTTCTGAATCGCGGTGTTAAGATTCTCCGCGATTACATGACATCACAACGCTCGTTCATTCAGGTAGAAATTTTCCGCAGGGTTCAAAGGTAACCCAGTCTGAAATTTCTCATTGAACCACTATGATGAATAGTGCAGTACATACGTGAGAACAGTTGATGCGGTAATTCTAGCCGGGTTAAGGTGATTAAAGTTCAGAATGGGTCTGATTACCGACATCAGCTATCGATGATCGTGCAAGTTACAAGCGTGACTTAGGTACAGCTATCTGAGTGGCTTTTTAACCCCCTTTGATGCCCTAAAATTAACAACTCGACCATCCTGCTTTCTTAAAAAAGCATGAGTACTAAGGTTTTAGTGATGTTTAAGGTTTTAGTGATGTTATCCTCTACCCCAATCCCAACATTTTTGAGACTCTAATCCTCAGAAGGTTGGCGACCAACTTATCTTCTGATGTTAGTAGGTAATCGGTCAATTCATTATGTTATCTTATTTGATTTCAATATTCGCAATACTTTAATTTATTCGGCCTTATTACAAAACAAGGTTTTACTTCAGTCTAGTACTAAACCATTGAGCCAGTTTTCGTTAGTTTCAGTTCAGTTTTTTTTAGATGACAATAAGATTCAAAATTCGTTAGTTCAGTTTATTTTAGATGACAATAAGATTCTAAATTCAAAACCCGACTCAATGGTTTAAACCTGGACTAAAGATAAATCTTGTTTTGTAATAAGGGGGATTGAGTTCTAAAGCCATAAGTGCGTTTTTGATCTAATTTAAATTATGATTGGCTTTTTTCATTATAATCTTATTTTAGCTTATTCGTCAACCTTATTTCTATGCCTGATGTTCAGGTCTATGCATCATGTTCAGGTTGCTAACATTTATTTGCAAAAACACGTTATTGTAATTACGGTGAAATAAAGTTTCTTTTGTTTTGTTATTAATACAATTAAATAGGATACAATTATGAAAGCGACAGTTGTGTACTTGTCTTGGCCTTTATTTATTGGATGTCCTGCAGCCTAATGTTCGACATGATCATAATTATTATGCTCATTATAAAGAAAATGGCCAACAGCTCCATAAATACTCCTTAACTTTCCTCAAATTGAGACGTGTAAATGTTCTGTGATCTATTCCAGGCACGAAGGTCGTACCTGGTACTCCAGTCACCGCGGGCGGCTATGGATCGCGTCTACGGTAAAACCACCAGACCAAGAAGTCGTTAGGGCTATTGAAAACCAGTACAGAGTTCTATATCCAGGTAAGAATTATTTTATACGTTGATATTCCTAGAAGATCTAAAAATCGAGCTCAGTGGCGTGCAATTGAAGAGGCCTATGTCCTGTATTCGACGGAAACAGGCTAATGACAATGATGATGATGATGATGATGATGATGATACCCTGAGTTCTTTCAGTCTTCTAAAGGTACAAGATATTTACTTATTGGTAAAAAGCTTATAATTGTTTTTTATGTGATAGGTCGGCAAACGAGCAAACGGATTACCTGATGGTAAGCAATCAGCGTCGCCCATGGACACCGCAACGACGGAGGAGTTACGAGTGCGTTGTCGACCTTTTGGGGATTAGGGATTTGGAGATTTAGGGATGGAGGAGGGATTGGGGGTCCGGTAACCTCACTCACACGGCAAAACACAACGCTGTGGTTATTTCACGCCGGTTTTCTGTGAGGCTCTAATCCTTATTATTGTTAAACATTTCTTATTGTTAACACATTCAGTGCCCCCGACGCGTATGTGCGTTTCCTCGCACGCACATACGCGTCGGGGGCACTGAATGTGTTAAAAAGGCTTATTGTTAAATGTATCTTATGTATCTTATACTTGTACAGCTGTACTACATCATTATTTAATTTCTTACCTACATAAGTGCATACCAAATAATTTGGTTGACTGTACAATACGGTAGTGTCCTACTAGTCAAATTCAATACTTTTATCCAAATGTCAAAAACGATACTTTTCTATGAAATTTGTATGAAAAACTGAGGTATGACGTCATAACATTTTTGCGTCAAATAGCTTTTTATTTCTGAATAATGAGCTAAAAAAAATCTAAAACTTAGTGTATCGATCGATCGATGAATAAAAGTATAGCTATATTTCAATATTTTATTGTATTAAAACGTCGAATTAATTTATTTTTGACCTAGGACACTACCCAATTGTGTTCATTATAGAATTAGGAGTTTATTAAGCAATTTCCATTTATATTCACTTATATTAATTACTTTCCATATAACAGAGACAGAAGTAACGTTCCCATCGTTCTACCCTACTGGATGTCTTCTCGGCTGTGTCAACGTAGACGATTGTTTACCTCAAGAAGAGTACCAGAAAAAGTGAGTACCTACATTGCATAATGAACCTTACCTCTTTGTTGTTAAGAAGTCAACTGGTTTATTATTCGCATATTGCTTGCTCTTGTTATATTTTCAGGCAATTATTCAACTTTTCAGTTAAAAGTGAATAACGTTGAGTTATTACGTTGTGCCGACAAAAAAGAAAACAATAACAGACAATTTGTCTATTTTGATCAGCAATTTTAGAGTAAGGCGTGTACATATTCCATACCTCAAAGAGGTCTGTTCTTATTTTTGCTGATTTTTAATTTCGATATTGTTAATAATTCTTACAAATACACCTATTGGATTTTATACTTCAGTCGCGCCATCTGTTGAGAGCAATAACGTATTTAGATATAAAAATAGTTTCTAAATAAAATGTTAATATTTCAGATATCCTGGTGGTGAGAGTGATAGTCCGTATGTGTTCATTTGTTCAAATCCCATCAGTTTGAGGCTTCGGTTCCCGATCAAAGGAGCCCATAAAATATGTAAGTTTTTAATAATATTAATGATCAACCCGAATTGCCTTAAAATAACTTACCTAGCTAATAACTTATGTATAGTGAGAAATCTAGAACTGTGAAGGTTGAAAATGAGTAACTATGAAGTTTCTAGCCATTTCTACATAAAAATCTACACTTTAGAACGAGTTTCAATGTGAACTTTCTTTAAAATATTTGTTGACTTTTTTTTTAAAACCGTTGCCCCACACTAGTATTTTCTGTGTCGGGGAATCGAACTAAAGAGTAGTATATTACATAATTATGTAGATATGAGGCTTATGTTTCATATAATATTAAATTAATAACACGTCTGGAAGCTTTTCTCTGCTTTAAAAAAAGTCTGAATTCTATGTATTTCCTTCTTTCAGATGCATTAGACAAGACGATTCACCAAGCGGCTGTGAAGTGTATTCAGAAAATGTCCAAAGTCCAAGCAAATGCAGCATAAGGTCCATAAACTTATTACCTAAACGTAATTAATCCTTTATTTATATGAAATAATACAGAAAATTTGTTAAGAAAAAATCTTTTATTTACACAATTAATCACTAAAAGTATAAATATTTAATTTCATTTTCAATTATTTCATTCATTCTTCTTTCATTCACTCATATTCATTCAATTCAAATAAACAGAAATAAATTTGCATTTAAATAGTAAATTTTATAATAAATGCTGCGGAATTTTTAATATACATACATACATACATGTAAAACAATCGAACATACATACATAACACTCCAGTATAGTTAATATTAGATATATAACGAACAACAAAAACACATATTTTGCATTTAAAATAAAATAAGACATAAAAACCTTGATTTGTAGCTTACTTAGCCAATTTTAAACTCTGTCGTGTGGACATTTGATACATAATAGGATAACTTGCATATTTTCGACTGGCCAAAGAAATAATTGATTCAATAGGGAAGCTTGTTTTTCGTCTTAGTCTAAAAAGTGCACATTTTTCTACGTGTCATATTATTTTATGCGGGGTAAAATTCAATTGTTTCATGGCCCAAATTGCTTGATAGGTTTTTAAATATGTCTAATGCTACATTTAATGCAAAAATGTATTGTAACTTACTAACTAAATGAGCACCGATAGAGTTCAAACAACAGTTGTGAAATAACATAAATGAGATGAATAATAAAATTTAAATGAGTCTTATCTAGTGTCAGTTCTTGCAAGTTTAACCCGACGTGTAGTTGCTAAAATCTATCTATTTATAGTGTTGAAGTCCAGCGGTCAATGAATTATTGTAAATTTCTAAAAACAGGGCTTATTAATCCCAGTTACAACTTAGTGTCATAATTATGAAAATCGACAAGCTAACATCACTAACATCGTCTCTTGAAGAGAGTGCAGTGACGTCAAAACTCAAGTTCTGTCTAAAGTTGAACTTCTTTCACCGCTGTCACATAGTCCTATAGAAAAGCTTTGGCAGTAAAGAGGATTTGGTTTGTAGAATAAACTATACTTAGGAACGTTACGATTCCTTCTTCTGGTTCAACTGGGGAAAGAATGCTTCTATTGGTAAAATCGGATCGTCTGTTGCTATCGTGAAGTAGTTCGGTATTCGTCTACTGTTTGACGACACCGTCTTAAACATTCCCGGCTTGTTGTAATCTTTGCTTGCGGCTAGCGTTAAGTCCGACACTCTCTTGGAATGTTCAAATAAGTGCTCTAAATGATCATGATGCTTTTTGTCCGCTATCTTCATGATTGCACTCTCTGATCTTGTCCTTTCTGATGTTACTTCGTTCCTGTCGTAAACTGTTGTTTCTGTTACGGATATGTCCTGGACGGATTCGCCTATTTCTGAGTCCTTGATCTTCTTTCTTAGTGGTCTTTTGCTATGAACTGTGGTTGGTGTGGTTGTCTCCGGTTCTTCAGTCGTAGGCCTCGGCCGCCGCTGTCCGTTCCGAATGCGCGCTGATACTCTGATTGTAGTCGCTTCAACATTCTCTGTTGTCTGCCTTTGCTTGTTTGGTTTAGTGAATTGTGATTCTTTCTCTGTCTGCGTCTGTTCATTTTCCTGAATTCCGTTCTTGTATCGCGGGTCTTTGGGTGTGAATCTTTTGCGTTCTGTAGTGCTCTCATTTTCATTGTTAATGTTTTCATTGTAAGGCACTCTTCTCTGAGGGAATCGTATCTTAGGTGCGCTTTCAGCAGGTTTCTCAGTAGTAGTAGTTGTGGAACTTAGTCTGTTTCTGTAATCTTTGACATTGAATCTTGTTCTGTTGTATTTATTCCGCAGTCTCGGTCGCTGAGGTCGGCTTGTAGTTGTAACGTCAACTCTTGGTGTTGTCGTGTAGTCTGTTCTATCTTCTTTGTAAAACTCTGTTGTTGTCTCCCAAGCCCTTACTGGTTCTAGTTTAGCTTCAATAGGCTTCACATCTTTGTGGAATGAAAATTCTAGTCCAGATTCGACAGTACTTTTCAGCGTATCTGATAAACTTACAGTGACGTCACTTGTGGGCGTGTCCTTTTCATCCTGTTTGTGTGTAAAATCGTTTTTGAAGTCATAGTTATTTATTTTGGAACCATGTGGTCTGCTTGTTATTTTCATAATCTGCGATTCTTTGTTAAGGTCTTCTTGGATGTATGTTGTTGTTTCTGGTCTATCCGCTGGCGTGGTTAACGGACGGCGGTGAACTAATTTCTTTTTGACTATGGTAGGGATGGTAGGTGTGACAGTTGGTAAAGCACTGGTGGTCAGGTCAGTCGTGACAGTTGGTGTGGTCAGGTTTGGCTGTGACTTCGTTGGCCTAACTCTCGGTCTAATAGTGTATACTTCTTCGGGGTCTGTGGTGAGGGTCGGCTCGGTTGACGAGATGTATGCGGAGGATCGGGTGCTTAGCGTACTTGTAGTGCTAGAAGTCTCATCCTTGTTGCGGTTGTTATTGGCTAGCGGAGGACGGCGCCTCCTCACCTTATTCCGTTTCCGTTCTGACGTGTTGGGACGTTTGAAATGCTTGTTAGGAGGTAATGTGGGCAGAGCTTCAACTTGCGCGTCTCCGTTGTTGTCCTTGTTGTTAAATTGCGTGGTAGTCTCAGGTGTTGCGGAGTACTTCGCCGCTTCAGTCGGCTTTTTCGTTCGTCTTGACGTGCTGTAGTCTTCGTACGAAGGAGTTGATACCTTGTAGTAGTAGTCTTTAAGCTTGTGCTTGCCGATCGGTTCAACGAAGTCTTCTTCTAGGGGCCGCCTGCTTTGGGATTCGACTTTCGTGTCGTAGCTCAAAGAGTTGTCATGGCCATTCTCAGCCTCGGTTACGATGGCAAATTCTTCAGGGAGGTCTGGCACAGGCGTGGGCTCCGGCTTGCGGTATGAATCGGAATAGTCTTGCGGATTTGTTGATTCTTGTGTAGGTTTCTGATTGTTATATTCATACGTTTGAGAGGTCAATGTCCAGGGTGCTGTCGATGATTGAGAATGAAAATCAGCATCTGAAGATTCTGTTACTTCGTAAGTCTGTCGGTAGGGAGAGCTTTGTGCGTTTTGCGCATCTGTTCTTAAGGGCGTGTTGGCGTACTGTTTCGACGGTTGCTGGTTACCACCGGCAGCGACACTGTCGTGGATTTTATGTTTCTTTTTCTCGTTATTATAGTTAACGTTTTGTGGTTCATGGGCTATCTGACCTTGTTGGTTTTGGTGTGTGGGGAAATTGTAGTCGTAGAAGTTATTGGCTAGTGTAGTCGTGGCAGCGGTGGGGTTGTATGTGGTGACAGAGACTTTATTATAGTCGCTTTGGTGATTCTTTGCGAAGGGATCTTGAGGACTGGGCTTGAAGGTATCTTTGGCTCCGGCATTAGGATCAATCTTCGGTGGGACGTAAACCTTAGTTTGTGGTGTGGGTGTGATCTTTATATCGCTATATGTTGTCCCGAAGTGTAAATGATTAGCTGTTGTGGGTAATCTAGGTGTAGTTGAATCGAAGATTGTTGGAGTAGTTTTGAAGTTCGGAGAATAGCTGAATGAGTTGAATATGGTCGTCTTGCTCGACTGTGGAGGTAAATATGTAGTCTTCGTGGCTGGGAACTGGTACACGGGCTCTCGGCCTTTTACTGATTGTACGCCAAATGTTCCAAAAGTACCTGGAAAAAAGGTATTTAAATGAGATACAATAGTGTTACAGTCGTCTGTAAGAATTCACAATTTGATAAAAAAACTTACCTAATATGCTCGGTGGGAAGACAGCGTCCTGGAACGAATACTGTGCGTAGGGATTGACAACATTAGGCAAGCCGGTCAAGCCCTGCTGCTGCGCCGTTTTTACTTGCTGTGGACCTGTCTTTACTTGTTGGCTGACGGACTGCGGCGCCGTGTCGCTGTCTTGTAGCTTATACAACTCTTGCTTGTAGATCTCAGTACCACTTGTCTGCTGTTTCTTTGCTTCTGTAGGCCTCGCATAACTTTCAATCGGGTTCCCAAACAAGTCTAGAGGTTTAGCCGTCTGATACTGTCCAAACTGTATCGGCTGAACGTTTGTCAATTGCTGCATAAGGTGCTGGTGATTATTTTGCTTTACTTTATTGGGATACTTGGTGTATACTGGTCGGTTGTTGAATGGATTGTGGGGGTTTCTCACAAGGACGCTGTCCACTGGGTAGTTTTGGACAAACTTGTAGTTTGAAAAACTGTTGCTTTGGAAGGCGAAGGGATTATGGTAGGTGTTGATGGGCTGATTGATGACAGGGATGGCTGAAGCAGCTTGTACGGTCCTAAGTGTCGTCGGGCGGTACGACTGCGCTATAGAAGTTAATTTGTTCCCATCCTTCGTAGAGACAGGACGCGCGGACGATTGGTACTGATACTGGTCTATAACAGGAACTGGGATTTTGTAGTGCGGCGCGTGTAATGGAGCTGTGCCGTAGGACCCGTATACCATGCCGCTGGATCCGACCACTGGCCTCCAACCTCCTTTTGAACCAAGACCCTGAAAAAGAGAGTAAATAGATAAGGGATTTAAAGCATTTTATTTATAACATAATAATAATCTGTAATCATTATTTGCAATGGACCAATGGACTCTAAATAGTGATTTAGAGTGGAAACATTTATGTCATGGCATTACGCTTAAAATTATTTCACAAGACTATATGACTGACGAAAAGCATGCCATTGGTTACCGAGTTATGTGATATTGTGGAAGGATTCTTACCACTTGTGAGGCCATAGATCTTCGGTGGTTGCCACAGCTGGCTGATAGGAGCAGCGTCTGCAGTGTGACCGCAAACACCAATAGCCGTACATCTGGAACAAGAAAAATAATAGTACGCAAGCTTCATACACACAAATTTTCACAGACTCTTATATGAACCTAATGTGGGTGGAACTGGAAGTCTCTACTGGTCGAATTTCCGAGTTATACAAAATTGAGCCAAATATGGGTTGGAAGGATGATGGAATGTATTGAACAAAGTGTAAAATATCCGCATTTTATTTTATCATCATCATCATCATCATCATCAGCCTGTTTATAAAATACCTTTCCTCACATGCAGAAGAAAAGGGCATTAATAACCACGCTTAGTTAAAGCGAGTCGGTGATTTCAAACTTATAAAACAGGATTTCCTCACGATGTTGTCTTTCACCGTTTGTCGGTGGTGTCAAAATATCCTTAGAAAGTACTCATACTCGGAGAAAGTCACTTTTTAACCGACTTCAAAAAAGGAGGAGGTTCTCAATTCGACGAGTATTTTTTTTTTTTCAATAGCAACAATACGTCGTCTAGTAACCATTAAAATAATTTCTATTATCATAGATTTAAGAATCATATTTAATTAAGTATACTTTCTATTTCCTTGCAAGTATTGCTATAGACCAGACAGAGCATTACACTTGGGGACAAAAAAGACTGTCGTATCATTGACAATTGAGTAAAATTATCTCCTATTACACATTGTGGGAAAGTGAACCTAACATAATAATAACTTACATGGGAAATATACGTGTAATTTACTGTTTTTGTTGTGTGAAATTATTGAGGCCATAAGTCTATGCTTAACTGTTAGGCCTCGTTTACGGATTTGCGGCACGACTCGCGGCTCGCGTTGAGTTTTTTACCCGACTACGGCAAAGCAAAAGGAGGGTTATGATTTTGACAGGCTATGTATGTATGTTCATCTGTTCCCTCCTAACTTCTAAACTATGAGTAGTAGGCGTAGTCACACGTTACATTTACTTACCATACCCGCGCTTTGATAACGTGTGACTACGCCTTTCAGTATTCTAAAAATCTTGTTTTATACTTTTTCAGTGTCGGTTTTTGTCGTACCTAGTTGGGTTTTTCGTTCGTTGCAGCAGCAGCGGGCCCTGTCATCTCTATCAATCTACAATGCATGCTTAAACGCCTTGCAACGCGCCGACTCACCATGAGGGCTTTTTGTACCTACGTGCCCGTGCCATTCTGATAGCTCTAAATAATGAAAGTCTGATTGTTTTTTTTAATCTTTGCCCCGCATTAAGTGTTTCTCCTGTGTCGTGGGTGTGTTTACCAACATACAATTTGACATGCACAGACCCGGAACAATAGTCTCTGGATCACACAAGGAGTTGTTCCGTCGAATCGAACCCGCAACACGTTGCGCGGCAGCCAGTTGCCCAGCCACGTCATGATTGCTATTATAGGAAGATACGCTTCTTAAAGACTCGTACAGTTTTATGAACTTCTATGAGCTTTTGAGCATAAGTAGTTTCTGAAATTAAAAATTACTATGATTTTACATATCAACTTCAAGATCTCTAAAACAAACTTTTTAAAGCACACAAGGAATGCACTTATTAGTTCAATTATCCATTTAGTCACAAGAAAACGCTAAACCGTGAAACAATAACTGCGTTGTGTTTAATTATATGAGCAAAGATACTGAAAGCCCAGTCTTGTACCTCCGCTTCGGCTTCCCCAATCTTCAACTCCCTAACAACCCCTAAAACGCAAATTATTTCACCTTCGCCATAAAAAAGAAAAAAAAACATTCAGTACAAAAAATTCTGCAAATTGAAGCAGCCAAATATGACAAGTGCATAACGGATTACGTGTCTAATAGGACATTAAAGTAATTCAAAAAACATTCGCAATCCTTGTCCCATACGAACAATAATGCGAAACGTGTGCAGAATAAAGATATTAAAATTTCAACCGTGGAGACTAGAAAGGCTTAACATAATTATATGTGTAGTATCACTTTCCATTGCTCGCATGTGTACGTGTTTTCCATTCGGCCATTGGGGACCACGTACAGTTTTCCATCATAGTTTTTATTACGAACACTCGTCCGAAATGGTGGCGTAACATAACTTTATGGTGTGAACTCCTTTCCTTGTGCGTTTTATGGCTTGTAAATGGTTTTGCTACTCGTTTCGTTAGATATGCCTATGTATATGGTTTAACTGGTTTTTAAGCTTCTTGCAACATCGATATCTTGACTAAAATGGGCATATTGGCAGTTAAGATAACAGTTACTGTTAAGATTGTATACATATATTTTGTCATAATTTATTGTAAGTTAGTATTATTTAGTTCTGTTTTCGATTAGCTTAATGATGAAGCATTTAGCACATTTTTTTATGGTATAAGTCGGCAAACGAGCAAACGGATTACCTGATGGCCCATGGACACCCGCAACACCAAAGGAGTTACGAGTGCGTTGCCGCCCTTTTGGGGATAGGGGTTGCGGATATAAGGATCAGAAAGGGATAGGGGAAGGGACGGGATTGGGCCTCCGGTAACCTCACTCACACCGCGAAACACAATGCTGTGTTGTTTCACGCCGGTATTCTGTGAGGCCGTGGTATCACTTCGGTCGAGCCGACCCATTCGTGCCAAAGCTTGGCTCTCCCACACATTAGGTTTAACTATGACATTTTGTCCACATACAGCATATATACAAGGCTTCCAATACACGCCTTCCGAGGTTGTGGTGCAAGCGCACTAATATAACCGCATCCCCAGCCCGGAGCAGGAGCAGGTACTAAGTGGTTTTAGTCAGTAAGAATATGCTGTGTTATCCGCATAAAAGCTGAAAATTGCTCGCCTCGAAATTGCAAGTAAAACTTACCTACCTACCTATTCTTGTTACTCTTTTTTTTATATGATAGGCAACAAGAATTTACCTGACGGTAAGCAATCAGCACCGACCAAGGACACCCGGAACAACGGTGGAGTTACGAGTACGTTGCCGACCTTTTGGGGATTAAGGATTTTGAGATTTTAGGATTGGGGATGGGAAGGACTAGGCTTCCGGGCTACTAAAGAGCAGTATTAAAACTAACGCTCCTTACAAAATAAGTTAGGAGTAAGTTTCACTTCATCGTCTTTTGTATAATATAAAAAGTGAAATATTGGAACACCTTTGAGGATTGAACGTTTGGTCATGTTATGAAAGACAAACAAGTGACAGTGGTACCTGACTCTCATAATATTAGAACTCTTACGCACCAGTCATAACTTGCTTAAACAGACATATTTATGACAGCTAACACCATAAACAGCTCCATAATAAACACACGAATGTGCATACTAACATGATTTATACGTTTTAATATTTTTATTATCAACTTTATAGTTAGGCAGTGAAAGTATAAAATGGCACACGTCATCATATAAAAGATTATGCAATTCATGTGACACATTAACACTTAGAACGCCGTGTCGGACCATGGTGTCCAACGCTAGCGGATGGTAACTTCATTAGCCTTCAACAGTTTTTGTCAAATGCTGAAATGAAATACTTAATATTGTTGTTACTAAAAAGTAAGTTTTATTTTTATCATGATATGGTTGTATATGCTTTTGCTTTCATAATTATTAATGGAAGCAGTAGATTTTGGTCGTGTTTTGGCGAATTCGAATTTTGATACTCAAATTAAGCTTTAAGATGTTAACAAATCGCCGCTAAAAGTTAATTTTAATTTGGGTTTCGGCCATCATGGCCTTTCTTGCCTTCAGTAAAAAGCTGCCGAAAAGTTAAATACATCCACAATAGTCTAAACTTTTTAGATTATTAAATCGAATTTAGTTGTTGACTTGGAACGCAAAGTGGAACAATGGATTCTGAAGAGTTACACCCGGTTTCCGAAAGGCCAATCAATGTTAAAATCAATTTAATCTCTTGTCAAGTCATCTGATTGGTTGACTGAATTATCAACAACCAATCAGATGAATTGACAAGAGATTTAACAGGAGCTTAGTCAATTTTAGCGTTGACAAGCCTTTCAGAACCCGGGTGTTAAACATTCAAAATAGTAAGTATAAGTGCCTAAGTAAGATAATGTAAACGAAGTACAAAAGAAAATGTCTCTCTCACAACACAAAAGAAATTCCTAGAGCCATATAAAGAAACAAACGTAATGGTTATGTGTCTATTATCTAGAGTGGCTGCACTCCACAGCCTGTGACCGTCTTCCGTGTTATCATGAGGTACTAGGGGCTGAACAATGGGGACGACACCTGACAACGTAACTATAATGTTACCTGTAGGTAATGCAGTCTCGATATTATCTTTCTCTAGAGGAATTTATGACTAGTTTAGTTTTTTAGTAAGATTTTTATTAATAGGGTAAATCATCAAATTCTCTCATCCATTTCATCAGGGTTGAGGCGAGAAGGAGTGTCTGACTCTGACTGTCTAAAAATCAGATCTACTCCTGACTGAGGTACCTTATACACAAGCTGAACATCAGCTCCGTTGGGCCGCATCTGTAGTGGTCTGTGTTTGAGGAGCGCGTGTTCTCGGGTCTGGTTCTGTTCGGCCGGCAAGCTACCCTTGCTAGCCGTCCCCAGGCCCTCGCTTACTATAGCCGGAGATCGTTGCGCGATAGTGATGTGAACTAAGATTTAAAATTTTCTCCTACCTCATGGAACTTAACAAACCCATAAGTATTATGGCGGAGAAATCACCATAACCGCTACTAAGTCAATATTTGCTTACATATGATAAAATATCCGCTCTTTAGCCAATTGAACTTTAATTGACGAATGAAGCGTAATAATCGCTGAGGGATTCATGGAATGCGTCACTTAGCTGCGTTTGTGATTTGCATTAGATTAAGTACTTTATCCCGTCCTGACTGACCGACTGAGACGTATATGGGGGCACAGATGAACGCCCTTGCTGTTGTCAAGTATTAAACTAATCAGAATATCAACTGATCACTATGCGAGTGAACCCGCAGGGCCAAGCCAGTCTGTTGTAAAAAGCATAATTAATATTCGCATTAATTGGTTTGTTGTTGCTAGCTATCATAAATATGTTCCCTTTAGGCTAGCTATTAGGGCTACGTAAGAATTTCGAGTTCTAATATTATGAGAGTTAGGTAAAATATTCGATTTTATTCATCAAAGTAGTCTACATTCAAGATTTGATGGTACCAAGCCCTACACTATAGCCGTGAAGACCTAATTGGAAAAACGTCAAAAAAGCGATAGTGGTATCACTTTTTTGTCGTTTATATATGTTATAACTTAATTGTTACTCATACGTTGTACTTATTCTATTGGTGAATCCAATTAGGTCTTCTAATGGTTATTGTGCTGGGTTTGGTACTATCAAATCTTTGAATGTCGACTTCTTTGATGAATACCTAAAGCTAATATTTTACAGTAGGTACTTCAAAATTATATGTACTCGAGATATGACATTTGGGCATTACCCAGACTCACTAGTTAGTAACTGGGTCCAGAAATGGAAAGCATAACAAATTCTATCTCGTTCGTGAGATTAAACTCTTGAAATGCCATTTTGTAAGCTAATTCACAATTTACCGAAGAAAATTACGAATTTGGCACCTAATTTGGTCATGCCTCGGTGGCTGGGTGAAAACCTATGCTTATGTTTATTGTATTACATATTACTGAGCAATCGTATAATACTTTGTTACTATCTATAGTTTTTGTAGATGCTTGTGTACCCATTTTTTACTCATTGTATTTTCCAAGAAATGTAATACCTGTGTATGTATGAATTGAAAATGGAATTGGTCCCAAAACGCTCCCCTGCGGCAAACTAAAAAAAAACATAAAAGGGTGATGTAGTTATAACTGAGATGTACTTAATGACGTTAATAAATTAAGATACAAAAAAGACATGGTAACTTTTTCTAACGTGATTGAATGATCGGACCAATATAATCAAATAAAACAAATATAAATATGAATATGAATATTTGATTTGTTTATTTTATGCAATATAAATCAACAGAATAAAGTGAAATCGACTTCGATTTTAAACGAGCCACCAATAAGTCTATCGGACACAAAACGATTCTTTTTAATAAAATTAATAAACATGCGGACGTCGAAAGCTTATTTTTATCAAATTAATAAACGATTTACTGCGTACTTTATATTCATTATTGATACTTTTAATGATCACCTTTAATATTGTATCGTTAACTTTGATTAATTGGATACCGCGCCTACAAATATTAGCTAGTCCATTTAGCTTCAATAGAAATTTGATGAAGGAATGGTAATTTGGATAAATAGCGTGTTCATTTGCGTCGGCTAGACATATTCGTGTGTCAAATTATGCAATAGTTAGTTTGTTCCAACTTCAATCCAGTTGCCATAACTTAGGATTGCGTGAAGCCAGTTTTTCACAGAACGTCGAGTGGATGAACGGTGCTCCACGTGACCGTTCGTGCCTGCTCCGCGGACCGTGGCCCGTTTCACTACAGCTATTCGACTCGAGAAAACACTACCAACCACATTTTTATGCTTTTATCTCGCTCGAGAGAGCACACCGCATATTCAACCACCATCTAGTTCAACACAAATAAAAATACACTTTACCTACGTGAAAATAAAAGTAGTTTTCTTTCAGAGATTCGGGTTATTGCACTCGATGAACATATGCGTCACGTATCGGTCTATGTACACGAAATCGGTATGTAAATGCTATTAATGAAGTTAAATGCCATTGTATCTGTCGGCTAGATTATTGGCCTTGTGAAATTATATTGGAGTGCGATTTGCTGCAAATTATGAGCGCATCGCGAAACTGATTTGCGTGTTTGCTGTAAATGCATTTCTAACATCTAAATGATAAGTTTGTTTTAAAAATGCTGTACTCGCATATTATAAAGAATACTCTATTTTTTTACCGGTAACAACTGAAATGTATAGAAATAACGACCCGCAAAACTTCTTTGTGACTTGAAACTTGTAGAGCTTGCACTTCATTCACGTGATTAAGTCGTTATATTCAAATATTTTGTAGGGCTCGGAATTCTTCCTAAATAAGCTACCTTTACGAATACCATGGAACATGTGCTTCCAGTACCTATATTACCTAGGCTAGAGTTGCGAGTATTAGCGCAATAATGTACGAGCGACAGTAAGAGTCTGACACCTCCTTCAGCTCCATCCAGGGAGGGAGAAGATATATTGATATGATATTTGATGATATTTCCACAAATAAGTAGATATCTATGTATAATATAGCTTTCCGATCAATGTCCAAAGTGTTAATATTTGTTAATCTTTATTCAAGTAAGTATCGCTGCCATATCGTCACGTCCATTCCCAGCGACCACAATGTTTACCATCAATTATTTCCGGCAACACGAATTAGTTCCACTTTTGCACGACTTTTTATTCAGCCAGTGCGTAAAATTGCCTTATTTATTTAGTCGACTTGTTTTTTTTTATTATCTATACTTACCTTTTTCGAATAGTTCCGTTTAGTTTTTATTGTGAGAACATTATCCGGTTCATGGCATTTGCGGTTTTTGTTGATCTTTCGGATACATTCGTTAGTTTGAAACTTTTTATGGTGGGGCAAGAACACTTTGGCACTGTTCCATCTTCAAATTCAAATGACACTTCTGTTCATATAACCATACTTCTACAATATTGTGTTTCTACCATGTTAACAAGTCTACAGAGAAGAATAGTGATCAAATATTTGTACTCCGAGTGACTCGAAATTCACTGGTTACTAATGATGTTGTTTTATGCAAGTAAACAGTGAACTTGGTCATTTAGAGAGTTCCACGCCCTACTTGTTCCAGCATAGATTACCTTGCTCAGATTGCCTCAATATTTTACGGTGTTCGCTTTACTTTGTACTCTGAACGCCCAACACCAGTAAGAGAAATGCTTATTAAACATTTAAATATCGCTTTTGTTTTCTCTTAGACATCGAGACAGATATATATTTATTTTTTTGGCGTAAGGAGGTACTCCTTGTTTCACTGAATTTAAAGGGGTAAAGCTAGGAAATAGATACTGCGCGTGTAAACCAGACCAACTGAAAAATAAGTGTATAGCCTTGTTGGCAAAAGCTAGACTTAAGACGTTTTTTAAGGAATAAGAGGCAGACAAGCAGACGACGGATCAATTGATGGTAAGTGAACAGCGCCGTCTATGGACCGCAATACCAGACGAGTTACAGTCACGTTTCCAGCGCTTTAGGAACGGTCGAAACGGTTCCATAATGTCATTCCAAAATTTTGCCGAACGAGATAAGAAATTTTGCGCAAATTGCGTGGCTAAAGACAACAATGACAAATTATTGTTAACAATTTCTAATCAAACAAATATCAGAAATGCATCACTTTTAGAAATTGTAATAAATGACTTATTTTGGATCATTTTCCGATTATATTTCTTTAAAATTAAAAGTACTTTGATATGAAGCTACTTAGGGCTTTCGTTGACTCTTTTTATGTTTCGGGTGTCCATTGGCGGCTGTGATTGCCTACCATTAGATGATCCACTCGCATCATTGTGAGCGAGATAGTTTTTTTTTTGTGAGGGGAAAATCATCAAATGACTTCTCCCGCCCAGGGCTGGGCAGGATGGAGTGTCAGACTCTTACTGACTAAAAACCCCCCTGTTCCTTCTCCTGCTCTGTGCCGAGGTCGCGGTGACTCATTGCGCTTACCCCGCAACCCCGGCGTGAGCGAGATAGTTGGACCCTAGCTAAGCGGGGGCGGGCCGCTAGTTTCTTATAAAGATACAGCATGCTCCCAAAATAAGAGAACAGTTGAATGTATCGAGCAAAACATTTATATTGTTGGAAATATACAAGGTTTTCATGCAAGGAACTTGTAATATTAAACGCTGTCGTGATATCACGCTATAAAAACTTATTTTATGTTCAATATGATTGACAATTAACAGTTTTATAGCAACTTACTGACACAAATATCCACAACGAATGTGTATGTGTGCTTCCTCTGCGCAGTTTCAATTAAAACAAGTGATCAATTATTGCAAATTTTGATCAAGATTTGTAAATATTTGTTGTAACTTTTACAATAAACTAAATTTTTGTGTAGTTAACCTTGTTTTTTACATTTCCCCTTTAGTTAAGGCCCCGGTTCGTAATGTTGTTTTTTGTTCAATACAGACGGATTACCTGACGGTAAGCAGTCAGCTCTGCTCATGGGCACAACAACGGAGTTACGGTCGGTGACCTTCCTTTTGGGGATTCGGGATTTGGAGTTTTTGGGTTAGGGAAGGGGAAGGATTGGGCCTCCGGCAACCTCACTTACACGGAAGAGGTCCAGCGGAAACCGAAGGCCCAACCCACAAACAGGGGTCAGCAACGCACATGTAGGTAATGACTCCTAATACCAAAGGAGTCATTACCTACGTTGCTGACCTCTTGTGGGTTGTTAGGAATTTACGGATAAGTGATTTAAGGATTTTGTGGGTTGGGCCTTCGGTTCGCGCGATCGCTTACCATCAGGAAAGCCGTCTGCACGTTTACCGACCTAGGTATGTATGACATAAAAAAGTACTTGTTTTTCCTTAATAGACATTTGGTCAACTTTACTTTAGCTAAACCTTCATGTACACACTATTACACAAACTCGTTAGTCACCAATGACGTATGACGGTTCAACGAACAACAATTTAATTGTAACGTAATAATTTCACACGATATTAACGATTGATTGTCTCCGACATGACAATGATTACCAATAAAAATCATTCACTTTCATTGCCTCATAAAAAAGTTGTCGTTGATGAGTTTTAGATTCTATGGGAACGCCTTATTTTGTTCTTGCAATATTTATGCATCATTGTGTAAGGGATGTAAGAAGATAATGTTAGTTTTTCTATACTAGATAATATTATAAAGATGTAAAATTTGTAAGTTCGTATGTAGGGGGTAATCTTTGGAACCGCTGGTCGGATAGCCAAACTTCTTTCACTGGTAGATAGCTACAATGTTCCTGAGGGCTACCTATAAAACATCACAATCAAAAAATCTAAAATCAGTTGATAAGTAGTTTTTCTTTAGTGTTTGCCCTTGTACAGTCTAGTTTGTACTTTGGTTATGAAGTTATTAACTTCCTATTTGATTTTTTGTTTTAAGCTAAGATCTTTTTGAGTTCATTTTAACTTGTAATGATGTATAGAAAAGATAGGTATAACATGGGTAGGCTATCCACAAAATTGAATTTCGATATCATTTGAATTTCAACTTTCCAATCAAAGTGAAGAAAGTTGAGGAGTACTTATTAGTCAGCGATTTCTTACTTAATATTGATAGCGTAATGGAGAAAATTCAATAACAAAGTTGATAAAATTGTTAATAGCAAACAATTTTAGATACAATTTTTTTTTCCTTTTAGTATTAAATGAAGTTTAAAATTAAAGTATAGTATTAAAAATTTTAATTACCAGACACAAAAAAGACCAATACCTTGTACAAACAAAAAACAATATGTATAAAAGTCTAACTAGACGTCGCGCGCTGCCTAAACATCTTAACCAGACACTACGTTTGACCGTCCATCTTGTAATTTCATTACCATTCTACGGCCGTGACCTTCAGTCAGTTCACTTTCCATAATGCACGCGGTTAGAATACAGCTCCCGTTACGGATATACGATACACTTTCTTTTGTTTTCATTGCTAAGGGACCCTGACTCACACAAGTTTCGTAATACCAACGCATTTTTATTAGGGATTCGAAAAGGAAAAGTGGATAGTTTCGCATTTTATTTCGTAAGTTGATGTGTTTAGGTTATAATTATTATAGGTACGTATTAAGTAGGTACGTTGAGCTAGCTGGCGTAAAATTTAGGTCAGGTTTTCTTTTTTTTTAAGTGTCGTCGTTTCATTTTGTGAATATATATACGTATAACATAAGTTGGCAATATTTGGGATCAATACCATCAAAGTTTTAAAAACATCTACTTATGTATTTTTACACTCGAAGAGTTATTTGACTTACTTATTTAATTGCTTTTATTAACTAAAGGAGGTAATAGTATTTCAATCAGTCACAAAAGACATTTAAAATACTCAATTAGATCCGAAAAGGTCATTAGCCCCAAAAACGACAATGCTGCCACATTGCTTACGTGTGTAAATCCATTATTTTTTTAATTATTTCCATGATATGTATCAACATGTATCAATATATATATACATATCAACATCCTACACTATATGTTCGTGCATGACTTACATAAGGGCACGATTGTGTACATTTTGCATGCAACAATATTGTATTTCATAGCTATTACACAGATCAAACATGGCAATCGTTATAAATCTAGGAAATATTTATTTATACTGTTATGATTGCATGTGTGTAATATAGCATAAACAGAATAAGGTAATGTTTTAGTTACACCATAAAATATCAAAACCTAGTATTTACTATTGTAGTACTTAACACTATTTTGCGTTTTAAAACGTAATCTTTGTCTGTTTTTTGCAGCCAAAATTGTGTCACAATAATTCGCACGTTGACAATTTTTTTAACTTCTGCTAATACAATATCTTTTCTGTGATTTCGTTATGTACAACAATTAACAGTTAGTATGTGAACGTTTGCATAAATATGTAGACACATAATCATATACTTAACATTAAACTTGGTTTTAATAATGAAGCGTTAATTCACATTGTTGTTTAATGGTCTAACGTGCATCTGTAATGATCTTGGGTTGGATCTGAGTAGATATTCTTAGAATTTATTTAATTATTACTAAGTACATAGTATAAAACAAAGTCGCTTTCTTTGTCCCTAGGTATCCCTATGTGCGCTTAAATATTTAAAACAAATAGGTTGAAGATAAAGGTTTAGTTTCGGCTTTGTAGCCGTGGAAGCCGGTGGGTCGCTAGTAGTTATTAATTATTTTAGTTCATTAAAACTGTAGCAAGTTTAACATTTGCTGTGGGTATTATTCTATCGATTTTGGGTAACTAGGTATTAGTGTTTGTCAGCAGAGAAAACTAAAATATTATTGTCAAATGCCAAATAATTTTGCTCTTTCTCTTTGTAATTGACTTTGCCTATATTTTAATAAGATATATTGGACATTTCTTACATTGTTTTTTGTTCATGAAAATGTTTTCGCACTTTAGGATTTTTTTCTGTATCGCGGGTGCGTTTACAAACATAGAATTGCACATACCTACACATTATATTCAGACTCGAAACAAAAATTTGTGGGCCACATAAACGACGAAATATTAGTTCCGTGCTCTCGTATGCCTAGAATTTAAAAACCATGTTAGACTTAGTGTCCTATCCACTTATAAACTACTCTCCTATAAATGGCAGAATGAATTATCGAATTTACCTAAGCAATGATATAATAAAAGTAAAATTTTTATACTTAAATTAAAATGACTATATGAATAATATACAACATATAACTCGGAGTTACGACTTAACACAAACGCTGTTATAATAGAATTTCTCCTAAGAAAGTTGCTATTCATCGCTAGCGAGAATTGGAAAAATGTTCAAGTGTCACTTTAGTTGACAAGTAACAAGTAACAACAATAAGTTAAAATAAATTACTTATGTAGGTATGTAAAAGTTACGCCTGTGTTGTCTAGACGTGGAGAAACGAACGAGATCCGTGTTAGTTAGACTGGTCAGTTTTAGTCGCTTATCCTACTTCCGATGGATACAATAGACGCAAATACGTAAATGGCCGTATGTTTAAGTGGATTGTTAGCCTTTTGCGCAATAATGGCTGAACGTTTTTGAATGCATCTTTATACCATGAACCGTGCCATGAACTGTGGGTCTTCATCAGCAATTTTAGAGTTTATAAAAAGTTAGAAATTTTGAAAGAAAAAATGTCGTCTACTTATAGAATAGACGATATTTTTCTTCTCTTGAAACAAAAACATGGGGCCATTATTGTCTGTTAGGCACCACCACAAATTCATTTAAGAGAAATAAGTATCAATTTGAATTTAGATATCAATTCTATCCTGTTATATAATTTAATTGTTATGTTTTTATAATAACTATCGTGAGACATACTAAATCACTCATGAGGAAGAACCCCTCTGTGGTTCGAAACTAGTAGAGCAATTTATACGCGTGAGTAACCCGCGATTTTTAGTTAATTAATTGTTATGTTTAACGGCTTATATCTACATGTAACTGTTCCGCTGAGAACTCGAATAGTTTCAAGCTATACTAGGGGCTTATATTCATAAACAGCATTGCACGACACAACATCGCAACATCGATTGTGGTGCAAGGTGAACTGGACCTATTTGACGCAGATGCAGTTTTTTTTCTTTATTATTGTTTTAATTTTTTGTTTAATTTGAGGTTTTAGCACTGTCTATTTCTATGTGCAAAATAAATATTATTCTCTCTTTCTGATTTAAAATAGTTTATTTAGTTTCAACCTCTTTAAAAAACACTATTAAATTCTACCTGAAAAAAAATAAAACCTATTTCCAGAAACCTTACTTCTTATTAACGTAATGTACCTAAGTATGTAAAAACAAATGCAAACGTTTTCCAGTAACCTTAGTAGGTAACCCGATCAAAAAGCACCTATTCTCATCCGTAACGCTTTATATAACAGTTACAACACAATAACTCATAACTCCACGCAACAATTAACATCAATCGGAGCCCTTATGCCTTCAGTGAAAGTGTACCACCTAAATATGCTGTGGGAACAATTAGCACAGCAATAATAAAAGCTTTATTTAACATTCCTTCACATCTCAATCAGCCTATTAGTGCCCACTACTGAGCATAGGCCTCTTCTCACTTAGAGAGGCGGCGGAGACCTTGCTCAAGGCGGATTGCCGATTACAAACTTATAATGAAACTAGCGGCCCGCCCCCCTTCGCACGGGTCCAACTATCTCGCAATCAAAGGGTCACTTGTTCCTAATCTTCCCCTCTACTTTTCTAATATTTTCTTTCATAAGAACATTCTTCAGATAATAACAAACACAACAAAAAAAGATTTAGCAAAATTGGTCCAGGCGTTGTTGAGTTATGCGCTTACCAACACATTTTGCGATCCATTTTTATATATAAGATAAGTATTATAAGTCCAGGTTTCCTCGCGATGTTTTTGGTATAGGCAACATTACCGTATGTTAGTGATATCCCTATAAATATAAACTTAAGTAGAAAGACCATATCACTCAGAAAAAAGTCACATTGATACGTGCCAGTTTTCAAATCATCATGCACGAGAGGCGGGTGCCACCACGGCTTTTATTAAGAAGTCTCTTATTTTACATTTTTATCAATAGTTTGTCGTCTTGTTTTGTGGCATAGGCCTCCCATAAAGCGAGCCACAGTCGTAGAAAGACCATTAGCATAACCATGTCTAAAATCTAGATATCTTTATTGCGCTCATTAGCATGTTGACGGGAGAGAAATCGAATACAATTGATTTCCTAAGCCTAAGTATATAGTATGTGAATCTGTTGGTTTTTGTTCGAAAAACTAGATTGGAAAAGAAAATGATCCTAAGAATAAAATTCTATGACGTTTTAGTTCCTGATAAATAATCATCCGTACTGAATTACATTGTTGAAATTAATCAGCTTTATGATATTATATAGATTGTTGTTTTATGATGATTTTTTGTTGTTATAATTTGATATATTTTGTACATATAATTGTATACATAGGCAGAGTAGAGATATTTCTTTGTGGAAAAAAATATCTTTGACCTTTTTAAAATGCCTCTGGTTAAGCGCACGCTACTTATAGATGAGTTCTTGATGTTATTTGAACCAATAGAGCATTTTATGGAAGAGGAGGTTTTAAAAAGGAGTAGGTACCTATTTCCTGCGACTAAGTCACACATACTTATATACAAATGTATTTCAATTTATTTAAAATGTCTCGCGATAGTTAATAGGTATAACTTATTATACAAATATAGATTATCTATCTGTGTATTTTTATTCCCTTTCTCCGTTCAATTATTGAAAGTAATTTCTTTATTATTATTTTCATATCTCAATTACCATAAACAGGAAGTTCAATAATGTTACTGTTTCCTTTTAAATACGAGTATCGAGTTTGTCGTACTACCTAGGTAAGTACAACAACTTCATTTCAAGTTCAATAATTCTTTACATTTTCTACTTTATTACAAAAAGGTAAAGTTGAAATCGCTTTAATGAATTTTGACAGGTCGGAGTAGGTTGATTTGCTGGTGTGGGCAAAACAAGCTCTGTCACGTGGTTTCACTTACATGACTTTTCAAATGTCTTACCTAGCTCGATGATGGATTGTTTGGTGTCTAAAGCTTTATCAAAAGCGTGTAAAATGTTAATGTAGCAACTTTTTAATTTGATTGACGGGTAACATAATTATTTGTAGATATTTTAGGCCATTAGGGGATAGAATTACAGGTCTCCGATTACGCTGATATTCATATTTACAAGCAGACAAAAGCATTTTCTCTTATTTTATTTTATGTAACAGTATCTGTTTAACCTATTTAAATACTTATATTTTTATGAAAAGTTATTATTAGTATTTCTTGTAATCATTAGGTATCTAGGCTTGATAAAGAATACTGTGTTGTTAAAAGAATACGTAACGTAAACAAATACCTAAGTACCAGGGATGGCTGGAAAGTTATCTACCTAACATAGAAAGAAAAGACATAGGGAGCTCATTTTTTTTTTATTTTTCAATATAGTCCCCTGCTACCGTAATGCACTTATTACATTTGTCAATAAGCGACATTAAACCGTCAAAAAAATATTTCTTGGATTGGTCGTCAAAATGGTCATCCACAGCGTCCTTCATTTCTTCATCGGTCGAAAATTGCCTCCCTCTTAGGCTTTTCTTCAAATTTCTAAATAGAAAATAGTCACAGGGGTCAAATCTGGACTATAGGGTGGATGGTTTAGTTCCTTGAAGCCATTCTTGCTTAAGACTGACCTTGCATGTAAAGCTGTATGGACCGGAGCATTGTCGTACAAAATTAAAACTCCTTTGCCAAGTTTGCCTCTTCGTTTTTCTTTAATGGCTTCTCGCAGTTGGTCAAGTAAGCTGACGTAGTAAGCTGCGTTTATCGAAGTATTTTTTGGTAGGTAATCTATCAAAAGAATCCCCTCGACATCCCAAAAAATTGTTGCCATAAGGTTGCCTGCTGATGGCCGAACCTTAAACTTGCGCGGCGGCTTCTCCCCTTTAAATTTCCACTGTAAAGACTCCTGTTTGCTTTCGGTGTGCCATTGGCGAATCCAGGTTTCGCCGCAGGTTACTATTCTAGAGATAAGTTCTTCTTCTCTGTCTTTTACTAGGTCCAAAAATGCCTCACAACATTCGACGCGTCGTTGTTTACTAAAGGGCGTCAGCATTCTCGGTACCCATCGGGCGCTTACCTTTATCATCCCTAAATGTTCGTGAATAATAATGTGAACACGTTCCTTACTTAATCTTAATCCTGACATCCCTAGCGATTTCCCACTGCTTGACTCTCCGATCTGCGAGTATTATTTTTTTCACTCGAGCCACCGTGTCTACTGTGACTGCAGAAACCGGCCATCCGCTACGGGGATCGTCTTCCAGACTCACACGGCCATGTTTAAATTGTTTAGACCAAAACTTAATAACAAAATCGGAAGGACATGAATCACCAAACACATTGGACATTCGTTGTTTTATTTGCAAAGGAGTATTTCCTTCTTTAGTAAGGACTTTAATCACGGCACGCTGCTCAATTTTAAGCATTTTAATATTTTCATCCGACATGTTTACTATGTTAGTGGACTATTCGTAATGAAAACAATCAAAACAAATGAATGCTATTATTTTCAAATAAGGAATACATAAGTATTAAAGTTTCATAGTGGCCAGTATCATTTTTGTAACTTTATTGAACAAAGTAGATTATATATCAGCCACCCCTCGTACTTAGCCGTTATCGTAACATCTTATTTACGAAAAGTTTTTAGTATTTATTAAGCCAAGCTTCGGCAGGATTGGGTCGGCTCGACCGGAGTAATGTCACGACCAAACAGAAAACCAGCGTGAAACAACCAAATTGTTGTGTTTCGCCGTGTAGGTATGTGAGGTTATCGGGGGACAATCCTTCCCGTCCTTCTCCTAATCCCTTCATCTTTCTGAACCTAATCCCCAAAAGGTCGGCAACGCACTCGTAACTCCTTCGTCCATGAGTGGCACTGATTGCTTACCATCAGGCAAACCTCGTTTGCCGTCGAATCACATTAAAACTATGAACCTTCAAGAAGATTTCGCTTTTAATAGAATAAGCGCCTATTTCACCACCTAAGATGGCGTAGGATATACTTAAATTGATTTAAAAAAAACACATTGGGTTCTATATTCAAATTTATCTGGTACGCGTACCTACGTACCCGGTAGTTCAGACTTTAGGTGGTTACAAACAAAGAAAATAGCTTTGGAATTTATTCAGTTTCACTTAGATATAACAATTCTGTATTTGTGTTTAAATTATAGACTAGTTAAAGGAAAGTAAATGAGGCACTAGTTTGTGTGGACAAACGGCAACAGCGTGGCGCCGCGGAAACATTTCCTTCGCCTCTATAATTAGAAAGCATACATGTCTTGTCAATGGACGGAAATAAGTGGAACTGCGAGAATTTTATCATGTTGTATTTATTATCCTACATACATAAAATAGATACTATCAAGTCATTTCCTCGAAGAAGCACGATAAGCGCCTGTTTTGCCATCTTCCTATTGGCCCATACTTCATACAAGTTAAGTTTGTTCCATATTCAAATTCATTTGATACATCATGGTTATCCAATCTTTGTTGCTGGGTTTGGGAGTGCAAGCGCAATGATGTACCGTCTTCACTCAAAGCAGGAAAAGGAACGAGGTGATTTTAGCCAGTAAGATCCTGAAACTCCCTTTCGCCCATTAAAGAGCAGGAGAAGCAATAAGTTTTTCCTCTTAAGGAAAAGACATTGTGAAACGGATCACAGGATGGCCAATCTCTTAATTTTGCAGTAGATATAATAAGTATATTTAGGCCTCCTGGAGCGGATGGTCTAAGGGTCTAAGAGATTTAAAAACATTATACTTAGGTTTATTCTACTCGGTTCGCTATCAATAGAATAGAACTCGATTGTCGATACCTCTTGTGTGGAAGCCATGATTGTAACAGAATTGACCATAGATGATTACGATAGACATGAGTTCTACAACCTTTTTGTCAGTCGGCAAAGACTTGCAAAAATGGCAGTAAACAGTCGGTACCACAGATCGCAACGCTTAATGGTCTTCGCTTCTTGTTTTTCAACATATTTATGAGACATAAAGCAATTTATCTAATTGCTTTAATCTGCTGAGCAGGGAAACTTGTACATTTAACAAGTTCTATGGTGTTGCTTTATTTTTGTTGTTTTTTTTTGTATACATACCTATGTCGTCAATGCAAAGCGTCTGCCATTTTTCTGACTCTGGACCTTATTAAATAACTTGAAATAAGTAATATTTACAACTTTGATCTCATTACGATCCAGATCAACATTTAAACATCTAATCTTTAGTAATAAACCCGCATTGTATAAGTATTTTGAGCTTGAACTCCTTTCGATAGACTAGATCAGTTTAATTTTGGACGTTCTCAGAAACTGAGTTTGCTCTTATTATAATCTCAAAGAGGATGAACAAACGAATTGGCACTAGTAACAAATACGCTAGCTAAATGTTAAACTAATTAAAATTATAATTCAGTGTCCGATCATAGAACAAAATAAACCAACCCAAATAGTATAAGGATTATTTAAATAAAAATAGAAAAAATTTAAAATTGTAGTTTATTTATAAATAGTTTTAAGTGGAAAATCGAATACAAGAAATTGACAAGTTAACGTCTGTGTTTATACCTATGTACCTATATGTTATATAGGTATATACCTACCCCAGAAAATCTTCTGTAACTGGAAGAGAATTCCCGCAACTATTACGGGTAGTTGACCGCAAAACCAGTCTTGCTATGGCGTTTACGTCCGTGATCGATGGATAAATAATATATGACAAGTTATCTGTATTATTAGACGCCATCTTGCTTCCCGTTTATAAATGGTTATTAATTAATCTATTATTTTTGAAAAGTAAAAAACGATAATTTTGACGCCATAAAAATTTTACGTATAAAATGGCAAACTTATTTGTCTTGCATTATCTAAAATGTATGAATATTAAGTGTAATAAAATGTATGAGTGCATGTTTGATTTCATTTGAGTATTTTTATGGTTTTATACGTTGAAATAATTTGTTGTTGATTGAGGAAACTAGCCAATTGACCCAACTTCTACTTCTAATGCAGTATGAGCTGTGGACAAAGACATTAGCTACGCTTAGTAAACTTTTTCTGCAGTTGTTCAGATTCAAAAAAAGAAGTGAAATATTATGACGTTAATATAACATTAAGGACATTCAGGACCTCAAAGTCTCGTGTATAAATTCCCGATGATAACTGGCAAATTTTACCTTGTAAACAATGAAAAAATGAAAATTAATAACGTAAGTAATATTTTGTACTTTAAAAATCTCTGATTTGCTATTGGTCTATAAAACTGTAGTAGTGGTGATTAGCTGGTTCTGGCGCAAGCGCCAGAACCAGCTAATCACCCGGAATCCAAAATCTGAGTGGCACCAAACCTAAAAAAAAAAAAAAAAAAAAAAAAAAAAAAAAAAAAGTTTGGTATGCTATCCTAGGTTTTGGCATGCTCTGATCACGTTTCTGCAGTCCGTTTTAGCGTAGGATGCGTGGTTCTGGAGTTATGAAAATCAGAATCAGCTTCTGAACCCTCATTAACGTTCCTTTGTTTGCTTATCGTTACATTACTTAACGTCCCATTGTTCGCCTATCGTTATCATTATCTATTGTGCTTCGAACTCTCTCATTACGGTTGCTTTGGCGTTCTTATCTATTACTCATTGTTAACTTCAGTTTGTCTGATTTTCTATATCATCAATAAAACACAATCATTCATTTTTATTTCGAACTTTTATTACTTTTTTTTACAAAATATGAGTGGAACATCTCATCCACTAAATTATCATTGTACAGCGTGTTTCCTGTAAATATGTTCGTAAAACTATGCATTGAACATCCCTGAAACTTAAATAGCAAATACATTAAGCAATATTCGCCACAAACCGAAGTCCAATCATTCTGAATCCTATCAACATTCCAGTCCCACCTCTTACAATTCCTTTTCAAAAACTGAAGATGATATCGCTCAGGTGTTCGTCCATATGAATCAAAATATTGGCCGATACCATTTGTATCGATATGTATGGCTACCCAGTGTGACCCTGGTTTATCATCCGCATCCAAATTGCATATTATATACGTTGGTACATGTGTGTACAAAGGTAGTCTATTAGCAGCATAAACATTATTTTCTAGACTGGAATGAATCTTTTTCATATGTTTTTGTAATTCTAGTGTATCCATGATATTACTGTTATTAGCAGATTATTACAGTACCAATATATAAAATGGTTGTCATAGGAATGTTCAATGATAGTGATTTGTAAATAAAAATCGCATTCTTTGTGTAAGTCACAAAACAGGTTCATGCCTGTTGTGATGTGAGATAAGTTTGTTGATTCATAGAGTTTCGTTGTACTTAGGGATGTGTATGTGTGTGTCATGTTTTAGATAAGAATGGACTATAATGATGGAACAATTGCAGTCATGCAATCAGTGTATGGTCGTTTGACCACAGTGAATTGTATACGTCTACCAATACTACGTTTGTGTTACCTACTTCAACGCATCATGGAGGTAAGTGTTTATTCTATTGACAAACTTACTTGTATTTCTGTTGTTGTTTCCTTATGTGTGTATGTGTGTGTGTGTGTGTGTGTGTCAGATTAATCAAATTGATATTAACGTGATAACTCTGTTGTTGCAGAGATCATTCAGCTTCGCAGACGATAATGTAAATACCTATAAACAGTATTACTACTCGCCTCTCTCTCCCCAACACGAAGAAGAGAGTGATAACATCGTCGTTAATAACACAGACGATGGTGGATAAAGGAAATCGCAACCGATTGATAAATTTTTTGAAGTGGCACCAAAAATAAAATGGAGGAAGCTGCTATCGTCGACTGTGGCACGAGCTGTTAAAGATGGCGTATCATACATCTCTACAAATTCTGACGATGGAGACCAAGCGACGCATCTCATAAAAATTGAAATGTATGATATGAAGAAACTATCCAAGATTCCAACTAGTGATCACTGGAAGCACGCTACCACGAGAATTAAATATTACGTAAAGAATTATAAGGATAGCATCTACGACAACACAAACGGTCTCGTATACAATATTACAAAGACAATAGCAGAAAGTGAAAAAGTAAAAAAATACTTTTTTAACAATAACACTCACTCATTAGTGGACTAGTCATATTAATACAAATTAAGGATTCTAAAGATGTTTATAAACTAATCATAGATAAACTAATAGTATATGTTAACTAATGATATAAAAGTTTGTGATGAAATGGAGAAGCGTGAACTGTTCGATTCATCGTATGGTGATGCTCGGATACTCTCTTCTCTACTTTAATTATAAGTAGTATATTGTATAAGATTAAATAGGGAAGGTTTATAAGTAAATAAAAAATAGTACATTGCATACATTTTGTTTTATTAAATTTTATAATGTTACCTTTAGTTACACACACAAAATGCATTAGGCGTAACACATATATCTAAAACACAATACACATTATAATCCTAACTACTATAGTCTACAGTAACATTTCTATTTTTATCTATTTCAATAATATTATCAAACTCAGCATAAACAATACAGTTAATTGTTTGTATTAGTGAGTATTCAAATCGTACTTCTAATCTTACACTACCATGCTTTATGAGATTCCAATGGGCTGATGAGTTAGCTGATAAATCAGGAGTTAAATCAAATGCTAAAAGACAGTAACCTTTGGCATACTGTTCACGTGAGATTGCATTTCCTTCATTAAGAAAGTGAATACCAGTCCCCGAGAATAGAGTATGATATGCTGATGTAAATATATTATTATCAAAAGATGGTTGCAAAGCTTTGGAAGGTATTTGTTGACCATCAATATATAGGCTGAAAGACTTAATACCATAATTTTCAAAGGTAAATGGATTTTTAGTTAGTGAACCATTAAATGCAGAATTATTCACAAAACCTATAATACATCTTTTGGGTACCTGTCCTAAGAATAATATATTATCAAGAGTTTTTCCTTGAACACCCGATGGAATTGTTAAAACTTTAACTTCAGCACGAGTAATAGGATATTTAGCAGTGGTAGAAGCTAAAACTTTCTGATGAGCGAGTAATACACTTGGATTAATTCGTGCTCTTCGAACAATAAGAGTTGCGTCCGTAATGCAAACTTTAAACTTTACATCATTTGACCCAGCAAATGGGTATTACTCTCTGGTTTATATCTTGTATGTAAAAGTGTAGATCGGGTGGCATCTTACGCAAAACATGGAAATAAACTAAAATTTACTGGTATTTCTTTTCCGGTTAAAATTGCAGATATATCAAAAGTTGAGAAATTAAACAATATTAGTATTAATGTTTTTGGCTTAGAGTATAATAAAGAAAAAAAGTGTATAATTCCAACAGAATTATTAGGTCCTTTATATTGAACAAAATGTCGTACACCTAATCATATTAACCTACTATATATATCGAATGGTATTAAAAATCATTACTGTTATATTAAAAACTTATCGCGATTAGTTAGTTCACAAATATCAAAACAACATTGAGAGTTTATATATGTGATTCATGTTTACTTCATTTCCCATCAGAGGAAAGACTTAATAGCCATCGACAATATGATTGCGCTCACATTTGTACGGAATTACCAAACGGCGAGTATTCCAAAAAGCATTGGTTTGGTAAACCGACCTCAAATAATAAAATAAAATTTGACAAATTCTTGAAAAAGTTGGAAATGCCCTTTGTGATTTATGCAGACTTTGAGGCATTTTTGAATCCAATAGAATCATGTAGTAACGATCCATCTCAGCCTAGTACGATTAATATTCAAAAACATGAAGTGTATAGTTTTGGATATTATATTAAATGTTCATATGATAACAGATTATCAAAATATGAGACGTATAGTGGGTCAAACTGTGCACAAGTGTTTATGAATCGCCTTTGTGAAGATGTGAAAACAATAGTTAAAAAAATAGTTTCCAAAAATGCCCCGTTCCATTATCAGATGAAGATAAAATTAAAATTTCAAATTCAAACATATGTTATATTTGTGAAACTGAGGTAAATGAAGATCTTTTTTACGATTTTGATTGGCACACTGGCAGTTTTAGGGGTGTTGCACATCAATGCATGTGTGTAGTTCTAAGTACAGAACCCCTCGTCATATCCCAATATTCTTACATAACCTCAGTCACTACGATGCTAATTTCATTGTCCATGCATTAAACTTCGATGATGACAAAGTTGAAGTTATTCCAAAAAATAAAGAACGATACATATCATTTTCAAAACAGTTAACAATAAATAATCAACCGGTAAGTTTAAGATTCGTAGGTTCATTGAAATTTTTATCGTCTAGTTTAGATCAACTAGCTAAAAATCTTAATGATGATCAGTTTACAGAACTAAAAAGGAACTATCCTAATAATGAAGACTTCACGTTTAAGACGGAAAGGTATTTATCCTTATGAATTTATGTGTAATAGTGATTGCTTGAAACATCCATCACTTCCTGATCAACACCAATTTTAAAGTTCACTCACAGATTCAAATATTTCAAATGATGATTATAATCATGCAAAAGATATTTGGTAAAGTTTTAAGTGTAGTAGTATGTCTGATTATTCCAATTTATATTTAAAAACTGATGTTTTACTTTTGACTGATGTATTTGAAAACTTTAGAAAGCTTTGTATTAAAACTTATGGTAACTCATTACTATACTGCCCCAGGTTTAAGTTGGGATGCAATGTTAAAATTTACCAAAATAGAATTAGAATTGTTAACGGACTATGACAAAATTGCTTTTTTTAAAGCTGGTATTAGAGGGGGTGTATCTCAGTGTAGCAATCGTTTTGCTAGAGCAAATAATAAATTCATGGAAGATTATGATAGTGAAAAACCTAATTCATACCTAACCTATTTTGATGCAAATAATTTATACGGTTGGGCAATGTCTCAATCTCTTCCTGTTGGTGGTTTCGAATGGATTGATTCTAATACAGATTACAATGTATCGGATAACTCTGATTTCGGTTATGTTTTAGAAGTTGATTTGGAATATCCTGATGAACTTCATAATTTGCATTCTGACTTTCCGTTGTGTCCTGAAAACATATGTGTGGGTAATACTAAAGAAACTAAATTAGTTCCTAATTTAAATAATAAAAATAAATACATCATTCACTACAGGAATTTAAAACAATGCATTGAAATGGGGATTAAATTAATTAATAGAATTTTAAAATTTAAACAGAGTTCTTGGTTAAAGAAATACATAGACTTAAATACTAATTTAAGAACGTTAGCTACATCAAACTTTGAAAAAGACTTTTTTAAATTAATGAACAATTCTGTCTTCGGTAAGACTATGGAAAATATTGAAAAAAGAGTAAACGTTAAACTACTAACTCACTGGGATAATCGTGGTAAAGTTTTAGGTGCTCAGGATTGGATTGCAAAACCAGAATTCCACAGTTTATCAATGTTTTCAGAAAATTTAGTCGCAATACAATTACGGAAAACAAAATTAATTTATGATAAGCCGATTTATTTAGGATTTTGTATTTTAGATTTATCTAAGACCCTAATGTACGAATTTCATTATAACTACATGATTAAAAAGTTTCATAATAAAATTAAGTTATTGTACACCGATACCGATAGTTTGATATATCAAATTTTTACAGACAATTTTATGAGGATATAAAACCAGATCTACTTCACTATTTCCATACATCAGATTACCCGGAAAATAATATTTATGGATATCCAAAAATAAATAAAAAGAGTTGGGTTTTTTTAAAGATGAGAATAATGGTAAAGTATTGAAGGAATTTGCAGGGTTGCGATTAAAAATGTATGCATTAGAAATAGAAGATAAATTTATAGCCAAGGCAAAAGGAGTTAACAAAAGTGTTACCAAAAAAATGAATATGGAAAATTACAAATCGTGTTTGTTTAATAAAAATGTATTATATTGTAGTATGCTTCGATTCAAGTCAATCAAACACACTATTTTTACACAAAAAATAAATAAAACATCTTTATCATATAATGATACCAAACGATGTATTATGAACAACAACATTGATATTATAAATTACGTTAAGTGTACCTAATACTTTTTACTTTTATTTCTGTGTGTATATACAAAATTTGTACTAATTGTAAAAGTATGATATTACTATAATGCTATATAATAGTTTATTACATATTTAAAATTTATTGTTTGATTGTAAATAATGTAAAATAATTGTAGTTTTTTGTATGCTTAAATTTGGCGTTGAGGTGATTGTGAAATTCTGATAAGTACTAATTGTGTAAGAAATAGTATACAGATCATTCTATTTTTCACAAATTACATGTTTTGTATAATTTTAGCTAACATTTGGTAAATTATATAAAGGCTGCATTTCATCAAAACACCATGTGATCTGATTAAAATTACAAGTACATATTTCTTTAACTGATTTTATGAAATTTGTTACAAAATTTGACTTCCCACATCCACTTGATCCTGCCACAATAGCACTAAACGGATGGATAAAAATAATTTTTAACAAAAAAAAAAAACCGACTGGCACCGACTTCAAAATTATAAAATAGTTACTAAATATTATTTTCTATTTAACTAAATGAAAGTGTGTATTACTTTAAACAAAGTAAATTTATTTTTTACTTTTTAATTTACTTTTGAAGTCGGTTTTTTTTTGTTATAAATTATTTCTATCCATCCGTTTACTTCCGTAAAAAAACCGACTTCAAAAGTAAATTAAAAAGTAAAAAATAAATTTACTTTGTTTAAAGTAATACACACTTTCATTTAGTTAAATAGAAAATAATATTTAGTAAAGTAAATTTATTTTTTACTTTTTAATTTACTTTTGAAGTCGGTTTTTTTACGGAAGTAAACGGATGGATAGAAATAATTTATAACAAAAAAAAACCGACTTCAAAAGTAAATTAAAAAGTAAAAAATAAATTTACTTTGTTTAAAGTAATACACACTTTCATTTAGTTAAATAGAAAATAATATTTAGTAACTATTTTATAATTTTGAAGTCGGTGCCAGTCGGTTTTTTTTTTTTTTGTTAAAAATTATTTTTATCCATCCGTTTAGTGCTATTGTGGCAGGATCAAGTGGATGTGGGAAGTCAAATTTTGTAACAAATTTCATAAAATCAGTTAAAGAAATATGTACTTGTAATTTTAATCAGATCACATGGTGTTTTGATGAAATGCAGCCTTTATATAATTTACCAAATGTTAGCTAAAATTATACAAAACATGTAATTTGTGAAAAATAGAATGATCTGTATACTATTTCTTACACAATTAGTACTTATCAGAATTTCACAATCACCTCAACGCCAAATTTAAGCATACAAAAAACTACAATTATTTTACATTATTTACAATCAAACAATAAATTTTAAATATGTAATAAACTATTATATAGCATTATAGTAATATCATACTTTTACAATTAGTACAAATTTTGTATATACACACAGAAATAAAAGTAAAAAGTATTAGGTACACTTAACGTAATTTATAATATCAATGTTGTTGTTCATAATACATCGTTTGGTATCATTATATGATAAAGATGTTTTATTTATTTTTTGTGTAAAAATAGTGTGTTTGATTGACTTGAATCGAAGCATACTACAATATAATACATTTTTATTAAACAAACACGATTTGTAATTTTCCATATTCATTTTTTTGGTAACACTTTTGTTAACTCCTTTTGCCTTGGCTATAAATTTATCTTCTATTTCTAATGCATACATTTTTAATCGCAACCCTGCAAATTCCTTCAATACTTTACCATTATTCTCATCTTTAAAAAAACCCAACTCTTTTTATTTATTTTTGGATATCCATAAATATTATTTTCCGGGTAATCTGATGTATGGAAATAGTGAAGTAGATCTGGTTTTATATCCTCATAAAATTGTCTGTAAAAATTTGATATATCAAACTATCGGTATCGGTGTACAATAACTTAATTTTATTATGAAACTTTTTAATCATGTAGTTATAATGAAATTCGTACATTAGGGTCTTAGATAAATCTAAAATACAAAATCCTAAATAAATCGGCTTATCATAAATTAATTTTGTTTTCCGTAATTGTATTGCGACTAAATTTTCTGAAAACATTGATAAACTGTGGAATTCTGGTTTTGCAATCCAATCCTGAGCACCTAAAACTTTACCACGATTATCCCAGTGAGTTAGTAGTTTAACGTTTACTCTTTTTTCAATATTTTCCATAGTCTTACCGAAGACAGAATTGTTCATTAATTTAAAAAAGTCTTTTTCAAAGTTTGATGTAGCTAACGTTCTTAAATTAGTATTTAAGTCTATGTATTTCTTTAACCAAGAACTCTGTTTAAATTTTAAAATTCTATTAATTAATTTAATCCCCATTTCAATGCATTGTTTTAAATTCCTGTAGTGAATGATGTATTTATTTTTATTATTTAAATTAGGAACTAATTTAGTTTCTTTAGTATTACCCACACATATGTTTTCAGGACACAACGGAAAGTCAGAATGCAAATTATGAAGTTCATCAGGATATTCCAAATCAACTTCTAAAACATAACCGAAATCAGAGTTATCCGATACATTGTAATCTGTATTAGAATCAATCCATTCGAAACCACCAACAGGAAGAGATTGAGACATTGCCCAACCGTATAAATTATTTGCATCAAAATAGGTTAGGTATGAATTAGGTTTTTCACTATCATAATCTTCCATGAATTTATTATTTGCTCTAGCAAAACGATTGCTACACTGAGATACACCCCCTCTAATACCAGCTTTAAAAAAAGCAATTTTGTCATAGTCCGTTAACAATTCTAATTCTATTTTGGTAAATTTTAACATTGCATCCCAACTTAAACCTGGGGCAGTATAGTAATGAGTTACCATAAGTTTTAATACAAAGCTTTCTAAAGTTTTCAAATACATCAGTCAAAAGTAAAACATCAGTTTTTAAATATAAATTGGAATAATCAGACATACTACTACACTTAAAACTTTACCAAATATCTTTTGCATGATTATAATCATCATTTGAAATATTTGAATCTGTGAGTGAACTTTAAAATTGGTGTTGATCAGGAAGTGATGGATGTTTCAAGCAATCACTATTACACATAAATTCATAAGGATAAATACCTTTCCGTCTTAAACGTGAAGTCTTCATTATTAGGATAGTTCCTTTTTAGTTCTGTAAACTGATCATCATTAAGATTTTTAGCTAGTTGATCTAAACTAGACGATAAAAATTTCAATGAACCTACGAATCTTAAACTTACCGGTTGATTATTTATTGTTAACTGTTTTGAAAATGATATGTATCGTTCTTTATTTTTTGGAATAACTTCAACTTTGTCATCATCGAAGTTTAATGCATGGACAATGAAATTAGCATCGTAGTGACTGAGGTTATGTAAGAATATTGGGATATGACGAGGGGTTCTGTACTTAGAACTACACACATGCATTGATGTGCAACACCCCTAAAACTGCCAGTGTGCCAATCAAAATCGTAAAAAAGATCTTCATTTACCTCAGTTTCACAAATATAACATATGTTTGAATTTGAAATTTTAATTTTATCTTCATCTGATAATGGAACGGGGCATTTTTGGAAACTATTTTTTTTAACTATTGTTTTCACATCTTCACAAAGGCGATTCATAAACACTTGTGCACAGTTTGACCCACTATACGTCTCATATTTTGATAATCTGTTATCATATGAACATTTAATATAATATCCAAAACTATACACTTCATGTTTTTGAATATTAATCGTACTAGGCTGAGATGGATCGTTACTACATGATTCTATTGGATTCAAAAATGCCTCAAAGTCTGCATAAATCACAAAGGGCATTTCCAACTTTTTCAAGAATTTGTCAAATTTTATTTTATTATTTGAGGTCGGTTTACCAAACCAATGCTTTTTGGAATACTCGCCGTTTGGTAATTCCGTACAAATGTGAGCGCAATCATATTGTCGATGGCTATTAAGTCTTTCCTCTGATGGGAAATGAAGTAAACATGAATCACATATATAAACTCTCAATGTTGTTTTGATATTTGTGAACTAACTAATCGCGATAAGTTTTTAATATAACAGTAATGATTTTTAATACCATTCGATATATATAGTAGGTTAATATGATTAGGTGTACGACATTTTGTTCAATATAAAGGACCTAATAATTCTGTTGGAATTATACACTTTTTTTCTTTATTATACTCTAAGCCAAAAACATTAATACTAATATTGTTTAATTTCTCAACTTTTGATATATCTGCAATTTTAACCGGAAAAGAAATACCAGTAAATTTTAGTTTATTTCCATGTTTTGCGTAAGATGCCACCCGATCTACACTTTTACATACAAGATATAAACCAGAGAGTAATACCCATTTGCTGGGTCAAATGATGTAAAGTTTAAAGTTTGCATTACGGACGCAACTCTTATTGTTCGAAGAGCACGAATTAATCCAAGTGTATTACTCGCTCATCAGAAAGTTTTAGCTTCTACCACTGCTAAATATCCTATTACTCGTGCTGAAGTTAAAGTTTTAACAATTCCATCGGGTGTTCAAGGAAAAACTCTTGATAATATATTATTCTTAGGACAGGTACCCAAAAGATGTATTATAGGTTTTGTGAATAATTCTGCATTTAATGGTTCACTAACTAAAAATCCATTTACCTTTGAAAATTATGGTATTAAGTCTTTCAGCCTATATATTGATGGTCAACAAATACCTTCCAAAGCTTTGCAACCATCTTTTGATAATAATATATTTACATCAGCATATCATACTCTATTCTCGGGGACTGGTATTCACTTTCTTAATGAAGGAAATGCAATCTCACGTGAACAGTATGCCAAAGGTTACTGTCTTTTAGCATTTGATTTAACTCCTGATTTATCAGCTAACTCATCAGCCCATTGGAATCTCATAAAGCATGGTAGTGTAAGATTAGAAGTACGATTTGAATACTCACTAATACAAACAATTAACTGTATTGTTTATGCTGAGTTTGATAATATTATTGAAATAGATAAAAATAGAAATGTTACTGTAGACTATAGTAGTTAGGATTATAATGTGTATTGTGTTTTAGATATATGTGTTACGCCTAATGCATTTTGTGTGTGTAACTAAAGGTAACATTATAAAATTTAATAAAACAAAATGTATGCAATGTACTATTTTTTATTTACTTATAAACCTTCCCTATTTAATCTTATACAATATACTACTTATAATTAAAGTAGAGAAGAGAGTATCCGAGCATCACCATACGATGAATCGAACAGTTCACGCTTCTCCATTTCATCACAAACTTTTATATCATTAGTTAACATATACTATTAGTTTATCTATGATTAGTTTATAAACATCTTTAGAATCCTTAATTTGTATTAATATGACTAGTCCACTAATGAGTGAGTGTTATTGTTAAAAAAGTATTTTTTTACTTTTTCACTTTCTGCTATTGTCTTTGTAATATTGTATACGAGACCGTTTGTGTTGTCGTAGATGCTATCCTTATAATTCTTTACGTAATATTTAATTCTCGTGGTAGCGTGCTTCCAGTGATCACTAGTTGGAATCTTGGATAGTTTCTTCATATCATACATTTCAATTTTTATGAGATGCGTCGCTTGGTCTCCATCGTCAGAATTTGTAGAGATGTATGATACGCCATCTTTAACAGCTCGTGCCACAGTCGACGATAGCAGCTTCCTCCATTTTATTTTTGGTGCCACTTCAAAAAATTTATCAATCGGTTGCGATTTCCTTTATCCACCATCGTCTGTGTTATTAACGACGATGTTATCACTCTCTTCTTCGTGTTGGGGAGAGAGAGGCGAGTAGTAATACTGTTTATAGGTATTTACATTATCGTCTGCGAAGCTGAATGATCTCTGCAACAACAGAGTTATCACGTTAATATCAATTTGATTAATCTGACACACACACACACACACACACATACACACATAAGGAAACAACAACAGAAATACAAGTAAGTTTGTCAATAGAATAAACACTTACCTCCATGATGCGTTGAAGTAGGTAACACAAACGTAGTATTGGTAGACGTATACAATTCACTGTGGTCAAACGACCATACACTGATTGCATGACTGCAATTGTTCCATCATTATAGTCCATTCTTATCTAAAACATGACACACACATACACATCCCTAAGTACAACGAAACTCTATGAATCAACAAACTTATCTCACATCACAACAGGCATGAACCTGTTTTGTGACTTACACAAAGAATGCGATTTTTATTTACAAATCACTATCATTGAACATTCCTATGACAACCATTTTATATATTGGTACTGTAATAATCTGCTAATAACAGTAATATCATGGATACACTAGAATTACAAAAACATATGAAAAAGATTCATTCCAGTCTAGAAAATAATGTTTATGCTGCTAATAGACTACCTTTGTACACACATGTACCAACGTATATAATATGCAATTTGGATGCGGATGATAAACCAGGGTCACACTGGGTAGCCATACATATCGATACAAATGGTATCGGCCAATATTTTGATTCATATGGACGAACACCTGAGCGATATCATCTTCAGTTTTTGAAAAGGAATTGTAAGAGGTGGGACTGGAATGTTGATAGGATTCAGAATGATTGGACTTCGGTTTGTGGCGAATATTGCTTAATGTATTTGCTATTTAAGTTTCAGGGATGTTCAATGCATAGTTTTACGAACATATTTACAGGAAACACGCTGTACAATGATAATTTAGTGGATGAGATGTTCCACTCATATTTTGTAAAAAAAAGTAATAAAAGTTCGAAATAAAAATGAATGATTGTGTTTTATTGATGATATAGAAAATCAGACAAACTGAAGTTAACAATGAGTAATAGATAAGAACGCCAAAGCAACCGTAATGAGAGAGTTCGAAGCACAATAGATAATGATAACGATAGGCGAACAATGGGACGTTAAGTAATGTAACGATAAGCAAACAAAGGAACGTTAATGAGGGTTCAGAAGCTGATTCTGATTTTCATAACTCCAGAACCACGCATCCTACGCTAAAACGGACTGCAGAAACGTGATCAGAGCATGCCAAAACCTAGGATAGCATACCAAACTTTTTTTTTTTTTTTTTTTTTTTTTTTTTAGGTTTGGTGCCACTCAGATTTTGGATTCCGGGTGATTAGCTGGTTCTGGCGCTTGCGCCAGAACCAGCTAATCACCACTACTAACTGTGCCCGGTGTTACACACGCAGCTACTTCCGTCCACGTATTTAAGTAGGTACCTACTTAATGCAATTTGGTCCATTTGCGGTTAAGAGCTTTTCTAGCCGTATTAGAATGGTTATTGTAATCAATTCATTGGTAAGGAAGTCCGTTGGTTTAGTGGTTAAATCCCAGAAAAAGGAAAAATGTGTCGTTTTAAAACTTTTGGTAGATGTAAAGAAAACTTTTTGGGGAGATTTAGGGATTGGGGAGAGAAAGGATTTGGCGTCCGGCAACCTGACTCGGACACGTGGAAACACGCTGTGGTTGTCTTACGCCGGTTTTCTATGAGGCCGTGGTATCACTCCGGTCGAGCAGACCCATTCGTGCTGAAGCATGGCTTTCCCAAATGATAAAGTTATTTGAATCAATTTTATTTCTCAAGTGCGTTAGATGTGTTGAATTAATCATTAAGTTTGGTACTGTATAATGGGGATCTCTGCGTCTTAATCCCGTTATCTTAGAGAGGAGAAAAACCACACTTTGTTATCGAATGTTAGGTATTTCATAGGCAACTAGAGTTAGTATCTATTTGTAGCAGGTACCTCCATATACTTATTTAACGAATGTAATAAATTCAAAAGTATAAAATGTCTATTTGAATAATATAGCATTTTTTAAGAATGAAGTCAGACATACAACATTGATAGAAGAAATACAAAAATAAATCGATTTGTAGATAAAGAAATCCATAATAGACTTAGATAAATCTATTGATTTTTACTGTCAGTACTTTAGCATTTTTTTTCATATTTCCATCACAGTTGTGTAGTTGCATAGATATCGAGCAGAAACTGTACATAACATATGAATATTTATAAGGTTTCACAAACTAACTACATTTCTTGTTAGTAGGTTTTCTTAGAAAAAAGGCTGCTTTCAACTGACCCCTTAGCTTTAAATAGGCCACGACGGTAATGTAGTCATCGAACTAATTAAATGCTTTGTCGTTGAAGAAATTCACTACTGGTAGGTAATATTTTCGTCTTTTTTATTTATAATTGTACTATTTTTCTGAAAAATGGGTACCTACATCCTTTTTAATTTATCATTTACCAGAGTTTCGCCTCGACTTGGCAAAGGTTCCAATGCTGATACAAAATTTGTTCACTAAGTATTTAATGGATGTTATTATACACAAAAACCATGCTCTTCAATCACTCTTACCTATTAAAAAAAACCTCATCGAAATCCGTTGCGTAGTTTTAAAGTTTAAAGATTTAAGCATACCTACATAGGGGTATAGGGACATAGAAAGCTACTTTGTTTTATACTATGTAGTGATAAAGTTAGTAAGTATATTAAGTACATATGTAGTTGCCAGCTTGCCAGACAAATTTCTCTTTATCTCGCTAATCTGAACCCCATCATCTATCGATTATTAACTATTATAAAATGCACCTGTCACAAGAATTGTTAAAGATGATAAATTGACACTTTTCTTGCGAATAATCCAATGTTTTTATGTAATCCCATTATCGAATAGTAATTTCTTGGCTTTCTTTTCTGATTCTGATTTTGATTCTGATTTTAGTCTCACAAACTCATGTTAATTAGTTAGTTTTTTAAATAACCGATAATAGAATATTCGTTTGTAGATACGTAAGCAGAGATAGGCAAATAACTTGCAAATATTTCTTAAAATTGATATCAATTCTATAAAAACTTGCTATTTTACATATTACAACGGTATAAGAGATTTACGGTCGAAGTCAAAGAATTATATTTCTAGAAAAAAGTACCCACCCACTTTTAAAACTCCAAAGTTCAATAGAGAAGAGCCCTCAAAGTTATAATTATTTGTGGATAGGTCATAGTATAAAAAGTCTATTCATGTGTTTCAATACTTACTATTTTTTCGTCTATTCTAATTTCTATCCTAAATGTGTATAATAATAACCGCCAGCACTAACGTCCATCAGTCGGGGCTGTGGGTTAAGCGCAATGAGGCACCGCGACCTCGGCTTAGAGCAGACACTTTCTCCCGCCCCGTCCTGGGCGGGAGAAGTAATTTGATGATTTTCCCCTCACAAAAAAAAACACTAACGTCCATCACCTATATCCAACAATGAAACAATTTTCCTTCTTCTTCTATACCTATACTTATCAAAATATGATAGATATTTTACTGTTTTTTTTTTTATATTTTCTCACGCCAGTTACATGTTGTACCAACAAACAATGCGCGAATTGAATCTAATTTTGTATACTTTGGAGAACAATAAAAGTGAAAATGTCTAATCGATCACGACTTGCTTTCTATTTTTCCCCACGGAGACAACGAAAATATAGAGACAAAGATTTTTTTTGCAATGATGAAACTAACTATTGATTATTGAACAAAATAACTACTATAATAGGCTATTTACCTACCTATAATAAAAATGGTTTCATTACATCATTAACCTTTCAATAGCGTTAATTCGCCACGAGCGCTGGCGTTCGCTTAGGGTTTTGATGTCCGAGTAATATTATTTATCTTCGTAATAATTATGTCTAATGTCACATTTAATCGACATCAAATCAACCATATAAGACTTTCCCAAAGCCTTCTAGATCAGAAGCCAGTGGCAATAATCGGCGTCCAGCGGATCCGTGTGATTTTCATATATACAAATTATAAGATAGATGTATATGGCTAGGTATACATGAATACTCTGATAATATAAAAGTGTACAATATTTTTAAAAATGAACAATAAAAATTCTAGGCCCCGGAAAGCATAAAAATATTCCGCAATTTAATAAAATGTCGGCACAACGAAAGTACCTACACCTAACTGTGTCAAAGTAATCCAACGTTAATTTAGTTACCGCAATCACTGTCGGAAAACGATAAATTAATGGTTGGTGGGAAAAAGTAGAATAATTCTTGTGTCTGGTATATTAAGCAGTCATAAGAAGACTCGCTATCTTAGGCTTATTAAATCGATTCGATAAAAAATAAGCCCTACTTATCTCGATATGTGCATCCGATCTAGATATTGTTCAGGTTTATTAACATGCGCACGCGCAACCAATACTAACGGGGCTTTTCACATAAAATTATGCGTCCTGTTCAACTTTTTACATCAGCTAAAATTTTCTAAATGTGCATAAATAAATAAATTTACGATTTTTGAATTGAATGAAAGTGATTTTTTAAATATTTAGGTGTTTTTTAAACAGTTATTGATTGCGTTGTGTTTGGATATTTTAAAGTATGTATTACTTAACGTTTATTATTTATGTCTATCATCAATCGTTAAGTCAAATAAATCAATCAGTATGAAATATTAAGTGTTTGTATGATTATAAAAAAATTTAACCGCGATCGTATCAAATTGAAAGACACATGCAATAATTTGCATTCTGATAGAAAACGCAAAAAAAATATTTTGTTTAATACAAAAAAACAATACCGCTTCTCTGTAATATAGAACACACATGATTCTCATAAAAAGATCCAGAATAAGGAGTATTAAATATTCCTGTAAAAAATCACAAACCATAATATTACCAAGGTAAATCTTACCATTCATCTTTGCACTGCAAAAAGTCCTCAATAAAAACATGTCGATCACTAATATGCACAAGGTTGCATCACTGTCACTTCACAAAATACTCAATAAGCTTCACTAGTGTACAATTTGAGGTTGCGCAGGAGTTGCTCGGTGGAAAGTGGCGCTTGCTCAGCGGTTTGCCGTCGACTGTTCCATTCGCTACTGCCGACGGGGGAGCATGCACCACCACCAAAAAATAGTGGTAGCTGTGACGTCACATTGTGTGGTAAATCCTAGCTTTGTTTTGGTATTGAAATCGCATATGTATGTGAAAGATGCGAGCATTATATTCGGTAAGTACCTACACAACGTGCAAACTTTCGAGTGTTGTTTGACGTAGTAAATGTAATAACTGAGTACGATATTTTTATTGTAACTTGTCTCTACCTGTGAGATTTACACTTTTTATTTCAAGTGGTTACTTAATCTCACAATTCTAGACTTTTTATAGATTTTTTGTTTATTTGTAAGGGTAGGTAAGGGATTGTCGGGATTTAAAGATTGGGGAGGAATGGGGAAAGGGAAACATTGGGCCTCCAGGAACCTTACTCAAACAATGAAACTCAACGTTGTGGCTGTTACACCGGTTTTATCTGTGAGGCTGTAGTACAATTCGTGCCGAAAAATGGCTCTAGCACATAATTATATTAATGTCCTTACTTTACGAACTCAGTAAAAAATGCGTTAAACTAAAAAAATTAAATTACAACTATGAAATTAAAGACAAATAAGCATCAAACACTGCCTACATCATATTTTTTTTATTAAAGTTATAATCTGTTAAAATAACTTTCTCGAAATTACGATTGAATCAACCTACTTATTTGATAAGTAATTAAAAAATAATCACAAACGCACTTACGATTGTTTGAAGTTTCAATCAAAAAAGTTGCAAGATCATGATTGGTCTACTTAAATAGTTGGAAAACTTTGGCTTCGCTTTGAACTGAATCAAAGGGCCTTTGTATGCAGCCTACATAACCCCAGGTATTTTACGCAGCTAAACGTTAAATAACAAACATTTGTAACTCTGTAATTGTAATAGTGTGTTATGGCGCATTCTAAGAACTGGTGTTAATGTTTCCGTAAAAAGAAAACATGGAAAGTAAGTCGTTTCGTTAGTTTGGTACGAGACGTTGAGAAATATACAAATAGCGTAGGTACCTACTACTTTAGTTTTTCTTAGGTATTCTTACTTTTTCAACCGTCGATGGGTGAATATTAAATTATAAGAAAATTATATTTTGCTAGCTACTCTCGCGCTATTTCACCCGCTGCTTGGCTCCATTTTATCGTAGCGTAATATTTTATAGCCTATAGCACTCAGGAACATTGTATCTACCACTGAAAGAATTTTGGCAATCCGACCAGCGGTTCCAAAGATTACCCCCTACATACAAACTTACAAATTTTACCTTTTTATAATATTAGTGTAGATAATTCTGACACAAGCTTAGTAAGGAAGGGATACAAAATTACAGTAGCTCTCAGTTTTCCAATGTTGTCACATCCTCCTTTTTTTCGCCGATTTAAAGACCTGTCTAACTTACTTTTTTTTATCTAAGATTTCAACAAAATATTTTGGAAATACAAAACAATATAGGCTCTAAAAATCACATTCGGCACTCCCAACACAACTTATTAACGAGTATATTATCTTAGTAATCTGCCAACATAAATAAAATTAAAGAGAAGCAATTAAAAAAACATGTAGGCAGTGTTCAGATTTAACAAGCTTCAAGGTTGGCATGACAACGATGTCAGTGAATCACAAATCACAATCATTATGCCCTACCTTTGTAGAATTTGCAAGCAACATTAACGCGTCACGCTTCAAGCATTATCATCTGCTTTCTCTAACACAGTGATAACATAGACTGATATCAATTTGTTTTCGCGAAATATGTATCGGAAAGCCTATAAGTACATAGGTACATGTAGGTAAGTAGGCATACGTTACACTTGATCCCCGTAAACCTTAATTTTGTAAGGACGATGAACAAAGCGTATACGATGGATGTGTACTTATTTAAAAAATGCTTCAACATTTTTCAAGAAAGTATTGCAATTCGTTAACTACTGAAGAAGAGGACTCATCTTTTTGACATTGTTTTATAACAGTAGCTAATTGAAATGTCGAGGATTGAGTTTTTATGAATACCTATTAATATCTAGCTAACGGAAGTATACATGAGTGAAAAGTACGTATAATTAATTTCTCTTAAACCTTTCCCCCATCGTACCAAGAGACAATGAATTCCATCCACACGCACGAAGCAATACGCCTCCAGTTCTCCAGAACCGCCAAAGATTCAAGTTCCTGGGTATCTTTAAGGCACGAGTTAATAGGATGCTTATGGGTTGGCCTAGGTTAGGTCGCATCATCGCTTACCATCAAAACATAAAAAAACGCGACTTATTGTAAATAAAAACGTAGTAATTTTAAGATTATTAAGCGTACCTATTGGTCCAATAAGGCTAATGATGCTAAAACCTAACTTGTAATCTTAGGAAAGTACCAAATGTTTTTGATTTGTCCAAGTTCCTCTGAAGATATTAATAGAATTACACCTACCATGCCAATAGGATCATTTCTCTTTCACATGACATTTTTAACGAATGGTGGTTAAATAAGGCAAGTTGCACGGTTCGCTTAGTAGCTTAATGATTAACAGCTGTGTGTCAAGTGTCACGGATTCTATTATCATTACAACTGTTTTATTTTTATAGTTATCATGTTTTAGATCCAATAAATAATCCTTGAAAGTAGTCATCTCATCCGACATACGGTTTAGTCATACGTCATAATGCTTTCTCTATCTATCGATATCATAAAACCCCATATAAATTGTCAGCATACAAATACGCAGGCGTTAACTGCATCGATAAATAAATTAATATCTATTGTATTCGCTTTTCACGCTCATTCCTATGCCATTCGAGTACCATCACCTATGGGCTTGTACGATATATAATTTCTCTCGTCCTTTGGAAAGCGATGCATGGAAAGTGGTTCCGGAATATTTTGGACAATCGTTATAGAAAGTTAATTAGTAATTTTGCATACACGTTACGTTTGAATACAATGTATTTTATAATGGAATACTTCGTAATCGACTCCCTTTCGGTAAGGGCTATTTGGTTGCCAAAGATTACACAATCGTATACTAAATTGACTTTTAGGAAACAGTGTTACGATATTGTAGGAATACCATTCATTGTGAATTCCGTAAATGTTTCAAGCGTTTTGAAATGTTGGAACTTATCCAAAAAGAAGTAAAGTTAAATAAATTAACTCAATAATATAATCCCCTTTAATTAACTAAATCTTTAAATCAATCGATTAGTTTTACATATTTAACTTTAGATTCTTCTAAAATGTCATTGACGATCAGTAGAACATTTTCACTCATTTCCTTCAAAGCACCTTCTGTGGTCAAATTCTTCTTCATCAGAACCATCGTTTTGATCACCAGGCTTTGTTTGCAAAGCTGCACTTTATTCATCTCCTGGCATTTCTTTATTGTTATTTTTAACAGAGTCAGCCAGTTGTGTGTGAATGTTAAAAATTCTGGTGTCAAGTCTTGTGTTAGTTGGAATTGTATTAATGTGTGTGTCCAAGGTTGAGATGTTAATGTGGCTATCAATTTGGTGTCGTTTTTTGTGACTATTGCATGTTTGAAAATGGAGCTTAGGGTCTTCCAGCCGGCTGTTGATTGATTTTTGGACTCCTAAAAGATCCATTAATACAAGACAGATTTTAATGGTGAAGAGGAGTTTGCATAAGCCTATGTATAGTTTTTATGGAATAGTAGGATTAGCAAACTGAAGAGGCAGTGGCTGCCCACTGCCTCTTCACACCTGTCGTAGAACCGATGACCGCTTAAGTAGTTATGTTTTAGAGTGGAGACCACGTCTTGGCAAAAGTAGTGTAAGGCACCCTCCAGCTAGATGGACTGACGAAATCCGCAGGTTAGGTGTTAGTGATTGGATGAGAAGAGCTGAACATCGAGCTCAGTGGCGTGCAATTGGGGAGGCTTATGTCCAGCAATAGACGAATTAAGGCTGATGATGATGATGCTGGAATATTAGGCAAACGAGCAGACGGGTCATCTTATGATAAGTGATCTGCCCATGTACACCTGCAGTACCACGGAAGTAACAGGCACGTTGCCGTGCTTTAAAAGATAGTTAAAGGTGATATATTCGTTCGTAATATGTTTAAAGAGTGAGTCTCTTTTACCTAGGAAAGTTAAAGACGAGTATAACATGTATTTTAATTGACACTTACCCTGCAACAAAGCATCAATTGAATCCTCAACATCAGAGCTCTTAGCGCATTGCACTGCACATTCACAGTCGGTTGCTCCTCCACACTATACGCCAATGCCAACGGTGAGGAGGCTCCCGTATTTAACACCATATAAACCAATTGTAGTAAGGAAGCTCCTCGTTCACTAGTACTGTCCCGTTTTAAAGTCTTTATAATTAAGTGTGTTTGTATTTGCAGCACCGATTTTGGCTAAAAGTAACCACGTAAATCAAAAAGATAGTCTTGTAAAAGTTTTGGATTTTATAAATTACAAAATCATGTCGTCCAGATATTAGAAAATTTCATTAATATTAAGTATGAAGGTAACAAATTCAATATTTTGAAGTACTAAGTGAAAGTTGCTAGTAGGGTTAGGGACGACAAAAATTTACCTGATAATTATTCTTAGTAAAGTAATGAATAACATAAGATAGAAGCTGCAAAGCTGCACAAGCCACGTTTTCATTCGTACTATCAGTTGCAGTAAGTACTGATTGCAGAAAACCTACTCGATTTGTGTAAGTTAACAGGACTGAAATATACAAATAATTAATTTTGACAAGAACTTTTGATTTTGGTATTTCTTTCATTATCCTGTTTCATATTTTACCTCGATTATCATTCTGACTATTAGCCAAACTCAACAAATATAACCCAAGTTTCAAACAAACGTATTCGTAATGATACTTAGTGCTCTCTTCAAAATTTTCTGGAAGATTCTTTGAGAATATAGCGGTTATGAGCACCGCAGTCTTCAGGCACACTATTTGGTCTATCTCAAGGGGCGGTAGAGTTGTTGCTAGTTCTAAGAAGTGGCAGATGTTTGTGTCTAAAAAAGAGAAGTTAGAAGACAGCAAAATAAAGCTAGTAGATAATATTATTGACGAAAATGAACATTTTAGTAAACGTAACGAAAAAACCGATGTGGTTGCAGATAATGAAAATAACAAAGCCGTGGAAACAGTAAATAAAAAAGCTGATTTTCTACTTGATGGTTGATTTTCATCTATAAGTAGTACTGTAAGCATTATTATAAATTCAATTAATTGTGTTATTAGGTAAAATAAATCAAAATAGTGTAGAACTTGATACTACTAAAGCAAGACATAAATATAAAACCTATTTGATATTCAGTGTCTATCAAAACTTTAGACAGAACATTCGGGAGCATAGACCAAATGAGTCCAGCGAAGTCCTGCCTAGAGTCATCGTCACCATCTTCTAAGCATACGTGAAGAGCTTCCATACAGTTGCCCACTATAGTTTTGTCGTCGCATTGTATTAAAATGTTCAAGAGAAGTTCCCAAACTATTGGTTGGGTTGTAAGGTCTGCCGGTAATGAGTCTTCAGATTTGAACCATTGAGAAAGCTAGAAATGGAATTTTACATTCAGAAAGTGTTTCGGCTATTTTTTGTTCAACAGTAGAATTAGACATATGTTTTGGAAGCTATGATATCTCTTGCGGCTAAATTTTGATACACAATACGAAATCGGAGAGAGGCTTGTCTGGTTTTTTATTTTATGGTAAGTACTCGTACTTAACATTTATTGAAGGTTTCGTTTCTTTTTGTTTTGATAAGATTTTCTTATTGTACCCGCCTAGAACCACTAACTTAGGTTGTAAGTAAATGGTAATACTAAGCATAAATATGTTCGTAACTTTAATCTGTTTTAAAACTTACCACGTGTAATCTAACACAATGAGATATTCTATGTGAGGTGAAAGCCCAAAGCAATATTGCAGGGTTATGTGTGTAGTAAATTGATGGGTCGGGGTACAACATTGTAATTAAACGATCAGTCGCCTTCTCAAGGTACACTCGCTCGCCTAGAGATTCCAGTGAGCCATTCGATATTGTGGACATCTGCCGAAGAATTTTATATTCATCCTTTTATATTTTCAAGTCGTGTCGTACAGAGTATATCTTTTTTAATCTCTTTCCCCCTTATTACTAAAAAAGGTTTTTCTTTAGTGTAGGTTTGAACTGTTAAGTCAGGTTTTGAATTTTGAATCATATTTTCATCTACCTTCAATACGAAATACAAAAACTGGCTCAGTGGTTTATACCTAGACTAAAGAAAACCCTTGTTTTGTAATAAGGCCGATGGATTCTGGAATTTTGTTATTATAGTTATATTGTACTTAGCCTATAATAATTATGTACTTACAGCAAATACAAGCCACAGTGCCTTTATAATGTAAGCAGGTGGCTTGAATGATTTAGGCTGCTTAAGAATATGTTCAACTAAGTAAGGCAAAAGTGGGGCTGTTGCTTCTTCTGGGCTGAAAAAGAAAATATTAAAGACATAAATAAATCTATCCAACTTTATAAGATTGCTTTTCAAAATATATATTGTAAGCTAAAGATTTTCTTTTAGGTATAAAATAAATGTCAATACTTTTCTGAAGATTGGCAATAGAAGTAGATGTAAATTAGCAAACTGTAAGGTTGGTTTTTCTGCAGTTGTGAACCAATGCGATGAGGTTTCTCTATCCCGTATTGCAGCTCTACTAAACCCATCTGCAAAGGAAATACTAGCATCAACTACTGAAAATATAAAGATATTTCCATATTCGAGATTCAGCAGAATTTAATACAGTAGAATTTAATGCAGTGCACTTTTCTTAACTATTGGTAACAAAAGTCCAAGAGAAAAAAAAACACTTATAAGCACTGATGGTACGATAGGTTTCTTCTTAGCAGTGAAACAGTTACAGGCTGATAATAATAAGTTCGTTAAAACAAATTAGAAATTAATGAATTGTCTTACATGAATATCTTTAGCACAAGTATCATTGTTCTGTACATCATTCACGTTAAGATATTTTTCAGCTAGGACCTTTAGCATTTCGCCTAGCACTAGTGTGCTAACTTTGCGTACTGACACATCATTTCTGAAATAGAAAGGATATCTTAGATCCCCTTCTAGGCCGATCTAGATTTATTTAGAAGTAAGATAAACAGAATTTTGTTTCCAGCTTTCTGGAAAAGTTAGATTTCCCCAAGGAGCTATATTAGGACCAATAAAGAAAGAACATAAAAGTTTTAGTTTTATCAACAATTATTACCAAAAAGGCTAATGACAAAAGAAGATTGCCCTAAGACCAAATTGAGAAGATTCGCCATGATTGTCTAGTTTTTGTACTCACCTGATTATTTGTACCTGTGGCAGCATCATAAGATAACCGTTTGAAAATAGCAAATCACAGAAATCAGTTATGTGCTCATTGTTGATATTGTCATAGAAATATATCAATAATAACTTTAGGAAAACGTTATATTCTTCTGTGGAAATTTGACTTTGATGTTCCTAAAATGTTACAGATAGTGATCAAATTAACGCATTTTAGAACTTACTATAATCTTACTCACACATCAAAGTGAGCGCTTTTTCACACCGGTATTGTGTAACGCCGTGGTATTACACCGGTCGTGCCGGCCCAAAGATGTAATTAGGAGGTTTTATTCGAAAGATGTAAGAGTAATTAAAAATAAACTTATTAGGACAATAGTGATGGTTTCATTGTTATTCTTCTAAGTTCGTGTACCTACATAATAATTCAATAATCGTTTAAGTAAATATGAAAAGCTCATCCATCAAGCTCACCTTTGTAAATGCAACTAGTTCAGCTACTACCAGCCTAACAGCTTCTCCCATATATCCGACACATTGCCTCAGTGCATTTATCTCGTGATCATCGCTTAGTATAGTCTGCACAAAGTCCGCTTTCTGATCCCGACCGACCAGTTTTATAAGTCTAGAAAATTATTACGGTCATGTAGTGGAACAGTCCTTGAATTGTGTTAGATATATAAATGTCTACTCTGAAGACTTATATTTTGAAGTTATTGAACTTATATGGATGACCAATCATAATAATGAAATTTTTTGTTACCTACAAAATTCTAGGACAGTTTAACCCAGATAAGCCTGAAACTAAAATTTTCTGAAAATTTTGAAAAAAGTTAAATTATTTAGTTTATTAGATCTTATGCAACATAAAAAAAATTATGAAAAAAAAAATTAACTGTAAGGCTTTCAGGGAAACAGCCGTCCTATATGTAGGACAGTAGGATAATAAGAGGAAATAAAAGACCATTTATGAAAAAACAGAATGTAATCAAAAAGTGTAGTTTATTAGATAACTATTCATTATATTGCCCATTGTTATACGTAATTTACTAGATTAACACTATTTATGAATGATATGTTTCAAAACACTTGATACACACTCCAACATCACATTTCTTGCAACGTGTCAAACATTTTTTGTGACATTGACGACAGCGTGTTTGCTTCGATTGAGGAATAACCAGATGATTCATTTGGTCTTTACGACTATCAGCATGTTCATGATGGGAGGGACGGCTAGGCCCTCTTTTGGCATTTTTTCTGTTTGATTCAATCAAAGCAGTTGCTACCCTTCTGCGAAAACCAAGATGATCCAGTTTTCCATGATTTATTTTATATAACTGCCATGCATTATGTTCGGCAAGATCAATCATGTGTGTGAGCAACGGCATGTACCATTTCTTACCTCGTATGCCAATTCGGTAATGTGAAATATTTTCATCAGACCGATCCACTCCTCCCATATATTTGTTATAGATGGACACCATATGTGGTTCTTCTATGACAATGTTTCTCTTTTCACTTTGTGAGAAGCGTTTGGCAGATTGTTTAGGATTTATTCCTACAGCATTAGAAGCAATACTGAATATATTATTGTCATGCCATTTAGCAATAATGAACGTGTTGTCATGTGTCGTTCTGTAATCGACAGCACCACGTTCCTTTTTTTTCAGTAACTTCGATGGAATCAGAGGACAACTAGATGTCCTGTTTTCTCGAACTGTCCCAGTGCAACGAAGGCCTTTCTTTGTTATCTCTTCCAGCAAGGGCGTCCCAGTAAAAAAATTATCAAAAACTACGTGGTAAGGAAGGTCGAAGCCACGTGAAATCAGCACATCACAAAAAGTGAGAACAACGCTTGCACCCAGCCCCAATTCTTTATATATTGGATTGCACATAGTTGTAGCACCTTGGTATGGTTCCATCCATAAAACATACCCTAACCGTGTAGCACCAACCCAAGCTTTGAACCCGTACCTAATAGGTTTACCTTTTATGTGCTGTTTGCAGCCATGTCTACCATAGTAGGGGATCATGGCCTCATCTACACTGTAATGCTCTTCAAGAGGAGAAAACTCTAAGAACTTTTTATTTAGAAGTGTAACTAGGGGGCGAACTTTTGTGTATTTGTCTTGCAAATCCAGATTATCATTGACATGAAGGTGGCGAAAAATAAAGTCAAATCTATCCCTAGTCATAGCCGAGCTGATCAATTCATTCTTTGTATCAGGGGAGTTTTCCCAATACATTCTTCTACGGGGGAGCCATGAATAACCACTAACCAACAATATGCCGATGAAACATTTCATATCTTCAGCGGTTATGTCTCCAGACAAATTCTTTTTGACGGCATATTTATTACTCTCTGACACCAACAACGAAATAACATCTTCATCTAAGAAGTTTTCAAACCACTCAATTGGGCGCTTATCTTGGCAAGCGCCTTGAACATCTGGCCAATTCACGGGATTTTTTGCCAAATCCCGTTTTCTCCATGCGTAGGTACGCCTACGTTTAGTTCGACCTGTAGAATCAGAAGGTTCTTCTTCTGTATCACTCACCATAATCTGCCCTTGAATCATTACTTCGGCCGGTTGAAGCAGAATGTTTCGTGGCAAATTATTCAAAGTTACATTGTCTTCTTCACCCGAATCTTCGTCAGTGAGACAGTCAGTCAGTCAGTCAATCAACAGGAGGAGGTAGAATACATATCAGTCGTTCTTTATAATCTTCTTCATTGTCAGAAACATTTTCTAAAGCATCTAAAATTTCATGCGCAGCTAACGGTCTGTAAAGAAAAAGTTGTATTATTGTACTAAAATCATGTATATTATCCTACTGTCCTATATATAGTACGCTAGTATTTGTAACAAGTTATACGTAATTTATTTATATTATTTTGCTAGAATATTTATTTAGTACAAAAGTTAAGGTTATCAACTAGATATTTACACAGAAAAAAACAACTCACGAGTAAAATATAACTTTTTATACATACCTGTCATTTGCCATGTCTGCAACGCACTTTTATTACACACTTATAAGGTAAAATATAAGGTAAAAACTGTTAAAATAACTGTATTTTTATTTTTTCTAAAAAGGTGACACGTTTCTTACTGCAAATCATAAGACTAAATAATCTTAGATAAAGAGGGTATTCTGATATTTTTTTTTATTTCTACTGTCCTAAATATAGGACAGTAGGCTTATCTGGGTAATAAGAAAATTGACATTTTAATAAGGAAATGATTGATCTGATCCTGCATTTATGTTTGTATTGAATACTTTTTTGTTGGTGACATTTTACGTTATGAAGTACAACTTGAGTAGTTGGGTGAACTGCTTGTTTACGAAGTATCTATCTACTAACAATTTTAGTGTAATTGTGGAGTTTATGATTATGTTTCAGAGATCTAATCGAATTTGTCATATATAGGTACTTAATAATAGCCATATTCAATGTAAGTTGGGTGATTAAGAATTTTCCTTACCCAAAAACATCTAACCCAATTTGACAAATGACGACGTAGAACATTCCAGAAACACCATTGTCTCCCACTAGCATGGAATGGTTCAACGTCCCCATAAGCAAGCTGAACCACTTCTTCAAAACTTCCAGTAAAGCTGATGCTGTATTCGTGTTTATAGTCAAGTTGTCCGGTTGGTAAGAAATAAGCGCGTGAAGCACTAAAGCGCTGGATAAAATGGTGTTTGGGTTTGTACTGATGTGAGTAGCTAGCCCATTCAGACAAGCTAATAGTTGTACAGCGCTGTAAGCGCTTTGGTGTGAAAGAGGTGGAGTGGTTTTGTTCGCAGATACTCTGTAACAAAGAATTAAGAACAGCTCTAGCCCAAAATGACTTTTCGAAACAAAAAACTGCGAATTGAATGTTATTAAGTTCTCAGTATAGATTTAATTATGTAGCACAGTTATGTAGCTAGTCCTGATGGTCTCTACACAACTTAATGTTCAGCTTGTCTGTCAGCCTATGTGACGAAATGTCTAACGAAATGTGGTGAAAACAAATTTTTTTTTTTCATTTTTATAAATTGATATTGCTGTATTTGAACTTGTAATCAGGAAGGGGGCCATATGGTTCCCCGTATGGCCCCATATGGCCCCATATGGCTAGGTTTCCACCTAATTAGGTTTATATTCATATTTTCCTTTATTACAAGTTCTTTTCATCTAGAGACTATGATGAAAGAAGTTACCATTCTTATATTTCTAGGGTCTTACCCATTTAATAAATCACACAAGAAGTGCAGGCAGGCGTCCACTGGAGGCTTGGATCCACTCCCAGCATAATGCGCTAGCGCACGTAACACGGCGGTCATCGCGTGCGCAGCGTGCTCGTCTTCGAAGAACTGACGGGAACGCCATAGAAGTCGAAGACATGATAGGATTGATCTGAGGATAAAAGGCATTATTTTTACGGCTTATTAAAAGTTAGTAAAAGGGAATTGCAATAATGAGTTGAGTACTTTAATTAATTCGGTTTAATTGATATGATTGTCCTCTTTTTAGCAATATATCGAGGAAAAAGGTACGAACCTATTTTAGTAAGGTATTGAGATAAAATCAAAAAGTACCTACCTACAAATAAGTACGTAAGTACATACCTACCTACTTTTTTGTTTTTATTGTAAGTTATCATGACAATTGAATAAGGTAATTGATACAGGTTTGGGTTAGTAGGTAGGAGGTACTTCTACTTTCGCACACATATTGTATGTAGGTAGATAGTAAGTACATCTCGTATTACATAAGAAAAAACATATCTACCTAAACAGCGTAAAATCTAGGTTTGAGGTAGCTTCACATAGGAACACTGTTATGTCATTATCGAGTAAGTATTCAACCATTCGAGCACCTTCGTTTGAATTCTTGTTGTAACGGGTAATGACTTCAATCAAATATCCACAGGCCTTATTTTGTGCTGTCGTATCCCGGGAAGTAAGCAGTTTTTTGATATCCGACAAAGCATTTTGCCGCCCACTTGGATTGTAAGTTCTATTAAAATTTGTATTCACCAAACTATACATTTTATTATTATTTTGGTAAGTTTATTATCTTTTATTTTTAAACTAACGGTTCAGTTTCAAGGAAGAGAAAAAATAGAACCATTTGAAATTCCCGCTTTTGTGTTTTTTTTTTAATATATTGCAATAATGTTACCACTACGTTGGTAATCGGTTTCTCAAAAAGTAATAATTTTGTTCTTTGTATATTGATATTATTTGATATTTATTACTATTGTTATCATTATATTGATATTCTATCATCAATATAATGAAAAACACTAAGAAAATGTGAAATCAAGATATTCGTTCAAAAATTCAGTCACACTTTATTTATTGTTTTCGTTACAAAATAATGATTTTCTATTTACATACGGCAACATTAATTCTAGCTGTCATTCTCATCTGGTTGCTGGTGCAAGCGATCGTTGAGAATTTTATTTTTGATTATTTTGGCTTTATTGTTTGATTTGTCAAATTGTTGATTGTTAAATAACGAGCTCTGACCATATCATTGTAGGATTACTATGGTAAGTATGTGGACTGGACCCATATTTCGGCGTAAAAGTGATTGTGTTGCGCACCATGCTTGGGCCTTGATGTTGTACCTTTCAATAAAGTGTTTGACTGAATTGTGATATTTCGGCAGTCGGTGATGGAATTCCTGAAGGATCTACCGTCGTACGACGAGCACAACTTCACATTATTCAATACCGACCATGGGATAAGGAACTGTTCGAAAAGACCGTCAATATATTTACCAACTAAGGATATACCGTCTGAGCAAAGTTGAGTATACGATTCTAATCTGACTTAATGAGTATTGTTTATTTATAGCAGCATTCACATTAATAAGAATCACGTTGATCTTGATAAAACATAACCTAAATATATTCTAATTAGAAAATAATTACCTACCCATTCATTATTATGTGCCAGACAAATTTATTGCCTTTCTTATTGTATTAAAAAATAATTTAATGTATTTGTTTCATTTTCAGTAATTGTAACAGAAAAGACAAATATACTGTTAAGGTACCTTCATCAGCAATGGGAGAAAAAGGTAAAGATCCTATTAACTTGTATACTTCTGATAAGAAAATTGCTTTACACCTTATTTTATTAGTTAATTAAACATATCACTTAGCCTTTTCAATAAGTAGTTATACTGAAATTATATTTACAATTAAAATATCAAATAAAATAGTGTTAAAACATTGAAGCTATATTTAAAGGTTAGCTTTATTCATCAAACTTCAAGCGAACATTGGTGATTGCACACCTATTGTTCATCAATTGTGTCTCCATTTACCATTTTGAAAGGATAAACAAGTTAGTTAAATTCAATTTTAATATGTACCTATATGTATATGTAAATGGCCATCAATGTTTTAATGTTTTTAATATTATGTATCACAACTTGCATTAGGCTTGTCACATTTACAATGAACCCTTTGCAACCTGCACTTCACTTACTATAACTTTGTGAACAATAAAATTGTTTATGGTCCAATTAGCGATAGTAGACACTCCTTAGTCACTTTTTTCTCTAATATTGTTCTTATAAGTTTTGAATTAACAACAATATGTAGGTGCAAATAGGATAAAAAAAATTAAAGATTTTATAATTAAATTTAGACAGCATTCTAGTGATCACTAACTAGCTTAACAAGTATTTAAACTTTATTCTAAAATCAAGTATATCACATTATAATTTTATACCTGTCCTACATATTGTTGAAAAAGTTCTGTTTCATGATAAACAGTGCATTGATTTCTAGTAGTAAAAAGTTTTATTTTTTATATCTGATGCCATCACACCTGGTATTCCCGATTGGGTAGGTACACTTTCCTCTGCTGTGCTATCAATCTTAACTGTAGATAAACCTTTCACCTTTTGTATATAACAAGATAATTATCACAGTAATGTTTCATCACCTTCAATTTATGGCACCACTGAAATTTATGTGGCACACAGTTCATACAACTTTGTTCTATATTCTAAAAATAAGTAGTGATAAATAAGAACAGGCAGCTAAACTATCAGTGGTCTCAACCGCTTGCAAAGAAATATAAAACAATAATATTTATAGGTTGGCTGGGCAACTGCTTGCAACACAATATGTTGTGGGTTCAATTCCCACACGGAACCACTCTTGTGATCCACAAATTGTTGTTTTGTGTATGCGTGTCATGTGTATATGAAATTGTATGTTTGTAAACTCACCCACAACACAGGAGAAAATGCTAGTGTGGGGTAAAAAAGTTTATAGAAAAAATAATACATCGTGGCTATCTAGACTTACTGAAACAGCAACAACATTATGGGAAATTAATTAATACCTACACAAGTTTCATTGTGATTCTGGTCTAATAAATACTATTTCTCAATTTCAGAACAACAATTCACCAAAAAAACGTGACCAGAGCCACATTGAACAGAATGGCGACGACAGTCGACCTCGCAAGAGGCCTTGTTTGAACTCACCACTAAACTGAAGACCTGCAAACAAAATGGCCAGTTAGTTTGTGCTTCAGTTATAGACTTTCAAGTGTATGGCATTTTTGTAACATTTGTATTCCACATCTTAGGTCAAATTATACATTGATTCTCAAATGTATTGGTCTCATATCTTTTGAGAAAACTACATCCATAAGTGCCATTACAAGAACCTTTGAACTATTTGGTTCTCATGTGTGGCTGTAATTTGTCTATTTCAGTGAATATTGAAAATCAAAGTATGAATTATATTCATTCCATGTTCTATTAATAAGTTTTTTTACTCAACAACTATCTCTTTGGAGTTTCATATCTTTGAATCTAAATTCATCTGATAGTATAAATAATTTTAGTAATCTAATGTTAAGGATGTGTTCAGTAATTTTAGTGCCTCAATAATATTTTTGAGTTATGCAACACTGGATGGAACTACATTGGCATACTTTGTTACTGTAGTGTTATAATTTTTGAATTTAATATATTGTTTTGACTGTTATATTTTTCAAAAATGAAAGTACTAAAATAGTAAACTTATTTGTTGTTTGTGCCAATCAGTAGCTTTCATTTGCTAAGCACTTTAGTTAACAGAAGGCCGAAAATCATTTTGTTGGAGTACATGAATGTACTGTGCCATGCATCAGGCAAGGATTCATGAAAGAAAGTCTTAATAGAAGTCAGGGCACTAAACATAAATATACTTTATAATGACAACTGAATTAATTTATTTGAGTATCTTAAAAGCAGTCCTGCAACTATTAATTTTGATGCTAGTTATGATAACATAAAAAGTATATTATTATAATGTATTAATTTCAACTGTCTGAAATAGATTATACTGTGCAATATTGATAACTTAATTTTAAAATTATAAGGTTTGATGTATTTTTCGAATGAACATTCAAAACTAAATGATGTTTAAATTTATTTACATAATTTTCATATGCCTTATCAATAATGTAGATATTCTACATTATACAAATTTTAAGTCGTCAATATTTCACAATAGCTGATACATGAGTAGGTGATTTTGTGATTTTAAATTTAATAGTATCATATATTCAGTAAATGAGTGCACATGCTAGTAGAAATTGTGATTGCTGTGTTTATTATATAGTGAACTTAATAATTGTACATCCCTTGTTGGTACACTGCTATCCACATTAGCTAGTATGTCATGTGCTACAAGCCTTATAAATTAGCAATTAAACCTATTTGGCAATAAAATGTATGTTGGCCATAGAAACAAAAATTATTATTACACGACAGTGGATCATAATGGATTTTCTTTGGGCCCAGCTTGTGAGAAGTCAGCTGTGTTATTCATAATTTACTAGAAACAGATGAATAAACTTTTAATTATGATAATACAAGTGTTTCAATTGTTTATTTTTAGTGTAGTAATAAGTAAATCATCAAACTCATACAGTTTTAGAAAATTTAGTTCCATGTTGTATTTATTCTTAAAGGTAAATTATTTATTTCTATAAAATAAAACTACAATTGACTGAAAAATAACTTTATTCTAATCATTATACTTATCTCACAAGTTGCAGAAACATTCCACAAGCTGCAAACAAATAGGTTATGTGTACCTAATGGAATTATTCTCTTCATTTATGATATCTTATCTAAAGTTATAAACACCAAAATAGTCACTAGATTGAGTTTCCTAAAAGCTTTCTTACAACAACATTACCTCAAGTAACTTATCTTACAAGAAAACAGTGGAAATCAAACTCTCGAACTAAAATACTTAAGATTCAAGTTATAATAAATTCAAAATAAAATTTTTAAATTTATCCAGTTCTCAAGAAGTCATTACTTAATATATAAATTTTTTACTGTCTTAAACTGAACTTAGTTTAATCTTTAGCGGGCACTTCAATGACTCGGGGCTTATCAATGATGCGGGCAGTGCGGTTGCCCTTCTCAACAATTCCTATGATCCATGCCTGGTAGCCTTCTTGCTTCTCAATGTCTTTGCAGTAAGCTGCAGCTTGTTCACGTGGCAAGCAGATTAGCAGTCCACCTGAAGTCTCAGGAGCGTGTCCTTGCAACAGTTGGAACATGTTTCCACAGGCCTTAGCTACTGCTGCCATCTTGGCAATTACTGGTAAGTTGTGAATAACAAATGAAACCTCATTCTTCTGATGAGAAGCCAGGTTCTGTGCATGACCTAACAGACCAAAGCCAGTTACATCTGTGGAACCATGAGCATTGTATTTATGCATTAAACGAGCAGCAATACGATTAAGCCTGCTCATAGAATCCATTGCTCGGTGATACGCCTTCCGAACATCCTCTTCAGACACAACCAATTTGATGCGATTCCAGCGTTCAGGTTGGTCAAGCCACTGATGAGCATTTACAGCTACTTGGGTACCCAAGGGTTTGGTTAACACAAGCACATCACCCATAACAGCATTATCAGGAACAATATATTCATTTGGTTGGCAAATTGTAGTGGCTACCCCGCCAATTGCACACCAAGGGTTAATAACTGTTTGTCCACCAGTAACAGAAGTGCCAGCCTCCAGGGCTGAGTCTTTGAATCCACGCATAATTAGAGGAATAACAACATCTCGCTCCTTCTCTGTCATCTTTGTTGATACGCCGAGCAGCATGAGCATATTGTCACATTCTGTTACACCCATCGCGTACAGGTCGCTTAGAACGTTGGCACATGCGATTTTGCCCATCATGTAAGGGTCATCTACCAAGGGATAGAAGAAGTCAGTAGTTTGGACCAAACAAAGCCCTCCATGTCTGAGTGGCGTTACCGAACAGTCCAAGCCGATACCAATGCGCGGGATAGCCACATGCATAAACTGGTCCTCTTGCTGGGAGTAGTCCTGTTGTAATGATTCCACAAGTTTACCAAGAACATCTTGGGGAACTTTGCAGCTTCTTCCTTTCAAGTCCGCAAACCGTGTCAATCGAAAACTTGCTTCTAAGTCGTGCGCCACCGGGTCGAATGGCCGACGCAAGGCCAAAGCGTTGGGGTTACCGGTCATCTCTAATTGTGCCGCAGCTAAAGAGTCTTGAGCTACACTTGATTGATAAGACATATTACACGAAAGAAAATAATATTATGATTTTAACAAAGGTATTTCGGGTCAAAATGCGGAAACCCGACACGCCGCCAAGTGACGCTTGCAAAATGGCGTCTCCGTTACAATTAGAAAATGGTAGAAAAAAATAAATTTGTATACCCTTTTTTGATTGGCTAAAATATCACGTAAACAAAATTAGCTCTTTTCCTATTGGTCAATGTATTCCATTAATCCAGATTTGCCATAGAGAACAAGCCAATGTCATCAAACTACGTTTCATTTTACGCTAAGTCATAACAATAAAATCGCTGCATTGTGACTTAGTGAATTATTCAATCAAATTCAGAAATAATTCGAAATATTAAATAATTTAAAACTATAAATTGATAGCGAAAAATTTTGATTTCGCAATTCATTATTAAATTAAGTTTGTTATAATTTGTAATTCTGTACTAGTATTTGCTCTATATTTTATATATTTGTTTAGCCAATGGAAATTATGCTTGAACCAAATTTCGACCAATCAGAAGTTGCACGTGGAACAAGCACAGTAATGATTCGTCTAAATACTTGACCTTTTAAAACTTTTATCTCTATGAGAATAATTTTATTTTTTGAATATTTTACGACGGTTGAGTAATAAATATTTTGCTGTTTCAGCTCAAATATTTAGTTTTAGATAATGGAATTGTAAAATATAATAATTAACATGTCGTTAATAAATTGGAAAAAAGTGGAAAATGAGGCTGGGTATCCGTGTTATATAGAGTACGTAAAACTTTCACAGCTCAAGTACATTTTTGTCTTGAAGTTACTTTTTAAAAGTTTTTTGATTGTAGTGAGGTGTCTGGTAAACAGCAATATGACCATCCTGAGTTCCGGAAGATTATGGAATCTCTTGAAGAATATGACGGGATCAAGTATAACGCTTATCGGGTTGCATTCAAGATATACGCTTTACAAAAAAACCTGAGAGGTAGGTGCAAGTGCTACCTGTTGACATTTTTCTTACCATTTATGGTGTTGTATCGGATTTCAAATTGAATTCAATGTATTTCTTTTTGTATAGATAAACTAGCCGCATGCGTAAATATGCTCAATAACTACTAACGTAAACTTCAACAACCTAGTGAGATTGTTTCGAAGTTCTGCAACATACTTAAGTTCAACAAAGAAAAGTTTTTAAAACAATTTCCTTAATATAAATTCACTCGAAATATCTCCAGTAAGATAATGTTTGAGTATGTGAGATAATAAATCTGACCTTATCATCTGAACATGCTATGCTTTATTTTTATCACTGTTATGGTCACACTTAACTTAAAAGAAACAGGTAAAACTTAACAGAAATGCAAAAGTTATTAGAAATACACAAACCTTTACGTGAGCTTAATTTCATCCTAATCTGTTCAGTAGTTTTTGAGGAATAATCTAAGTAGGTGTACCTATACTCATAAATTATCAACACCTCTTCCTTTCAATGCTTTCTCTCAATCTTAGCACAAGAATATTCTCCAAGTACTTTTATTTCTTGACACAGTAGATTTGGAGCCTGGGCTCTGTAAACTACAGTTAATAAAATAAAAAACTGACTAGATCCATCCATAGTTATAATAACATTACTGTAGAATGTTATACACAATCCAATTTCTGGAACCATTCAGGAATGTTTGACCAGCTTAGTTTACCAGGAAGATGTCTAGACACATAGAATTGTTGTGTATTGAAATCTTAGATAACGAAATCTATCTAAATCCATACAGTAGTTTAGTAGTAAGTGAGTGATAAACCAAACAAACAAACCTGCATTTACAGTAAGTGTTAAACCATAAATTTTTATTCCAGTGCCTCCTCTCCGTATCAGTTCAGGGGTGTTTGCTAGACATCAGCTGAGCTTATCAGAAAGTAGTCTATCTCTAGACACAGTGGAGCTGGAGTCTGTTCTTGCAGACATTTACTTTGCAGCGGAAAAGGAAGGTCTATTTACGGGAGATATTGATTTAGCTGTGGACCTGCTGATTAACTTGTTGCTGAATATTTATGATAGGTGAGTTTCTTATGTTATAGTATTTTTTTAGATTCTGTATGCAAGAAGCAATATGACCCTATTGTTAAGATTCTGCTGTCTGTCTGTCTTTCACCAGTGTTCTCATGAACCTTTATAAGTAGGCATTTGAAATAATGATTTATTTCTGTTACACCTTACTAACAAATAGAATAAAGAAAATAAAATAAATAATGAATGGGGCTTCCATGTAACAAAGGTGATTTTGCAACAAAATCCTTCCATGAGGGTCTAGCTTCTGCTCGTTTTTTTATTACTCTTATCCCTTAAAAATTAAATAATTATATACCTACTTATAATAACTATCGTGAGACATACTAAATTGACTAAAAATCGCGGGTTATTCACGTGTATACATATATTGAGAAAAGCTCTACTAGTACCTCTAATGCAGGCTGCGCGATGTCGCCGCGTCCGCGCACGCTGCTCATGAGGAAGAACCCCTCTGTGGTTCGAAACTAGTAGAGCTTTTCTCAGTATATACACGTGAGTAACCCGCGATTTTTATTTTATCATATACTTACACATATCTACATATTTTATTACCTCAAGATGACATACACTAAAGTTGCTTCCTTTAATACTTATCCATCTCTCTGACATGGTCTGACTGTTATTATACTTTGTGACAAAATATAATTCCAATACAGTGTTATGTTTCTGATATCATTAATATGAAACTTTATATTTTACAGTGAAAGAAAAGAACCAGTACGAGTTTTAGCGGCAAAGACATTACTTATTATTTTAAGCGAAGAATCTGCATCTGACAAATGGGGAGCACTGGCCAACTGTTGTATGGACCATAATGGCTGCGTGTCGCCCAAGAGACTGGCCGCTTTATTGGCACACGTGACTGCATTATCTGGATACCTTGGAGTTATGTGTGATCATGCTCAAGCTGACGTAGAGGCTTGTTTTGACAAGGTATGTGTCTTAAGGATATTATTGAAATTCAACAATTGAAAAATTATAAGTAGTTTTCCTCTCTAAGGCTTTTCAACGTCTTTGTGTCTAAATACTTACAAAGCTTTAGTTATTTATTTATTAAATGTTATTATAGATAGGTATATAATATACAGGTAAATGAGAAAGTCATTGCTTCTTGCTAGATTAGCCACCACACCCTCATTAATAAGAAACGGACTACCTTCAGAAGAACACTTCATTAAGTCACTATTAAATATAACCTAAGTTGGCATTGGCACTATTTTGCAGAGCGCAGGCATGCTCGGTGTGAGTGCTCGAGCAGTGTCGGAGTGGGGCGTGCAAAGCTGCAGCAGTGCCCGCTGGTTGCCCGTGGTGCAGCGCGTCGTGGCGAGCAGGAACAGTGCTAATGTCACTGCTACGTGCGCTCATTGTTCTCAACCTCTTATACAGGTCAGTAACTTCTTGTATGAGATGGTTATCTCATAATATTACGATAGGCTATTTTTGTTGGGAGAAAATAATTAAGTGACTTCTCACGCCGAGGGCAAGGCAAGAGGGAGTGTCTTACTTTTTTTTTGTGTAATGGGTCGGCAAACGAGCGCCGCCCATGGACACCCGCAACGGAGCAGTAACGAGTGCGTTGCCGACCTTTTAGGGATTAAAGATTTGAAGATTTAAGGATTGAGGAGGTATCGGGGAAGGATTGGGCCTCCGGTAACTTTACTCACACGGCGAAACACAATGCTGTGGTTGTTTCACGCCGGTCTTCTGTGAGGCCGTGGTATCACTCCGATCGAGCCGACCCATTCGTGCCGAAGCATGGCTCTCCAACACTTACTGACGAAAAAACCCCCCTGTTCCTTCTCCTGCTTTTGATTTGATTTGACTTTAAGGCCCGTGCGGAATGCTACGCGCTTTACGCTCGGGTCTATTTCTGGTCGAGCGGCGAGCTGAAATTTAGTATAATTTACAAAGTTAGACTTCTGTAGATTAGAAATGAAAAGAGGAGTATGTTAGCAGTGGCATGACTCCTGAGTCCTCCTGCCTGAGTAGGGTAATTTTTCTTATTGTCACCATAATAGTACTGGCCTACAAATACTACAGTTACACTAGTTAAAGGCATACAATGTGATCGAAATTCGCGTTGAAGTGACACAATAGAGTGGGGTGGGAAGAAAAAAACAGAAAGTGCCCCAATCGCTACCTGTAACCACTTGTTCCTCACCTGACACTACCGTCTACCTGTTATTGTTTACTTCTTGCGGTTTTTATCTCGAGGTGCGCAGGCGCCGATACTCGTAGATTATACGCACTTTCAATTCTGTCGTCGAACAAAGAGGACGTGTGTAACGGGATGTTCTCTGCTATTGTTATACTATTCTATGAGTATGTTAATTACGTATTGTTTAAAATAACGGAAAAGTTTGTGAAAAATAAAACAAATTTTTTAATGGAATTATGTAGAAGTGAAACTTATGATAGCTGGTGAAATTATTAAACTGTGTAATATTAAATTTTTTAAAGTAATTGGAAATTTGCGGACGGTTTTAGAGATGGGGTATTTTTCTATTTATAACTTAAGATGCTTGAATACTGTATCGAAACACTTAATGTGGAAGAGCCATGTTTCGGCACGAATGGGCCGGCTTGACCGAAGTGATACCACAGCCTCACAGAAAGCCGACGTGAAATAACCATAACGTTGGTTTTCGCCGTCTATGTGTGGTCACCGGATGCCCAATCCTTTCCGTCACTCATCCCTCATCATTTAAACCCCATAATGTCGGCACTGCACTTACAACTCCTCTGCTGTTCTCCATCAGGCCATCTGGATGCCTGTATGCCAGTGTATCACATAAAAATAATAGCCGGCGGGAACCATACCAAACAATTCCTGTTATTTACGGTTACTTTCAAATTCCTTAAAATAATATTTCTTTAATGTAATAATGTAATAAGTCGGCAAACGAGCAGACGGATTACCTGATGGTAAGCAATCAACGCCGCCCATGGACACCCGCAACGGAGGAGTTACGAGTGCGTTGCCGACCTTTTAGGGAATAGGGATTTGGAGATTTAGGGATTGGGGAAGGGTCCGGGAAGGGGAAGGATTGGGGCTCCGGTAACCTCACTCACACGGCGAAACACAACGCTGTGGTTGTTTCACGCCGGTTTTCTGTAAGGCCGTGGTATCACTCCGGTCGAGCCGACCCATTCGTGCCGAAGCATGGCTCTCCCACATTTCGATACTAAGCTACGAAATCTAGTGCCTAACTGATGAAAATGTACTATCATGAGTTATATTTTATTAATTATAGAGTCAGTATTTGTATGTTAACTATTATGAGGCAAGGGTCCCATTTTAATTCCTGATTTGTGCAGTTTCTTATAAAAAAAGTATGGTGCAATAGTATTCCTTCGTGTAATGTAATATGAATATTTGAAAATTACAGGTGCTAAAATTCAAGTGCAGTAAATGCAGTGACATCTACTTCTGTGAGAAGTGTTATTTATACGACAAAGACCTGACCACCGTCAGTGGACATAAGAAGACACACCTTGTACATGAGATTATGGACGGACAAGTAAGTGTTGACTTATTATTTTCTATAAAAACACGGCATATGATATACATCAACAACCCCTGAAAGTTATCTGTTTGACTATGTCTCTTCTGAATAGTAATTATTGTTGTTAATAATAAAATATAGAAATTATACCACTTCAGCCATCTCGTAAACTCCTGTGTAAATAGTTGTGTCTATGGTTTTAACTTTAATTTTCTGCTCTGTGGTCTTAACTATAAACTGTTGTGTCTATGTTTATTAAATAAATTTAGTCATTCGTTATCCGCCATAACGGACTGTTTTATTATAATTATCGTGAGACATGCAACAACAAAATATAAATTTATAGAAAATAAACACTTACTCATGTGAATTACTTAGCTGAGAAAGGCTCTACTAATTTCAAGTCACAACGGGACTGTTATACATGAGCAGCGTGCGTCATTCACCCATAATTCACACAAATATTTATTACTAGCTACTCTCGCGCGGTTTCACCCGCTGCTCGGGCTCTGCTCTGCTCGCTGCTCCTACAAATCGTAGCGTGATGTTTTATAGCCTGTAGCACTCAGGAACATTGTAGCTATCTATCAGTGAAAGAATTTTGTAAATCCGACCAGTGGTTCCAAAGATTACCCCCTACATACAAACTTACAAACATACAAATACCTCTTTGTAATATTAGTACAGACTAAGTCACTTTCTCTGTCCCTATATGTATGTTATGTATACTTAAACCTTTGAAACTACGCAACGGGATTTGATGTGGTCTTTATTAATAAATAAAGTGATTGATAAGGACTGCATATTTGTATAATTACATCCATTAAACAGTGGAGAAATTTTGCATCATCATTGCATCCACGTGCGTGAAGCCCCGGCGAGTCGCTAGTTTTCAATAATGTTATGTCCCTTCTCTACATAAGAAGGGTTTTCATCTCACATCTTAACATGTAATATTTACTCCACCTTACTTTCTTTCAGACAAAGACATCAGAATGTATAAACTTCATAAAGGGTATGAAGAGACTCTTCTTTTGCACTAAGACTAAGAAGAAAGGCCCTAAGAAGGGTGTTAAGAAGGCTATCGACAATGTGGACAGCGGTACGGTGAGAAGAAGGAAAGATGGCAGGCCTGTGATTTTTACATCCACAGTGGGCAAGGCATCAGGCAATAATGGCAATAACCCTGCTGTTGTACTCAACGATATTATTACGCAGTTGGAAACGCAACACAAGTGAGTTCTTATTTTAAAAATCACATTTTTTATTTTGCCTATCCTCATGGGAAAATGTACGTTATCCGTATGAAAAGAGTTATCAATTTTGCGGGTATATCTATATTAATATCACGCATTTTTTATTGGTGGCTCGGTCTACTTTTAGTTACCTAGTTGTTCTTGTAGTCTTGAGAGGATTTTCTTGACTGCACGGTTGGCGCTGTTGCTGGGCAACGTGTTGCGGCTTCGGTTACCGGACGGAACAACTCATTGTTCATAAATTGTAATTCCCGAGTTTCGATGTAGTGTGTGTGTGGTGTTTGTAAACGCACCTACGACACAAGAGAAAATCCTAGAGTGGGACAACATATTATATTAAAAAATATATTAAAGAACAAAATTAATGTATAAACACTTGTCACTAACCAACACTGTAATTAAATTATTTCCATTTCTATTACAGGTCTCTTCAAGAATTGTCAAGCAGGCTTGACAGGTTGTATGGAAACGAGGCTGATGTTAAGAACAGTGACAATAATGAGCTGCGGACTAAAGTTGAGGCGCATTGGGCTCACATGTCTACACAGATTAGCAGACTGAAGGCTTTGAAGGTACACTATTTCTTATGGGATAGGGCAGCAAGTGAGTGGACTGGCCACCTGATGGTAAGCACTTTGCGCCGCCCACTGACACCCGTAGCACCAGAGGTGTTATAAGTGCGTTGTCGGCATTTTGAGGATTGGGCATGAAATGAAATGAAGGAAAAATAGGCCTTCGCTAACCTTACCTCTACAGCAAACAGTAAGCTAACTTTGTTTTGTAATCTTGTTTTCTGTAAACCCATGTCCCACTCCAGTCGCATCGACCTATTTGTTCCGAGGCATGGCTCTTATCAATGTTTGAAAATACATATTGTCTAGTATCTAGTTTTTCTAGACACAGAGTTACTTGCTAGCTATAAGATAGCATTTCCATGTTGCTAATACTATTGTTATTCACTTCAGGAGAATCTATCATCAAGTCAAACGATAATAGCACCCGAGAACGCTCCGAAAATCGACAAGATCGAACGACCGCAAGCATTTGATCTATTCAGTCCAATACCAGTTCTGGAGAACGAAAAACAGTCAAAAGTCACAGACATTAAAAGTCAGCCGCGGGTGTTAAGTCTGGATTCTGGAAACTTCTCTGTAGTATCTAAGCCAGAGAGTCAGAATTTACTGACGATGTCCGGAGATGCTCTGAAGCCTGTGGTCGTGCATGCTACATCAGACAGCATATCTACTGTGTCTATGAATGATATCAGTAATTGGTATAATGGTGAGGACCTTTCAAATCGGAATAGTTTTAGTAGGTACATTACTATAAGGACAAGTCTATAGTTATATTAACGCCATGTTTTCTTCACTTCCTGTTTTTCTTAATACAACCAGGAGAAATAAGTTAAAATGATAAATTCATACTAAAAAGTAACGAGCTTCTTTATTGTTTACTAATAGTAACGAAACACATCGGCTTATTATACATTTAAAATGTCCTCTTCAATCCACTCAATTAAAAAAATCCGCATCCATTACGTATTTTTAAGATTCAATACTAAGAATTACATAGGGATTTATTGACAGATAAAGCGACTTTGTTAAATCACAGTGTGTTTTAGATAAAATGAGACATTTAAATAGAAGATGGTGTGACAAAATCTTTAAGAAATATACATAATCTTAACTTCCTTCTTTCAGAGACTGAATCAATCCCAGAGAAGAGGGCACGCAGCAAGCCTCGCCTAGCAGACACGACGAGCCACTCTCTATCAGCGGCCGAGCAAAAGTTTGCAGCTGACATACGCTGCGTAGAAGACAGTAACGACAAAATGAAGGAACTTAATGCTGACCTAGACACAGTACTCGATAGACTGCAGCAAATATTGACTAATAACTTCGCTATGGATGGTAAGTAATTTGTCACTATCATTTATTTTATTACTTGTATGTTTATTAGTTTGTCTTGTGTTATAATATGTCTATTAAGGTATAATGTTGACGTAATGATCCTGTTAGAAGTAGGATGGATCTTTCTCTGGTTATTATCTATACTAATATTATAAAGAGGTAAAAATTGTAAGTTTGTATGTAGGGGGTAATCTTTGGAACCGCTGGTCGGCTTTCCAAAATTCTTTCACTGATAGATAGCTAGAATATTCCTGAGTGCTATAGACTAAAATAAAATATCACGCTACGATTAAATGGAGCAGCGGGTGAAACCGCGCGAGAGTACTAAGTTATTAATAAGCCAACAGTTTGAATAGTCAGTATATGAATCTCCTACCTTTGTATCTCCATGGATTGCGCGCCTCAAAGAGCCAGTAGACCACTACCCAAAAGGGTCGATTGTTCATCCGGGTTTGTAGGCCAGGGGGGAGCAGGATTGGGGAACAAGATGATTATTAGTCAGTAAAAGTCTGACACTCCCTCTCGCCTCACCCTGGGCTAAAGGGAGTGTCAGATTTTAGTGTAGCATGATGTCTCTTTTACTGACCACCCTCATTAGTTATTTTGCGAGATTCACGTGACAAAATTAAGAGGACACATACTAAACTCTTGCTATAATGCAAATTCAAACTTGTGCTGCAATTGAAACGAAAAGAAGTTTTCTAATAACCTCTTTTAATGTTGTATCTGTATTTTCAGACTCGTGCTTCGACAATACACAACTGCGGGAAACAGCGAATGAAATGGAAGGATTACTAGGCACTTTAATACGAGGGGTGGAGCAAAGAGCAACACTGAACGCTACGAAAGGCCTGGTATAAAGTATAGAAATTAACACGCTATAGACATATTGTTTTATATAGTGAGAATTTGGAACAGTTGATGCTGCATTATTTACTCAGCTAAAAGTGAGTGAGATATTATTATAGACAGTTTTTTATGAATTTACGAAATGTTCTTTTAAATATCGTGTTTTTTTTCAAGTAAAATAAATAACAAAAGAATTATATAATTTTGGTCCTTAGTACTCAACTTTAGGCTATAAGATATCCTACTCACTTGGAGCAGTCAAAAGGTTAAATATAAATAAAATTAAGCACAGTTGCACATAGATTTGTTTTACCTAAGCTGCTGTGTTAATGCACTATTGTGACATGAATTGAATTGCACTGTTTTGTTGTCACTTATTTATGTATAGTGAATTTCTAAGAACCTAACCTGAATTTTTTAGATGTCCAATTGTTCTTTTTTATCAAATATATTTGATTCCATTCGTCTTTATGGACACGATACTTGACACACCCTAAGAAATCGTGTGACGAATTTGTTGTAAAATGTTAAGATTTCAGTATTTTCTGATATCCATTTTAAGTCTTATTTAAAAGAGATATGATGACTAATTTTGTACTAGTAATCAAGACACGTTCAGTTTACTATTTGAATTAATAATTATTACTGTTAATTAAGAGCTCTGTATTGCAACGTTGCCAGCGATAACACTAATTCTGGCATCCGAAAGTCGCTTACTCTAGTAGTTATTATGTCTCGAATAGTCAACAGGTAATTCAAAATGCGTTGGAAACCCATCCAAAATGGCGACTGATGATTGGCTGCTAGACTTGCAAATAGTCTAAACATCTCAAAGTCGGTTACTGCTTGGCTTCTTTCCTGGCGATGAAGCTGATGATTTCTTGAGAGTTTTTATTCTTTGACATATTTAAAAGCTTCATACTTGATAATTGCGTAAACAATGCAGGCCATATAGAACTCTATTTAAATAGTAATTACATCGAATATTGTGTTCATAGCGGTAATGCAGATTATTGAGCAGATATGATTTAATTGGTTGTGCACTTATGTATAAAATCCGAATCTCATTACTTATAGTGCTTTAATTTTTTATATATTTATAGTGATATACAACATATTTCATGTCTGTTATGACTATTATATACTATGTAATATTTAAAAAGACTTATGAAACAGTTCCTCTGTCGAACTAATCTCAATCTTATGATCATTCGTTTCATTGAATCTCATGTTTTATTATAAATTTAATTATAAGGTTTAATTTCGAACAAATATTAAGTTACTTTTACCCCCAGTTTACATGGTATGTTATTTAATTTTAAGGTAATTCAGCCGTCCTTGATTTGGTGCTCAATTTAAGAACTATTTTAGAAATCTCGTATACAATAAAAACGCATATTAGAAAAGTAACATGCCATATATTTTATAAAAAATTTACATACATTTTCGTGTTTATTAAATAGAAAAAAATTATAATATTGTCATATAAATTAAACGTAATGTTAAAACTATTTTAGGATTAAGTAATAATAATAATAAATTGCTACATTTCATTTTGTGCGTTTAACAGGTAAATAAAAATATATTAATAAAATAGAGCAATCTATTTATAATTCTCATTATAAGTAAGCGTATATCACTGTCTTAGAATAAAGAAAAACATTGCAAACTGATACTGACGAGATAACACTTCCAATATATTGAGCAATCAATTTAAAAATCCACATTCAAACTTTTTGCAACCGTTAAAAAGGCGCCAATGTTTTAACAAATAACAACAAACGTCAATTTCCGAACGAACTCTTAAAAGTCACTTTCAATGTTCATTCCAAGTTTAAATCGCGCGCCAATCTATTGTTTCGGGACAAAAAATTCCTTTTTTGTAAAGCAAAATAACTAGCTTCCATGGGGAATATTCATTGTTTTTACATTTTCACACACACTGTAAAATAAAAACAGAAGAACAGTGAGATTTATGTTAGCTATTAAGTAAAAAAGGTATGACAATGACAATACAATCTGCCAACGCAGATAACGTGCATTCTAAAAAAACGCTCAATCTTTATACAAGTATTCGTAGTATATTAAAATAAAGTACAAAAAAGCAATTAAATTGCTCCGGCACAACCTTATTACGTACTTAAAATTAATTAAATTCAATTTATATCGAATCATTTACAATTATGAGTTTATGTATAAATGTTAGCGTATTCTATAGTAATTATAATTATAATATAATAAATGTTTTACGTGTCAGCATAAGTATTTTATTTCTATTCTATTACGTATATCTACATTTGGGTAAAAGGTCGTATAAAATAGCTTATAAAAAATTATTACTTTTTTCTTCGACTTCTTTCGTAACGGCACTTTCATAAAGAAACAGGTTGCCGGTACGGTTAGTGCGGTACAAATAGGCACAGGCTCTACATAGATGAGCGCTCCCATTAAAAAAGAATGCCTTTGCCAATCGGTACTGACCGAGTAAACCCTACCGGCAACTTGTTTCTTTACGAACATGCTTTTTGATTACATAATAATTGACAATGTAGGAAGTCAAAAGTTGTTATAATAATGTCGTCAATAAAAAATGGAAGACAATTGGACGGTAGCCATTTTGTTATAACATTTTTAATATTAAACAACTAGTTATTAATTAAAATATCGGTAGAATTATGACTAACAATGAAAATTATTATATTTTATTATTGCAATAATATCGTAACTAATATTCAGCATCAATGGTTGTGACAATCGTAGATTTACGAACTATTATTGAATTGTGTCTTTTGGACACGAAAACTTAGTCTGGCGGTTTTGAATACCACATAGTTATTAATATAAAGGGCAAATCTAATTCTTTTAATTACAAGCCGCTTGCCCCGGCTTTACACGGGCGGTGCTCCCCGATTGTACGGCGAATATTCTCAATATTTCAATCCTTCTCAATTTAACGAACAAGATAATAGGAAATTATCCAATTTGGTGTAGTAATTTGAGAGTAGTGCGCGTACATACGTACTTGCCTTTATTATAGCAAATTCATTTCTATCGAACAGTTTGTGATGATGAAGCAAATTCGTACTTAAAGACTTAGATATAAAGTGTATTATGTAATAACTCGTTAGTTCCTCTTGCTGCTGTTGATGAGGTATTTGCAGCAATGTGTAAGTAGGTGCTTCTCTTTCTCCGTGGAGCCGTTTTGGTGGATAGCTGTGGGACCGCCGCGCTCTCGCGTGTAGATGTCCAGACCGTACTGACCTGGGGATTGAGGTAAATGGTTTTGTAATTTTACTTCATCATCATCATCATCATCATCATCATCATCATCATCAGCCTATAAGTGCTCACTGCTGAGCAAAGGCTTCTGACACGGGAGAAGGTCACGCCTGCTTAAGGCGGATTGGCGAATTTAAACTTTTAGTTACGAATTGTAAGTCCAAGTTTCCTCACGATATTTTCCTCTACCGTATGTCTGTGGTCTCTAAATTAACTAGAAAAGTACATAATTATATTATGACTCGGAAAAAGTCATATTGGTACTTTCGGACCCGCAACCTCACCCGGGCCACCGCGTCAATGAATTTTGTACTTGGTCTGTGTTTACTACAGGAAATGTATGACGTAACGTGTACCTAAAAATTATATGTAAGTTACAGTATCAAAATGCTGGTGGCCCTTATTCTTAACAACGTTTTGCGGTTCTGTTAAAACAATTTTCTATTTGATTTTTAGAAGAATACCAAGTCGATATGGTCTGATTGAATGGAAGCTACAAGAGAATTGACCTATTAAAAAGGCATTTTCTTTTAAAAAAGAACGTTGTCGATCACATGCTCTTAGGTACTTCTGTATCGTTGGTCTCTTATAGAGGGTAGATGGAAGGAGGATATCTTATAAGGGAGTTCTGTCCAGCTGAACGCATTAAATAACAGTTGAAAAATCACACACGCACACACGGACTCAGAGATAGCGGGAGAGGGGAAGGGAGAGTTCGAGAGTTCTCCTTTCATCTTCCCTCTAAAGTATCTTTACAAACCTATAATTTCACACACACATCCATCTATGAGTATAAGTAATAAAATATATTACCTTCTTCAGGGAAAGTTATGTAGAAGGATACGATGTCATCCGATACGTTTTGCTGGACGTACTTCGAGAGCCTCTTCTCGTCGACACCGTTCTTGTGCAGAGTTGCCATGAAGTCCGCCAGGGGGCGCGACATGCGAAATTGGATCTCAAGCTCGCGACCCGCGAACACTAACGCTTCCTGGAAACAGATTATGTGGAAGGATTATGAGCCACTATCTTCAATATTTTTATTGATGGCTGGTGGTGGCAACTAATGTGCAAAAGCTCATTTTCATACGTAGCTTAACTGTTAATACTTACCATATAAGTCATTTATTGCTTTAATTAATTGTATGCAACATGACAAACATTTCCATTTTATAAATAGCGTTTTAGTATGTAAGTTATACCTGATGCGTTATAGGTACAAGTCCAAAGAGTCTGGTAGCTTTCGTAGGTCCCCACTCGCCGCTCGCGCAGTCTGGCAGGGGTACCATGACTGTTTGTAGCTCAGCGCAGCAAATCTATAACATCAAATCGATACATCGTTATTTTTTAGTAATTTTATATAGGTGGGAGGAGATACTCTTATTCTTCATCAGTATTTGACTAAAAACTTTGGTTCCCTATCTTCTGCTTTCTGCCCTTATCTCAAGTTCTTGTTACCTATTTGTTTTTGGCACAATATGCCTTCATTACCATCCATTCTTCTATTCGTTTTAAAACTTCACAAATTCTTCTAATATCTTTTAATGTTGTCTATAAAAAAGAAGAATTAGTTCATTTTTAAAAGGTTTTTTACCTTAAATTTGCAAACGCTCTTGAACTTCATGGGTTCCCCGGTGAGGTACTCCCTGGGCGTGACGGCGTTCGCGAATATATCTAACAGGAACGCACCGCTGCAAGGCGCGTGTACGCGGAATGAGACCACGTTGCCGACCACCGACTGAAACCAGCATAATACTTTATTAATATTTGACGATAAACCAATAAAAGTACTTCTACGAAGGCTACTTTTTTACGACAACAAGCCTATTTCAATCTGTGAAAGATTGAAATAGCCTTGTTCTCATTTTCATTTACGATTGGATATAAACCGGATAATGATTAATAAGAATCATTATTAGATAAGTTTGGACAAGTTTTAGTATACCTGCTGTTACTTTGTGGGATCGTCTGCAAGCAAACCTCCAGGTTTTCCTCGATCTTTATAGATATAGAAGCCTAATTTTAGAGATAAAAAAAAGTAAGCAATAAACTCACAGCTCTTTTAAAAGAAAAAAAGGCGTGCATGAAACATAAAGTACCTGCATAACGAATCTCTTGAGACTGACGCCATCGAAGCCGTCGCCCTCCGTGTCGTAGAACTTGAGGTTGTAATGGAAGATGAGCGAGCTCTGCATGTGTGCTGGCATGGCTATACGCATAGTCGCCGCACCTGGAAGACACGAGCATATCGTTAATACCTTAAGAATATTCAGAAAAGATTTCTGAATCAGGTTGATAATAGAAATGGTAGTCTACAAAACCTACCAGTCGAATCGGTAAACATAACAGCCTTCGTATTGGGATCGCTGAAGTACAATCCATATCTGAAGAACAGCGACCTGACGAAGGGCAGTTCCTCAAAGTCATGCAGAGTGATGGGCGTCTTCAGCAGCTGCCAGTCCGGCTGCAGCGGGAAGAACTCGTAGATGAACTCCCGAGGGTCCGTGAGGAAGTAATGGTCGTCGTATTCGTATCTGGAGCAGAAACATATATTAATAAAAGCTCTGGACGGTGATTGCCATATCAGAATGTCAATTTGTTGGAGATCATGCCAAATCATCAATCATCATCGTAATAAGGTTCAAAATACTACATCTTTATCTATAAACTGCCAAGTGGGTCAATTGTAGGGTTTTATTTATACGACCACATACCTCAAGCTATCACTCTTCCCTCTGTTGCCCGGTTTTGGCGCATCCTTAGCGTTGACAAGATGTCTGGCTCCCCAATTGCACTGCACGAAGCGCCACGCTCCAGCCACGAATACTGCGTTCCAAGAGTTGCGGAATCTGTTGTCTTCGAAGCGCACTCCTGGCTGGTAGCCCGCGGATTTACTGTAGCCTTTGATTACAACACAATGGAGACCTGCATAGCTGAAAATACAAGCGAATAATTTAAAATATTTGCAGGACACTTTCGCGTCACTCGAATGAGACCAGCTACTATTCTCTTCACTTCTATGGTCTTACTCTAATTGACACGACTTGACGTTGCGTAATATCTATCAACTACGTCACATCAAATTTTTCGCTTCTTCACAATATTATCGTTCGTCATTTGTTCATTAAAAAGGTGCTTCTTCTATGAAATTCTTACCTGCACAATCTCTTAAAGAGTACGTGGTAACTTTCAGTGCCATGTTTGATGCCTCTAAGCAGTCCTAGCGGTGAGTCTCCCCGCAGGTTATCATCAAACTGTATGTTGTTCAGGTTCTTGACAGTGATCCAGCGGAATATGGTCCTCGCCTTCTCAACGTCGCTTGCGCATCTACCTACTAGCTGTCGGACTAGATCCGTAAAAGTTTTTTGGTCTTCTTGTGCCACCTGGAACGATAATGTTTTTAAAATATTAGTGATTTTGCTTTAAGTATATTAATGGTGTGGCTGCCTGATTGGTCACAACAGCGGTTGCTAGATCTATCTATATCTATAGGTATTGACTTACCGAAATAGCAATTTTATCGACATCAGCGAATTCGGCGGGGTCTGTGTAGATGTGGAACTTGGAGACGAGCGGCGGCTGTGGTGGTGGGGCGCGGGCAGGGTAGGGCGGTGCCTCTTCACCGTCCACAAACAGGGACGATGCAGCCATGTACTCCGACCGACGCTCTTGGATCAGTTCCATCATTTCGTGACTTTGTTTCTCTACTAGAGCTGCTGTCGCCGCTCTAAAATATAGGAGATGAAATTTAGTTATTTATGTTAATATTGTGTTCCTCGTAAGCTGAATAGTGGTCATGGCGACTGTTGCTGTGTTAGTTAAAATCACTTATTCTGTCGGAATAAATACCCTTAAAATCGTCTTCTCAATACATTGATAATTATCATATCCAGAGGTGCCTTAACCGCAGTAAGCTCAAAGTTCTGAACATGTCTTGAGATACGGAACAAAATTACCAACCTTTCATGTTCCAACATCTTTCTCGTCAAGCTCTCCTTCTTCTTGTCCCTTCTTAGTGTCATATTCTTCTCCAAATCTGCTCTCTCCTGCTGGTGACGTAACGTGAGGGCTCCTATCTCAGAGTCCGGCCTTCTCTTCTTAACTTGCATCTCCTGTTGGAACCTGCTCGTCAGCCTCTCTAGCTCACGTTCCCATTCGTCCTGTAAGCATATTTTTTTATGCCATTAATGCCAATAATGTGTATGGGTTCTGGCATTTTTGTTCTTTTTGTTGGTACGTATTGGCAGCAATGCATTTAGTGGGTGGCCTTAGATCAATGTTGTATAGATGTCTACGCAAATACAGGTCTACATAAGCGGATTTATCAAAAATGATCGAGTTTTAGACAAATCTTACCATTATCAGTAAGGGTGTTTAGACAAATTCAGTTTAGTAAAAAAACCTGCTGTAGTATTTTTAATTCTTAAGGAGCACTAGCTGACCCGGCAAGCTTCGGACCGCTTCAAATTTTCCATTTTTATTTATTTCTTAAGCATTCCCTCTGTGTACAGGATTATTTCAAGACCACAATAAGCCATGTCGGTACAGCCTTTCTCGACCTTAGCGGGACTTACGAACAATATATCATTTTTATATATAAGAATAAGAAGATTCTATAAAAGAATAATATAGATCAGAGGTTCCCAAACTTTTTTTTCTCATAGACCACTTAAAACATTATGCTGGATCTGGTGGACCCCCTGCAACTATTACATTTACTAACTTACTTCCAAAACCCGAAAAAAGTATATGTCTATGTAAATCTGTGTTGTGGTTATTTTTCAATCAACTCTGAGTTTTCGAAAAAAAAAAGGTGAGAATTTATATTGATTTGATTATGCTGCGAGTTCAAGGCCAGTCTAAAAACCAACTTCATCCAACAGATTCCTACTTTACTTTTTTGTATTCTAAGATTGACTTACAGTATAAGAAACAATCAATATAATCAAAATTTTGATATTAAAATTGATTGTCGACAGTACAGTCGACACTTCTTCTTAGATTCACTTTCTTTTTTGAAATTCCGGAAACAACTGAGTGATGTTTATCATTCGCATTCCTATTTATATTAGGGAAAAGTTCATGCAAGTTCAGATACGACTTTAACTAGGCGAGCGGGCGGCGCGGAATCGGCGAGTCTTGACACGCTCTTTCTGAATATGGAATATGCAAGTTTTTACAAAAACAATTTCTGAGCTTCTTATTATTTTGTCTTCCTATATTCATAGGAGAAGTCAAGTCTGGTCGCCTAATACATTTTTATAGACCCCCGTTAACGAGTTGTGGACCCCCATTCTTTTTCCAAGCAAGCGTAGACCCCTGTCGGGCTCCCGTGGACCCCTGGGGGTGCACCTGGACCACTTTGGGAATCTATGATATAGATACACGAAAAGCTTTTTACCTGTATTTCGTCTCGTATTCTTCTGTTCTCTTCTTCTCGGTGTTTGGAGAATTTTCTGTACAGGTCGTCTTCTTCTTGTCGATGTTTCATTTCTAATTTGGTCTGCTCATCACGATCCTGAGGAGAAAAAAATGCTGTTTAGTGACTTAACAAATTCTCTATTCTCTCGTCCTAGATGGGCGAGTGGGAGTATCAGACTCTTACTGACAACCACCCCGTTCCTTCTCCTGCTTCAGGCCGAGGTCGCCGTACATTATGACGCTTGACCTGCAACCCCACCTTTTTGGCGCTTGTTAAAGTTGGCGCAAGTGTGATAGAGCCATGCTTAGGCACGACTGGGTCGGCTCAACCGCAATGATACCACGGCCTCACAGAAAACCTACGTGAAACAACCACAACGTTGTGTTTCGCCGTGTGAGTGAGGTTACCGGCGGTCTAATCTTTCCCCTTCCCCAATCCATACATCTCCAAATCCTTAATCCCTAAAAGATCGGCAACGCACTCCTCCGTTGCGGGTGTCCATTGGCGGCGCTGTTTGTTTACCATCAGGTAATATGTCTGCTAGTTTGCCGACATATTACATAAAAAAAAATCAAGTAGTAGTTGTTTTTACCATCCTGTTTTTAATTGGTCGTAGGTGATTACCAGCTTTTGCTTGGTCACAATACTGAACATGAAATTAGATATAATGTTTGCTTTCTTTATAAGAAGGTCTAAAGGTAAGCAGATATATAGAACTCATAAAATTATTTCTTCCTAAAGACCACTGTTAGCACAATTTGTCGTAACATCTACAGTCGTGTTGTCATTTAAGTCGTTAAGCATATAATAATGACGACACATTTCTAAACAGAGCGCAAAAACATAATGAATCTTTCTAAGTACAATTTAACTTGAAAGTATATATGTATGTAAAACTTACTTAGTTTTTATCATACAAGGCTTCATCAGTCCATTGACTTGAAACATAATAATAACTGGCTAAAACCAAACTACCACTTTCCACCATAACAGATGCTTGAAGGCAGATAGCGGCCATAATTACCACTATATTTATCTTCATCATAAATCAAAGTATATAGCTACCTATACATATACCGTATCTAATTCAATCTTATTTAGCTTAGCAATATGTCAGCAAAGATTAGCTGCTAGACGACCATTAGATCGTCACGATGGAAAGTGTCGCCACCTGGCGGCCGCCGTGAAAAGTGAAACTATTGTGTCGTTCACCTGCGCGCGCGCAAGGTAGCGATTAGATCGTAGAATAGGAAGGGTCAGAATACCGAGTTGGAACAATGACGAGGTAGTTTATTATGTTCTTCAAATTAAACAAATAGTTTTAATTCATTACAATGGTGCCTAGATATTAGATTTTTTGTATAACTTAGTATATATATAACTTAACATGTTAAAAAGATTTGTCAATGTTTCATGATAGCAAAAAGAATAATTTTATTGAGAACTAAAAGGTTATTGGCAGTTCACACACATACCGAGTAGGTACCTGTCCAATAAGAAGAACCAAGCTGAAACAATTATTTTTTTTGTTTCTCTTTATTTAATTTAGGGACTTTTATACATGAAACTATTATATTCTCAAAAGAACAAAGATTGAACGGTTGGCACGGTAACTAGGCGACTGGCTGCCGCACCACGTTCGCGAAATCTTTTCTGATACCTACAGAAAAACTTTTTGTAAGATCCACAAAACGTTGTTCTGGGTCTGGGTGTTGTGTGTATGTGAAACAGGAGAAAATACATGTGTGAAGCATATTTTTTTAAACAAGATGCTTCTGCAAGTTTCCGTAGACCTTCTGTCCCCCAGTATCTACCTCACTCCACGATTAGATGACCAATCGCACCACCTTATTTATTGATAGCTCGCTACAGGTTTATCACGGTGCTCACAGCTCACGGTAATTTTCTGTCTTTTAATAGTGTTTTTGCGGTAGCACGAATGCCGGAAGAATTCATAAATTGCTAGTAGCATCGTAAATCGGAAAGTGTTTAGCAGTTTCCTAGTATTTTCAAAGTTAGAAAACTTTCTATGGGGCCATGAGTGTGACTTTGTTTTTTTTATGCTTGTAAGTACTTTGTGGTGATGTCAGATCTTGTGACCAATGTATTCGATGAGATTTTGTAAAGAAATGGTGTTGATAATAATGTCTCTTAGCTCGCTGATTGTGTGCGACGCGACTAATTGAGCAAGGCTCTCGGATTTGATTCCTATATCGAGAAAACGGTTATTGAGGACTCGGCGTTAAGCAGCACCGACGGCAGAGGTGTTTTCAACAATATCTCAGGTATTGATTAAGACGATTGTGTTCTGTGGACTCCTTTTTTAAAAGGAAAAATCGTCCAACAATTTTTCCTGCCTTGGTAAGGGGCAAAGAGGGAGAGTTAGAATGTTACTGACTGAAAACTACTCTGTAGCTTCTGGTCTTCTGGGCCAAGCCGCGATGCATGCTTGCTCTTGCAACCCCGGCCGCCCACCCCTGGAATACGGGGAAAATAACATAACCATTGAAAAGTGATTGTTACATATTAAATTTGTACCACTTTGCCACTACCCATTTATATGACGGTATAAAATACGTGACGGTGGTGTAGATTTGTATGTCAATTTTTATTTTCATAAAAACACCTCTAAAGAGTATCCACTCGTTTTAATAACCACAGGGCCTCCAGCTGTGAGTGCCCTACAAGTATAAAATTATACTCGAGTACCTACTGATGAGATTTTTTACTTTGGCTAACAGTAATTACTGTCAAAACGAATCCGATTCATTTGAGTCTTGCCCCCGATTTTGATAAACGTTTTTTTATTTAATATCATAGTATGATTTTCTGTACGGTATTCTTGGTCCACGACTGGAGTACGAATTTCCTTGCCATGTTCCTGACTAGCTACTGCCGCGCGGTTTCACTCGCTGCTCGGGTACAATTGATCTTAGCGTGATGTTTTGTAGCCTTCCTCTATTAATGGACTATCCAATACAATAAGAATACAATTAGAAACTTTTTGCTTTATGATCTTAGTACAAAGCATAGAGAGCGATAATATTTTTTTATTGGCCCAAGCTCGTCACAACTTCCCAAAACTGCTGCAACTGCTGTTAGCTAGGATCTATAGAAGGTACAACCATGAGAACACCGAAACACTGAAGTCCGGCTTGTCCTAGGGAGAACAATGACTATTTGGATCCCGGAACAAAATAAATCTAGAGAGTGCGGCTAGCTCATAGGAGACCACAAGTTAATTTTTAACTTTTTTTGAGTAGCGTAGTGGTTATTGACAATTCTTAGGCATTTGGTGATTTGATTACCTCGCAAATACTTTTTGCTCAGCTAGCTAAAAAAGTCTGGTTATGGCGATCGATTTTATAATTGACAAACAGTTATAAATCATTAGGAGCAAATATATTTGTAATCGGATATCTCGGGCGATCTCAGTTTTCACTAGTTAGTTGTGCAATTAGTAAATTGAAAAATTCACAAAAAATAACAAATTGTTCAATGGTTCTATATATCTATTCGTTTTCTGGTATCGGTAACATACTTTTTAGTGTAAAGTAGCCTGCATCACCCTATCAATATGAAATAACGCCATTTTTATTATAAAAATTCATAGTGCTAAGAAATCAATTGTTACGTTTACTATTGATGTCTCTAGCATTAATATCCTGGTCATTTAAAAACCTTAGCCATTATAATATATCTGATTCAGTCTTCGATCAATAATGAATCGAAGGATTCTGTTCAAGTTTACATAACAATATTAATAATTTATGGTCCTAACTATTTCTTCTCATTCACTTTGTCTTTCACCACTGTCTGTGACTACAAACATAACAAGTTTAATTTTGTTTATGCATTTAAAAGCAATCAATACGAAAAGCAATTATGTCATATCTACAAAATATTGCACTTGCATTAGTCAGCCATCAACAGTCCATTAGTTATCACAATAACCAGCAGATGTGAAAAGGAAATAAATAAATAAATACAAGTAACGCCTGCTCAAGGTTAGCTCCACACAACATGAACTTATTGCAAGTAGGTCATGACACGATCATTGAATCATTCAATAAGTATCTATTCATTCTGAGAGCACACGACACACGACGTTTATATTACTATCTGTCATTTATTTTAGCACGATTTCTATAAGAACGAATGAATGAACCCTCGCCTTGGCGCATCATCTCAACAACATGTAAATATTACGTAAATAGTCACCGAGTAACAATGGCTGCACATTATCATTTCATACATAATGCGAGTTTTTATCGTGCCGCTAGAGGGTCGACGAGCGAGGAATTTGTTTTTGTACAAGTTAATCGTATAGATAACGGTACTACATTATCGGCAGTAGCGCGACAGCGGCTCGCCGACCGGTCGTGTTTCATTCTGCACTTAATATACGTTAAAATGCTCAAACTAGTCAGAGGGATACGGCGGTTGAACCAATGCCGGCACAATCACGCTACCGTCATTGGTTCCGAGCCGAACAGAACTGATCCTTTCTACCAAGAGAATAAGGCCAAAATGGACGAGCTTGTCGAAGAATTACGGCAGAAAACCGGTGACGCCATCAAAGGCGGCCCGGAGGAGGCCGTAAAGAGGCACACGGCAAGAGGAAAACTGCTCGTCAGGGACAGGATTAACCGGTTGGTGGACGAGGGAAGCGACGTTTTAGAACTGAGCACGCTAGCCGCCGTCGACATGTACAAAGGGCAAGTGCCGAGCGCCGGCATCGTCACCGCCATTGGCAAAGTTCACGGTCGTGACTGCATGATTGTGGCTAATGACGCTACTGTTAAAGGAGGTACTTATTTCCCTATGACAGTGAAGAAGCATCTGAGAGCACAAGCGATCGCACAGGAGTGTCGTCTTCCGTGCATTTATCTCGTGGATTCCGGAGGTGCGCACTTACCTGATCAAGCCGATGTCTTCCCGGACAGAGAACATTTCGGAAGGATATTTTATAACCAAGCTAACATGTCTGCGGAAGGAATACCGCAGATCTCTGTAGTTATGGGCTCATGTACTGCTGGAGGCGCGTACATTCCCAGCATGTCTGATGAAAGTATCATAATTAAAAATCAGGGAACCATTTTCTTGGCCGGTCCACCATTGGTGAAGGCTGGTACTGGTGAAACGGTGACTGCTGAAGAATTGGGAGGCGCTGATCTGCACTGTCGTCAGTCTGGAGTTACCGATCATTATGCTCTAGACGATGAGCATGCTTTACATTTAGCTAGAAATACTGTCGCTAATTTAAATTGGAACAACAAACAGAGAACCAGAATTCACACCCCAACAGTTGACGAACCTGTCCATGACGTGAACGATCTTCATGGAATTGTCGGAGCCAACATTCAAAGACCATTCGACATGCGTGAAGTTGTGGCTAGGATAGTTGACGGAAGTAGATTCCACGAATTCAAACAACTTTATGGAGAAACATTGGTATGCGGTTTTGCATCCATTTATGGACACCCTGTCGGAGTAATTGGTAATAATGGTGTCTTGTATTCAGAGGCAGCTTTGAAAGGATCTCATTTTATCCAACTTTGCGCAGCTAGGAAGATTCCTCTGTTGTTCCTACAGAACATCACAGGTTTTATGATCGGCAAGGACGCTGAAGCCGGAGGTATCGCCAAAAACGGGGCCAAGATGGTGACAGCAGTCAGTTGTTTCAAAGGGCCCAAGATCACAGTGCTGGTTGGAGGCAGCTATGGTGCTGGAAACTACGGCATGTGTGGTCGTGCATACTCACCCAGTTTCTTGTATATGTGGCCCAACGCAAGAATTTCAGTAATGGGTGGACCACAAGCGGCTACTGTGCTATCTTTGGTGGCTAAGGAAAAGGCTGAAAGGAGTGGAAAACCTTGGACCGCAGAGGATGAGAAAAAAGTAAGAGCGCCTTTGGAAGAAATGTTTGAGAGAGAAGGACGGCCATACTACAGTACAGCAAGAATGTGGGACGACGGTGTCATCGCTCCCAAGGACACAAGGAAAGTGATAGGACTCAGTTTGTCTGCAGCCTTGAACGCTCCATTTAGAGAGAGTAAATTCGGTGTGTTCAGAATGTGAAGTGATAAAGACTGTATGACATGACGAAACTTTGCGTTATCAGTAATTAGACGTAAGAACGATATCTACTCTGATTTTTATTATTACCGAGTTATACAAACTTTGTATTGCCGTTCATTACCACGTTATGTTTGTGATAATGTGCACCTTAACCATTTTAAAACGGTAAATTTAAGTTTGTTTTAATCTCTGAATATCTTATCAGTGGTGATAGTGTTGCCAACGCTAAAATCGTCGAATTGTTAATTGGGCAACAGAAAAGATTCTTACTCAAATATTGATATTGCATGTACACCATATGGTGATACCTATCTGTACTGTTATCGTACACGCCTATATTTTCAAAGCAGATTTATTAAAGGCTCGAGAGATAATGTTTGCTAATTTGAACCTTGATTGAGGTCGACAGTTTTTTTGAATAAATTTATTTGCTAATCGTTCCATATTGGTCTGTTTTGTTCACTGGCTAGGAATTTAAATACAGTTTGTGGTCAGTTTTTTTGCTAGAACGTCTGTGAATGAACACGTCCTGGCATTTCTCAAGGTCTAGCCGTCTTAGGAAGGTAAACAGGTTATCAAAACAGAGTTGGACTTGTTGTATAATACAAGAACACATACATTCTTCACGCAAAGTTGTCACAGATGTTTTTCCAATGGCAGCATTTATAACGTGAATGCTAAATACGTGTCACAAGTTGGTATTTATTTTTGTAATAAAGTTTTACTTTTATACTTATTTTAAGATCGTTTTGTTTTCAATGTTATATAAAAGCGTGCGATAAATTGTTTTTGATTTTATTTCATCATGAAAGGTTAATTTAAAAAGGTGGTTAAGTGTAATCTTGTAGATCGGTTTTGCCTGTCTCATATAAACTTTTTACTGTCCCCACTACAGACCACTATTTATAATCTATGCTAATTAATGGGCTCTACATAAATATTTTCACACCATAAAACCCAAAACCTCAACGACTAATATTTGCTATGATGCCTAATCATAGTCACGTCTAATTGGACGGAACAATAGCAGTAATAATAAGACACATTACAGAGCTATTAACATGCAAATGTAATACAATGACCCGACCGCCATTAGCAAAGTTCAAGTTTAACAATAGGATAAACCATTCACTTTTAAATTTAGATTTTTTGACAGGACTAGACAAGGCCGGCTTATCGATAAATATCTGTGCCTGTTCTTTATTTTTTTTAATGGCGTGAATATCTAGTACGACCTGAAGTTGTCTTATATTTTTTCAATTTTGGCGGGAAGCAAATGGGATCATAACCATTATATCAATATGCAATAAAATATACATATCGGCAAAGTAGATAAGTAGATTACAGCGGGGAGTTTCAGTAACATAAAGTGTTGTTATTACAAATGTAGGTTACGATCGCGAATCGCCTTGTTTTCTTCGTGTTACATTCACAATATCAAATTAACTTTACTGTATCCAATTTCACTATAAATCATAATAATAAACAATTGATTGGCAACAATATGTCCGCGCTTACGATCGAGGCTTGCCATTTTACGCTTTCCAGTCGCAACGGTCGCCGCGTGCGTGATTTTTTTCTAACTGGAATTCTTCACAAGAAAATCTATCCGGCGAAGCACCGGCCAGTCTATTAACAGAGTTAATTGCCTATCTATATGGTGAGCGTACGGCGCTGGCACCATTTTTAAATAATTTTCTTCCACAAACAATTCCAAATTCAAATAACAGCGGGTAACTTTTGGTTACGTAATATAATGCAATTATGGCAGTTCATGTCAATATCTTTGCCATAAAACGAAGATTGGATTTGAATAAAATCCGCAGTGATTGTAGAATGGTCGTTTTAAAAGTTTGTTTAAATATTTGATTAAAAATGTTTATAAATAGATGTTTAACTTATTGTTATGGGTGATAAAATTCTAAGATATGCGGTTAAGTAAGTTTTTTTTATTATTATAAATTTAGTTATTCATTGGATTTTACTAGAAACTGAGTCACTAAAACAACAAGGTGTTTGGAAATAATCTTTAGGATGGTTGAACTCTTAAACAATGCGACATAAATTTTCTTGACGTAGTTGCGGACTCCGCTGACGGGTGATTGAGAATGCTTTGAACCGTGTTTCCAAGTTCCAACACCAGATTTTATGAATGGGAAATTAAGATGAACTCTCATGAATTTACATTGTTATTACAGTATCCGTGTGCAGAAATCCTTTATTTATTCATATAATATACACACAGTGAAAATAGTAAACACTCAGGTACTGTCTCCTGGTTTGCGAATGGCGAGCGAGGGTAGATCGTCGGCCGACCAGAACCAGAGCGCGTCTCAAAGAGTCTATAGACCACCACTGATGGCTCCTTAGAGGGCCGATATTCAGTCGGGGTTGCGGGGCTATGTCGACGTAAAGCAGGAAAACTTGGGTTTTTAGTCAGCAACAGTCTAATACTCCGTATGGTCTCAGACTGGGCGAGAGATATAATTTGATGATTTTTCTCTCGCAAAAAAAGTACTGACTCCTACTTTTGTTACAAGAATAATATATCAAATATGGCAATCAGTCATGCAGCTTTAATAGGGGGCGGGAAACTGTCATATCACACACCACTAATTAAAATCATAATTGCAACTGTCTTGCATTTTAATTGGAATCAGTTTAATTCTGCCTGCAACATGCCAATTTTCATTTCATGTGCATTATGAGTTATTGTACCAAATGGACAATGTCCCTGAAAGGGTCCAGATCGATTCAACCATGACCAGTTACGACTAGCTAGCGCACTTAGCGGGAGATTGCAAAACTATAACCATCTCACAAATATAGAAGGCACCATGTTCTTTTATTTTAAAGACCTTTTTTAGTGGAGGTAATATCTTCGAATGGCTTCTATCGCTTCTTACTGGCTAAAAAGTGCCTGTAGGTACCTTCTCCTGCCCCAGGCCTAGACCACGGTACGTTATTAAGGTTGACTCGCGACCTTATGAGGTAGAAACAATGAATTTATTTTTATAATAAATTCATTGTTTCTACAGGATTTTTGCACGTCAACACTATATAAAAAAAGCTAGATGAAGCCGGCATTTCTTATCTCATTACTCTCAGAAATGACGAAATAAACTCAAAGCAAAGAAGAGCAGTCCTTTGGTCTGTAGTAGGTAGTTTTGTTCCTTAATAGTAAACTATTACCATCTCATCCAACAGAGGTTATGTGGACCATAGGATTGCTCTTCCGGAGTGGCAACTTCACATATAATTTCTAGTATTTGGGTTAAACTGGAACGATTTTAAAACTTTGAAATCGAGAAACATCGTGATCCATTTTTTATGTCAACTATGGTAAACGAGCAGACGGTGATGATGGTAAGCAATCAGCGTCGCCCATGGACATTCGTAATTTAAGGATAGGGGATTTTAGGATTGAGTATGGTTGAAAGGATTGGGCCTCCGGTAACCACACTCACACGGCTAAACACAACGTAAGCGTTGTTTCACGCCGGTTTTCTGTGAGGCCGTGGTATCACTCCGGTCGAGCCGACCCATTAAAGGAAACCGCTTCCTTAAAGCTAAAGGAAGCAGTTTTCTTGAAACACGATACCTGTGTATAAATTACATCTCATTGGACTCGTGGTATACCGTTCTTGGGTTAATAGATTGATATTTATGTGGAAACTGCAATTGCACAATTGATTCTGTTCCACTTTGCGAGGACGTTGTGCCCGATCCGGTTATGGCCATAAATAAACCAATATGGCTTTATTACTGTTTTAATATAATATACTCTATAATTTAAATTATTAAGAAAATTAAATCATTAAGTTTAGTACCCGATACTAAAGTTATTTATGGGAGTTTGATATGGGACGGATTTAATCAGAATATGTTAAAAAAATCTTCATTAGATTTCAATTAAATGTAAAATATCTTTGCACCGCTACTAAGTAATGTAAGTTTTAAGCCGTGTCATAAAAATTAAACTAGATTAGTAGCAAAAACGAAGCATTTTTTTATAAATAATGTCGTAAAATAATTACATATCCAATCCAACCATGCTCTAACTATTGCACAATAGTAAAAATGACGTGTTTACTTTCTTTGGCAAAGGTATTTCCCTGTTCAGCCACATGCTTGATCTGTTGCGTTCGGTTACACAATCGCCAGCCAATCAGGCGCGTTCTTAATTAACAACTTTCTATCTGCGAGTCAACGAACGAGGCTGTAGGTTGATTTGCAGTGGTCGCAAAAAAAAAAACAAAAATATTTTCTATATCTCTTTCGATTGTCTATTTTTTATCTGTGACGAATATTGGCGCGTTACGTTTCGTTGTTTAGAGTTACAATGTTCTTGTTTGATTGAAACCTTTATTCACATCTTTCACTTGTTTAGTAAAACGAATAAATTGATAGAAATTTATGGCTTACAGAAGTACAGAACTTTTCTTTGACCTACACTATGGAAGTACTGAGTGACCCACATAAATACCGCGAATTATCCGTAAGTACCTATTCTAGTTATAAAACTGACATTTATTTTATATGAAGAAATTTCACGATGTACCTACATATCTTATTATTTTAATCAATATTGTACTTAATTTTTCTAGGTTTCTCCCGTCAGATTACATTGTTTTTGATACAATTTCCACCCGTGGAAAAAATACTAGCTTTCCTTTACCCAAAATCATGATAAATGTTATATCTACCTTCCACTTGGGAATAAGATCGATAAAAAATTCTGGGATTCTTTTTCATAAATTGAATAATAATTTGAGGATAGGAGCTAAAACCTAAAACATTAATCTACGAAACACTTAAATTGGACATAGAATACCTACTTACAGAATATTATGAGATATTGTATTCCATAAATAACAAGTTAATGTTACATTTGATTAATATAGTTAATTAAATGTAATTAATACAGTGACTAGCCAATCTTAGTGAGTCACGTTCTTAGGAAATAGTACAGTACAGATATCATCGCTAGTTTCATCCGAGTAATCTTTATTGTACTGGAAAAGATAATATCAGAAGGTTTACTTGTTTAGAAGGGAGATGAAAATATTTGAGTACATTAATAAATTGATATGTTAAAAGTTTTTTATATTTATATGTTTCTTAGTACTTACAGATAACTTTTTTTTTTGTAAGGAGAGAGATAGTGTCAGACTCTTACTGACTAAAAACCCTTTCCTTCTCCTGCTCTGGGCCGCGGAGCCTCATTGCGCTTACCCCCCAGCCCCGGCTAACTTACAGATAACTTGGATCATACTTTTATCTTGCAAATGAATGGCAAGTAGCCCTAGTAAGACGGACAGTCGATCATACGATCTATGTAGATATGCGGGAAGTTATCGATTTTACGATATTATTTTGTTTTTTATATTAATAGGATGGATTGAACAGACTTATGGACAACACTAAGGAGTTGCAAGTACGTTGCCGTCATTTTGGGGCTAGGGGGATTAAGGGATAAGGCATAGAGGGAGAGGAAGGATAGGTCCTCGAGTAACCTCACTCACACGGCGATATAAAACGCAGGTTTTTTTTACGTTTCGGACGGCCGGTCCATTCTTGCCGAAGCTTTGATCTCCCACACATTGTGAGCCTTAATACCAAATACATATATAGTGGTTTAATTGAAGTTGGACTTCTGTCATCATTGTCATTATGATATGAACAAATGTTTCCGCATTATAACTGTTCTATTGTTACTTTGTGATTATTCACGGATTTGTCGGAAAAAATATATTATTCATAGTTTTGGAGGCGCCAGCGCAATGTACGGTAACTTAGATTTTCGGCTTTAGTATTCGTGGTCTGTGGAGATGAGAAAAGATGCCTAAAGACACATTTATCCCTTTATCATGTATTTATAACTAGCGAGCCGCTACGGCTTCGCACTAAACTTCTTTACTATTAAATGGATGTTATTTATAATCCATATAAACATTTCGATTCTAACACTACATATCTATTAAAAAAAATGATTTAAAACCCCTTGCGTAGTTATAAAATTTATATATATTTTTTTGTTTTAGGTAAAGGTACGAGGTAGTGAAGTATAATGTATAATAAACCACGAATTTAAAAAAAGAAACATCAAAATAAAAAATTGTTCATCGACATTAATTAAAGTTTTGACTCTAAAACAAAGTTCCACGCTCCCCCAGCTTTAAAACAAACATCTTAATACCGTATTCACAAACGTGACCGCGTCTAATTTTCTTTGTAATCAACATTTATGGTAATCCGCTCGGTTGGCGCACGACACAGCTATTCCTAAATATGGTGGCGTGACGTCACACTAGCAGAAACCTTGTAAACACCTTACTTAGCGGAGAATGGGACCTCTTTGGACCAAAATAGTTAATATGAAAAGAAGTTAAATCTTTAATTTTATTATAACCTCACCATTTTTTTACTGACAACATCCAAAACATATTAATAAGTACGTACTTAATTCGATTTTTAAACTAGAAACTACGTTTGTTAGGTATTTGAGAACATCGAAATAAAAAAGTGTGATCAATATTTTAACCTGACTCCGGATTAAAATTAGAATAAACCAATAAAAATTAGAGATTTTGTTCATGTTATCTAGAAATTCACTTACATCACACATCGTCATATCATCAGCCTATAAGTGCCCACTGCAGAGCAGAGATCTTTTCCAACACGGAGAAGGTTTGAGCATTAATCACCACGCTTGCTAACGCGAATTGGCGATTTCAAACATACCCTATATTAAGAAATTATTTCTACACTATGTTAACCTTCACCGTATGTCTGTGTTGTCTAAACAATAAAGTACATGTAACTCGGAAAAAGTCATATTGGTACGGTAATTCGTCCACTCGATGATAAAACAATAAGGGGTTATCAGTAAAGTACGTCACACGTGAAAGGGGTGGGGGGGTCGACGAAGTGTGACATGGGGTGGGAGGGATTCTAAGTTACGTGACATCACATTTCAAAACCTAAAATATCTACTTAGAGTTACTCATCGCGAACTTATTTGAAAGATCATAAAATTCATGTGGCTTTCTATATGGATGGCCCCTAATGGATTGGAACTTAGTACAGTAAGTCCCAGCGACAGTTAGTGGCAGTGCACTTCGCATTATGACGAGGTGTCGCGTCGGACGCAATCAACGGACCGACATGGATGGCTTGTGTTTCCTCCTGCGTCGACGTTGCTATTTGCTCATTGCTTGTCTTTCTAGCAGTGACCACGTTTGTTGGAAAAGCGGGATGTTGCCAAATTATAATAAATAACGCCCAAAAACTATATTTTTTACGTTTGCATGAAATCGCAGGAATACGTTAAAAAGCATAATTACTTAATTTTGAACAAATATCTAGAAAAAAAATCACGATATCAATTAATGAAAAACTGATTATATTTTAATAATTACTAATTTAAATTAAAAAGTTGCAATTATTGATTTTTGACATAAAATCGGATAACTTTCTTCTTAATTACAATTTTAAAATCATTGAAATAAAGTTTAACGAATTCTTTAAATGTATACCATAAACAAAAGACTGGATCTGGACTATTCCACCTAACCTCGCAAGTAGGCAGTATACACGACGGTGCCGTACTTAATGTCTGATGCAAATTATACACCGCTACACGAAGTAATGTTAGTTTTTGTCCGCCGTCCGTCCGTATGTTAGAAATCTTATTTAGATCACAATGTCTTCGGGCCTTGGGTTACGGCCCGTTAATATGGAAGAGTGAGTTAACACTCCGTGACACATGGATTTGTGGTACAAACGATGTTTTTTTAAACCCACTTTTCCTCTCCCTTTTTGCCCTTGAAGAAGTCTTTGAACTGCCTAACTGGATTGTTATTAGAAGGCTCCAAATGATTGTTCATTATGGGTGATAAGCGGTTAAGTGTTTTGAAGGATAACGCCGGTCAATCAATCAGATCCACTCTTGAGTTCTCATTTACTCCAAACTTATGTAAGTACCTAATAAGACGCACAACAAGACTTTCTGCCATTCACTATTATTACCAACTAAACTAACTCTATAGCTATGTGAAGCACAATAAAAATTCAACCTTGTCTTATAAAGAGTGCCCTTCGGTGCTTATTTTACGGCTTTCGGATACCTTCGCCTACAATAAAATGCAAATGGTCAACGACAACAAGTATGTTGTTACGTCATTTAATTAGTAACGCCAAACGGAGACAGTAATGTATTCTAATACGAGAATATAATCCTATTTAACATTCTAACAGGCCAACCTACGAGACTTTGCATTCAATGAATTTATCTATACGCCATATGTAATGCCCATGTTCCATTAGTCTGCTTATAGAAATATGGTCTGCAAAATAAATAAATATTAATAAATTTAAAGCTTATTTTTCCTAAACGTGCAGTTTCATAGGTCTTGTAATTTTTAGTTCACAATAGGAAGGTTAAGCTAGCTAGCTAGCTAAGGTTTGCACTAGGAATAGTGACTTTCTGTACATTTTTGGTATAAAACCTATCCTATGTCCTTTCTCGAGTTCTAAACTATGTCTGTACCAAATTTCACAAAAATCGGTTCAATAGTTTAGGCATAAAGAAAAGACAGACAGACTGACAGAGTTACTTTCGCATTTATAATATTAGTTTGGATTAAAGAGAGATTAGGCAGCCTACTGTTAAAGTATTGTATCTCTTCTATCACTCTATAATGCCTGCTACTAATATGCCTATCACTTGGCAAGGAGACACATTGTCCATCGGTAGACTGGAACAGGCCGTCGTTGGTGATGATGTTTCTTCAATTGCGAAATTTGCCAACATCACGTTTTTCTTAAGTAAATGCTATCCTCCTCCTCACCCTAAGCTTAGTATTAATGTTACTGTGTAATAAGGTTTTGCAGTAGTGTCTATAGGTGGTATGGCAACATGTTACCTGGCCCATAAAAATAAGAATGTATGGCTTTTAATAAAAAAAAAAAGAACAAAAATTTCAAGATTTATGTCAATAGTCTTAGTCAAGCGAAAAATTAAAACTTGTTATGGTAGAATAGGCCATTTTTCTGGCCTTCTCCCTTTAAAATTCGTAACTGTTTTTGCTAATTTCTTATCTGTGAGCATTGTATTTTAAGTTTTTAACACCAATACGGTACACGAATGCTTAAGCCAATGGAACATGTGTGGGAACATCGTAGGATGTTAGAATTAGCTAATTTATGGCTTTTTGGCACATCAACCTAGCAAAAGAGTCTACAAATGCTTAAATGGCGGCAAATAGTATTAGAGTGGGATTTGATGGTTTATGTGGGCTTTTTTTAATGCTTGGACCATGTTACGAGATTGTTTTGTATAACTAATAGTTGGATTGAAAAATCTTTTCTTACTTAACTAGTCAATTCTTCCCCCTACCCTAATTCCCATACTCCTAACCCCCAAATGGTCGGCAACGCACTTGTAATTCTTTGTATCCTCAATGTTTGTATGGCAGTCCATGGGATAAAAATAGGCAAGTAGTTTTTATATGAAATAAGTATTCAAAAAATTATGTTCTTAGGAATGTTTGCAACTCCTGTGCCTATAAAGACCCGGATTTAAAAAAGCAAAAGAAGCACAAATAACAAAATTCAAGTATTCACAGTAACGTGAGAATGGCGGTAAAAAATGCGAATTTTTGTAACTCAATTGGGTTTTCCATATCTTATTTCTGTTGTGCAAAAAAAGTTATTTATTGCGTACGCTGCATGGAGGTTGACGAATTCCATGTTTTACGCCTAAAAGCAATATTTTGAATTCAATGGAGTGCTTTAAAAAAATTCAATAGGCTTTTTATAAAAAGCCCAAGCAGGAGCAATATCCACGAATTTCTGTTTTATGACTAAAAAATAACGCCGTTATTCTCTGAAATAATTTTGAAGGTTGGTCTTTGGACTCTTTGGTTGGTTCTGAATACTTGTCTACGAAGGTATTTTGAACATGTAGCCTTAGTTAAACGAAATCATTTTCGGCCTCAACGAAACTAGAAAACTCAGTTATGACATCATATCTGACCAAGAGGAACCCGGAAACAAACAGGCGAATATTTTAAACATAGTCGAGGTCTTCTCATGCTCTTTTTATTTACTCTCACCGCTCAGCGACGCGAAAACAGCATTGTTAACATAACCGTTATTAGATATTCCCACGGCGTCTAGTGCATAAATGCACAAGCACAATCTGCACAGAACGGCACAATTTGCACAGTCGCCTACGAAGTTCAGTCTACCTTTTACTTTAGATTCATTCACCATTGTTGATAAAATGACGAAATGATTTATTGTCTTTAGTTTGCGTTGCTTTGAACTTGTGGGAACCCGCTTGCCGACTAAATATTTATCTTTATGTAATGGTGTAGCAAGATTGTTTTTATTGTAGTGTTTATTTCGGTAGCGGCCAGTTATTAGGAGTTTAATGGTAGGGTTCTTATAACGAGTCACGTTTGGTCCTTGAAATAAGAATTTTAGTGTCGTTTTGCAAACTGTAATAGCGTGTATTTGGGTTAATAAATAGCTCAAAACTCACTGACATTGTAATATAGCCGTATGCCCCAACGTGGGGATGAGTTTTATGGTCAAATAATGTTGCAGTTGTGCTTTAATATTTTACTTGTTACTCCCGTATTGGGTGGGCAACGAGACCTTTAATTAAAGTTCAGACAATACACAACAAAAATACCAGGTCCATATAATAACAGAAATGTTCCTTAATAGTTTGCCAACTATACTTGACGTGAAAAAAACATTAGACAAAGAAGACCATTGTGCAGTAGCCATTAGAGTCCTCAATATCGCAACAGTGCCCTATCTATTATGACTGCTTGATATCTCAGTTCTGAAGTGGATTAAGTGCTTTTTGCAATAATGTAATAAATATAGCGAGTCTTTAGTCCCATTAATGTTAACTGAAAGTACAGAATGGGTGGTTTTGCGTAGAGGATAAATGATAGAATTGTGTCATGGGTTAGGCCTGCTTCCGCGTACAACTACCAGCCTTCAAATTCAGTATTCTATATAAGAACTGATGAAACGGATAGGTAGAAAATGTGCCTGATTAAGACGTGACAATTAAGTGCTTGAGTTCTTGGGTCTCACCGCTAGAGGGGAAGGGCACGATTTGAAACTACACATGGTTACAGGTGAGGTGAAAGGTAAAAGACCAGGTAAGGTGGAAGGTAAAATACCAGGTAAGGTGGAAGGTAAAAGACCAGGTAAGGTGAAAGGTGAAAGACCAACAAAGAAGACGTAGTGAAATGAAATGGACGGATAAGAAACAAACAATCTTGAACACCAGACAACAAGGTGCTTTAATTCAGGCAAAGGTTAAATATGTGTAGGCAACGTTAAAAAAGAAGATCTTTCCTAGGGTTCACGACCCTCAGTAATGAAGAAAACGGTATGACGAAGAGGATTCGAGGGTGTCATGTTTTTTTCAGACTCTAACTAGACTTTAACTGCTAGAGGGCCTACCCTCTAGTTAAAACAAGCTACTTAGGTATTAAGTTTTCTGGTTTAGATGAGTATCTCCGTCTCCGTATTATAAATGACTGATACCCTGGTATAGGGTGTTAGGGTGCCCTCCAGCTAGGTGGACTGACGACATCCACAGGGTAGCTGGCAGTGGTTGGATGGGTTGGATGAGAAGAGCTGAACATCGGGCTCAGTGGCGTGCAGTTGGGGAGGCCTATGTCCAGCAGTGGACAACAACAGGCTGATGATGATGATGATGATACCCTGGTATACATACATGTAGAACACTTAAGATATTCTTGTTATGAATGAATAGGTAAAATGAAGCTTAATAAAAAATCAACTTGGGCGTTCAATGAACGGGACAGTAACACATTTTACATAATTTATTAGTTTTATTTCTGCGTTACATATGTCTTAATAAAAGAAATGTAAGTAATTAAATACTTAATTTATTGTTACATCACGAACATTCATATCCAGTTTTAAAGAAGATGTCGAGTTTTAAGATCTATTATCATGAAAGATGAAATTCTAAGATAAGATACTAGGTAACATTTCTATCTCTTTGGTGTGAATTAAGTGAAGTTTATCTCGTCGACCTAAAACTTAAACATTGTGTTAAATAATGTTACGGTATTTTAAATACACGATACGTGAGAACTCGCGCTACAGAAGGTCATCAGGTCAGGTCAGACTTTTTAAATGATTCAAGTTTTTGGCAACTCTTTCCCACTTCTCTCAGTGAACAACAACATCAGTAATTATTGTTTTAATTAAATCCCGGTTTAAATACTGTAATCAAAATGCAAAACAGACATACAAAAACAATGTAAGTACAAAATATGATACTCAAACTTTTTAATTCCAAAAAGTTTTATTAATATTTTGTATTGTCTATGGTAGTGATTAACCCCGACAACTGTCAAACTTTTGGCGCGAATTATATTCTATTGATCTATGAGAGTTGCTAGTTTATTTTTACATTTAATTTATGGATCTGGGTAATTTATTAGACGAATTGATTGTCTGCTTGACATTATGCACATAAGGAAATGAAGATATATTCGAAACAACGGTATAATTATAAGTCTTGTGCAAAGATGTCTGACAACTTGATCAAATAGAGTTGACAAGTTAAATTGGACATGACAAATGTTGTCTGTGATACATTTAATACAAATGTGTGTTCATTTCATGAGTTTGTTCTCGCACAGTTAATTGTAGATGAAGTGTGTATGATGTGCTCTCATGCAATCGTAGAGATTTATGAATACATACATATGTATGATTTATTATGAATGATCACTAATTTCTAATACTTTTACTGACGTTTTAGCTTTCACTTGTCCATCTGCACTAATTTAATGGCCTTTGTAATACGAGTCGCGTGTTTAATAGTCTAAGAACAGTTTTCATTAAAACTTATAATTCCATGTTCCACAAATGAGGTTTTAAGTATTTTAGTTTGGGGCCATTTTAATTATACGTCGGCGGTACCTTTTCCCATTATTCTTAATTTAAATAATTGTTTCTTGACACATGTTCCGTTTGTTTCTCACAAGAACTTGCGTCTAATTGAAAATGTTTATTTATACCAATTTAAAAAGAAGATCTTTCCTAGGGTTCACGACCCTCAGTAATGAAGAAAACGGTATGACGAAGAGGATTCGAGGGTGTCATGTTTTTTTCAGACTCTAACTAGACTTTAACTGCTAGAGGGCCTACCCTCTAGTTAAAACAAGCTACTTAGGTATTAAGTTTTCTGGTTTAGATGAGTATCTCCGTCTCCGTATTATAAATGACTGATACCCTGGTATAGGGTGTTAGGGTGCCCTCCAGCTAGGTGGACTGACGACATCCACAGGGTAGCTGGCAGTGGTTGGATGGGTTGGATGAGAAGAGCTGAACATCGGGCTCAGTGGCGTGCAGTTGGGGAGGCCTATGTCCAGCAGTGGACAACAACAGGCTGATGATGATGATGATGATACCCTGGTATACATACATGTAGAACACTTAAGATATTCTTGTTATGAATGAATAGGTAAAATGAAGCTTAATAAAAAATCAACTTGGGCGTTCAATGAACGGGACAGTAACACATTTTACATAATTTATTAGTTTTATTTCTGCGTTACATATGTCTTAATAAAAGAAATGTAAGTAATTAAATACTTAATTTATTGTTACATCACGAACATTCATATCCAGTTTTAAAGAAGATGTCGAGTTTTAAGATCTATTATCATGAAAGATGAAATTCTAAGATAAGATACTAGGTAACATTTCTATCTCTTTGGTGTGAATTAAGTGAAGTTTATCTCGTCGACCTAAAACTTAAACATTGTGTTAAATAATGTTACGGTATTTTAAATACACGATACGTGAGAACTCGCGCTACAGAAGGTCATCAGGTCAGGTCAGACTTTTTAAATGATTCAAGTTTTTGGCAACTCTTTCCCACTTCTCTCAGTGAACAACAACATCAGTAATTATTGTTTTAATTAAATCCCGGTTTAAATACTGTAATCAAAATGCAAAACAGACATACAAAAACAATGTAAGTACAAAATATGATACTCAAACTTTTTAATTCCAAAAAGTTTTATTAATACTATGGTAGTGATTAACCCCGACAACTGTCAAACTTTTGGCGCGAATTATATTCTATTGATCTATGAGAGTTGCTAGTTTATTTTTACATTTAATTTATGGATCTGGGTAATTTATTAGACGAATTGATTGTCTGCTTGACATTATGCACATAAGGAAATGAAGATATATTCGAAACAACGGTATAATTATAAGTCTTGTGCAAAGATGTCTGACAACTTGATCAAATAGAGTTGACAAGTTAAATTGGACATGACAAATGTTGTCTGTGATACATTTAATACAAATGTGTGTTCATTTCATGAGTTTGTTCTCGCACAGTTAATTGTAGATGAAGTGTGTATGATGTGCTCTCATGCAATCGTAGAGATTTATGAATACATACATATGTATGATTTATTATGAATGATCACTAATTTCTAATACTTTTACTGACGTTTTAGCTTTCACTTGTCCATCTGCACTAATTTAATGGCCTTTGTAATACGAGTCGCGTGTTTAATAGTCTAAGAACAGTTTTCATTAAAACTTATAATTCCATGTTCCACAAATGAGGTTTTAAGTATTTTAGTTTGGGGCCATTTTAATTATACGTCGGCGGTACCTTTTCCCATTATTCTTAATTTAAATAATTGTTTCTTGACACATGTTCCGTTTGTTTCTCACAAGAACTTGCGTCTAATTGAAAATGTTTATTTATACCAATTTATTGTTTAAAATAAGTACGATTAAAGTTCCTGATAGTAATTTATTTTACAAAATATATATATGCGTTTTGTATGCTAACTCCATAAAACGCACCAACAACTCACACACAGCTAGCAACCGTGACGTGTATCTATTACAATCCACATTTAAACGTACTTACAATTGTTAATAATGAGATATTAATTAAGATAACTCCATGCAAAAGAAACAATAAAACTGTAGGCCCTTCAAAAGCTTTCTCTTCGTAGGTACATAAAAAAAAGAATGTGTTATCTATGGTGACTAGTGACTGCACGTTGGCACACCTGACAACATAACTTTTAAATCTCGGAACAACGTTATACAACTATCCCATTGTTACCCTGTCTTCCTTACGATAAAACCCAACTTCCGTATCGACACAGATCTGTTATCTCCCTCGCACAATTGAGATCTTTCATAAGAGGAAATGAGACGGAAGCAGGGTATTTAAGTGACGCTGCAAAATTATAAGTTGGAAAGTAAGAGTGTTACCAAACAGTTGGTACTCGTTACTAGTCAGTTTTGTTACGTTTATCCAGTCATTGTGGACAATTTCTAAGGTTGAAGAAGTCAAATTCGTGAGGTTTTTGTTATTTGAAAGACGTACGTGAAGTTGAATATGTTGTAAAAACGAAATCTCTGTCTAATTGATTTCATGGCCCTAAAAGTACTTACAATAGAGTTAATAAAATTAGTGTTGAATTCATACCATTGATTGACCGTAACATAATAGGATCCAGAAAAGTATTAGATAAATTGTAAGATCTAAGGAATCTTTTGCACTTTCAACGACATTGAGAAAAACGAGTAGATCCCGTTTACTCGAGTGCAGTGACTAGAAGATGCCCACGTACAATGCAGGGTATCGGGTACGGTGCGTAGGCGCAAGGTCGTGTGCACCCGACACCGCCATTCATAGCGCTGACACCGATCTCTGTTGTCTCTGCTATGTCCAGTACTACATTAATGTTTATGTAAAGGTAAAGATCAAGTGTCACCATTTTCTAGGTAGGTACTTTAATGTGACCTTCAATTTAAGTAAGTTAATTTAACCTTTCAATTGTGATAATTCGAGACACAATAGTGAAACAATAGCGAAAAATCTACATTTTGGTTTGGCAGAGGTCCGGTTCGGGAAATTACAACACATCGTCAGTCTATAAGAGCCCACTGCTGAGCAAAGGCTTCTTCTCACACTGGGAAGGTTAGAGCATTAACCACCACGTTTGCTCAAGGCAGATTAACGATTTCAAATTTATAATTATCAATTGATTACTCGAGGTTTCCTTACAAAGTTTACCTCATCTCAGAAAAAGTCCAATTTTTACTTGCCAGGTTTGGAATCCACACCCTCGTGCATGATATTTTTGCATCCGTTACTTGCCTCCGGACAACCAGGACGTTTTTTCAAAAGGGGACTCGATTGAACTCTTAATCAATACCATGTTGGAGTGTAAAAAACACTTGAAAAATTTGCTAGCGTCTTCGGGACATTTGCAGATATATTTATCAATAAATATATCTGCAAATGTCCCGACAAACCGGTAAAATTTTATACACGACCTCAAGGTCGTGTATAAAATTTTATGGTGTATCTGTATTTAAGACTCCATCATTTTCTTTTCCCACTAATAAATCTACAAAACAATGAATTGTTTGAGGTCTGGGTCCGGTTTTCACTGCATGATGCCAAAGGAAAGGACATGAATGACCCCGTTCTCTGCTCATCCACTCATTGTAGGTCATAGTATGTTTAATTCAGCACGTGACGGACTGTCGATTGTACGCGTTCTGACTTTATATCCACGAGCTCTTAATATTGATCTATCTTTAAGAAAGTGAGTGAGAGTAACTAAGTATGTGTCTATTCTACATCAGAACTAGATTTAGTTTTAAAATACATGTTAAACAACATCGAGAAAATCTTAATCAGTGCGTGGATAAGCGGATACTAAAAAGGGGACAAATGAGTCAAGAAGTGTGTAATGAACCTAAATGATTTCCGAAAAGTATAAAGAATAAAGATTGAGATTTTTAGATGAACCTATTTCTGAAGTTATAAACTTCAAATTAACACAAGGATTCGATGAGAGAATTAGGAATAACTTACGTAGCAATTAAAAATAATTAAGTTATAGGGGACATCGAAATTAACACCAAAATATGAAGATGGAGACAAATCAATTCTTTACAGGCACCAGAAATAGATATGGAACAAAACTAGCCGGTTACAATAAAATTGGAACTGTTGCTCACACGTCAATCATATATGGTCATTACTGCGGACTAGTTGGAGACCACCCGGGTGCCCAAACATGGCGATATCACCTCGCTCTGTCAAACCATGTGGGAGCTATTTTCTTTATTTCTTTATTACGTAATCGTTGTACCGCTATCCGAAGAGTGGGAGACTAAGGTAGACCCAGTTCTTTAGCCAACAAAAACCAGTAATTATTGTTAGAAATTACGTAGTAAGCGAATCTTTCCCATGAATGAATCTGGCCGCTTATGTGAATGCCATTCATGAGTTTTCCCTTCCAACGAGAATACGAACGCCTTGTTCGTGTAGCTTTGCTTCATATGGGATGGGATGTACTTGCGGTTACAAGAGCAATTGTTCTATTTAGGATACGTTGTCTATTTTGTCCTATGTTTTACAGGTTCTCCTTTAGTTCTAATTTTTATATAGACATTTGATGAACTTTTATGATACGTCCATCTTAGTTATATTACAGTTGTGTTTTATTTTAACTTTGGAGTAGAAAGTGTTGCCGTAGGGTTACTTAATTCAAGGTAATCACATCAAATTACTTTCAAATGAAAATGAGTCTCATAAGGATTTCCCATAATTAAACTTTATGAAGGGAAGGGTGTAGGCAGACAGGCTATTAAAGCAAAATTATATGTACTAGAATTTTCAAAGCTAATAAACTGATGAAAATGATCGCCATTATTATAGGTGCAGCTTGTTTGGACAGAAATCGTTTGGTCACATTGCGAAAATCACCATCACTAAGGAAATTTATTGGCGATCATTGTAATTGGAGATTTGTGGTGGAATTAATTTATCATACTATATAAAAATTAATTCCAATATTCTGGTCATGACCCCACGTGGGAACGGCTACACCGATTCCGATAATTATTTTATGCTGTGTTTTCTAAGGTTAGCAGAACGTCCAAAAGAATAAAAAAATTTGAAAAGTTAGGAAATACCAATCAAAATTTTAGAAAACCAAAATTTTATTTAGTCGCATGTGTGTAGACACATACAATTACTCATGTTCCTGGGACGCGCCGTACTTTAGTTTTTGGGTGCAGCTACTGTAGAGCCTCCTGTCTTTCAGGAGTTGCAGCGGTATTAGGAATTTGTGGCGAACTTTTTCCATTAAGAAAAGGTTTTAGGTAAAACATCTTTTGGAAATGGGATGAAGGTTCACACTTCAAAATGGTTCAGGCTTATCACAGAACGCTGTTTTGCTTTTTGCCTACATTTCCTATTCAAATTATTGCTCTAGTGAAACTTCAATCTAACATCTCAATTAAAGAGTGATACAGAACTGATTAAAATCTACATTATCTCGAAAGAAGCCGTGGGCAAGACCTAGTATAGAATACAAAACAATCTTTAGCTTTTAAGGCGTGGCTTGATAGAAATGTCAATCTCTGAGTCACTCGTCGGCGATAGAAAGGTATGTGGGAGCGATGTTACAAGTCCAGCGCAGAAATTATGAAGATTATGTAAAAAAACTGGTTTCCTTATTAATTTGTTTCTCATAAATACGTGTAGCTGTTTGTCGCTTATATTATATCGATTTTATAACGTTTGGAATTATATGAAAATTATCTTTAGTAATAACTCAGTTCTTAAAAGTATTTTAAATAATTTGCAATGGAATTACACATAAGTTTACAGGCTGGTTACGTGATTTTTGTCTTGTTTTAAGTAGACAAGTTTAGTTTTATTGAGTTTATTAAGTGCAATTGTTGTATAAACTGGTAACATTGTAGTTTCTTGCAGTATTAACCCTAATACAAAGAATTCGGGATATATGTACATCTATGTATACTAACGTAATAAAGAAGTAAAATTTGTAAGTTTGTATGTAGGGGGTAATCTTTGGAACCGTTAGTCGGATTGCCAAAATTCTTTCACTGATAGATATCTACAATGTTCTTGGGTGTTATAGGCTATAAAATATCACGCTACAATCAAATGGAACCGAGCAGCGGCGCCGTGAGAGTAGCTGGTTACCAATAAAAAGTGATATATCCCTTGACCAGAAGGTACAACGTTATAAAAACCAAATTCATCAAATATTAATGTTTATATCTCATTAAGTGTTTGATATATAAAAGTCACTATTCAAATCGATTGACAAACTACCGAACAACATGCATTACCCCATTACACAAAACCTTACATAATCTTTTGAAAACTAATGAAGCGTTGGACGTTGTTCAATGGCCAGTGTTGGCTTCAACTTGTGAAGGGGCTCTACAGAGGCTTGGTACAATAATTCCATTGTCTAATAAACTATTATCTGCAATGATCGTCCGTATGTAATCGTCCAGTCACGGCAGATTTCTCGGTGCCAAATGACTACTGCCGATTCGAGAAAGCAACTTCGCTATGGCGTAAGCTATAAGACCTAGCGATCTACGCATGTTTAGAAGAAAATCAGAAACAAAGTGGTTCGAAATATGAATATACATTATGATTAAGGGAACAGCTATTTAAAAATGGAATTTGTTAACAAAGTCTTCAAAAGGTTAAAAATAACCAACTGAAAATGGAACCATATATCTACACAATGATGGTTGAAAATAAAACAGAATATATGCTGTCTTTATGATTGGTAAAGCATTTAACACACACGCATTTTTATCGTTAAATAGTAATTGTGCGTGCGTTCCAGATAAATATTTACTACCAATTAGTATGTAATACATTTGTAAATACAATAAAAATTAAGTTTATTCGTATTATTGCGTGTGTGAAATCATATTCAATGGAATGGTTTCACATCTTATGTGTATACGTAATTACGTATGTAACGATTTTGTCATGCTTGCACCATTGGCTCGCACGCATGTTATTTTTATTCTATGTAATATGCATTACAAAGAAAAGTGGGATAACTAACGCAAGGTTACAAGATGACTGACCTTAGGCCTTATTGCTACGGGCTAGAGTTCTATTGTTTCACGTCTTCAAAATTGTTATAGTCCTATGAAATGTAGATGTACCTATGTCCTGCATATTTAGACATAACTGTGGATTTTAATCTAAATCTGTAGGTATTTCGAAGAAAAATAAAAATACCGCCTGCCATTAACATTACTTTTACAGATACATTTTCTTCAAAACGACAAAGCGAGGAATTTAACTAGCTTTACACCTAGCTTATTTTTCCTATAAACTTAATGAAGCCTACTTATATTGGTAGGAATAAATAATAAAATTGAACAACAAAATACTAATTATATCACCGCAATATACATGGAACAAAAAACGCATGTAATAATGTTGAAAAAAAAATAGGCCACCTCTTTTAACTTAGACCAAACAACTGAAGCGTACATTCCGAGTGCACACGCTATATGTTCTAGTCCAAAGCACAGGAATGCACCAGATGTCGGTACATCACCGCCTCCCCTCGTGGAAAATAAGCCATAACACATAGTAATTGACGAAGAAATATCAGTGATTGATTGCATCTTCCAACAGCACAACACACTATTTTACTATTACAATAATGGGGTGATAAAACTGGGGAATATTAGTTATTCTGTTTTTCTTAAGAAATGGTTAGTCGTTATAATCATCGGCCGGATAACTTTCTTTAGTGAACAAAGACCTCACATTTGGCAAACGGCTATGAGCATCGCAGTTAGGTTACAGAAAATTTAGAGATATTAGCTGCATAAAGAGTAGTCAGATTAGGGCATATTATACCACATTGTGGCGTGTGTACACAGATTTTTTTATGGTCGAAAACATCAGATGCCTTCTCTTCCCTTTTACTCGTTCTACTGAGCGAGAGGAGAGAGGCAGTGTCTGAATCCAGACTAGTACTGACTACACCCTGTTCCTTTTCCAGTTCTAGGCCGTTCTTGTAACCCCGGCTGACATAAGCTCATACTGACTTCCATATAAGTTTTTTTCTAACTTATTTAAAACGAGATTGCATATACCACCAATAACCACACACAAACAAATTAAAAGTGAAACTTCCAAACAAAAACTCTAAAGATTACGTTAGGCCATTATTGCCGAACATTCGTTTTCTATGAAACAAGTAAAGGGCCAATTCTCTAACGAGGTCTTATGCAACGCTATAAAAAATAAAAAAATAAAAATCTTTTTGTGCCCTTATAAACAACACCAAATTGGCCACTGAGACAATTATCCAATTACGTTATAGAAAACAATTTCGTAAAACCACAAATATTCTGAGTTCGAAAAAAACGGTTGCAATACACTATTGCTGTTGTAATAAAAGTATTGTAGTGTTGTGACTTCGATCGGTCTCGTCATGCGATGTCGGTGTTACGATTCATTTGTGTGCAATCGAATCATTTAGAATTTGAAATCGATTTCAACTGTCAACATGAGATGAATGGATGTTATTAGATGCTGTTGATTCTACATAAGTTTTAGGTAGAGTAAGTAGATCGATTAGAGTTGTTAAACAAATATTATTTACTTACAGATGTTTCTAGAAGTTTCTATAAGTGCTTTTTTGTTTCCTTTAAGTTATGTTATTCCAGATATTTCCTTGTGTTTTTATATAAATGTTTAGGGACATCTCTTAACCTATCTCTTTTCTCTTTTGAACTATAAATTGGCACTATTAGAAATATTAATGGTATAAAATGATTTCGAGAGATATGAAGAGACAATAAGCGTATTTAAATACCAAATGCCTTATCAATTAAAATATATCCATGAACTTTTTTATTCCTTAATCCCATTCACACAACGGAAAATCCACAATACATTTTTAGTTCAATTTCAATAGAATAAAACAACTTTCGAATGAAATCATCATAACAGCAGATAACATTCTGTGGTTGGAGTGTAGTATTTAAAGCTAGCTGCTCATTCATTATATTAACATAATAATAATATAATCCTACTAGTTGTATTAGTGACAGTACAGCAATGATTGTGGAACAGTGGCAGCGACCTTGTGGTTGACATCTAATGTTTGAATCAGAAAATTAAAGGGCACTGAGAATGTGTCTTTATTACAGTTCATTTATTTATTATAGTTCGGCAATGCACCGACGGATTGCCTGATAGTAAGCAATCAGTGTTACCAATGGGCAATCGTAATACCAAAGGAGTTAGGACAACTGATTTGATGGCCTCTTGTGGGATATTAGGAATTTAAGGATAAGGGATTTCCGGATTGAGGTGTGGTTGAGCCTTTTCTTCCTTATGTATATCTAAAGTGTTTTCCGCTACATATTTAGGAACCTCTTTGTTCAATCATAGGGGTCAATATAAATTATTGTTTACTAGCTTCTCTCGCGCGGATTCACCCGCTGCTCGGCTCTATTTGATCGTAGCGTGATGTTTTGTAGCCTATAGCACTCACGAACATTGTGGCTAGCATCAGTGAAAGAATTTTGGAAATCCGACCAGGGGTTCCAAAGATTACCCCCCTACATACAAAATTACAAATTTTACCTCTTTATAATATTAGTCTAGGAAAATGTGGTTTTGTTACCTAAATTATTTTCTAAGTACTTACCAGGTAACAGTCTATAGGCTTCTCTCTAGGTCTATGATACGCCTTCTGTAGCTCTGTTTGTTTGAGCGCATGTGCGATGTGGAGTGCGCTTGCGTCGAACCGGCCATATTGGTAGTCTGGAGTGTCGCGGGACAACTCCCGCGCAGGTGACGCGTGCGCACTGCCGCCATTTGTGGTGCGTGTTGGTGAGACTGCTGAAAGAACTGAAAAAAAAAACATTTCATTACTTATTTATATTCTAATGAGTCAAGAGGCACATTTTGAGCGAGAATATATTTTTTTGTAGTACTTAAGGAGAACAGTTCAGATAGATTTCAACTGTGGGATATCGCGATGCTTCGCGGCGATGAGAGATGCGCTGGATCGGACCGGTGACCACGATCCTCGGTCATGAGGGACCGACTTTAAGAATAGCAAGGCCAATTTTGAGGATAACGAAGGAGTGTAGTTAAAATAAAAGACATTACTATAGCAACTGTTAATGTTCAAGCAAATGTGAATGTACTTCAGATGACAGGTCTTCTAGCAAGGGCAAAAGTCAAGTCATTAAATCAAACAATCTGCAATAAATTTACATTGACAATAAAACTCTCTACGAAGGAATCTCTATTCATAACAACGATCCAATCATAGGCACGGTTCACACTAACGGAAAATGTAATAAACGGGTGATTAGCGATCGTGCGAGTGGCTCGGCGCTTGCGCACCCGTCCGTGTGTATCGGACCGAAGGCCTCTAGTTAAATTAACTGGATTTTGTGTACAACAGTAATTTTGCTGTTGATGCTAGGAATTATTAACTCGGTCGCTTTATGGATATCTAGTAATGGATAATGACAGATGTGATTAACGCGTGCCAGACTCAGCAATATCTTGCCGAGTCAATAAATATATTTTGTTGAAGTTTGTTAGATTAGAAGATTTTCTTTATAGAAGTATTCTCCTACACACATTTTCTATGCTTTGTTGTGTTCCATGATTAATGTCTATCTCATTAATTTCTTTCCTTTCACGGGACCACAGGGTCCCGGACCTTTGGAAGGCGTACGAGGAGCAAAGCCAACTCGCAGAGGATCTGCCGACAATTATCCCTGTATGCACTATAAAAGTGCACCCAAGGACAAATCCCGGTGGATGGTAGATGATAACTATAGAAATACTATGGCAAGGCAAGAATGAGGTAGCAGGGCTTATTCTTCATCAATGTTTACTCCAGCTATTCACGAGGACTAACTGGAGATGAAGAACAAGACACGCCCCGGGAGTCAGGTCCGTGGGGTCGCCACTGCCCCACAGCTCGCCACAAGCTACCTTGCGGATTCATTGATTTTATTATTAAAGGTTTTGGAAGAAAGGTGTATATTTTATGTTTCTGTCCATATCTGAACGATTACTCATGCAGCATGTAAGCTTAAACTAATTTCTTAGTATCTAGCTATTTTACGAGTATTGTTCCTTCACTTCTTCTTGCCGTGTCGCGACGTAGCACGGCGGCCGATTGCCCAGCCACTGATTCAACTGTGCAGTCAAATAGATTATTCATTTTTCTATTGTGATTGTACAAATTGACATATAAATACTGTCCTTTTCAATGCATATAATGGAATTTTAGTATTTATATTATTTTTATCATACAAGCTATATATAGTAGGTAATCAAAATGGAGATGACATCACAAGTTTTGCAGGAATTCATGGAAATTAAGTTGCATTCGTCCTTGCGTGCAGTTGGCAGTATGCCACTAAGTAATAATTATGTGCATTTGTGATCTTTGCACCTTCATATTAAATGTATTGAATTTTATTATGATGCGTGGTATTTATTAATGTATTTTATCTATGTATAAAAGAGGTTTTAACAGATTACAAAAGTTACTATTATAAGCATTTGGTATTTTTGAAAATGGAAGTTCATATTATTTTTAGTGGAAAACTATTTGAATAATTTTCCTGATTTCTCAATTCTTGATTCTGACTTACGTACTCATATTATTACTGTAAAACAGAAGTACAGAACATATTTTGAATGGTAGAATTTCCCAACAAGAGGCCTAAAGGCACGAAGGCATTTGAATATCTATTTGCGGCGCTTATTGCTTATCATTAGGTGATGCGTTGTTTCTGTAGCCGCGCTGTCAATTTGTTAGAAAAAGAAATATGTAGATATATTTTGTCTATGTTTTGAATTAAAAAGTTAGTTAGTCTAAAACTAGCTAATAAAATAAAATAGCTAATAATCGCTTGTTATGGAAAACATGCACCTTAAATAAAACTTTTTTTTTGTTAGTGGAAAATCATCAAATGACTTCTCCCGCCCAGGGTAAGGCGAGAGAGAGTGTCAGACTCTTACTGACTAAAAACCCCCCCCGCTCCTTCTCCTGCTCTGGGCCGAGGCCGCGGTGACTCATTGCGCTTAACCAGCAACCCCGGCTAAACATCAGTCCTATAGAGCCCCGTCTATACCCGTATCTGTCCCCTAAAATGAACCTGAATTTTCTAATAACACCCGGAATTGCGAGTAAGCCTAGCATAATAAAGTGCGTAAGTAGGTGAGTTTTTAGTCAGCTAACTAACTCCTCTCGCAACAGGATGGAAGAAGATATTTGATGACTGCCCCGCTCAAAAAAAAACTACTTAGGTTTATATAAGGCTATGTTTATATGAGCCTCATTGTTTTTTTTTAGTCAAAACATCATAATAATCAGAATCAGAGAAGCAATATAATTGCAGGTACAGTTGTCCGTTTAGAATTAATTGTGTATAATCAGCATATTTATTATACTTATCAAGGTAGACTACATCTAGAATTCTTGTCATGAAACAGATTCGACATGTGTTTGTGTATTCTATTCCATATGTATTTGCTATAAGAAAATGAATATTGAATCAGTACAGAGATATCTATTGGTTGACGGAATGAAGTAAGTGTGTAATAAAGTAAGTAGTAAGTGTGGGAGAGCCATGCTTCGACACGAATGGGTCGGCTCGACCGGAGTGATACCACGGCCTCACAGAAGACCGGCGTGAAACAACCACAGCGTTGTGTTTCGCCGTGTGAGTGAGGTTACCGGAGGCCCAATCCGTCCTCTATCCCTAAATCTCCAAATCCCTAATCCCTAAAAGGTCGGCAACGCACTCATAAATCATCCGTTGCGGGTGTCCAGGGGCGGCGCTGATTGCTTACCATCTGGTAATCCGTCTGCTCGTTTGCCGACCAATTACATAAAAAAAGTAGTCTTTAATGAAGCCACAACGAAAAAAAAAGTTATACTATCTCTGTAATGTACATGTCTTTATTTTCGTAATGCTTTTCTTTGAGGCCGTGATATCAGCGTGACCTCATAGAAAATCGGCGTGTAAAAACTACAGTGTTGTGTTTCGCCGTGTGCCGGTAACCACAGACCCAATCCTGTCCCTCATCCCCAATCCTCAAATCTCTAACGCCCAAAAAGCTGACAGTCGCAATTTCTCTGGTATTACAGGTGTCTATGGGCGCCACCCATTACTTAATCCCAAGGGAAGTATGTCGCACTATAACAAAAAAAAAAAAAAAAAATACAAACGAATGCCTGATCTGAACAATACCAAACTCTTTTCATTAAAACTGATTTAACTCTGAGATTGTAATAATGACTTATTACGAAGCATGTTGATTAGATTTACTTAACTAGCGATGCGACGAAGAAGGTTAAAGATGAAGCATCATGAATAGAAGTGCGTTCAGAAAGAACAATAAGTAACATTACTAGCAAAAGTTGTATACATTTTTATTCGGTTAAGAAATATTATTATGGTATAATGAGTTATGGTTTGCCCTAATACCAATATCTGGCACCATTCTCTTTCTTATAGCGATTGACATTGACAGTTGCAATTTTGATTAAATCCTCTTTTTACGTATGTCAAGCTATTATTACGAGTTTTAAATAAATCTCTTTTAAAATATTAAAATTATAAAATAAACACGTAATAAAAAGAAAATTCATGTTCCTTATTCGAAAAAATGCGCCGAAAAAATCAATCACCCATAAATATATCGATCCAACCGAACATTAATTTTAGAAAAGACGAAAATATGTTTTGACTTTGGCATTCCGTGGAATTTAGAAGCATGCATGTCTAAGTATATCTTGTAGGAATATTGAGATTGAAAGTAGTTTGTGCCACTAATTCAAAGTAAACTTTTCAATGGCCGAAGTAAATTTTAAATCGGCCTGGTAGTTGCAGTTTCAATTAAAACAAACGGAGTATAATTTTCAACTTAGCTTTAACGGTTTACCGCCATAATCTTGTTAAATTCCTTAAACGACTTTCAAATAGCCACATTTATCAAAACCTACTTCTACATACAAACCTTATACCACGAACCTTTTTTAATTTAACTATATTTTCGACATTCTCATATAAATATTATATACACAACGCGTACGTTTGAAATTCAATCTTAGCTTGCGGAGATAAAGTAAGATTTTCAATGCGGACGCATTACGTTGGAATGGTGTCAATGACCTGGCTTACTCCATAAGTTTTACACACTATTTGGCGAGCTAAAGTGTAGGTACTTGGTAAACGTTATGTACAAAAAGTAGGTAAAACGTTATTTTGTGAAAAAAAGGAACAGATGCGCTCTCGAGCGCAGATTGGTATCTACATATTTTTATAACAATTATATTATTGATACATGCATGCATGAGTAATATTTTATAATAGTCGTGGTCGAATGTGGTTAAGATGACCGCTTCTCATGCTTGAAATGGGTTCAGACTTGGGAAATGCTTCTTCTTGCGTTGAGAAGGTATTATTTCCACGCTTGTATAAGTAAGTTTCTCCGCGATGTTTTCCTTCACCGCACATATGTCGCAGCCAACTGGTTAAAAAGCTGTTCAATCGATCAGCTAGTCTTGTGATCGCAGTACAATTTGAGTAGCTGTTTATTTGCGATGGCGATTCGATTTCTTTGCAGTAAACAGTTCTGACTTAACCTAGCCTACCGCTCTGGTAGCAAGTCGGTTTTCATGTCAATGCTTTTAACCCTTTAACTTGCAGCCTAAATTAAACGACTAATCATTCAGGCCTTTGGTTTTTTTTTGTGAGGGGAAAATCATCAAATGACTTCTCCCGCTCAGGGCCGGGCAGGAGGGAGTGTCAGACTCTTACTGACTAAAAACCCCCCTGTTCCTTCTCCTGCTCTGTGCCGAAGTCGCGGTACCTCATTGCGCTTACCCCGCAACCCCGGCTGAACATCAGCCCTTTAGGGCCCCGTCTGTGGTGGTCGAATGGCTATTCAGGCCTTTGGTTGCATGGCAAATTCAACTATTTGGCTGCAACATGTATAACTCTGAAAAAGTCACTCTGGTACTTGTAGGTGTGCATGAGGGTCATCCTTTTATTTCTGATGTTTTTCTGTGTCAGGAGTAGGTTTTCAAACACACAAATTCACATACATATCACACTCCGACCTGGAACAACAATTTGTCGATGACACTTGCGGGAATCAAACCCGCAACAAGTTGCACGGCAGCCGGTTGCCCAGCCGGTGCAGCAATTAAATCCAAATTACGTTTCGGATATTGATCCCATGATATAATGATCACAGACTTCAATGGCAAGGTCGTGTCGGTCAAATAATAACAATGACACATTTTTCTTTTAAACAATCACTCAATTGATTCACTTGTCTCCATTGACACGGCTATTGTCTAAATATACGCACGAATTATTGGCTATTTGCATTTTGGGCAACTTAACCTTGTGGATAAACAGCCTTATTTTATATTTGCAATAGATTATAGTGGCTATGCAGTTTATATGTAAGGTAATCCAAACTAATATTACAAATTCGATAGTAACTCTGTCTGTCTGTCTTTCCTTCACGCTTAAACCACTGAACCGATTTCTGTGAAATTTGCTACAGACATAGTTCGGAACTCGAGATAGTCATATGATAGTTTTTATACCAAACATTTGCAGGAAGTCACTAAGTATTCGACGCGAACGAAGACGCGGGCAAAAGCTACTACATTAGGATTTCTCCTATGTCGTAGGTGCGTTTAGAGACATACAATGTCACATTCACATCACACCCAGACCCGGAACAATAACTTGTGGATCACACAAGATTCCGCCGGTACAGCTGGTAAATAACATTTAAAAAGAGATTTTTCATTCTTTAAGTGTCTTTGCTGTATTTTTGGGTCCCTAAGGGTGACTTCAGGCTTAGGGGAACTAACCCATTCACTTTTTGGGTCTTGCGAGGCGAGGCGTGCTTCATTATAGGTTGCACCATGTCGGCACATGGAAAACTACAGAGGAATTCTTTGCCCTAGTGCTTTTTTTTGAAAATTTGTAGAGGGGAAGGATTAGGCCTCCGGTAACCCAATTTCTAATTCCATACTTTTAAAAACTAGCTAGTTGATTAATATAAAGAACAACAAACAAATTGCAACAACGCACCAAAATTAAAAATTATATAACATGTATCTTGTCAACAGGCACTGAAACAGCAAAATCGATTACAAAATACCAATTACATTCCCAGCTAAAATAAAACGATGTTTACGGAACTCCGTTGCATTGCATTCAACACCTTTCTCGGAGATTACGTTATGCAGAGCGTTACATTCTTACTGCAATGTATGGCGCATGCGCAACAGATCGGCAATTTTGTGGCGTTTATCCCTAAATATGGCGTCGTCACCATATATGGGTATAGCTAAGATAGTGTTTTAGTTATGGCGAGATTTATGATACTCCATAAACTTAGTAGATCTAGTTGTGCGATGTTAGGTAATTCGCAAAACCTAGGTATTTCGTGTTTAAAAATACCAGACGTGTTGTGTAAAATCAATTGCTTAAAACGACCACATAATTATAATAGTTTTGGGTGTAAACTATTTAGAATGCACTGCGCAGTTCAACAATATGCAGCAGGAGGATATTAATAATCTGTCCTATATCAAAAGGGAGACTATTGAATTTTGTTCGATTTAGCCTCAGAAAAACAAACTAAATTATTGGAGGGTTTATATATATTTAAGGAGAATGTGGTCAAAAATGTATCTAAATATCTTATGGATATTATTACAGACAGTGCTATATCAGATCAGCCATTTATTTATCACATCAGCCTATCGGTGCCCACTGCTAAGCTATGGCCTCTTCTCACACGAAGAAGGTTTGAGAATTAATTACAACGCTTGCTAAAGGGGGATTGGCAATTTCAAAATTATAATTAGAGTTATAAATCCAGGTTTCCTCACGATGTTTTGCTTCATCGTATGTCAGGGGTATCTTAATAATCATAGAAAGTACATAAAAGTTGGAAAAAGTTACGTTGGTACTTGCTAGGTTTCGAACCCTGCATGAGAAGTCAAAGACGCCTTAACCTTCGGGCCACCACGACACGTATTGCGGGTTCTTTTCCCGCACGGAACAATACTGTGTGCTCTATAAATTGTTGTTCCGGGTCTGGGTGTGATGTGTATGTGACATTGTAGAAATATAGTGTAGCTACGACTTTTTATTTAAAAAAAAATTAGTACATTCGCTCTCAATACTACCTAACGAAGACAAGGAAAACATAAACTGACTTAACCAACCACCATATTAAGCACAGTCTTAGCTAATATCCTTCACCATTTCTGGCAACCCCGACACGAAATTTCAAAGGAAAAAATATTGTTACATATTCATGTTGTACTACAAACTCGAGTTCCTTGCAATGGCAACATTGCGCACGATTCAGGATACCTGCGCGTGAGTTGTGCAACTGTCGCTTGTGACGTCACACCGACCTTCTTAATGTCGTTTACTTGGAACATTTAGATTAGAGAAGGAGCTTTGTTTAAGTGAAGCGAGGAAAATAATGTTTAACTGACCTACTAATTAGATTAAGATTTACTGCAAAGTTTAGGATGGATTATTGATATTAGTTGCATCGAGTTTCTGACACAAATTAAGATATTATTTTCTATTTTTGGCAAGCAAGCTAATAATAAGTACAGACAGATTCAAGTTTTTTTTAAAATGTTTTTTTGATGTTTAAAAGTGCCTTATAATAGTTATTATGGTTTAGTTGAAATAAATTATTTGCCTTGGATTCTGAAGAGGTCCAGCACATAATCTGATTATAGAGGATTTTTCACAAAACAATAATGTGATACACACATTTATGAATTTGAGCCGAGTTGTAAACATAATTAATTAATTAAAAATTGTATGATTTTCGTACGAAACATATTATACATTTGGCTCAAATTGTCATTATTTTGAATCGAACTAGTCTAGTTTCGAATGCAACCGGAAAATGCTATTAACAGTTGTCGTTTATAGAATTCCTGTGTCGCCTACGATAGGTTTAATAGGCGAGAGGCCGGTGACGGAATAACTAACGAACTTAGTTTCAACTATTTAATAGACTGTATCATAAATCAATGCATTTACAACCTTTCTTGTGAGCACGGGTCTGCGTACGGCGAGCAAGGATAGTTCGCAGAATCAGACCCGAGCGTATGGCGTGTCGAGTTCCGCTTGCGCCTCAAAGAACCGTCAGATCACCATTGATGAAACCCACTAAGGGCCGATTTCCAGCCTGGATTTGGAAAGGAAATATGTAATGTGCCGCAGCTACGACCCGGAGCACGAGAAGGACTGGGGTGGTTTTTAGACAGTTTGTTTGTATTTTTATTTATTGTTTGCTTGTTCGTGGGTGTTTTTATTGATTTATGTATAAAACATATTTGAATTGAAACTGCAGGCCGTATGTCTCCCGGGGTTGCGGGTTAAGCGCAATGAGTAACTGCGGCCTCGGCCTAAAGCAGGAGTAGGGAAGGGGCGTTTTTAGTCAGTAAGAGTCTGACATTCTCTTTCGCCTTACACTGGGCGGGAGAAGTCCCTTGATGATTTTTCCCAGACAAAAAAGGCCATTTCATTTGCCTCCCTATCCGTCTTCCACTCCTCTCTGTGGAGCAAAGTTCTGTTTACTTAAAACTTAATAATCTTGACGATACTTCAATGCGTGTATCCTTGGGACTTTAGCAATCGAATATACGTGAGAACAATGTTCAATATAGGTGCATATTGACAGGTAAGTAATATATTTTCAATTTTATGTAAAACAATCGTTCACGTTGGCGTTCCCTAATTGATGGCTTGTTAGAGAGGTTCAATAACTTGATGTGTGTCAAGATTTGTTTACTTATATAGATAATATTAGTACTTATTTATTTATTTATATATATTTAATTGCACAGAGTTTTCTCTGACAACGATGATGCGAATGAATCCTCCTATGATGTGCTTCGCAAATCATTTTAATATCTGTGGTTTCTTGATTGTCCGCATTGGTAGCTTTGTTGCTAGCTGCTACCTGATATAAACGAAAAAAAAATTTTTCATTTTTTTACTGTATTGTTGGTCAAGTGCATCGTTGATAATAAACCTTTCATATGGCGTTATATGAGACATAATTAAAAAAAAACATTGCGTTTTGCTAAGATTTGTAATCCAGTATTTATGGGTAAATTGGTAGTGGCTTTTTGATATTTGACTTACAATACGCATTGATAGTACCTAATAGTATTTTTGACTTTCTAATGTCTTAGTATAAAGTAAGATACTAAAGAGATACTAAAGAGCGCAAATTCTTATAGCTGCCTAGTATTCGAAAAGTATTATGGAAGAAATGGACGTGTTTGAAAATTTAAAACATGCATAATTTCTACGAATGAATGTACTTTTGAAGGTAAGCTCAATATAGGGTCCAAAGGTCCGAATAGTACCGAGCTTTAGGTCACTGGGCTGCGGACAGTGGAATGTGGCTGGTTGTTTTGCAACAAGTTCTCCCCTCCCATTCTAACACACACTGACCTCTCACTCTACACCACGAATGGACCCGAAGTTGGCCGAAGTGTGCCGAAGTTCAAAAGCTTTCGCGTAACAGCGTACCTTCTTCGGAAGTGAGACTGGATTCTTGCAAGTTCTGTTTGTTATTTATGCCTTTTTGATGCGGATTTGTGATAGACATTTTATTTGTTAAATAACGGAATCTTTCACGGTTTTAACACATTTAGTTGTCTATTTAAATTCTTTATGTGTTTATTAATAGTTGTCGTTTAGCCGTTTTATGATAAGAAATCTCTTTTTATGTCTTATAATTGTAGTAAATAGGAAATAAATAGAAGTAAATGAACAAAGAAAATAAGGTTGGATTAAGGTCGCCTAATAACAGGCGATATGGATGTTCCTAGAGAAGTCTACATATGTTTTGCGCTGTAAATCCCATGTCCAATATTGTAATATTTATTAAAAAAACCTTTGCCCTACACTACGATTCTCCTGTCTCCTGGATACATTACATTATAAACAGGAAATCACACACACTGGGGCCTGAAACACTTTTTCAATAATACTAAGAGTTGTTCCGCGCGGTAATCGACCCCGCATCACGTCGAACCTTCATAGCAGCCAGCATCTTCATTGTCATCAGAATACTACACTATATACACTACACAGTATAAAACAAAGTCGCCTTTTCTGTACTTATATCCATATGTATGCTTACATCTCAAAAACTACGCAACGGATTTTGATGCGGTTTATTTTAATAAATATAATGATTGAAGATTGAAAGTTTATATGTACTCGTATAATAACATTTATTAAATAGTGGACTAATTTAGTATCAGCATTGAATCCATGCGAAGCCGGGGCAGGTTTTTAGTATTTCATAAAATACTCCTTACGAGACAGAATGGCGCGATGGCGATGACTGCCAATAAAAATGTGCAAAAAGGTTACGATAATAAAGGTTGGGTGTGACACAAATGAATTAATGATACATTCATGTTACATGACCACAGAGTGACGTTATTTCGCGCTTATGACGTCAGCAGCGCACGCGCAACCTTCTTGATGTGGCTTGACGAATTATAAGGTGAAGAGATGAAGTAGCTTCAGTTTGAAATTTATATGTACCCGAATTATAATTTTATTTTTTGTATGAATTAATTGGAGAGTGGTGAAAGCAAGCAGCTGCTGAGAGTCTTGAGTTCAATAGGCACTCAAAGTCAAAGTCAAAGTCAAAATCATTTATTCCAACTAAACCATAAATAGGTACTTTTGAAACGTCAAAATAGAAAAGTAGTCTGTCAGTCTGTTCGTCAGTGACGCTAGGTGCTCATTCCAAATTGTAGATTCGAATGGAGAAGAACGAGCAAGAAACTCCATTCGTTACTCTTTTTTTTTTTTAAAAAAATTTGTTTTACAATTTCAATAATATAACATTATATTATACATTAGTGTACCCTTATGTGAGAACAATGCAGAGACAAGTTGTTAAAAAAAAGAACAAATGAGGGGACCTATCATAAAATTTTACTCCTTTGTCGTCTCGAACATGGCGCTCACATATGCGTACTCACAATCTTTAAGAGTGCTTCTATATAAACTTTTTGGATATATAAATTAAGGATGCATTATTTTTGAGAATTTTACCTAACTGCTGACTATATTTGAGTATTGTCCAGTGGAGCCGAATCAACATGCTGCCAGGCATTCTTATCCTCAATATAATCTGAAAGTTTGTAGTATGCCTGTCTACACAATTCACGTTTAATATAAGTTTTAAATCTTCGTTCGTTAAGATTCAATACAGTACTTGGGATTTTATTGTAACAATTTACACAGAACCCCATAAAGGATTTCTGTACCTTGGACAGACGGAATCGTTTAATTGATACTAAAATTGTTGTCTTGGTCATAAGAGTGCATGTAGAATTAGGTGTTTGTAAAATGCATGCATCCACGATGGAGGAGAAAATCTAAGTATGGGGTGGTAACTATGAAATTATTACAAACCATTATTAAAATAACAGTAAAACAGTAACATAAAATATTTTTTTACATTTTTAAAAAATATTTAAATAATCCTTAATGTATTTTAGAATTAATTATGATGGTAAGTTCTAGGGTTAGGTATGTAAATAAATTTAGTATGTGGAAATATTAATTCTAATACAACCAAAATAATTCTTATTGAATTATTTTAATAATTTGCTGATATTTAAAGGGAACCATTATTCGAAGCCCTAGATTTTATAAACAAAGAATGGTTGATTGAATGATTGATTTGAGTCTGCCAATTATTATTATTATTATTATATACTTAAACACACTAGCAGCTTAGAAAGCTGATGCGTGCGTATTAATGGATTTGGAGATTTTGTCGAGTCTGTTTTTAAAAGAATTAACTGTGGGTGCCAATGATTTGGAATCATAGAGTCATTGTGTACCTGATATCTGATTGCATTAAAACAATGGCTGCCCTTGCACGATGGCATTGTCCTCGTTTATTGACCATACTAGTATTGTTTATTTATAATAGAAATTTTATTTATCCATACTGACAGATTTTAAATAGATATTTGTCTACCAAAGATCTTTGAATGGACCTTTGTTTCCAACTTTGATTTTAAGCCCTATTGTCTTTTGTTTATTGTTGATTAGGTAAACAAATAATTTGGTGTTCTTCAATGAATAATGAAAATTGCATAAAATCGAATTTTAAATTCGTTAGGTTTAATGGACGTTTTTGTTTAATGGTATAAAATTAAACTTAACAGGTGTTTTTAACGTTTTAAATTTATTTATTTAGACTTTTGCACATAAATCGGTGTACAAGGTGGACTTAATGTTACAGGCATTCTCTCCCAATCGAACCTTTATACTATACTCGGAATTTTAATTCCATTCCAGATTTGACAATTTCAGTGTTGCAACGTTATGACACGTAATAAATAGTGACGTTGCGAAATTATTCGATATGGAAATCGAATATTTCTGAATCGATTCCTCTCGTTTATAAATTTATTCTCGTAAACTAAGTTTATCAGGAAATAAAATATTTCTGAACCGATAATTTAGTTTTGACATTTAATTAACGATCTGAGACTTTTCTTTTGTAATTGTGTGTGAAATTAATAAAAAATGTGATCACGAAGGAACGTGACAAATAAAACAGACATTTTATAAATTGTCGCCGTCATCGCTATTGCTATCGCCGTTACTCTATGTAACATTTATTATGAATTGTGTCTTTGATATTTATTGTCAATTAACATATCTAGCTTACTCATTATTTCCTCTTCTTTGAAAACATGGGATACACATTTAGACCATTCGGTAGCCGTAATTTTTTGAATGCCTTCCTGAAACTGATTCACTGATTGTTTATCGATTTTTGTGTTCATCACTACACTGATATATGTGGTATCATTATTTCACAAAATGACAGTGGTCAACTCGTATCCAGGCCATAAACTCCAAAAAAAAAAAAAAAAATGACAGTGGTCAATGTCAAATCAGGAATCGAATTAAAAGTCTGACTATAGTATCCCAAATGATTCAAAAAGTTTTTATTAAGGTAACAAATTTCAATTAATCTGTAATTGTCGTACTCAGAGTCATCTAATCCAGTCCTTACCAAAATGTTCAACAAAATCCTTACTTAGAAATAATTTGCGTAGGTAATCAATAAATATTTCTAAGTACAGCAGGAAGACGCTTAGGGCTTCTTTTAAGGGAAAATAATCACTGTGGATTCTCTCGCTTTGAGAGAGATTCTTACACTGACTAAAAGTCACTACGTTCCTTTTCATGTCCAGGGGGAAGCCGCAGTATATTATTGGCTAAAGACACATAGACCTTAGTTTGGTTTTTCCTAACTCTTATTAAATCGGCTACAAATTCAAAAAAAAGTCATAAAAGAAGAATATATAATAAAAAAGAAGATTAAATAATACTTACATTCATTATCGTGGCTATTTCTGGCGTGTCCTCGAATCTGTTCGTTGACGTAATTGTTGCTTTTAGGCACATTCAGAGCGCTGCGTATGCCCACAGAAGAATTGTCCAGATGTCCAGGCCCAATCTTAGGCACATGACTGGAACAGTAAACTTCTTTGTCTTCTGTCCAGTGCTGGTTATTGTAGTATGTCTGTGGAAGAAGAGAAGAATTGGTTATTTGTTTGAATTTTGTTAGAAAAATTTATTGATAATTGATTATTACGGCTGGGTGATCGGCTATTGTTTGTAATTGTCCGATGTTTGGCCATATATCTCGCCTGCTGATAAGCGATGATGCAGCCTCTTTTTTTGGTGTCGGGTTGGTGGCCGCCTCGAGGCCTGCTGCTGGTCGGACGACAAGACGCCCCGAGTCTGTCGTCCGCAGGCCGCGCCCTACGGTGGCCGCAGGTCGGCCACCCTACGACGTCTAGTGCGTCTGCTGCGGGAGGGGAGAGAGGAGGCAGCCTCTCTCTCCCTTTCCGCCGCCTCCTTTGCGAGCATCACCACCTCACAGAATGTAGCGACGGCACTCCACCCTGACTGGCTCCCGACCATAGTAGACATTACAGCCGGAAGCGAGAGATTTCTCGCAGCACCTACGGCCGCAACCAGGTCACGGCGCTGCTCGACCCAAGCTGGGCATTCCACCAACGTATGCAGCGCCGTATCGTCGCGGCATTAAGTCTAGGAATTGTTTATCCTGGTTTGTGTGTATTTATGCATTTATCACCTGTATTTATGCATCTACATGATAAAAGGTTTTAAAGATCGTCTTTATTTTTGTACGTGCCTTCTACTTATTATATCTTTGAGTGATATTAGCTCGTTCTTCTGCATAAGATGGTTTTTAATAAAAAATCCTTATAAAGACATTCGTAAGGACCCACAGATATAAAAGTATTTAATTTGATAGACAAAATTCAATATAATTTATTTAATTTTCAAAATTGAATACTGTAATGAGAGAAATAAGATTCATTTTACAAAATTCCCGTTTAAAAACATGATTCATATGAACAACAGTAAAATTACGTCACTTTTTATTCTTTTGTTGGTCAAACTGATTCATTTTACTCAAATTATAGCCAACACAATGGTTGCAAGCCAATATAAAGTGACCCTCGATTCTTTAGACCGTGAAATGGATCAAAGGGTCAAAAAGTGTTGGCGTTTTATGAATAGAAGTCGGTACGATATGGACAGTTAATTTGTGACAAAGTGAATGTTTTATTGGATTATTCGTTGAATGGGCCTTTTTATTGTCGGTCTAATATATATTTTTCCAGATTTGTGTTTGAATTTTTTATTGATAGGTCCTTTTTCTAGTGGGTCGTATTGAGACGGATCCCTAAAATGTACGTTAACACACTGAATGTTAAATTAACTAAAAATCGCGGGTTACTCACGTGTGTAAATTGAGAAAAGCTCTACTAGTTTCGAACCACAGAGGGGTTCTTCGTCATGAGCAGCGTGCGCGGACGCGGCGACGTCGCGCAGCCTACTGCTAAGTAGTCTGCACTACTGGAGAATTTAGTATGTCTCACGATAGTTATTATAGAAACATACGAATTGTTAATAAATATTTTGTAATCTAGTATTTTTTTGTATGGAGTTTAAAACAAGATCAAAATTATATGTCTGTTATACTAGTTACGGAATGAAAATTATGTTACATTTTATATTAATGACAACTTCAAATTACTTATGTAAAGCAATTTGGGTCTTAAAAGAAGTGGGCAAAGATAGTTCAAGAATTTTTAAGGTAACAGCTAAATCCAATATTATGATTTTGACAATTTATTTAGATTTGATTTATTTATTTATTTTTAATTTATATTATTATTCATTGTTTTTTTATTGTTTCAACTGTCGAAAGTATCTAAACTATTTTCTGTGAGTTTAGTTTTATATTATGTATTATATAAGTTTTATTTTTGACTTATCTATAATTTATTGCACTGCAATGTAGTTTCTGGCCTGCACTCTAACACGATGTAAACCAATACATATAAGTAGACAAAGATTTTATTTTGGGGCTGAATTTTCAAGTAACCTGGGGTATAATTATGATGCTTTCGCGTCAGAATGTTTGTATAAGACAGTGACAGCAACAATTTATTCCGCAGATAACATTTATCTGACTATTGAAAAATCTGCCCTCAATCAAATAGTAAAGGTATCAAATAAATTCCAATCGACAGGTCTGCTAGCAGTTAATCATGTTAGAAAAAAAAGTTTTTCATTCAAAAGTCTAAAAACTCGAAATTCCTTTTGTAGGCAAGTGACCCACAAAGCGCTTCTCTAACAAATAGAGTTGTGTATGCATTTCCCATAACCGCGTGCGTCAGTTAACTGTTAATTATCGTTTACATCAAACTGTTGTGTTAACTTAACAGTTAGGAACGAGGAACTTAACTAATTGACATTGGATTTAGTACTAATTGAAATATTGTTTGCCCTCAAGTGTGAGACAGCCATGTTCCGGCAGAAAAGGCACGGATTAATGAACCAGCTTGAAACCACGCTGTCGTTGTGTTTTAGCTTTTGATTGAGGTTACCGGGTGCCCAGTCCTCCCCCAAATCCCTCATTCTTCAAATGCTTTACTCCCAATACTAATCCCAACCGAAAACGCCATTTTTTGGTCACTGCTTGATAAATTTTAATACAAGGAATATAGATCTTATGTATTGTAGCTTCAATGAAAAATCTTTTTTTATGTTATAAGACGGCAAACAGGCAGACGGAGTACCAGATGGTGAGCAATCAGCGCCGCCCATAGACATTCGTAATACCAAAGAAGTTACGAGTGCTATGCCAACCTTTTTGGGATTAGGGTTTTGGGGAGGGCTTGGGATAGGGGGGGAATGATTCGGTCTCCGGCAACCTCACTAACACGGCAAAACACAACGATGTTGTTATCTCACGCCGGTTTTCTGTGAGGCCGTGGTATCGAGCTGACCCATTTGTGCCGAAATATGGCTCTCCCACACTTCTCAAATCTTTAATTATATTATAAAGCTGAAGAGTTTGTCTGTTTGTTTTGAACGAAAGTGTGAACTTTTTAATTCAATCTAAGATGTAATAGCGTTTGACAACATACCAATTAAAACAAGCAATGGACGGACATAATGTTACATTAATATTTTTTATTCGACAAAGGAAGTTGTAATGGACGTCACTCATTCATATAATACGTGTTATGTGTGTAGAGTACTTATCACTCTCTTTTAGGTTAAGCTGCACTCGGTGCGGTCGGTGTATGGATGGGTTATTGGTTGATGTTGCTAATATTGTGTTTGATGGGAAGGTTTATTTCGTATGATAATCAACAAGCTTCCATGGACATCCAAAATTGAGGAGCTACAAGTGAACTTCAGAAGAATTACAAGTGTATTACCAGCTTTTGACTTCGTGAAACATCCTGAATTTAGTGAAATTAACGACTTATTTACGTGGATTAACTGAAAAAAGCTCTACTAGTTTAGAGTCGGCTGCGCGACGTCGCCGCAACGCGCATGCTCCCCATGAATAAGAGTCCCGTCGTGAGTTGAAACTAGTAGAACTTTCCTCAGTTAACTCACGTAAGTCGTTACTAAATGTTCACTAAGCTATGGCTTCGATTGGACCTACGGTAAACTTACTTACACAGCGTAGCATAATGTAAGCGTTGTTTCACGCTACCTATTCATCTGAGACCGTAGATTTTGGCGTTTGTTCCGAAGCATGGCTCTCTCACACAACAAGCGACAAAAATTATGAATGGTCATGTTTTATTGTTTATTCTTTTCAATGAAACTGGCGTTAAAACAAACAGAATAAGGTCGTATGACACACCGTTGGATCATACAAAATGACTCATGTTACGGCAAGTATTTACTTATATTAATAACTGTGTAATGTGCGTGCAAATAATTATATTGTGTTCTTAATGAACTCTGCCTTGTATCTTGACCTCGGCAGTTGTATAATAATAGTATTTATGACATAGCTATGTTAGAATACTACTTTATGTAAGCAGAAGAGGCCAGGATGTAGAGCGAGAGGAACTGGGAAGCCGTTTTCTCTATCTGCGAAGTGATGCTCGCAAGAAAGGAGGTGGAGCGTATGAGGGAGCTATCCCCCTCACGCTCAAGCCGCCGCAGTAGTACAATCTAGAACGGCTAGCAAAGGTAGCTCGCCGCCCGACCAGAACTAGACCCGAGATCAGAGCCAATATACCACCACAGGCGATTTCCTATAGGTATGGGCTGATGTTCAGCCAGGGCAAGCACAATATGGCACCGCGATGAAGGAACGGTGGGTTTTTAGTCAGTAAGAGTCTGACACTGCTTCTCTCCTCACTTGGGGCGGGAGAAGACATTTTATGACTTTCACCTCACAAAAAATGTAAGCAGAAGAATTTTTCAATAATTTGTTGCGGTTAAATACGTGCGAGAGTAACTTGTGACAGAGTTTTTTTTATGTGATAGGTAGGTAAACGAGCAAACGGATTACCTGATGGTAAGCAATCAGCGCCGCCCATGGACACCCGCAACGCAGGATTTACGAGTGCGTTGCCTACCTTTTAGGGATTAGGGATTTGGAGATTTAGGGATTGAGGAGGGATTGGGGGTGGGGAAGGATTGGGCCTCCGGTAACCTCACTCAAACGGCGAAACTCAACGCTGTGGTTACTTCACGCCGGTTTTCTGTGAGGCCGGGGTATCACTCCGGTCGAGCCGACCCATTCGTGCCGAAGCATGGCTCTCCCACACTTAAAGATGTGATATGACAAACTGCGAATAACCAAGAGTCTTTATTACCAAAAAAACGTCTTTTTGTCTATATACATATATACTTCCCATTCTTATTTACATTTTATATGCAAGTATTTACTGAGACATTCCTTAATGTACCGTTAACAGTTTTAAATACACAATTAAACGCCAAACGGTTTAAATAAAGAATCAACGGGAATCTCATGACTTTAATACACATTTTTCTACTTACTTTAATTTGAATATTCATTTTGTTAATTTGGACGAATTTTAGAATATGGTTCGATGCGAAATACTAATTACAGACACGCCGGTTAATAAAGCCGGCGTGCTTATATGACTCTGTATGAAGCTAAGGAGTTTTGTAAGACTCATGTAGTAGTAGTAGTATATGTAGTAGGTGCTTTGTAGCTTTCTTTTTTTCCCCGTTGATTAAATACCAAATTCACGTTTGTGAGAATGATTACTAAATAACACTATGTTTACTTTTTTTTTGTATAGGGAAAATCGTCAATTTTAGTATTTCGAGCGAGACAGTGTCAGACTCTTTCCGCTTGCAAGTGCAATCCTGGCTGGATATCGGCCTTTTTAAATCACGGCCCCAACATTAGATATTTCTTGTGTATCATGCATGTGTGAATATACAAACTCAAAACACATCATGTCACTCACACTTAGATCTGGCACAGCTTATCGCAGCGCATAAAGAACCGTACCATTTAAAAATCGAACGCGATGCGCAGTAATAAATAATTGAAAAAAGAACTTTTCCGAATTACATTTGCAATTGAAATTAAAATGAAACAATACTTAATAATCGTTACAAAGTCGCTCACTCTGTCCCTATATATCCCTATGTACGCTTAAAGCTTTAAAACTACGCAAAGGATTTTGATGCGTATTTTTAATAGTTTGAGTGATTGAAGAGGAAGGTTTATATGTATAATAACATCTATGAAATGGTGAAGTAATTTAGTATCAGCGTTGCAGTCTTGCGAAGCCGGGGCGGGTCGCTAGCAGACAATAATTTATCAACAACAACGAAAATTGATATTACGTATACGTACGTACATCTATTTATAGCCGGATTTGTACAATTTGTAGCAAAAAGTTTCAAGATGTTTGAGGTCGAATAAATGCCAACTGGTGATATCTGAAGGTCGTGAAGATGCGACGCTACAAGGCCGGGCAGAGACTAGGAAATGGTCTCTCTTGTTTATCAATATGTAAACACGAAAAACTAGTTTCTTCAGTACAACTTTTGCTTATCAATTTATTTTTAAAATGCTTTTGTATTATTTTCGTTACTTTTAATACTTAATATAGTCTCTTTGGTTGACGGACTACAAGTGCTTCTGTATAAGAACGCTAGCAAGGGGTCTTTCTTGTATTTCAATTGAAGTATCGAGATAAGTGCAATTGACTTTTATCGGGTGTATTGAAAATTTTCAGTAATAACACGCAGCTTGGGTTTTTATAAACGTTGCCCCACAAAGATTATTAGCAAAAAAATAAACTTAAAGTGTTGGAGAGTCATGCTTCGGCACCAATCCTTCCCCTCCCCCAATCCCAAAATCTCCAAATCCCTAATCCTTAAAAATTCGGCAATGCACTCGTAACTCTTCCATTGTTCGGTGTCTATGGGTGGCGCTGATTGCTTTCCATCAGGTAATCCGTCTGCTCGTTAACCGACCTATCACATAAAAAGAGCAAAAATAAAATAAAAGAAACTCACCTTCAGAGTCAGCTTGGTCCCACAGACGGCACATTTGAAACAGCCACTATGGAAGAACGTGAAATCCTTCAAAGGTCCGACCCTATCCACCTGATACACAATCTCATTGCAACGGAAGCAGGTACTTTCATAGAAATTTGGTCGATACATTCTGCTTTATTTGTTGTTCTATCACGTCATACTACTTAAACATCACTAACACTAGTTAAACACTTCACTCACACTTCTATATAAACACTCATTCGGGAACCTGGAAGTAAATACTCTTTTGTCAGTAAAGAAGAAAAAATGTTTGTGTACCATAAACTTTTTTTGAAGCGACAAGATTCGTTCGTTCGCGGTTTTTTTTTGTATTTTTCCAAAATATTTTTAAATATAGAACTAAATGACTGCAGGTTATTTATAATTATCTTTTTTAATCCATATGATGATTAAATTAAAATGTATTGTCGTAAATAATGATTATTTTAACTCTTTGGGTATTGATAATATAATTGACAACCAATCAAATGTCATTTTTATTTTTTTAAGTTCTAAATTTAAATGCTGAAAATGTTGATGCAAAAAGATTTTAACGTTTTATCCTATGTTGTCAATGCTCAGTTTTCATTTATAACGTTCTACTACTTAATTTATTTATTGTTGTCAATGTTTTTTCACTGTGAAATGCATTAAAACTGAGTCGTGGTGAACTACTAAAGGCTATACTGCGAAAGGCAGTAAAAAATAGTATGACTCACGTCTTGAAATACGAGTAAAATCTGTTCTAATATGCATTTAAAAATGGAGTCCGGTAACCAAATTCATCGTCCCCTCAGTGGACACGCGATTATATTGATCGAGAAACACCCTTAATAATGACCATTGGAGTTCAGTGACCCCTACATTCATAACGCTCATTAAAAATATATATTCACGTTCAAGGCTTAAGGTCGATACGAATGATGTTGTAATAGTGATTAACACAACAATTTCCTTCTTTTTTAAGCCCCAGTTACACAATGTATCTTGCCCGTCGCATGCAATTATTAAAAGCGAATCTACATATATGTTTTATGCTTCGAAAATAATAGGCCGGTTCGACCAGTCTCACAGAAAACCGACTTTAAGCAACACTATGTTATGTTTCGCCGAACGTGAAGCACTTTTCATAGGTACACTCACGTTTTGTTTCGCCGAGTGGTTACCAGGTACCTTAGGCCCAATCCTCTCCCCCTAATTCCTTAAATCCCTTACTTGTAATAACTCATATGGTATTACGAAAGTCCATTGGCTGCGCTAATTGCTTATCACCAGGTAATCCGTCTGCTCATTGGCCGAGCTATGACAAAAAAAGCAATCAATGACTTGCATGATCTAAACAATATGTATACCTACTGGGTCTCAGGATGAAAAGGATCCTAGTTTTTACCCGGCGGGTACAGAGCCTTAAAAAGATCTATCGAGGGGCTTAGTGTCTTCTATAACGGGCTATAATAAAAAGCATAAAAACTTAAACCCAACTACCACAAAATTGTATAAATTCTGAAAATCTTGTTTTATACTTTTTTGTTTCAATACATACATAAAAAGAGTAACCATGGAGTTTCTCTTCTCCATCGGAATCTACACTTTGGAACGAGCAAATAGCTTCACTAAGAGGACTGACCGACAGACTGACACTATAACTTCAAAATTTTTGTTTGACGTTCAAAAGTGCCTGTAAAGGTCTAATTGGAATAAATGATTTTTGACTTTGACTTTTGACATAGCCTGTCAAAATCATGACCATCCTTTTGCTTTGCCGTGGTCGGGTAAAAATAGAAACCAATGTCTTAACCTTTTTAAAATCTGATTCAAAAACAAATGTGATATTACGTTCGTGAACGAGTCCTAATATTCAAAATACTACAGATATCTCACAGCCATTGAAGCGTTGCATCACTGTAGTTGTAAATTTTCGCAATGAATGCCGTTCCTCATACTTGGAGGCTCTACGCCTGATGGTTGCGTGCAGCCTCTGGGCTTGTGTGGCGCAAGTCGTAAGACTGAGCGGTTTACTGTTATATTTTTTTCACACACGAATCATTCATCATCACATTAAGGTACTTGGGTAGATTTTTTTGAAATATGTCCTCAAAACTTAAGGCAGACGCTATTCATGTCGCCGCGTTGTTTGGGTCTAGAAGTAGACAATTATTATAAGAACTATTATCTGAACTGTGAATAAAACGCTTGATTGTGCCTGTTTTGCTTCTTGAATCGGATAAAAGTGGCACCAGCCTAAAAAAAATCAGGTGTAATAATTTATTTGCGGATAAACAACGCCAACGCAGCCTTTTGTACACGTTTCTTTGTTTAAAAAGTCGAGCGATTAAAAACCATTGCAGTTTAAACGCAGTGCGATCGGTACATTTAAACAATACATCCAATTTCTTAATGAACTAACACAGGTGCGTTGCCATGGTGATTGAATCAACAACTCATTGACAGCTGATTAGGGTATTTCAGCGTTTCCATAAAACGGGTGGTAGTCCCGTTAAATCTTATGACTTAGACCACGCATCAAAGTCATCGGTAAAGTATTGGAACGTGCAAGCGTAATGATACGTTGCCTTAGTATTTATGTATTCCATACTATTAAATGGTCGAGGCAAAAACTGTGCAAATTATGAACACTCTGTAGATACATAACGCAGAAGTTTACAGGTTAGCGGTGCTCGTAGCACGATGTTGGCTTACATTACCGTGCCCTGGCGGCTCGGAGGTTAAGGCGCCCATTTCCCCTACACTTAGCAAGTACCAATGTGACTTTTCCCAAGTGATAGTCTACTTCCTAAATAAAAAGACACCACTGACAAACATTGTTCAGAAGTCTGGACTTATAATATCTAATTATATCAGTTTGAAATCGTCAATCTGCCTTGACTATAGTCTTCTCTGTGCGCGAAGACCGTAGCTGGCCGACAGCGGGCTGATGGTGAATGAATGGATGAAACTGACAGAAGATCCAATAAAATGTTAGCAAGATTAAGGAATGCGAATCGTCTTTGCTACTCCGCCGTGCCGCGGTCGCTGCTCACGGATAAGAGTCCCATAGTGTTTTGAAACGAGTAGACCTGTTCCCCAAGTTATTTACGATAGTAAGTCGTTATCTATACTAGTATTATAAAGAGGTAAAAATTGTAAGTTTGTAAGTTTGTATGTAGGGGTAATCTTTGGAACCACTAGGCGGATTTCCAAAATTCTTGCACTGATAAAGTCAAAGTCAAAATCATTTATTCCAACTAAACCATAAATAAGTACTTTTGAAACGTCAAAATATACGATAGATAGCTACAATGTTTCTGAGTGCTATAGGCTATAAAACATCACGCTACGATCTGTAGGAGCCGAGCAACGGGTGAAACCGCGTGAGGGTAGCTAGTTTTTTAATAAATTTTGTAGGTGCCACGATAATTACCTACTATATTAAATTAATACGGATGGTAAAATCAAGTTATATTGAATAATACCCTCCCAATTTGTTGTCGTTTTGCCCATTACAAAAAAATATCTGTTACGTTTTACTTGAACCACTCTACTATTGTCACTGTGCAGTTGACGCGGTGCCTGGGCAATTGGTTGTCGTGCAACTTGTCGCAGGTACGATACCCATGCGAAAAATCTTCGAGTCATTTACAAATTGTTGATCCGGATCTGGGTGTGAAATGTATGTTTGTAAACACAGGAGAAAATCCTAGTAATTGATTCTGCCTGCATTTAATTTCATATGGACTATGCTAATGTTACCTATATCTACATTAGCCAGTGTTGTTGGTCCAAAGAAGAAGAAAAGTAAATTGTGTTTTTTATGATCTGTTAGATAGAAGTAATATTGCTAAGCTGCAGGTGCAAACATTTAATATAATATATGTACAGTTTTTAATTCCGGGTCAAATATACTCGTACCAAAAATAGAATCAAAGCCAGACTTTTGTTTATAAATGTGACATAAATAATGAAGACCGTGAGAATATCTTTAATTATTATTATATTCTTTATCAATATATTTGTGCTTTACATTAAACATAATGTTAATTTTGTCATTTGTTTCCTAAATCAAGCAATCGTACTATGCTTAAAGCAATTCATTTCAATTTTATAACTTTTATAAAAATCTTTGAAAACTGTCTTAATTTACTTTGATGATCATATTTGTATTTCTAAACCATAATGTGAATTTAAAATACAACTTTACTGTAAGAAATAATCAAAAAGATCACAAATTTTCATTTATTTAGGGTTGATTTTTCAACGGTTAGATAAAAGTTACCTGGGGAATAATTATGATGCTATCGCTTAAAAATGTTTGTATAAGACAGTGACAGCGACATATTTATTCCTCAAATAACATTTATGTGGCTATTGATAATCAGACCTTAGTCAAATTTATAAATCAACAATATAGTTTGAAATCTAATTATTTATACATATAGCTATGACAAAACTCAATTAAGACTGACCAATTCCCATGATAATTTATAAATAATTAACATAATTTATCTTAACCAAAACAAGAATTAAAATTACATAAAAACAATATAAAAGTATATTTAGAAAAGTATTAATATATTAAAATGTATTTTCAATAAAAACTTGCTAATCTATGTAGGTAGCACTTAACAGATCATAAACTCAAAAAAATAAAGAGTTTCTGCCTATCATGAATAATTATATAGTGACGACTATAAAGCGACGAGGACAAGCTTTAAAATAACAACCATTTGTTAAGAAGAGATAAAGTTTAGTTCAGTTTAGTTTAGTAAACAAAATTATTTATTTATTTTATTAAAATCTCAAATCTGTCGTGGTGGCCCGGAGGTTAAGGAGCCCGCTTCTGATGCATGAGCATACATGAGGGTTCGAAACCTGGCGAGTACCAATGTGACTTTTTCCAATTTATATGTACTTTCTATGATTATTTAGACCACTGCCACACGGTAAAGGTAAACATCGTGAGGAAACCCGGACTTATAATTTCTAATTATAATTTTGAAATCGTCAACCCGCATTGAGCAAGTGTGGTGATTAATGCTCTAACCTTCTCCGTATGAGAAGAGGCCTTTGCTCAGGAGTGGCCACTTGTAGGCTGATGATGATGACCCAGATCTAAACATAACAGGATTCCCCAATGCAATGGCCTTGATACAAAAGACACTCACAAACTTAGCGCAAAATTTAAAACAAACAATATTTTTTTAATTAAAACTGTGATCATAAAAACCTCCGCAGTCTATTCTTGTCACCATTCCCAGATATTCAAGATGAATTTATATAAAAAAATAAAATTTTTACTAGCCCGTGATACTTCACAACTGGACTACGAGCCTTCTCAATATCAAATGATATTGTCGTTGTCAAAATCTTTCGCTTGGAAATCGTAGTTTTGATAAAAGACTGAATCTACAACTATGGTTAGCTTGATTTAAAAGTATTCAGAATATATATATCAATATAATATGTGCATAAAAAATATTAAATTTTCATTGGTCTTGGCATTACGCGCGAACGGCTAGATCGATTTTGATACTTAATTCTTTTTATACTGTATCACTAAAGTGAGGTTAAAATTCTTGTGAAAGAAAATTTTAAAAAAGTTTGATTGGCATATCGAAATATTTATAGCCGCAACCAATGATGTATAAAACTATAGATACGTTGTCCGCGCTCTAAAATGACAACATGAAATGAAGGCAATTGACAACATCGCGCTTAGTTACGCACCAACCTGCCGCGCGGCGCTACGTTTGTTTTTAATTTATATCGTGTGAGTAAACCTGAGCGAAACATAAAGAAAGCATGTCGTCGTGTGTGTTCAGACGATGTACAAATTACACTCCAAAAGTTAAAGACAAAAATGTGTTATTTCATGCGTAAGTTCACCAAACAACCTATTTTTTCATACCATATAATGATACTAATTCGTTCTATAATACCCTACTTATATTCAAATACATTTTCAAGAATTTTATATCTAATTTTAAATTACATTTGTATCCTTTTTCCATACGGAACCCTAGTTTTGAAAAAAAAAAATTGATTTTGAAAGCGATATTAAATAGTATGGAACGTAGGAGCAGTTTTTGGCCAGCGTTGGTCAACGGCTCGGCAGGCGGCCGTGGGCGAAGCGTGGGCACATCAATGATCCTAAAAACTACTTTTACTTTAGATTTCTTAATGTAATCTGGTATTGTACACGGACAGGTGTAACGTTATTTATGTTGGATGATACTATCGATGGGAAAGAGCCCAAGGCGGCTCATAAGTATTCAGATTGTTATGCAAGACTGTCTTGTTGGCAGTAGTTAGGAGTTTTGTGCAAGAATCTGGACTTGTACATAGGCAGGGTAAAGGCAGAAGGATGTTTTTTAAACAAAACCTTTTGTTCTTGTTGAAAATCTTTATAATTCAATGCGATTACGAATCAGATTTTAGAGTATCATCACAATTTTCATTGATCTAACTGTGATCTCAAAATCATTGCTAATTATAGTTATAATATAATTAAACGCTAAAGACTTGGTTTGTTTGAACGCGTTCATCTCCGAAACTACTAAACATTTATCGAGAAAGGTTATAAGAAAAAAAAAATTATACTACAACCAATAAAAACCAAGAGCGGGTGGAATCGTATACAAATAAAATAGTATTCATTCTATGTATACTCTATGACTAAATTACTTGTTAGCTAATACGATATTATGGAAGAACGTGCCCTCAATACACCAGAAATGACCACACGAACAATACCTTAACTGTTCTCTTATCAAATACCTATGCAATTCAAACGTAAACAATTTCAAAGTAAACCAGGGTAAATACTTAGGTATGGTATGGTTAGTGCTAGCACCACATGTTACCATCATTTACCACTTACCATTCACCAAAGTGTGGTCATGAGTGGGATACATATTCATGAGCCATGTAAGGCTTATCGCTTAATATTTGCATAGTTACTGTCATAGTGATCTTGTTTAGGCATAGTGATGTGCCTTATTTATACTTTTACGATATAGTTTGGTTACAAAGAAAAGTGAATACAACCTCTTTTAAGGTTGAAACTGACAGATGTTAGTAAAAAAATAAAATAAATTCTGTGATTTGTTTATGGAATAGGACGGTAAATTAATAAATGTTTTATCCGATTGTAAGCTATCGGCGTCACCAATGGACCTCTTTATTTGTGAGAGGGCCTATGTGCTTCTGTAATAGAGTTACAAGTGTTGCTGTCCTTTTATTATGTTTTTATCATCAGCTTATACGTATCTACTGATGAGCAAGGGCCTTTTCTCACACGGAGTAGGTTTAAGCTTTAAACATCACACTTACTCAAGGCGGATTGGCAATTTTTAACTGATAATTAGACGTTGTAACTTCAGGTTTTTCCACGATGTTATCCTTTATCGTAAGTCAATGGTGTTTAAACAAACTAAGAAAGTACCCAACTAATGTAAAAATTATATTGATACTTGTCAAATTGTTGAAGTAAATTACGCACAGTTTATGAATAAACATGACAAGAACTTAATAGCCCAGAGCAAAAAATAGAAACTAAACATTCACTATAGACTTTAGCTTCCGATATATTATATAGAAAAATATTAACTCAAAACCGCCAAAGACGGATAACCATCAATAAAAACTATGTATAAGAAACATTGTACCTTATTACAATAATAATTAAATTCCGAGTTTAGCGAGTGGTCGTACGAGTGTGTCGCATCACTAGCGGGTTGCGCACGCGCAGAGTGGTCGCCATTGTGGTGGCATGCAGTTTGCCCACATCCCAGCTATAAGGCGAAGGTAAGCGAACGACTTACGAATGCTGGCATACATATGTATATTAGCTGTACATTTCTAGAAGTTATATTCTTCATTCATAGAATAGGTATATACCATAATATACTTCTGTTAACCGTTATTTTCAAATTATTGCTATAAGTAAATGAATTTTGATATTATTTTTGCATTCTTCTTGTACATACAATTAACAGAGGAAAGATTGCCAAATTAAGGTATTTGGTCTCTTATACAATAATTTGGCACTATTCATAATCCAGGATTAAAAATTTCAATAAAAATATAAAACAAAAATGAAAATATATAACTAAACCACGTTAACAAATGAGGTTAACCAAAACATATGTACAACATTTTTTTTTTATTACCTGATGGTAAGCAATCAGCGCCGCCCATGGACACTCGCAACGGAGGAGTTACGAGTGCGTTGCCGACCTTTAAGGGATTAGGGATTTGGAGGTTTAGGGATTGAGGAGGGATTGGGGAAGGGGAAGGATTGGCCCTCCGATAACCTCACTCACACGGCGAAACACAACGCAGTGGTTATTTCACGCCGGTTTTCTGTGAGGCCGTGGTATCACTCCGGTCGAGCCGACCCATTCGTGCAGAAGCATGGCTCTCCCACACTTGTAATATTATACATACCTACGTCAAAAGAATTACCTACCCAGGACAAGGGAGGCGCTGAGTGTACCCAGCACTGATTTTCACTTGGCACCCCTATGACATCCTATTTCCCTCTCCAGCTATTTAACCAAACCTGTCCATTTCTCTATCTATTTGCAACATATACTATTTACTTAGTATTATAATGCTGTAGAGTTAGTGTGATTGTCGGTTCGCGCTCATTTTTTGAGTTTAGAATGGCTCGCAATAAACTTTTTTTTGTATTGGATAGTCCATTTATTGAGTATGGCTATAGGATATAAAGCAACATGCAAAGTGCGGGGATAACTTGTGTATACTACGCAAAAATTGCTCTATTTAAACGAAAGTTATAAATGATATCTCTTTTGGACTAGTGTAGATTTTATTGGCAATGTTAAATTTAGAAACAGTTTTAATAATAAATTATATAATTATAATATTATATTATATTTTTGAAAAATAATATAAATGCTATCGCCTATAGACGTTTTTACTCGGACTTTTCAATACACAATCCGAAAAGTTTTCTAAATTCAATTTTCATGTCCGTTGATTTTAAACGATCATCTTCAATCATCCAAACGCATGCTATCAAATGACTATCGAACAAACAAAAAAAATATTTATAAAAAATATAATTTATTCTACATTTTTTTTGCAATATGTATTACTTCTGTTCCGGTGCACGTAATATGTATAACATTATAAGACAGGTTTATAACGTCATAATGAATAAAAAACTGTTTAAAAATGTTACCAATAGTATAAAAACTCTTGCCCGCGGCTTCGTTCACGTTTATACAGATTTAATACCGCCCATTCAATGTTTCTTCTTTTGAGTTTACTTTCATAAAAACATTTTAAAATCTATTCTAAGGTCAATGAGAGCCCTAGTGCAAAAGCAATAATGCATGCGTGGTGAATTCAAATGAATTTAATCTCATTAAAAAAATGCAAGTCAAAAAACAGCCCCCTGCAGCAACATCCAATTTACTGACCCAATTATTTAATATATATTTCCTTGCAAAATATCACAATTACATTTAAAAAGTACTATGATTATTTAGACACCACTGACATACATGTGAAGGTAAACATCGTAAGGAAACCTGGACTTATAATTTCTAATTATAAGTTTGAAATCGCCAACCCGCACTGAGCAAGCGTGGTGATTAATGCTCAAACCTTCTCCTTGTGAGAAGAGGCCTTTGATCAGCAGTGGGCAGTTATAGGCTGATGACGATGATGATGATTTAAAAAGAGATCAATTCATATCCTTCATAATATAATTTATTATTAAGATAATGTTTTATAAATAAATCGTTGTGCAATATTCAGTCAATATCCGGCATTATATTGAATGTGAAATAATTTATTATCCGCTAAAGACCCTGACATTTTTTTTCAATCTTTAATCGAGTCTGTGATTTTCATTCAACAACTTGAGACTTGAAGGGCAAATTTTAGTTTACTAAACTAAACTAAACTAAACGTAATTCGTAGTCCTTGTCAAGACCAAGACAATAGTAATTAAAGAAAGCTAAAATAAGGCTAAATATGTTACAATATTTTCTTAAATTACGCTGTGTATATAAGGATATTACCCGATGGAAAGCAATCGGCGCCGCCCATGGACACCCCCAACACCAACGGAGTGACGAGTACGATACTCGCCTGTTGGGGATTAGGGATTTGGATATTCAAGTATTGGGCAGAGATTGGGGGAGGGGAAAGATTGGGCATCCGGTAACCTCACTCACACGGCGAAACACAACGCTGTGGTTGTTTCACGAAGGTTTCCTGTGAGGCCGTGGTATTACTTTGGTCAAACCGACCCATTTGTGCTGATATAATAAAATGAATCTTGTTTTTATGGTTAAGAGCGGTAACTGAGGATACGGATCACCTGATGGTAAGCAAACTTACTGCCCAGAGACAACCAGAAAACACTAGAAAAGGTGCACAGGCTTTATGTAGTTGGGGATTCAGGGATTGAGACGGTATTGACTTTTTGGGTCGGGAGTTATAATGATTGATCTTTTGTAGTATCTCTCTTATTATCATCATTATTTTTATTGCATCACTTCTGAACAGTGAAATGGATTAATTTTTCAAAATTATAATTTATGTTTCAATTGGCAGAAAATGATAAATTTTGGTTAAAGTGATATGGTAAATTGTTGTATCATACATATTAATGACCGATCCTTATATAAAATTTATAAATTTTGCCAAAAATTTAAAAAGACTTTTATGTCTATCTTCCGCCCTTAGTTGTGGCGGTGGTATGTTGATAAAAAGTAGCCTATGTCCTATTCTGGAGTGTATTCTATACCTGTGCCAAATTTCATCCAGATCCGTCCAGCCCTTTTGGCGCGATTAAGTACAGACATCCAAACATCGTAACTTTGGCATCTACATTAAAAGAAAGTCGTGTTAGTTAATCCACTTATAACTCAAGAACGGCTGAACCGATTTAGCTGAAAATTCATGGGGAAGTAGTTAAGAACTGGGAGAAGGACATAGGATAGGATAGAGTAGGTAGTGTAGGTAAGGCAGAGTAGGGTAGGTAGAGCAGGGTAGGTAGAATAGGGTATGTAGTCAAATGACGGGAGCGACGCCGCGGGTAAGAGCTAGTTTATAATATTAGTAAGATGTCAATCATTGTCATCAACTGAAAGATTTTGATTTGAGATAGACATACAATTTTGACGTTAAACAATCTTGTAAGATATTGTTTACTATAATCTATTTTAATGACTGTTGCAAACCTGTTTCGATGTGGTTAACTGGTCCCAATACGTTACATAATCGACAAGTTCTCACATATATGTATAGCGGAGATAACGTAATTACCAGTTTTTGTTCTGGTAACACATTTTTATTTAGATTTTTATGTGAATTGGGTATAAAAGTGGCAATAGCAAGTAGGTTAATTGTACTTTCTTATAAAAAGGTTTTAATAATTCAAATATATTTAAATATGATGATATATGTAAGAAAATATAACACTGAATAGTGCCATGGTTCTGGTCCATTAGGAGGTTTTGATTTTTTGTTATGTAATATAACGACGAAAAGAGCAGAAGGATTACTTGATGGTAAGCAATCGGCGTCGCCCATAACTCCTCGCAATACCAGAGGAGTTACGAGTGCGTTGCCGGCTTTTTGGGGATTAGGGTTTAGGAGATTTAAGCATTACTCTCCTACACTTAATTTTCAATTTCAATACACTCTGAACGTATATCACAATCCAACTAAAATTGTTTAACAGTTTTGTTTCTAACATTAATAAAGTTATGTAATAAGTATCTTAAATAACGATATATTTATATACATAATGCATGTTTAAATATATACATAAAATATTTTCCGCATTAATTATTTATCGGCTATCCAAATAGAAAGACTATTTTTGAAACTAGACTTGTGCTTACATCATTCGCTCTCACTTTAGACTTTTTTAAAGACTATTTTTATTTTGATAGACTATTGAATAACCTTTTTTAGCTAGACTACTTGGCCAGATAATATTTAGTGTTTAAAAAGTTCCGGTAAGTTTTAATCAGAAAGTAATACTAAGACATCGATGACGTAATTAATTTACGCAGAAAATAAATACTAAAAACCTAAAAATGGTCCATCTATGAATCATTGGGAGAGGTCATGGTTATTTATTTATTTATGGCTTAATGCACAGAAAATGTACATACAATGGACTTAATACATTAAATCATATTCGCTATAACGCGAACGTCAATACTTAGCCAAATTTGCACGGAATAAAAGAAATATTGATTGATATGTTAGCTCTAGCGGCTCAGAAGATGTTTTTCTATGATCATACTTACATAAGACAAGCAAAGATTATATGATGTGAGTTTACGAAAGGACATCAACAGTGAAATAATAGTACACCCTTTGTTACCTAGTCCTACTAGAAAGTGACGCTGACAATCATACTTTAATTAATTTATTTTACCATAAGTTTAAATTTAATTTTTATACGCTTTTTTAAAAAAAGCTATTATTAAAAAAAAGTATGATATTGGATGCAAAAAACATGGCGCCAGGACATGTTCCAAATTCGTTAAACTGTCAAATTCGACATTTGAATTTGACTAGTGCAGTTGTACAATTACCCAGCTGAGGAGGCCATGCAAAGAAGAATAATAAATTTGAAAATGGAAACCGTACTCATTTAAAGCATTTAATTTTGCAACTAAGAAATCGATTAATAAAATCGAATGTGTAAATTAATAAAACCCATCTACATGGAGTGGGAGTGCCTCTCAATGAGAATCTACAATTTGCAACATTGACGTTACTTGCAAAATCAATTCTATAAGTTTAACGTCTTCGTGATAAGTGCTTGTGACATACATATATATACATACAGTTTACTATTGAGTTATGTGTCCCCACTATATAGGAAGGGTTTGGCATAACCTCAACAATTGATAGGTGGAAAACGCTATCTAAAAAGTTCAGGTCTCTGTAAATTATTACCCGGAAGAAGAGAAGGGATGGAAAATGTTTTTAATGGAAATAATTCACCACCTATATAGGTGACCTATGTATATATAGGTAAGTATATTTCTATATGCGGGTGATAAGGAATTTTATTAGCGTATATTGTTTCTTGAATTTGTGTTTCTATGGCGTCCGACTCAAGGCCGGTTGTTGCTCCTAAGTCTACCTCATAAAAGTCAAGTATTCGGCGTTTCTCGTGAGAATTGCTCGCATACGTTTGAATCTAGTTCCAACATCACGACTTTCAATTCTTGATTTAGGTCAAAATTTAATTTTAGAGCGTATTTATGACTTAAGATTTTTGTTAAAAATATTTTTAAATTTGTACTCATTTTTTTTGCTGTTCTTACGAAATCTCAACGTACCGGATAACAACTGTTGCAAGAATGCGCACTGAGATACGACAGGCACTAACCTGACTTAACCTTGTAAGGACGTCTAACTAAACAATTGTAACATAACTGTAACACCTTGAGCTAGAATAATAATAACCTTAACACAGTACCAAGAACCTCATATAAAATACAGAAAAAAAGTAAAAAATCTCTCGGCACAGGTCAAAAGTTTACACATCCAAACCTATTCCATACAGCCAGAAACGTCATGTAAACGTCAAAAAAAAACACGCGAGTAGAAGAAGCAACTTAAACCATTTTCCACGAGAACAGTCCATTGGATCTCACAGCACAATACACAGAGTTAACGGAAACATCACAGCGCAACGGTACATTAATAAAAAAAAGTTTGTGAGAAAAAAAAAATATAAAAAAAGTAAACGAACGAATCTTGTTTCTTTTTTTTCTCATTCGATATTTGAATTAGATTCACAGACACCTGTCGGGTAGGTCATTTACAGTGTCGTTGCGGGCGCGCGGCTCACGCGGGGCACGGGCGAGAACTGTCCGCAATTGTTTACTGTAGGTTTGCCGTCGACTCTACAAAGAGCCTCTCTGTTTGAGCGTTACGTTTGTGGATAGTTTGCTAACGCCTCTGTGAGGACAAGTCTGAACGAATTGGCTTTAGATTGAATATTGACTTAAATATTTATGTGACGTGATGTTTTATTGCCTTCCTATTATAATTCATGTCTACATTATGATTTTTTATAGGCTATTGTCATTTTAATTTTGTTATTTAACAGTTTGATAAGTAAAATTACACCGAATTTCAAGCAACTCATGTATTTTTTTTATTATTAAAACATTTATCCGTGGGATCTACACGCATTGTGATTTAATTTAACATTTTATTTACTGTATTGAGATCGTATTCTTAAATAGTAAGTGTTATTTTATTCTTAAACGATTTGAACACTTTTGTTGGCACCATGACTCATAAAGAAATATTTAGTTACAGTTTGTCACATAATTAATCATAAAAACGATTGTGATTTTTAAAATATGTGTTTTTAAAATAAGAGTAGGTCCAAGAATACGCCCTTGTGGAACTCCTACATTCGGACACTGTTAAAATGAAATACACTAAGTAACAGTAAGATTACAAATTGATTGACGTACTGTTGGCCGAATATTAGAATTATTAACAAATTCTTTCATGATCATCAGCCCGTAAGTGCCCACTGCTGAGCAAAGGCCTCTTTTCACATGGAGAAGGTTTGAGCATTAATTATTTCATCACCATGTACAAATATTTAGCATAATATCAGTCCTCTGTAGACAAAAATATCCAAAAAGTTGTACTGAGCTTAAAAGTCATTGAAATGTTTGAATTGGTACAAATGCACATGTAAAACAAGACACACGTGCACAATCTTCTAACCTGGAATCTCTCCATAATTATTTGATGTGTATTTAAGAAAATTACATATGTATTGGTATTGTGGTATTGTAGTTTATAAATATTAGCATAGCGGTATGTGGTTCAAAAAATTAATAAAATATTAATTGGTCTGATGATTAATTAAATAATGTATTGATTATTTATTTATTTATTGAATTATTAATCAACCAGTAGTTACTTTCTCTGTACCATTTCAATCTTCAATTTCGAACCTGCATACCAAATGACTACGCCACCCACACAAATAAAGGAAAAGGCAGTATACTATGTTGCCAGTTTTAAGATTACCTATTTACCCGTCTGCATCTGAATATATTCTATGGCCAAGTGGTAGACACGGCAGTGTGGCTAGTCGGCACATCGGGCATTCCGACCGACATCGCCCGCCGGCGAAAGTAAACTTTACCAATCTTACGCGAGCCTCTTCACACACCATCCACAGCATATTTTACACTTTCCAGCTCCAAAAATAAAGTTGAATTTCCTAAAACGATAAACTAACTTATCCATCAACACGTATAAAGGTGATATGAATTTTACTTTCGTGTGTTTAAAGTTGATTTTTGTTTGGTTTCTGAAGCAGGTATTGTAAAATGATGGTCAAAGTATGGTGGACGGTGAAATAATGCCCCGTAAGGCCTAGGGATTCGTTTCTTATTGTGTTTAATTGTATGTTAATAGTGTGGTGCGATGCCCTTACAGTTAAACTTTCTGATTAAGATTTTTTTACCGATTTAGTAGTTTTTGTAAATTTTATTTTCAATAGTAATTAAAAAACTTCTCTTCAATATCTTTCTTTTTAACCAAACTAATAGTAACAAATAAATAAGTATTTTCTAATTATATTTTCCTAGTATCCGGAAAACTAATCAGAAGTTCCTCTATAGAAAAGACATCAACGAGTAAGTATGTAGCATTTCTATTAAGATGACCCAAAATTATCAATTTATTATTTGATATACAAAATGTTAATGTTTTTTTTAGATTCCATAAACATTTATTAAATTAAACTACAAATACGTGTCACTATATATGGCAAGCTTATGATTAGAATCGTACATTTCAACTCGTGTCGAATTTGGTTTCTTTAAAAGACAATGAAGCCTAAGTGACTTCATGAAACCTAAGTAGAGCTACTTAGGTTTCATGATGCAATTACTGAACGGGACTGAACGACAATCAAGCTTGTTAGTTAATTTTCAGTGCTGTGGTAGATTTGATCAAAAAGTAGTAGTAGTAGTAACTCGTAGAGTCCTGTTTTGTTAAGTTACCATAGGATTGTTTATCAGCCAACAAAACTGAGAACAACTAAATGGTTATCGGCAACCAAATTACGTTGTTCTCTAAGTGTATTTATCTGATATTTTTTTTATTATAACTTTCGTGAGGCATTCTAAATTAATTATTATGTTTATTATATGTATTCACGCGACTCGGCGTGCTGTCGCGCTGCTGAATATGGGCCTCTAGCATGGCTTGAAACTAGTCGAGTATCTCGTCAAATTATAGCGTGAGTAAGCCAAAATATAATTAAATAATAATTAATTCTCTGATAATGTGACGCACATAGAAGATCGACGATAAACAATTAATACATTTATTTGAGACGAAATTCATCAAATTTCTTCTCTCGTCCTGGCCAGGGTAAGAGAGAATGTAAGATTCTTAGGAACTAACCCGTTCCTTCTTCTACACTAGTCTCAGGCAGCGGTACATCATCGCGCTGGACCTGCAACCCCCAACCTCTAAGGCGAGCGAGTAACGCTACGCGTTGTACGCTCGGGTCTGGTTCAAATCGTGCTTACGGTTTCTGGAAGTCGTCGCTTGATCCTTGGCGCCCTTAGTATCTCCTTCTGTGGCGGATGGGGCATGAGGAGGATAGCTCCCTCACGCATTTCACTTAAACAACAAACAGGTAACGTTACAAATCCTATATCGCGAAAATCCCAACGTACGATTGTTGAACAGTAGCCCGCCAGGCGTCATCGCCTCGTCAGGTCGGAGTATCCTCCTCTTCTTATCTAAGGGAACTTTACTCTGTTCTGTTCCCAAAAACAAAACATTTAAAGATACTCATAGTTTTGATACTTCGTTCTGTAATCTTAGCTTCCTCACTAAATAGAGCCCTAACTTTTTTAAATGGATAGGTCAGCCAATGAGTATGTGTCAACGAGTAAACGGATCACCTGAAGGTAAGTAATCAGTAGAAATCTACCTGCACCATGAGAAGACTTGTCGTCTTTTTGGGATTTAGAAATTGAGAATAGGGGGAAGACTAGGTAGGTACGCCAACTTTACTCACACGGCGAAACAAACAATGCAATCGTTTTATCACGCCTGTAATCTATGAGGCCGTAGTATAACTGACATAACTAAAACAAATAGCCAATCATTCTAAAATATATTCATTTATTATTTTACTTACTTATAGTCAGTCGTCTTTGGAATCCTGTTGGACTTAATTAAAAGAAATAGCTGTGCTATGTACAAGATACTATCATAAAATTAAATGATGATATTTCTATTGCAGCAGTTACATCTCCACTATCTTCAAGAACCAGTATATCTACTTGCATTCCTTGCTGGAAAATCGCAACAAACATTCTGACCGCATTTCCTAACTACGTCGCGATCATCTGCGATTACAGTTCAATTACCTCTTAATTAAATTAACACGATCTAATTATTGCTAGATTCTATAGATTACTTGGCGTTTCTTGCTGTACCTTCATTAGTGTTTGATAAATCGTCCTTATTATCGATAGCCTATGGTGTCCACTGCTGAGCAAAGACCTCTTCTCACACGTAGTAATTGCAAAGCTTGCTCAAAACCAATGGGCGATTACAAACTTATAATTATAAATTTTAGGTATAAGTTTCCTCACGATGTTTTTCTTTGCCGTATATATATAACTCCGTAAATGTCACACTGGTACCGACTTGCCAGGTTTTAAAAGTGAACCCTCATGCATGAGAAGCATCACTTAACCTCCAGGCTACCACGATCATCATGGCACAAAGCGGGTGCTGAATTTAAATTGACTGGATGGAAAGGAAGAGAACGTCATGCAGTGAGATCGAGACTGCTGTCAAGGTCTGCAACCTTATTCTGCAGTTTGTATGAGGATTTGAGCATACGGCACTGGGCTCAAATCCTGACTCCTTTTTTATTGTTATGAGGGTACTCAGTTTATAGTAGTGATATTATACCGGAAAATGGGGTAAATAAAATTTGAGGAGTGAATTTCATTAAATACAGTGTATGAAAGTTTTACCTTGTTTAAAAATGTTGCTACGAATACGGGACTGATGTATTGCTATGAATTTATTGTCAGGAGTTTAAATGAATACAAGGTGAATTCGTGACGGTCATCATCATCATCAGCCTATACCCACTGCTCAGCGAAGGCCTCTTCTCATACGAAGAAGGTTAGAGCATTAATTACCACGCTTGCTCAATGCGGGTTGGCGATTTCAAACTTATAATTAGAAATTATAAGCCCAGGTTTCCTCACGATGTTTCCCATCACCGAATGCCAGTGGTGTCTAAAATCATAGAAAGTACATATAATTCGGAAAAAGCCACATTTGGTACTTGCCAGGTTTCGAACCCACACCCTCATGCATGAGAATCGGGCTCCTTAACCTCCGGGCCACCACGACAACGTGGCAGTCAATTGAGAAGTATTTCTAACTAAAGGGTCCAAGAAACGGTAGCATTCACCTATTTATGTTAAAATTTCTTATTTACATTTGTGATAGTACATACCTACCTACATCAGTTTTTGTGGATTGCAAAATTGTGAGACCTCTCCCCATCCTTAATCCTCAAATCTCCTATCCTTAAATCCCTAATAATGCACAAGAGGCCGGCAAAGCATTTGTAGTAACTCCTTTGGTACTATGAGTGTCCTTGGTGGCGCTGGTTGCTTACCATCAGGTAATCCATTTGCTCGTTTGCCAACCTATAACATAACCGGAGCCATAGAGAGCCCCAATCCTTCTCCTCCCCCAATCCCTCCTCCATCCCTAATCTCCAAATCCTTAATCCCTAAAAGGTCGGCAACGCACTCGTAACTCCCCTGTTGTTACGGGTGTCCATGGGCGGCGTTGATTGCTTACCATCAGGTAATCCGTCTGCTCGTTTGACGACCTATATCATAAAAAAACATCAATGATATCAAGGAGTTAAAAGTTAATTGTCGACCTTTTGGAGACAGTTAAGTACTAGTCACCAGGTAAGTAGTAAAATAGAATGGAGTAAAATAATATAGCTAGCACCATTTTGCTTTATCTGTTCTAGAAGTACCTAAAGGTTAAATTAACTGACCTAGTTTTTTTCTCAAGTTCAATGTCGTCTATTTTATCACCACATTCATATTTTTTGTTCTATTCCTCCAGTAAACAATTTTTTAAACACTGAGTTTAATATTGGTGTTCAATCTTACTTTTCAAAGAGTTTACCGATAGATTTTTTGAGGAATGGAATATCCTTGAAAATCTTGTTGTTGGATGGGGCGTGTTAGACCTTACTTAATTTCGCTTGTAGCTACACGCAGCACTGATCGTATATACATTATTATCAAAGAAAACAGGAGTTTTTGATGTGATGATCTCTGATGGGGAAGAAAAAACAGGCCTACTATGGCCTCTTTTTTCTTTTCTGCAACGCCAGAGTAGTTACAGTTGCAGTGCTGGCCTTTTAAAAACGAGTAGGTACGTTCGTTTCTTGAAGGTTTGAAGGTCGGTTCTTGAATACCGCCGCCGGAAGATCATACCGGTCATCCAGGTGATTTGGTGGAGGCCAGAACTGGCATAACTTACAAATTAAATGTGTGTAAAAAGAAATAAAAGTACACAAGAAAAATTTTCTTATAAAATAATTAATGAGAATTTATTTAAATAACATTAATAATCCTAAATTATCATATTAAATAATATTTCTTTTTAAATCTAAACGTTGATACAACGTTTGTATTATTTATATTGCACAGCCTATTATACAAAAATAACTAGTTGTTAACATATCTAAACAAAAGTATTCACGATTTACTTCCTTTTTAGATCTTCTGAAGAAAATTAGAAACTGTGATGTGATGACTTACGGCGTAGTACTACTAATATTTTAATAAACGCGAACGTTTATAAGCCTTAATAGATGGATATTTGAACGGATACAGCGGATGAAGCCGCTGGCAGAATCTACCAGAAGAATACAATGGTGCCGTGTCCACCAATGACCACCTAGTAAGGGACTATTATTTGACAAAGATCAAGCAAAAGACCTTTATGATAAACTTGAACATTTTAAACTACTTACTACAATAGAGCATGCAATAACTGCAGAGTTTTTTAAGGGATAGGTAAACGAGGATATTGATCTGCTTATAAGCAATCATCACCGCCTATAGACAACCGCAAAACCAGTGGGTGATGGCTTTTGGCGGTTAGGGATTGAGCCTCCGCTATCCTAACTTTTACGGCAAATCACAGCAGTTATACCACGTCAGTTCATATTATGCAAAACCGCTCTAAAGTAGAATATGCTAGTAGTTTAACCGTGGATAGCAATAGAAGACTGTTTTTAGTGGTTTGACCGTGCATTGAGATTCACAAGTCTGACAGCTTAGTGAGAAATTGTGCCCAAGAGATGGCGCTAGTGAAACTTAAAGGCTTTTACCAGAATAGGTCAATCGTGAATAGTTCCTTAGAGTGCCCATGAGATGGCGCTAGTGAGACTTAAATTCATATACCAAAAGAAGTTAATCGTGAATAGTTAATTAGAGTTTAGTTAAGTAAAACTGTTTTTTAACGTTGTGGCGGCATTGACTGGTTGGTGATAGCAATTTCGAACTGCGGCAACGAGCTGTTGTTCTTCTTCTTCTGAACTACGTCTGTGCCCCATACCCACTGGAAATAAAAGAAAATAATAATTTAGCATGTTTATTTAGAAAAGCAATGGCGTTTGAGACCTTTTACTAAATGCCTATACCATAATTATTGTGTTATTAACAGTAATAAAGTTATGTTTCTTATTATAATTATTATTTACGAAATGGGTGCAGTGGCCCATGTTTACGAAATGGGTGCAGCCCTCAGCTGATAATACATTTGGATGATGTAGGTTGTAGTGTTGTTAAAATAAAAGAATTTAGAATATACTGTAGATAGCTGTTACGTGAAAATAAAAAAATAATTAACACTTCGTATCATCAAACACAGACGAACTTAATACCGAATGCTCTTTCAGTCAACCTTAAGGGTGGCTGCAGAGAAATATAATAGTAGGTAAGTATAATGTTGCTAAAATTTTGTTTAGAAACAATCATAATATGTAATAGTCATAAATTATAATTAACAAATTTAAAATTATATATCCACACAATATACCCATTAAATTGTTATGTAGGTAGCACTTGTGTTACTTTAATTTTAATATATTTGAATGCTTAAACACTTATAATTTGATCATAATATCATATCTATGTAAATGTTGGCTCTGTCATCTTTAGCACGCTTTTATTAACAACTAGCTATTGTTGCGCGGTTGCATCCGCTGCTCCATTTGACCATAGCGTGATGTTTTATAGCCTATAGCACTCAGGAACATTGTAGCTATCTGTCAGTGAAAGACAGCTACAATGTTCCTGATTTTGGCAATCCGACCAGCGGTTCCAAAGATTACCCCCTACATACAAACTTACAAATTTTAGCTCTTTATAATATAAGTATAGATTTATTTATTATTGGTTATTTATAATTATATTGTTTACAGATCAAATCTACAATAAATAAGTTGAGTGTACCATTTCTTGTCAACAATACCGAAGTGTTAATAGGTTAAAAGAATAACATCGATAAACCAAAATCAAAGTTGATTCAATCTATACTAATACTAGTGGCCCGCCCCAGCTTCGCACGGGTCCAACTATCTCGCAATCAAAGGGTCACTTTTTCCTAATCTTCCCCTCTACTTTTCTAATATTTTCTTTGATAAGAACCTTCTCCTGACAATAACAAACACAACAAAAAAAGAATTTGCGAAATTGGTCCAGGCGTTGGTGAGTTATGCGCTTACCAACACTTTTTGCGATTCATTTTTATATATAAGAAGATTAGAATTATAAAAAATATATTATTATCATTGTAGATGTCGTTTTACTTGTATTCTTTGTTCGTTTGACTTCTTTAGGTATATACTCCGAAAATGCTGAACCTAGTTTGATTATTTAAAACCAATAGAAATATTTTTAAAGTGCTATTATAGTAGTTTCCATATTATTATAGTAATTATAGTGGCTACACGGTTGACGCGGTGGATGGATAGCCAGCATGAAACAACTCTTCGTGTCATCCACTAACTGTTGTTGCAGGTCTGGGTTTCACACGTATGTAAAATTGTCTGTTTGTAAAAGCAACCACGACACAGGACAAAACAAAATCCTTGTTTATAGATAAGTTTTTCTAAAAGAAAAATCCAGTTTCCTATACTACTGGGATCTGTTCTACAGACGAATTATAATTTTTTCTCGGGTAAAGTCACAAGCGGGAAGCTAGTCTATTATCATGCGATGCAGGTGAATGATACTGCTTCATTACTGATATAAGACCATTAAAATATGTAAATATTTTGAAAATATTGTAAACAAGAGACATGGGTCAATGACTGGCTGTTGATCTAGGCACGTCCAATAGTATACCTACACAATTAAAAACGTAGGTATGTAAACAGGTTAATTAAGATGATTGTAAAGCTAAAAATAATGTTAATTATTTAGATCTTATCAAGACAATGACTCTCAGAGGTCCAGTAGACGGTAAGCTGCCATTTTATTTACTAAAAGTGACATTCAAATAAAATTATAATAGTACTTAAAATATATATTTATATGTATACTTTTAAAGCTATTGTCTTTTTTGTTGTAAAAACGTTGCCCCACACTATGATTTTCTCCTGTGTCGTGAGTACGTTTACAAATATACAATTTCACATGAACATGATAAGTAGGTACCCAGACCCGGAAAAAAATTTGTTGACATGGGACAACGTGAACCGAAAACACATTGCTCCGCCACGCCAACCGTGCAGTCAAAAAGGCAACACAACACATATTATTTACGCTGACGATGTGGAAGTTTATATTAAATTACACCAAATTTATGTAGAAGAAAAAATATCAAAACTTTTTAACAAGCTAGAAAATCTGCTACAGAACTTAGAACTTTAAATCTACCTACTACTATATTATAATTAAAAAAGCAAGGGTGTTTAATACTGACCATGACAACAGCAAACACCGTCCCGAGTGAGTACCCAGCAAGTACGTCACTCCAGTGGTGTTTAAAGTCAGTGACTCTCGACAGCGCTGTGAACCAGCTCAGCATCACAGCTATGAACTGAAGGGCGTGGCGCAGGGACCTGGTCCCCTTCCACGTCATCCGACTTTCTAGGTACAGCTGAAAGAAGATATTGGTTCATTAGATGGAACTTGTTAGAAAAAGGCTATAGAGTCTTTATTGATATTTAAGTAAGTCAATAACAACAACGCTTAGAAGAGCGTCTTAGAATAAGATTACGAAAACGAATAATTAAAATCAAAATAAATAACAGACATAATATATTAAAAATTATAGTAAAATTCAAATAATAGCTTGCAGGATATCTAAGCAGAAACTTACAAAACGACAAGCAAAAAACAAAATAAAAGGTACGTGCGCGTTAAATCCCGTAAAATAGTAAAGTATTAATATGCAACGCGAAAGTCTAAAGTATAATGCAGACACTTACAGCCAAATATAACATTGTGTACGCTGCCCAAGCGGAGTGACCACTCAAGAAACTCCTGTGTGAGTCCTCAAACCGATCAGTGTTAAGTCCTGTGCACGTGTAATCAGTTGACTGGATGTACCGGTCCTTCCATTCCGAGGAGCTGCAATTTATTGATGGTCGGCAGACCTGGAAGAGAAGAATTAGTAGCTAATTAAAAAGGATGGGAGATGTGCAATATAAAAATTATGAAGAATATTTACGGATCGAGGTTGCTTGATGTTGAAGCGATTGTAATTTCATAAACAAATTTGGAATTGAACACAAAACATTGCGCTATGCAGTTACAGATACACGTAACAACTAAAATAATAATGTAATAACTATAAAATACGTAACGGGTCCGATAAGTCTCGATAAGTAAATAAAGATTTACGATAACATAAATAAGGAAGTTCCTAAGTACGTCATTTCATGTCAATACACATAATCCAGGAAATAAAGGCTCATGACGTAACAATTAATAACGCATTTTATTCCTCTTTTATTATACCGGTGCGTTTTATAAATGTTACAGTTATTTTACGAAAGTTATGTAAACAATCGGTATTATTTACAAGGAGGATTTATCTGTTTTGTCAGAGAAATTTGTGAAAAATTATCATCGTAAGCGTAAAAACTGGAATGGACCCAGAATTAAACCTTGAGGAACGCCTATTGTTATTGAATTAGGTTCTGTCAGTAATACATATAATTCAAGAAATATATTGAATTGTATTGATAAGGGTCCATAACATTATTTAATTGCTTCTCTAAAACACATTTATCTTACATTAGATAGTATGAGCACTTATAAAATTAATCTTCCAATTATGCCAGTAGTAGTGAATGCTACTGTTTGTTTCTTAGAATACTTCTGATACTTCAAAATTCACCTTGAACGTAAGTCGTTACTTTACATGTGTTATAAACTATCTAACACTAGAAATCCTTGGTGGAATGCCAAGGTATCGATTATTTTCTGAATACGATATAATAAGAAATGCTAGAAATATAATAAGTTTCTTATTGTGAAGTTTTTAACATCAAACGCGAGATTTGTTATCCAAAGGACTAAAAGGTCTTATTAACCATTTCCCTGTCCAAGGAATCACATATGACTTACAACTATTGTTTAGATATTGTGTCTATTTTATGGACAGTGAAAGTGTAAAGCATCCAAATAACATAGAGATAAGGATGATAATATACATTACTAATTTCCCTTTTAGTTCCTGGCTGCTATCCGCAAGGTCTTTGTAAGCTTATCAAATTTTTAGGGGACTTTTAAACATTGAATGAGACTTACATCAAAGAAATGAGGTCTAGGTCTTCCAATGACATTCTTGGAGATGTTAACAGCGATTTCAACGAAGCAGGTTCCGAGAGCGAAGCAGACGAGAGTGCTGTAGAACCCGCGCACCCAAACAGGGATGCGTACGCCCAGGCACCGCTCACTGTCGTGCACCTTATGCAGGAGTGTCCACTCACATATTAGAAACTGAGGACAAAATATATAGATATAAAGTCAAAGCAGCTATTGTAACAAATCAAAAATAGGAAATTTAAAAATGCCATAATAGAATTTTCAGTTTATTAGTCAGTGATTGCTGCAAATCGTAGATTCGTTTGTGTATCATATACGAAAATAGAATTGAATCAAATTTTAACCATTGCTATAAAAACCTCTACAATAACATAAAATGCAGTCACCCATTCAATAATGGCAAATGTTTTTAACTTCGAAACGATTTTCTCTCAGAACAAATAAATCTTATCAACTATTTCTAACTTCGCTTCAATAAACTTGCAATTACGGTAACCAATCAAGCGGACCAGTTATTAGTTACACGTTAAAATAAACAATTACACTTTTACCGACCTATTATTACTATTGATTTCAAATGATGTCGTCGTCATAAGAAATGAACTCGTCATTGAAACTGTGTGATTAGTGGGCAATGCCATTCATTTGAGGGTAACAATGGGTGATTATGACTGCACATTACTGATTGGCTTGACGCACGTGTCGTAGGGTACAAACATAACGTGACGTCAGACGTTTATTTCTTCCAAGCGCACGGCGCGTAACGATTCTCGCACGCCTCAAAGAGCCAATAGACCACCACAGGGCCAATGTTCAGCTGAGGTTCCGAACAAGCGCAATAAGGTACCGCGGCCTCGAACTAGAGCAGGAGAAGGAACGGTGCGTTTTTTAAGAGTCTGACGCTTTACCATGCGCGAGAGAAGTCATTTGATAATTTTCCCTTGACAAAAAAGAAGACGGTTATTTCTTCGACAATACAATTGAGTTTTTTTTTATATTATCATCCTGAAAAAAAAATTATTTCTTTCGGTTCTCTATTTTTTTTGGGGGGGAACGAAGCAAATAAGTCTGTTGTATCAAATTTGTTATTACACTTATGTAATCATATTTGTACTTAGACTTATATAGGAAGAGTTGGTTAGATTTGAACTTTAATATCACTTTATTGTAGTTCAAAATCCAATTTTCCCAATGATCAACCAATTGGAGCCTTGGTATTTTCCATGAGCGATATTTCTCATTAATAGTGCATGTTATAGTGGTGTATTGCTAGTAATAGGATAAGTGCATTCTGTCGGTCGCTGCATTCAATACCAGAGGAAGGCACCACAGACGTAGAATTGAATAATTACTGGATGTGCCACTACGATCATACGATTGCTAAATGTACACAGAGAAATAGACAGATGACACTTTTCGAAAAAAAAAAAATAGCAACAGAATTGGAGTAAGTTTTGTAATTTCAATATTCGAATTCAAATGTCTAAAATGATGATGAAATAAGTCAATCAAAAAAAAAGTAATCGAAAGAATAATTTTGTTTGTCTTTTCAAAATATAAAAAAAAAAAACGTTATTTTTATTCCTAAATAATTTCGATTTACTTATCAGAAGGATTAATCTTAATATAAACGAAATGCTGTTTGTTCACAAAATTTCGAGAATAACTGATTCGATTTGGCTAATTTTGCTCTTGAAATACATATTCGTGGAAGTCCAGGGAAGGTTTAAAAGGTGAGAAAACATTATTTAATTTTAAGACTATACGAAGTTTGCCGTGTCAGCTAATTGTTGATAATTATTACTAATATCGCCACAGGACGTTATACTTTTTAGTCACCTTTTTTCATATGAATTATTTTATCTCTATAAGGTAAAAGATATTTTTTTTTATCTTATATTGGTTTAAGTTAATTATATCCAATAACATATGCGTTTTCATGTGTCTTTGATGTCTGTCTGTGGATTTGATATCACTAAATCATATAGTGACATTTTCTTTCATTGATTTCTCCTGCCCTTTTTTGTGTGAAAAGTTAGGTAAACAAAGGAATGAAAATTTCACATTTTGAAATGATTTGTCTTTTTTTTTGTTTAGTATAGAGCAAAGTTTTGAAATAAATGGCAGAAAAATGTGCAGGATTTTTTTAATGCACGAATATCGCCTCAGAATAATAGCTCCCGACGATGAATGGCGTCAGACTCTTAGTGACTAAAAAACGACCGCTTCTAATCCCGCTCCAAGTCGTGCCGCATTACATTATGACGCTTGCACTCACAACCCCGGAAAACTATGCAGGTTGACATGTCATAAAAATTGCATCATTAATCAATTAGTTAAGAACGTAATTAGAAATAGTAATTGATAGCAACGTGATGTTTTATCTCTTTTGCTGTCACATGAATATACTCGTGGTCTTATAGCGGGACACGTGTTATTAACTATTGACTTCTTTTGGTAAGTGTGGGAGAGCCATGCTTCGGCACGAATTAGCTGGCTCGATCGGAGTGATACCATGGCCTCACACCGAGACCCAATCCTTCCTTCTCGCCATCCTCAATCCCAAAATCCCCAAATCCCCAATATCCTTAAATCCCTAATAACCTACAAAAGTTGGAAAATACGACGGTTCATGGGCGGCGCTGATTATTTACTACCAGGTAATCCGTCTGCTCGTTTGTCAACCTATGGCATTTTATTTTTGAAGTATCGGGTGACAACGTAACTTGCACCTTCCATGGACAGTGTTCTAGTCGTCACTCCGGTTGAGACAGCCCATTAGTACCACAATATGTCTGTCGCATATTTAATTGATGAATATAAAATTGTAATTGGTGGAAAGTCATTAAATGACTTCTCCTGTCTTAGGTAAGACGAGAGGGATTATCAGACTCTTGCTGGCCACAAACCGTACCCCGTTCCTTCGTATTGCACTGGGGTTGGACTTTTAGGACATTTTCTATGAGAATACAGACAATGTATTGAGATTGACTGTTATAGTCAGAAACGTGCACTGGATCCAAAAAAATCTACCAAGGTATATATTAATATATTTTCTTAGCTCATTAGTTCCGTTAGCGACCATTAAATATGCCAATTAATTTTCGCAAAACTAGTTATCTGATTAAAATTAAAATGTTCTTTTATTAGAATCGAAGGTAAAACTGTGCTTTGACAAATGGTTTTTAATTATTCAAGCAACATCTCAAACACCTTCCAACTCTTACCATTATTAATAGTAAAAATAAAAAAAACTACCTTATCCTAAATCACACAAGATTGAAAACGCCCTGATCAAAATTTATTTTTGAGCGCAAATACATACTTATTTATCTAATGAACTACCCTTGGTGGAGCGAGAGAGCCGGTCAGACTCTTACTGACTAAAAATCACCCAGTTCCTTCTCCTGCTCTTGCAATCCTGGGCAAGCTAAGCATAAAACAATAAACACTCACCGCTGATATAGGCAGTAGAAGGCCAACAAGCCTTAAAACAAGTACTGTGACGGTGTCCTCTTTATAAGGATACATGAGGCTCTGGTCTCCACAGAAGAAACCTCTTTGGAACGGCTCCCAAAGCATGTTCATAGCAGATAGACATATTCCCACTGAAATAAAAAAACTAATGTTAGGACATGAATGACAACATACTATAAAACACAAAAGGACCTATGTCATGTTGGATAGCCACTATTCGCTAGATAAATTTAATAATAAGACGTAACTAGGTTCTAGCAGCGGCTTCGCTTACCCGGATGAAAAGTAGCCTATGTATTATCTAGACTACCTAAATCTTTGCCATATCAATAGTTTTTGAGCAACTGAGTAACAGATATTTATCCTCATTTAAAAATTACACTTTACCCCCGATTCGTGTACGAATTCTATTGAATAGGAGGCGCGCATACTACCGTTTTCTTTTCGATCTTTAGCCGTTTAAAAACGTAGCAATTAATATTAACCCGTAGGCACCTCAAATTAAATAAATTATCTATTAGAATTTTTGCTAGTATAAAGATTAAACAAATACGAAATCGTGACCTAAGCCAAAAGAATGAAAAAAACTTCGCGAATATCTAAATAACAGGATTTGCGGAATGTACATATGTATGTACCTATATATACCTAATATATGGATTATACATCGACATACGAGTTTGATAGCAAACAAAAACTAGTTTCTAAGTATTATTAAGTTTGTTGACCATGCCGCAAGTCCCTTTTTTTGCTTTTAAACACACAAGGAAACTTATTTAACAGTGTTTTTTATCAATTACCAAAACTGTGTTTTGAGTTTTTTTTTTTTAGGTTTTCGTTTTTTGAGATAGTCGTCAAATCAATGTCTTCACTCTGCCTGAGGCGCGAGAGGAACTGTTATACTATAACTGACTAAAATCAACCCCATTTTTTCTCCATATCTAGGCCGAGGGACAGTCACAATTAAGTAAAAAAACTGTTGAGAACTAAATCTAAATGTACAAATATGGCAAGCATTTATTTATAATAAAATCCCAAGTGAGCTCAAACTGATTTTTTATACTACATACTATATTAAGAAATTCTTAGATGATAAGTCTTAATTTATAAATTGCCAGTCGATTTCATAAGAAAGATTATTATGTTGCAATTTTAAATATGAAAATTTGCAAAGCAAATAATGTATTGCAATAAAAAAAATTATGCAAAATAAATTATTTTAAGCGAAACATACGTTTCAAAATTAAAATTCTATTCTAAGAAATACATACATAGGTACTATTTTAATTCAAGAAAAGAGGTTGTGTCAGGAGTAATATGACAGAGATAGAGCAGGCGGGGATAAAGACCAAAGGAAGGAGGAAATATATTTTTTTAAATTAATCGTGTTATGATCCAGAGACCTGTGCCAGCCAGTCCCAAATTCAATATTTTATTCAAAGAGGCTGTCAGAGGGCCCAAAAAGATTATTTAATGTTACATATTCCATTCATGTTTTAAAAACAGCCCACACACATTCTCTGAACACCAATATTATGTTTGTAACGATATGGTATTTAGAGTCACGCTAGTTGACCGAGAAAATTACTATAATCACCAGTTGCGACCAGAAACCATTAGCAACCGTTTAAAATTGCTCGGTTGGGTCCTAAACGAGTTAAAAATATATATTATTGAAAATGGACATTAGTGACTTAATAATCATATTTTAGAAATTTTTAAGTAATTTATTTGAAGAGACAGAGCTCGTGTGAAGAGCATAAATAATTATTATGTTTTGTCAATCTAATTTGGTCATTGGACGAAACTACTAGCGCTAAATATTATTGAAAAAAAGCTGAATGCTTCGACATTGGCCCAAAAATCCGTAACACGTAAAATCACTTAGTAATAGAAAAAAACTTACATCCAATTAGAAGAAAACAGTCTATGACGAATTTTCTTAATATGTTAATTGAAGCCTCGTTCTTAGCCATTTTGCCTGTCTTCTTTTGAATCACGTTTATAATCTACTTCGTCTTGATCTCTTCAAAACTATCCGGATCTTTTTTCTAAATATTCGCCGATATTTTTTTCGTGGCCTGTTACCGCGATCTGCGCACGCGCTTCATCCGCGCACTGACCGAGCGTCAGTACGTTCGAGCAGCAATACTACGTTCACACTAGTGCTTTTGACCGGCCGATTGGACTTAAATACGCCACCGTTATCAACACCCGCGTCGATAGCGTTGTAAGATAATTAAAATTGAGTAAAAATAGATCTATTAGGGAAGTTTGTGTTCAGAGCACGCTGAGAATGGATTTGCATTTAAGGACTTGTTTGTCTGTAGTTGGGATAAGCTGTGGCACCAAGTTCTCAGATCATATAACATGCACAAAATATTGTAAGTTAGATGGACTTAATGCATTCTCTACCAGCTTACTATTTATTTCTCCCTTTTCTAATCGTACCATTTCCCACATCCCTCTCTTATCCCTAAATCTCCGAAACCCTAATCTCCAATAAGCTGGCGCCGCACGCATTTACGGTAAACGAAAAAATTGATGAAAAATCTTGAACTTTTATGACTACAAGTTTGAATTTCCTAGCCTGCCTTGAGGAAGCGTTAGCATGCATAAATTACGTGCTGCATTAAATTTTATCTTTAGATAGTGCCTATCCATTCAATGTGAAACAGACCTTAAGAATAATTAATTCAATTATTCTCTAATGTCATTGTTTTCTTATTCTTTTTTCCTTACGTTTTCCTTGTAATACTTTGACTTTGTTGATGCAAAGGCTTGATCAAATATTCAGTATGTATTTGTCCTACCAATATCTTTGGTTTTATTTGAGAGGAAGCACGCCTTATCGCGAGTGACACTTCCTCTCGCAACACTTAAGGAGTGAGCAGACATTGGATGATTTTCACTTGTTTATGCTTTTTTCATGGTTTAGGTCGGCTTACAATCAGGTTTACCTGATGGTAAGCAATCAGCGCCGCCCATGGACCCGCAACACCTAAGGATTTACGAGGGCCTTGGCGACCTTTTAGAGAAAAGGGTTTTGGAAATTAAAGGATTGGTAGGGGATGGGGGCGGAGAAGGAATAAGGCATCCGGTAGCCTTACTCACACGGCGAATCACAACACAAAAACATTTTTTTTCTGCACAATATAAAATGTTAAATCAATTATATTTTTAAACATTACCCTTCACTAAGATTTTCTCCTGGCACGTGGAATCGAACCAGCGGCACGTTGCACATTAGCCAGATGCCCAGCCTTTGTGCAGTCATACATTGTAACACGTAGAAATCATCCTGTCCACATTGTTTGAACCAGATTCACAATCGTGATCGTATTTTTTGGAATAAATATAAAAATGGGCTAGCTCGATCGGAGTGATACCAAGGCCTCATAGACAATTGGCGTGTAACAACTTTACACTTGTCCTATCGGAAATGTAGCCATCCTGTTGTATTTAATGACTTTTACGTCCAAGTTGATCATCAACAAGATGCGTTAAAAACATCTCGATAAACAATGAGATAGTGCTGAACTTCCCACGTCATTTACTTAGGCACTATTTACTATAACATGTCAGATAAGAAATATACAAAATAAAATATAACGTAATGTAAATAATTTTTATATTTGTCCATTCTCGTAACAAGACTATTATTTTATGTTAATGTTTATCTTACTTCTTACTAATATTATAAATGCGAAAGTTACGACGTTTGGATGTTTGGTAATCAATCATGCCAAAACGTCTGGACGGATCTGGCTGAAATTTGGCACAGGCATAGGATACACTCCGGAATAGGACATAGCCTGCCATAGTTTATATAAAAATGGATCGATGATATGTATGCCAGTCTCGATTAACTGTTGCACAAAAATTGTTTAGATATTTTTTTCTGTGTTCCCTATTGCCATGAAAATTTTGTGTTTACTTAAGAAAATCGGCCTTGTTCGAGGTCGTGGTGCGCAGCTAGAGAAACTGATAAGCCGTCTTCTCCTCCTGCGAAGTAGTCATGTTCGCATAATTACTTTGGCGATAGAACTTTAAAAAACCGTGTACTATATGTGCTCAATAGTCTACCGGCATACATCAGACAAGAAAATAATATAAGACTGTTTAAAATTAAGTTAGAACGATATTTTTAGAAAAAATAATTGAATAGACATAATTTTAGTATTATTTTATAAAGTTTAGTGCATGTAAAACAATGCGGCTCACCACCCACAGTCAAACCAGCCAGTCAGTCAGTGAGAAAATATTGTAAATTCAATATCTGTGCACTGTTGTGATTTTCAATAAATAAAAATAGAAAACAAAAAAAAATAGACGGAGGTGAAGCATGTGAAGGAACGATCCTCCTCATACCCCAGCCACCGTTGCAGACGCTTTGGGCGTCAGGGATTAGGAGACAATCTCGACAACAGAAAAAAAACGCCATATCAATTAGAAATCTACTAATGCCCGGTTCCTATATTTAACGAATCGTCGTTGTATACGCATTACGACCAAATGACATTACGAATAGTTATCTTGACCGTCTACTGACGGTTAAAATATTTATAGGAACACCACAGACACCATAGATCTCCATACAATTCGCTTACCGACATCCGTTAGTTGCAAACCGTCAGTAAGTTGCACGACGAGACGTTTGTTATAGGAACGGTTTTAGCTTACGAGTCGTATATAAAACTACTATTCGTAACTAAAACGGATCGTTTCTCAATTATAGGAACCGGGCATAAGACATCGGAATCAGAGTAAAGTACTGGACCGCTACTGTTATAATTACTGATTAATTCTTATGGTGGTATAACTCCCTTCGCGCCGACCCAGTTATCCGAAGCTTGGCTCTCCCACACATAGGTACAGAATGAAAATGTGATCGACAAAAAAAAACTGGGAAGAAATGGGAAGGGGGTACTCAGAACTGTGATCAAGAAAAAACTTCTGGGTTGAAATTGGAGGCCGATAGGTAAATGTGGCTACAATAAAATGTAAACTAAGAAGCTAACTTGTTTAAGAACCTAAATATAGAAGACTGCAAGTCTGAATCAAGAATATATTCTAGATAGACCAGTTGCTTTATTATAAATAAATAAATAAAACTAAGCCGGACTGTATGAAATGAAATATAATAATTTAAATGTACATAGGCGTGGTTACAATTAAGTAGAAAGGGTAGTTCGAGCGTCGTCGCTTGTGGAGCTCAAGTCTCGCACGACTTAAACAGATCATTGAGTTGCGTATCTATTCCAGTTATAGTGTATAATCTATGGCTTGAAGAAGAAGTGAAGTGTCGCCGAGCCGCGCCGAGCCGCGCCGAGCCGGCGGCTTGCCGCGCCGTCCCCCGCGTCCGTCCCGCGTCCCGCACCCCGCTTTTAGCCCGAGCCCAGTTGTTGTGAACGTGTATATATATATACATATTCTATACGCAGAAAGTAATAAAAATGCGATGAAAAAAAATAGAGATAGGGTCTCAGAAGGCGACTTTTATTATTTACTCACCATGTTGTAGTCGCGTGGGATATAAAGATAAGTGAAAAGTGATAACTGTTAACCTTTGTCTTAATTGACAAGTTAGAGATTAGGTGTTATAGGGTTTAAAAAATATCTCATATGCAGACTTGATTTCTATCTTTATTTTTTTTTATGTAAAAGTACGTCAAATAAGCAAACGGATTACCTGATGGTAAGCAATCGGCTTCGCTCATGGAGATCCGTAACATTGGAGCAGCCTCATAATAAAAAATCAGCCCATAATATTGGCACTAAAATTTTAAATAAAAATTAAATTAAAAATATATATTTACTTTGTTATAATTTCGGTACCTTACTGTGTCGGACAAAGTGGTCGCAACTGTGACAACCGAGTAAAAAGTTTAGGGTCCGATACCTGTGCCGGGTAAATAATTGTTGGAATTTAACATTTGTCGATAATTTCTTGCTATATTATAGCATGGAGTCTGGCCATGGACATCATTGCATTAATGTTGCAAAAATTATGTACTTACAATGTATATGAGGGAAAAAACGCCCAGCTGTCGTCAAACCATTAGACCATCATCACACTAGGGCCAAGGTTGCAAGTCCAAAACCGTATTAAATCGTAGGGGCAAATATCGTTTCGCGATCTAAGCTCGGAGAAAAAGAAGGACAGGAAGAGTTTAAGAAAAGTGGAGTGGAGAAGAGTCGGACCCTCTCTCTCTCTCTCTCGAGTAGGAGTAGAGGAGGGCAGAAGTCTTTTGATTATTTTTTCCAAAAATTATTTGTACGATTTGAAGTAAGTACGTTTTAAATACACAAATAACCAACATAATAAATGAAAATAAAATAGTCAAACAGGTATTACTCCACTATCTAAAGTGCAATTTTCATTGCAAATATTTACAACATTATCATTTTATAACATCGAAAATCTTTGTTCGAGTGTCGTATAAAATTTGACCTTATGGTACACTTGAGGATAAGATCACACTTATGATTTGGTCACGTGTTTGTTTGTACCTTTTGGACAATCAGGACATTATGTAGACAGTTTAATTAGCTATTTATTTTCGCGGACAGTAATGCTAGTAATTAATAATCCCATTAAAATTTTCTTATTCCGGTTATCATGATTGAGTTCACGCTGTGGCTCAGTGTAATGGATTTTTCAAATTAAAATTGCTAATAGTATAGTCAGGAGGAAAAGGCTGCTCATTCATAAGGGTTTTAAGCCTTGAAATTATATAATAATGTGTTTTTTCCTAGTTTTACTTTCTAAGATTATTTAGACGCTAATGCCATATGATGAAAGAAAATATTGTTTGGAAAATTAGGCTTCCATTTTTAATGATTAGTCTGAAAACTTAATCCGAGTTGAGCAAGCGTAGTAATTAATGCTGAAATCTTTTTCCGTGTAAGAACAGGCCTTTTGCTCAGTAGTAAGTACTTGTAGGCTGATGATGATGATGATACATATTCTGGATGTAGACGGTTTCATGACATAACAAATAAAAGTACTATATGAATAATACAGTTTTTTTTTGGGAAATCAACTAATTGTTGTTTTTCTCTAAATTCTTACATTTGTATTCTATTTCTGTTTCTTTAGCGCAATATAATCAAAGTCAAAGTCAAAGTCAAAATCATTTATTCCAACTAAACCATAAATAGGTGCTTTTGAAACGTCAAAATAGAAAAGTAGTCTGTCAGTCTGTTAGTCAGTGAAGAAGTCTCGGAGAAGAACGAGCAAGAAACTCCATTCGTTACTCTTTTTAAAAAAAATGTTTTACAATTTTAATAATATAACATTTATAGTATACATTATTGTACCCTTACATAAAATTTTACTCCTTTGTCGTCTCGAACATGTTGCTCACATATGCGTACTCACAATCTTTAAGTAGTGCTTCTATATAAACTTTTTGGATATATAAATTAAGGATGCATTATTTTTGAGAATTTTAGCTAACTGCTGACTATATTTGAGTATTGTCCAGTACAGCCGAAACAACAGGCATTTCGGCATTCTTATCCATTCTTAGGCATTCTTATCCTCAATATAATCTGAAAGTTAATATAAGTTTTAAATTTTCGTTCGTTAAGATTCAATACAGTACTTGGAATTTTATTGTAACAATTTACACAGAACCCCGTAAAGGATTTCTGTACTTTGGACAGACGGAATCGTGGCACAGCCAGCCTATCTTTGCCTCTTGTATTAAAATTATGTCTATCGCTTCTTTTTTCAAATAATTGCAAATTTTTCTTTACATACATAATATTTTCATATATAAACTGACAAGACACCGTCAGGATGCAATGTAACACACATTGTGCTCTAACAATTGAACCAGCTTTATAATGTAACCGAGTATTATGTAACCGACTGTAAAAAGGTTAATGAAGTTTCTTGATCATTCTTCTCCATACTTATTTACATTTGGAACGAGCAAATAGCTTCACTAGAGGACTGACCTTTATAATATTAATTTTCAACTGTTTATGTTTTTTTTTTATATTTAAAAGTGTCTTAGACTGATCATTTTGAATAAAATGTTTTAAATTGATTTTGTTGCTTGTCGTTGTGTCCTAGAGTGGAGACTACGTCTAGGCAAACGTAGTGTAGGGGCCCCTCCATCTAGGTGGATTGACGATATTAGGGGGGTAGCAGGGTAGCTGGCAGTTGTTCGATAAGAAGAGTTGAACATCGAGTTCAGTAGCATGTAATTAGGGAGTTAGGCCTACGTCCAGCAGCGGACGAAGGCTGATGATGGTGATGATTGTTGTTATAGGTCTGCGTGTGATGTGGGAAATTGTATAATCGTAAACGTATTATTACATAAAAATAAAAACATATCTATTACATGCAGCTATACTGTCAGGCTGGCTTAGACAGCTTGCCCAATGCCATCTCAAAACTAAACGATGATTTAACTACCATCAAGAACTGGTCTGTACGGTTTGGCATTGCGGTAAACCCGAACAAGTGCCAAGCTATCGTCATCGGTAGCTCTCGATCTCTATCTAGGGTTGACAGTGCATCTCTGCCAGCTGTCCTTTTCGACGGTGCGATCGTTCCTTTCAGCAGTGACGTTAAAGACCTAGGCTTACACATTGACAAGAATTTAAACTGGAATACACAAGTCACTAGCGTGTGCAAAAAAGTAACCGGTTCGCTGCGGGCCCTTTATCGCGTGAAAAACTTGCTTCCGCCCGTCACCAAGTCGATGCTTGTGCAGGCCTAGTTGTTCCCTATAATAGATTATGCTGATGTTTGTTACTATGACCTGAATGCAGATCTCCTCAATAAACTTGACCGACTTCTGAATAACTGCATTCGTTTCGTTTTCAACCTGCGCAAATATGATCATGTTTCTGCACATCGGTTGCAATTAAAGTGGTTGCCCATTCGCCAGCGCAGGGAGCAAAGGGCGCTTACCACTCTATTTTCCTTTCTCAACTCACCTTGCCTACCTACCTATCTGTCCCCTTATTTCCAATACACCTGCGCAAACCATAGTAAATATCTTCGCTCATCTAATAATCGTCTCCTCAACTGTCCAACTCATCACTCAAAATTTCTTCACTCCTCCTTTTTTGTTCAGGCTATTCTTCTGTGGAATGCGCTACCCCCCGATGTCAGGACTGTGACTAGTCGGCTGACATTCAAGCAGAGAGTTCGGGAGCTTCTTCTGAGGAGGGTTAGGGAGTCATCGTGATCACGACAACATTTATGAATATATATGTATGTATGTATTTATATGTGTAAGTATATTAAGTAGTATGTGTTTTATAATTTATATAAGTATAGTTCTATGTACTTTATGTATGTTTATATAAACCTATGTTATACTATTCTATTTCGCTTGTTTCTTGCATCTACTACTGGACTCTCTGCATCACCCAAAGGTCGACTGGTAGAGAATGCTCAATGCATTAAGTCCGCCTTATGTACAAATAAATTGTGCATGAAGTAAATAAATAAATAAAAAAAAGTCGTAAACGCACTCGCGATACAGGCGAAAATCATTATGAGCGACAACTTTTTTTAAGAAAACAAGTACTTCATTAAAACCTTTTTCGTTATTGTTATTATAAAAATAGCTATCAGCAATATAACATTCTATTACTCGTATTATCAGTCTATAAATACTATAAATTGAGAGTATTTCACGTTGTTTGTTCATTAACAAGTGTTCAGCTTATCAGTGACACATATGTGATACATTAATGGAAAGAAACATTCAGGGGGTCAGCTGAGTGTAATAATTTATTGAGTGATAATTAACACATCTTTAGGGGTCTCTAAATACACGTGTAAAGGGTTCTGAGGTTTCTTTTCCATTTTTCTCTCATTTCTCTATTGGGAGGATGTTCTACTTCACTGGTTAAATACATAAAGATTTATATAGATTATAAAAGACAATTATAAAGGAAGTTTAAAGTGGAAGAGCCATACTTCGGCATGAATGGATCGGCTTGACCGGAGTGACACCACGGCCTCACAGAAAACCGGCGTGAAACAACCACAGCGTTGTGTTTCGCCGTTTGAGTGAGGTTACCGGAGGCCTAATCCTTCCCGTCCCCCAATCCCTAAATCTCCAAATCCCTAATCCCCAAAAGGTCGGTAACGCACTCGTAACCCCTTTGCTGTTGCGGATGTCCATGGGCGGCGCTGATTGCTTGCCATCACGTAATCCGTATGCTCGTTTGCCGACCTATCACAAAAAAAATAGTGAAACTACCATCTTCTTGCTTATATGTATACTCACGTATCTTTTGCTCGTAGCTCTGATATCTGAGATATCAGGACATTCTTAAAAATGGCCAAATGCAGAATACTTAAAACTAGCATGCTTTTTTATTCGTCTATATCTCTTCATATTCCATATTTCGGCCATTTCCATGAACGCTTTTGGGGGCAGGTCTTCTCAATTCTTTTCGAGGTTCTAGGCGATAACAACTGAAATCCAATTTTTTCCTGAATGTCGAATGTTGAGCTACTTCCCATTCTTCAACCTATTTTGTATGTCTATTGTGACTTTGAGTCTGGTTGGCAAGAATTCCTGTCCCATTAAGTTCAATTTTGATTGTACAATTATGCCTTGAGCAATTTTGATTCCGAAATTTTATAAAAAGCAAGTTTTTAACTAACCTAATTCTTTTTCGAAATAACTAGGCTGCTATGCCAGCCAGCCAGCAGGGTACAGGCAAAAACCAGATTTAAATTATCATCATTAAAGACTATTTCGCTCATGTGTTATTAATTGCATTATAATAGGCTGTTAATATTAAATCGATACAAAGTATTTAAAAGAAAGTCGCTTTCTGTGTCACTATATCCCTATGTATGCTAAAATCTATAAAATAATGCATCAGATTTACATGCGGGTTTTTTTAATGGATATAGTGATCGAAGAAAATTGTTGTATGTATAAATAACATCCACTAAAAAGTGCAGATATTTAGTATCAGCATAACAGCAGTGCGAAACCGGGCGGATCGCTAGTTATAAAATTAAATAAAATTTAAAAAATAATGTAGAGATAAATTGGTAGGCGTGTCACGATCGGTATCATCGTGTTGTTGCGTGTTGTCTGATTACAGAATCACATCACTATGTGGGACGTCAAAAACTTTATGCCTTTTTAAGTCTGAAGGAGTAAGCAATAGTGAAAGTATATAACAAATGGATTAACCTTTATAAAATGGAACTTATAGAATAATTGACTGCATGGTTGGCGTGTTGGCTGGGTAACTGGCTGCTGTGCAACGTGTTGCGGATTCGATTCCCGCACGGAACAACTCTTTGTGTTTTCTACTACTTGTTGTTCCGGGTCTGGGTGTGATGTGTATGTGAAATTGTATGTTTGTAAACGCACCCACGACACATGACAAAAGATTAGTGTGGGGCAACGTTAACGTTGGGCCTGAGTTAAGCTTTTCAGAAAACCTGGAAAATACCAATGTGACTTTATTAAACCACGACTGACATACTGTGAAGGATGACATCTTGAAGAAACTTATATTTATAATTTCTAGTTAAAAGTTTATCATCGCCAATCCGCCTTCAGCAAGCGTGGTGATTATGTCTTATCCCTACTTCATATAGTTAACAGGCTGATGAGTATAATAATGGGTTACAACCAGAGCTATCTTTTCAAGATTTAAATATCATATCGACAGTGAAGTGCCAAGAAGAAAATTTTGTATATTTATTTTCATTTTCATTATTTTTCGAAGATTTCAAGCCATGTGATTGGTGAATCGCGGCACAGCTCTTCTCCGCTCTGCTCAATGGAACTGCACCCTAAAAATCTGACACTCCCTCTCACCCAAGGTGGGAAAAGACATTGAAGGCAATATTCCCATAAAAAATCCTACTTATCCAATATTATAAATGTGAAAATTTGTGAGAATGCATAGATGTATGTTTGTTACTCTTACACATAAAAACTGATTGACCGATTTGGTTGAAAACTTCACAGTTGAAATGAGATTATAGTGGGTTCTATGCAAATAGAAAATAAATAATTCTAGGTACTATGTGATATACCTATGAAGCAACATCAGGTAATTCCCTCGTGTCGGGAATAAGGAAAAAAAAATATAAAAATGTTGAATAAATTCTTCTTTCATTGACATATTTATCTTGTTGAGATTCAATTAAAAGAAACTGAGTCTAGTCTAGGTAGGTTAATACAAGTGGACTGTATTTGTATATAAAATTACTTAACTGCTGAGCATGGTTACTGCGCGGTAACGAAATAAAGTTGTTCTGGTGAAAGACCGAAATAAATTATGATTGTGCAGACAATCTACGTCGTAGTGGCCCGAAGGTAAAGGCGCCCGAATTTCATGCATGAGGGTTCGAAACCTGGTAATTATCTACCGATACTTTATGATAGTGATACTTTACTTATATGTACTAACATGTACACTTTCTGTGATAATTAAGACACCAACGACATACGGCGAAGGAAAACATGATGAGGAATCCTGGACTTATAGTTTCTTATTATTAGGTTGAAATTGCTAATTCACCTTGAGCAAGCGATGGTGATTAAGGCACAAACCGTTTCCGTGCGAGAAGAGGCCTTTGCTCAGCAGTGGGCACGTATGATGATGTGATGATGAGATAATCTACAAAAAAAAATAAGTATGGATCGAATTTCCGAAATTGAAATTCTTCAGCACGATAGAGTGGGCTGGATACCAAGAGAAGTGTAACAACGGCCTCAAAGAGAATCGGCTTGAAATATGTAGGTACATATAATAATATAGTGTCCTATAAAAACACGTAATGCTTAACCTACCTTCGGGAAACAGAGTGATGTCAAAGTGTATCTTATTTCCTTATGATTACGAATTATTTTTATAAATAAACTAAGCATATAAAAACGTTTGTGAAACGATTAGATACCTACCTAATTCGTTTTATTCAAATATTTTTAAACTTACTGATAAGTTGAAATAATATGTATTTTCCAAGTATTTTGAATTGTAAGCGGTAAGCCGCTTTTTATGTCCTGGTGTTTTATTATCTAAGATTAGTTTTTCCCTTAAAATATCACAATATCCATGACACAAACTCCTTTGGTGTATTTGTTGGCTCTCCAAAACTAACGATGTCGTTGATCTATTCTCGAGCCCTTATATGATCCATTGGCCGTCTGTCCTTCGATTGATGTAGCCTGAACATTGCCACTTCATTTTGCAGATTTTCATGGAGGACATAGTGCAAGATTGCCCTGCCACATCATAGATGGGGCAAGGCTGGTATTCAGCCAGGGTTGCGGGTCAAACGCAGTAAGGTCCCGCAGCCCTGGCCTGGAGTAGGAGAAGGAATGAGAGTTAAAGGGGATTTTATGTAAATTACAGTCTGACACTACCTCTAACCTCATCCTTTGTAAGAGAAAACACAGTGATTTGCCCCTACAAAAAAACATGCAGATTTTAATAGCAACGTCGGTAACTATGGTTCTTTGACAAATTTCCTCATTTCAGATTTTGTCATGAAAATACAATACTACCTTATTATAATATCTGTAAAATATTGCAAAAGGTTCTTGTCATTTACATCGTTACACCCTCTTTTTACTACTTGTGTTATGAGGGTGGCATATAAGAAGATAAGGTACACACACTGCGAAGAATTGCATAGAAAAAATACAAAAATATTGATAATAACAGAACAGATTTTGAAATTTTGAAAAGAGACTTAGTTATGCTTTTTAAAACTATGTGCCTTTAAGCGGAAGTCACTCTTCTCCCAGCTAGACTATTTGGGCAATTAAATAAAACAAATTTTCTTTTTAACATAATGCCTCATCTCACATTAAAAATATATTTAACCCCCGACGGAAAAAGAGGGGTAGGTATTATAAGTTTGACGTGTCTGTCTGTCTGTGGCATCCTGGAGCCTGAACGGATGAAGCGATTTCAATTTAGTTTTATTTCTTATTTCTACCAACAGTAGCCTTTACCTTATCCAGGCTTGGACCACGCCCACCGCACGCATCAATCACAACGCGGCGAGCCGGCCGCTGTGACGCATGCGCAGATAACATTAACTATATCTATGTCAAACAACACTTGTTTTTCATACACCCTGTATACTGGTATATAGCCGTGGCTCCGTTTCCTTTTTAACATACTTTTATTCGGTCGAACTAAGTAATGTAAGGTATCAATCTGAATTACAGACACTTTTAGTTGATGTACCATCATGGTAGATATGCTGGGGCCAATCCCGTTTGTAGAAGGCGTCGAGGAAGCAACTGCCTCGGCGGATAATACGCCATAATTCTGCAACCGTGTGGTATCACGAGGGGGTCGCTAGCGCACGGGGTGAGGAGTCTAGGCGCCCTAGTGACTTCAGGGAAGATGGTGGCACAATGTTCACGTGCTGCCGAGCACAGAGAGGCTTAAGGTCAGGGTCGGTTTTTTTCAGCAATGGGTAGGGTTTTGGTAGTTAGCAAAGCATAAAATATATACAACGAAAAGTCACTTCTTATGAGTTCCCGGCTTGGCATGAGCTGCTCGTTTGCCTCCAACAGGAATACCATTTTAGTCATTAAGAGTCTGACACTCCCTTTTGCCCTATTCAGGGGGCCCGCCTGCTATTAAAACGTATTAACGCCAAAACTCTAAGTGTTATGTACCTAAATATTAAACTAATAATTACACAGTGATGAGAGGACAAACTCACACAATTTTCTAATATTATATTAATAATTTAACATTTACTTATCTTAACGGTTATCACAATGGCCTTTTAGGATAAGCACAGACATGAGAGGGGCTTGTTAGATGATGCAACTGTTTGTGAGATAGGCTTAAAATAATTAATATTACACTGATTTGTCAAATGATAATTATTTTGTAACGTTGGGGGCTAAAGTACGAAGTTTAATTCTATTTTTATATATGACTTTTAATAGGTTAAGCTGCGGTAGTAAGCGTTGACGTATGGCTGGCTTTTATCCATATGAAAAATTATATTGATTACTGCAAATAGACTAGAGAAATAAGAAAAGGTGTTCTTGAACTTCTCTGAACTGAATCTTCTTGGAAGATTTCAACCCTGGATTATTAAAATCTTTTTTTTTAATAAAACTTTACTCAGACATTAGGTTTTGCTGCCGTGTTTACGAACATACTCGTACAATTTCACATACACGTTACACGTACCCAGACCCGGATCAAGCACGCAGAGTTGTTGTGTGCGGGAATCGAATCCGCGACACGTTGAACAGCAGCCGGTTATTAGTCAATCATTCAGTCATTACATCGCAACATTGCAACTTCAACATAAGCTTCAAATTCTGCCCAAAAAGACGCTAAATCGCCATAGATCTTCGAATTCAAGTAGCTGGAAGGGGCCTGCGGTGTTTTAGTATAGACGTGGTCTCGTTAATCATGAATTAGAAGCAGTTCATAATAAGACCGTTACAAAAAAATATACGCGTATAAAAATAATGTACCTATCCCGGGATTTCTAAAAATAGCAGTGTTTAAAGCGATAGTACGAATAAAATAGGCAAATCAATTAATTTATAGCCTATAGCACTACAGGAACATCGTAGCTCTGTATCTATCAGTGAAAGAAATTTTGAAATCCGACCAGCAGCCGTTCCAAAGTTTACCCCCTACATGCTAACTTACAAATTGTACCTCCTTATAATATTAGTATAAGTAGATAGATACTTGTGAAAATTATTGATTTTTACAAACTGTCTTACTTGTAAAATGAATAAGAAATGGGATGCAAAATTATAAATTACTTATTGTAATTGCGTGGATTAAATTGCACATTGTACCGAATGTATACATACCTACAAGTCACTGTTTAGATAAAATTACTTAGATTTTCGTATTGATGATAACATCACATACCTATTTCCTAACGTATATATGTCTAGTGGGTGTGGCTCTGTCAATGTTTTTTAACATAGGAATCGAATGAGTAATTATTATGAGTTATTTCTATAAAAAGAAGATCCTTATATGTAGATCTTTGTTTCGTTTAAAAAATAATAGCCAAAAATAAGAATTTTATGTATATTTTTTTCAGGTTATTCCTCGAAGTAGCTAGTGGCGACCACGTTATTTGGCGGTATTCGAAATTGGAACAAAACAACTTTTAAATAAAAAAATATATTTTACGCTTCATATGTATTGATTATGTGATCATAAAAATAAAGTAAATCTTCTAGTACAATAGCAGCTAAATATAAGTATTTTAATGTTTTAACTGGTATATAGGAATGCCCCGATTGAACATAGTCGACAACAAAACATACAAGCAGATTATTAAATAAATATACAAATCCGAATTTACGTCAAAGAATAAGATTTTCGTTGAAAGTTATGAATATTCTTAATCGATTAAAAAAGTACTAAGGACTTGTAAATCTAAATGGGTGACAGGAAAACCACATGTGTTTACAGAGTATAGTAATAAGTATGCATATTTACATAAATGTTCACATGTTGCTGTGAGAATCTGGTAGAGTAAAAATCACGTGTTACCTACTCGAAAATGGGTTGCGGGGCAAGCGCAATGAGGCACCGGCCTCGGCCTAAAGCAGGAGAAGAAACGGGGTGTTTTCAGTCAGTAAGAGTCTGACACTCTCTCTCTTGTCTTAAGCTGGGCGGGAGAAGTCATGTGATGAATTTTCCCTGACAAAAAAGCTTTCTAAAATAACGCTTAAGTGTAGAAGAGCCATGTTTCAGCACGGATGGGCCAGCTCGACTGCAGAGATACCGCCGCCCCGCCGAAAACCGGTGTGACAAGTCTTGCATTCTGTTTTGCTGTAAGAGTGAGGTTACTGGAAGCCGAATCCCTTCCTCCCTGTAACTCCTCTGATGTTGACGGTGTCCACTGTCCACGGGAAAGAGCAAGCTCATTTGACTATCATATAGACTATCGTTTATACTATACCTATAATTTTTAAAGTTTTTTTTATGGTATACCTAAAACGGCAAACGATCGGCAGACGGATTACCTGATAGAAAGCAATCGGCGCCGCCCATGGACACCTGCAACACCAAAGAAGTTACGAGTGCGTTGCCGACCTTTTGGGGATAGGGGTTGCGGATATAAGGATCTGGAAGGGATAGGGGTTGCGGATATAAGGATCTGGAAGGGATAGGGGATGAGGCCTCCGATAACCGCACTCACACGGCGAAACACAACGCTGTGGGTTGTTTCACGCCGGTATTCTGTGAGGCCGTGGTATCACTCCTGTCGAGCCGACCCATCCGTGCGCAAGCTTGGCTCTCCCACACTTAATAATATAGGTACAATAGATATAGTTTATCTTATACATAGACTTAGTTTTAACCTTCGACCTTTTCCGACGAAAGCTATCCACGAGTTAAACAGAACGTGACATATACACAAGTAAATAAATGACTCGTAAAATAATTGTAGTAAACATTGTTATTGCAAATGTAATTATCTCAAGCACTATATTTAATTATAATCAATAATTATTGTACAAATTGTCCAAGTTACTTAGATTAAAATGATTCACGCTTTAGAAAACGGTTCGTGAACACGTTAATCTAGTATTTTATGTGTTGGAAATACGGTCTATTTTTAAATATCATGTATGTTGTACATGGATCAGATTCTTAACGACATGCTTGTAGAGTCAGCCTTAAGTAATTATAATACTTAGGTATTAACTGCTACTACTACTACTACTACACATAATCAAAAGATTTTTTAAATACTGCATCGTCTTAGGAATATTATTGTAGCTCATAAACTGCTGGTGACATTTTCATAAAACATAACTAAGAAACGAATTGATGAACAAGGATTTTGATTAATAAAATCCCACTCTAATTGGTTAATCCACTTAGCTTTGGCGCCACAAATAAACCCACAGTCAGACAAAGCGACAGGTCAAATTTATAATACATCCCTGATTGAAATTTCAGATAGTTATTATACAAAAACCTAATGAAGTAATTAATCTATACTAATATTATAAAGAGGTAAAATTTGTATGTTTTTATGTTTGTCAGTTTGTATGTAGGGGGTAATCTTTGGAACCGCTGGTTGGATTTCCAAAATTCTTTCACTGATAGATAGCTACAATGTTCCTGAGTGTTATAAGGTATAAAACAACACTCTACTATTGGATGGAGGCGCGCAGCGAGTGAGACCGCGTGGGAGTAGCTAGTAATAAATATTAAAAGTAAGTACAAAGTTTGACCAGCCCTGATACCTGTGTTTTTTCCGCTCTGAAACCCCCAAGTCACATTAAAAACAACAAAATATTTACTTCACTAAGTAAGGCATTATCTTTTAGTACCTACATTGTAAAGAACAAATACCTACACAGGTTGATGAACTTCACCTAATTATGATAAACAATACTTACGGGGAAACAAAACGATAAAAAAATAACTTCTTAACTGTGTGTTGGTGATTATATTTTACTATGATACGAAGTATTTACTTTCTTGTGTGTGTAAGTTAAGTTTAAAATGAATTGTCTATCAGTAACGGATTTATCTATTATTTGGTTAAAAAATACTAGCTATACTCGCGCGGTGTCACCCGCTGTTCGGCTCCATTTGATTGTAGCGTGATGTTTTATAGCCTATAGCACTCAGGAATGTTGTAGTTATTTATCAGTGAAAGAATTTTGGAAATCCGACCAGCGGTTCCAAAGATTACCCCCTACAAACAAACTTCCAACTTATAATTTTTACCTCTTTATAATATTAGTGTAGATAAAGGCGTCTGTCTTCATTGATCGTGACTTTTTTGCAGGATATGCAAAACATCTTCGTATGATGAGACCTTTTTTGTGTGGGGAAAACCATCAAATGACTTTACCTACTCGCCTAGGTTGAGGCGAGAGGGAGTGTCAGACTCTTACTGACTGAAAACCCCCTTGTTCGTGGTTCTGATCTAGGCTGAGGCCGCGGTACCTTATTGCGTTAGCTCTTCAACCCCGTCTGAATATCGGCCCTGTAGTGTAGGCCCCGTCTGAAGTTGTCTATTGGCTCTTCGTGCAGTTTGGTTCTGGTCGGCGGCGAGCTACCCTTGCTTGAGGATGGATGCTCATATCACTACAAATAGGATTAAACAAAGTCGCTTTCTCAGTCCCTGTACCCCCACATATCTTTGCTTAAATCTTAAAACTGCGCAACAGATTTTGATGCAGTTTTTTTAATAAATTGAGTGAGTACCTATAGAGGAAATCAGTGATTCAAACTAATATTATACATTCAAAAGTAACTTTGTCTGTCTGTCTGTTTGCTTCATGCCTAAACAACTGAACCGATTTCTGTGAAATTTGGTACAGACATAGTTTGAAACTCGAAAAAGGACATAGGATAGGATAGTTTTTATACCTAAAATCTGCAAAGAAGTCACTATTCCGCGCTAACGAAGTAGCCGGCAAAAGCTAGTTATAAATAATTGAGAAATTTACTACCCCTTTGCACTTATAAGAAGCTGGGACGAGTCGCTAGTTAATTTATAAAATCTAAAAACTTAAGCTGTACATTACATCTCCTTCCACAGATAAGATTGTGTTTAAAAATAAAAATATTGGAAATAACAAATTCATTCAACTGCATGTTGATGTAAATGAACTATTTATAATGTTTGTACTTAAATGAATCTGTTAGATAAAGATAATAATGTTAAACAAACTACAATAGTACTCCCATTTTATTACAGGATCGCACATCGATCTGACACGTGGACCACCTGATGGTAACACCTGCGACATGTAGAAGTTACAAGGTGTTGCTGGCCTAAGGATTGGAGGATTTGGGGATTTGGAGATTGGGGGAGGCTGTCTTCATTCTCACATCCTGAGAACGTTCAATGCCGTTGGACTATTATTTGGCCTCCTCTTCATTTAAAGATTGCTATTTCCACGCTCACATCGAAAACACAACGCTATGGTTGTTTCACGCTGGTTTCTACAGTACTGTGGTATCACTACAGTTAAACAATTTCGCATATAAGTATCACGGGGAGTGTTCCGAGGAATTGTTCGGTTTGATCCCCGCCGCATCTTTTCGCCATCGTTCTACACAAAAGCGTCTTCATCATCATCATCATAAAGATGGTTAGCAGTAAACAACTGTACGATTTACGAAACTTTCTGCCCTGCACAGCAAAACTTTGCAATGATTTTCCGGCGGCGGTATTCCCGAACTGTTACGACCTTCAAACATTCAAGAAACGAGCGTACTCCTTCTTTAAATACCGGCAACGCACCTGCGACTCCTCTGGTGTTCCAGATATCCCTGGGCGGCGCCGATTACTTACCATCAGGGGATTCGAAGGGTCGTTTGCCTCGCATTCCATGAAAAAATGATTTTTGTATTGAATTTATCTTATCCAGTTACAAGTATTACATTACGCTTTCAGTCATCAAAAAAGTATATAATACATTAAGCTATGTGCAAATGAAGCATAGCAGGTGAAGCAAGGTGAATTTTATGTAGGTAATCTTTAAGTGCTGACCAATAATAATTTAAAGTTATTACCAAATAGAACGTATTTTTGTTCTAATATGTGTCCTATTACCTATAAAATAAAGTAGTATGATTTTAGACTTTGCTCAGATAGTACTAGATACTGAAGTTTGTACTAGTTCGAAGTACGAAGTCTGTCGCTAGTAACTTCACAGATAACTTGGAGTTCAAGGGTTGTAGGAAACTTTATATTATTATGTAGGCACCTATCATAGTGTAGTGTGACCAAGTCTTTGGCTAGAGAAATCAGGAATAGGAAGACACAAAAGTTGAGCGCTATCTTCACAAGTCTTTATTTTTTTTTTTGTTTGAATGAAATGTTAATACCCTTAACTAGATTTTTTTTTGGAACATCCACATGAATCAAAACCTTTTTGGCAGGATCTACTGTAGGTGTCTACAGTAGATCCTGCCAAAAAGGTTTAAAAACCAGGCTGAAAAAAAACCATGAAAATGCTGGCACACTGTATCCGTGCTGTTCTAGTCGATTTCTGGGTCGATAAAAATATGAAAATAAAAATATGAAAATATAATAACTAACACAATATATAATAATTATGGGATTCGGGGCAGTCATTCGTGTTTCAGTTACGCGCAAACAAACATTTTGGTCATCATCATCTTCCTGCCCTTGTCCCGTTTTATTTGGGGTCGGCGCAGTATGTTTTTTCTTACATTCTGTCCTGTCACTCCTCTGTCTTCCATATCACTTCTCACACAATCCACATGCTTTTCATCCCTCCATTTTACATGGCCATACCAAGACAAACGGTTCCCTTTCAACTTTTCAGTCACTGGCGCCACTTTCAAACTTCCTCTATTATACTAATTTCTCACTTTATCCATTCTCGTCACACCACATATCCATCTCAGCATTCTCATCTCTGCTACATGCAATCGCTTTTCATCCGTCTTTTTCAGAGCCCAACATTCTGACCCATACAGTAGGACAGGCCTTATCACTGACTTGTAGATTTTACCCTTCAACCTGAGGGGCATCCTGACCTGTCGCCATTTCATCCATCCTGAGTTGATCCGATTGGCCACGTCTCGGTCTATCTCACCATTTCCTTGAATAAGCGAGCCAAGGTACCAAAACAAACATTTTGGTGGTAAATAAAATTCATGCAGTCAGATATTAAGAAAATTTTTGTGTAAGAATTTTTTATGATATAGTTCGGCAAACGAGCAGACGGTTACCTAAAGGTAAGCAATCAGTGCCGCCCATAAACACCCGCAACACCAAAGCAGTTACAAGTGCGTTGCCGGCCTTTTAGGAGTAAGGGTTTCGGATATATAAGGATTGGGAAGGAATGAGGGGAGGAGGAGGGATTAGGCCTCCGGTAACCTCACTCACACGGCGAAACACAACGCTTTGGTTATTTCACGCCGGTTTTCTGTGAGGCCGTGGTATATCACTCCGGTCGAGCTGCCCCATTCGTGCCGAAGCTAGGCTCGCCACACTTAATAGATTTGTCGGACTTCTTCGAAATAACAATTTTCCTTTTTTTATTGTAATGCTCTCGGTTTTTGCACCAAATGAACATATTAAAGCGATTTCAACAATCTTTAGTACAACAGAATTTTGTACTAAGGATTAGTACAAGATACAATTTTTTATATCTGAATAGTTTTACGTATGAAGAAATATCTCTCATATAAACAAAAGAACAGAATGGACACCATTTGCCTTGTTATCTCAGAAAACATCTGCTAGTGACTGTACTTATTCCTGTTTTAGCAAAACAATTCGAAGGAGATCATCTAATGTGAGTTTCATCATTTCCGCCTCGACTTTCAAGAAAAATATTTATGTGTTTAGTTTAAACTAAAACAAAATACCTATATTTTTATCTCATCGTCCGATTTCAAGTCTAATATTATAACAAGGAACTATGTACCTACATATTATGTATTATTATTTTTAAAACATTGTTATATTTATATACGCAATATTATATTATAGTTTACAATTTGTTCAATATACGTAGGAGGATGCGTCATTGCCTCAATAAATATGCTATAAATATTGTTTTAACATCTTACTAATACTATAAATGCGAAAGTTACGATGTTTGGATGTTTGTTACTCTAATACGCCAAAACAGCTGGATGGATCTGGATTAAATTTGGCACAGGCATAGGATACTCCGGGATTGGACGTAGCCTGCTTTTTATCAACATACCACGCGGGCAACGCCGCGTGCGGGAGCTAGTCTTTTATAAGTATTCATGTCTATTTTATTCAAGTAGGTATGGGTCATGCTTCGGCACCTGACCACCACAACGCTGTGTTTCACCATATGAGTGAGGTTACCGGAGGCCCAATCCTTAATCCCCCATCCCTTCCTAATCCTTGAATCCCCATAAACTCCTTACCACCGTAATGCTGGCGACGCATTTGCAACTCCTTTGTTGTTGCGGGTGCCCATGGGCGGCGCCGATGGCTCACCGTCAGGTAATCCGCATACTGGCTGTTTAGCGTATCACATTAAAGTTAACAGAAACGCGGCACGTTGCAGAGAGAGTTTTATCGTAGATCGCTGCAGTGCTGATCTGCGTCATCAACACTAATGTATTATGTGCAATGTATAATACACGTCACGTCGTGGTGGCCCGGAGGTTAACCAACCCGCTTCTCATGCATGAGGAGGGTTCGAAACCTGGCAAGTACCAATGTACTTTTTCCGAGTTATATGTACTTTCTACACACCACTGACATACGGTGAAGGTAAACATCGTGAGACAACCTGAACTTATAATTTCTAACTATAAGTTTGAAATCCCCTGCCCGCATTGAGCAAGCGTGGTGATTAATGCTCTAACCTTTTCCGTATGAGAATAGGCCTCTGCTTAGCAGTGGGCACTTATAGGCTGATGATGATGATGATGGTGGTGGTGGTGATGGTAGGTATAATACTAAAAACGCGTGACGCGCCGCGTCTCCGTAATCGAAGCTTTAGGCTTTTGTCTCATTTCACTAAGGGAAAATGGTTTCGGTGTAGTGCTTCACTGCATTCGACAAGAACGAATTTTACTTTGGTTCCTCCAAAATAAGTATACAATAGCACACAGACAGACATCTAATAAAAGCAAAAAAATTGGTGCTACTATGGTTTATATGTATGCACATTTGCTTTCTACAGTCATGTCCCTAATAAACTTAAAATATGACATTCAAGGATCTGTAAGGTTCGTCGTAAAAAATGTCATCTCCTGTGTCCTGAAAGGCACGCTAGCGCCATCTGTCAACAGCAAAAATCAAACAAACAACTCAATAACAAAATAATGTTTATTTAATTTCAACACAAAAACATTGTAAGTACATACATTCAAAAATATACAAAAAAAATCGTGACAAAGGTAACTTCGAAAATAATTTATTTATTTTACGTATTTATTTGCTACATTTTATTATAATTGTACATTAAATTGCATTGTGACTTTAACGTTTAAAATTAAGAAGGAATGCCATTTGAAAAGATATCTTACACTAATAAAAATAACGGCTCTAATGGCTTAACTAAATAATAAGTTAGGTATAGAACTCCTTATAACATTAACATTTGCTATTTTTTTTACTAAACAATCACCCTGTATTTATTATTTTTAGTCATCACTCGATGTTAATTTTAGTCTGAATGAGATAGGTACTATTACGTGGAATTAAATGCTAGAAACAGGCACTTTGTTTTTTTTCTAATTTAAACAGTTTCTGATATTATTGACGTCATTTTTTTAATTATTTTTCTTATAGGTTGGGAGACGCCTATTAAATTACAATAAGCAATCTGTTGAGTACTTACTTTGATAAAACAAATTTAAAGTATCAGGCGTCAGATTGCTAAACCTTAATAATCATAATAGTGTAGTTAAAAAAAAAATACAAGTAAATTCCTACATACTTGCTACAATTAAATTTTATTTGTTGTACTTTTCGATTACAATTCATTTTTCTTATATTATTTTCGTGTTTATATGGACGGAACCGTGTTGGACGGGAAAGCCACTATTTTCTTGGAAATGACTGGAATTTTCTAGTATCAGTTTTTGAAAAAAAAGTAAAAGTATTGCAAACGTCACAGACAGAGTCACAGACTTCATTCATATAAAGTTTGCTTCAGAACCGTAAGTGCCAATAAAAACGTTATAACCAAAAACAATAACTTGGTTCTAATACTGATAGCAATTTTACTTAGTTGCAAATGAAATTAATTAATCAAAATCATTTTTTCTATAACCGAAATAATTAAAATATTTAGGCTCATGTCCGCCAAACAGCGCACGCTGCTCACAAATACGAATCCCGGCGCAACTCGAAACTGGTAGAGCATTTCTCGAATAGTGTATTAAGAGTCGAAGAGTGTATGTCACAGTTTCCAGTTTTTTTACCCAGTCGTTGGGACAAAGATTATTATATTTGAATAAGAAAAAATTTAAGTACCTAATCATTAATTGTCTGTATTAATTGCAGTAAGTGGTATATTAAAATAATTAAAAATAATATTGGTAAATGACTTAAGTTATCACCATTTGTCCTGTACTTATTAGTTCTAACTGTAAGGGTCCAGGGACATCGTTAATGGTCATCGTGTGGACGCTATCGACGAGAGCACGGCTCTTGGCAACGTGTTTGTTGGTACCTGGGGCTCCTCCCAAGTTTCTGGTAGACCGTACTTCTTCGGTTTCAGTACGTAGATAAACTGAAAGTAAGAAATTGGAGTTAGAAACAATGAATTTATTCTTTGGTGGGTTTTAATCCACTTGAACTTTATTGATTGTTACAATAAAGTTCAAATGGATTATTAACATACTATAAGGATGGAAGTGGGACATCTTTCGTCTTCATTTTAATAACAATTAAATAAAATTTAATAAATAAACTTAGAATTGTGCCTCGTAAGGACAGGACTTGTGTTGTTTGTGTTGAATTAGATCATTGTCATTATCATCACCATCAAAAATTTTATTTTTAGGGTGACATCATCTGATGAGTTCTTTGGGTAGGACGAGAGAGAATGTCAGACTTAGATAACTTAAAACCCCGTTCCTTGTCATGCTCCAAGCCGATGCCTACTAGCCTTGACACACAATCCCAACTGATCACCATTTAGCACTAGGAGTATATAACAAAATTAATAGTTGTCGTAGTGGCCTGTTTGAGTAAGCCTGGTGATTTATGCTCAAAGCTTCTCCGTGTGAGAAGAGACCTTTGCTCACCTGTGGGTACTTATAGGCTGATGATGAAGCTTAAAAAAATTAATATCTTACCACAAGAGAAGCAAAAGTGGCTCCTATAAGGAACCCGGCGGCGACATCGCTCCAGTGGTGCATATGGTCCTGGACTCGAGACAGGCCGATGAACCAAGCGGCAATCAGCACGGCGTACTGCACAGCGTGACGTAATAACTTCGAACCACGCCATTTGCCCTTCACTTGGATGTAGAACTGTAAAAGAAAGAGTAAACTTCAGTTGTAACACGTTTAACACTATCGATGATCAAAAATTATTTGATTAAGGAACTGTGTCATACCAAAATGATATTTCAAAAAACATGGGCACAGAATTTTCTCTTTTTGCATTGCTTTGCGCAGCAGTTTGGTCACAGCGCCAAATTGTGCATATTATACAACTAGTCAAATTAAATAAGTAGGTTTTTTTTCAAATCAGAAATTCGAGACTTTTCTATGGTATTTATTCGCTATTGTGTGATGTGCAGTCGTGTTTTAGCGTCATAGTGTACTAATATTTCTTTAAAATTTCCACCTATAAGGAAAAAAAGGAAGAAAGAAAGAAAAACCATTTATTTTTGCGCAGAGCACAAATGAACTTAACAACTTGACTGCACGGTTGGTGGCTGGGCAACTGGCTGGCGTGCATGTCGTGTCGTACATGTCGCGAGTTCGATTCCCGCACGGAACAACACTTTGTGTAATCCACAATTTGTTTCGGGCCTGGGTGTGATGTGTATGTGAAATTGAATGTTTGTAAACGCACCCACGACACAGGAGAAAATCGAAGTATGGGGCAATGCTTTTTAAAGAAAAAAAATCTACAACAAAACAATAAAACATTAATATAGGAAGCGAATGTTAACAGGAAAAAATAACAGAAAAAAAAAACAAAACAAAAGTCTTAAAATACTAGGAGTTACTACAGTTCAATTACATATGTATATTAAAGTATATATCATAAAACCAATTATAGTGTAATTTTTTCTCATATACATGAAATGATTTATTGAAGAAGTGTACTCGACTATTTCCAGATAAGTATTCGCTTCTATGTCTAGTAATGCTGTGTTGCAGGTTAGGTTAATTTAAGCAAAAGCAACAGCTCGGTGGTAGAAATTTCTACGGAGAGCTAACACTACAAAAAATACTTACAATGAAGAACACAGCACAGTACATGGAGAAGCTAGCGTGCGAGCTGGGGAAGGATAGCCTGGCTTCTGCAATCTTAGCTGGATCGCTACCTGCACACGTATAGTCGTTGATGTACCCCAGCCTGTTCGCTGAAGAATTCGCGGTAGGGTATGGCACGCAAACCTGCGGATCAAAATTTATAAAAATCATTTTAGACTAAAAAATTATCGATTTCTTAAGTAACAAAATTACAATCAACTAGATGGTGCGGAGAGTTTAATACCTTCAGGTCATAGGAGGCTTTGTTTTTGCTTACGAAAAAATAAGAAAAACGTAATCATAATATGACCTGTACGAGGTTTTCTGCTGAGCATAAAGCTTCAAGTTTTTCTTATTAACTTTTAGACCGGTTGGTAGTTTTGCTGCTAGCGAAAAAATTTTTATCAACTGATACTACATTGAGTCGTGGATTCATATTCTGTGATAAACCAAACTACCCAACCATCACTTCCCAAGCATGGAGATTACAGATATCCCTAGAGGGGTTTGCGGAAAAACAGCAGAGAACTCTCTCAGCTTGTTGCTGATGACTTAATATACTTACATCAATGAAATGTGGCCTCAGTCTGCCAATAACATATTTGGCGAAGTCTGACGTGAGTTGCTGACAGGATGCTCCGAAGGCGAAGACACCAATACTGCGGTAGCTCTCCCACACCCAACCGGGCATCACAGATCCGGATAGGAACTTCTCACCAACACCTTTCCCTTGTTTGTCTCGAACGATTTCCACTAAGAGTATCTGAAAAAGATGGCACCAGTTGTAATTATCTCAAACGGACTTGATCATCATACTCTCATCAGTGTGATTCTGTACGACTTCATTCTAAACTTCGAATCTGAATCCGCTGTGAGTAGTAGTACACTAGCGCTACACTTGCGAGTTGAACTAAATTGACAGCATCATTTTGAAAGATAAAGTATGAAATGACGTTAAAAGTTTTGGCATTCTAAAATTTAATTTCCCCGTCACTTCGACGCTCACTTCGCACTCGAACACGATTCAAAATCAAACAAATTTTATAGAATCGACGTGCAGGTTACGTTCCTGAAGTTTAGGAGGCATTCATTGGGTACTTAGTCTTTTTTTATTTGGTATGCAGATAAGAAAATAGGATTGGCTCAGTGCTTGATCTGGTGCTTGACACTACTTGGACTCGAGTGTCCACATTAAGCTAAACTCTAGCCATTTTTTGCTGTAGTGAATAAAGTTTTTTAGTTGTATACATTATCTTACTTACATTTTGAATAAATGAAGAAATATTATTTCTTACTTCTTTCTAATACATTATTCAAATTCATTCGTATAATCATTACAGTGTTGGTAACATTACCAAGATTCTTTGGAAAACGACAAATCCTGGTAATAAATTGTGATGTGGATTGTCACATGAAAAAGTCGAATTTGGAATCGACTGAATTGACCTAAAGAAAGTAGGATATAAAACAGATTAAGATAAGGAAGAAGATTATCCAAGACTAAAGAATTAACGTACTCATTAATCCGAGTAAATATTTATTTAAATTTCTATTTCTTTCATCTCTTGACTAGGTTAACGATCTTTTCATTTTAAGTTAGTGTTGGTTTAAGATTAGTATAATGCTATTCTGAATAACTATGTTTTGATTAAACTTTATAGTCCTTAATCTTATTTAGTGTCTTAGATTAACCTTAATAGGTACAGCTCAGTTTGTGTGAATGTAAAGGAATCAAATATTTTTAGTTTTTTATTCCTTAGTAACGAATTTGTTCCGAAAACAATTGTTTAAGGACTGGGTTTTTTGAAGGGGAGAAAATTTTCAAATCATTTCACTTGGGCTAGAAGAAATGTCAGACTCTTCCACTTGACCAAACAAAAATAAGCTATATCGTAATACACACAAGGGTTATCATAAACTTCTTACCGTACAGACAATGAAACCGAATCCAGCCCCTGCTAGAGCGCTCACGGATATGAGCTGATCCTTGTACGGCAGTCGTATTGACATGTCATTCACATCGTACCCTCGACGGTATGGCGTCGCCCACAGCGACAGCCCCAGGATCGGGAACGCCACTGAAAATAACAAATGATCCATCAATTTGTATAAATCTCTTTAATTACTGCAAAGCTATCTTACAATCTGACTGACAAGGGACAGTCAATATTACTGGCCGTGGAAAGCTAATATTGCGTAAGGAGTGCATAGAAACACTAAGAAGGAGGCATCAAAATTCCCATTGTGATAGTAAAAACGGGCATCGTCTTTTGTATCAACTTGTTGATAGAAGCTATACCTAACCAACCCACCAGTGCTAAAAAACATTAAAGTACCTTTAGAATCGAAAACGATGTTTACTTGTGGGAGACCTATGCTTTAGGTTGAATGAAAAAACACAGTCATGCGAGTAAGGTTACTAAAGGCTTATCAGCTATTCTCTACCCGCATTCCCAAATGTCCAATCCCAACAAGGCTAGCAATGCATTTGTAACTCCCTGGGCGTTACGAATATTTATTTGCGGTGCAAATAGCGACTCGTTTGCCATAAAAATATGTATGAGTTGTGTGAAGATTTGAAACAAACAGTTGGAGGAATTCATAATGATGTTATCTTATAATCTGTAACAAATTTAGGCATAAATAATCCCTTTTTTAAAATGGGACGGGGAATTTTATAAACTAGAGCTATGAATTTTGAAGTAAATTTCTTATGCCCGTTTTCACCAACAGCCCCTAAAATTTAAGTGTCTCTTAAGCCAATATAAGGGACACTTATCGCGAGTTTTGTTTTCACCAACGTTTAAGTGTCACCTATATCATTAGGGGTTCCTTATAATTTAGGGGATGAATTGACGACCCCGTAACGTTTAAGTGACACATAGTGTTAGGTTATTTTGCGAATCACCAAACAGTATTTTATCCTACTGAATAAGATAAAAAATAATAAAAATGGATAATAACCACTATTTATTTGAAGATTTTAAGCAATTGAAGATATGGAATTGTTAAGTAACCGACATTTGTATAGACGACCTCGTATTTATCGTGAAAGATCGAAAGATTTTGTAAAATATGATGAAAAAGACTTTTTCATAAGATACAGGTTACCTGCTCAACCTTACTTGTATTTAAAGAAATAAATCTGTGGCACCGGCAAAATCTAAGGGCACACAGTAATGTGTGCCCTTAGATTTTATGCAACAGGCAATCAATTATTATCTGTAGCAGATCTCAATCCCATCAGTGTATCTACTTGCAGTAGAATTATAAAAAGAGTGTCTGACGCTATCGTGGGTCGTGGCAAAGCGAATTCATACAATTTCCAGACACCGAAGAAAAACAACAAATAGTAAAAGAAGAATTTTACAGAATAGCTCGATTTCCAAATGTTTTAGGATGTATAGACTTTGCACACATAAAAATTCAATTATAAGGTTGGGCGTTTAGAGAAACACAGGTCCTTACGAGTAACCATTTATTACTGAATCTCCTATGAAATAATACATGATTTAATAAGATGGATGGAGACACGCACACATACAGATACGGCAGATCTTTGTGTCATATTTATTGAGCCTCCAGCGAACACCGTCGTTTGCACACCTATCGTCTTTCTATGATGTCTCTAATAATGATATTCAAAAGTCTTTTAATTGTATTAACTAGAAACCTTCTTTACATTTATTCATGTGATAAATTATAGGAGGAGATGATGTCGAACTATTCCGGAATAGAAAAGGCAGTATGTCTATTATTATGCACACAATAAGTACTGCAAAATTATTAATAACTGATGTGGTGACACGCTGGCCAGGATAAACAACATTCTTTATCTTCAAGTGAAAAATTTTGACCACATTTCCTCTTTTCTGCCACCGTAATTAATAAAAATTTGGTATTTTTTGAAAATACACGAAATGATTGAAATGAAACTGTCACTGGATAGTGGCATCAAAATGTCACCGGTACCGCGTCTTTGTAAGCTATGGCATTCAACATACAGCCAAAAAATAAAAACACAACTTTTTGTTACTAATCTAACATTCACCAGTTCAAGACTCTTCTTTTCGAAATAAATTGAAGTTAGAAAAGTGAATTACTTGTTTTAAGGTTGTATATTTACGAAAATAACAATAGAATTGTCTAATCGATTCATTTATCGATAACTGTTTGCATAGTTCCTCAACACTAAACGTCACCTAATTAGGGGGCTTTTAATTAGGTGACACTTAGGACAGTGAAACAAAATTTAAGTTAAGGGATGATTTAAACGGTCCCGTAATTTAAGTGGCCCTTACTAAGGTGACTTTTTAGGGGCTGTTGGTGAAAACGGGCATTAGACATTCAAAATTCTTTGATGTTCTTTTCTTCTCTAAAAAAGTTGACTGCACTTGACTAGTTGTCAATAACCTCAAACATCATCTCCAATTATCACATATTGAGGTGGCGTAGTGTAAACTTTACATACATATATAACAGAAATTTAAAGCTAGATATGGTCATATATGTTTTCATTTCAAATTAAACCTTGTAAGATATGGATTAGGCGTGATACAGGTTCAAGCAAATCTAATTGAGATTACACGTTTATTATCTACTCCGGGCACGCTACTATAGCAGCGGTAAGACCCCTCTTTGAGGAATGGCTTGAGAGACGCCACGGCGTCCTCACCTTCCGCCTGACGCAGGTGCTTACCGGGCACGGCAGCTTTGGTAGGTTCCTGTTTCGGATCCAGCGGGAGGAAACGCCCGAGTGTCGTCATTGTGCGAATCACCTGGAGGACACGGTGGAGCATACGGTGGCGGAGTGCCCTGCTTGGGCTGAGCACCGCCGTGTTCTCAGGGAAGTGATCGGCGGCGGCGACCTCTCGCGCCCGGCCTTAATCGAGGCCATGGTGCAGCGTGAGAGGAACTGGGAAGCTATCTCCTCCTTCTGCGAAGCAGTTATGCTCGCAAAGGAGGAGGCGGAGCGCGTGAGGGAACTATCCTCCTCGCGCCCCAGCCGCCGCAGAAGTCGACATTCCGGACGTCGGGGATCGAGAGATGATCTCCGGCCACCGTAAGCGCGGGTCTGCGGACGGCGAGTAAGGGTAGCTCGCCGCCCGACCAGAACCGGACCCGAGCGTACGGCGCGTAGCGTTCCGCGCGCGCCTCAAAGAGCCAATAGACCACCAGAGTCGGGGCCCTAAAGGGCTGATGTTTAGCCGGGGCTGCGGGGTAAGCGCAATGAGGCACCGCGACCTCGGCCCAGAGCAGGAGAAGGAACGGGGGGGTTTTTAGTCAGTAAGAGTCTGACACTCTCTCTCGCCTTACCCTGGGCGGGAGAAGTCATTGGATGATCTTCCCCTGACAAAAAAAAAAAAAAAAAAAAAACGTTTATTATCTACTAGCTACTCTCGCGCGGTTTCACCCGCTGTTCGGCTCCATTTAATCGTAGCGAGATGTTTTATAGCCTATAGCACTCAGGAATATTGTAGCTATCTATCAGTGAAAGAATTTTAGAAATCCAACCAGCGGTTCCAATGATTACCCCCTACATACAAACTTACAAATTTTTACATTTCTTTATAATATTAGTATAGAAGTATAGATTATCCTTGAGAGGTTTTTCTCATGATGTCATGAATCCCCCCTGAATGTTTACATACTCTGACTGCATTTTCAAATACACTCTGGTCTTTCGCAGTTTCAAGTCAATTCTTATAATTTTCTTGTGTGGTGCCCTCGTCTTCTAGTGGGTGTGAATTATTATACGGAGACTTAGTAGTTTCAACGTATTATATCAACGTTCTCAAATAAACTTGAGCATTTCGGACTATAATTTTCCAACCACTGCCAAGCGTAGAATGTATTGCAAACCCCTCTTATGTAGATGAAGACCCCGTTGTTGAGTACAACCATTGAGTTATGATCGTAAAAATTCTTTTGAACGTGAATCGTAAATATAAAACGGATTTTGTGTAATTATGTGGTGGCTCTGTGTAATATTAATATCAATTTCTCCTAATTATATGCACCTAATACTATTCAGATACCACTGACCAATGGTGTAGGAAAACATGGTAATTAAACCTAGGCTTACAGTATGTAGTTATGATTTTTAAATCACCCAAATTCACTAATCCGCTAATAACAAACGTAGTAATAAATGTTATTTCATTCTTCGTGTGAAAAGAGGCATTTTCACTGCCGTTGAATGTACTTATACGGCACAGATATAGTTTATAGCCTGGAATAAAACATGGCTGATGAAGTTGCTGGCAGATTTTTTTTATACTCCTATGTCGTGATTTACATTCACAAACACATCTAGCCACTACGCCAGTCGTGGAGACGGTCAATCATGTATACAGGGTGTAAAAAGACACTTAACGAAGCCGAAAGTCTACCCATTATTTGGATCATTTTTTTCTTTAAGACCATAGCTGGGACTCCACGGGTTCTCGAGATATTGAAGGTCAAAGATGCATTTTTATCTTTTATTTTTTTGCTCTATCGAATTCTAAGTATTATTACAAAACTTTTTTCCAAACAAACATTACCTGAATTTTCGATTTTTCTAAATAAATTACGCATTTGAAGTTACGAACAGTAATGTACGTAATAAATAAATGCAGACCCGCACAAAAACATCGTGCATCTCAGTAGGATTTTTATTTTATAGAATTGTTTTGTTGTTGCGAAGTAAAACGTCGCTAGCAAGCTTAGCATTAAAGTAAAACGTTAATGCTAAGCTACCTAACCTACGCACACAATAAAACGAACCCATTTATTTTTATTACATTGCGCGCAATAAAATTATTATTTTTTTTGATACCTAAAAATAAAAGTCGTTTCCCAGTGATAATTTTAGCGTAAAGCTACTTAGTTAGAACTGCAGTATGCGTAGTTACCGGCTTCGTTAAGTGTCTTTTTACACCCTGTATTATAGTGATTAATTTTGAATTCAATCAAGCGGACACGAAGGTAAAATATTTAATAAATCAGATACTTCAACTTCTTATCAATGTCCTCTAAAAATTGCGTCCGTTAACATTTATTAGAATCACAAATGAATAATACAATTTTCCTATCTTGCATCGAGTTGATAATTAATCTAGAACTGCTATCACTGACTCAGGTTATCATTAGTTTTATCTATGAAACGTTATGTTAAGTACTTTTATGTTTATCGAGTTAATAGAGGGAAACCTTCTATGTGAACATTCAAATGTTTTATCCGTGAACGGGCACCGTCAATTGGGACCTCGAGTCTGCTATTACAATAGTGTCAGAATACTAGATCATCGGTTGCAAAATTGTTGATTTTGACAAGTTTTGGTAGTCTACTGACACGATAGCATCATTATGACATCCCAATGCCACTTCATTGAAATAATTCTTTAGAACGCTAATCTCGCACATAATGACAAATGAATATTTGACATACTGTGGTAAATTAATAAAAAAATCAGTTCCTTTATAATAGATATATTCCTATATACAAGAGTAACCATGTAGTTTCTTGAACCTTCTTCTCCATTGCAATCTACACTTTGAAACGCGCAATTAGAATCACTAGAACACTAGCTGGCAGAACCATTTTTGGCACGTTTAAGAGTGCCTTTAATGGTCTAATTAAAATAAATGATCTGACTTTGCATTGTTTATTTGAGTCTAAAATTTACCATTGACAATTATAATAATTTTCCTGTATTACTTATCGCAATCTGAGAGATCCTTATCACACGGCATCGTAACACAAATTTCCTTTTCTTTCATAACTGTTCAGAAATACTCTAATTCTTTTCTGCAGGCGTTTTGTTCATTTCTCCAAATTTAATTTGGAGAAATGAAAAAGAAAAGGAAAAAGAAAAGTACAGCTCGATTTTTCACATAAATTTAATTTCCTATAATCACTTAACACTGTTCGAGCATGCTCAACTAGATTCGAGCTACACCGAGTTGCATGATCATGAGCTTCGTGCACTCGAAGCTGTTTACGCAAAAATTGCGTTTATTTTTACTACTCTCGCAGCGGTAGTATATATCACTCGATAGTTATTGTAGAAAAAAATGATAATTAGTAGTACGTTGAAAACAAACAAAATGCAGCTAAGTAATGATTATTGAATTATCTTAATAATTTGCACGGATTCCGTGCTGCTAAAATGTTCGAAATGGAATTTCATTTCACTTCACCTAATTGCCACTTGATATTTAAGCTACTTCAGTTATTTATACGATTAAAAAGATATCAAAAGTATTTATTAATCATTAAGAATGATATCCATAAGATAGCCGTTGCCAGTATTTGACTGCACAGTTGTTTCGGTAGAGAGCAATCGGTACACAACGTGCTTTTTTTTTTGTGAGGGGAAAATCATCAAATGACTTCTCCCGCCCAGGGTCAGGCGGGAAAGAGTGTCAGACTCTTACTGACTAAAAACCCCCCTGTTCCTACTCCTGCTCTGAGCCGAGGTTGCGGTGCCTCATTGCGCTTACCCCGCAACCCGGTACACAACGTGCTGCGGTTTGGTTTCGGTACGATTCACTCTTTATGTGATCCAAAAAGCCATCCCTGGTCCGGGTATGTTGTATTGTACCCATAGCGTACAAGAAAATCCGGCTGTCCCCACACTACTGCTAAAACGTTTTAAAAACAAGTCGGCTGCTGCACTAAGTTGCTCCTCCACATAACTTATATATTATTATAATAAGGTAGGCTCACAGCTTATGTATACAAAGTAGTTTAAAGTAATGGTTATAGGCAGTAGGTCTCATACATTAGCCAGTTACGAGCTAACCAACATTCTTAATATTATGCTTTTGTACAGACAAAATATATAGAAATTAAAAGTAAAACTAATCAAATTAACATAATAAGAAGGACAACAGTATTTATCATTGTGAAGTATTAACTTAATAAAATAAAAAATCTAGTACGCTATTTTAAAAGTTTTTTTTTCAAATTCACTTCTGAACCCGAAGTGAGATTTAAAACGCGATACTGGCGCCACCATGTGGTGACTGATGATAAGTATGGCGAATATCTTGACGTTGTGTTGGGACATTTTGATATCCAGAACTCAGATTTTATCGAGTGAGATTTGCGAGATATATTTGTAGATAAATTGAAGAATGACTATAAACAATTCAAAACATGGGAAGAATAGGTTAGGCGGTAAGTGTATTATTCAACCAACCCGCAATAGATCAGCTGGCTTTTTTATTTTCATACTTTGAGTTCCAAAATATTTTTTGTAATAATCGTTTTTACTTTGATACTTGCTGTTGGTCTTACACCAAAAATGGTAGATTAAATAATCTCAATGACGACAGAACTGATATTAAAATATCTAAGTGCCCATTTCTATAATTAGTATTTTATGTAACATTTTTGTGTATGCTTAAGACATTATGTACTTATAAAACTTTATCAGTTTACGTAGATAAAAATACACATTATTTTAATTTACTTATGTCCAGTCCATTATCGGGTCAAGAAAATTTCATTCACTGGTCAAAGAAAAACTTAATTAGCGTTTTCTGTTAAGCTTAGTACTTCCTAGTTTTTAAATGATAACATTTTAATTAATTATATAAGTGCACAGTTATCAATTGTATCTATTACGTCATCCTATGTTGGACAAAGTACGAACCGTCAGTATTCCCTTTAGAATTTTCCTCTAGAATTATTGCACTTGTTTTTTTTATGTATGCACTTGTAGCTACAATCAACGAAAAGAATATTTTTTGTTCTTATACAAACAGATTTTTTACTAGCATTAGCAAAAAAACTGCAATTACTACCAGCTTATTGGCCAAATCCTAAATATACAATTTTCCTATTCCCAAAAAGCCGGCAACGCATGTAACTACCTACTTGTAATTCTGGTATTGTGAGCTTCGTTGGTGGCGCCAATGGCTTACCATCAGGTGATCCTGATTGATTGTCACTATATATCATTAAACATTGCCAGCTCATACAGGATATGGGATTTGAAGATGAGCTCAAATTCCATATCCTTAAGGCCCAAGAGGCCGGCAATTCACTTGTACACACTTGCTCAGTAACGCCTTTGGTATTTCTAGTGTCCATGGGCGGCGCCGGTTACTTACCATCAGCTAGTAATACTTACCGTCGGCTCGTTCACCGAACTTCGCCAGAAAAAATGCTGGTAGTGTGATATTATTTTTGTTTGCAAACCGTATTATTCGCATACATATGAAAAGTAACGTCAGGTCATTGACCGTCTTATTTAATTTGAACTACATAAGCTGTATACTGTGCTCGATATAAGCTACGTGTAAATATCGTAAAAGGATTAGTTCATCATAAAATAATTAGCTAATTGAGTCACCACACTTATCTAAGTGGAAGATGTGACTCATTTGTCTACGATACATGTTTTTTTTTTTGTTTGATCAGTCTGAGGCGAAAGGGAGTGTCAGACTCTTTCAGACTAAAAATTACCCTGTTCCTTTTCCTGCTCCAGGGAAGGCCGCGGAACACTATAGCACTTGTACCCGCAAACCTGGCTGGGATTTATAAATAAACTAGGTAACCTGGGGAACTCTTACATACCCCCTCAAATATAACTATTTGTTTTAGAAAAAACCTTGTAAACCTTCCCTAGACTTCCACGAATAATTCAAGACCAATTAGCCAAATTGGTACAGACATTGTTGACTTATATTATAACATTACAACGAAAACAGGCATTGATTTTTATAGGTATATCGTATATAGATTATGGTCCAAAAACATTTTTTCAATGGGCGCGCAAATGTCTAACAACTTTGTTTTATTATTTACTAGCGACCTGCCCCGGCTTTGCACGGGTGCTTACTGATACTAAATGTGTCCTACATTTAATGGATATTATTAGATACACATATAAACCTTCCCCTTCAACCACTGTATCCATTAAAACAATAATGAAAGTTATAAGTGTGTTGCCGGCGTTTTAGGGAGTTATTTAGGATTCGTGCGTCCGGAAACCTTATTCACAAATATCTAAATCGTATTGTGACTCATAATTGCATACAAGTAGGTAATATTATTGGAACTGCAATACGAGATTAGTCATTGGGATTTTGGTCTCAGATTAGATATTAGGTACAGGATCTTCCCTCATACAATACACGGATATAAACGTCATTATTAGTTCACTTTAGCATTCCGCTTGAAGCTTAATCGGCGTCGAAATTATAACAATTGTTTTGAAAGAACCCTCTTATTGAAATCCTTTCATTTCTTCTCGTATATTACACAGAGGATTCCAATGAACGAGGTGTAATGAAAACCATAATTTCGGAATATAGGATAGGATATATAGGTATACCTACATAATAAAGCTAGGTTTAAACACAATGAAAAAATTGAAAAAGATCAGTGGTAACGAAACCATCGCGCGATCTATATCGATCCTAACGCCATCTATCGAGCATTGGATCAATATTTTTATAATTTAAAGTTAAACTCGATTCTAAATTCGATTGATCACACTATGCTTCGAGTACAATTCCGAATGCTCTTAAAAGTAATCGTGCAAATGGTGAAAGAATTTTTCATTCAAATAGGCGTAGATTGGGTTCGGAATGTAAATTAGTTTGTTTATTTACATTCAATGCTCTAAATTTTTCCTTCTTATAATACTAGTAGCCAGATAACAGCTGGTATTTCTCACGAGATATGTGAGGCCTTGGATGAATAAGAATGGGTCTTGGTTTACATTTTTTTAACACGTGTTGACGGATCACCTGATGATATGCTATAGGCGATGCTATAGTATAAGAGTTACGAGTACGTCCTTGGCTTTTTGGGAAGTTGGGAATTTCCACTGCCTCCCGCCATTATTTTTTTGTGAAGGTGAAAAAAGCCTGTCTCGCCCAGGTTGAGGCGAGAGAAAATGTCAGACTCCTGACTAAAAACGTTTGGGAATTAGTCACCTGGGATAGGATTGAGCCTGCGCTACCACCCATGGCAGAATACATACTAACACGTAAAAGAAAATCCTGCTTTTAGTGTCTTCTTGTAGTGTGAGCTGAAAGTTCTTTTAATTGTTAAGTATACTACTAATGTATAATACTTAGTTCAAATTCAATAAGAGTAAAATTTCTTCAAATAACGCAGAAAGTGTCTTTATTTTGACTAAGTATAGTAGAAATATATATAGGTATATAGGCCTATGTATTTCTTTTTAATTATGTACAATAAAGTCTGTAACTGAAATAAAATATTAATTAATATGATAGTATAGGTATAAGTACCTATAGTGCTATTTCTAGATACTTTAATTGATTGATTAGTGAAAATAAATTATTTTCGACTGTGTCATCATCCTTGCTATGTTATAATTCGCAGGTATTATAAGGAAATTATCTTACAAACGTATTAAACCGTGCTTATAGATTGATGACACAATATTTAATACATTTAGCTTATCTGTGCAGTGTATGCTTCACGTATGCGTCATTATGCCGCGCTGAATTAACTTTTTAGGCGCGGTTGTTGTAATCAAGTATAATTGTTAGTAATTCTATTAAAGACGACTTAAAAGGAACTGTGGGACCACTGTGGATGAGAGTTGCGAAGGATAGGGATACGTGGAAACTATTAGAGGAGGCCTATGTCGAAAGACAAACTGAGAATAAACATACAGATACAAAATTTTGATAATTAATAATTAATTGGTACTCAGAAATAAAGGCTAATTTTATTTTATTTTATTTATTTAAGGGACAGTCTTAAAAGAAAGATTGTGTGAGTTAAAATTTCGTTTAATTACTGAAGTACAAGCATTAAGTATTTAATTTTATCTACGACTCTTCTAGGTACTTAGTACTCGTTATTTTTGACTGTGCCTACCTATGTCGTGCAAAAAAGTGTGTTGTCATAATAATCATCTTATATTATGACAACACACTTTTTTATTATACATTTTATCAAAGATAGAAGTTAATAATTTTTGACATTTAAAATAAAATATTTTACATTTGCATTTAAAACTTTTTGGTTATCATTCGTTTTAAATTGTATAAAAAAATATACTAAAATAAAAGAGAGAGCTTCGTTATTTTTAGATATTCTAATAAAGTGATTAGATTTTACAAGTTATTTTCATCCGAGTTGTTGAAAATTGAGTTTTATGCGCAGGTATGTAATTAAGTTACTTCAACAGTACACATCTACTTAGATATTAGCAGGGATTACCCGATTTGTCTTTGATTTGTTTCATCAACCTCGTATAATTAAATGAATACAAAAATTAATGGCGATAATCCATAAATAGTACCTATCCTAAATTAATCCTACGTTAATCCTAATTGACCTAGGTAAGATTGAAGTAATATTCACTTTTGCTATCGTTTCGATCCAACCTTGAAGATGAGGAAGCAATTATGTCGATCAGCCAGCAAGAAATGGCATGACGAGTTTAAAAAAAAAAACATAAAAACATCAATTCTTTTTTTTTTCTTTCTTTCACGCTAAGCTTTTCTCCTGTGTCGTGAGTGCGTTGACAAATAAACAATTTCACATACACATCACACCCAGACCTGGAACAACAATTTGTGGATCACAAAAAGAGTTGCTCACTCGTTGTGCGGCATCTAGTTGCCCAGCCAGTGCGCCAACCGTGGAATCGAAGATATCAATGCAGACCAAAATTGGAAATAAAGTTGAACCAAGAACCAAGCTTGGGCACGAATAGTTGGAGAAAGGACTGAAACCTCTGGTAGAAAGAAACCTTATTCATTCAACGAAATACAACGCTAGCTATCTTGCACGCCAATCGACTGGTTGGCGCGGTGGTTGGGCAATGACTGTCGCGCAACGTGTGAACAACTCTTTGAGTGATCCACAAATTGTTTCAGGTCTGGATGTGAAATGTATATAAAATGGTATTAAAAATTCAAGTATGGGGCCACGTTTTCTTTTTTAAAAAAACCTTTGCAAACAAACTTACGTTCATGTTTATAGTATGTATTAGTAAAGGTTGTTATGTCATCAAAGGTAAACTAACTTGCTAATGAAATAATCCGTCTCAAGGAAACTAGACTGGGTAAGCTTCACCCGTTTAGTCTAGTGGAACAATGTCAGTCATAGTGATTAACATTTGTGTCAGTAAGTCGAATCACCCAATTGTGCTATGTGTGGTGTTGTAGAGGACGTTCAACACATTTTGTATGAGTGACGTCGTATTGAGTCTCAGAGATATCAGGATTTTAGTTTTAACAGTTATGATATTGGTTTTTATCATAGTGTGCTAGCGTCACCATTATCATCTGAAGCCAAAAAATTGTATCGTCTAATTATTTTATGTTTAAAGTTAAGAGCTAGCTAAACCTATAAATGGTTTAATAAGTAGATAAGTAAGCACTGAATTTTGTACACAATAATAGGGCTGAAATCTTCTGTATGGAAAAAAGCCCTTTTAATAAAATAAAGATTAAAAAAAAAAAATTTTGTGTCAGTAGACTTTTTGGTACTACACTGAGTTAAAATAAATTTGTTTGTACATTTTAAGATAATCTAATATTCAAAATAGCAATATTTTGCGCACAGTGGTTTTCTCCATATTTTTGTATGGCGCAGAGACGTGGACCTTGAAGAATGCCGATCGTGACCGCATTGATGCCTTCGAGATGTGGTGCTGGCGAAAAATGCTAGGGATTCCTTGGACGGCACACCGCACCAATGTATCGATCCTCCAGAAGCTTAAGATCCAGACAACGCTCTCTTCCATATGAAATAGATGGCGGAGAGTAATACGCAGTACACTGCTTCCACGAGATGGTCACGACCCTCAGCACTGAGGAAACCGACGCGAGGAGGAGGAATATTCAAAAATAATTTATTTTTATTGCAAGATGTTATGAGTAATTAAATTTTCTTATTTCATCCTCGTTAATTTACTAAAAACAAGAATGCTATTTGACGTGGAAAAATACATGATCTTACAACAAATACTACGATTAGGACAATACAAAATAATTATTGAATTTGACTTACCTATCGACAAGAACAACAAATTTAATACATTTCGTTTTGGGACTTGTACCGTGGAACTTAATTCAATGATAAGTTATGGAGACTGACCTATAGGAATAATACATGGGTCAAAATACTGATTACTCATATTTCTAAGTAATAACTTATTCTTGGACTAAACTCGCTAAGTACTCATTGGTAAAGATAGGCAAAATATATACATAAAGTGTCCAGAAAGTAATTATGTGGTTTGCGGCTGCAAAATGTATTTGTTTTCCTGTTATATCGGCTTAGAACAGCAGCTTACGAAATAACTCGGGCAAACAACCATGATTATTATTATTATTATATACTTGAACACACTAGCAGCTTAGAAAGCTGATGCGTGCGTATTAATGGATTTGGAGATTTTGTCGAGTCTGTTTTTAAAAGAATTAACTGTGGGTGCTTTTATCACATTTTCTGGTGATTAAATTCTTCTTCTACGAGATGAGCAAGCATTATGCTATAGTTGCTTACTTGAAGTAAATTTACTGAATGACCCTTTCCAATATTTTAAGATAGGTACTTAAGTATGACCTGATGGTATTGAGCGCCGCTCATCTATCTATTATATAAAAATGAATCGCAAAATATGTTGGTAAGCGCATAACTCAACAACGCCTGGACCAATTCTTTTTTTGTTGTGTTTGTTATTGTCAGGAGAAGGTTCTTTTCAAAGAAAATATTAGAAAAGTAGAGGGGAAGATTAGGAAAAAGTAACTCTTTGATAGCGAGATAGTTCGACTCGTGCGAAGCGGGGGTGGGCCGCTAGTACTTATAATAAATCTGTAGAGAGGTCATTTCTGTACATTAAATATATTTTCAAAATAACTAGCAGGGGGTGATAAGTGATCGTGATATCATATGGGATTGGTATAAGCTTTTCTTTTTTATTGATACCTACCTATGCCATTTAGCGATGCCATTTCATAGAAAATTGTGTTAATGTCAAGGCCCCTTGGCCTCACCTTGATTTATATTTTATTCACTTCGATTCGACAAGCGTTTATGCCATTTTTCTAGGGGTGGGTGTAGCCTTTCCCAAGGTCATTCGATTTTTTCTGCTATCCTCGACTGTCGGATGGCTATTTGATTTAACAATAAAATTATTTAGCATTTTTGACAAAAGTTCGTTACAAAATCTATACTAATATTACCTATAAAGCTTGTTTGTTTAAACGCGCTAATCTGCGGAACTACTGGTTGATACTTCTTGAACAATTCTTTTTTTGTTTGTTAGTCCATTTTTCGAGAACGGCTATAGGCTATAAAACATCACGCTACTATCTGTAGGAACAGAGCAACGGGTGAAACCGGACGAGAGTAGCTATTAAGATATGTTTTGTATCTGCAATAGCTAAACTTATGAAAGGATTTGTGATTGAGTCTGGTCAAAAGGAATTGCGGTTACATAAAATACCGCAGTGCGGCTGAAGACGTACCTACCTAATCATAATTGGGCGTAGCATTTGGCCTTTACCTTAAAGTATTAACTGTGGGTGCTTTTATCACATTTTCTGGTGATTAAATTCTTCTTCTACGAGATGAGCAAGCATTATGCTATAGTTGCTTACTTGAAGTAAATTTACTGAATGACCCTTTCCAATATTTTAAGATAGGTACTTAAGTATGACCTGATGGTATTGAGCGCCGCTCATCTATCTATTATATAAAAATGAATCGCAAAATATGTTGGTAAGCGCATAACTCAACAACGCCTGGACCAATTCTTTTTTTGTTGTGTTTGTTATTGTCAGGAGAAGGTTCTTTTCAAAGAAAATATTAGAAAAGTAGAGGGGAAGATTAGGAAAAAGTAACTCTTTGATAGCGAGATAGTTCGACTCGTGCGAAGCGGGGGTGGGCCGCTAGTACTTATAATAAATCTGTAGAGAGGTCATTTCTGTACATTAAATATATTTTCAAAATAACTAGCAGGGGGTGATAAGTGATCGTGATATCATATGGGATTGGTATAAGCTTTTCTTTTTTATTGATACCTACCTATGCCATTTAGCGATGCCATTTCATAGAAAATTGTGTTAATGTCAAGGCCCCTTGGCCTCACCTTGATTTATATTTTATTCACTTCGATTCGACAAGCGTTTATGCCATTTTTCTAGGGGTGGGTGTAGCCTTTCCCAAGGTCATTCGATTTTTTCTGCTATCCTCGACTGTCGGATGGCTATTTGATTTAACAATAAACCTTTAAGCTTATTTTGTTGTATTGTTTGTCAACATCATGGTGTGGTTCTTTCATCAAAAGACCACTACAGAATGAACTTGCACGGTTCTCTCACATTATGTTATTTTTACATTGTCTGGACTTGAAAAGAGACTGACCTCTGAGTTTGTTTCGCCATTTCTTCTCAGATTAGTCAGATAGGAAATGCCGGCTTCATCTAGTTTTCACATATAAATTGACGTGTAAAAGTGCCGTTTTATGGCCTATTTGCAAAAATAAATTCATTGTTTCATCATCATTTATGGGATTTAGACTAAGTTTTATTGTGTCTATTAGATTCGTTTAAAACATTAGACACGTTTTTTATGGATGAGATACTCGATCGACTATGATATTTTGATTTGGAATATTGTGACGCCATTTACAGGTATTTTTTTAGAATTTACGAAGCAACTTTTCAGAATATTGTAAATTGCAAGTAACATAGGCAAAAAAAATAATATTATTTAGAAAATTAACTTTTTTGTGGTGGATGTGTGAGACCATTTTGAGCAGTGAAATGTATTTATTTATTATTTTAGTTTAGTTTAATAGGAGGCAAACGAGCAGATACTTATTACCGTAACGTATTACCTGATGGTAAGTTATCAGCGCCACCCATGGACACAATTGTTAGAGGAAATTGATAAGAAATTGAAGTATCTGATTTATTAAATATTTTTCCTTCGTATCCGCTTAATTGTTTTTATGGTAAAGGTGGCCATTGATCACACGGAATACACGGATCAACTGATGTGATGATGTTGTTATAGTAATCAGCGCCGCCCATAGACACCAGCAACGCAAGAGGAGTCACAGGCGGATATCTGGCCTTTTACGCTCGTTTCTTCAATGTATTCTTGTATCGTTATTATGTATGTATAATTATGTAGTAATGAAAAGGGAATTATTAATCGAAGTTCTCGATTATTTTAATCTATGACGCCGCGAATACATTCCACCAAAAAGATAATCCTATAATCTCAGGGTTTATCATCATGTTTATCATTTGCTGTAGGTAATGAGAGCTTTCCTCGATATTAATATTGATTGCTAGAATTGTGTCGAGTTAGATAATACAATATTTACGAGTTTATATGCATATCCTACTAATAATACAAACGCAAAAACGGACGAAAAAGAACTAAATTTGACGTAATAGATGCTATATTTTATTTCTTCTTGTTTTACTAGCTACTCTCACGCGGTTTCACCCGCTGCTCGGCTCTATTTGATTGTAGCGTGATGTTTTATAGCCTATAGGACTCAGGAACATTATAGTTATCTATCAGTGTAAGAATTTTGACGATTCGACCAGCGATTCCAAAGATTACCCCCTACATACTGTGACAGAAAACTCTTTGACATCATGACGTCAATGGATGGTTGTCAAACGTTGCCTAGAGATTGTAAATTTCGTCGTGAATTGTCAACACGAGTTGGTGTAATCGGTAAGGCGTGTGGATTACACCACAGAGACCCCGAGTTCGAGTCCCGCCGTAAACATGAAGTTTTTTAGTTGATGGAAATTTTGTCGAACTTTCTGGAATATTTGAGTGAAAGTAATGAAAAATTAAAGAGCGAGAAGGAGAATAAATAAAAATGAATAACGAAATTATTGGAAGGTTCTGGAGGCATGACGATCAAAAAGAATAACGAAATTGAATGTTCTAGAACCTGACCGGGGGTATATAAGCGGAACTGCGGCTCACCGCTGGCAGTTGAGTTCTAAGTCCAAAGCGATTCGGAAGAAAAGGAAGAAGTGAAAAGAAGAAAAGTGAGTGAAATAGTGAAGTACAGTGAAATAGTGAAGTGCAGTCAGTTAAGTGAGTTAAGTCAGCGTGAACAGTGAACGGCAAAGTTGTGTCAGTCGGCCGGACTCTGCTGGAGAGGAACGCCGATAACTTATCCGTATCCGTGGAGGCTGTCACTTAAGTGCAATAGAAAGTCTGAAAACCGGTATTAGTGTTTAATTTCATCCAATCCCGTAACCCAAGCCCGCATAGTTAGGAACGTGACGTCAGGCACGTAACATTTGGTGTCAGAAGTGGGATTAGAGAAAAATGCCGCTAGTGCCGCAGGACGTAAGAGGAGTGAGTACCCGTGCTATGTCAGAAGCGCAGCGTGTGAGGGAAGAGTCTACAGCAATGGTCCGTGGAAATCGAGAAACTTGTGCGTCGAGCTTTTCGGTCGACTCCATCAATGATTGAAGGCACGCTTCTCCAAGCATTCATTGACGGTGTTCGGGACCCCGAAGTACGAGCTGCTGTTCATCTGGGCCATCACAAGAACATGAAAGAAGCTCTGGCCCATGCATTGGAAGTGGAAGCCGTGCGTGGTAACTCCCGTACCTTACGTCTGCGGGAAATGACGACAACGGAGCAGGTACCTCCACGCCGTCGGAACTTCATGTGCTATGGATGCGGAGAGCGTGGGCACATGCGGAGCGACTGCCCGAAGAAGGTGAACCGCCAGGACGCAGCGGTCTCAACTTCTGACCAGCAGGGAAACTAAATCCAGCCAGGGCTGCGGGGTGGGCGCTGGCCGGTAGTGGAATAACCCCAACAATCTACATCAAGCAAACTAACGATGGAAATACTCTGGTGATAGACGGTCAAGTAAATGGGAAAAACAGTCAGCTAACATTAGATACTGGAGCTTCAAGGACGGTGATAAATGTTCGGCTGCTCGGGCAAAACATCAGGAAACACGTTAAACCAATTGTTGGCCTACGAATGAAATCAGCTACCGGCCAGTGCATACCGATAAGTGGAAAACTGCATGTAACAATCAAAATTGGGGAACGTGTTTATCGACATGAGGTTATTGTGGCCAAAATTCTGGATGACTGCATCCTGGGACTTGACTTCCTGCAAGGGCACCAGTGTAACATCGACTTAAAATCTGGAGTATTACTATGTGGAACTGAGGAAATTACGATCAAGGGTGGAACCCTGGGAAAAGTTTGCTGTTTAAGAAGAACTGTTCTTGAACCAAAATCACAGACTCTCGTACCAATCGCATTACCTAGGAGGAGGGAAGGAAGTTTACCTCTAAGGTGCGCTGTGATTGATAAATCGGAACACGTAAACTCATGGCTACCGGCGAGAACTGTCGTGGGGTTATCTGATGTCAACCGCATTCCGGTATTCAACTTCAGTGATTCAAAAATTACGATTGAAGAAGGAGAGCCTGTGGGCGTATTGGAAGAAGTGGCCTGGATAAGAAAATGCTCGGAGAATCTTGTGAAGAAGGACAGTACGGGAATGGACTTTGTAACGAAAATCTTAGACGAAAACAAAAGTCTGACAAAAGTGGAGACTATGAAAGCTAGAAATTTACTTCTTCGATTCTCTGATGTGTTTTCAAGAAGCGATGGTGATATTGGCCGAACTGGTTTGGTGAAACATAAAATAAACACAGGTGATACAATGCCAATTCGTCAAAGGCCCAGACGCATACCATTCGCTCGTGAGAAAGAGGTTGAAGAAATGATTGACGATATGAGGAAAAATGACGTGATAGAGCCCTCTTCTAGCCCTTGGTGTTCACCTGTCGTGCTTGTCAAGAAGAAAGATGGTTCAACGAGGTTTTGCGTAGACTATCGACGATTGAATGATGTAACCAAGAAGGATAGCTACCCGTTACCAAGAATCGATGACACACTTGACACACTGAGTGGCATGAAATGGTTTTCAACGCTCGATCTGAAAAGCGGCTATTGGCAGGTGGATTTGGATCCCAAGGACAAGGAAAAGACCGCATTCTCAACTGGGAAGGGACTCTGGCAATTTAAGGTGATGCCATTTGGATTATGCAATGCACCGGCAACCTTTGAGCGTTTGATGGAACAGGTGCTGGCGGGACTGCTGGGCGAAACCTGCCTAGTTTACCTCGATGACATCATCATTGTTGGACGGGATTTTGACGATCATCTAAGGAAATTGGAAAAGGTACTCGATAAGCTGCGTGGAGCAAATTTAAAGTTGAGTCCAAAGAAATGCTCTTTCTTCAAGCGCGAAGTGAATTATCTAGGACATGTTATTTCTGAGAGAGGAATTGAGACTGATCCAGCCAAGACTGCCGCTGTTAAGGAATGGCCAACACCTAAAGACAAAACGCAAGTTCGGGCATTTCTTGGATTGTGCTCGTATTATCGGCGGTTTGTGAAAGGATTCTCGGACATTGCCAAGCCTTTGCATCGATTGACAGAGGAGAAACGTGCCTTTATCTGGGACGAGGATTGTGAGCAAGCCTTTCGAGAACTAAAAGAACGGCTTTGTAACACACCAATTCTCGGATACCCCAGCGCGAAAGGAATATTCGTAGTTGATACCGATGCCAGCAATATTGGAATAGGAGGTGTCCTTTCACAACGCGATGGTGAGCAGGAGAAGGTTATTGCTTACTTCAGCAAGTCACTATCCAAGCCGGAGAAGAATTATTG